>OY728153.1:806603259-809103259 GCA_963277665.1 Viscum album
GCATTTGGTCTATCAAGAATAATAAATTCTTGGTCCTTCAATATTTTTTTCATGTAATCATGAAAATGTATATAGTAAGAGATGCTACATCTAGGATATCTGTGGGTGGGGCACTAGGGTTGGTACCAAAAAAGTTTAGTTGAATCATTGGGAACTAAACATTAAAATTAATAGATTATAAAACCTAACCCTAATTTTGAATTTGAGGATAAGTATATAATAACCCATTATAAATTTAATAATGTATACATTATGTGGGTATTCCTATCAGCACACTCATGTGTGGATACTAAAAGGGGATACAGTTTTGTCATAGATGTACTAAGGATTAATAACTCAAATAAAGTGTTCTAATCCTGACTCAGGCTAACGATGTACACCACAATGGGCCTTACTATGAACTTGTTTTGACACACCCTATTTATATGCTTTGGTAAATACGCATTTTAATTAACAATCATTATGAAGAATTTGAATGTATAATGAAAAGAATCATCAATGGTTAAACTATAGAGTTTTAGATTTAAAATAAGGTGTGTTTTTTTATAAATCATGAAAATTATATTATGGAAAAACTGTACACCAAGGAAGGAATGTTGTTGAAATAAATTGGTGAATTATTTATGTATTGGGGTTGTTTTGAAAACTATAGTTAAATTTATATTTAGTAATTTCACATATTTAAGAATTTAATTTATATTTATATTAAATTTATTTTGGTTATGGTCATAATAAAGGACAATAAGTATGCAGGTTATAACCTATCTAGTTTGAAAATTCCATTGATATTGATCCCATGACCGAAGGACATTAATAATTTCATTCAAACAACTTTCCTATTCATTTTCCTATTAAAAGTTTTATTTTTTTAGGTAACCAAATTTGATGAATAAATGTATATGATGTTCCATTATTTTCACTTTTGAGTATAATTGATTAATCTGTAAAGAATATTGGTTTTAGAATATATTTAATGATTTATAATTAGACTCTTCACTCATTTATAAAACATTAGATCCTTTAAAATATTCTTTTAGTCCTATAGGCATAACTAAATAATTATTTCAATTTAATTTTTGGGAGTAATGTAATGATCTAGATTTTCATCTAACAACAAAAAAAATTTCATATTGGTCAAACAAAATTTAAACCTATTTGGTAATAATATTTTTTTATATTCATGGTCCTTAAAAAATAAAAAAAATCATTTTGAAAATGACTTCAAAATAAAATATTCTTCAGAATCAATAATTCTGTTTAAAGAGATGGTCTTCAAAATCATCAAAGATTTATAGATTTTAGGACTTCAACATTCTAATGATCATAATTTATTTATGTTAAATACATAATTAACTCTCTATAAATATTTACTCTTTTCCTTCATGTACTTATCTCAACATTAAACTATTGGTCTCCTACTTAGAGACCAAGTAACATAGTATTCTATGTGACCTGTATACATTAAATTCTCTCTTTTTGGAAAATATTTTTTAAAACCTTCTCTTGTTATGGGAAATAATAATATAAATAATCAAATAATATACTACCAAGATTGATTTTAAATTTTTAGCATGATATTTAATAAAGGTGGGGGAAATTTAACACCCTGAAAATATATTGTGCAACTTTTTATTTGATATCATGCATGAAATTCATCACCAAGAACGTAATGTAATATAATATCCCAAGACTCTAATATATATTTAATATTTTAAATAAATTTGTAACATGATATGATTTTTAATTTTAAAAGATTAAATTATCATACGTTAAAAGAAAGAGAGACTCTCTTCGATGGATTTTGTTAAACATAAGACTGAGTTTCACCAAATAACATCGTATTAAAAAAATATTATTAATTAATATCATATGATATAAACTAGACATTATGTTAGTAATAATTAATAGTATTAAAAATCTTATAAAAACTTATAATTTAAATATATATAAAATTAAATTATTAGTAACAAATTAATGAGAATAAAAATTTTGAACCAATTTGCTGTATAAAGATATATTATTATTTTTATGTATCCAAATGAGGATTTTCTTAATAAACATAATTAATTAAAATTATTCAATTATTTTAATTAAATATATATTTTATATATTCCAAAAATATTTTTTATATTCATCAATTTTTCTTGATAGACATATGATAAAAAAACTCTATTTTACACGTAAAAACATATATTTTTTAAAGAACATTTTACCACCGTTTAAGTGATACACGATATAAATCGATATTTAGACACTTGAACTGATTAAATATGTAAAAAATAATCTTTTATTTGAAATATAATAATAATAATATGGTTCGTTTAAATTTTGTATATTTTTTAGAAAAATTTAATTTTTTTAATGAATAGTAAAAAATAACACATTTTATGTAAATAATGTCTTCCATCTAATTTATATATTAAGATAAATTCTAAATTATTCTTTATTTTAATGTTTAGTTGTATAATATTTTTATCAATTCATATAATTTATAAAATTGGAGTAATTTTTAATTTGAAATTAATTATAAAAACACAAATAATTGTTGGATGTTTTTACTTTTATAACCTGCATTGTCGTCCCTAATACTAGATTAATTTTAAATTATTTTCTTCCAATTCTATTATAATAATAGATAAAACCAGATTAAATATTTTCAGTCAAAATAATTTATAATTTCCATTCATACCAACATTTTTTGACAAAATATATTAGTAGAAGTGATTAAAATTAATTACAATAATTATGGATAAATTGAGATTAATAATGGACTAAATCGTTAATTTAAAGTCACAAATTAAATAGATACATCTTTAAAAACCATATTGTAGACATAAATAGGCCATTAACCTTACATTATTGGGTTTTTATGGTTTTGTATGACTTTATTTAGGTAAAACCATGGGTACACCTAACATTTTTAAAAAAAATATCAAGTCAGTCCTTTTCCAACTCTATAAAAGGCCACAAATTTTCCCCATTCCTCACACCTGAAATACCACTTATATTCATCCAATATATTTCCTATATAAATAAAAAAACATCCCTTTTTTCAAGAATGAATTCTACCATTGGGAATAATTCCTTCCAAGGAATCCATTTGTAAAATCTATTATATGTCACCTGATTAAGAGGTTATGCCTTCTCTCATGATCTATTGTTTCAATTCCATTCCCAACCCAATAAAATCTCATTATTACATGATGATATAAAAACACCATAACCCATAATATACTAATATTTATTATTATGGTTTCATCTTAAACATACATAAACTTTTTTCTAATGGGTAATGAACATATAGTTTCAATTTATGGTGAACAATTGCTTTACGAAATAATGATTGTTCATTTTTTATAATGCATATATTTAATAATTTCTATTTCACATTAATATGATAACATCATTTGGGGATGTGTGGACTACTGCCCCCTGAAATAGATGTGGTTTTTTGACACTATATATGGAATGAATGAAAGATGTTTTTAATAACAATTAAGTTAAAAAAGTCTATATTATATTCATCAAATATTTACCTTATGCTAATTATAATATATAAAATTTTATTTATTACCATTTCACAAAAATAAAATTCAATAACGTCATTCGGGGACGTGTGGACTACCACCTCATCGAAAAGATGTGATTCCGGTCTCATCCTAATAATTCTATATATAAGTATATTTGATTAAATAATGTTTTATTTATTATATAATGATAATTTTTGAAAAATATAATAATAATAATCATCCTTTCATAATAATCAATAAAAAATAATAACATTACTCGTGAGTAAGTATGGCCTACAATCTCCGTGATTGTAACCTGGAATCAATTTTCATGAACATATTTAATTATGGTATTTAATGTTATAATTTATGAATAAATATGAAAATAATTTCATGATTATTATTATAGAGAGTTTATATAATGACAGCTTTGACCATAGTTAACATGCCATTTTAGTTTTTGACACATAATCCAAATTTGGAAAAAACACCTAATATAAATATATTTATTTATGTAGTTATATAAACCATAGTAATAAATGAAATAAAATTAATGATAAAAAGGAAAAGTTTCTTAATAAATTATAAAATTAAAATAAGTTTATTATATAAGACGTTAGATTGCATCCATCCGAAAGCAATCATTATGTAAGAAATTTGTGTCTCGCATTTCATTCCATAAGCCATACCTTGTTATTTTGAACATAATTTCATTTATATGGTGTATATATCGAAAAATTGTCATAAAATATCATGATTTATAATATTTTCATGATATTAATGTTAATAAATTGGTGATTATTACTTTAGTGTATTTTATTTCATATGTATGGGATTACTCTCAATTTACATTCCATTGAGACTTATTTGTTGTTATGCACCAATTTAAATTTTCAATGTGTTTATAATGCCATTTGACAACTTATATCATGAATCTCTATAAAATCATGGAAATATAAATTTTATTTCATATTACTTATTAATTATGATTATGATTTGAAATGTATCAAATTGATATGAGATAGTTTTGAATGTTTAAGGATTTATTTCCTCAAAAGTTTTTTAATGGTAATCATTGAATTATCAGTACCATTTGTGATTATTGACATTATATTGAAAAAAATAGCTTAATGGTAATAATGTTTCCTTAAAAATTCCCTTGAATATAAATATTTTTATATGATGGATACTATTATTTTCAAAAATGTATATAATTTTACATACAGTGTTTACTTTGATAGTTATTTGATTACATCTGGAATAATTGATAAATCTATATCCTTTATAAAGTACATATATTTGATAAGTAATATTTTTTATAATTGAAGTTGATTTTTAGATATGAGGAAGGATTTTTTTATATATGAAATGGATGGGGATTGGTTATAGAGAGGCCCTCTATGCACCAAAAATATCATGATTTGAATTAGATGTAAAAATAATAAGGGTTTCAAACTCATATACTAAACTATCTTGTGAATGGTCTTGATGGTAATGTTTTCAAAATCCTAGTTAATATAAAATCCGATAAATAGAAATTTTAATTTATTTAGTTTAATTTTTTATTCAACCATGATACTTTTAATCGAAATATATATGGATACATTTCCTTTTTAGCGCATTAATTATATGGAATGTGTTTTTGTATCTTCTAATCCCATATAAATTTTTCATTATCTATTTATTTGAATGTAATGTGTTTAAATTATAAAATTGACATATTTTTTAGCAAAATATATTCATTTTATTGATTAAATTACATTTTTGTTTATATATTTACTTTATATATTGAATATTATCATTACTTAATTATTTATTCCAATATATTTTTCACTTACTGAGCATTTCATATCGCCGTTATTATGATCATTTCACTATGAATTCCAGAAGTTTACAATGAAATATATTAATGTATTTAATTGATGTAATAATGATATAATCAATGTTATTTATATATAATGAAAGAATAAATTTGTTGTAGTTTGTATATTATTTTCAAATATATGTAGCTGGTTTGGTAAGACTACAAAACACTCAGACCTTTAGAATTCTATTATTGTTAATCATGACAATGTATTGAGTAGCAGACACTAGCTCTAGCATATATGGGGTGAAGTCGCTACAGTTGGTATCTCTTTAATTATAGTACCAAACACGAGAACTAGATTTTGGAAAACATATATTATATAACATCATCATATAGTAGAATTTAAGGATAAGTATGGTATAAAAACCCCAAATATTGGTAAAGAATATATTGTGTGGGTCTCTAAAGAAATACATTCCTATCATGATACTAAAAGTGGACAGGTATTCGAAATATATATACCAATGAGTAAAAACATGGATATGATGTTTTGATCCTAAATCAAGCTAAAATTTTAAATTCCAATGAGCCTTATTGTGAACCTCAATTATCACTCATAAAGGATATTATTAAGACAAAAATAATTCTATTTACAAAACATTATGAATAATTTGAATGGATAATGAAAATGAATCATCAAGGATAATCATAAGGTGTTTCATATTTAAAATAACGTGTCTTGATTTATAAATCCAACTTATGATATTATGGATAAATTTACGACTAAGAAATGAACATTGTGGGAAACAATGGTTGAATTATTAATGTATTATAGTTTTGTTGAAATAATTAGTTTAATTTCTATTTAGTAATTAACCATATTTCAAGGATTTACATTAGATATATTTTTTAATTATAATAATATGGTTTTACTGAAGAAAAAATTATATTCCATGTGAAAACATATCTATGCCAGCATTTTCATATGCCTTGAACAGGTGACTGAAGGACGATAAGGGTCATATTCCAACGACTAACCTACAGAATTTCCTAGTTAAATTTTTCATTGTTTTTAGTTAAACAATTTGATGAATAAATGTTAATGATGAAATAGCAATATCGGCATTTAGGATACATATTATTCTACTAACCATATTTATTTTGGAATATTTTTAGAGAGAAATTGTATGACTTTTTTCTCTATTATGGGCTTTATGATGCTTTAAATGTTTCTTATAGGGCTCCATGATTAATAAATAATAATTACTTTTAATTCTATTTTATGAGTAAAGGGTTGAATTAGAATTTGATAAAAGAACAAACAAAATAGAGGATTGTTCATATAAAATTTAAACATATGATAATATAATACACCATTATATTCTAGGTCTGTAAAATAATTACCCAACATTAGGAAAATAAAAACAAAATAAAATATTTTCCTAATACCTTAAATATTTTTGAGCCAATGGTCATCTAAATCATTGAAAATTTATGTCATTGTACCCCTAAAATTTATATTAATTATTTAATAGTTTATAATTTATGACCTCATTCACACCCTAAAATAATTTACACTTTTCAACCAAATATGTTTCTCTACCTTCCACTAATCATCTCTTATATAGAGACCTAGTCCCATGGTATACCATGTGTCCTTGGTATTTCACATTATCTCCTATCTAGTGGATATATTATAATCCATTATCATGATGTTGGATTTCAGAATAGTGAAAATCAATCAATATAGAATAATGATCATGATTATATTTTGTGCTTATAATTTAAATATGGCGGGAGAACGTAACACCATGAATTCATAATTTACAACATTGTATTCGATAGGGTTCCTGACATGAATCGCCATTCACATAATGGAAAACAATATCACATGAATTTTCTATATATTTAATATTTTAAAAAAACAATGAATTTTAAATATTTTAATTAATGAAAAATTATGTTATCTTACATTTTATAAAAAATTGACTTTTTCATAGATACTGTTACACAAAAGACTAAGTGTCACAAAATAAAAATTTATTATAAAAATATTATTTTTTAATATAATATTATATAACTAAAAAGTTTTGTTAGTAGTTAAAAATAATATTAACTAAATTATCAAAATTTAGGGATTATATAAATTTAACATGAAATATTTGGTCAGGATTTATTGATAAATGAAAATAAGAACTAACAGGATATAAAAAGAGAAATATTAAACAATTTAGGCTTTTAAAAGAATTAATTACTTAATTAACACACTGAATTAAAATTAGTGAATGATTTTAATTAATTATATATTTTATATATTCAATCGAATAATTTTTATATTCATCCATTAGTTTGGGTAGACATAAGATAAGAATAAACTATATTTTACACATAAAAAGTTATATTTTTATAATGGAAATTTTATCACCATTTATGGGATATCCCTTTTTAATTATGAATATTGAATCTTTAATAGATTTAAAATTTCAATATTATCTTCCAATTTTTAAAAAATTATATTAATTTGGTCTGGGATAATATTTGATATCTTTCAGAAAATATGATATTTAATGAATAATTAAAAATACATATTTATAGTTAAAAACATCCCCTTAATATTTGTTATAAAGGTTAAATTATACACTAAAATGGTTTAAATGTTTAATTAGAAAATATTTTATCGATTATTAAATTTATTTCATTGGAATTATTTTCACTAGGAAATTTTTTATAAATACATATCCAAATTTTAGACTTATTTTAATTTAAAAAAACCCCATTGTCATCCCGCTTGTGGGATGAATATTATAATAATTTCTAATAGTTATATGATGGAATTTGGAAATAATTATTCCATGTTTTCAATCATAATAATATATAATGTCTAATAATTGAAACAATTTTCAACCCCAAATATTAGTGATAGTTATTAAAAATAATTACAATGATTAAGGTTAAATTAATCTCAATAAGGGACAAAACATTTTATTTAACAACCCAAACGAACTATCCACTGTTCCAATGCTAGTTTTATGGACATCATTCATCCATTAACATTCCATTATTGAGATTGGATGAATTTGGATGTCTATTTTAGGATAAAACCAGGGTACACCTAACTTCATTTCAAAAATACCTAGTGAGTCATTTTCCTCCTCTATAAGGGCCACAAAACTCTCCCCATTACCCAAACCCATAAAAACACATTTGTTTGGATGTTATCCACCATTTTATATTCTAAAAATATTTTCTGTATACCATAATCCTACGTTTGTGTAGAAAGACTTCTATGGAGGCCTTTTGGTACAAACCAAATGAAGTTACATGATTAAGAGGTATTGACTTCTCTGAAACTCTATAATTTCATTTCAATTATTCACCCCTTAAAATCTCTTTATTCCATGATTATAGTAAAAAAAACTATAAAAAATATAATTATATTTTTTAAGGTTGTTCCAATACTTACACACACTTCCATAAAATGATTAATGAATTTGTTGTTTTTTCCTATAAGAAACTACTGCCGCACGAAATGATGATGTCTCATTTTGCCTTGACCAACATTCATGGTTTACCATTATGGTGAAAAATATTTTTATATATGTTACATGTTTCACTTATTATTTATGTATACATCATTAATCCTTTTATAACTCATACATATAATTTTTTTGATTATATGATACTACGAAAACATCACTTGAGGATGTCTGAATTACCTCCCCCAAAGCGATGTGATTCGTTCACACTATAATTAAGACATATAAAGGATGGATTTGATTAAAAATAAGTTACACAAAAAGATATATGATATGCATTAATTAATACCTTTTTAGAAATATAGTAAATAATATTTTCCCTATAACCCTTTTACACACTTAAAAAGTTATAACATCATTCGTGGACGTTTGGACTATTG
The DNA here is from genome assembly GCA_963277665.1 of Viscum album. Classification (NCBI taxonomy): domain Eukaryota; kingdom Viridiplantae; phylum Streptophyta; class Magnoliopsida; order Santalales; family Viscaceae; genus Viscum; species Viscum album. The sequence continues at coordinate 806,612,492 of OY728153.1, forward strand.
CCGCCTCAATAGGATGTGATTCATATTTCATGAAAATAATTCTATATATAACTATATATTATTATGTAGTATGGTAATTATGATATAATGATTAATATAGAGAGATACAATTCAACTTAACTTTTTCCATAGTGATCATTGAATAATGGGAATATTACTAATGTGTATGTATAACCAATCGTCTCTATGATCGCAACAATAGATTCATTTTCCACAACCATATTTATGGATTTTTTAAAATATTAACTGATTTATAAAAATATTAATTATGTCATGATTATTATTCTGTAGATGTTATAAAATGACCCATTTGACCATAGTTAACCTACAACTATTGTTTTTGAAACATAAACTGAATTTGGTCAAAAAATGATTGAAACATAATTGTTTATGTTGTTGTATATAGAATAGTAATAAAGGAAATAAAACTAATTATAAACATGAAAAAGGTTCTCATGAATGTATAAAAATAACATAATTTTATTATGCATGACGTTAAATGACATTCAACTGAATGGAATACAAAAGTATGGGATTCTTGTCTCACTTTTCATTCAGTAAGGCATATATTACTATTGGGCAACTAATATATTATATATGGTGTACATAATTCCACATTGATATGTAATATCGTGATTTATTTTAAATTCCTGGTATTTGTGTTTATAAATTTATGATTATTACATTTGTGTCATTATATTCATATGTAAGGGAGTTCATATCAATTTACATTCCCTTGAGACTTATTTGATGTTATTTACAAATTAAAATTTTTATTGAGTTTATACTACTACTCAACATGTTATATCATGAATAAACCTACTATAATGAATATATAAATTTCATTTAATTCTATTCCTTCTCGATTTTCGAAATTTAAAATGTTTTAAAGTGTTATGAGACTCTGTGGAATGTTTTATGATTATTTTCCTAAAGAATGTTCATAATGATTATTTTCCAAATATAACATTATTTTGGGATTTTTAAATTTCTCATGAAACAATCACTAAATGATAATCATTTTTCAATGTAAATTTTATTTAGAAGTTATATTTTTTTAATGATGGATATTATTATTTCCTAAATAGTATATCATTTTTATATGTTGTTTACTTTGATAGTTATTAGATTTACAGGGAGAATTTTGAATAATATGTATCCTTTATTCAACATGACTATTTGATAAGGAATATTTCTTATTATCGAATTTTATCATAGATATGTGTAATGATTTTTATTGGTATGACTTAGGTGGTACTAATTGATAGATAGCCACTCGATGCTATAATAGTATGATAAGGAAAATTCATTGTGCAAAGTATATTGGATTTTACCTATAGGGTTAACTATCTTGTTAAAGGTATTGATGGTAATGGTTCCATATTCCTATGAAACATGTAACAAAATAATTAATATTTTCCTTCATTTTGTATCATTTATTAATAATCAATGAGATTTTTCACAGACATTTTTATGGATACATTTCATTTCAAGTTCATTGATTACATGGATTGTGTTTTAACATCTTAGCTTGCCATATTTTGAATGCCTTCTCTAGTAATTTGAGTGGAATATGTTTTCAGTTATTACTTTTATATATTTTTACACACTTTGTTTTAGATTATTGATTACATGGAATGGGTTTCATGTTATTTACCTATCCACATTGACTATTTTCATTGATTAGTTATTTCATCCTCAATATTTTTCCCTTAATGAGAATTTATGTCACCATTATTATGTTCCTTTCTCATGTAATCCACAAATAATACTATGAATGATAATTAGGGATTTTTTAGATGAAATAAATTTATCATCAGTGATTTTTTTTGATGAAAAAATATTTTATAATTATAATATTCTCTTCTCATTAATGTGTTCAGTTTTCTAAGACAAGTATGATCTTGGTCCTTTGAGATTTGATTCCTCAGAATCATGACAATGTATTTAGTATTATACATTGTTGTTAGGATATTAGGGGATGGGTCACTACAAATATCGAATTTCAACCTTCTTCCTAACCATTTATAAAATGAAAATGTCCATTCGGTTATACGAAGGCTACCTATTCTATAAGAATTTTGATATTTATTTCATAATAATTTTTCATGTATGGTTTAGAAATATTCATAATAGGTTAATATCATATTTATATCATTATTAATATTATTAAATTATAATCAATTTATAACATTTTTTCTATGTGTACATGTAGAATACCACCTCCATGATAGTGATGTATCTTGTTTTTAATCGTATCTATTATTTATTTTTATAATTTCCTCAGATAAAATTCCTAAAATTAAAACAATAAAATATAATCATTACGATTCAATAATAATTATAATATTAAAATATTACAATTTGAACGCATCCTTAAAACATTATGTAATATTGAATTAAATAAATAATTAACAATAAAGATCTTTTAAATTTTAGGGATTTAGAGAATTGGGACATAAATATTACATTACATATCAAAAATTACATTTTTGTCACTTCTACTCAATTTCCTTTTTTTCATAAAACAAAAACACTTGAAAAAAGATTCATGTATCGTTTCATGTTTTAGTCAACATGACTTTTCCCTGATTCCATCCTTAACACTATTCATCATTATGCCTTGTAAAAAAAATATCAAAAGAAGGGATGAGAAGAAAAATACCTATAAGGGTTATAAAATAAAGAACAGAAGAATTATAAAATCAAAACCTAAGAATTTTTATCAAACCTCATGAAATCATAAGATTGATGAATAAGATATATAAAACATTAATCTTAATGGTAATTGTGGAATCCATAACATACTTGGGTTTAAGCTTTCATATCTATGTAGTGAGTAACATTTGGAATACCCATCACAATATATTCTATTAAAATATTAAGAGAAATATTAATGTTCACCTCTGTCAAATTACCCAATACATTAGAGAGCTCTCTAGGGCTCACCCTCCCTAGGTTTATTAGAGAACTACCCGTATATGTAAGAAGTTTGAAATAACCATAACATATTCATGACACATATAACTAGCATAAATAGAAATATAACATTTCCACATTGCAAATTACAATATATGATTTCAAGATATTTTCATAGTCAATGATTTATAAAACTATTTTCAAATCCTATTAAAACATTTAATAATGGGATTTTTGAATCAAAGTTTCATATACTTCCTAGACTATTTTAAAAGAATAAACATTTTAAAACATTAAGGTCCATATAAATAAATCCTTAAAACCATTCTTAAAACATGGTCATTGTTGATACATATTTATAAGAATAAATATATAAAACATTTAAAACAATGTTTTAGTTAAGGAGCCCCTTAACACATGATAAAATTAAATTTAAAAAAGATAATAATATCATGATAATAAAGAGATTCATGGTATAATATGTCAATGTTACGTATATACATCATATTAAAGTGAATTGGTGTATACAAACAAATAGGTCTCAATGGAATCTAAATTCATAAAAAGTCTGTTACAACGATCATATGCTTAGATTAGAGATAAATCAATGACATAATGATGTGTATAAAATACGAATACACCCAATGTAAGTGGATATTATGTTTAGAAAAATAAGTTTTCTGTCACACATATTCGTAGAAATACATTGTCTTGATGTATATATTTATCCCAATGAATTGAAATTGGGTTAAGAAGTTCTCTTATAGAAATTCGACAACCAAAGGGAATTGCTTAAAAATGTAGAAAATGAGTTAATTTTAGATAAAAAGGGTTTCTAATAAAATGGAAATAAAATATAATAAAATAAGGATATATAATAACATATCCCAACATATGAAAATGGAAATTTAAAATACATAACACAGAATAAGTCTTTTAATAGAAGAATAGAGTGAAAGGTTCCCTTACCGATTTGGTAACATATGAAACATACACCACATGAAAGAAGGATAATACAATGAAGATGTAAATAACCATATATTAAATTGTATTACATAATTACTAAAATAATTGGAATTAAATTCACCAAATGTGGAAATAGTGGAAAATATAGTATGAATCTCATGAGAATAAAAAGATAGATTAAAAACCCCTTACCTCATGTATCACTAGATTCATTTTTAATTGTTCATCCTGAATAATAAAAATAAGTAAATTTAAACTTGCTTCAGAATCTATTTCATGTTTATTATTCCTTGTATTTATATTATTACCTTACTATAAAAATTATAAATTATTTGATATTATATCATACATTTTGGTGTTGTTCAAAACATGAGTAAAAAAACTAACTCGTTATAATTACAAATTGTCCATGTGGTCAAAAGTAAATTATCTCCAAAATGATATTAATGATTTAGATATCATATAAGTCATATATATACATTATATTTTTATTTATAATTGACCATAACATTTTTAAATAATAAATGAAATGAAGAATTCATGGAGACGGGAAGACGTACGTATGCAAGAATGCTACTTTCATTTTTTTCATTTATAAAGTAATGAAAACCAAATTATACCGAGGTATATTATAATTCAAGTATAATATGATATTTTATATAAGTTACATAATTTCATTAACACCATCCTTTTTACATTATATTTATGGTATGAATGATTCATATAGCATTAAGAAGGCGGTATTCCACACTTCCTCAAATGATATTATCATATATATACAACAAGAAATTAATATAGGTTGTTATATAAGAGAATTAAATAAACATATATATATATAATTAATATCATATATATAATATATAATTATTGTTCTATAACAATTTCCACCATGAGATTCGGTATGAGATAATTGAACAATCATCGTATCGTGAGGCAGTAGTTCGCTGTCCATAGAAACAATAAGTTTGTATCCATTAGGAGGAGGTGTGTGTAAGGGTAGTAAGAATAGTTCAAATAAAAAACCTAGTTTATTTAGGATACTACTTTTGTTTTAAAATGAATTATTTAATATATTTTAGGGGTTTTATAAGTAAAATTAAAGTAAATAACCTAACAGAATATGATTCCTTTAAATCAGGTAACTACATTTGGTTTGAACAAAAAGAACCTCTTGAAAATACTGATTCATAAGGTAGGGAAACTAGTTGGTAGAGAGTGATGTTGAAATATTATTTGCTTTGATATTGGATGATATCGGGGGCTTGAGAGGTTTGTTTAATGGGTTAGAGTTGATGACTTTTAATAAGTGGGAGGAGGGTCTTTATAAGAATGACTAAAAATTTTATCTTATAATAAACTGATTTTCTGTTACAAAAGTTCAATAACTCATTATATTCAAAGATAATATGGAAATTTTTAAAAATAAAATCATATAATAATAATTGGACATGTTTTGGAAATTTTTGTAAATATAATAATCTCATTTATTTAAATAATTCATTATTAAGGTAATCACTGCATCATCATTAGGTCATAATTTTATTTAATTATTTGATGTCTAAGAATTATAAATAAAATTACATGATGTATGAAATATATTTATATTTATAATGAATATTAGTATTCAAATAAATAACTTATATAACCCCATTTAAAATTTTATTTCCTACAAAATATATGTTTAAGTCAATTTTTTATTAATATTAACTTAATTAATATAATGAGTCATTGTCACTTCTATGTGGCTCTGTGGGGTCCCAATATCGACCAGAAGATGCACATGGTTAGAAATGTATCAACCAATAAAATTATAAGACATTTTATGTTCATTTAATAATATTATTATAATATTTGTTTACCTTAATTTTCCAGATTTACACTTTAACCATAGTAAATAAAATATTTAAAAAAATAATATTCACAATGTTTAAAAATAAAAGTTATCAATTTACACAAATTTTATATCATGATTAAAAAGATTTAATTCATTTTTCTATTATAAAAACATAGAAGTGGAAGAAATTAATTTTAAATTAATTTTCTTTGTCAAAACAAAAAGCGTGTTATTGAAAATAATAACTATCAAATGATTGACACTTATTCATGTCATATTTCAATTTGGAATTACATTCATTGACCCAAATTAGATTAATTGGTAAAAACATAATATAATTACACTTTGAAACCATTAAAAAATAAAATATAACAATATAAATAAAAAAGATTAAATTGAAATTTTGAATTAAAATACAATATTTTTCACTATTCATTAAATAAATGAACATTATCTTATAAAAGAACAAAAACTCATCCAATGTAAAATTTGATATCCCGGTTATAATGAAGAATTTTATTTTCTCATATATATTATATAAATGTGACAAGAACAATATTTAAAAATGGTTCTCCCTCAAAAGGTGGTAAATCGACCTTTTAAAGAATATGAGACTATGTGTGCATAAAATTGGATTCATTCTCATTTTAATCCTCTAACTTTTATTGGATAAATGTATAAACATTTAAAAAACATGTATAATCATATTTAAGTAATTTAATTTCATTCCTTACATTACAATGCATTGGTGATAACTTTGTTTTAAAATATTAATATTATATTATTATTTTTCAGTATAACTCAATGTTTGGTGCAACGTATGCTTTCAAAGAAACATGTTGTTGTGTATTAGGTACACCATCTAATAAATAATTCCCTTTAATGTAAAATTATTATTTAATTAAAAAATATAAATTAATATGAAATTTTCGTATTCTTTATTTAACTAAGATGTTACATCCTTCCCCCATTTATGGAATTGCTTCCTCTCAATTTTCAAATTGGGATCAGAAACGTTATAAAAAGCCCCACATCAGAAAAAGAGTCAATAAAACTATCACTGTTAAGAAATAAAGATAAGTTAAATGGTCATATGTGAAAACTCATAATAGGATTCCAAGTAAGAAAACATGGATATGGAAGATAACTAACCATCATTTTCTTATAGATAATGATAGAAAACATGATTAAGAAAAAGTTAACCACCATAGAATTACAAACATGTGACGTGTTAAGCTGTTCTGGATTCCCAAATAAGAAAACTAAATGAACATTATGTTTCTATTAGGTTTCCTTTCCTAATTTTGAGGAATTTTTTTATTATATTGAATAATAACCTAAGGAAAAATACTTAATTTTCATTAATTTTTTCATCCTTTAATAATTTTAGAACAAAAACCCATATTTTCTCCTATTGATGAGTATTCCAAATTACTTGGTCACACATGAATCACTATAATCGTCTTATATAGTATCACATAATCTAAAAAAGATGAAATATATATTTTCTCTATCTATAGATATCAACCAAAACAAAAATTTATTGTACAAGATCAGATAATCCCCAAAAAGGATAATCTTTTATAATAATAAATAATACAATTAATCTCCAAAATTTAACAAAAAGTACCCAGAGTTTTACAAATACCATTCAATAAACAATTGTCATTAAAATTATTAAATATGATCCAACTAATATTGAAACCCAAAATATTGAAGAATATTATCACATTGTCTTCTACAATAAATCTTAAGATTAATCGCCAAATAACATTGACTAACCTTAATGTCTCATACTAAAGTGTAATTAACCTAATCACATATTCCCTTTGATATGATAATAATTTCCATAAATAACCCAAATCTCAATATATCCACATAAACACATAGATTCTTCCAAAAAAAATTCAACAATTACTCCCCAAATGAGATCACATAATATTATATTTCCCTAAATCATATAATGTTCCCCAAAAGAGATAAAATAATATAGAATAAACATTATCACATAAATCATTTTCCAATATTAAATTTATCCATTTGATAAAACCTAAGATCCCAGAATCAATTTTCTGGATCCATAAAATCATTTATCTAAACATTATAAGTCATACTAACCAAGGACTTCACATAGGCTATTGGTAGGTGATTTTCCCTTACACCCTTCGTTTGTGGGTTGGATTCCTTCTAAAAAAATTTCATCCATCATCCAAATATTCCATGTACAACATGGGTCATATGTGTGTTCGTAGAAAAAAAATTTAGAAAATATTCATCTATGACATATAATTTTAAAACATCTGATAAAACATGATTTTTTTAAATAGTCGGACTGAGTTTGAGTTGAAAATTTCAATCAGTGGTCCTTTTAGAATATCATTAGTATGTGTCGAGAGACTAAATTACAAAATAAAATTTAAATAGGTTGCACAAGGGTATCCTTCTTCATCACCTTTTTCAAAATAATGTTATGATTCAAAATATTGTGATAAGGTAAAATATTTTAAAATTCCTTGTTAATATTTACTTCTCTTGAAAATATGAGAATATTGTGACAATAGGATTTGATTAAATACAATCCATGATCCCCTTTGATACAATGGTATATTATAGGTGTTATATATATATAAAAAACTTATTTCAAGTGAGTTTTATGCTATAAAAATATTTCACATTCCGTTGAACATTACATTGAAATAATTATTGCAAGAATTTCATTAGGATGAGATAGGAATGTTCTTTGAGATCCTCCTCCTTCCAATGGAAACATACGTTCCATGATTAAAAAAGTTATAAAACATGTATTTAACTAAAATAATAGACATAGGGTCTAACCATGTGTTTACAAAAACTCTAAATCCTTAATGTTTTCTAAACTGATCTTTGATACCAACTATAAGGACCTATCTCTAAAACATTACGTAATCATGAATTAAATAAATAATTCACATTAAATATCATTTAAGGTTTATATTTTTTTAGAATTAGGCCATAAATATTACATTACATCACAAAAATTACATAGTAGACACTTCTACTCAGTTTCATTTTTTTAATAAAATAAAAACTCTGGAAGAAACAGTCAGGTCTAGTTCCATGTTTTTGACCACATGACTTTTCCTTGATCCCTTTAATGACCCTATTCATCTTAAAGTCCTGTACAAAACATTTAAAAACATGGTATGTGAGAAAAAAATTTCAATAAGGGTTATAAAATAAAGAAATAGACCATTAGTCCATAAAAAATAAACATTAATATACCTCATGAAATCATAAGATTTATAAAGTACACATAAAAAACAGTAATCATAATTGTAACTTGGGAAATCCATAACATAATTATGTTGAATATTTCAAATCAATGTATGGAGTTACATTAGGTATACCCATCATATTATATTCCCAAAATCTCTTAGTAGAATCTAACGTTTACCTCCACTACGTTCTCCAATGCATTGAATAGCTATCTCGGGCTCACCCACCCTATCACTATCACGAAACCACTTGCATACGTAGACAATTCCAAATAAAAATAACATATTCATAAAACTTAAAACAATAATAAATAAAATATAACTATTCCACATTTCAATCAAAATATATCATTTAAAGATATTGACAAAATAAATGATTTTCCAAACCATTTTCAAAACCATTTAAAACATTTAATAAAGATATATTTGAATCAATGTGTCTCATACCACTTTGAATCATTTAAGAGAATAAAAATTTTAAAACATTATTGTCTATATAAATAAATCCTTAAATCCATTTTGATTACATTGTCATTAATTATAAATATAATGAAGAATAAATCTTTAAAACATTTTAAACGATATTTTTATTAAAGTGTCCTTTACCACATGAGAAAATAAAATTAAACAAATCTTATAATATCATGAGAATAAGGAAATTAATGAAATAGTATTTCAAAGGGATTTATATAGACAATATAACTATGAATTTGTGGAAAACAATAAATCAGTTTCAATGGAATTTAAATTGATACAAAGTCCCTTACAATGATCATATCCTTAGATTAAGGATTAATCAATTACATAATGATGTGTGAAAAATATGAATACACCCAATATAGGTGGATATTAATTTTAAAACAATTATTTGTCTGGAAAACATGTTCATGTCATGAAACAATCAATAAGTAAAAGTTTTACCCCAAAAATGAAATTGGGTTAAGAATTTCTCTTATAGAAATCAGACTGCCTAAGGTTGTTTCATTAAAATTCAGAAAATGAGTTGATGTGAGATAAAAAAATTTATATCATAAATTGGAAATAAAATGTAATGTAATAAAGATATATCATAACATATCCCAAATATGAAATTGGAAATTCAAAATTCATCACAAAAAAAGAAAACATTGATATGAATAGGAGAGTGAATGGTTCTCTAACCGATTTGGTAACTTACAAAACATACACCCCATAAAATAAGGATCCTAAAATGAACATGTAAATACCGATAAATTAAGGTATATTATATAATTAATACAATCATGGGACATACATACACATGATAAAAAAATAGTGGATAATATAGCATGTATCTCATGGGAATAAAAAGTGAGAAGAAACCCCATTTCCTCATTTCTCACTTGACTCGTTTGTTCCTTTTTCTTCCTAAATAATAAATTTAAGTTAATTTATACATGATTCAGAACCCATTTAAATTTTATTATATTATTATATCACTTATAACTTTACTATAACAATTATTATTTTTTTGTGTACATATCAGACTTTTTTTTGGTGTTTGGAACTTCGGTAAAAAATGAACTTGTTATAATTACAAATTGTCCCTATGGTCAAAATTATATTATCTCTAGAATTATATTCATAATTTATATATAATATACCCAATATATATTCTGTATATATGTATTTATAACAGTACATAACATTTTGACATAATAAATTACATGCACCTATCATGGAGACGGTAAGTTGTACGTACGCGTGAATGTAACTTTCATTTTTTTATTTCTTTCATTTTAATTGAATTAAAACCAAATGATACATATTTATATTATAAATACATTATAATATCATATTATATATATGTTACATAATTTCATTAACAAAATCATTTATATTCTCCATGTATGTCATGAATGATTCATATCACTTTGAGAGGGTGGTATTCAACACTTCTCAAATGAAATTATCAAATATATACAACCAGAAAAGAATAATGGTATGTTCTAAAAGATAAATACAGAATCATATAGATACAATAAATATAATATATATCTTAAATAATTATAGTTTTATAATAATGGCCACCATGATAGGTGGTAGGAGATAATTGAACAATCATCATTTAATGAGTCAGTAGTTCACCGTCCACATAAACAATATGTTTTTATCCATTAGATGGAGGTGTGTGTAAGTGTAGTTGAAATACATCTCATAAAAAAAATATATTTATTATTATTCTTTTGTAAAAAAATAATGGAATAAAAAGATTTTAGGGGGTTGGAGAAGTAAAGTAAAAGAATAAAACTTAAGAGAAGACGTTGCATTTATATCAGGTAACTCCATTTTGTTTGAACCAAAAGGATTTCTTGAAGAGTATTATTTTCTAAGATAAGGATTCTAGGTGGAATATAAGAAAGTTTAGAGCTTATTTGGGAAGATTTTGGATGAGCCAAGTGGAATGAGAAGAGTGTTTAGTGATGGATTTTTATATAGGGGAGGAAGGGGTCATTAGAAATGTTAGAATATATTATTTTATTATAAACATATTTTTAGTTTCATGAAGTCAAAAAAAAAATTGATGATATGATGACTATGTTTTGTAATATAATCATCCAATATGAATATGACAGGTATTAGATTGTTTTTTTAAATTTTATAATATCATTTATTTAAATAATTCATTCATAAGATAATCAATACATCATCATTGTGTCATAAATAATTTTATTTATTAAATTTATTAAAATTATTAATAAACTTACATGATGTAGGAAATATTTTTATTTTTCAAATTAATATTTATCGTCGATGTGATATCATATATAACACCTTGTAAAATATTATTTTCTGAAAGATATATGTTTAAGTCAATTTTTTCATTAATTTAAATTAATTAATAAAAATTGTCATTATCACTCCCAAGTGGCTCTATGGGGTCCCAAAATCAACCCAAGGATGACCATGGTTGGGCATGTGTAAACCAAAATTATTAGGTCACATGTTACTATAATTTAATATTATAATAATAATATTTGATTACCCTTATTTACCAGCATTACCTTTTAACCATGGTAAATAAATTATTTACCAAAGTATTCATAATGCTTAGAAAAAAAGGTACTTATTTAAAAAATTTAGACATACTAATTCCAAATATGGAATCCATTTTTTCATATTTATAGAACCTAAGGGGCTGAAATTAATTTAAAATTATTTCTTGTTGTCAAAACAAAAAACGGGTTTTTAAGAAATAATAACTATTAAAAGATTGACACTTGTTTATGTCCAATTTCAATGGGAAATTACTTCCAAGGAGCAAAATTAGATTAAATGGTAAAACCATAATCTAATTACACTTTAAAACCAATTAAAAAGATAATATATCAATATAAATATATTATATAAAAAGATAGTTGTGAATTAAAATACATTATTTTTTATATTCATTAGAAAATTAACATTATATGAAAAATACCACAATTTCATACAATGTAAATATTTTTGCACCTATTCTAAATAAAAATATTTTCTTGTAAAATAGAAAATATAAATGTGAAAAAAATTAGATTTAAAAAATGGATCGCCATTAATATGCAGTAAATCAACATTTTAATGAATATTAGACTATTTGTGTATAAAATTGGATTCATTAAGATTTTTAAGCCTCTAAATATTATTGGATAAAATAAAAAAATGTTAACAATCATCTATAATCATATTGTAGTTTGTTCTATTCATTTCCAATGTTACAATGGCAAAGCGTTAAATACCATTTAAAATAATAATATTATATAATTATTTTCTATTATAAAACAATGTTGTGTGAAACATAAGATTTCAAAGAATCCCATTGTTGTGTATGAGGTATTCCATTGAAAATAACATCCCCTTTAAAGTAAAAATAATATTTAACTAAAAAATAGTAATAAATATTAAAATTCCATATTCATTATTTACATAGGATGTTACAATAACTACTTTACTGATATGGCTCACCCATAAAATTTCACATTTCCTTTTTTTTGTGGTTTCACACCAACTTGAATAATGATATCATTTTAAATTTAGGATTACAATAAAAAAGTAATTATTTTTAAAAAATAATGAAAAATTATGGTTTTTATTTTAATGGAACTGTAATATCATTTTTTAACTAATTTATGTTCATTAATAATTAAAAAAATCCCATCACATTCTTCATCATAATAATTCATTACTAAAATAATTCTGAATTGAATTTATAATATGATGATTAATTATATAACATATATTATAATAAAAATAATAATATTTAATTTTTTAACATCGATTCATTAGACAGAAATTAACATCGAAATTATGAAACATTTACTAATAAAAAAACAAAATTTATTGATCTTTGGTCAATATACCGAAATATAACTAATACATTTATAAAAAATGAATGAATAATAATTAAAAATGGACTATGATGTAATATATAGATACCCATAGTAGGGATCGTGATGTAGACCTAATGTGAAACCCTGTGGATTAAAAAATATATGGAAATGCATGAATCTTTGTTTAAATTCGATATTTATAACCTCCCTTGAAATATAATTTTCCACTTCTATATATTTAATTTTAAAAAAACAGTCGCCTACAGTTGTGATCAGTAAGTTAATTGGATCCTGATAGAACCAACACGATTTTTGGTAAATAGTAACATACACTTATGAATAGTAATATGACTTTAATGAATATTAAATTGTATTTCTCTTTTAAATTATTAGGGATTAATGCTAATGAAATTTTGATTAATTTTTCAATGGGATATAAAAGAAGTTATAGTTTTATTTTTTTTATTTTTTTTATTAAAGTATGATTTTATTAAAAAAATTAAAATAATAATATTTAAAAAATATTTTTCAAGAAATGTAGTTCATTTTTAAATTCTACACAATGAAAAATAGTAATTGTTATTTTTTTATATTTTTCAGAATATCATTAAATTTTGATGAATAGTGAAATACAGTAAAATAAAGTATATTCCACTTTTCAATTAAATAAACTATTTGAGACATAATAGATGATGTCAGATAACTTTGTTCAAACTCACGTGAACATATTAATAATTTTGTTCACTTGAATATAGAATTTTCATAGTCTTGAGCATGAATATAAAAATAATGATTAAAATAATGCAAAATCCATCCTCTCTTCTAATATAAATTCCACCATCTTTCCTATCTTCCTCCCACACCTCTCAAGCCATGTTAATTTTCTATTTTATGAAAAACTCCATCCCCAAGGCTCTTTGCCATGAATTATAGATTCTGGTCTCACCAAAAGTCCAAACCCAAAGGCTTTAATGAGGTTCTCAAGGAGAAGAGAATAAGAAGTATGAATCCTCTTCATTTTTCATGTGTTTTCATTCAGACTCCTTTCATTTCATATAATATATTTACCTACAAGTTTCCAAGAGTTATGAAATGTCTAGAATCATTTATATTATGTATGTTACTTGGTTCATGTAAAATATTTATCATCTTTCTTCCTCACATCTCCCTCCTGATATAAAAATAATAAAACCTTCCACGATGTTCTGATTTACCATAATCTTGGCCGATGTGGTTTCAATATCCATCAAATCCTTCAAATCTGATAAAAAAAATTGAATTGTAGAAACTGAATGTAAAGTGTAATTTTTAACCTATTTTACATTCTATATTTAACATCTACGCTAGAAATTATATTATATAATAAAACATGTTCATGATTATTGAATAACTACATAAAATAATCTAAACAAACATCATTATTGTTTTATCAAAAGATCCATCAAAATATATGATAAAAATTGAATTATGGTATCCTTATATATTATAGAAAAATATTAATACCATTTCATTCTAATTGTAGAATTTAATTTTGATTCAAAAAGAAAATCAAATACATACCTTCCAAGAAAATCATGTAACGAACACACCCAAAACCATGCAAGGAACAAGATCCTAATAAATAAATGTTAAAATATAGTTATTAAATGATCATATAAGGTGTTATAAACATGAATATGTTTATTTATGATATTAAAAACACCCTTATAACAATTATATATGAGTTTTAAACATTTTTATGTAAGACATACCTGAGGTAAGGGAATTGTTAACCTGATTTCCATTCATTGGGTTACATCTTACTTCATTATTTAGGTGGTAGAATTTTTTTGTGCTTTTTTGTGTTTATATTACATTTAATTACGTCTATTTACAGTTCATATACATATTACATCCAGTCTATTAAGTCCCAATTTAATTATATGAAAGTTTTATGTGGATTTTTTTAAAATTCTATTTTAATATTATGTTTTACAAAATTAAAATGATGTTTTTTTATGAAATTATTAATGTTGTATAATTATTTTATAGTTATTAGTAATTATAAATGATGATTGTTGGGATCTATATATACCCCCATTGTATTGGGTATGTGTATGATGTAGTTCAACATTAAATTTACTCTATGTTTAACGGTGACAGTTACACAAATGGTGTGGTAGTTTTGAGGGATACCAATTATAAGGTAGCTGAGAGGGTTAAAAAAATTATGTATATGATTCCACAAGATACGTTTATGGTTCTATTTATGTTTTTCATGTTTTTTTAAATCTCTTAAGAATAACTATTTTTCCAAAGTACGTAAATATGGGTGACAAGTATGTGTTTTTGAAAATTATTTCTTATGATCATTGAATGGTCATAAATACTAGGGATAGAGAAGATATTGATGCTTTTGAGTGGGATGAATTTAAAAGTCTTTTACTTGAAAATTATTTCCCAAAGGTGGTGAAACCTAGGATAGAGAACAACTTCCTTGAATTGAAAATATTAAGGAAGATTCTGTGATATTGTATGAAGGAAACTTCACCAACTTTCATGGTATGCTCTAAATATTATTTTGTATCAAAATAAGAAATTTAACCTTTTCTATAGTATATTAAATAAAAGGTATCGAATGGCATTGGTCTCACATGAATTCAATCATTATGGAAAACTTGTTCAATGTTCTGAGAGGGTAGAGGTGGAGTTTTCTGATGATCTTATTCACTTTATAAATAAGGAGAAGAAAAGGACTAGATAGAAATTTATGGGTAAGAATCTTCCAATGAAATATGATGGTAAGAAATTCAAGTTTTTAGCTAGAAAAATGTTGGGAATAAAAGAACCCTGGGGAATGCCTTACCAAAATTATGAAGGGGATTCAATTTGGTATGTTTGGAAATAAGACCTGAGATTGTAATGAAAATGATCCTAAGACTAATCCTGATAAGAAAATTGTAAATTATTTTAAATGCGGAGAGATGGATCACATTGAAAATTCATACACAAAGAGAGTTCCTATTGATGCAAAGAAGTTTTAATATAAGAAAAATGGTGCAGTAAGTTCCTTTTTGATGACTTCAGTATATGTTGGGCTATCAAATGATGTTGTATTAAGAAACATGTTTGTATACTCAGATTTTTCTAATGATATGTTTGATAAGGTTTCTATACAATCATTTATTATAATTAATTTTAAAATAAATATGAAATATCACTACAACAAGTGAGACTATAACTTATTCTTAATACATAAAATTTAAAATATTATAGCATGGATGAAATATAATAATCATTGTATTATGTATTGGGGAATGAAATGACCTACAAACCCTATTGTTTTTCCCCTAGTATATTTTGATTTCATTATGGGAATGGATTAGATTTCTATTTATCAAAATAAGATTTACTGTATAGCTAATGAAGTTCTTTTTCATAAATTGTTTCAGTTTCTAGACAATAATGAACTAATAAAATTGATAACATCTCTAGAAGCTGGGAAATTATTGAAATTTGGAAATTAATGTTATCTTGCTTATATTTTTGAAAACAAGGGAATTATTTAGGATAATGATTTGTCATTGGTAAATAAATACCTTAATGTTTTTATGGATGAGTTACCTGGTGTTATACATTATCATGAAGTCAAAATCACAATAGACATAATTCGTGATGATAATCCTATTTAAAAACACCCATATCAAATGGTTCATATGGAACTTGTTAAAGTGAATAATCAGTTTGAAAAACATTCTTATAAATGATTCATTCGTCCTAACACATCACCTTGGGGTGATCCTGTTTTTTGTTAAAAGGATAGATGGTTCTATAAGGAATATAATTTATTATAAAGACCTTACAAACCACACTACTATAAAATTATCCTTTGTCTTATATTGATAACATTGTTTAAATAGATCTAGGGAGCAATGTACTTTTCCATGATTGACATGAGATCTGTACACCTTCAGTTGAAGGAGAAGGAGTATATCATCCCGAATAAAAATATTTGTACTAGATATGGGAAATATGAAGTGGTTTTATGCCATTTGGTTTAACTAATTCACCTACTATATTAATTAATATTTTGAATAATATATTTGATGACTTTTTGGATATTTTGTTGTTGTATTTGTTGATGAAATTTATGTATTTTATAAGAGTAATAAGTATCATGAAAAATATCTATGTGTTTTTTTTTGAAATCCTTAATGAAAAAGAAAATATATGGAAAATTCAAAAAGTGTGATTTTTGGTTGAAAAATATTTCTTTTCTAGTAAAATTTGTAAATAATGATGGAATAATAGTTGATACATAAAAAAACAAATGTGGTCGATGAATGGCTTAGATGATCAAATGTTACTGTGATTCATAGTTTTATTGGATTAGTAGGTTCTTCCTGATGGTTTGTTAAAAATAATTCAAAGGTATCTAGAACACTAACCAGGTTCATGTGAAGAAGGGGTAAAATTTATTTGGATAGAAGAATGTGATGAATGTTTTACATGAACTGATGAAGAGACCATTGAATGCCCTAGTTTTGGACTTGCCTTACCAAAATGGTGAGTTTTTCATCTGTAGAGATGCTTCATTGTTGGTACTTATTTATGTTTTAATGAAAAATAATTAGGCAATTTATTATGCTTCAAGACTACTAAAATCGAATGCTTTAAATTATCAGAAAAATCATTTAGAATTAGATGTTGTGGTTTTTTATTTGAATCATTAGATGCATCATTTACACAATGCCAAATTTCAAATATATGTTGACCATAATAGTCTAAATTATATGTTCACACAGAAAGAATTACACATGTGGTAAAAAAGATGGCTTGAATTGATAAAGTATTATTATTTCGCGATCAATTAACATACGAGAACATAAAACAAAGTTTCAGATGCCTTGATTTGAAAACATCATGCATCATTAACCAAGTTACATTTGGAAAACTATCCATATATTAATGAATTGATGAATTTTGTCTTAGAAGTTATTTTTGCAAGAAATACATCTATTTTGTTTCAGGTTTTAATTTTGTCATCATTATAAGAATGAATTAAGAATACACAGAAGGAATACTGTAAGATATAAAAAGGTAGAAATGGATAAAATGGTTCAAATGGAAGAATTTATCATCGATAATGATTATGTTTTACAATATGGTAAAAGGTGTTGTGTTCCATGTGATTCCTAGTTGAAAAAAAATTTATTGTTTAATGCTCATAGTTTTCCATTCTCAGTTCATCATGCTGGTACTAATATTTAGAGAGACCTTCAGGAGGATTACTGGTGGGATTGAATGAAAATGGATATTATAGAATTTACTATGAAATTTTTGACATATCAACAGGTTAAAGTAGAGTGACAATTACCGAAGGGGATTCTTTAGCTATTTCTAGATCCAGAGTGGAAATGGATGAATATATCCATGGACTATTCGGTTGGACTATCAAACAATTTTTGAGGTTGTAATGAAATATGTGATATTATTAACGAATGACTAAATCTGTAAACATTCACCTAATCAAGATAAAATTTATTTGTATCAACATTATCTATTATACCTCAAATGTATTTTCAGGTTACATGGAGTTCTAATTTCTATAGTATTTGACCTAGATCAGAGGATCACTTCTAAAAATTATAATGGCCTTCAGATATTTTTGGGCAGAAAATTAAATTATAGTATAACTATTCATCCCCAGATGGGCAATCAGAATGACTGATTCAGACATTGGAGGATATTTATTTGATCATGTTCAATGGACTACAAGGGATGTTGGTACCATTATTTTTCTTTTGTTGGGTTTCATATAATAACTATTATCATTACAGTATATAGATGTCACATTTTAATGAATTTTATGGGAAGTAGTTTATAAGTCAATATTTTTGGGATGAATACGGGGAAATGAATTTTATGGAACTATAATTGGTTGAGGAAGTGGATGAGAAGGTGAAGAAGATTCGGAAACACATGAGGAATGCTCAGAATAGGAACAATAGTTATGCATACAATAGGAGGACAAACTTTTCATTCGAGGTAGGTGATCATGTTTTTATTAGAATATCACCAGGGAATGATGTTATTTGTTTTTTGTAAAATAAGAAAGGTATGTTCTATTTAAGTTGACCTTATGAAATCAGGGGGAAAGTTGGATCATTTTCCTACTAAGTATCTTTGCCTCCGATTTTATCTCAAGTACCTAATATTTTTCAAGTTTCGATGTTGAGAATGTATGTTCCATCTTATCTATTGTTTTGAGCACATAAGCAGTATAGTTGGAAGAGATAATTTCTTATGAAGAGAAACCAATTCATATTTCTGATTGAAGGGAACAATTATTAAGGAATAAGTTAATCCACCTAGTTAAAGTTTTGTAGAGAAACCACATGGTTGATGAATCAACATAGGAATCTGAAAATTCAATGAGGTAAAGGTACCATCACTTTATTAATAAGTAAATAAAATTGTGTAGCCACAATTTACATAAGGTGGTGATAATGTAACACCACAAGGATTAAAAATAAATTTTAAATCATGAAAAACTGTTTTATGAATATATTTATAACTAGCCTTTCAAATTTTTTTGACACCTCTTTGTTTTGAATTTCAAAATACAGTAATCTATTGTTGTGATCAGTATATTATTTTGAGTCTGATAGAAACAAACTGATTTTTGGTGAATAGTAATATAATATTATGAATATTAATATGAATGGAAAGATGACCCTAATAAATAGTAAATTTTATTATTCAATTATTTTCTTAAAATATTAATATAATGACATCATGAATAATTTTTCAATGTGATATAAAACAATCTACCCATTTGAAATGGATAATTATGTAATAAATAATGATTTTATTTAAAAATTAAATTAATAATATTTAGAACATAATTTAAAAAAATGGATTTTTTTTGAATTATACATGTCACAAGATGGTTATGTTCAATATTATATATTTTTATGAAATTATTTAAATTTTGTTGAATATTGATATTTGGTAAAAAACCGTATATTCAAAATGTTAGATAAATACACTATTTTTAACATCGTGGTTGTTTTAAGACAACATAGATCTATCTCACATGCAGTTATTAAATTTTTGGGTCCCATGAAAAATTAAAATTCATAGTCTTGACAAAAATTATTAATGTCATAATAAAAAAATGTAAAACTCCCCCTCTCATCCATCATAAATTCCACTACCATTACTATATTACTCTTATACCTACCAAGCCTTGATTATTGTATATTTTATTAAAAATTCTCTTTCCATGTCTCTTCCCTAAATCCTAGAGCTACTGGTCTCTCCAAAAGGCCCAAACCAAAGGCCTTTCGGGGGGTCTCAATGTGAAGAGCTCAAGAAGTATGAAACCTCTTCCCTTTTCATGCGTTTTTTCAAATTCATTTTTCTTATACTCTCTTAAACTCCACATATATTGGAATGATGAAATATCCATATTATTTAATATTATTTAATTTTCCATGTTCATGTAAAATATTAATCATATTTTTCCCTCTAATCTTTATATTGATCTAAAAATAAAATCACTGCCCATGATGTGACGATTTACCAAAATCATGGATGATGTGTTTTTAATATCCATTAAATCCTTCAATTCTGATAAAAAACCCTTATAATGGTTGAAACATAATATAATGTGTATATTTTAACTTATTTTATGTTCTGGAAATAATTTCTATTCATATAAATAAATTATATAATGAAAACAGTCTATTATTAATGAAGAACCACAAAAAAATTATCAATGAAAACAGCATAAATGTTTTACCCAATGATCCATCATCATATATAGTAACAAAATAAATTTTGGTGTCATTATATATTATGGAAACATATTAATATCATTTCATTAATCTTCAGGAATTTCATTTGTAACACCCCAAGCTTCTACGGTATGCTTCTCTTTGAACAATGTGATAGTGTGTGTTGTACGCAACACCGAGTTCTAACACACCATAACCAATCAAACTAGCCGTTATGAATAGTAATACCTACTTTTTGAAATTATATATATTTTATATTTCAAAATGGACTTCATTTTGGGATTTGGAATATCTAATTTAGCCTAAGGTGAAATTTTGGTACATTTTGGATAACTTTCATATTTTGATGAATAGTGAAAATTACTAAATTTTAATTAAAAAAAACTTTTTTAATCAAAATAATTAATAGTGATAAATTATGAATTTGAGTGGTTTTAAAGTATATTTAGATTATATTTTTACCATTTAATATAATTTTGGTCATTGGACATAATTTTACAATTAAACCGAACATAAACAAGTGTCAATCTTTTGATAGTTATTATCTCTTAAAAACACGCTTTTTGTTTTGACAGCGGGAATTAATTTCAAATTAATTTCTGCCACTTCTGTGTTTTGAATTTAAAAAAATGGATTCCATATTTGGAATCAGGATGTTCAAATTGTGTAAATAGGTAACTTTTATATTTAGACATTTTGAATAATTACTGCGGTAAATATTTTATTTACCATGGTTAAGGGTAAATCCGGTAAATAAGGGTTAACAAATAATATTATAATAATAATAAATTACCCTAAAACGTGTCCTAGCCTTATTGGTTGATACATGTTCGACCATAGGCACTTTTGGGTTGATTTTGGGACCCCATGGGGCCACTTGTAGGTGATAAGGACACTTTATTTTAATTAAGTTAAAATGAATACAAAAATGACACAAGCATATATCTTTTAGAAAAACAATTTTTACATAGGGTTATATATGTTGGATTTTAGATTATAAATATTAATTAGAAAGATAAAAAGATTTACTACATAGGGATAGTTCATTTATAATTTTTAGAAATTAAATAAGTTAATTTATTTATGACACAGTGATGATAAATTAATTACTATAATAGTGAAAAATTAAAATAATTGATATTATAAATACCCAAATAAATATAATATGAAACTTTTAATGAATTAAACTAATTTTCTAGGATAATATGATATATTAGTATTGATTTAATTGACTTTTTTGGAAGTAATAAATCTGTTATGAGTTTCACAAAAATCAACTATTGAATAGTGTCAAAATTGACATAAAAGAGTTCTTAAAATAAATATTATATTATTAATTGATATTAAATTCCTAAAAATATAAGGTTCGGAAAAGAGACTTATATCATGATATTTGAATCATTAATGGACCACTTGGGGGTCTCTTGTATGTATATAGTAAGTTTATTAACCATATTATATAAAAATACAAAGAGACATTGTAAAAGTGAAACTAATTAACTTAGAGTTAATACTTAAAGATAAGGTTAATATAAGTACCCAAACCTGTCTAAATTCTATTTGTTGAGTGTTTTTCGACCTATCCCCACCTTAACCTTTGAATAATTAACTTTTTAGCCATTAGAAACCGAATATGAATTTATTATAAATTAATATTTCTAGCTTTTCCAAAGGTGCCCCTCACCCCTCTTATAAAAGGGCACTCCTCCATCTCATTTCTTCACACCTTAAAAGCCTTTTGGTTCGGCCAAACTCTACCCAAATACTCTCCCAACAGCCCTCACTATAACCTAGAGGCCTTAGTTTGATCATAAAGCCAACCTATGGAGCCCTTTTGATCAAATCAAAAGGAAGAACTCGAAGAAGAGGTAATGTTTTCACCACCCCTTTTCAAGTTCTTTTCTTCTTCCACTTCTTCTTTCTTTGTTCTTACCATTATAAAATAATAACTCCAGTATCTCACATATACTGTGATGTTATTATAAATATGGTACAGCCATATTCATTATTCTATCCACCCTTTGAATAACATGTCACCATACGTGCGTACGTACGGCTTACCGTCTCCACGTCGTGGTGTAATTGTTATTCAATATATTATTATTTGGATGGGTATAATAATGATGTGTAACTCATGTAAATAATAAATATAACATGTTAATGATTCTGTATATATGATATACCATCCATTTATATATTATTTTAATATCAAAAGAATGATATTTTCGCTAGTGCGTACGTACGGACTACCGTCTCCACGAACGCGATGAGATTCATTCTCCATCGTATCCATTCAAGTATAATTATCATTTGATGATTTAGAAATGATGTTTAAGGACTTGATATCATTCTGGATATGAATAAGATACAAAAAACATGGCTTATGTAACAAAACATATAAAAGAAAATGAGTAAGTTAACACCCGAAACGACGATAATTCTAAGATATTATTAACAAATCAGTGTTAAAAGATCATATATGATATCATATTAATATATATGATTCTTGTATAATTTAATAAAAATTATTTCACCATTATATAGGAGGTTAACCTACCCCAACCAAGGAAAAGTACAAGGTAAGGGTTATTTCACAATCTCTTCATTATCCAAGGTTGTTTATACGTAATAATCTACTGGGACTTCTTTATCATCCACATCCATGTTTCGTCGAAATGTATTTCAAAACATATTTATTATTTACATGAATATGGTTTAAAGTCATTTATACCCTTGTTTGACTTTTTATAAGAGGTTTATAAAGGAATCTTTCCGTCGTTTTCAAAACAAGGTCCTTTTTAACCTTTTCGACATAATTAAGGTAAGAATGTTTTTTTAACTTATACGGCGGGTGCGGATATTTTCCGCCGTTATAAAATCTTCAAAGCTTCCCTTACAAGCTTATAAGAATATTTTCAAAGAAAATGTTTTATTTTATATGGATCTTAAATTATTTCAAAATAAAAGGAGATATTTCTTTAAAAATAATTTTGATTTCATCTATGTCAACATCCTTTGATGGATTTTAAGATTATTTGAAGTTGATTTATTATGATACAAAACTTCTATATTGTATTGAAGGTTTTGTGATATGTTTGACTGTGGATGTGCTATTTTTATACCATTCATAGTTTATGGTGAAAGTATTGACATTTCGTATGCTAGTTTTAATACGAATGTTTATGTTATGTTTAAACCTTTTTATATGGGAATGCATTGGACTTAATATGTGACGGGTGGAGCCCGCTATAGCTCCTTGGTGCATAGGTAGGTCTCATGAGACAAACTAGTGTCTTGGCACAAGGCCTTGACAAAATCTTATTTGTAGTCTTGGCACGAGGCCTTGGCTATGTGGTTATGATAGTCTGGCATTATGCATTCCATCATTATGAAAGTGGTTATTGATTTTTCATCTGATTATTCGATTAGTAGAATAACCGGTTGAATAAGTAAATGACATTATTTCATTTTATTTATGCCATACTATGATGAAAGTTCATGTTTGAAAGGCTTTTGTTTTAGTTATACATTGCCTTAAATGTTTATTCTTATTTATGAAAGTTTCCGCTATATTGTTATCCTTACTGGGCATTTGAGCTCACCCCTTTTCAATGTTTTATTTTTCCCAGGAAGTGAAGAAGTAAATTATGAATGGACTGCAGGGATATTATGTGGGGATATGAGTGTGGATTATGGAGACAATATGTTGTTGTAGTAGTTTTTCATTTTATGATGTAATGTAAGACTTATGAATATATCTAGTGTTTCCAAGGCTACTAAACCAATCGGTCTTTCGAGATTTGATCTTTCTTGTGATCATGCCAATGTTATGTAATAATGCACCGACTCTGGGAAACTAGGGTTGGGGCGTTACAGTTGGTATCAGAGGAAGTTTAGTACAAAACTTGGAAGCTAGATTTAGATAAACTCTGATTAGAGCACGTAGACCTAAGATGAACTTTGACGATTAGTATAAAAGAACTTCCTAGAATTTTGGTATTGTGGAGATTTTGTGAGTTTTCCGAGCAATACATCCCTGTCTGGATACGAGCAGGTAGAGGCGGCTCTGGCACAGATGTACCTAGGGGTAAAACCCGAAAACACCGCTTTGAGCTAGACTCGAATGGGAACTGGTGCACGACAACGGGCCTTGCTGAACTCTTGGTTACGACACTCTCGGGGGATATGCTTAGGATAACACTCATTTTATTTACAAATCATTTTGAAGGGATTATGAGTATATACTTCCTCAAAGAAAACATTCTTATGATTATGGATTATATCCATAAAGAGTTCAATTTATGTTAAGTGTTTTATAAGTATGGGATTATGTATTTTGATTCATAAACTGATCTAGTTTATGCCATTGTTTAGAAATGGCTCCTAGTGGAAGAAATGGAAACCGTATCAATGCACGCACTCCATGTAGGGATTGCCCTCCTGCTCAAGATAATTATAGTGGAGCTGGTGATGCAACTGGTGCTGATCAACTAATCACCATACTGGGACAACTTACTCAGGTTATGAATAATAACCCTACCCGTATGGAGCACCCTGATCCGCAGCGTGGAGGATCAATGTCAGATCGATTCATGAGGCAACAACCACAAACTTTCAATGGGATTACAAATCCCTTAGTAGCTGAGAAATGGATATTTTCCCTAGAGAAAATATTTTAGGCTTTGGGGAGCAGTGAAAGGGAAAAAGTATTCATGGAAGTTTACCGCCTCACTGGAGATGCTGATCAATGGTGGTCATTGATTCAAAATATGAAGGAAGATGATGAAGTATCAAATATGGAATGGAGGGAGTTCAAAGATCTATTTTTAAAAAAAATACTTTCCTCGCGACCATCGAGCAGATATGGAAAAGCAATTTCTATGTCTGAGACAGAAGGAGGATGAGAATGTCACAAAGTATGAGGCTAACTTTACAAGGTTAGCAAGGTACGCTGGTGATTATATACGTAACCAAAGAAGTAAGATTGATCGTTTCTTTGATGGGTTAAAACCATTTCTCCATCGAGCATTAGTCTCACAATCCTTTTCGTCGTACGAAGACATTGTCTCATGTGCTATCAAGACCGAAAAGGAATTATCTAAGTCTTATGACTTTAAAGAAAAACAAGAGAAGAGGAGACCTGCTGATCAATCTGGGAATGGAAATAAAGGGAAGAAGGGAGAGGTTGAATATCCATCTTGTGGTAAATGCGGGAAGAAACACCCTGGTACTTGCTTAAAGGGAATGGGAGTCTGTTACAAGTGTGGTGAAAAAGGCCACCAAGATCGTGATTTCAAGGGGAAGAAGGAAGCTACCAACATTCAGTGCTATAATTGCAGGGAGATGGGTCATTATGCAAATGCATGTCCTAAGTGTTAGGAGAACTTACCTCAGAAAAGGCCAAGGGATCAAGGTCAGGCTTATGCTATCACTACTACTGAGGTAGGAGCTCCAAAAGACGTGGTGGCAGGTAATTTAATGGTTTCCTCAAGTTTAGCAAATGCATTATTTGATTCTGGATCATCACATTGTTTCATATCTTCCCAGTTTGCTAAGAAAATTAAATATTTCCAATTTGATTTAATGAGGGAGTTGTCAGTTAAAACTCCTAAGGGAAGTATCATTACAACAAAGTTTTGTGAATCAGTCCCCATTAGAGCACATAAATGTTCTTTATCTGCTAATCTCATCGTCATACCTATGATTGAGTTCGATATAATCCTCGGTATGGACTGGATTTCGGACTATGATGTGAAGATTTATTGTAAGAAGAATGAGGTTATGATTCTTGATGATAATGATAAGTAACACCTTATCTTTAGAGCAGAATCATCACCACCTAATTCTTATTTAGATCCACCCTCAATAGCTCAACTAAATTCAATTATTGGGGAGGAAGAGAATGAAATAACTGCGGGTGAGGAAAGGAATGTTCCAATAGAGGATGTACCTATTGTGAAAGAATTTGTAGATGTATTTCCGGAAGATTTACCTGGACATCCTCCAGAATGAGAAGTTGAGTTTTCCATTGATTTAATTCCTGGATCAAGGCCTATATCGAAGTCCCCTTACAGAATGGCTACTGTAGAGTTAGTCGAACTAAAGAAACAACTAGAGGAATTGAGTAATAAAGGATTTATTCACCCTAGTGTTTCTCCATGGGGAGCCCCTGTTATTTTTGTTAAAAAGAAAGATGGATCTATGAGGTTATGTATCGACTACAGGGAGATCAATGCTATAACAATAAAGAACAAGTATCCCCTACCTCGTATTGATGATTTATTTGACCAACTACATGGAGCTCAATAATTTTCAAAGATTGACCTTCGATCTGGATACCATCAGTTGTGTGTAAAGAAGGAAGACATTCTGAAGACAGCATTTCGAACCAGGTACGGGCATTACGAGTTTACTGTAATGCCTTTTGGATTGACTAATGCACCCTCTGTATTCACGGATCTGATGAATAGAGTTTTCAAGGAGTATCTCGATGAATTTGTGGTGGTATTTATTGATGATATCTTGGTATACTCCAAAACCTACGAAGATCATGAAAATCACTTGCGCATTATCTTGAAGACTCTGAGGAGGCATGAATTATATGGGAAGTTTAGGAAGTGTGAATTCTGGCTTCAGGAGATTTCTTTTCTTGGCCATATTGTCTCTAAAGATGGAATCTCTGTTGACCCTTCTAAGACCAAGGATATCCAAGAATGGCCAGCACCTACGAGTATAACTGAGGTACGCAGTTTTATTGGTTTGGCAGGTTATTATCGATGTTTCGTCCAGAATTTTTCCCGATTGGCTAACCCATTAACGAAGCTCACACGTAAAGGGGTTAAATTTGTTTGGAAAAAAGAGTGTGAAGAATGTTTTGAAGAACTTAAGAAAATATTATTCAATGCTCCTATATTGACTCTACCATTGGGGAATGATGGGTTCGTTATTTATAGTGATGCATCGAAGAAAGGACTTGGTTGTGTCCTTATGCAGAATGATAGAGTTATTGCCTATGCATCATGACAGTTGAAAATTAATGAACAAAACTATCCTACTCATGATCTCAAGTTAGCAGCTGTGATATTTTCTTTGAAGATATGTAGGCACTACCTCTATGGTGAAAAATGTGAGATTTATACTGATCACAAGAGTTTGAGGAATATTTTCTCACAAAAAGAACTCAACATGAGGCAAAGGAGATGGCTTGAATTACTCAAGAATTATGATTGCACGATACACTACCACTTGGGGAAAGCAAACAAGGTGGCAGATGCTTTGAGTAGAAAAGACCATGGAGTTTTGAACAATATGAGAATGGAAAGGGATCCAATTTTCGTGGATCTAGTGAAGATGGACATGGGAATAACCAGGGAAGGCGAAACATCATTTATTTTTCAAATGTTTGTCAAACCACCTTTAATAGAAAGGATTAAGAGTACTCAGACCGATGATGAAGAATTTCAAAAGAATATTAAAGCTGTGAATGATGGGAGATTAAGAGACTTTGTGTATGAAGATGGAATTTTGAAATTTGGGAAGAGACTTTCTGTTCCCGATATACTTGATCTAAAAAGGGAATTGCTGGATGATGCTCATAGTTCCAATTTCTCTATACACCCTGGGAGCACCAAAATGTATAGAGATTTGAAGGAACATTTTTGGTGGGACAACATGAAGAGGGAGATTGCTGATTTTGTGTCAAGATGTATGGTTTGTCAGCAAGTGAAAGCTGGAAGGAAACAACATGGAGGAGTCATGCAACCTCTTCCCATACCGGAGTGGAAATGGGACAATATTACGATGGACTTTGTCATGGGGCTACCAAAGACTCCTAGAAGGAACGATGCAATATGGGTTATTGTTGATCGTCTTACCAAGTCAGCACATTTTCTTGCTATAAGAGAATATCTACCCCTGGAACGTCTAGAAAGACTATATATTAATGAAGTTGTGAGACTTCATGGAGTACCCCTATCAATTTTTTCTGATCGTGATCTCCGTTTTACTTCATGATTCTGGAAAAGTCTTCAGAAATACCTGGATACTGAACTTCATTTGAGCACTGCTTACCACCCTCAGACTGACGGACAATCAGAATGGACTATTCAAACCTTAGAAGACATGTTGATATCTTGCTCACTTGACTTTCAGGGTATGTGGGATCAATATTTACCTCTGGTAGAATTTTCCTATAACAATAGCTTCCATTCGAGTATTCAGATGGCACCATATGAAGCTTTATACAGAAAGAGATGTCGTACACCAACCTGTTGGGATGACGTCGGTGAAAGAAAACTTGTAGGTCCAGAACTGGTGGAGGAAACGATGGAAAAGGTGAAGGTAATCCAAAATCACATCAAAGAAGCTCAAAGTAGGCAGAAGAGCTATGCCGATAATCGAAGGAAGGATTTGGAATTTCAAGTCGGTGATCATGTTTTCCGGAAGGTATATCCATGGAAGGGAGTCATACGTTTTGGTAAGAAAGGTAAATTGAGTCCCAGGTACATCGGACCTTTCGAAATTCTAGAACGAATTGGGGTTGTAGCTTACCGATTGTCAATGCCGCCAAGCCTCTCTAAAGTTCACGATGTGTTCCACGTATCTCTGTTGAGTAAATACATGCCTGACCCAACGCATGTACTCACCTATGAGGAATTAGAACTGGAACCTGATCTGTCTTATTGCGAAGAGCCCGTCAGGATTCTTGATACGAGAGAGCAAGTACTGAGAAACCGGACGACGCGACTGGTAAAAGTTTTGTGGAGAAACCATAAGATGGAAGAGGCAACGTGGGAACCCGAGGAACTTATGATGAAGAACCACCCGATTATTTTCATGTGATAAGTATTCAAGAAATTTCAAGGACTAATGTATTTTAAGGAGGGGATAATGTAACACCCCAAGCTTCTACGGTACGCTTCTCTTTGAATAATGTGATAGCGTGTGTTGTATGCAACACCGAGTTCTAACACACCATAACCAATCAAACTAGCCGTTATGAATAGTAATACCTAATTTTTTAAATTATATATATTTTATATTTCAAAATGGAATTCATTTTTGGGTTCGGAATATTGAATTTAGCCTAAGGTGAAATTTTGGTACATTTCGGATAACATTCATATTTTGATGAATAGTGAAAATTACTAAATTTTAATTAAAAACAACTTTTTTAATCAAAATAATTAATAGTGATAAATTATGAATTTGAGTGGTTTTAAAGTATATTTAGAATATATTTTTACCATTTAATATAATTTTGGTCATTGGACATAATTTTACAATTAAACCAAACATAAACAAGTGTCAATCTTTTGATAGTTATTATCTCTTAAAAACACGCTTTTTGTTTTGACAGCGGGAATTAATTTTAAATTAATTTATGCCACTTCTGTGTTTTGAATTTAGAAAAATGGATTCCATATTTGGAATCACGATGTTAAAATTGTGTAAATAGGTAACTTTTATTTTTATACATTTTGAATAATTACTGCGGTAAATATTTTATTTACCATGGTTAAGGGTAAATCCGGTAAATAAGGGTTAAAAAATAATATTATAATAATACTAAATTACCCTAAAAAGTGTCCTAGACTTATTGGATGATACATGTTCGACCATAGGCATCTTTGGGTCGATTTTGGGACCCCATGGTGCCACTTGTAGGTGATAAGGACACTTTATTTTAATTAAGTTAAAATGAATACAAAAATGACACAAGCATATATCTTTTAGAAAAACAATTTTTACATAGGGTAATATATGTTGGATTTTAGATTATAAATATTCATTAGAAAGATAAAAATATTTCATACATAT
Source organism: Viscum album (assembly GCA_963277665.1). NCBI lineage: Eukaryota > Viridiplantae > Streptophyta > Magnoliopsida > Santalales > Viscaceae > Viscum > Viscum album. The sequence continues at coordinate 806,643,390 of OY728153.1, forward strand.
TGACAGTTCATTTATAATTTTTAGACATTAAATAATTTAATTTATTTATGACACAGTGATGATGAATTAATTACTATAATAGTGAAAAATTAAAATAATTGATATTATAAATACCCAAATAAATATAATATGAATCTTTTAATGAATTAAACTAATTTTATAGGATAATATGATATATTAGGATTTATGTAATTGACTTTGTTCGAAGTAATCAATCTGTTATGAGTTTCACAAAAATCAACTATTGAATAGTGTCAAAATTGACATAAAAGAGTTCTTAAAACAAATATTATATTATTAATTGATATTAAATTCCTAAAAATCTAAGGTTCGGCCAAGAGACTTATATCATGATAGATTCATCATTAATGGACCACTTGGGGGTCTCTTGGATGTATATAGTAAGTTTATTAACCATATTATATAAAAATACAAAGAGACATTGTAAAAGTGAAACTATTTAACTTAGAGTTAATACTTAAAGATAAGGTTAATATAAGTACCCAAACCTGTCTAAATTATATTGGTTGAGTGGTTTTCGACCTATCCCCACCTTAACTTTTTAATAATAAACTTTGGGGCCATTAGAAACCGAATATGAATTTATTATAAATTAATATTTCTAGCTTTTCCAAAGGTTCCCCTCACCCCTCTTATAAAAGGGAACTCCTCCTTCTCATTTCTTCACACCTTCAAAGCCTTTTGGTTCGGCCAAACTCTGCCCCAATACTCTCCTAACATCCCTAAATACAACCTAGAGGCCTTAGTTTGATCAGAAAGCCAACCTAAGGAGCCCTTTTGATCAAATCAAAAGGAAGAACCTGAAGAAGAGGTAATGTTTTCACCACCCCTTTTCAAGTTCCTTTCTTCTTCCACTTCTTCTTTCATTGTTCTTACCATTCTAAAATAATAACTACAGTGTCTCACATATACTGTGATGTTATTATAAATATGGTACAACCATATTCACTATTCTATCCACCTTTTGAATAACATGTCACCATACGTGCGTACGTACGGCTTACCGTCTCCACGTCGTGGTGTAATTGTTATTCAATATATTATTATTTGGATGGGTATAATAATGATGTGTAACTCATGTAAATAATAAATATAACATTTTAATGATTCTGTATATATGATATACCATCCATTTATATATTATTTTAATATCAAAAGAATGATATTGTCGCTCGTGCGTACGTACGGACTACCGTCTCCACGAACGCGATGAGATTCATTCTCCATCGTATCCATTCAAGTATAATTATCATTTGATGATTTAAAAATGATGTTTAAGGACTTGATATCATTATGGATATGAATAAGATACAACAAACATGGCTTATGTAACAAAACATATAAAAGAAAATGAGTAAGTTAACACCCGAAACGACGATAATTCTAAGATATTATTAACAAATCGATGTTAAAAGATCATATATGATATCATATTAATATATATGATTATTGTATAATTTAATAACAATTATTTCACCATTATACAGGAGTTTAACCTACCCCAAACAAGGAAAAGTACAAGGTAAGGGTTATTACACAATCTCTTCATTATCCGAGGTTGTTTATACGTAATAATCTACTGGGATTTCTTTATCATCTACATCCATGTTTCTTCGAAATTTATTTCAAAACATATTTATTATTTACAAGAATATAGGTTAAAGTCATTTATACCCTTGTTTGACTTTTTATAAGAGGTTTATAAAAGGAATCTTTCCGTCGTTTTCAAAATAAGGTCCTTTTTAACCTTTTCGACAGAATTAAGGTAAGAATGTTTTTTTAACTTATACGGCGGGTGCGGCTATTTTCCGCCGTTATAAAATCTTCAAAGCTTCCCTTACAATCTTATAAGAATATTTTCAAAGAAAATGTTTTATTTTATATGGATCTTAAATGATTTCAAAATAAAAGGAGATATTTCTTTAAAAAGAATTTTGATTTCATCTATGTCAACATCCTTTGATGGATTTTAAGATTATTTGAAGTTGATTTATTATGATACAAAACTTCTATATTGTATTGAAGGTTTTGTGATATATTTGACTGTGGATGTGCTATTTTTATACCATTCATAGTTTATCGTGAAAGTATTGGCATTTCGTATGCTAGTTTTAATACGAATGTTTATGTTATGTTTAAACCTTTTTATATGGGAATGCATTGGACTTAATATGTGACGGGTGGAGCCCGCTATAGCTCCTCGATGGATCGGTAGGTCTCATGAGACAAACTAATGTCTTGGCACAAGGCCTTGACAAAATCTTATTTGTAGTCTTGGCACGAGGCCTTGGCTATGTGGTTATGATAGTCTGGCATTATGCATTCCATCATTATGAAAGTGGTTATTGATTTTGCATGTGATTATTCGATTAGTAGAATAACCATATGAATAAGTAAATGTCATTATTTAATTTTATTTATGCCATAATATGTTTAAAGTTCAAGTTTGAAAGGCTTTTGTTTTAGTTATACATTGCCTTAAATGATTATTCTTATTTATGAAAGTTTCTGCTATATTGTTATCCTTACTGGGCATTTGAGCTCACCCCTTTTCTATGTTTTATTTTTCCCAGGAAGTGAAGAAGTAAATTATGAATGACCTGCAGGGATATTATGTGGGGATATGAGTGTGGATTATGGATACAATATGTTGTTGTAGTAGTTTTTCATTTTATGATGTAATGTAAGACTTATGAATATATCTAGTGTTTCCAAGGCTACTAAACCAATCGGTCTTTCGAGATTTGATCTTTCTTGTGATCATGCCAATGTTATGTAATAATGCACCAACTCTGGGAAACTAGGGTCGGGGTGTTACATCATTTCTAAATTACCTGAAAATCAAATACAAACCAACTATGGAAATCCTGTAAAAAATGCACCCAAAAAATTAAAGGGGGAAAATACTAATAATTAAAGTGTGAAATGAAGTTAATAAATGATCATATAAAGTGTTACAAACATTACTATATTTATGGATGATATTAATAACACTATTTTAACCATTAAACATGATATTTATACTTGTCTTAAGCAAGACAGCCCCAAGGTAAAAGAATCTGTAACCTGATTTCCATTCTTTTCATTAACGTTATACTTCTTTATCTATGTTGTAGTAAAAAAAATTTTGTGATTTGATTTGTTTATATAATATTTAATTATATTTATTTATAGTGTATATAGATATTATATCCAATATAATATGTCCCATATGAACTATATGATATTCATATTGGTATTTTTCTTTTAAAATCACATTTTTATATTCCACTTTACAAAACTCGAAATGAATGTTTTTATGAAATTATTCATGATTTATAATTATTTTATGGTTTTTGGGAATTGTAATTTATGAATGGTGAGATCTATATATTTTTCCAATTCATTGGGTATGTGTATATTTGTGGTCAGCCATATGGTTACTCCAAGTGTAACAGGGATGGTTAAACAAATTGAAAGCTAGGTGTGATGGTTAAAATATATAGGTTAGTTTAAAGGGTCAAATGACTATGTTTGTGATGCCTCAAGATAAAGTTATTTTTCTTTTTATTTCAATTACGTTTTGTAGAAATCTCATGGGAATATCTTGTTTCAATAAGTTGGTTTATATTTTTGATAAGAATATCTTTTTTAAAATGATTAAACATGTTCATATAATAATTTTTTATTTTTCCTCTTTTTATTGTTGTGTCTTTCCGACGATTTCGTCGGGGTGTGTGCAACTGTCTTCTTAGGGCGCGACAGGCGTGGCCTTGGTGTTACCTCGCATTTCCGCATTCCAAGGGCGGGAAACATCTATTCCTTATTCAGGGACGTATGCTCCTTGATCGAAACGGTATGATGGGATGTTTGTTCCTCCTTCCGTTGATTCCTCCTTAGAACTCATCACCTAGTCCGGGTCTCCCTCATAGATTTAATACGTTGTTTGTGAAACTCTTCCTAGTGCCATGTTTCCATGGACGCTGTTTAATTACACTGCTTATGTCAGGACATTCCAAAGGGTCCAGTCCGGGCAGCAACCTTCAGTCGTGGGAGTAGTCACGACGAGGCATCATTAACATGTCTGAATGCTGGGGAATTTTTGTGTCGGTCTTTTGTCCCTTATTATAGGGCTTCATGAGGGCACAAGAGCCTGAGTCATACCACATCGAGTGCGGGGAATCATATGCCATAGGCATGTATCTGAGGTTTCCCTCAGCTTCCCATGTTTAACACAGGGTATGCCACAAGTTTAACGTCCAACGGAGATGGATTGGCCTGATTAGAACACTATCTGTATTGAATCAGATTGAGGAATCCCCCTTGAGCGAATTCCAATATCGGATCCATCCCATGGGAAGCTTCCTGAATGCTGTGGAGGGGAATGAGGTGGCATGATCTCACCAAAATGTGGTGGCCTGGGTAATAATCAGGATAGATGATGGTGAATTTCATGGAATAAAGGAGTAATGAAATAGAGCCATCGTGGAGATGGAAGTGGTGATGGGCATGAGTCTCGAAGTGAATTCCTACATATCCCCATGGTAGTGAACCATTGTCCAAGTAGTTTGGGATGGTTGTGTGGGGATTACACTCTTGGCTGCCCAAGGAGTTAGAAGAACCGACGTGAATGCCGCTGGAATGACCATGTGGTGGGCTTGAACCTCGTGAGGCTTCTTATGTACCATGACTTAGCATTGATCAAAGTCCATGTAGTTCAAGTTGAGCACAGGAAAACCGGCGTGAAGAAGGATGTTGTTATAATGGGTGGTGGGTTTGAACCTCAGGAAGGCTTCCTACGTACCATGAATTGACATGGATCAAAGTCCACGTAGTTCGGTATAAGGGGTTGTTATACTGTCACGAAAGGGTGTCATCACAATTGGATGTTAGAGTCACAACGACTTACTCCAGGATTGGGATGCAGTTTAACGTCATGCAGGATGAGGGAATGTCTGAAAACCGATGTGAAGAAGGACCTTTGTCTAGTTGGATGGTGGGATTGATCCTCGGGAAGGCTTCCTACGTACCATGCCTTTACATAGATCAAATACAACGTAGTTCAGGTGAAAATGGGGGCTTAGAACACCTACTCGAAGATGGTCAGGGCCAATGATTGCTGGGATTGAACCTCCGGGAGGCTTCCTACGTACCATGCCTTGACATGGATCAAAGTCCTCGTAGTTCAGATATGAATGTGGGTGTTGGAGAACCGACGTGAAGAAGGAACTTGGTCCAATGCGTGACGTGACTTGATCCTCAGGGAGGCTTCCTACGTACCATGCCCTGACATGGATCAAAGTCCACATAGTTGAGGTTGGGTTTCTGCTGGAGAACCGACGTGAAGGTGAACTCGTGGGTCCACTGTTGGTGGGCTTGAACCTCATGAGGTTTCCTACGTACCATGCCTTTATGTGGATCAAAGTCCCCGTAGTTCAGGTATACAGTTTAACGTCATGCTGGACGAGGGAATTTCCAGGGTCAATGCTTACACAAAGCCCACGTGAGTCTTGCTCGGTGTGAGAAACAAGAGACAGCAGAGGCCTAACGATCACGTCGCGATGGGTGTGTCCGTTAGAAGTGAAGAGGGGCTTACGCGTTAGGCTGCCCATGGTGCTGGAACTTACTCCAGGTTGGAGGCCCATGAGCGACAAAGCGCATAGGGAGAGGGATTTGGGACCGAAGGGAGGAAGTTAATTGTTCCCTATCATGCCCTCCACTGACCCTGGTGGTGAGGAAGTACAAAGGTGCATGGGTTCTACCTTCCGTAAGAGGGGCTAGGGAGCTTACACCAAGGTGGCTGCCTATCCTCGTGAACATACACCACTCCCAAAAGATGGATATCATCCCCTGTGGGGATCGTAGGGTGTAAAGAATGTCCAAGACGGGGGGACCCTACGTGCGAGGCATGAGTTCAGGTCACAGATTAATGTCATGTGTTGAGGACGAGGTGCTTAGCAGTTTAACGTCCTACAGATCGGACGCAGTGGGTTTACTCCACACCCCTAGGACATATATGACCAGTACGCTCTGATCCTTTTCGGAGGGAAGGCACCAGCAATGTTGTGTAGAAGGGGGGTCACAGAGCGAACCATCGAGGGGTCCACGTTAGCGTGGCTATGCGAAAAAGTGATAGCAATTAGCGTTCCAATGCAACGAAGCATTAGGCTAAGAAACACTATAGGTGGTGTCATCTAGGGGACTTTGAAGTCACATCATGCAAACCTGGAGGGTCACACGGGAAGAGGACTTTCCAACCAAATGGGTCCACAAGAAGGGCATTGTAGAGCTTGGTTTCTTTGCGTAGTGGAGAGAACTTGTGAAGTGGTGTGCTTCGAGAAGTGGAGTGCCTTGTCCTTAGCATGGGGAAATTATGTGAGTGGGGTGTGCTTCGCGAAGTGGAAGGGTGTTCGTGGATCACTGCCTCATGAAGCAGTGGTGCCTCGCGAAGCAAGGTTTTTTGAAGCAATGTGATTTGAAAAGTACAATGACCCTACCTTGGAATGTGGATCACGTGTACAAGATGGGTGTTTGACGAAGCATAAACGCTCTAAGACTGCCCAGGATCCCTTGGAAATTGCCTACCTTCACGAATGTTGTTAGGCTTCGTGAAGGGAATCCCTCTTCGAAGAGGGGCTCAAGACGAGACAAGGCAAAGGCCTCTCGCGAAGAAAAAAATACCTCGTGGAGCTCATGATTCCCAGATCAAAGAGTGCTTCACGATTTGGGAGTTGAGAAGCCAAAAGGTTGGATTGTCAATCCAGAGAGCTCAGGGGAAGCATGGTATTTATAGGCCAGGGGCTCTGCGAAGCAGAGCCCACGCGGCGTGAAGGGGGCGTCGGGTGCTTCGCAGCGGGTCACGAACGTCATCCGGTTTCACGTAGATGTACCGCCTCCTATTCTTTGTGGGGGGGGTCGCGAATGTCAGGGCATTATCAAAGCGTTACCACCTCTGGTGCTCGCGAACGTCAGGGAATTTACGGAGAGGTACCGTCTCCTCTACTTCACGGGTGGGTCACGAACGTCAGGGCGTTCGTGGAGCATTACCGCCTATGGTGCTTCATGGTGGACGCATTGCTTGGGGTGCTCCGTGTCGGGGCTTCATGAGGAAGAGAGTGGGGCCTTTTTTCCCTCATTCCTTTCGTCCAATATTTTTGCGCCAACAAATTCCCCCCCCCCCTCAGACATGGAGCCGCGGTGGGGACTATGGTTTGATGTCTGAGGGAAATCGCCAAAATTATTGGTGGTTCGAGATGATGACTCACGAAGAATGTGCACGAGGCGGGTAGGGGCCGCACAATATGGTCGTGCCGCAAAGCTCCATGCGGGCTGGATGCGCCACAAAGCTCCGTGCTCTCCGCCTATAAATAGGGGGCTAACCACTCCTGTCTTTTTCCTTCTCTGATACTTTTTTCTTTTGCGCTCTCGATTCGTGAAGCTTCGCTTCCTCCTATTTTTTTCACTTCGAATAGAGAATCATGGAGAACCATGAGTCTCTGACTCCATGACTGCGCTAAGAGAATGTCTACTTGCAAGCCGAGGTTAGGCCACGCATCTTGTCTTTGCCACCGGGATTCATGAGCAATCTTCGCGAACAATCTTCATGACCCGACCCGAAATTCTTCCGAGTTATGAAACCTTAATGGCCTATAAAGAAGTTGTGCTGGGGGTGCTCGCAGACGCCACCCGGAGGGATGAGATGGCTAACTGTCTGGTCCTAGGGGAGCTGGTCTGAAGCCACTAGAACCATAATTATTTGAAATACCTTCTATTAGAGAGACAAAATAACTATCTGATGTTCAAGAAGCTTCCCTTGTTTGGCTTCAGGCTAAGGAATGACGCCTTCATTCCTGAGGAGAGTAGGGATGAACCAACTTCCTAGTTCAAAAGCACGTTATGCCAGAGTCAATGGTTCAGTGAGGCCGATAGTCATGCGCGGGAGGACATTACACCTGTCACTGCCGATTGACTTTACAACCACATGAAAAACATTCATGGGAAGCCACTACAACTGGAGACATCCCCTCCCATGTACTGCACCATTTTGAAGGCTGCTTTGCAGGATTCGAAGAAGGGGTGGTCCGATGAGTGGGACTTGTGCTAGGGTGGAAACTTCACCAATGACTAGGCATGGGCCTATTGGGTTGGTGCCTCAAGTGACGAGTTTGGGGTTGAGATGAGGAGATTGGGTTTGTATGATGTGGTATGGTCATCGCAAATTCCACATTTATCAACCGAAGCAGCTGATGCCGGAGCTGTTGAGTAGATAGTCATCTAGGACCAACACTTTTCACCTACACCATGGGGAGGTTGGTATCCATCTATGGGATTTCCATCATATCGCGGGGGTAACGATCATGGGGTCCATGTATGATGAGTTCATCCCTATCATGAGTGCGTTGGAGGATCCAGAGTAGATGTCGCAGCTGGCGCTGGAACCGGTCCCCAGAGAGGACAACGAGGCAATGAGAGATGTCCACTTTAAGAACTGCTTCAAGCGATTCCAGAACTTCCCGGAGGATCGAGATTTCCCTCCGAGGCCTCAAACTTGTCCGAAGGGGGATTAATGGGGAAAGGATCGCTCGTATTGGTGGATCTTGGTGGATAGAAAATAGAAGACTTGGGGTTTCAGTGTCAGCACTGAACAACAGCCGATAGTCAGGCTGACGGCGTTTATCGTGGCCCTTATCTGTGGTTGGATCCTACCGGTGAGGGATACCAACATGGGGGGTGCATCCCAGCTCATTCATCATGGAATCCATGCTGGCACCAAGATGGAGGTCAACCTGGGGACTCCAATGCTCGCTCGGTTGTACAAGAGGTTGTGGCACGTTAGCGAGGGAGAGAAGTCGCTGAGAATATGAGGGCCCTTCCACCTTCAGTATGGGTGGATTACGGTGCACATTAGGGGTGTTTACGAATATCCAAACCACATCTCTCCACTGGGGTCAAACTTTCTCCCCTCTATTCTGAATGTGGCCATGAGCTTCCCATTCAATCTAACTGAACTGATGGTGCGGAACAAGGTGTTCAATCCAGGAAAATTTAATATCCACCCATTTCAATTGCTGAAGGGAGTACTCACCGATGACTTTCAGGGAACGGAAGAATACTGAGCTTGTCTCCTAGACTTTTGAGGTGGAGTTTTGGTTGCACAGGTGGACCGTGAGCTGCTCTGTGAGTTGTACAACCTGCATCAGTTCACGAAGCAATTCTGGTTCTTGTAGCAGCAGACCCCGCAGGTCTACTAGGATGTGAATCATGAGAAGCAACCATGTGTAATGAGGCAGTTATAGCTCATGATCACATGGGAAGATGGGAAAATGCGAATTGCATTACCTATGTCCACTCCCACCTTCGGACTGGTGAAGGAGTATGCCATCAACTAGGAGACAGCTTATCCGGGGGAAATGCTGAAGCAACCAACCATTCGAGCCAGTGTTGGTGGGCCTCTCCTATCCCGAGGTCGGGGTTCGGAGGGTATTAAGGTCCTCTCGCGGTGGCGGGGCTGCCGTTTTCAGTGAGACCGGCACCAGAAGAGGGCCTGACAGCAGTGGCGGATCTGAAAGTAGTTGTGGACTCAGTGATTTTGGATGAGAAAAGCCATCCAGAGGGGCGGCCACTGAGGGGATTCCACAGGATATCCACTCAGGCTCTGGGGAAGCAGCTGCGCCTTATTGACATTCCATAGGATGCTATTTTCTAGGAGGCCTGGGACATTTTGGACTTCAACCGCTAATTCCTCAGCCTGCCCGAGATGTGGGGACACCTGAAATGTCTTGTGATTGTTTTACCGGGTATAGGCCCTGTTTGGGATGGTTTCACATTGTCTCTAGTGGAGGCGGAGAAATATCTAGATGTGATGGAGGACTTTGTCCATTCCAGTGGTTCCCCTCGTCCAATGACAGACCGGGTAAGGGTCCTCCTAGATCGGACGGTTCCCCCGCAGCTGTCGGCCGCCGAATTGAGAGAGTGCTTCCCTCTGATGGAAGAATCAGATGAATTCCTTGGGGAATAATTGGCTGGCGGAGGGAGCCCGTTGGAGGGAGCCCATTCGAGGTAACATCCCAAGATGCTTCCCTTGGGATATACTCCGAGGTCATCATGGATTTCTTACCAACGTCTGAAATGTGTAGGAGAAACTAGTACATAGACCCCAATTTCTCCCCTTGGCAGGTGATGATGCGGGACCTTCAGAACCCGCACCTGCGGATGCATCCAGTTCTATGTCTGGTGGTGCTAGAGCACTTGAGGTGGCTCCTCCAGAATCTCCAGACCTTCCAACAATATATGGAGGGCCACGCCTCGGGGTTCCATCAGTATCGACTCAGGAGCAGCACCAGGATTTTGATCTCTATAAGTCTTCTCCACTGAATTCATTGCTTAGCATATGTAGATCGTGCCAACTGACGTCCATGCATTTCCTCATCGTGTATAGTTCTACGACTGGCATGGGCCGCTGCGGCGAGGCTAGTTGGGATGTCTGGCGGCGTCCCTCCTACGGGAATGACGGTGATCGTTGAGATAGTTACCACACCTGCCCAAGCTACAACACTCCCTATCATTGGTGGGACCACCAGCAGGGTCATGCTCGAGGTTATTGAGTTGGAGTCTGATGATGAGGATCGACCGGCTGACCCAAGTCCCACCACTCCTACGCCAGCTCTAGATGTCGCACCGGATTCAACTCTAGATGTAGATCCTACTGATTATTCCTTACGGGCTTATCCCACATACGAGCCTTCCAATTGTGCGGACTGGGACGAAACAACCTCTGATGAAGAATAAATCAAAATAGTCAGGCGTCAATCAAGGAATCTAATCACGCGCTTCGTCAATGACACCCCCAAGAGCAATGGATGAATGAAATGGACAAACTTCGTTCGCGGTTGCATGAACTATGTGTTGGGGGAGTGGATGCCCCACGTCCTCATATTCTAATATGAGATCTCATGGCAGCGAAGATCTGGGAGTATGATTGTGGGCTCATCATGGGAGGGTAGCTGAGGAAGGTTACAAATATCAATAAGCTCCATGTGGCTGAATATGAGGTCCAACAGCTGCAAGACCGGGAGGATGAACACTCCGCCACTCTCAATGCACAATCTGAGATAATCTCGTGATTGAAGGCCCAACTGGCAGAGACAAGAGAGCGTATGAGGTATGCTTCCAGAGAGATGGCATCCATTCAGGCTGACATAGAGAGGGCCCATGTTGAGAATGACGGACTACACCCCATCACTGTTGAAGAGGAGCGAGAGCCGAGTCAGCGGCAGCAATTATTGGATTCCACAAGTCAAAGGGTGGTGGAGCTGCAACACCCTTTTGATGGGGTTAATCCGTCCATGGGGGGTGTTGACCCCCGGGTATTGTAATGATTATAATCCCTTAAATGTACTTTTGTGCTTGATTTTTTTGAATATTGTACCATGCACGAGTTCCACTATTTGCACTGGTTCATTGCATCCTTATAATGTTTGTGGAACGTCCAGCAACAATTCCCTAAGCTCAAGTGGGTCGAACCCTATGAGAGAAACAAGATATAGTCTCCTCATCAGCCCATCCGAACATAGGAGTGTAAACCAAGCTTCGGGTATCCGGGGTTTGAGTAACCGGTCCGGATTTCCGGGAAATAGGGGAGACCTGATTTGAGAAGGGAGTTATCTGAACAGCAGAATTACCATTTTTCATGCATGCTCTTACGCATGAACGGTACAATTCTAGGGGCGCAGAAATCGTTCCAAAAAGGTGGGAATGGGAAGTGTGAATCACAATACCCAAGATTAGGAACATTGTGATGGTGGCATGACAATAAAGAACAATTGTTAACCATGGCGGAAAAAACAGTATCCATGATGCGTTAGCCTGAATTGGGGATATCAAATGAGGGCCGACCGTTGACCATGTTCGAAACACGGGGCCTACCTAAAAAACCGTCCATCAGTTTTCCGGAACAATGGCCCAGGATAGCAGGAAGATTATAGGTCGAGCACCCATACTGTTAGGGGGTCCCTCCAAACATGACCAGTCTTTAGAAATGTTGGCCCAGGACAGCAGGTGGACCATAAGTTGGGCATCCATACTGTTAGGGGGTTCCTCCATACATGAAAGGGGACGAGGGTCCGAATAAGGGGCACACGAAGCGGGGAATGTGGAGTAATGGTTTTTCCAAACAGAATACAACACTCATGAAATTACACCACCGTGGAGGGAGTATGCTAGATGGGCGCATTGGTTTGATCATGGATCATTCTTTTGTTTCTAGACAGGGCCTCTCTGGCGAGGTGGTCTGTCGCTTCCCAATGTCATCTTAGGGCATCCGGAACATTTTCAGGGTAGAGTTATAGTTACACGGTACCCTACGAGGGATCTGGCCAAGGGGTCGGAAAGGAGAAGAACAAGATTTATGATTCATGTGGGCAGGACCCTAGGTAAAATTCCAAGGTGTCCCTTCATATCCCATTAGGATGGGAATCAAGCCACACGTAGTTCTAGAAGTATTTTTTAACGTCATGTAGGATGATAAGAAGCCTGGTTGTACTGGTACACATCCTACACAAAACTTCTAAGCCCACGTGAGTCTTTCTCGATGTGGGAAACACGAAGTAATGGGGGACTTTCCTGGCATGGGAAGGGGCATGTTAGGGTGAAGGGACACTTGGTAAATGTAACACCCCGAGATTTTATAAAAAATATTCTTTTAATTTCATTAATTTCTTGTGTTGTATGTTACACCAAGATTACCTTGCGCCATACGCAACACCGTATTAGCTTGCAGTATATGCAACACTATTCTTGGATCGTGTTACACACAATTTTGATAATAGTTATTCTACGCAACATTGACTATATATATATATATTCAATGTATAAATGATAAAAATGGTTGGATTCTGTTATAACGAAACAAAAAAGGAGTCTTTCACTATACGCAACCTGACTTGGCTTTCATTACACGCAATCACGACCTTCTTCGATAGCGTGTGTTGTACGTAATACCGGGTTTTACTAAACAACGATATGTTATTATTATGAACTAGCCGTTATGAATAGTATTAACTATATTTTGAATTTTATAACATTATTATTCATCTTAGTCATTTTCTAGAGCATGGTATAAGAACAAAATAAAATTTTCAGGTAAAATAAGTATTTTTCAAAAAATGCAGTTTTGCCGCCTTTTGATGGAGCACCCACTTTAAATCTAGTTTTTGACATGTTTATAAGATCAATTTTACAAAAAAAAAATTATTCATTGGAATCGGGATATAAAATTTTACCTTGGATAAAATTTTCATATTATTCTGATAACTTTCATATTTTAATGAATAGTAAAAACACGCTATATTTTAATTAAAAACAACTTTTTTCATCGTAATAACTTTTGTGGTTAAATTATAAAATTTAATGGTTTAGAAGTATAAATAGAATATATTTTTACCATTTAATATAATGTATTTCATTAGCATTTATTTTACATTGAATTCATATGTTAAATCAATTCAATCTTCTGCAATGTTTTAAACAAAAACCCATTTTCATTCGACAACGGGATTAATTTTAATTTAATTTCTGCAACTTTTGTGTATTGAATTTCGAAAAATGGAATCCATATTTGGAATCAGTGGGTCCAAATTATGTTAATAGGATATTTTTTATTTTTGTAAATTATGAATATTAACTATGGTAAATTTCATTTATCATAGTTAAGGGTAAATCGGGTAATTAAGGATAAATATAATATTGTAAAATTACTCTAACACATTCCAAAATTCTATTGGATGACTAAATGTAGACCCATATCACCTAAGGGTCAGATTAGATTCATTTTATGGACTTTTTACCATGAAAATAATTTAATTATTATTAAAACCGAAGAAAGTGACAACATGTCACTCTCTAAAATCTTATAAGTATACTAATTTTAATTTAGTGATAAACATCATAAAACATCAAACATGAATAGTATCCAGAAATATAATAAAAGTATCTACATCATGATAATTTATTTATATTTTTTATGGATTAAATAATTAACATTAATGGTGATACATAAACGATGCAGAAATTATTTATTAAGTGAAAAATCATAAATATAGTTTTTATTGAAATAATAATACCCATTAAAAGGCCCACAAACCTGACCAAAACTTATTGGTAGTGTATATCTACACCTTAATCATCCAATGACCTAATATATAACCTTTTGTAGTATTATAAAAGTGATTATGACACTTATATTATTTTATTTTAAATGATGTCAAAGATGTCACCTTCATAATTTAATAAATATAACAATTTAACTATTGTGATTTTAAGATGATAAATTACAGTAAAATTATTATTGAGAAATTTAATAGATTTATCTTCATCATAGGATTTTATTTTTAATTTTTATGCAACAAATAAGTATATTAAATAATTATACAAAAATGTTGTAGTAATTATTTTATTAAGAGATAAACCAAATAAATGGTTTTAAAAATAATAAAATAAATATTATATGGACTATTTAATGAGATCCACTAATTTTATAGATACATATGACCTTTTATGAATCTATTAATGCTTTTATTTCGAACATATATTCTATATATATATTATTCAAATAAATGAATAGTGTCAAAATTGACACTATTGTTATTTTATTAAAATAACATATTATAAAATTGTTTAAAAATCACAAAAATATTTAAAAATTGTAAATTTAAATTTATATGGTCTATAATGTTATAAAGTAACAAATTATGGAAAATTCATAACAAATAAGTAATTATTTGTTATAATTTAAAATTTAAATTTTATTACCACAAATAAACCTAAATAGATTAAATAAGGATAAATCAAAATGATAAGGTTTAAAATAAGATCCAAACATGTATAAATTTGATTGGATGATGATATTACGACCCTATATCATCTAATATTAGAATATGAGACATTTTTGGAGGTTTTTAAGTGGTATTATATTTATTATAAATTAATATTTTTAAGACTTCCAAAGGTACCCCTCTCCTCCCTTACAAAAGGGCACCTCCTCACTCTCTTCCTTGCACCAATTTTAGCCTTCATGTTCGGTCAAACCCTGCCAAAGTCTCTTAAACACTTCCCTAGAAACATCCTAGAGGTCCTGGTCTTCTTCAAAGACCAATTATAGTGCCCTAAGGGGAGGACACAAAGAGGAGCTTCAAATAAGAGGTAATGTCCATTACCGATTCTTTCAACTTTATTTCTTCTTCCACTTCTTCTTCATAGGTTGTATAATTATGAAGTAATAACATAAGTATCAATCATATACTGATATGTTATTATAAGTATGAAATAACTCTATTTCACCATCTATCCATCCTACAGAAAATGAAATCACCGCGCGTGCGTACGTACGGAATACCGTCTCCACGCCGTGGTGTAATCTATTTTCCACCACCACCTTACTTGTATGGGTATAATGGTGAAAGTAATGAATATATATGATTATTGTAAAGTTATATTGATTCTATAATATTATACATACACTTTAATAAAATTCCATGATCATGGGAATGATATCATCGCTCGTGCGTACGTAGAGAATACCGTCTCCACGACGCGATGAGATTCACTCTCCATGATAACCATTCAAGAATGATTATAATGTATATATAATAAGTAATAATGAAATATATTACATAATAATTCTACTAGATTTATTTATATATTTATTTATTTATTTCATCTACTTAATTCCATTCAATTCAATAAGGAAATAAAAACAGCGTTCATGCGTACGTACGGCCTACCGTCTCCATGAACGGTGTATTTCTTTTCATTTATCGATCCATTATTTATATGTATATTCTGAATATATATTATATATAAATCATTTTCTACATTCTGGATTTAAGTAATCATGATCTAAGTAATCATATGAATAATTACAAGTTAAAACACGAACGACAAATGAGACGATTTTACCCAAAATTCTCTTTAACATGGAATTTACAAAAGAACGGGTAATATAAAGTCATAAGTGAACCATATATGATATAATAACAATGAATATGATTCTGTAATAAGTCAATGAAATTATTTAAATCATTATACAGGAGTTTTGGATACGTATGAAGCATATCGGACCCAAGGTAAGGGATAATTTATCAATCTCATTTTTATCGGAGATTGTTTATTGGTAAGTTTTTACTAGGGTTATCTATATCATCGAAGCCCATGTTTTCAAAAAAATTGTTTCATGTATTTTTAATGTCCTTTTTACCCATTTTTGACTTTTACTACATGGTATGTAAGGAATATTTCTTTTTTTTATGTTACGAGGTACTTTTTGACCTTTCCGACAAATGTACGAGAAAAATGTTATTTTTAACTTATACGCCGTGAATGGATTTTTACGGTTTCATAACGCCTAATTTTTATAATGATTCCTCTAAAAGTATTCAGGATTATTTTCAACAAACTCTTTTCTTTTAAAATTACATGCCATTTTTGGATAATAAAATGATTTTGAAGAAGAAAGGATATTTTCCTCAAGAATTCATTTCAAGTGTTTTATAAAAACCATTTTCCATCTAAGATGAAATTATTTAAAATGTGAATGTTTCAAGTATAATGTCTCTATGATTTACATTCTATCAATTTTCTTATGATTAAATATCCATTTATTTTATATGGATTATGTGATGATGATATAATATTTATGAAACCCATTTTATTCTTTGGGTTATGATGAATGTTTTAAGTTTATGCTGTGGCACAAGTAAGAATGATTTCACTATGAGATGGGTGGGACATATATCTCCCTCCAATGCATTGGTTAAGATTTATATCTCATGATATAGACATGGCTAGAATGGCAAGTTAAACTGGTTCAGTAATACAGGACTGGAATGGGGAGTGAACTCGATTCAGAAAGGGACTTTGCCCACTAAGATGGTCTTGGAAGCAATGCCTTGGCTAATATGGAAATCATATCATGTGTTTAATGGTTTCCACAATTACATGTTTTATATCCATGATATTTTATCATTCTTAATGTTTCTTTATGATATATTCCTTACATACTTCCAAGATTCACGTCTTTGCTTAATAATTTGATGTTTAGATTTTATGTTCAAGTTTTTGCATTAAAATGTTTATGGATTGTTTTATGTTCTATATGTTTATCCATACTGGGCATTTGATCTCACCCCTTTTATGTTTTCTTTTCCCCAGGATATAAAGAGATGTTTTACATAAGAAAAAAAGGGAAGATCTTTATTGGGAGATGTTGATGATCTTTCAACACGATTAGAATATTTTATTCCTAGTTTTCAAAGACACTAAAATATTACGGTCCTTCTGTGTCTGTTTTTATTATGTATTAAGTATTCTGCAAAATTAATGTAGTGTCCATGTACGTCAAGCTTTGGGTCTCTACAGTTGGTATTAGAGGAATGGTTTAGTCATCCTTTGGAAACTAGGATGTCAAAATGTTAGTGAGATCCCTAGATATATTTCTAAGGTATGTCTAGGGATGTCCCTAAGGATAAGTATACGTATAGGATATAGTCCTAGAACTAACGTAACGATCTTAGAGTTTAACCTATGATGTTAGATATTGAGGTTACTTCCCCTTTACTATGTTGTTTTCCCTAGCATGATTTTTTCCTCTCACACTATTCTTTTTGGGTTTTAGAAAATTGCTAGAAATAGGAAGATTCACGATAATGGAGGTTATAACGGACAATAGAATGATATTATTCATGAGTAATCAAATGAAATGGGATTTGGAAGTCCAAACATCATTATTATGCCTAATCAGAAATCTCATAATATGATCAATAATCTCAACTTTGGTAAGTTTCCCGAATCAGATAATGAGAGAAAGATAGAGTTTCATGATGATCATAGAGGAAAGAATGTTCAATTTCCCTCATGTTAATCATGTGGGAAGAGGCGTCGAGGAGATTGTTTCAAAGGAACTAGAAGTTTCTTTGGGTGTGGAAAATAAGGAAAAAAATCCAATAAGTGAAAAGGAAAAGGTTCAGTTAACACCATGGATGAGGATAATGATATTGCTACGACATCAACAATGATTAGATGTTTTAAATGTGGAATGTGTAGGCATTATGAAAACCAATGCCCTAAGGGAAAATCTCATGAAGAGAATCAACATGGTCGTACTGGTACTATTTATGTGGATGATGATGAAGAGACTACAAATGAAATATGAGATGAAATAAATGATGAACCTCAGCAAGTGGTTTAAGAAGTTAGTGGAATGATTGTATGTTTAAAAAGAATAATGTATGGTACTATGGAATAAATAATAATCTAAGGATTGTTACACTAATGTTTTTCCTAAAGTATATGAAAGTATAAGTTGAATGGTACCGGTAACCATGGAAGGTTATTCAGATATTTTTGGAAAGTAGATGATATGGGAATAATGAAGGGATAAGAAGATAATGAGATGTTTGATTGTATTCATGAGATCATGACTGATATAAGGACTAAGTGATATTATGGTTTGATTATATAGAAATTTTGGGATTTTGGTATGTGGAAAGAGTTAACTTTTGACAGCATTCATGTTTTCACTAAGGTTAAATGGGTATTCATTTTTCAAGAGAATACATGATTAAGGTATTCACATGTTTGTAATTTGACCAACAAGATATATCTTATGATATATGGGGGATAAATTATGGCATTCACGTGATTGTTATGTGACATTTCATGTAATCATTTTCATTATACTATGAGCTTTGACCGAAGTATTTTAGATAAGCCTGAATATTGGAATGGATTATGTTGGACATAAGTTAGTATTGTTTAAGGATAGAACATTTTTCGATATTATTGATGGGATGTTATAGTAATTTAGTTTTAGAAAAAGGAAAACCTGTAGGACTGGCGACAGCCCATCGCGTCGGACAAGGCTATGGGAATCGAACCCACAACCGAAGTGTGACTGGCCTTTATCACCTACCACTGGCCTTCAAGAAGTCCCTAGTTAGTAGAAACTAGTTTTATTTTATTAAGCAGTATTGTATATAAAGTATAAGTTCATTTTTGGAACCATATATGATTAATCTAACCATAAGATGGACTTATAACTTTTGCTAACCTTTTGATTAAGACATATGGAATGACCCATAATTCTATCACATGATCTGCTAACACTTCACGAATGAAAAATTCAACTTCATTTCTTTAAGAGATGATGTGGAAATTTTTCAAGGCACAAAAACCGGTGAGATTATATCGAAATAAAGTAGGTATTTCTTCTAATTCAAAATTTTCAACTTTAGGAAAATGAAATTGAAAACAAAATTTTTTGGCCTACTTCTCTTATATCCGTTGAATCTGATGGTTCCTTAGATCATCACAAATCTATGGATTTGTGATTGAGGTCTTTTTAATAGCCATGTTCTCTACCACTCTCCATCATAACTTGATCAATATTTTCACCTATGTTCTCCTACGTGGAAACCCAGTGATGAGTTAATTCAGGTAACCGTTACATTTCATACTTTAGTTTTTAAATCCAAGTTTTGGAATTCCTTTTTACGATATGGGTTTCTATTAAACAAACATTCGAGTAGTAAACCATTTATAACCCCCGATGAATTTTGAGGGAGAAATTCATTTTAAGGGGGTAGAAAGTAACACGTCCGGATTTTATGAAAAATATTCTTTTAATTTCATTAATGTCTTCTGTTGTATGCTACACCAAGATTACCTTGCGCCATACGCAACACCGTATTAGCTTGCAGTATACGCAACACTATTCCTGGATCGTGTTACACACAATTTTGATAACAGTTATTCTACGCAACATTGAGTATATATATATATATATATTCAATGTATAAATGAAAAAAATGGTTGGATTCTGTTATAAAGAAACAACAAAGGAGTCTTGCACTATACGCAACCTGACTTGGCTTGCATTACATGCAATCACGACCTTCTTCGATAGCGTTTGTTGTACGCAATACCGGGTTTTACTAAACAATGATATGTTATTATTATTAAATAGCTGTTATGAATATTATTAACTATATTTTAAATTTTATAACATTATTATTCATCTTACACATTTTCTAGAGCATGGTATAAGAACAAAATAAATTTTTCAGGTAAAATAAGTATTTTTCAAAAAATGCAGTTTTGCCGCCTTTTGATGGCGCACAAACTTTAAATCTAGTTTATGACATGTTTATAAGTTCAATTTTGCAAAATAAAATTATTCTTTGGAATCAGGATATAAAATTTTACCTTGGATAAAATTTTCAAATTATTCTGATAACTTTCATATTTTAATGAATAGTAAAAACACGCTATATTTTAATTAAAAAAAACTTTTTTCATCGTAATAACATATGTCGTTAAATTATAATATTGAATGGTTTTAAAGTATAAATAGAATATATTTTTACCATTTAATATAATGTATGTCATTAGAATTGATTTTATATTGAATTCATATGTTAAATCAATTCAATCTTTTGCAATGTTTTAAACAAAAACCCTTTTTCATTCGACAACAGAATTATTTTTAATTTAATTTCTGCAAATTTTGTGTATTGAATTTTGAAAAATGGATTCCATATTTGGAATCAGTGGGTAGAAATTATTTTAATAGGTTACTTTTTATTTTTGGAAATTATGAATAGTAACTACGGTAAATTTTATTTACCATAGTTAAAGGTAAATCGGGTAATTAAGGATAAATATAATATTATAAAATTACCCTAACACATTCAAAAATTCTATTTTATGACTAAAAGTCGACCCATATCACCTAAGGGTCAGATTAGATTCATTTTATTTACTTTTTACCCTGAAAATAATTTATTTATTATTTAAACCAAAGAAAGTGACAACATGTCACTCTCTTAAATCTTATAAGTATAATGATTTTAATTTAGTGATAAACATCTTAAAACTTTGAACATGAATAGTCTCCAGAATTCTAATAAACCTATCTACATCATGATAATTTATTTAGATTTTTTAGGGATTAAATAATTATCATTAATGGTGATACATTAATGATGCAGAAATTATTTATTAAGTGAAAAATCAGTAATATAGTTTTTATTGAAATAATAATACCCATTAAAAGGCCCAAAAACCTGACCAAAACATATTGGTAGTTTATATCTACACATTAATCATCCAATGACCTAATATATAACCGTTTGGAGTCTTATAAAAGTTATTATGACCGTTATGTTATTTTATTTTAAATGATGCCAAAGATGTCACCTTCATAATTTAATAAATATAACAATTTAACTATTGTGATTTTAAGATGATAAATTCGTTTAAAAGTGTTATTGAGAAAGGTAATAGATTTATCATCATCATAGGATTTTATTTTTAATTTTTATGCAACAAATAAGTATATTAAATAATTATACAAAAATGTTGTAGTAATTATTTTATTAAGAGATAAACCAAATAAATGGTTTTAGAAATAATAAAATAAATATTATATAGACTATTTAATGTGATCCACTAATTTTATAGATACATATGACCTTTTATGAATCTATTAATGCTTTTATTTCGAACATATCTTCTATATATATTTTATTCAAATAAATGAATAGTGTCAAAATTGACACTATTGTTATTTTATAAAAATAACATATTATAAAATTGTTTAAAAATCACAAAAATATTTAAAAATTATAAATTTAAATTTATATGGTATATAATGTTATAAAGTAACAAATTATGGAAAATTCATAAAAAATAAGTAATTATTTGTTATAATATAAAATTTAGAATTTTATTACCACAAATAAACTTAAATAGATTAAATAATGATAAATCAAAATGATAAGGTTTAAAATAAGATCCAAACATGTATAAATTTGATTGTATGATGATATTAAAACCCTATCTCATCTAATATTCGACTATGAGTCATTTTTGGAGGTTTTTAAGAGGGGTTATATTTATTATAAATTAATATTTTTAAGAAATCCAAATGTGCCCCTCTCTCCCTTATAAAAGGGAACCTCTTCACTCTCTTCCTCACACCAATTTGAGCCTTCAAGCTCGAAAAAACCCTACCAAATTCTCTTCTCCACTTCCTTAGAAACCTCCTAGAGGTCCTGGTCTTCTTCAAAGACTAATGTTAGTGCCCTAAGAGGAGGACACAAAGAGGCGCTTCAAAGAAGAGGTAATGTCTGTTACCGATTCTTTCAACTTTCTTTTTTCTTCCACTTCTTCTTATTAGGTTGTTTCATTATGAAGTAATAACATCAGTATCACTCATATACTGATATGTTATTATAAGTATGAAACAACCCAATTTCACCATATATCCATCCTACAGAAAATGAAATCACCACGCGTGCGTACGTACGGAATACCGTCTCCACGCCATGGTGTAATCTATTTTCCACTCCCACCATACATGTATGGGCATAATGGTGAAAGTAATGAATATATATGATTATTATAAATTTATATGTATTCTATAATATTATAAATACACTTTAATAAAATTCCACAATCATGGGAATGATATCATTGCTCGTGCGTATGTACAGAATACCGTCTCCACGACGCGATGAGATTCACTCTCCATGATAACCATTCAAGAATGATTATAATGTATATAATAAGTAATAATGAAATATATTACATAATAATTCTACTGGATTTATATATATATGTATATATATATTTATGTCATCTACTTAATTCCATTCAATTCAATAAGGAAATGAAAACAGCGTTCATGAGTACGTACGGCCTACCGTCTCCATGAACGGTGTATTTCTTTCCATTTATCGATCCATTATGTATATGTATATTATGAATATATATTATATATAAATAATGTTTTAAATTCTGGATTTAAGTAATCATGATCTATGTAATCATATGAATAATTACAAGTTAAAACACGAACGACAAATGTGACGATTTTACCCAAAATGCTATTTAACATGGAATTTACAAAAGAACGGGTAATATAAAGTCATAAGTGAACCATATATGATATCATAACAATGAATATGATTATGTAATAAGTCAATGACATTATTTAAATCATTATACATTATGTTTGTATACGTACAAAGCTTATCAGACCTAAGGTAAGGGATAATTTATCAATCTCATTTTTATCCGAGATTGTTTATTTGTAAGTATTTACTGGGGTTATCTTTATCATCCAAGTACATGATTTCTAAAAATGGTTTCATGTTTGTTTAATGTACTTTTTACCCATTTTTTACTTTTACTACATGGTATGTAAAGAATTTTTTTTATTACATTATGAGTAACTTTTTGACCTTTCCGACAAAAGTACGAGAAAAATGTTATTTTTGACTTATACGGTGTGAATGAATTTTTATGGTTTCATAACGCCTAATTTTCATAAAACTTCCTCAACAAGTTTTCAAGATTATTTTCAAGAAAGCCATTTCTTTTAAAATTACATGCCATTTTTTGAAAATAAAATTATTTTGAAGAAGAAAGGATATTTTCCTCAAGAATTCATTTCAAGTGTTTTATCAAAACCATTTTCCATCTAAGATGAAATTATTTCAAATGTGTATGTTTCAAGTATAATGTATCTATGATTTACATGCTTTCAATTTTCTTATGATGAAATATCCATTTATTTTATATGGATTATGTGATGATGATATGATGTTTATGAAACCCATTTTATTCTTTGGGTTATGATGAATGTTTTAAGTTTATGTTGTGGAACAAGAAAGAATGATTTCATTATGAGATGGGTGGGACCTATATATCCCTCCAATGCATTGGGTAAAGATTTATATCTCATGAGATAGACATAGCTGGAATGGCAAGTTAAACCGGTTCAGTAATACAGGACTAGAACGAGGAGTGAACTCGATTCAGAAAGGGACTTTGTCCACTAAGATGGTCTTGGAAACAATGCATTGGCTAATACGGAAATCATATCATGTGCTTAATGGTTTCCACAATTACATGTTTTATTTCCATTCTATTTTATTATTCTTAATGTTTATTTATGATATATGCCTTACGTACTTCCAAGATTCATTTCTTTGCTCAAGATTTTTATGTTTAGATTTTATGTTCATGTTTTTGCATTCAAATGTTTATGGATTTTTTTATGTTCTATATGTTTACCCTTACTGGGCATTTGAGCTCACCCCTTTTATGTTTTATTTTCCCCAGGATATAACGAAATGTTTTAGGAAATAAAAAAAAGGGAAGATCTTTATTGGGATATGTTGAAGATGTTTCACCACGATTAAAAGATTTTATTCCGAGTTTCCAAAGACACTAAACTATTACGGTCCTTCTGTGTCTATTTTTCTTATGTATTAAGTATTCTGCATAAGTAATGTAATGTCCATGTACGTCAAGCTTCGGGTCTCTACAGTAAATACTCGCCCAATGATGCCAACACATCCATGTGGCGCACCTATATGCGCGAAGAGGTAGAGCCGAATATGTCAGAATTCCACTGGAACATGAGGAGGTGGAAATGTGTGAATCATGATGCTCGAGATTTGGATCACAATGATGGTGGCATGACGATAGAGGATTACTATGGACCGTGGCAGAAATGCAGCATCTGTATCGCATTATCCTGGAATGGGGACATACAAATGTGGGTCGATCGTTGACCATGTTTGAAATACAAGACCATGTCGCAAATGTTGTTAGAGATCCGTAGGGACGTTGGCCCAAAATGATTGGAGATCCCGTAGGCCCAGCATCCCTGGAGATCCCTCAAGCCTAGAATCCATGTCGTCTGAGGGTCCTTTTGGATGTGGAAGAGGATGAGGATCCAAATAGCAAGCTCACGAAGCTTGGTCATGCAACGAGGGGAATGTCCCCATGGAAATCCCACACTTGGGGCTCTCTGCCAAAACACATCTTAATATGACAACGAGAAGTATTAAATAGGGGGATAAAAGACCTTTACCATAGGTAGATCTTAGTTTAGGGTCATAGAATTCAGACCATGGGTGGGAGGAAACACAGGAGGCACTTGGCGAGTAATTATGAAAACCCCAACGTGAATGGGAATCCGGAATGTGTACGGTGCGGTGAACAACCCGAAGTGAATTAATACATAATCCCATACCACACTGAACCACCCTCTTGGGAGAGGTTATAGGTCAAGGGACCGAAATCGAGAGTTGAGCTGGGTTGAGAAGAGTGCAAAGGTGTACCTACGTACCCCATGGGGATGGGGATCAAGATGCACATAGTTCTTGAAAAGGTCTTAGATTAAGGTCTTAGAACTCGGACCATGAATGGGTAGGGAGATCAGAGGACACATGGTAATGATGTTACGAAACCCGACTTGAACAAGGACATAAGACCTACTTACTGTGTGTGATATAGGGAAGTGCTCGAGTCAAGGGACCAAACATGAAAGTTAGGCTAGGCCAGTGGGGAAGTGCACGGGCGCTCTTACATATCTCATAAGGATGAGAGTCAAGCCATACGTAGTTCTGGGAAGTTGAAAGGGGCGCGCGGGTCTGTCCCTCACACCAAGAGAAGCAGTATTTGATAAATCTTGTTTTTCCTTTAAGGTGAGTGGTTTTTTTGTGAAGCGACAGGATTAGGGTAACAAGCCCTAGTGTCACCACAAGAATCAAG
This sequence comes from Viscum album, assembly GCA_963277665.1. Classification (NCBI taxonomy): domain Eukaryota; kingdom Viridiplantae; phylum Streptophyta; class Magnoliopsida; order Santalales; family Viscaceae; genus Viscum; species Viscum album. The sequence goes on from OY728153.1 coordinate 806,669,010, forward strand.
ACGTGATGGGCATTGAAAAATGGCATGGAACATGACCAATACACAACGTGATGTACCCTATGATGGGATTATCACAATGTACTGCCATTTTTTGTCTTGCGTCCAGGAAGATAATGTCACAGTTTTGGGGGCTTTTGATAGGACCCAACATGCATTTTAACATCATGCATCGCAGATGTAGCAGAGACGATGCTAGGCAGGGGATGTGTACGGTGCCATGCAACATAACTGATGTGAATGGGGACATAATCCCACACCACACCGTACATAGTTCCAAAATAGGAACCTCAGGCCAATGGGCCCAAATAGGGGTAAGAAGGAAATGGGAAAAAGAAACTATCTTCTAACTGAGCTGGATCCTGAAACAAGATGTCGGGGTGACACTACGTATCCATTAGGGATGAGGATCGAGCCGCACATAGCCCTTAATGAAGATCTTAGTTTATGATCATAGAGCTCGAACCGTGGGAGCCCCGAAAGACATTGTATTGTAGTTTTACCCCCCCGACGCGCAAAGGTGCACTGAGGGATGGTGTCAAGAGTGTCGAGATTCCACATGGATATGATGTGGTGGAACATAATGTGAATCATTCAACCAACATTAAAGGCCTGTAGGGGCTGGTGTGATGACGGAGTATTACTTTGGACCATGTTTTCAACAGAGCATCCTGTCACGTTATCTTGAAACGGGGACAAACAAATGAGCATCGACCTCTGGCCATATTCACAACACAGGATTTGTATCAATTTGTTCTCTGAAAGCCTCAGGGGAATTGGCCCATAATAGTGGGAGAGCCCTTTGGCGTTATATCCAGGCCATTGATGGGGGTCCCTTTATGTTTGAAAGATGATGAAAGCCCAAATGAAGGGAAACACAAAGCTTGAAAAGTAGAAGACACTTGACCAAGTTCAACCGGACACTCTTGGTCCTAGACCAGAGTACTCTTAACACATGGGAGAACCACAAAAAAGGGGTCGATGGACTCAACCCGAGGGAGACCAAGAGATGGAGGATTCTTGGGTGAAGAGGGAATAGTTCCAAAAACCTTATATAAAACCCATATATCCCCCTCTTAGAGATAGATAGGCCAAGGGGCCTAGGTAACCGGGAGATTGGGAGATCTTTAATAAATGGGGCTGGACCCGAATTATAGATATTCGGGTGGTCCTATGTATCCCATAGAGATGGGAATCAAGCCACACATAGTTCTTAAGGGTGCTTTTTAATTAAGTGTCGTACAAGAAGTAGGAGGGATAATTCTTAGAACTAGGTGTGCGTGGTGCGGCTATTTCAAACCTGACATGAATGAGGAAATGGTCCCACATCACACCACACCGTATCATTGACAGGGTCCTGAAAGCAGGACATAAGAGTCAAATTAGCTGAACACAAGTTGGTCCCAAGGATAGTAGGTCTGGGTGTTCTTACGTATCCCAGAAGGATGGAAGTCAAGCCAGACGTAGTTAATTGGAGATCTTAGTTTATGTTCTTAGAGCTCATACCATGGATGGATGACACATTCCAAGCAAGTGCAGGCCTCTACCCGATATCTAATCCCACGTTAGTTAAACTCAGTGTGGGAAACCAGGTAGGAAAATCCTTATCGCAATACCCGGAAGGTACATCAAGGGGAAGTGGGTGAAGATCCCCTAAGGACACCTTTAACGTGACTTTGTTCCCCTAACGTGCATATGTGCACTGAGGAATAGTATCAAGAGTTTCGAAGAACTACTTGAACATGATGAGGCGGAGAAGGATGTGAGTCATGTAACTGACATTTTGGGCTTAATGGGGTTGGCGTGGAGATGGAGGATTAATGCTGTCAATGGTGGAAAAGTAGTACCTACATCACATTAGCCTAAAATGGGAACAAAAAACAAGCATTAACCGCAGACCATATTCGCAACGGGATATTTTTATCGATTTGTTGTCTGAAACTCTTGGTGGAGTTGGCCCGTAATTGTAGGATAGCCCTTGGGTGTGGTATCCAGTCCGTTCTTAGGGGACCCTATGTGTGTGAAAGATAGTGAAATCCCTGATGAAGGGATAAACGATGCCTAAAAATTAGTGCAGACGTGTCCGAGTGGATTCTGACATTCTAGGTAACTAAACCTGAGTACCCTGACACACATTGGTGAATCGCCAAAAAAGGGTCGGCAAAGTGGATTAGGAGGGAGAGGTACATGTCCTGGTAATTACAAGGCTGATGTGAATGAGGAAATAGTCCAGCAACACTCTATATACTCCTCTCTCTGGGGAAGGGTAGGCCATGGGGCCAAGGTGGGATGGAGATTTTAGGAATATGGGGCTGGACCCGAAGCATGGACATTAGGGTGGACCTACGTATCCTATAAGGAGGGGAATCAATCAACACACAGTTCTAGAATATACCCAGGTGGCATGATACCCTAATGAGTATGTGTACGGTGCGGCAAGTAACCCGACATGAATGAGGACATAATCCCACACCACACCGCATAGTCCCGTAGGAAAGAACCTGGGCCAGGGGGGTTAAAAAGGCCAAGGGGCCTGGTAGTTGGGTTTTGGTCCGGAAGTCATGACCTACTCGCAGTTTAACGTCTTGTATTGAGGATGAATGTCGAGGGATAGGGCTCCCTGGACAGAGGAGGAGTTGTATATTACGGTGAACAAACCAACGTGAATGTGGACATAATCCCTCACCACACCATACACTCCGGGTAAGAACATGGGTTAAGGCCCAAAAAGGCCAAGAGGCCTGAGGCTTGGGCCTCAGTAAGGGAATACATACAGTAAGGCAAGTATCCCGACATGAATTAGGACATAATCCCGCACCACAGCATGCACTCCCTATAAATAAATCGGGGCCATGCGCCCTACCGTTGGCACCACCCAGAGGGAAGTTTGTCACATCGGGATGGGGTAGAAAAAATCACTACACTCAATGTTTGGGACATCTTTGTGTGTACCCAAAGATCCAGGACATTGTTGACCATGTTCGAAACACAACGTCCCCATGGTGACCTGATATGGGAGCAACAAATGAGCATCGACCGCTGAACATGTTCAAAATACGGGACTTGTATCGGGTTTTTGCTCGACATCCTTGAGGGCGTTAGCCCGAAATGGTAAGAGGGCCCTTAGGCCGAGCATCCATACCCTTAAGGGGCCCATTCGGATGAGGAAAGTGATGGAATTCCAGTCAAAGAGTGCGTGAAGCATAGCTGTACCAATCTACGAGAGAGGCGAACATCTCCAGGGAAGGGGACGTACAGCCGAGTCGAGACTTGCTCGACGTAAGATGGGGAAAAAGGGTGCACTCTGCCATATATATTGTCTTGAGGGTAAGATTTTGGCTTTTGGGTTGGGCCATCAGACAATGTGTCTAGGAGTTCCAATGTATCCCATAAGTATGGGAATAAAGACATACATAGTTCTAGAAGGCCATGCAGTTTAACGTCATGTTGTGGGGATGTGGGAGGATAGATGAATGAGAGTGGGCACATGGTGCAACCCTTATAATACTTGTATGATCGGGGCTAAGGAAACCTACTCCTCATCATGTGAGGACCCTCTGAGGAAACTATACCCAGGGGGGACAGTCAAAGAGGAGTGTTCGGGGCTGGGCTCAAGATGAGACGTCTGAGCATTCCTACATATCCCATTAAAATTGGAATCAAGCCATACATAGTTATTGAGGGCCATGCAGTTTACCATCATGCAGGATAAAGAGATGAGCCTCATCTGGGCATATGTATGGTACGGTGGGTAACCCGACGTGAGTCAGGACATAATCCCCCACCACACCGTACAATCTCATAAGAGAGTATTACTTGTGGAAGGCCAAGGGGTGGGAGGCTGAGCATCGGCCAAGAAGGCCAGACCACCTTATAGTTTAACGTTTTATAGTGAGGACGAAGGAGATATTAGTTTAAGGTCATAGAGCTCAGACCATATTTAAGTTTATTGTCATGCTAGACGATACTGAGCAGTTTAACATTATGACGGACGATGATGTAGTTTCACGTCATGCATGACGATGTTTCAGTTTATGGTCATGCAGGACTGGGTGTAGTTTAAGGTCATGTAGGACCAAGGTGTAGTTTAAGGTCCTGCAGGACCAAGGGGCTTAGGAAAAGTATTGCTTGAGGAACTCGGCGTTGGTGGAAGGAGTTATGCTCTCACCATCCACGGTCACCAAGGAGTATGCTCCATTGGGGTAAACCTTATGAAGGACGTAAGGTCCTTCCCATTTTGGCTCACGCTTGGGTGGTTTCCTGCCAGGGATCATTGGCGCTCGGAGGGCCAACACCAGGTCGCCTTGCAGAAAAGTGCGAAGGCAAAACTTCTTGTTGAAGGCTCTGGAAATCTTATTCTGATGCCTTTCTAGATTGTGCAGTGCACGAAGCCTGTTCCCCTCCAGTACTTCCACTTCAGGATGAAGGATTTTAGTCACCTTATCTGGCGCATGCTGGTCATAGACTATAGTGAGTAATGATGGAAGTTGGATCTCAATGGGCAGGATGGCCTCATCCCCATACACCATAGAATATGGAGTCACCTGGGTAGAATTGCGAATCGTCGTCTGATATGCTTAGAGGGTGTTGGGGATCTTGTACGGCCAACTTTTCTTGTTCTGAACAACCATTTTCTGAAGAATGATAGAGAGGGTTTTGTTGAATGGCTCGATCTCCCCATTTTACTGTGCAGGATAGTGAGAGGTATGGTTCGAACAGATATTGTACTTGGCGTACAATTTCTTCAGTTCGGCTGCTCGGAATTTGGTGCTGTTATAGGTGAGAACAGTGTGAGGGACTCTAAACTGGTGGATGATATTGGAGCTCACGAATTTGACTATGGAACGGGTCTTGACCTATTTTAGTGGAACTACCTCCCCCCACTTGGAGAAGAAATATTTAGTAGTCAGGATGAACCTACACTGATGAGCTATCGCTGGTGGATATGGTCCCACAACATCGAGTCCCCACACTGCAAATGGACAAGAGTACTTGGTTGAGTGGAGAGGATCTGGCAGCCGATGCTGTAAGTTAGCATGAACATGGTACGTGTGGAATCTCTTGGAAAACTCAATACAATAATGGATCATAGAGGGCCAGAAGTACCCCAACCTCTGGATCTGATAGGACAGTTTGGGCCCAGCCTGGTGGGCACTGCAGGAACCGTCATGAACCTCTTCCATGACTTGGGAAATCTCAATTCCTTGAATGCAATGGAGGATAACACCATCGAAGCCCCACTTATAGAGGATCCACTCAATTTTGGGACCAATCTAGAGGTTAAATTGCAGTGCACGACGTCGGATTCACTCGCGCTCTGCACGATCATTCGAGAGGCAACCATTTTGAAGATACTTGACAAAAGGTGCCCTCCAGTCAGGAGTGGCCTGAACCAATGCATCTAACGAACCTGGGATCCCTAACGCGGAGGGTCTGGTAGTAAGGTAGCCTACCCGCAGGCTGTCATCATCCATTGGGGTGATGGGGGAGATGACTCTCCAGTGTGCCACATGTATGATCAAATAATCATGTTCAGGTTCTGCGAGTAACACAGCTAAGCTTTCCAAAGCGTCTACTCGACCGTTCTGTGACTGAGGGACATAGATAACCTCTAGTCGAGAAGGGAACTGGTCCATTAGATGGAGGGTGCAGTCCCGCAATGGAACATGCTCTGGCTTCTTGACAACATAGTCACCATTTACTTACTTGATGACTTGTTAGAAATCCCCTTTCACATGTAGATGGGGCACATTAATCTCAAGGGACAGCTCGAGGCCGGTGGTGAGATCATGATACTCTGCCTCGTTGTTGGTGCAGCCTTCTAACAACATTAATGAGTATGAAAGAATGGATTGTGCTGAGGTGATGAAGACGATACCCAAACACGCTCTGTTGAGCTAAGGATCGTTGATCCACTTACTGGTGGGGCTCCAGGAGGCACCGTCGAAGTGCATTTTCCAGCAAGAGATGTCATGATTGACTGAGAGGATTGCCTTAATAGGAAAGTCCAGGTGCAAGTATTGATCCTCGGAGGTTGGATGGGAAGCTAGGAAGTATTCCAATGCCTGTCCCTTAATGGCCTTCTGAGGAACGAACCTGATGTTGAGCTGCTGGAGGATCACTGCCCACTGCGCTAGTTAGCCAGTCAACATAGGGCGGTTCATGATGTACATCAGTGGGTCTACCCGAGAGACCAACTGTACCTCATGGTGCTGCAGGTAATGCCACAAATTCTTTATGGTGAACACGAGCTCAAGGTAGCTCTTTTTTATGGGGGAGTATCTGGTCTCCGGATCGAGGATCATGCAGTTGAGATAGTAGAGGCTATTCTTTTGTCCCTCATTGTTCTTTTTGGAACGAAGTGCACCGAGGGACCATTACAGAGCGGTCACGTAAAGGACCAGTGGCTTTCCGAAGATAGGTGGCATCATGACCGGAGGTGGGAGCAGATACTGCTTGATTTACTCGAAGGTGGTCTGACACTCTTATTCCATTAACAGTTGGAGCCTTTCTTCATGAGTGTGTAAAAGGGATTACACTTGTCAGCCAGATTCACAATGAATCGGCGTATATAGGCTATGTGGCCTTGGAGACCTCGAAGCTCCTAGATATTGCTCGGGGGAGGCTTTTGAATGTTGGCCTCGATCTTCTCTGGGTCGATCTCAATGCCTCGGTATCTAACAAAAAATCCAACAATCTTCCCGGAGGTGACCCCGAAGTCACACTTTAGTGGGTTCATCTTAAATTAGAAGGAACCGAGGAATCCGAACACTTTCTCAAGGTCCATGATAATTTCCTAGAGCTAGCAAGATTTGGCCACCAGATCATCCCCGTAGCATTCAAACAGTGTCTTGAGAATCGGATTGAATATGCAATGCATGGAATGCTGATATGTGGAACTTGCATTCTTCAGGCCGAAGGGCATAAACTCGTAATAAAAATTATCTTGGGGAGCCTCGAAGTTAGTATACTCCTCATCCTTAGGGGACATTCAGATCTTGTTATACCCGGAGTACCCATCCATGAAGGAGAGGGCTTGAAACCTGGTCATGGCATCAATCAACAACTCTATCACTGGGAGGGGAAAATCATCCTTCAGACAGTGGCGGTTGAGGTCACGAAAGTCTATGCAGACTCTAATTTGCATGTTCTTCTTCCTGATTGGCACAATGTTGGCGAGCCAACTGGGGTACTGAACTTACATGATGAATTTGGCGTTGATGATCTTATCAAAATCGGTCCCAACCATGGCACCCTGAGAACAGTGTATATTTCTGGGAGGTTGCTCGATCCTGTAATGGTTTATTGGGAGACCAAGGCGGTGGACAGCTACATGGGGATCTAGTCCTGGAATCTCGTCCTAACTTCAGGAAAACATTTCATGGTGCTATTTGAGGAAGTCCAGGTACTGTTGCTGCTCCTCGAGGGGCATGGCGGCACTAATCAATTTGTGTCTCAGATCTGTCTTGCTACCAAGGTTCACCTGTACTAGTTCATCGACCGTGGTAGATATTCCTTCTTCAAAGGTAGGGGAGAATCCTCTAGATCCTATTCTCCACCTGTGGAGGGATCTTCCACGGGGGGAGTTGCTTCTGTGTTTTAAAACCCTGATGTGTGGCTGGTGCCGGCTTGGGTGGCAGTGGTCATCATATCAGGAGACTCATGTGCCACTGAGACTATAGCGATGATGGCAGTTGATCCAATCCCATCTGGTCTTCGGCCCAAGGGGCCACACTTGATGACATCAAAGAAGTAGTGACGTGTAACGCCCCGACCCCAGTTACCCAGAGTCGGTGCATTACTTCATAACATTGGCATGATCACAAGAAAGATCAAATCTCGAAAGACCGATTGGTTTAGTAGCCTTGGAAACACTAGATATATTCATAAGGTTTACATTACATCATTAAACGACAAACTACTACAACAACAAATTGTCTCCATAATCCACACTCATATCCCCACATAATATCCCTGCAGGTCATTCATAATTTACTTCTTCACTTCCTGGGAAAAATAAAACATAGAAAAGGGGTGAGCTCAAATGCCCAGTAAGGATAACAATATAGCGGAAACTTTCATAAATAAGAATAAACTTTTAAGGCAATGTATAACTAAAACAAAATCCTTTAAAACTTGAACTTTCAACATAGTATGGCATAAATGAAATGAAATAATGCCATTTACTTATTCACATGGTTATTCTACTAATCGAATAATCACATGAAAAATCAATAACCACTTTCATAATGATGGAATGCATAATGCCAGACTATCATAACCACATAGCCAAGGCCTCGTGCCAAGACTACAAATAAGATTTTGTTAAGGCCTTGTGCCAAGACACTAGTTTGTCTCATGAGACCTACCGATGAAATTGTTTTAGAAGATACTTACGTTTAAAATTGCTGAAATATACTCCAGTGTTTTTTGAAAACTTTATGCAAGCTTCTGAAAACAAAATAAATAATTCTGAGACTACTCGACTAATTACAGGCCATGATGGGTCCACGCCCAATCCCTTCCTGTCTACCACACTCGAGAGTCGGGTTTTCTGAAAACATTTTTAAGCTTGCGTTAAATACGTATACATTTGCACTGGATTTTCATATATTTGAGAGAAATATCTATTTTTTTGAAATCATTTAAAAGTCACATAATTATAAAATAAAACATTTACATTGAAAATATTCTTATAATCTTGTAAGGAAAACTTTGAAGATTTTATAACGGCAGAAAATAACCGCACTCGCCGTATAAGTTAAAAAAACATTCTTACCTTAATTCTGTCGAAAAGGTTAAAAAGGACCTTGTTTTGAAAACGACCGAAAGATTCCTTTATAAACCACTTATAAGAGTCAAAAAAGGTATAAATGACTTTAAACCATATTCTAGTAAATAGTAAAAATGTTTGGAAATACATTTTTAAGAAACATGGATGTGGATGATAAAGAGATCCCAGTAGATTATTACGTATAAACAACCTCGGATAATGAAGAGATTGTGAAATAACCCTTACCTTGTACTTTTCCTTGGTTGGGGTAGGTTAACCTCCTGTATAATGGTGAAATAGTTGTTATTAAATTATACAAGAATCATATATATTAATATGATATCATATATGATCTTTTATCATTGGTTTGTTAATAATATCTTAGAATTATCGTCATTTCGGGAGTTAACTTACTCATTTTCTTTTATATGTTTTGTTACATAAGCCATGGTTGTTGTATCTTATTCATATCCAGAATAATATCTAGTCCTTAAACATCATTTTTAAATCATCAAATGATAATTATATTTGAATGGATACGATGGAGAATGAATCTCATCGCGTTCGTGGAGACGGTAGTCCGTACGTACGCACGAGCGACAATATCATTCTTTTGATATTAAAATAATATATAAATGGATGGTCTATCATATATACAGAATCATTAACATGTTATATTTTTTATTTACATGAGTTACACATCATTATTATACCCATCCAAATAATATTATATTGAATAACAATTACACCACGACGTGGAGACGGTAAGCCGTACGTACGCACGTATGGTGACATGTTATTCAAAGGGTGGATAGAATACTGAATATGGTTGTACCATATTTATAATAACATCACAGTATATGTGAGATACTGGAGTTATTATTTTAGAATGGCAAGAACAAAGGAAGAAGAAGTGGAAGAAGAAATGAACTTGGACAAGGGTGGTGAAATCATTACCTCTTCTTCGGGTTCTTCCTTTTGATTTGATCAAAAGGGCTCCATAGGTTGGATTTCTGATCAAACTAAGGCCTCTAGGTTGTAGTGAGGGATGTTAGGAGAGTATTTGGGCAGATTTTGGCCGAACCAAAAGGCTTTAGAGGTGTGAAGAAATGAGAAGGAGGAGTGCCCTTTTATAAGAGGGGTGAGGGGCACCTTTGGAAAATCTAGAAATATTAATTAATAATAAATTCATATTCTGTTTATAATGGCTCCAAAGCTTATTATTCAAAGGTTACGGTGGGGATAGGTCGAAAACCACTCAACCAATAGAATTTAGACAGGTTTGGGTACTTATATTAACCTTATCTTTAAGTATTAACTCTAAGTTAATTAGTTTCACTTTTACAATGTCTCTTTGTATTTTTATATAATATGGTTAATAAACTTACTATATACATCCAAGCGACCCCCAAGTGGTCCATTAATGATGAAACTATCATGATATAAGTCTCTTGGCCGAACCTTAGATTTTTAGGAATTTAATATCAATTAATAATATAATATTTGTTTTAAGAACTCTTTTATGTCAATTTTGACACTATTCAATAGTTGATTTTTGTGAAACTCATAACAGATTGATTACTTCGAAAAAAGTCAATTAAATCAATCCTAATATATCATATTATCCTATAAAATTAGTTTAATTCATTAAAAGTTTCATATTATATTTTTTTGGGTATTTATAATATCAATTATTTTAATTTTTCACTATTATAGTAATTACTGCATCATCATTGTGTCATAAATAAAATATATTATTTAATGTCTAAAAATTCTAAATAAAATATCATTATGTAGGAAATCTTTTTATATTTCTAATGAATATTTATAATCTAAAATAAAACTTATATAACCCTATGTAACAATTGTTTTTCTAAAAGATATATGCTTGTGTCATTTTTGTATTCATTTTAACTTAATTAAAATAAAGTGTCATTATCACTTACAAGTGGATCCATGGGGTCCCAAAATCGACCCAAAGATGCCCATGGTCGACCATGTATCAAACAATAGGGTTAAGACACGTTTTAGGGTAATTTAGTATTATTATAATATTATTTTGTAACCCTTATTTACCGGATTTACCCTTAACCATGGTAAATAAAATATTTACCGCAGTAATTATTCAAAATGTCTAAAAATAAAAGTTACCTATTTACACAATTTGAACATCCTGATTCCAAATATGGAATCCATTTTCTTAAATTCAAAACATAGAAGTGGCAGAAATTAATTTAAAATTAATTCCCGCTGTCAAAACAAAAAGCGTGTTTTTAAGAGATAATAACTATCAAAAGATTGACACTTGTTTATGTTCGGTTTAATTGTAAAATTATGTCCAATGACCAACATTATATTAAATAGTAAAAATATATTCTAAATATACTTTAAAACCACTAAAATTCATAATTTATTACTATTAATTATTTTGATTAAAAAAGTTGTTTTTAATTAAAATTTAGTAATTTTCACTATTCATCAAAATATGAAAGTTATCCGAAAAGTACCAAAATTTCACCTTAGGCTAAATTTGATATTTCGAATCCAAAAATGAAGTCCATTTTAAAATATAAAATATATATAACTTTAAAAAGTAGGTGTTACTATTCATAACAGCTAGTTTGATTGGTTACGGTGTGTTAGAACTCGAAGTTGCGTACAACACACGCTACTGTTTTATTCAAAGGAAAGCGTACCGTGGAAGCTTGGGATGTTTCATTTTAAATTTTTTGATGTCTCCATTTAGTCAAAAAGTTTAAAATATTGTATTTAAAAAGGTTTCACTATCAAAAGTTGATAAAAGTGCAATACTGAAAATGAATCTGTTCTTGCATTATGACTAAGAAACTCATAATATGGATTCTAAAATTATAAGGATTATATAAAGTTTAAAATTTAGTTAATACTATTCATGAACTCTTTTAATGGCTTTTTTTTTGTAAGTCATGGTGCAATTGAACTCAGTGTTGCGTGTAGTGCAAGTTATTGAATTATTTTGAAGAAATAACACACTATGAAATCTTGGGGTGTTACATTCTCCCCTCCTTCAATAAATTGCGTCCTCGCAATTTGAAATTGTTCTTCAAAATTAAAAGGTTGAAAGTAGAAAATATATTTGTGGGAAAACCCACATCGGAAATTGGGTTACTAAAATTTAGTCTTAATATGAGGAAAAGAGAAATCAAAGGGTCACCACCAAATTATGATCTCGATTAGGAGAACATTGGTGGAAATTAGAGGCATATAATCAGAGGAAAAACGTAAATATTTATAGGTAGTGATTGAGGTCATCAATCACAAACAAGTGTATAATTGAGGTCCTTAAATTCATCAATCTATGATGATTTGAAATACCATCATTTCAACAAAACATAGGGTATTAGGATAACACATTTTTGACGTTTCAAAATATCTTAGTTGAAATCCCACATCGAAAAATGAATTAATGAGGCCTCTATTTAAAATAAAGAGTGTAAAGTATGAAGATTACCGAAAATAACACATACTAGGGTTCCATGTAAGAAAATATGGATATGGAAGAAAAATCTAGCCATCAATTATCTGATGGAGAGTGGTAGAGAACATGGCTATGAAAAGGCCAACAATCCCAAAGCCATAAATTAGTGATGATTTAAGGTACCATCTAGGACAACATTTTTGTTCTAAGTTCCTTTTATTAATCATGAGGAATTTATTTATGATATTGGCTAAGATCATAAGGAGATATACTTAGTTTATAATTACAGTTTTATCCATTAATAAATTTCTACCAAAACTCATCATTCACTCGTAAAAAAAATTCTATTTATACTATTCATAGAGGGTTCCAAAATAAACGAATTTATAATTCATCTACCAGATCTTTTAAAAAACTACTTTATTTAATCCAGGACATCTCGTGGGATATTGGTAGGTGATACACCCTTGTCGCCCTTTGGTTGCGGGTTCAAGTCTCGCAGCCTTGCCGGACGCGACGGGTTGCCGCCCGACCTCCGGGTTGTCCTTTTATGGCAATCCAAAATAATCCAAACAAGAACTATCCAAAATACTTCTGTCCAAACTCACAGTCCAACATTCATAAGGAAGGTAAACATAATATAGATCCTTTTTACCCCGTAATAGCATATGAATACCTTCATCATGTATTACCATATTCCTTATTGATTACATTCATGCTCCCTTATTCCATATAGAATGCTGGATATACTTCATTAATCCAAAAATGTTTTAAACCCCAACAATGATGGAATATACAAATCATTAATCAGTTCCAAGGTAGTCAAGAATATCCAATATAATTTATCCAAAACAATCACATATTATTCCAAAATCACTACCTCAGTATCAGAACTATATTATGGTTTATCATTCTCTCAACCATATATTTTCCAAAAATCTATCCTGCTAATGAGTCACTTTTCTTTGTTCCACACAATCTCAAGTCCTTAATGAAATAGTACTGCATTACAATCCTTATATACTCCATAATTATTATAACAAGTACATTGTTGATACAACACTCAATTGACATAATCAACATAAGAACTCTAATCATTCCTCTTCATCTGTGGTAGTATCATAACTTGATTATTATCCAATAGCATCATTTGCGGCATAGTCTGATGACTGGGACATAGGTTCGTGTAGTGTCCAAACTCCTTGCAAATGAAGCATTGTACATTTAAAACCATTTTCTTACCCTTGCAGTCACGTACTTTGTGCCCTTTTCCTCCACACTTATAACAAACTCCCATTCCTTTCAGGCAAGTTCCAGGGTGTTTCTTTCCACAGTTACCACATATGGGAAAATTCTTCTTTTCCCTCTTACTTTTATCCATCTTTCTCTCATCCATCCTTTTCTTCTCTTGCTTCCCTTCAAAGCCATAGGACTCAGTAAACTCTTTACTTATCTTATCAACACGTGATATTATTTCTTCATATGATGATAATACATGGGAGACTATTTCTCTTATAAATTCTAGCTTAAGACCATGAAAGATATGATCCTTCCTTCTCTTTGGATCATGTGCATTTCTGGAGTTCTCATACCTTCTACTGGGCACCATTTCTAAACAATGGCATACACTAGATCAGTTTATGAATCAAAATACATAATCCCATACATATAAAACACTTAACATAAATTGAACTATTTATGGATATAATCCATAATCATAAGAATGTTTTCTTTGAAGAATTATATACTCATAATCCCTTCAAAATTATTTGTAAAGAAAATGAGAGTTATCCTAAACATATCCCCCGGGAGTGTCGTAACCAAGAGTGCAGCAAGGCCCGTTGTCGTGCACCAGTTCCCGTTCGAGTCTAGCTCAAAGCGGTGCTTTCGGGTTTTACCCCTAGGTACATTTGTGCCAGAGCCGCCTCTACCTGCTCGTATCCAGACAGGGATGTATTGCTCGGAAAACTCACAAAATCTCTACAATACCAAAATTCAAGGAAGTTCTTCTATACTTATCCTCAAAGTTCATCTTAGGTCTACGTGCTCTAATCAGAGTTTATCTAAATCTAGCTTCCAAGTTTTGTACTAAACTTCCTCTGATACCAACTGTAACGCCCCGACCCCAGTTACCCAGAGTCGGTGCATTACTTCATAACATTGGCATGATCACAAGAAAGATCAAATCTCGAAAGACCAATTGGTTTAGTAGCCTTGGAAGCACTAGATATATTCATAAGGTTTACATTACATCATTAAACGAAAAACTACTACAACAACATATTGTCTCCATAATCCACACTCATATCCCCACATAATATCCCTGCAGGTCATTCATAATTTACTTCTTCACTTCCTGGGAAAAATAAAACATAGAAAAGGGGTGAGCTCAAATGCCCAGTAAGGATAACAATATAGCGGAAACTTTCATAAATAAGAATAAACTTTTAAGGAAATGTATAACTAAAACAAAAGCCTTTAAAACTTGAACTTTCAACATAGTATGGCATAAATGAAATGAAATAATGCCATTTACTTATTCACATGGTTATTCTACTAATCGAATAATCACATGAAAAATCAATAACCACTTTCATAATGATGGAATGCATAATGCCAGACTATCATAACCACATAGCCAAGGCCTCGTGCCAAGACTACAAATAAGATTTTGTTAAGGCCTTGTGCCAAGACACTAGTTTTTCTCATGAGACCTACCGATGAAATTGTTTTAGAAGATACTTACGTTTAAAATTGCTGAAATATACTCCAGTGTTTTTTGAAAACTTTATGCAAGCTTCTGAAAAAAAAAAATAATTCTGAGACTACTCGACTAATTACAGGCCATGATGGGTCCACGCCCAATCCCTTCCTGTCTACCACACTCGAGAGTCGGGTTTTCTGAAAACATTTTTAAGCTTGCGTTAAATACGTATACATTTGCACTGGATTTTCATATATTTGAGAGAAAATATCTATTTTTTTGAAATCATTTAAAAGTCAAATAATTATAAAATAAAACATTTACTTTGAAAATATTCTTATAATCTTGTAAGGAAAACTTTGAAGATTTTATAACGGCAGAAAATAACCGCACTCGCCGTATAAGTTAAAAAAAACATTCTTACCTTAATTCTGTCGAAAAGGTTAAAAAGGACCTTGTTTTGAAAACGACCGAAAGATTCCATTATAAACCACTTATAAGAGTCAAAAAAGGTATAAATGACTTTAACCCATATTCTAGTAAATAGTAAAAATGTTTTGAAATACATTTTTAAGAAACATGGATGTGGATGATAAAGAGATCCCAGTAGATTATTACGTATAAACAACCTCGGATAATGAAGAGATTGTGAAATAACCCTTACCTTGTACTTTTCCTTGGTTAGGGTAGGTTAACCTCCTGTATAATGGTGAAATAGTTGTTATTAAATTATACAAGAATCATATATATTAATATGATATCATATATGATCTTTTAACATTGGTTTGTTAATAATATCTTAGAATTATTGTCGTTTCGGGAGTTAACTTACTCATTTTCTTTTATATGTTTTGTTACATAAGCCATGGTTGTTGTATCTTATTCATATCCAGAATGATATCTAGTCCTTAAACATCATTTTTAAATCATCAAATGATAATTATACTTGAATGGATACGATGGAGAATGAATCTCATCGCGTTCGTGGAGACGGTAGTCCGTACGTACGCACGAGCGACAATATCATTCTTTTGATATTAAAATAATATATAAATGGATGGTATATCATATATACAGAATCATTAACATGTTATATTTATTATTTACATGAGTTATACATCATTATTATACCCATCCAAATAATATTATATTGAATAACAATTACACCACGACGTGGAGACGGTAAGCCGTACGTACGCACGTATGGTGACATGTTATTCAAAGGGTGGATAGAATACTGAATATGGTTGTACCATATTTATAATAACATCACAGTATATGTGAGATACTGGAGTTATAATTTTAGAATGGTAAGAACAAAGGAAGAAGAAGTGGAAGAAGAAATGAACTTGGAGAAGGGTGGTGAAATCATTACCTCTTCTTCGGGTTCTTCCTTTTGATTTGATCAAAAGGGCTCCATAGGTTGGCTTTCTGATCAAACTAAGGCCTCTAGGTTGTAGTGAGGGATGTTAGGAGAGTATTTGGGCAGAGTTTGGCCGAACCGAAAGGCTTTAGAGGTGTGAAGAAATGAGAAGGAGGAGTTCCCTTTCATAAGAGGGGTGAGGGGCACCTTTGGAAAAGCTAGAAATATTAATTTATAATAAATTCATATTCGGTTTCTAATGTCTCCAAAGCTTATTATTCAAAGGTTAAGGTGGGGATAGGTCGAAAACCACTCAACCAATAGAATTTAGACAGGTTTGGGTACTTATATTAACCTTATCTTTAAGTATTAACTCTAAGTTAATTAGTTTCACTTTTACAATGTCTCTTTGTATTTTTATATAATATGGTTAATAAACATACTATATACATCCAAGAGACCCCCAAGTGGTCCATTAATGATGAAACTATCATGATATAAGTCTCTTGTCCGAACCTTAGATTTTTAGGAATTTAATATCAATTAATAATATAATATTTGTTTTAAGAACTCTTTCATGTCAATTTTGACACTATTCAATAGTTGATTTTTGTGAAACTCATAACAGATTGATTACTTCGAACAAAGTCAATTAAATCAATCCTAATATATCATATTATCCTATAAAATTAGTTTAATTCATTAAAAGTTTCATATTATATTTGTTTGGGTATTTATAATATCAATTATTTTAATTTTTCACTATTATAGTAATTACTGCATCATCATTGTGTCATAAATAAAATACATTATTTAATGTCTAAAAATTATAAATAAAATATAATTATGTAGGAAATCTTTTTATCTTTCTAATGAATATTTATAATCTAAAATCCAACTTATATAACCCTATGTAACAATTGTTTTGCTAAAAGATATATGCTTGTGTCATTTTTGTATTCATTTTAACTTAATTAAAATAAAGTGTCATTATCACTTACAAGTGGATCCATGGGGTCCCAAAAACGACCCAAAGATGCCCATGGTCGACCATGTATCAACCAATAGGGTTAAGACACATTTTAGGGTAATTTATTATTATTATAATATTATTTTGTAACCCTTATTTACCGGATTTACCCTTAACCATGGTAAATAAAATATTTGCCGCAGTAATTATTCAAAATGTCTAAAAATAAAAGTTACCTATTTACATAATTTGAACATCCTGATTCCAAATATGGAATCCATTTTCTTAAATTCAAAACACAGAAGTGGCAGAAATTAATTTAAAATTAATTCCCGCTGTCAAAACAAAAAGCGTGTTTTTAAGAGATAATAACTATCAAAAGATTGACACTTGTTTATGTTCGGTTTAATTGTAAAATTATGTCCAATGACCAACATTATATTAAATAGTAAAAATATATTCTAAATATACTTTAAAACCACTAAAATTCATAATTTATTACTATTAATTATTTTGATTAAAAAAGTTGTTTTTAATTAAAATTTAGTAATTTTCACTATTCATCAAAATATGAAAGTTATCCGAAAAGTACCAAAATTTCACCTTAGGCTAAATTTGATATTTCGAATCCAAAAATGAAGTCCATTTTAAAATATAAAATATATATAACTTTAAAAAGTAGGTATTACTATTCATAACAGCTAGTTTGATTGGTTACGGTGTGTTAGAACTCGAAGTTGCGTACAACACACGCTACTGTTTTATTCAGAGGAAAGCGTACCGTGGAAGCTTGGGATGTTTCATTTTAAATTTTTTGATGTCTCCATTTAGTCAAAAAGTTTAAAATATTGTATTTAAAAAGGTTTCACTATCAAAATTTGATAAAAGTGCAATACTGAAAATGAATATGTTCTTGCATTATGACTAAGAAACTCATAATATGGATTCTAAAATTATAAGGATTATATAAAGTTTAAAATTTAGTTAATACTATTCATGAACTCTTTTAATGGATTTTTTTTTGGTAAGTCATGGTGCAATTGAACTCAGTGTTGCATGTAGTGCAAGTTATTGAATTATTTTGAAGAAATAACACACTATGAAATCTTGGGGTGTTACATTCTCCCCTCCTTCAATAAATTGCGTCCTCACAATTTGAAATTGTTCTTCAAAAATAAAAGGTTGAAATTAGAAAATATATTTGTGGGAAAACCCACATCGGAAATTGGGTTACTAAAATTTAGTCTTAATATGAGGAAAAGAGAAATCAAAGGGTCACCACCAAATTATGATCTCGATTAGGAGAACATTGGTGGAAATTAGAGGCATATAATCAGAGGAAAAACGTAAATATTTATAAGTAGTGATTGAGGTCATCAATCACAAACAAGTGTATAATTGAGGTCCTTAAATTCATCAATCTATGATGATTTGAAATACCATCAGTTCAACAAAACATAGGGTATTAGGATAACACATTTTTGACGTTTCAAAATATCTTAGTTGAAATCCCACATCGAAAAATGAATTAATGAGGCCTCTATTTAAAATAAAGAGTGGAAAGTATGAAGATTACCGAAAATAACACATACTAGGGTTCCATGTAAGAAAATATGGATATGGAAGAAAAATCTAGCCATCAATTATCTGATGGAGAGTGGTAGAGAACATGGCTATGAAAAGGCCAACAATCCCAAAGCCATAAATTAGTGATGATTTAAGGTACCATCTAGGACAACATTTTTGTTCTAAGTTCCTTTTATTAATGATGAAGAATTTATTTATGATATTGGATAAGATCATAAGGAGATATACTTAGTTTATAATTACAGTTTTATCCATTAATAAATTTCTACCAAAACTCATCATTCACTCGTAAAAAAAATTCTATTTATACTATTCATAGAGGGTTCCAAAATAAACGAATTTATAATTCATCTACCAGATCTTTTAAAAAACTACTTTATTTAATCCAGGACATCTCGTGGGATAGTGGTAGGTGATACACCCTTGTCGCCCTTTGGTTGCGCGTTCAAGTCTCGCAGCCTTGCCGGACGCGACGGGTTGCCGCCCGACCTCCGGGTTGTCCTTTTATGGCAATCCAAAATAATCCAAACAAGAACTATCCAAAATACTTCTGTCCAAACTCACAGTCCAACATTCATAAGGAAGGTAAACATAATATAGATCCTTTTTACCCCGTAATAGCATATGAATACCTTCATCATGTATTACCATATTCCTTATTGATTACATTTATGCTCCCTTATTCCATATAGAATGCTGGATATACTTCATTAATCCAAAAATGTTTTAAACCCCAACAATGATGGAATATACAAATCGTTAATCAGTTCCAAGGTAGTCAAGAATATCCAATATAATTTATCCAAAACAATCACATATTATTCCAAAATCACTACCTCAGTATCAGAACTATATTATGGTTTATCATTCTCTCAACCATATATTTTCCAAAAATCTATCCTGCTAATGAGTCACTTTTCTTTGTTCCACACAATCTCAAGTCCTTAATGAAATAGTACTGCAATACAATCCTTATATACTCCATAATTATTATAACAAGTACATTGTTGATACAACACTCAATTGACATAATCAACATAAGAACTCTAATAATTCCTCTTCATCTGTGGTAGTATCATAACTTGATTATTATCCAATAGCATCATTTGCGGCATAGTCTGATGACTGGGACATAGGTTCGCGTAGTGTCCAAACTCCTTGCAAATGAAGCATTGTACATTTAAAACCATTTTCTTACCCTTGCAGTCACGTACTTTGTGCCCTTTTCCTCCACACTTATAACAAACTCCCATTCCTTTCAGGAAAGTTCCAGGGTGTTTCTTTCCATAGTTACCACATATGGGAAAATTCTTCTTTTCCCTCTTACTTTTATCCATCTTTCTCTCTTCCATCCTTTTCTTCTCTTGCTTCCCTTCAAAGCCATAGGACTTAGTAAACTCTTTACTTATCTTATCAACACGTGATATTATTTCTTCATATGATGATAATACATGGGAGACTATTTCTCTTATAAATTCTAGCTTAAGACTATGAAAGATATGATCCTTCCTTCTCTTTGGATCATGTGCATTTCTGGAGTTCTCATACCTTCTACTGGGCGCCATTTCTAAACAATGGAATACACTAGATCAGTTCATGAATCAAAATACATAATCCCATACTTATAAAACACTTAACATAAATTGAACTATTTATGGATATAATCCATAATCATAAGAATGTTTTCTTTGAGGAAGTATATACTCATAATCCCTTCAAAATGATTTGTAAAGAAAATGAGAGTTATCCTAAGCATATCCCCCGGGAGTGTCGTAACCAAGAGTGCAGCAAGGCCCGTTGTCGTGCACCAGTTCCCGTTCGAGTCTAGCTCAAAGCGGTGTTTTCGGGTTTTACCCCTAGGTACATCTGTGCCAGAGCCGCCTCTACCTGCTCGTATCCAAACAGGGATGTATTGCTCGGAAAACTCACAAAATCTCTACAATACCAAAATTCTAGGAAGTTCTTCTATACTTATCCTCAAAGTTCATCTTAGGTCTACGTGCTCTAATCAGAGTTTATCTAAATCTAGCTTCCAAGGTTTGTACTAAACTTCCTCTGATACCAACTGTAACGCCCCGACCCCAGTTACCCAGAGTCGGTGCATTACTTCATAACATTGGCATGATCACAAGAAAGATCAAATCTCGAAAGACCGATTGGTTTAGTAGCCTTGGAAACACTAGATATATTCATAAGGTTTACATTACATCATTAAATGAAAAACTACTACAACAACATATTGTCTCCATAATCCACACTCATATCCCCACATAATATTCCTGCAGGTCATTCATAATTTACTTCTTCACTTCCTGGGAAAAATAAAACATAGAAAAGGGGTGAGCTCAAATGCCCAGTAAGGATAACAATATAGCGGAAACTTTCATAAATAAGAATAAACTTTTAAGGAAATGTATAACTAAAACAAAAGCCTTTAAAACATTAACTTTCAACATAGTATGGCATAAATGAAATGAAATAATTCCATTTACTTATTCACATGGTTATTCTACTAATCGAATAATCACATGAAAAATCAATAACCACTTTCATAATGATGGAATGCATAATGCCAGACTATCATAACCACATAGCCAACGCCTCGTGCCAAGACTACAAATAAGATTTTGTTAAGGCCTTGTGCCAAGACACTAGTTTGTCTCATGAGACCTACCGATGAAATTGTTTTAGAAGATACTTACGTTTAAAATTGCTGAAATATACTCCAGTGTTTTTTGAAAACATTATGCAAGCTTCTGAAAACAAAATAAATAATTCTGAGACTACTCGACTAATTATAGACCATGATGGGTCCACGCCCAATCCCTTCCTGTCTACCACACTCGAGAGTCGGGTTTTCTGAAAACATTTTTAAGCTTGCGTTAAATACGTATACATTTGCACTGGATTTTCATATATTTGAGAGAAATATCTATTTTTTTGAAATCATTTAAAAGTAACATAATTATAAAATAAAACATTTACTTTGAAAATATTCTTATAATCTTGTAAGGAAAACTTTGAAGATTTTATAACGGCAGAAAATAACCGCACTCGCCGTATAAGTTAAAAAAAACATTCTTACCTTAATTCTGTCGAAAAGGTTAAAAAGGACCTTGTTTTGAAAACGACCGAAAGATTCCTTTATAAACCACTTATAAGAGTCAAAAAAGGTATAAATGACTTTAACCGATATTCTAATAAATAGTAAAAATGTTTGGAAATACATTTTTAAGAAACATGGATGTGGATGATAAAGAGATCCCAGTAGATTATTACATATAAACAACCTCGGATAATGAAGAGATTGTGAAATAACCCTTACCTTGTACTTTTCCTTGGTTGGGGTAGGTTAACCTCCTGTATAATGGTGAAATAGTTGTTATTAAATTATACAAGAATCATATATATTAATATGATATCATATATGATCTTTTAACATTGGTTTGTTAATAATATCTTAAAATTATTGTCGTTTCGGGAGTTAACTTACTCATTTTCTTTTATATGTTTTGTTACATAAGCCATGGTTGTTGTATCTTATTCATATCCAGAATGATATCTAGTCCTTAAACATCATTTTTAAATCATCAAATGATAATTATACTTGAATGGATACGATGGAGAATGAATCTCATCGCGTTCGTGGAGACGGTAGTCCGTACGTACGCACGAGCGACAATATCAATCTTTTGATATTAAAATAATATATAAATGGATGGTATATCATATATAAAGAATCATTAACATGTTATATTTATTATTTACATGAGTTACACATCATTATTATACCCATCCAAATAATATTATATTGAATAACAATTACACCACGACGTGGAGACGGTAAGCCGTACGTACGCACGTATGGTGACATGTTATTCAAAGGGTGGATAGAATACTGAATATGGTTGTACCATATTTATAATAACATCACAGTATATGTGAGATACTGGAGTTATTATTTTAGAATGGTAAGAACAGAGGAAGAAGAAGTGGAAGAAGAAATGAACTTGGAGAAGGGTGGTGAAATCATTACCTCTTCTTCGGGTTCTTCCTTTTATTTGATCAAAAGGGCTCCATAGGTTGGCTTTCTGATCAAACTAAGGCCTCTAGGTTGTAGTGAGGGATGTTAGGAGAGTATTTGGGCAGAGTTTGGCCGAACCAAAAGGCTTTAGAGGTGTGAAGAAATGAGAAGGAGGAGTGCCCTTTTATAAGAGGGGTGAGGGGCACCTTTGGAAAAGCTAGAAATATTAATTTATAATAAATTCATATTCGGTTTCTAATGGCTCCAAAGCTTATTATTCAAAGGTTAATGTGGGGATAGGTCGAAAACCACTCAACCAATAGAATTTAGATAGGTTTGGGTACTTATATTAACCTTATCATTAAGTATTAACTCTAAGTTAATTAGTTTCACTTTTACAATGTCTCTTTGTATTTTTAAATAATATGGTTAATAAACTTACTATATACATCCAAGCGACCCCCAAGTGGTCCATTAATGATGAAACTATTATGATATAAGTCTCTTGGACGAACCTTAGATTTTTAGGAATTTAATGTCAATTAATAATATAATATTTGTTTTAAGAACTCTTTTATGTCAATTTTGACACTATTCAATAGTTGATTTTTGTGAAACTCATAACAGATTTATTACTTAGAAAAACGTCCATTAAATCAATCCTAATATATCATATTATCCTATAAAATTAGTTTAATTCATTAAAAGTTTCATATTATATTTTTTTGGGTATTTATAATATTAATTATTTTAATTTTTCACTATTATAGTAATTACTGTATCATCATTGTGTCATAAATAAAATACATTATTTAATGTCTAAAAATTATAAATAAAATATCATTATGTAGGAAATATTTTTATCTTTCTAATGAATATTTATAATCTAAAATCTAACTTATATAACCCTATGTAACAATTGTTTTGCTAAAAGATATATGCTTGTGTCATTTTTGTATTCATTTTAACTTAATTAAAATAAAGTGTCATTATCACTTACAAGTGGATCCATGGGGTCCCAAAAACGACCCAAAGATGCCCATGGTCGACCAGGTATCAACCAAAAGGGTTAAGACACGTTTTAGGATAATTTAGTATTATTATAATATTATTTTGTAACCCTTATTTACCGGATTTACCCTTAACCATGGTAAATAAAATATTTACCGCAGTAATTATTCAAAATGTCTAAAAATAAAAGTTACCTATTTACACAATTTGAACATCCTGATTCCAAATATGGAATCCATTTTCTTAAATTCAAAACACAGAAGTGGCAGAAATTAATTTAAAATTAATTCCCGCTGTCAAAACAAAAAGCGTGTTTTTAAGAGATAATAACTATCAAAAGATTGACACTTGTTTATGTTCGGTTTAATTGTAAAATTATGTCCAATGACCAACATTATATTAAATAGTAAAAATATATTCTAAATATACTTTAAAACCACTAAAATTCATAATTTATTACTATTAATTATTTTGATTAAAAAAGTTGTTTTTAATTAAAATTTAGTAATTTTCACTATTCATCAAAATATGAAAGTTATCCGAAAAGTACCAAAATTTCACCTTAGGCTAAATTTGATATTTAGAATCCAAAAATGAAGTCCATTTTAAAATATAAAATATATATAACTTTAAAAAGTAGGTATTACTATTCATAACAGCTAGTTTGATTGGTTACGGTGTGTTAGAACTCGAAGTTGCGTACAACACACGCTACTGTTTTATTCAAAGGAAAGCGTACCGTGGAAGCTTGGGATGTTTCATTTTAAATTTTTTGATGTCTCCATTTAGTCAAAAAGTTTAAAATATTGTATTTAAAAAGGTTTCACTATCAAAATTTGATAAAAGTGCAATACTGAAAATGAATCTGTTCTTGCATTATGACTAAGAAACTCATAATATGGATTCTAAAATTATAAGGATTATATAAAGTTTAAAATTTAGTTAATACTATTCATGAACTCTTTTAATGGCTTTTTTTTTTGGTAAGTCATGGTGCAATTGAACTCAGTGTTGCGTGTAGTGCAAGTTATTGAATTATTTTGAAGAAATAACACACTATGAAATCTTGGGGTGTTACATTCTCCCCTCCTTCAATAAATTGCGTCCTCGCAATTTGAAATTGTTCTTCAAAAATAAAAGGTTGAAAGTAGAAAATATATTTGTGGGAAAACCCACATCGGAAATTGGGTTACTAAAATTTAGTCTTAATATGAGGAAAAGAGAAATCAAAGGGTCACCACCAAATTATGATCTCGATTAGGAGAACATTGGTGGAAATTAGAGGCATATAATCAGAGGAAAAACGTAAATATTTATAGGTAGTGATTGAGGTCATCAATCACAAACAAGTGTATAATTGAGGTCCTTAAATTCATCAATCTATGATGATTTGAAATACCATCAGTTCAACAAAACATAGGGTATTAGGATAACACATTTTTGACGTTTCAAAATATCTTAGTTGAAATCCCACATCGAAAAATGAATTAATGAGGCCTCTATTTAAAATAAAGAGTGGAAAGTATGAAGATTACCGAAAATAACACATACTAGGGTTCCATGTAAGAAAATATGGATATGGAAGAAAAATCTAGCCATCAATTATCTGATGGAGAGTGGTAGAGAACATGGCTATGAAAAGGCCAACAATCCCAAAGCCATAAATTAGTGATGATTTAAGGTACCATCTAGGACAACATTTTTGTTCTAAGTTCCTTTTATTAATGATGAGGAATTTATTTATGATATTGGCTAAGATCATAAGGAGATATACTTAGTTTATAATTACAGTTTTATCCATTAATAAATTTCTACCAAAACTCATCATTCACTCGTAAAAAAAATTCTATTTATACTATTCATAGAGGGTTCCAAAATAAACGAATTTATAATTCATCTACCAGATATTTTAAAAAACTAATTTATTTAATCCAGGACATCTCGTGGGATAGTGGTAGGTGATACACCCTTGTCGCCCTTTGGTTGCGGGTTCAAGTCTCGCAGCCTTGCCGGACGCGACGGGTTGTCGCCCGACCTCCGGGTTGTCCTTTTATGGAAATCCAAAATAATCCAAACAAGAACTATCCAAAATACTTCTGTCCAAACTCACAGTCCAACATTCATAAGGAAGGTAAACATAATATAGATCCTTTTTACCCCGTAATAGCACATGAATACCTTCATCATGTATTACCATATTCCTTATTGATTACATTCATGCTCCCTTATTCCATATAGAATGCTGGATATACTTCATTAATCCAAAAATGTTTTAAACCCCAAGAATGATGGAATATACAAATCATTAATCAGTTCCAAGGTAGTGAAGAATATCCAATATAATTTATCCAAAACAATCACATATTATTCCAAAATCACTACCTCAGTATCAGAACTATATTATGGTTTATCATTCTCTCAACCATATATTTTCCAAAAATCTATCCTGCTAATGAGTCACTTTTCTTTGTTCCACACAATCTCAAGTCCTTAATGAAATAGTACTGCAGTACAATCCTTATATACTCCATAATTATTATAACAAGTACATTGTTGATACAACACTCAATTGACATAATCAACATAAGAACTCTAATCATTCCTCTTCATCTGTGGTAGTATCATAACTTGATTATTATCCAATAGCCTCATTTGCGGCATAGTCTGATGACTGGGACATAGGTTCGCGTAGTGTCCAAACTCCTTGCAAATGAAGCATTGTACATTTAAAACCATTTTCTTACCCTTGCAGTCACGTACTTTGTGCCCTTTTCCTCCACACTTATAACAAACTCCCATTCCTTTCAGGCAAGTTCCAGGGTGTTTCTTTCCACAGTTACCACATATGGGAAAATTCTTCTTTTCCCTCTTACTTTTATCCATCTTTCTCTCTTCCATCCTTTTCTTCTCTTGCTTCCCTTCAAAGCCATAGGACTCAGTAAACTCTTTACTTATCTTATCAACACATGATATTATTTCTTCATATGATGATAATACATGGGAGACTATTTCTCTTATAAATTCTAGCTTAAGACCATGAAAGATATGATCCTTCCTTCTCTTTGGATCATGTGCATTTTTGGAGTTCTCATACCTTCTACTGGGCGCCATTTCTAAACAATGGCATACACTAGATCATTTTATGAATCAAAATACATAATCCCATACTTATAAAACACTTAACATAAATTGAACTATTTATGGATATAATCCATAATCATAAGAATGTTTTCTTTGAGGAAGTATATACTCATAATCCCTTCAAAATGATTTGTAAAGAAAATGAGAGTTATCCTTAGCATATCCCCCGGGAGTGTCATAACCAAGAGTGCAGCAAGGCCCGTTGTCGTGCACCAGTTCCCGTTCGAGTCTAGCTCAAAGCGGTGTTTTCGGGTTTTACCCCTAGGTACATCTGTGCCAGAGCCGCCTCTACCTGCTCGTATCCAGACAGGGATGTATTGCTCGGAAAACTCACAAAATCTCTATAATACCAAAATTCTAGGAAGTTCTTCTATACTTATCCTCAAAGTTCATCTTAGGTCTACGTGCTCTAATCAGAGTTTATCTAAATCTAGCTTCCAAGGTTTGTACTAAACTTCCTCTGATACCAACTGTAACGCCCCGACCCCAGTTACCCAGAGTCGGTGCATTACTTCATAACATTGGCATGATCACAAGAAAGAACAAATCTCGAAAGAGCGATTGGTTTAGTAGCCTTGGAAACACTAGATATATTCATAAGGTTTACATTACATCATTAAACAAAAAACTACAACAACAACATATTGTCTCCATAATCCACACTCATATCCCCACATAATATCCCTGCAGGTCATTCATAATTTACTTCTTCACTTCCTGGGAAAAATAAAACATAGAAAAGGGGTGAGCTCAAATGCCCAGTAAGGATAACAATATAGCGGAAACTCTCATAAATAAGAATAAACTTTTAAGGCAATGTATAACTAAAACAAAAGCCTTTAAAACTTGAACTTTCAACATAGTATGGCATAAATAAAATGAAATAATTCCATTTACTTATTCACATGGTTATTCTACTAATCGAATAATCACATGAAAAATCAATAACCACTTTCATAATGATGGAATGCATAATGTCAGACTATCATAACCACATAGCCAAGGCCTCATGCCAAGACTACAAATAAGATTTTGTTAAGGCCTTGTGCCAAGACACTAGTTTGTATCATGAGACCTACCGATGAAATTGTTTTAGAAGATACTAACGTTTAAAATTGTTGAAATATACTCCAGTGTTTTTTGAAAACTTTATGCAAGCTTCTGAAAACAAAATAAATAATTCTGAGACTACTCGACTAATTACAGGCCATGATGGGTCCACGCCCAATCCCTTCCTGTCTACCACACTCGAGAGTCGGGTTTTCTGAAAACATTTTTAAGCTTGCGTTAAATACGTATACATTTGCACTGGATTTTCATATATTTGAGAGAAATATCTATTTTTTTGAAATCATTTAAAAGTCACATAATTATAAAATAAAACATTTAATTTGAAAATATTCTTATAATCTTGTAAGGAAAACTTTGAAGATTTTATAACGGCAGAAAATAACCGCACTCGCCGTATAAGTTAAAAAAAACATTCTTACCTTAATTCTGTCGAAAAGGTTAAAAAGGACCTTGTTTTGAAAACGACTGAAAGATTCCTTTATAAACCACTTATAAGAGTCAAAAAAGGTATAAATGACTTTAACCCATATTCTAGTAAATAGTAAAAATGTTTGGAAATACATTTTTAAGAAACATGGATGTGGATGATAAAGAGATCCCAGTAGATTATTACGTATAAACAACCTCGGATAATGAAGAGATTGTGAAATAACCCTTACCTTGTACTTTTCCTTGGTTGGGGTAGGTTAACCTCCTGTATAATGGTGAAATAGTTGTTATTAAATTATACAAGAATCATATATATTAATATGATATCATATATGATCTTTTAACATTGGTTTGTCAATAATATCTTAGAATTATTGTCGTTTCGGGAGTTAACTTACTCATTTTCTTTTATATGTTTTGTTACATAGGCCATGGTTGTTGTATATTATTCATATCCAGAATGATATCTAGTCCTTAAACATCATTTTTAAATCATCAAATGATAATTATACTTGAATGGATACGATGGAGAATGAATCTCATCGCGTTCGTGGAGACGGTAGTCCGTACGTACGCACGAGCGACAATATCATTCTTTTGATATTAAAATAATATATAAATGGATGGTATATCATATATACAGAATCATTAACATGTTATATTTATTATTTACATGAGTTACACATCATTATTATACCCATCCAAATAATATTATATTGAATAACAATTACACCACGACGTGGAGACGGTAAGCCGTACGTACGCACGTATGGTGACATGTTATTCAAAGGGTGGATAGAATACTGAATATGGTTGTACCATATTTATAATAACATCACAGTATATGTGAGATACTGGAGTTATTATTTTAGAATGGTAATAACAAAGGAAGAAGAAGTGGAAGAAGAAATGAACTTGGAGAAGGGTGGTGAAATCATTACCTCTTCTTCGGGTTCTTCCTTTTGATTTGATCAAAAGGGCTCCATAGGTTGGCTTTATGATCAAACTAAGGCCTCTAGGTTGTAGTGAGGTATGTTAGGAGAGTATTTGGGCAGAGTTTGGCCGAACCAAAAGGCTTTAGAGGTGTGAAGAAATGAGAAGGAGGAGTTTCCTTTTATAAGAGGGGTGAGGGGCACCTTTGGAAAAGCTAGAAATATTAATTTATAATAAATTCATATTCGGTTTCTAATGGCTCCAAAGCTTATTATTCAAAGGTTAAGGTGGGGATAGGTCGAAAACCACTCAACCAATATAATTTAGACAGGTTTGGGTACTTATATTAACCTTATCTTTAAGTATTAACTCTAAGTTAATTAGTTTCACTTTTACAATGTCTCTTTGTATTTTTATATAATATGGTTAATAAACTTACTATATACATCCAAGAGACCCCCAAGTGGTCCATTAATGATGAAACTATCATGATATAAGTCTCTTGGCCGAACCTTAGATTTTTAGGAATTTAAT
Organism: Viscum album; assembly: GCA_963277665.1. NCBI lineage: Eukaryota > Viridiplantae > Streptophyta > Magnoliopsida > Santalales > Viscaceae > Viscum > Viscum album. The sequence continues at coordinate 806,699,004 of OY728153.1, forward strand.
ATCAATTAATAATATAATATTTGTTTTAAGAACTCTTTTATGTCAATTTTTACACTATTCAATAGTTGATTTTTGTGAAACTCATAACAGATTGATTACTTCGAAAAAAGTCAATTAAATCAATCCTAATATATCATATTATCCTATAAAATTAGTTTAATTCATTAAAAGTTTCATATTATATTTTTTTGGGTATTTATAATATCAATTATTTTAATTTTTCACTATTATAGTAATTACTGCATCATCATTGTGTCATAAATAAAATAAATTATTTAATGTCTAAAAATTATAAATAAAATATCATTATGTAGGAAATCGTTTTATCTTTCTAATGAATATTTATAATCTAAAATCCAACTTATATAACCCTATGTAACAATTGTTTTTCTAAAAGATATATGCTTGTGTCATTTTTGTATTCATTTTAACTTAATTAAAATAAAGTGTCATTATCACTTACAAGTGGATCCATGTGGTCCCAAAAACGACCCAAAGATGCCCATGGTCGACCATGTATAAACCAATAGGTTTAAGACACGTTTTAGGGTAATTTAGTATTATTATAATATTATTTTGTAACCCTTATTTACCGGATTTACCCTTAACCATGGTAAATAAAATATTTACCGCAATAATTATTCAAAATGTCTAAAAATAAAAGTTACCTATTTACACAATTTGAACATCCTGATTCCAAATATGGAATCCATTTTCTTAAATTCAAAACACATAAGTGGTAGAAATTAATTTAAAATTAATTCCCGCTGTCAAAACAAAAAGCGTGTTTTTAAGAGATAATAACTATCAAAAGATTGACACTTGTTTATGTTCGGTTTAATTGTAAAATTATGTCCAATGACCAACATTATATTAAATAGTAAAAATATATTCTAAATATACTTTAAAACCACTAAAATTCATAATTTATTACTATTAATTATTTTGATTAAAAAAGTTGTTTTTAATTAAAATTTAGTAATTTTCACTATTCATCAAAATATGAAAGTTATCCGAAAAGTACCAAAATTTCACCTTAGGCTAAATTTGATATTTCGAATCCAAAAATGAAGTCCATTTTAAAATATAAAATATATATAACTTTAAAAAGTAGGTATTACTATTCATAACAGCTAGTTTGATTGGTTACGGTGTGTTAGAACTCGAAGTTGCGTACAACACACGCTACTGTTTTATTCAAAGGAAAGCGTACTGTGGAAGCTTGGGATGTTTCATTTTAAATTTTTTGATGTCTCCATTTAGTCAAAAAGTTTAAAATATTGTATTTAAAAAGGTTTCACTATCAAAAGTTGATAAAAGTGCAATACTGAAAATGAATCTGTTCTTGCATTATGACTAAGAAACTCATAATATGGATTCTAAAATTATAAGGATTATATAAAGTTTAAAATTTAGTTAATACTATTCATGAACTCTTTTAATGGCTTTTTTTTTTGGTAAGTCATGGTGCAATTGAACTCAGTGTTGCGTGTAGTGCAAGTTATTGAATTATTTTGAAGAAATAACACACTATGAAATCTTGGGGTGTTACATTCTCCCCTCCTTCAATAAATTGCGTCCTCGCAATTTGAAATTGTTCTTCAAAAATAAAAGGTTGAAAGTAGAAAATATATTTGTGGGAAAACCCACATCGGAAATTGGGTTACTAAAATTTAGTCTTAATATGAGGAAAATAGAAATCAAAGGGTCACCACCAAATTATGATCTCGATTAGGAGAACATTGGTGGAAATTAGAGGCATATAATCAGAGGAAAAACGTAAATATTTATAGGTAGTGATTGAGGTCATAAATCACAAACAAGTGTATAATTGAGGTCCTTAAATTCATCAATCTATGATGATTTGAAATACCATCAGTTCAACAAAACATAGGGTATTAGGATAACACATTTTTGACGTTTCAAAATATCTTAGTTGAAATCCCACATCGAAAAATGAATTAATGAGGCCTCTATTTAAAATAAAGAGTGGAAAGTATGAAGATTACCGAAAATAACACATACTAGGGTTCCATGTAAGAAAATATGGATATGGAAGAAAAATCTAGCCATCAATTATCTGATGGAGAGTGGTAGAGAACATGGCTATGAAAAGGCCAACAATCCCAAAGCCATAAATTAGTGATGATTTAAGGTACCATCTAGGACAACATTTTTGTTCTAAGTTCCTTTTATTAATGATGAGGAATTTATTTATGATATTGGCTAAGATCATAAGGAGATATACTTAGTTTATAATTACAGTTTTATCCATTAATAAATTTCTACCAAAACTCATCATTCACTCGTAAAAAAAATTCTATTTATACTATTCATAGAGGGTTCCAAAATAAACGAATTTATAATTCATCTACCAGATCTTTTAAAAAACTACTTTATTTAATCCAGGACATCTCGTGGGATAGTGGTAGGTGATACACCCTTGTCGCCCTTTGGTTGCGGGTTCAAGTCTCGCAGCCTTGCCGGACGCGACGGGTTGCCGCCCGACCTCCGGGTTGTCCTTTTATGGCAATCCAAAATAATCCAAACAAGAACTATCCAAAATACTTCTATCCAAACTCACAGTCCAACATTCATAAGGAAGGTAAACATAATATAGATCCTTTTTACCCCGTAATAGCATATGAATACCTTCATCATGTATTACCATATTCCTTATTGATTACATTCATGCTCCCGTATTCCATATAGAATGCTGGATATACTTCATTAATCCAAAAATGTTTTAAACCCCAACAATGATGGAATATACAAATCATTAATCAGTTCCAAGGTATTGAAGAATATCCAATATAATTTATCCAAAACAATCACATATTATTCCAAAATCACTACCTCAGTATCAGAACTATATTATGGTTTATCATTCTCTCAACCATATATTTTCCAAAAATCTATCCTGCTAATGAGTCACTTTTCTTTGTTCCACACAATCTCAAGTCCTTAATGAAATAGTACTGCAGTACAATCCTTATATACTCCATAATTATTATAATAACTACATTGTTGATACAACACTCAATTGACATAATCAACATAAGAACTCTAATCATTCCTCTTCATCTGTGGTAGTATCATAACTTGATTATTATCCAATAGCATCATTTGCGGCATAGTCTGATGACTGGGACATAGGTTCGCGTAGTGTCCAAACTCCTTGCAAATGAAGCATTGTACATTTAAAACCATCTTCTTACCCTTGCAGTCACGTACTTTGTGCCCTTTTCCTCCACACTTATAACAAACTCCCATTCCTTTCAGGCAAGTTCCAGGGTGTTTCTTTCCACAGTTACCACATATGGGAAAATTATTCTTTTCCCTCTTACTTTTATCCATCTTTCTCTCTTCCATCCTTTTCTTCTCTTGCTTCCCTTCAAAGCCATAGGACTCAGTAAACTCTTTACTTATCTTATCAACACATGATATTATTTCTTCATATGATGATAATACATGGGAGACTATTTCTCTTATAAATTCTAGCTTAAGACCATGAAAGATATGATCCTTCCTTCTCTTTGGATCATGTGCATTTCTGGAGTTCTCATACCTTCTACTGGGCGCCATTTCTAAACAATGGCATACACTAGATCAGTTTATGAATCAAAATACATAATCCCATACTTATAAAACACTTAACATAAATTGAACTATTTATGGATATAATCCATAATCATAAGAATGTTTTCTTTGAGGAAGTATATACTCATAATCCCTTCAAAATGATTTGTAAAGAAAATGAGAGTTATCCTAAGCATATCCCCCGGGAGTGTCGTAACCAAGAGTGCAGCAAGGCCCGTTGTCGTGCACCAGTTCCCGTTCGAGTCTAGCTCAAAGCGGTGTTTTCGGGTTTTACCCCTAGGTACATCTGTGCCAGAGCCGCCTCTACCTGTTCGTATCCAGACAGGGATGTATTGCTCGGAAAACCCACAAAATCTCTATAATACCAAAATTCTAGGAAGTTCTTCTATACTTATCCTCAAAGTTCATCTTAGGTCTACGTGCTCTAATCAGAGTTTATCTAAATCTAGCTTCCAAGGTTTGTACTAAACTTCCTCTGATACCAACTGTAACGCCCCGACCCCAGTTACCCAGAGTCGGTGCATTACTTCATAACATTGGCATGATCACAAGAAAGATCAAATCTCGAAAGAGCGATTGGTTTAGTAGCCTTGGAAACACTAGATATATTCATAAGGTTTACATTACATCATTAAACGAAAAACTACTACAACAACATATTGTCTCCATAATCCACACTCATATCCCCACATAATATCCCTGCAGGTCATTCATAATTTACTTCTTCACTTCCTGGGAAAAATAAAACATAGAAAAGGGGTGAGCTCAAATGCCCAGTAAGGATAACAATATAGCGGAAACTCTCATAAATAAGAATAAACTTTTAAGGCAATGTATAACTAAAACAAAAGACTTTAAAACTTGAACTTTCAATATAGTATGGCATAAATGAAATGAAATAATGCCATTTACTTATTCACATGGTTATTCTACTAATCGAATAATCACATGAAAAATCAATAACCACTTTCATAATGATGGAATGCATAATGCCAGACTATCATAACCACATAGCCAAGGCCTCGTGCCAAGACTACAAATAAGATTTTGTTAAGGCCTTGTGCCAAGACACTAGTTTGTCTCATGAGACCTACCGATGAAATTGTTTTAGAAGATACTTACGTTTAAAATTGCTGAAATATACTCCAGTGTTTTTTGAAAACTTTATGCAAGCTTCTGAAAACAAAATAAATAATTCTGAGACTACTCGACTAATTACAGGCCATGATGGGTCCACGCCCAATCCCTTCCTGTCTACCACACTCGAGAGTCGGGTTTTCTGAAAACATTTTTAAGCTTGCGTTAAATACGTATACATTTGCACTGGATTTTCATATATTTGAGAGAAATATCTATTTTTTTGAAATCATTTAAAAGTCACATAATTATAAAATAAAACATTTAATTTGAAAATATTCTTATAATCTTGTAAGGAAAACTTTGAAGATTTTATAACGGCAGAAAATAACCGCACTCGCCGTATAAGTTAAAAAAACATTCTTACCTTAATTCTATCGAAAAGGTTAAAAAGGACCTTGTTTTGAAAACGACTGAAAGATTCCTTTATAAACCACTTATAAGAGTCAAAAAAGGTATAAATGACTTTAACCCATATTCTAGTAAATAGTAAAAATGTTTGGAAATACATTTTTAAGAAACATGGATGTGGATGATAAAGAGATCCCAGTAGATTATTACGTATAAACAACCTCGGATAATGAAAAGATTGTGAAATAACCCTTACCTTGTACTTTTCCTTGGTTGGGGTAGGTTAACCTCCTGTATAATGGTTAAATAGTTGTTATTAAATTATACAAGAATCATATATATTAATATGATATCATATATGATCTTTTAACATTGGTTTGTTAATAATATCTTAGAATTATTGTCGTTTCGGGAGTTAACTTACTCATTTTCTTTTATATGTTTTGTTACATAAGCCATGGTTGTCGTATATTATTCATATCCAGAATGATATCTAGTCCTTAAACATCATTTTTAAATCATCAAATGATAATTATACTTGAATGGATACGATGGAGAATGAATCTCATCGCGTTCGTGGAGACGGTAGTCCGTACGTACGCACGAGCGACAATATCATTCTTTTGATATTAAAATAATATATAAATGGATGGTATATCATATATACAGAATCATTAACATGTTATATTTATTATTTACATGAGTTACACATCATTATTATACCCATCCAAATAATATTATATTGAATAACAATTACACCATGACGTGGAGACGGTAAGCCGTACGTACGCACGTATGGTGACATGTTATTCAAAGGGTGGATAGAATACTGAATATGGTTGTACCATATTTATAATAACATCACATTATATGTGAGATACTGGAGTTATTATTTTAGAATGTTAAGAACAAAGGAAGAAGAAGTGGAAGAAGAAATGAACTTGGAGAAGGGTGGTGAAATCATTACCTCTTCTTCGGGTTCTTCCTTTTGATTTGATCAAAAGGGCTCCATAGGTTGGCTTTCTGATCAAACTAAGGCCTCTAGGTTGTAGTGAGGGATGTTAGGAGAGTATTTGGTCAGAGTTTGGCCGAACCAAAAGGCTTTAGAGGTGTGAAGAAATGAGAAGGAGGAGTTTCCTTTTATAAGAGGGGTGAGGGGCACCTTTGGAAAAGCTAGAAATATTAATTTATAATAAATTCATATTCGGTTTCTAATGGCTCCAAAGCTTATTATTCAAAGGTTAAGGTGGGGATAGGTCGAAAACCACTCAACCAATATAATTTAGACAGGTTTGGGTACTTATATTAAACTTATCTTTAAGTATTAACTCTAAGTTAATTAGTTTCACTTTTACAATGTCTCTTTGTATTTTTATATAATATGGTTAATAAACTTACTATATACATCCAAGAGACCCCCAAGTGGTCCATTAATGATGACAATATCATGATATAAGTCTCTTGGCCGAACCTTAGATTTTTAGGAATTTAATATCAATTAATAATATAATATTTGTTTTAAGAACTCTTTTATGTCAATTTTGACACTATTCAATAGTTGATTTTTGTGAAACTCATAACAGATTGATTACTTCAAACAAAGTCAATTAAATCAATCCTAATATATCATATTATCCTATAAAATTAGTTTAATTCATTAAAAGTTTCATATTATATTTTTTTGGTTATTTATAATATCAATTATTTTAATTTTTCACTATTATAGTAATTACTGCATCATCATTGTGTCATAAATAAAATAAATTATTTAATGTCTAAAAATTATAAATAAAATATAATTATGTAGGAAATCGTTTTATCTTTCTAATGAATATTTATAATCTAAAATCCAACTTATATAACCCTATGTAACAATTTGTTTGCTAAAAGATATATGCTTGTGTCATTTTTGTATTCATTTTAACTTAATTAAAATAAAGTGTCATTATCACTTACAAGTGGATCCATGGGGTCCCAAAAACGACCCAAAGATGCCCATGGTCGACCATGTATCAACCAATAGGGTTAAGACACGTTTTAGGGTAATTTATTATTATTATAATATTATTTTGTAACCCTTATTTACCGGATTTACCCTTAACCATGGTAAATAAAATATTTACCGCAGTAATTATTCAAAATGTCTAAAAATAAATGTTACCTATTTACACAATTTGAACATCCTGATTTCAAATATGGAATCCATTTTCTTAAATTAAAAACACATAAGTGGCAGAAATTAATTTAAAATTACTTCCCGCTGTCAAAACAAAAAGCGTGTTTTTAAGAGATAATAACTATCAAAAGATTGACACTTGTTTATGTTCGGTTTAATTGTAAAATTATGTCCAATGACCAACATTATATTAAATAGTAAAAATATATTCTAAATATACTTTAAAACCACTAAAATTCATAATTTATTACTATTAATTATTTTGATTAAAAAAGTTGTTTTTAATTAAAATTTAGTAATTTTCATTATTCATCAAAATATGAAAGTTATCCGAAAAGTACCAAAATTTCACCTTAGGCTAAATTTGATATTTCGAATCCAAAAATGAAGTCCATTTTAAAATATAAAATATATATAACTTTAAAAAGTAGGTATTACTATTCATAACAGCTAGTTTGATTGGTTACGGTGTGTTAGAACTCGAAGTTGCGTACAACACACGCTACTGTTTTATTCAAAGGAAAGAATACCGTGGAAGCTTGGGATGTTTCATTTTAAATTTTTTGATGTCTCCATTTAGTCAAAAAGTTTAAAATATTGTATTTAAAAAGGTTTCACTATCAAAAGTTGATAAAAGTGCAATACTGAAAATGAATCTGTTCTTGCATTATGACTAAGAAACTCATAATATGGATTCTAAAATTATAAGGATTATATAAAGTTTAAAATTTAGTTAATAATATTCATGAACTCTTTTAATGGCTTTTTTTTGGTAAGTCATGGTGCAATTGAACTCAGTGTTGCGTGTAGTGCAAGTTATTGAATTATTTTGAAGAAATAACACACTATGAAATCTTGGGGTGTTACATTCTCCCCTCCTTCAATAAATTGCGTCCTCGCAATTTGAAATTGTTCTTCAAAAATAAAAGGTTGAAAGTAGAAAATATATTTGTGGGAAAACCCACATCGGAAATTGGGTTACTAAAATTTAGTCTTAATATGAGGAAAAGAGAAATCGAAGGGTCACCACCAAATTATGATCTCGATTAGGAGAACATTGGTGGAAATTAGAGGCATATAATCAGAGGAAAAACGTAAATATTTATAGGTAGTGATTGAGGTCATCAATCACAAACAAGTGTATAATTGAGGTCCTTAAATTCATCAATCTATGATGATTTGAAATATCATCAGTTCAACAAAACATAGGGTATTAGGATAACACATTTTTGACGTTTCAAAATATCTTAGTTGAAATCCCACATCGAAAAATGAATTAATGAGGCCTCTATTTAAAATAAAGAGTGGAAAGTATGAAGATTACCGAAAATAACACATACTAGGGTTCCATGTAAGAAAATATGGATATGGAAGAAAAATCTAGCCATCAATTATCTGATGGAGAGTGGTAGAGAACATGGCTATGAAAAGGCCAACAATCCCAAAGCCATAAATTAGTGATGATTTAAGGTACCATCTAGGACAACATTTTTGTTCCAAGTTCCTTTTATTAATGATGAGGAATTTATTTATGATATTGGCTAAGATCATAAGGATATATACTTAGTTTATAATTACAGTTTAATCCACTAATAAATTTCTACCAAAACTCATCATTCACTCGTAAAAAACAATTCTATTTATACTATTCATAGAGGGTTCCAAAATAAACAAATTGATAATTCATCTACCAGATCTTTTAAAAAACTACTTTATTTAATCCAGGACATCTCATGGGATAGTGGTAGGTGATACACCCTTGTCGCCCTTTGGTTGCGGGTTCAAGTCTCGCAGCCTTGCCGGACGCGACGGGTTGCCGCCCGACCTCCGGGTTGTCCTTTTATGGCAATCCAAAATAATCCAAACAAGAACTATCCAAAATACTTCTGTCCAAACTCACAGTCCAACATTCATATGGAAGGTAAACATAATATAGATCCTTTTTACCCCGTAATATCATATGAATACCTTCATCATGTATTACCATATTCCTTATTGATTACATTCATGCTCCCTTATTCCATATAGAATGCTGGATATACTTCATTAATCCAAAAATGTTTTAAACCCCAACAATGATGGAATATACAAATCATTAATCAGTTCCAAGGTAGTCAAGAATATCCAATATAATTTATCCAAAACAATCACATATTATTCCAAAATCACTACCTCAGTATCAGAACTATATTATGGTTTATCATTCTCTCAACCATATATTTTCCAAAAATCTATCCTGCTAATGAGTCACTTTTCTTTGTTCCACACAATCTCAAGTCCTTAATGAAATAGTACTGCAGTACAATCCTTATATACTCCATAATTATTATAACAAGTACATTGTTGATACAACACTCAATTGACATAATCAACATAAGAACTCTAATCATTCCTCTTCATCTGTGATAGTATCATAACTTGATTATTATCCAATAGCATCATTTGCGGCATAGTCTGATGACTGGGACATAGGTTCGCGTAGTGTCCAAACTCCTTGCAAATGAAGCATTGTACATTTAAAACCATTTTCTTACCCTTGTAGTCACATACTTTGTGCCCTTTTCCTCCACACTTATAACAAACTCCCATTCCTTTCAGGAAAGTTCCAGGGTGTTTCTTTCCACAGTTACCACATATGGGAAAATTCTTCTTTTCCCTCTTACTTTTATCCATCTTTCTCTCTTCCATCCTTTTCTTCTCTTGCTTCCTTTCAAAGCCATAGGACTCAGTAAACTCTTTACTTATCTTATCAACACGTGATATTGTTTCTTCATATGATGATAATACATGGGAGACTATTTCTCTTATAAATTCTAGCTTAAGACCACGAAAGATATGATCCTTCCTTCTCTTTGGATCATGTGCATTTCTGGAGTTCTCATACCTTCTACTGGGCGCCATTTCTAAACAATGTCATACACTAGATCAGTTTATGAATCAAAATACATAATCCCATACTTATAAAACACTTAACATAAATTGAACTATTTATGGATATAATCCATAATCATAAGTATGTTTTCTTTGAGGAAGTATATACTCATAATCCCTTCAAAATGATTTGTAAAGAAAATGAGAGTTATCCTAAGCATATCCCCCGGGAGTGTCGTAACCAAGAGTGCAGCAAGGCCCGTTGTCGTGCACCAGTTCCCGTTCGAGTCTAGCTCAAAGCGGTGTTTTCGGGTTTTACCCCTAGGTACATCTGTGCCAGAGCCGCCTCTACCTGCTCATATCCAGACAGGGATGTATTGCTCGGAAAACTCACAAAATCTCTACAATACCAAAATTCTAGGATGTTCTTCTATACTTATCCTCAAAGTTCATCTTAGGTCTACGTGCTCTAATCAGAGTTTATCTAAATCTAGCTTCCAAGGTTTGTACTAAACTTCCTCTGATACCAACTGTAACGCCCCGACCCTAGTTACCCAGAGTCGGTGCATTACTTCATAACATTGGCATGATCACAAGAAAGATCAAATCTCGAAAGACCGATTGGTTTAGTAGCCTTGGAAACACTAGATATATTCATAAGGTTTACATTACATCATTAAACGAAAAACTACTACAACAACATATTGTCTCCATAATCCACACACATATCCCCACATAATATCCCTGCAGGTCATTCATAATTTACTTCTTCACTTCCTGGGAAAAATAAAACATAGAAAAGGGGTGAGCTCAAATGCCCAGTAAGGATAACAATATAGCGGAAACATTCATAAATAAGAATAAACTTTTAAGGAAATGTATAACTAAAACAAAAGCCTTTAAAACTTGAACTTTCAACATAGTATGGCATAAATGAAATGAAATAATGTCATTTACTTATTCACATGGTTATTCTACTAATCGAATAATCACATTAAAATCAACAACCACTTTCATAATGATGGAATGCATAATGCCAGACTATCATAACCACATAGCCAAGGCCTCGTGCCAAGACTACAAATAAGATTTTGTTAAGGCCTTGTGCCAAGACACTAGTTTGTCTCATGAGACCTACCGATGAAATTGTTTTAGAAGATACTTACGTTTAAAATTGCTAAAATATACTCCAGTGTTTTTTGAAAACTTTATGCAAGCTTCTGAAAACAAAATAAATAATTCTGAGACTACTCGACTAATTACAGGCCATGATGGGTCCACGCCCAATCCCTTCCTGTCTACCACACTCGAGAGTCGGGTTTTCTGAAAACATTTTTAAGCTTGCGTTAAATACGTATACATTTGCACTGGATTTTCATATATTTGAGAGAAATATCTATTTTTTTTAAATCATTTAAAAGTCACATAATTATAAAATAAAACATTTACTTTGAAAATATTCTTATAATCTTGTAAGGAAAACTTTTAAGATTTTATAACGGCAGAAAATAACTGCACTCGCCGTATAAGTTAAAAAAAACATTCTTACCTTAATTCTGTCGAAAAGGTTAAAAAGGACCTTGTTTTGAAAACGACCGAAAGATTCCTTTATAAACCACTTATAAGAGTCAAAAAAGGTATAACTGACTTTAACCCATATTCTAGTAAATAGTAAAAATGTTTGGAAATACATTTTTAAGAAACATGGATGTGGATGATAAAGAGATCCCAGTAGATTATTACGTATAAACAACCTCGGATAATGAAAAGATTGTGAAATAACCCTTACCTTGTAATTTTCCTTGGTTGGGGTAGGTTAACCTCCTGTATAATGGTGAAATAGTTTTTATTAAATTATACAAGAATCATATATATTAATATGATATCATATATGATCTTTTAACATTGGTTTGTTAATAATATCTTAGAATTATTGTCGTTTCGGGAGTTAACTTACTCATTTTCTTTTATATGTTTTGTTACATAAGCCATGGTTGTTGTATCTTATTCATATCCAGAATGATATCTGGTCCTTAAACATCATTTTTAAATCATCAAATGATAATTATACTTGAATGGATACGATGTAGAATGAATCTCATCGCGTTCGTGGAGACGGTAGTCCGTACGTACGCACGAGCGACAATACCATTCTTTTGATATTAAAATAATATATAAATGGATGGTATATCATATATACAGAATCATTAAAATGTTATATTTATTATTTACATGAGTTACACATCATTATTATACCCATCCAAATAATATTATATTGAATAACAATTACACCACGACGTGGAGACGGTAAGCCGTACGTACGCACGTATGGTGACATGTTATTCAAAGGGTGGATAGAATACTGAATATGGTTGTACCATATTTATAATAACATCACAGTATATGTGAGATACTGGAGTTATTATTTTAGAATGGTAAGAACAAAGGAAGAAGAAGTGGAAGAAGAAATGAACTTGGAGAAGGGTGGTGAAATCATTACCTCTTCTTCGGGTTCTTCCTTTTGATTTGATCAAAAGGGCTCCATAGGTTGGCTTTCTGATCAAACTAAGGCCTCTAGGTTGTAGTGAGGGATGTTAGGAGAGTATTTGGGCAGAGTTTGGCCGAACCAAAAGGCTTTAGAGGTGTGAAGAAATGAGAAGGAGGAGTGCCCTTTTATAAGAGGGGTGAGGGGCACCTTTGGAAAAGCTAGAAATATTAATTTATAATAAATTCATATTCGGTTTCTAATGGCTCCAAAGCTTATTATTCAAAGGTTAAGGTGGGGATAGGTCGAAAACCACTCAAACAATAGAATTTATACAGGTTTGGGTACTTATATTAACCTTATCATTAAGTATTAACTCTAAGTTAATTAGTTTCACTTTTACAATGTCTCTTTGTATTTTTAAATAATATGGTTAATAAACTTACTATATACATCCAAGCGACCCCCAAGTGGTCCATTAATTATGCAACTATCATGATATAAGTCTCTTGGCCGAACCTTAGATTTTTAGGAATTTAATATCAATTAATAATATAATATTTGTTTTAAGAACTCTTTTATGTCAATTTTGACACTATTCAATAGTTGATTTTTGTGAAACTCATAACAGATTGATTACTTCGAACAAAGTCAATTAAATCAATCCTAATATATCATATTATCCAATAAAATTAGTTTAATTCATTAAAAGTTTCATATTATATTTTTTTGGTTATTTATAATATCAATTATTTTAATTTTTCACTATTATAGTAATTACTACATCATCATTGTGTCATAAATAAAATATATTATATAATGTCTAAAAATTATAAATAAAATATCATTATGTAGGAAATCTTTTGATCTTTCTAATTAATATTTATAATCTAAAATCCAACTTATATAACCCTATGTAACAATTGTTTTTCTAAAAGATATATGCTTGTGTCATTTTTGTATTCATTTTAACTTAATTAAAATAAAGTGTCATTATCACTTACAAGTGGATCCATGGGGTCCCAAAAACGACCCAAAGATGCCCATGGTCGACCATGTATCAACCAATAGGTTTAAGATACGTTTTAGGGTAATTTAGTATTATTATAATATTATTTTGTAACCCTTATTTACCGGATTTACCCTTAACCATGGTAAATAAAATATTCACCGCAGTAATTATTCAAAATGTCTAAAAATAAAAGTTACCTATTTACACAATTTGAAAATCCTGATTCCAAATATGGAATCCATTTTCTTAAATTCAAAACACAGAAGTGGCAGAAATTAATTTAAAATTAATTCCCGCTGTCAAAACAAAAAGCGTGTTTTTAAGAGATAATAACTATCAAAAGATTGACACTTGTTTATGTTCGGTTTAATTGTAAAATTATGTCCAATGACCAACATTATATTAAATAGTAAAAATATATTCTAAATATACTTTAAAACCACTAAAATTCATAATTTATTACTATTAATTATTTTGATTAAAAAGGTTGTTTTTAATTAAAATTTAGTAATTTTCACTATTCATCAAAATATGAAAGTTATCCGAAAAGTACCAAAATTTCACCTTAGGCTAAATTTGATATTTCGAATCCAAAAATGAAGTCCATTTTAAAATATAAAATATATATAACTTTAAAAAGTAGGTATTACTATTCATAACAGCTAGTTTGATTGGTTACGGTGTGTTAGAACTCGAAGTTGCGTACAACACACGCTACTGTTTTATTCAAAGGAAAGCGTACCGTGGAAGCTTGGGATGTTTCATTTTAAATTTTTTGATGTCTCCATTTAGTCAAAAAGTTTAAAATATTGTATTTAAAAAGGTTTCACAAATCAAAAGTTGATAAAAGTGCAATACTGAAAATGAATCTGTTCTTGCATTATGATTAAGAAACTCATAATATGGATTCTAAAATTATAAGGATTATATAAAGTTTAAAATTTAGTTAATACTATTCATGAACTCTTTTAATGGCTTTTTTTTTTTGGTAAGTCATGGTGCAATTGAACTCAGTGTTGCGTGTAGTGCAAGTTATTGAATTATTTTGAAGAAATAACACACTATGAAATCTTGGGGTGTTACATGACGCACCGGCCTGTGCCGGTTGATTCCAGCCCGGCGGAAGAGACACATATAACGTACCGTCATTGCCATGATCCTGATATCCCAATACCGTACAAGGGTAGAAGGTTCAGGGATCACCTGAGCCTAGTTGGTGTAGGAGTATGAGGTGATTTTCCACCGTCACATGCACATGGGAACATGCCTTCCTCTTGTACACAAAATAACTAAATAGTTCCCCATGTCGGGGGTAGTTTCCTCCAATTGATGGATCGAGAAGATGAAGGTGTCGTCCAGGTCTTCCCAGGGATCACTCGTGACCAGGGTGGGTTCATCCTCACTAGCTAGGATTTTCTTATCCTTTCACTTGTAGTAGTAAGAATCCAGGTAGAGGGCTTCAAAAGAGGCGAAAGGAGACGCATCTCCTTGGAGTATGCCTACTCGACCAATGAGGGAGTATTTTAGGCATTGGTTATATGACGAAGGGACCGTTGCATGTATCTGGAGCCATGGACTTCCCATTAATGTGTTGTACGCGGCGTCCTGGGAGACAACCACGAACTCAGTGCTGGCAATTTGGCCACCCAACTGGGTCTTCAAGAGGATCTTTCCAAATGGGGATTGCTCAGTCCTATCGTATCATTGGATTCTGAGGTCGGAGGGAGTTAAATCATCCTCAGAAAAACACATCTTTGGCAGTGTCTGAGTCGGGATTAGGTTAATCCCATAACCTATGTCAACAAGACAGCGGCAAACTTCCACACCATTGAACCGGCCAATGACGTACAGTGGACGAATATTCCGATGTATGGGATGGTCTTCATCATCACCGGAGAATGAGATAACTTCCTAGTATTCGTCGTTCTCAATTGCCTCAGTGGGGAAGGATTCTGTAGCTGCTACCTCCTTCTCAAACTAGAGGGGGCTCCTTAGGGCCTCGGAAAGTGCCTCACGCATATTAGATGATAGGAGAAGAGCCTCAAGGATAGAAAGCCTTGCTGGAATTCCGACAAGGGGCTTTAGAACATCATACTATCGTGCCAAATGAAAACCTCTGCTTACAGAAGGTCGCTCTGCAATTGGAGGCACGTCGAGCCCTGCCTACGGGACTGACGGCTGGCTGGTACTAGGAACATCCCACTACCTGGTAGTTGACGCTTGAAGAGTAGCTGTCGGATGAGGACCAAACAACTGAGATTGGCCTGTAGTAGGGCAAGACTGGTTGCGGTATGGACGGGGAAGCTTTGCCTGATCT
This sequence comes from Viscum album, assembly GCA_963277665.1. Classification (NCBI taxonomy): domain Eukaryota; kingdom Viridiplantae; phylum Streptophyta; class Magnoliopsida; order Santalales; family Viscaceae; genus Viscum; species Viscum album. Next base: position 806,714,953 of record OY728153.1, read on the forward strand.
AGTAGCACAAATGGCAGTTGAGGTAGATCTAAGGGCACCATATGAGGTTATACGTGATGAGCTCTGTGCTGGGCCTGCTGTCTGGTTTCAGTAGCATGCACGGCCTACCTGAAAGTGCTTGATGAAGTTCCTCGATAATGCATGTGGTTGCGGTTCTGCTGACGTTGACGTTGGCTGTGGATGTTGGGGAGGCTCACCTAGCGTTCCCCATCATCGGAAGTCATATAGGGATTTACCATCTCTATGGTATTAACCAAATCATACCACTGATTGTCGTTCGAAGAACCATCCATCACTGGGCGGATTCTGGGAGGAATACCCATCTCAGGGGGCATGAAATCACCAAGAGTGTGGGATGACGATGGTAGTGGAGGAGTGTGTTTCTTCTTATTGCGCCGTCACTGCATGACCTTCTGGGAAGAGGCCGGCTGAGATGATGACACAGAGGTACTGGTCGCATTTCTTGGAGGCTCCAGCTGATTCAGGCGTTCTGGACTTATACCATGGATGCGGACGATGGTTTCATGGGCCATCCAGTCGTCGTACTTCTATTACCCATGGCTGGGAACCTGCTGCCACTTTCCTTCGTCGTCACTACCACATTCTGACCCTACGAAGACACCAGCCACATGTGTCGGGGTCAGGCCTAAACTGGCTATATTGTTGTCGACCTGGTCTTAGAGCCATTATTTAAACACATAACACTACTTGAGGGTGTGCCCCAGAATCTGATGATATGGGCAGTAGTTGGGGCGATCGGTGAGATTGGCCTCTGTCGGCCTTCTACACTCAGGTAAGTGAACAATCCCCTGCTCTAAGGTACTTAGGAAGAAAATGGGGACCTGATTCTCATGCAACGAGTAAGTCTGGTTACTTCTTTCTAGATAGGGTGCCCTAGGAGCATGGCTCTGAAGAGGGTCTGGAGGGGCCTACGGAGGAGGCGGAGCCTGATTGTCCCGCCTAAGTGGTGGTGGTGGTGCATTATGCTGGGGAGCCTATCGGTTCTGAGGCTGTCGCTGCAAGGTAGGGGCATGTGCCTGAGGTGGATGGCCTCTGCGAGGTTGCGGAGCCGGTGCCACTGGCAGTAATTCTAGCTGCCTGTGGGCTTCTATTAAGGCCACTAAGTTAGGATCAGCTCTATAAGTCCTCCTTTCTGAGATCATAGGGGGTCGTAGATGTGCCTGACTAGCCTGTTGTAGAGCTTCCTCGAGGCGCTGAGCCTTATCGAAGAAGTCCTGGAACCCTCCGAGGTAGTTCTGGGTGATCTGGGAATGAACCAGTTCTATTTTAAAATTCCCTAAACAGATCATCAGTAATTTCTCTTATGTTAGTGGCATGTCGAGGGAGTATGTAAGCCCCTTCCACTGGGTGATGAAGTCTGTGACTCACTCATCAGTCTTTTGATTGCATTGGAATATGTCTACGATGCTAGTATTTTGTGTGGTGGAGCTGAACTGGTGTAGGAACAGCCGTCAGAGATCCTCCCAGCCGGTCACCGATCTGATAGGAAGATGGATTTACCCGGAAAATGGAGGGCCCTCCAATGTCTGCAAAAAACATCGGAGCGTGGTGGCATCCTACAGTGCCGGAGTCCCCAACATGAGGCCACACCTGGAGGAAAAATGATCCAAGTATTGCGGCGGGTCCCCAGTCCCGTTAAAGGGAAAGAATGTGGGATTCCCAAATCCCGGAGGTTCATGCATATCATCCACCCATGCGGGATATGGCTTTCCAACTGGTGGGACTGCCACCTGCCACATTTCCAACACCTTGAGGTGGGCGATGAGTGCCGCTATAGGATCATATAGGTGGGGGTCCCTGTTTGAAGGGTATCCCTAACTACAATAGAGTTTCTGGGCTCTTCGACACGTTAAAATCCTTTAATGGCTGGTGGAGAGACTAGCAGATCGACCCTTGGGGCAGTTGGGGGAACCCGGGCTAGATTCCTCAGATTGCCTCGCCATTCAGGAGGGTTCGGGGAGACATATCTCGCCCTCTTGCCGTGATTTCTCGCTTCTTCCCTATCTGGGAGAGTAGCATGATCAGTGTTTCCCGGAGGCATCTCACCAGGGGGAAGTTGTTCCTGCCCCTACTTCCCCAACCTAGGATCACCATTGTCGGGTCGCCTCTTGATAGAATGCTCGGCTAAGAGTTCGTCTACAAGCCTCTTCTGCTCAGCAAGTTGTTGGCGCAATGAGGCCTTCTCGGGATCTTCTTCCATCTTCTATACTGAGGCAGAAGGTTCATAGTGCTTGACTGTTCCAACATGCTCTTTAACCTTACCAGGAATTCCACTGAGTACCAGCGACTCGGTGGGCACTGGGAGGCATAGAAGGTTCCTCTGTTGGCGAGTAATCCTCCCTGATGGGTCCAACAATGGTGCTAAAACCTCAGGGGGTAATTCTCCATCGAGAAACTCCAACTCATCTTCCTTGTCCACTATGTCATCCATGTGGGCTGCAGCACTTCTTGGGGGCATGTCCACAATATCTCATAACGAATCGGGTTGCCGCTGGATAGGACTGAAGAAAAGGGCTGAATATAGTCCCCAGCCACAGACATGCACATGGGGGGTAGCTTCCCTGATGGTTTTGCGGAGTACCTTGAATCTCTGAATGCATTTTTGTTGGAGGGCTCTCTAGCGACCTGGTGACTAAGGGTGCTGAGCCACAGGGAGTGCGGCCAAATTGACCATCCTAGGGTACATCACCTATTGATAGTGAATACCAAAGTGCGTCACCTATAGGGTTTGACGGAAGCATTCTATTTCCTCCAGGGTGACGGATTCTGGCACCCAAAGGTTCGACGCTTCCACCGGCCAGAACTTCTCCAGGAAGTGGTCCGCTGCGAGAATGTTCCAGAAGCTCCTGGGTTTGGTTTCAAGGTCTGGCCCTGTATTTCCCCACTTGTCAACTGGAGGTGGCTGAGGAACCGATAGAGGTACTTAGGAGGACCTCTGGGATAGTAAACTGGGTGGCAGAGAATACGGCGAATGAGCCGAATGGTCGTCGAATTCCGGGCCATCCTCCGAAGAGTTCGATGACCTGACCACAATGTCGCGATACGATGGGCTGATAGCCACAGCCTCTGGTTCAGGGATTGAGGATACTGGCGATGGGCCACGCTATTGCTTAACCGTTATCGGTCCCCAACATATCTCTCGGTCATATCTAGTTAAGGTAGAGGGCGCTTCTGGTGACGATGGTGGTGACTGCATGGTCAGAACCTATGGGATTCCCACAATTTCTAGCTCCTGGATGTACCTATGAAGAGAGGCAGGAATATGGTGGACATCAAATTCTGGAAGGATGAGGCTGACATGCCTTATTCCTGACCCATTCCTTGATGCGGAGGAAAGAGGGGAGGGTTCCAATGCCCCGTCACATTCTGCATCATAATCTGAGAAGCGTGTCGGTTTGATCTCCACCCGAGAATTCCCCGGATTCTTCTTGTGGTGGTGACGACCCGCCCTCCTACCTCTAGATGGCTCTTCGGAATAAGTATGATTCCCGATATATAGTCTCAGGGTCATGCTGGCGTCATGGCGGAGAGGAATTCTGCTTCAGACAACTGGGGTGCGAGGGGCACTGGGGAAAATGTCGAAGGTAACATGGGGAGGAACTCCATGAATAGCACCTGAGTGGGCGAAACCTCTGTTTTCCCCGGTGGGGGCATGGGGAGGACCTCCATGCTTGGTGTGGGTTGAGAGAGGTTGACCTTCACCCCTTTTGTTTCCATAGCGAGGAGGACCTTTGCCAACTGTGGAAAGGATGTAGGGAAGATCCCCATTTTGGAGAGGGACCTGTTGGGAAATTCCTTCACATCGACGATTGGGGGTAGGAGGAGGAATTCCATACCCAATGTGGTGGGCACGGGAAAGGCTTCTGTGCCGAGTATCACTGCCACGGGGCTGGTCTTCAATCAGGTTGGGGGTAGCCCATGGCATACCTCCATGACGAACATCAGAGCGGGGAAGGCCCATGCTCTATGGAGTGGTGGTACGGGGAGGGCCTTCGTACTGGGTGACATCACCGCAGATTTGTTTGCAGCGATCACCACTCGGGCCTGCGACCGGGAGAGTCAACCCAGCCTGCACATGGGGCGGTTGGGTCCTCGATCCTAGTTGGGAATAGGAGTGCCTATGCTCAGTGTGTATAGTGGATTCATTATATACATTGGTGGTGGCTCTAGCCATAGTAGCTGTCGACGTCGACGCCCCCTGGAGGGTGCACTCAGCTCGGGCCCAACGCTAGCGTCGGGTCAGGCGAGCTAGTGCGGGCGGTGCAGGGGCATAGCATACCTTCTCCTCTGGAAAGGATGGATGGTGGTGCTGACACAACTGGGTGGGGACCTTTCTTGGAGTCCCTGAATCGAGACCCTGACCGGGCTGAGCCAGACATCACCCACCTCATCAGCATAATTTAGTGAGTCATCAAGGCGTTCCGTGGACAGGCTCCCGAAACGATTGAATGATGGGGTGGGGAGTAGGGGCTCCCTGTGTGGCCCTAAAGAGAGGCGTTGACGGTGGGGCCTGGATTCCCCCAAGTCCACGAATTCCATATCTCGAGTTGGGATTACTCCCTCCTCCTCGTAATGGTGTACGAGTTCGTTAATCACCCTTCGTTGGATGACTTCCAATTGGGAAAGGGGGTGTGGGAGACCCACGCTCGTGGATAGTGATGTCGTAGTGGATGGAGCGGAGCCACATGGAGTGGATGTGCTGGTATTGCCCCTGCCCCTACGTAGGCGTGTGGGTGGCGATCGTGTTCCTATAGCAGCAACCTGATTCCTGAGAAGTAGGGAGATTAACTCATCACAACTGTGAGGAAATGAAATCTACAACCAGTGCCTCAGTGACATTCTGTCTTCCGTGGCCTGTAATAGGGATCCATGCTGACAACGTTGCGGAATGGAATGTCCCATGTTCTACTGCCCCAATGTCTAGTGAGTTTCAAGCCAGGATCACTATTTGCTTGGCGAGACCCGGCGCTAGATATCTGGATCTGGTGACGTGTCAATCTACTGATGTCTCGAGCGCTACTAATCTCCACATTGAGGAGAAGAATTTCATGTTGGGTTCACCATTTCGGTTTTTGACGCATTCGGCGGGGAGCACGTGTCCGTCTTCTTGGGGCGCGACATTCACGACTTTTGTGTTTCCCAGTATTCCCCCTTTCCAAAGGTGGGTGACATCTGTTCCTTATTCAGGGACATCTTCTCCATGATCGAAATGGGTTGATGGCATGTCGGTTCCTGCTTCTGTGGATTCATCATTAGAACTCTTCACCTAGTCTTGGTCTCCCTCATAGATTTAATACATTGTTCATGAAACTATTCCCAGTGCCATGTCTCCATTGATGCTGGTTAATTGCACTTCTTCTGTCATGACATTCCAAATGGTCCGGTCACGGCATCAACCTTCAATCGGGGGAGTAGTCTCGTCGAGTAATCATTAACGTGTCTAAACGCTGGAGAATTGTTGTGTCTATCTTTTTTCCTTTATTATTGGGCTTCTCGAGGGCACGGAAGCCTGAGGCAACCCACATCGAGTGTGGGGAATCATATGCCGCGGGCATGTATCAGAGGTTTTCCTCAGCTTCACATGTTTAACACAGGGTTTGCCGAAAGTTTAACATCCAACGGAGATGGATCCGCCTAATTAGAACACTAGCTAGAGTTGATCAGATTGAGGAATCCCCCCTTGAGGGAATGCCGATATCGGAGCCTGCCTGTGGGAAGCTTCCCAAATGCTATGGAGAGGAATGATGTGGAATGATCTCACCGGGATGTGGCGGCCCTGGTAAGAATCAGGATGGATGATGGTGAATTGAATGGAATGAAGGAGGAATGAAATAGAGCCATCATGGATATGGCGGTGGTGATGGTCTTGAGTATTGAAGAGACTTCCTATGTATCCCTGTGGTAGGGAATCAAAGTCCATGTAGTTCGAGATGGATGTATGGGGATTACACCCTAGGCTGCCCAAGGTGTTGGAAGAACCTATTTGAATGCGGTCGGAATGAACAGGTGGTGGCATTGAACCTCGTGAGGCTTCATACGTACCATGACTTAGAATGGATCAAAGTCCACATAGTTCAGGTTGAGCGCCGAATAACCGGCGTGAAGTAGGACATTGGAACAATGGGTGGTGGGCTTGAACCTCAGGAAGGCTTCCTACATACCATGCCATGACATGGATCAAAGTTCACGTAGTTTGGGAAAAGGGGATGTTATATTGACATGAAGGGGTTTCAGAACAACTGGGTGGTAGGGTCACACCAGATCACAGCTGGATTGGGATGCAGTTTAACATCATGCACGGCGGGGGCGTGTCGGAGAAACTATGTGAAGAAGGACCTTGGTCCAGGTGGATGATGGGCTTGATCCTCAGGAAGGATTCTTACGTACCATGCCTTGACATGGATCAAAGACAACATAGTTCAAGTGAAAATGGGGGATTGGCACATCGACATAGAGATGGTCGGGGCCAATGATTGTTGGGATTGAACCTCTGGTAGGCATCCTACGTACCATGCCTCGACATGGATCAAAGTCCTCATAGTTTGGATATGAATGCGGGTATTGGTGAACCGACGTGAAGAATGACCTTGGACCAATGCGTGATGGGGATTGAACCTTAGGGAGGCTTCCTACGTACCATTCCATGACATGGATCAAAGTCCACGTAGTTTGGGTAGGGTTTCTGTCGGCGAACTGACGTGAAGGTGAACCTTTGGGTCCATTGGTGGAGGGGTTGAACCTCACGAGGCTTCCTACGAACCATGCCTTGACGTGGATCAAAGCCCTCGTAGTTCGGGTATACATTTTAATGTCATGTTGTGCATGGGCATATAGTTTAACATCATGCTTTACGAGGTAATTTCCCTGGTCGATGCTTACTCTATGCCAATGTGAGTCATGCTCGATGTGAGAAACAAGAGGAAGCAGAGACCTGATGATCACGTCACGAAGGGTGCGTCCGTGAGAAGCGAAGAGGGGCTTATGCGGTAGGCAGCCCATGGGGCTGGGAATTACTCTAGGTTGGAGGACCGAGAGTGACAAAGGGAAGAGGGAGAGGGATTTGGGACCAAAGGGAGGATGTGACTAATTCCCTAGCATGCCCTCCACTGACCCTGGCGGTGAGGAAGTACAGAGGTGCAAGGGTGCTACCTTCCAAAAGAAGGGATAGGGGGATTACACCAAGGTGGATTCCCTACCCCGCGGACATACTCCACTCCCGGAAAGAGGATATCATACCCTGTGGGGACCAGAGGGCATAAATAATGTCTGAGCTGGGGGGACCCTGTGTGCGAGGCACAGGGTCGGGTCACAGTTTAATGTCATGTGTTGAGGACGTGGTTCTTAGAATTTTAATTTCCTACAGCTCGGACAAAGTGGGTTTACGCCACACCCCTAGGACTTACATGAATGGTACCCTATGATCCTTGTGGGAGGGAAGGCACCAGGAAGGTCTTGTAGAAGGGGGGTCGCAGAGCGAACCATCGATGGGTCCAGGTTAGCATGGCTATGAGAAGAATCAATAGACATTAGCGTGCCTATGCGAAGAAGCATTAGTCGAAGCAACACTACAGGTGGTGTCATCTAGGGGATATTGAAGTCACATCGTGAAAATATAGTGGGTCGCATGGGAAGAGGAATTGCCAAGAAAATGGGTACACAAGAAGGGGCCTTTTGGAGCTTGGTATCTTTGCATAGTGGAGAGCACTTGCGAATGAGTGTGCTTCACGAAGTGGAGTGCCTTGGACTTAGCATGGGGCAGAGATGCGAGTGGGAGGTGCTTTGTGATGTGGAAGGGTGTTCATGGAGCACTACCTCGTGAAGCAAAGGTTCCTTGTGAAGCAAGGTGCTGTGAAGCAGTGTGCTTCGCAAAGTACAGTGACGCTGCCTTGCTTGTGGATCACGTGTACAAGATGGGAGTTTTGGGAAGCATAAACGCTCCGCGACTACCCGGGTTCCCTTGGGAATCCCCTTCCTTCATGAATTCCCTTAGGCATCGCGAAGGGAATCCATCTCGGAAGCAGGGATCAAGACCAGACAAAGAGAAGGCCTCTGGAGAGGAAAAAATACCTCACGGAGCTCATGATTCCCATAGCAATGAGTGTTTCACAATTTGGGAGTTGAGAAGCTGAATGGACGGATTGTCCATCCAGAGAGCTCAGGGGGATCTTGGTATTTATAGGCCAGCGGCACCGCGATGTAGAGACCACGTGACACGAAGGGGGCGTCGGGTGCTTCGCGGTGGGTCGCGAACTTCAAAAGGGTTCACAGATAGGTACCACCTCCTTTGCTTCATGGGGGGTCGTGAACATCAAGGCGTTCACAGAGCGTTACTGCCTCTGGTGCTTCACAGCGGGCTCATGAATGTTAGGGAATTCACGGAGAGGTACCACCTCATCTGCTTTATAGCGGGTCGCGAATGTCAGGGCATTCGTGGAGCGTTACCACCTCTGGTGCTTTGAGGCGGCCGCGTTGCTTGGGGTGCTCCGCGTCGGGGCTTCACGAGGAAGAGCACGAGGCCACTTTTTTCTTCATTCTTTTTGTCCAATATTTTGGCTCCAACATTGAGATAATAAGGGTTTCCTTATGGATTTTTCGATTCCTTCTTTTTTTTAAATCCCAAACACCTTATACATAAGATAATCAAAATTTTACTTCTATAAGGAAAATTTATGTCTCAATGGAATTTACCCCTACCATGTTTTCATTTTTCATATCAATGTTTTTCATAAGTATAATAATTGGATTCATATTTAAAACCTCAGAATCCTAAAATACATAGATATGAAGAATTCTGTTTTAGGCTCCGAATTCAGGATACAATCTCTCATGATGTTCCACTCCGAATTCTGGATACGAACTTTCATGAAGTTCCACTCCGAATTCTGCATACGAACTCTCTTGAAGTTCCACTTCGAATTCTGGATACGAAATCTCATGAAGTTCCACTCTGAATTCTGGATATTAAATCTCATGAAGTTCCACTCTGAATTCCGGATATGAACTCTCATGACATTCCACTCTGAATTATGGATAAGAACTCTCATGTTGTTCAAATCCGAATTTTGATTACGAACTTATCTTAGATTCTGACTTTGAGTTCTCTGAATTTAGACTCCACACTCTTATGAGTTCTGACTCCAAATTCCCATGAACTCTGACTGCGAGCTTTTTATGTTTTGTTTTCGAATTCTAGTAAAACTAGACTCAGAATTTCCTTGAAATTCAAACTCTGGATTTCTATAGAATTTAGGTTCAGAATTCCTACAAAACTGAATCCAAATATCCCTTTATTATAGACTCCGAACTTTTATTTGTTTACATTCCAAACTTCAGTTTTACTTATGATTAAAATTGTTTCATTACAAAATGATGTCGTTCATTTAGTAATTGACTAACCATTGGTTGAGTGACACATGTACAGGTCCCTCTAAAATTCATGGAGAAATATGACCGTTAGATGAGGGTGCCGACCGTTGGAACTTCACCTCTAAATATGAAATCATTTGAAAATAAGCAAGAACTTTGACATCAGTTATTACATGTTGTTGAAGTGATTTCTAGAGAGAGGGGCTCTTATCAACTCTAAAAGTTTCGTGCAAAATTTTTGAACATCTTGTTCAAAATTTTCCTTTTGAAGACTTGCTTCATGCGACTCGGATTATTTCTGATTACAATCGAGGGATTCTGGGGATAGGAAGACAGAGGTTCCAACACCTTGAAGTTGAGGGCTTCCGTGCTGAGGGAGACAGAGGTGCCGACTACCTGATTGTTGAGGGCATGTGGGGATAGCAAGACATAAACCGATCTTCATATCAAGGGCTTACCCTGGTGTGGATAAGACAGACTTTCATGAAAGTATAAATCAAGGGACCTCTTATCCAGGGTTGTTGGATACCCTTCACATTAGTTTAAAAGAGTTATTGTTTATTACTTTTAGTTTTACTATTTTGTTTTTCTATTTAATTTTGTATTGTAATGGAAAGTATAAATTTATTATACTTCCTTGCATGTAATATGATATAGTTAGATTCTATACGCTTTAAGGTAGAATCATAGTTGGTGCAATCTTTTGTTAGGTTTCATTTTAGGAATCTCTTTTCTAGAATCAAAGAAGTCTTTATAACTTAGAGGTGTTGTGAGTTTTTATTATAAAAAATTTCCTAAGGGATTTTTTAATGAATAAAACTCACTCCATCATGTATTTATATCTCATTGTACTAATTCGCTCCTACATTTGGTATTATAGAGTATATCATACTTAGTCATACCATAATAACATTTGGTATCAGAGTATTGGATCAATCTGAATTAATCTCATGATTAGATTTAGAAGTTTTTTTTAACATTAGGAATTGTTAACTTGGATTCATATTTCTAGATTCATCCTTTTCAGAATCTACTTTGTAGAATCATAGTTCGTATTCACTTTTTTTCTAGTGATACAATTTTTTCCATGCTTAGAATATTTTCTCTTGTTTACAAACTTACACTACTAACAAGTCTGTGTGCCAAAGGTTTTTTTAAGGATGGAAGGTTTAAATGTTGGTTCTATCGACAACCTAAATCCTAACAGACCACTAATTTTCGATGGTAATGATTAAAAATATTGGAGAGATTTTATGAAGACTTTCATTATCAATATTGGGGTTGATAATTTTTTCATTCTTACTGGAGGATATAAAATTCCTGACAAGGAAGTAAGTTCTTTTACTAATCAAGAAAAACATGAATACCAACTCAATTATAAGGTACACAATACTTTGCTTTGTTCAATGACTAAGAGCATATATAGCCAAATTTCTTCATTTGAAACAGCTAACTATATATGGATGAAATTTGAAGTTACACATTTTGGTACATCTAAAGTGATTGGGACTAGAAGATCCATTTTCAGAGCTGAGTATCATGGTTTTAATTTTCCTTATAGAGAACCAATTTGTACATTGCAACAGTGATACATGACTATCAGGAATAGTTTAAAATCTATGGGAGAGAAAGGTCTAGATGATGAAGCCCGTGTTGAGAAGATTATTGACATTATGCCCAATGAGTGGGAATCAAAGAGAACCGATGGAGATGAAAACATAAAGGTTACTCAAATTTCTCTTAATGAACTATTTGGAACTCTTCTTCAATATGAGACTAGAATGAAGAGAGATTCTAAAAACATAAAGAAGATGAATGGGAATGGTAGTGTTGCTTTTACTACAACCTCAAATCATATGAAATCTAAGACTCCTGAGAGAGTTACTAGATCCAAATCTAATAAGGTTATTATTCAGTCTGAATCTAGTTAGATTGAAGTCTCAGAAAATGAGTTAGCTAATCTTGCTCGAAAGATGAACAAGATAGCTGGTTAGAGAAATTTCAAATCCATGTATAAGAAGAAGGAAAGGAAAGATAAGAAATATGCAGAGGTCACATGGTATGAATGCAAGAGAGCTGGAAAAATAAGACCTGATTGCCCTATGATCAAAAGAAAAGAAAGAAAAGAGAGGCATTCTGAAAAGAATAGAAAGAGGTATTACAAGGCCAATTCTAAGAATGTTCTGAATGCTAATGACTCCTGGAGTGCCAGTGGTGGTGAACCGTCAGAAGAATCTTCTGATTATGATCTTCTGGACAAGGGAATCTTGGTCTTATAGCCAAACTACCTATTGATAATCATTGCTTTATGGATAAGGTACACAATGTTGAATCCTTGAACAACGTTTCTATAAATCCTAATGATAGTAAATATCATAACTCTTCTTAGGAATAATCCTCTTCTGATGAAGAAAATACTTTACCTACCTATGAAGAAGTTTCTAGGTTTGTTGAACTTCATGAGATTGAGACCTCAAAGCTCATGAAAAAACTTGAAAAGGAGAACTCTAGGAATACTATTCTTACTAAAGAAATATCATATCATTCTAATGATCTTGATAAGAAAAATGTTTATTTTGAAAAAAAATCAAAAAATATTGAGGAAGTATGTTCTGAAAAGAATAAACATTATTAATATCTTGAAAATGTAATTTCTAAGAAAAATGTTTTTGAGCCAAGATCTAGTTAAAATGTTTTTGAAAATAAGAACATAGTTATTTAACTCAAATCCGAAATATTTTCCATGAGAAAGTGTTTGTAAATATTTACCCATAGTAAGAAAAATTTTGATAAAATGTTTTCACAAATCCGACCTCGAAGGAATACTTATGGTTTTGGTTACACTAGTTCTAAACCGATTTTTAATAACAACTACATTGTTCCGCAAAGAGCCCCGTTATGCACAAAGTGTTAGTGTGGTGGTCACTAGGAAAATAATTGTTCCTTAAACAAAACCCAATATTTAAGATTTCATAAGGCTTATTTTTCTAAGAAGATGTGGGTACCAAAAATTTTACTTTCTGAAATTATCGAATCCAAGAAATTCTAGATTCCAAAAACCTAACATTTTCATATTTTCAGGAAAATAGAGAAAGTACCAACAACAATACATAGTACATGGATAGTGGATTTTCCCAACATATGACTCGTAACAAAATCTATTTCGAAAAGATTATCAAGATGACAGGAGGAAAAGTAACTTTTGGATATAATGCTCATGGAAAAATTATTTGAATAGGTAACATTGTTCTTCTTGAAAAAACTTTGATTTCAAAGGTTTTGTTTGTTAAGGGTCTTAAGCACAAACTCATCAGCATAATACAATTATGTGTTGAAGGATACCTTGTGAATTTTAGGAATGATAAGTGATTAGTACACAATTCCAAGGAAGAATTTATTCTTTCTGCCAATAGGAAAGAGAATGTTTACACACTAAACATAGAAGACCTTAGGATCCAAAATATACATTTCCTTAGTGCAATGGAAGATCATTATTGGTTATGGAAATGAAGGTTGGGACACTATAACCCTAGAAACATATGAAAACTCTCAATGAAAGGTTCAGTAAAGGATCTACCGGAGATTAGATTTGAATCTTAAAAATTTGTGATCCTTTTCAATTTGGAAAGAAACATAAATCAAGTTTTAAGTCATTCGGTGAATTCTCAAAAACTAATGCATTACAGTTTGTGCAAATTGGTGATTTTGGTCCTACACAATCTAGAAGCATTGTGGGCAAATATTATGTATTTTTTTTTAGTTGATGATTACACTAGATTTACATGGGTCTATTTTCTAACAGAGAACTCTGAAACTTTTTCATATTTCAAAAGTTTTAGATCCCAAGTCAGAAATGAGAGAAACCTTCCATTGAAAACTATTCATAGTGATCATGGAGGAGAATTTAAAAAATTCTGATATTGAAACTTTTTGTAGTATAAAAGTTATTACTCACAAGTTTTCAGCACCCAGAACACCTCAACAGAATGGAGTTGTTGAAAGAAGAAATTGAATTATTTAAAAGATAACTAGAACCATGTTGAGTGAGTATTCTTTAGCCAAACATATTTGGGTTGAAGCTGTAAGTACTGATTCTTATACTATAAATCGAGTTTTGATTAGACCTTTTCTTAATAAAAATATTTATGAGTTATGGAATGGTACAAAACCTAGACTTTACTACATTAAGGTTTTTGGATGCAAAGTATTCATTATGAATACTAATGATTACTTAAACAAATTTTCCCCAAAATCTGATGAAGGAATTTTCATATCCTACTCCACAACTTCTAAGGCTTATAGAGGTTTTAACAAAAATACTTACACTATTGAAAACACAGTACATGTCCAATTTGATGACATTGATCCCTTTTTTTTCAAACAACCTCAACCTACATCTTCGGATGTGTTTTCAAAAACTAGTTATCAACCAATGATAGAAATCCCTTCTAGTAAGGAGAATATTCAAGAAGATACTTCTGAAACATTTACCCCAGAAGATTTCCTACCATATGTTGTTGAACAATTTTTACAAAACCCAAATCAGTCATTTCTTAAGAATCATCCCAGTGAGAGTATCATTGGTGATGTGAATCAACCTGTAAGTTCTAGAAGTTCCGTAAGAAATGAAGTAGAACATCCTGCATTCCTTTCCCAATTAGAACGAAAAATCACTGATGACGTTTTAGGTGATGATGATGGGATTAAATCCATGCAAGATAAACTAAATTAATTCCTATGGAATAAAGTCTGGACCTTGGTTGAAAGATCTAAGGAAACTTCTATTATTGGAGTAAAATGGATCTTCAGAAATAAGTGTGATGAAAATGGATTTATTGTTAGAAGAAATGCTATATTAGTTGCTCAAATCTATAATTAATAAGAGGGAATAGACTATGAAGAAACCTATGCTCCAGTAGCTAGACTTGAATCTATTTGTATTTTACTTGTATTTATAGCATTATTCAATTTTAAATTTTTTGAAATTGATGTGAAATGTGCTTTCCGTAATGGTTATGTTCAAGAGGAAGTTTTTATTGAACAACCTCCTGGGTTTGGAGACACAAAACATCCTGATCATGTATTTAGACTTACCAAATCTCTATATGGCCTTAAACAAGCCCCACGAGCTTAGTATGATAGAATTACATGATTTTTGCTTCAAAATAACTATGTTAAGGGAAATGCAGGTCGAACCCTTTTTATAAAGAAAACAAGAAAAGTATTTTGATTGTTCAAATTTATTTTGATGAAATTATATTTGGTATAACTCAGCAATCTTTAACTGATTCCTTTGCGTATCTAATGAAATCTGAGTTTGAAATGTGTATGATGGGTGAGTTAAAAATTTTCCTTGGTTTTCAAATTTCACAAAAACCAGAAGGAATCTATATATCTCTAAATAATTATATTAATGATATTCTTAAAAAGCATGGATATGAAAACACTAAAATTATTAGTACTCCCATTGGTACCTTAAACACACTTGATCTTGATGAAGCTGGGAAACTAGTGGATCGAAAATCTTTTAGAGGTATGATAGGAAGCATACTATACTTAACAGCCAGTTGTCCAGACTTGATGTACTCAGTATACTTATGTGCAAGATATCAACACAATCCTGAGGAATCTCATTTAAAGTCAGTGAAAATAATATTCCGCAACTTAAAGGGAACCATGGATTTAGGACTCTTTTAGACTTCTGGAAATGATCTTGTTTTAAAAAGATTTTCCGACGCTGGCTTTGGTGGATGTAGAATGGATAGAAATAGTACATCCAGAACATGTCATTTCTTAGGGGATTCAATCGTTTCTTTTTCTTGTAAGAAGAAACACTCTATAGTACTCTCCACTACTAAAGCTGAATATGTAGCACTTAGAAGATGTTGTGATTAAGTGTTGTGGATGCAACACACACTCACAGACTATGGATTGAGTTTTACTAGGACATAAATTTTGTGTGATAATAGAAGTGCCATTTCCCTTGGTAAAAACCATGCACATCACTCTCGTTCAATGCACACGGATATTAGGCATCACTTTCTTAGGGATCACACACAAAAAAGAGATATCATTCTTCAGTTTATCGGAACTCAAGATCAACATGCTGATATTTTCACAAAATCTTCATCCTTAGATAGATTTGAATATATTAAATAGAAGTTAGGAATGATAACTGTAAGGTAATTTTCCATCATTAACTTCTTGTTAAACCATTATCCTTATAGTAATAAATTCATTTTCATAGGGGGAGTACATTTTTTTGTTAGCCTTTCAAAACATTTCGTTACGAGTCCTTCAAATATTTCATAATGAGCATTTCAAAATTTTCGTAATGAAGTTTTTGTACTAGAAATTTTGGTAATGATGTTTTTGTACTGGAAATTTTCGTAATGATGTTTTCGTACTGGAAATTTTTGTAATGATGTTTTCATACTAGAAGTTTTTATAATGAGAGTTTTCGTAATGAGAATTTGCGTAATGGGAATTTTCGTACTCATACTTTTCGTACTAGAGTTATGGTACTCAATGCTTTTGAAATAAAATTTTCTAGTCTATGTTTTTCGTAGTGAGTTTTTTGTAGTAAGTTTTTCGCATTTATTTTTTCATAGTATGTTTTTTTGTAGTTAAATTTCCTTCAAGAAGTATATCACCAATTACAAATAAACATCCTAGCCAATATGAAAGGTATAACTTACTTACATAAGTTTTTCTAACCGTTTTTAGTTCCTGGTAGTTTCATTTTCTTATAAAATTTCTCGGATTAGATTCTTCTTAAATCTGAATGTTTTTGTTAAAACCTCTAAAGATTAGATTAAAGATTTCCTTGCGGGTATGTTTTCAACCGTTAGATCAGAGGAAATATTTTTTCAACCACTATATTGGTTTTGGAAGTTCAAAGGTCACCACCATCACCTATATAAAGGGGAACCCCGATGGTTGTCCCACATCATTTTCAAAGCCCTCACATGTCAAAGCTCTACCTCAGTTCTTAAATCCCCTTCCAAATCTTTCAGTGCTCCTCCATTCCGAAAGTCTGTAGAATCCACTTTCCAAGATATTTCTTCTATGAAACCAATCTCAAATTGGTTAGTCTATAGGGAAAGGTTAGTCCATCCAGACTTTTTTAGTGAGTATGATTCTTTAATTTCTAAGGATATCAAACTCAATTGATGGGAAGGTTTCTATGTATCGAAACCAGTGGATCAGCTTTATGTTTATAAAAATTTTCTAGTAGAATTTTATGAGTCTTTTTTCTTCTAGGAAGAAGATGGGAGAGGAAAATTCTCTTTTAAGAGCTATGGTAAGACTTACAATATCACATACACCAAGGCTTCAAGCTTGGTGGGATTATCATATGATGGTGAAGCAGAATTTTTTTCACATAAGATACCGAATGTGCAAGGAATTTTTATCAAAGTGAATGAAATTGAATCCCATGGAATCAATGATGATAAAAAAGCTAATATTTCCCATCTCTCCACCAACAACCGGATTCTCCGGTTGTGGGTTCAAGGGTTTATTTCATTCCGAGAAGAGGTGATAAGGATAACCTAAAGAAGAGTGATATTTACATATTGGATTTCTATGTAAATCTAAGAAAGATCAATCTGATGATGCATATTCTTATTACAGTTCAGAACATCAAGAATGTCACTTTGAAAGCTAAAATTATTATATATCATGCACTTCTTTACATGCATATTATACGGTGTCTTGATTCATTCAAGGTTGCTTGAACTTCAAGATGAGAAATTGTAAGGTGATGCTGATAAGTTATGACACCATAAAGAGGATGAAAGGTGGTTTTTCAAAAGAGTCAGGTGAGTTTTTTGATCTTCCAGAAGAGGAGGCAGAAGCTGTTCCGGAAAAACTGGAGAAAGCTGAGCCAGTGAAGAAGGTTGGTAAGAATTGGAAATTAAAATAAGTGGTGGCTGAATACAAGACCCCTAAAGCTAAGGAAATCCAATCTGCACCTCCCAAGCCGAGGAAATAGAAATCATATCCATATGAGGTGGTTGCTAAATGGAGGGATGAAAATAAGAAAAGGAAACAAGGGAAACCTTAATTCGGATTGGACCCTGCTGAAGCCAAATCCATAAGAGAGTAGACTACTGAATACCTTGAGAAGGAAGAAAAAGAAAAGAAGATGAAGAAGAAGTTGTCTGAAGTGGAAGTTGTATAGTCTCTTTTGAGAGTCACACAAGTAGCATCTGAGAATATTCCCATTATGGAAGCTTTTATTATCCAACAATTACTAGAGACCCCTGGAAAGAACTACTTCACTCTGGAAAACCATAAAGAGAATGATGTTGTTGAAAGAGTATAAGAACAAGGTGAAGTAGAGGAAGAAGATGAATTAGAAGAAGTCAGTGGTGATCTAGATGACATGATTAAACAAGTTGAGGATTATCAAGAAAAGGTCGTGTCCTCAAAGCATTTCACTCTGGGAAAGGGATATGACAATGATAGTAAGAAAGATGATGAGAAGAAAGAAGAGAAAGAAAATGAATTATCTGAGGGAGAAAGCTATGAGAAGAATTTTTTTGAAGAAGGACCAGAGAAGGAGAATCCACATGAAGGCAATATTGTTCAACTATCTGAATGTGAGGAAGAATATCCTAATGAAAAACTAATTCCGAAATTTGATAAGGGTAAGCAGGTTCTTACAGAAACCCCAATGAAAGATATCATAAGGAAAAATCATGTTGGTGGCTCTTTTAAAATAATTTTGGTGGAAATTGAAGAAGAATAATCCCCGAGAAAGGTGTCTAATTCGGAGTCATCAGCACTGGGTCATAACTTTGTTGTTGAGTCTTTGAAGAAATTGGTGGATTCAATTATGATCATTCCCACCATAGACTCCAAGTGACAGATTCTTCAACATAGCCTAAATCAGAAATCAGAATCTGTATCCATGGTCATGGATAAGTGTGCGAAGATTGAGGCTGAGCATAGAAATTTTCTTATGAATAATGATGTTCCCATAATGTCTTGCAGCAAAACCACTCTATGGTCAAAAAAAATTGATGATGACAGGGCAAAGCATGATCATTTTCAGAGTGATGTAAAAGATTATTTTGATACTATGGATTCCAAGAAGAAGAATCTTCAAGAAAAGATGACCCTTGATCAAAATTCATGGAATCAACAAGTGAAGGATCTGAATGGGAAGATTAACTCGGTTGCTCAAAGATGGAAAGGGGAAAGGGATATCTAGATTGAGATCAAAGAAAAGCTTGTGAAGCAGAATGAAATTATTAAGGCACCGTCTGAGGCTCTGATAGCTCAAGATGAAAAGATTAAATCCCTAGAAAAGTAAGCTGAGGAAGACCAGAAAGACTTCAATAAGCTCAAAAATATGTTAAATATGTTAATCCCCAAGGAAAAGGATGACAAATAGACCAATCCTATGTTTTGATGTAATGTCTTTCATTGTAAAAATCTTTTCAATCTTAATGAAAACATTGGACGTTTGTGTTGTTTGTATGTCTTTACTAATGGTTCATGTACTTTATTTATTTTCCATTCCCTCAATTCTTTTTGAAAATCACAGAGGGGGATAAGGAAAAAGAACTACTCAAAAAGAGGAGAAGGAAAAATATTAAAGGGAGAAGAAAAATTTCTAATTAAAGAAGAACTATCCCTAAGTAAGTGGGGGATTGTCTAAGAGGGAGTTTCTCATTATGAAGTTTTTCATTATCATGATAATGAAAATCTAATTCTGGAAATCCAAAATACATTCCTTAGAGTTCCAAATCCTAAGGGGGAGTTAGTTGTATATATCATCGTCTACAAACAAAGGTAGATAAGTTTTAATTTCAAAGTCTAAAGAAAATATTCCAAATCCTTTAATTCTTTTTCTAAAGTTTGTTTGTTCTTTCTAAAAAGGGAGATATTGTTGATTAAATATGTTTTTCCTTACGAAAATTTCCATTCCTTCTTGTTTTAAAAATCACAAACACCTTATACTTAAGAAAATCTATATTTTACTTCTTTAAGGAACATTTCCATCTCAAAGTATTTTACCCCTACCATGTTTTTTATTATTCATATCAATGTTTTTATTATGTATAAAAATCAGATTCATATATAAAACCTCATAATCATATAATACTTAGATATGAAGAATTTTGTTTTAGGCTCCAAATTCTGGATACGAACTCTCATGAAGTTCCACTCTGAATTCTGGATACAAACTCTCCTGATGTTCCACTCCGAATTTTGCATACAAAATCTCTTGAAGTTCCACTCCAAATTCTCGATATGAACTCTCATGAAGTTCCACTCCGAATTATGGATACAAACCCTCATGAAGATCAACTCCAAATTATGGATACGAACTCTCATGAAGTTAGACTCCGAATTCCAGATGCGAACAATCATGAAGTTCCACTTCGAAATATGGATACAAACTCTCTTGTAGTTTAACTCCGGATTCGGATTATGAAATTATCTAAGATTATGACTCTGAGTTCTCTGAATTCAGACTCCAAACTCTTATGAGTTATGAATCCGAATTCCCATGAACTCTGACTCCGAACTTTGTATGTTCTAGTTATTAATTCTGGTAAAACTGGACTCTGAATTTCCTTGAAATTCAGACTCCAGATTTCTACAGAATTCATGTTCTGAATTCCTACAAAACAGAATCGAAATATCTCTTTATTATAGACTATGAATTCCATTTTGGTAAGACTCCTAACTTTTATTTTTTTTACATTCTGAGGTTCAGTTTTACTTATGATTACACTTGTTTTCATTACAAAACGAAGTACTACTTTAATTTATGGACTAACCGTTGGTTGAGTGACATGTGTACTGGTCCCTCTGAAATTCAAGGAGAAATATGACCGTTGGAGAAGGGAGACGACCATTGGAGCTTCTCCTATAAATACGAGCTCATTTGGAAAGAAGAAATAACATTGACATCAGTTCTTACATGATTTTTAAGTGATTTCTAGAGAGAGAGGCTCTTATCAACTCTCAATGCTTTGTGCAGAATGTTTGGAAAGCTTGTTCAAACATTGACTTGTTCAAAATTTCTTCGTGAGACTTCGATTGTTACTGATTAAAATCGAGGGATTCTGGGGATAGGAATACAGAGGTTTCAACACCTTAAAGTTGATGGATTCCTTACTAAGAAAGACAGAGTTGCCAACTACCTGATAGTTGATGGCTTGCTGGGATAGCAACACAGACTCCTGAGTTGTTGGATACCCTTCTCTTTGGGTTAAAAGAGTTATTGTTTGTTACTTGTAGTTTTACTAATTTGATTTTCCACTGCATTTTGTATTTTTCAGGAAAGTATAACTTTTTTATACTTTCATACCTGTACTCTGATTTTGTTAGATTCTATACGCTTTAAGGTAGAATCTTATTTGGTGCAAACTTTTTTTAAGTTTCATTTCCGGAATTACTTTTCCGGAATCAAGCAAGTCTTTATAACTTAGAGGTGATGTGAATTTTTGTTATAAAAATTTTCCTAAGGGAATTTTTAAAGAATACAATTCACCCCCATCTGGTATTTGTATCTCATTGTATTTATTCGATCCTGTGTTTGGTATTATAGAGTATATCATACTCAGTCATACCATCCTAACATTTATATCCCTTGCTATGATTTTTTACTCATACCATGTTTTTGAATAATTTTCATAGGATTCTAGGATTTGTATGACATGTAAAGATGAAATTTTAAATATTATGATTATTTCTCAAATAAAACATGGTTTATTCAAAAAAGTATTATATTTTGGTTGAAAAGGATATTATTTATGTGGTAACTTATCTATTTGAATGTCAAATGTTATGAATGTATTATATACCAATTATCTAAAAAATAAAATTGTAATATATCATCAATATTAATGGAAGTGATTTCATGAATAAAATTCATGATTATGTAATGTAATATGGTCGGGGCCTTAAACCTAATAAATATTTCTGATTTCCATGAGCCTGAAAAAGTGAATTTGAATCAAGGAAACCCCACCTGGGTTGGAGTTTTCTCTCTAATCATATTAAATCAATAATGAAAAAACACAAGTAAATTGGAATTCCCCATATGTATATCATACTTTTTTTCCAAATCAAATAATATAAATATAAACTATAATATATTAAATAATATAAATCAAAATATCCATTTATTCATGGATAGTCTCCCTCCATGAAAATTAGAATGAATTCCATATCTATTTCTCTTCTAAAATCTATAAAATATAGTAACCCATAATCTATAGAATATAATAAAATAAACAATTAGTAAAGATACATAATGTAAATTTTAACTTGATTAAAATTATAAAAATTTAAAGGAATGTTATAGGAAATTAATAAAAGGGAACTGCATTCTAAATATAATAAATTATAAAATAATCACTGATCATTTCACAGTATATGAGTGGTCAAAAGTTAGTTAAGAACCTCAAATAGATAATATCGTTATACCGATGATAATGATCATTTGGAAATATAATGAAAAACATCCACATGAATTAAATATATGTATAGAAATAATTTTGTCACACATTAAACTATGCCATTTAATGAAATAATTTCTATTATAAAAATATAATGTATTATGTTTTGAAAATACTTTTAAAAACATTATTTTAATTTTTATTAAATGGAAATAATTAGTTAGAAAATATTTATTATGTTTGCATCTCTTTTTAGTTCCCTTCAAAAAAATTATTTACAATCAATATACATTTTCTGTAATGAAGTAAAACACCATTAATGAATAGGAATAAAAATAGAGAAGGGAACCATGCTATTAATTATCTTGAAGAAATAAGTAACCAATATCTTATGACACAATAATCAAAAAAATATTTTAATTAAAAGAAGTCATGGGAAATCTTATGTGAGTCTAATAAACAATGAAAACAAATTATAAGGGTTCAAACTAAGGTTTACTAGTGTCAAAATCTATAGAACATTCCATAAAAGTAAATATTTTATTAATCAATTAGAAGAATGATATAAATAAATATGTAAAAATTGTGATTAAAAAGGAATAACACTGAAGAGAAATGGGGGGTCTGAAGTAGTGAAGACCGAGATAATCCACTATAATGATATTCAAACCCTAATGTGGAAAGATCAATGCACCTAAAAAATATTTTATCCACTCATCTTGTGATTCCATAGAGGAAACAAAATTAGCAACTGTATTAACTTCACTCAATATATGATGAACCTCTATATAATTATTCACTATCAACATTCACCTATGAATAATATATGACTTAAACTAGGGGTTAGGTTTAAATCCTATAGTAGAATTACATATAGTGAGAGATTTTATTTTAACAACCTCGAGATGGATATCATTTTCTTTAAATTGTTAGAGGTTAGTGGAAATTACATGATACTTCATTTGAAGGCAGTCATATCTTCTTAAATACATAAATAGGTAACTCATAATGGATCACCTAGCATCTTGGACAACTCTAAAACCCCATGGGATACCCATATTATAGGAATGACTGATTTTCACCTTCAGTCCGGAGTGATGAGGGAGCCATTCGTCACATCTCTCTATAATGGCACTAGGAGATCTATTAGTTACTAGAATAACCATAATAAGTGGTCCCCAAGATGGAGATTCAATAAAATCCTTATAGAGGTTATGAAAATTAGACATATTATTCCTAAACATGAAGAGAAGGCAAGTATTGGCACCAGTGATTCACTTTTGATGAGGGTTGATCTTTATTTTACAGAGACACTAATAAAACACCGATGAATGATAGCATGCACCATCTTATATGAGTGAACGTTCCCAGATATATGAATCCAAAGTTTGAAAATGAATGTACTTGAAACCTCATGAGTCAAAAATTCTATGAATCATATAATGTCAACCACATTCAGATTTTCCAATTAAAAATGAAAAATAGTTCATTGTAGAATCCACCATATGTCTGTAAACAATAGTAACATGAATAAGCCATATTATCACCATGGTTCTTGATTCTATCCTCGGTTGTAAGGTCTGATTCCTAACCCTCCACACCATTAATTTAAAATCCCATAGATTCTGTATCTACCACTATGGTTCACGCCAAAAAAAATAAGTCAATAGAAATCCACTACAATCTATAAAATTATTTAATAAAGAATTTTCCAAAGGTGAATCCCATAAAAATAAACAATTCTGGATCTAAATTCAACTCAATGTTTCCAATGAATTCCCATTGGTTCTCAACCAATATAACCTGAATTATATTCAAGAAATTTTTTCTTGAATAAATTTGATAATAGAAATTGGACATCTCGAGAATACACCAATTGAACAATAATAATTTGGCATTCAGATGTTAAGGTCCCCCGTAACAATATCCAGTGATCATGCAGTTGAAAATTCACAACATTGGGAAGGATCATGAGATAGATATTGGAAAACCTGCACTAGTTCTAGTGGGGGGAATTTTTAGAATTCTCTAGGTTGTGCCTTCCCTAGATAATCATCCCCTTAAGAACATGCTTCAGAATAAAATACAAGATTATATTCACTAGAATAATACGACTCCAATTGATAAAAACATATTAGACCAACTCATGAAATGAAATAGGATTTTGATAAAACTTTTATACAAATACTGGATCCCGAGATTATTTGGTGAAATTGGAAGACAAAAAAATCCATGGGAATGAACCTTTTCCCATTCTAAGACTACTCTCTAAGGATCCAATATGTCTATCTTATCATTTGATTAATGTATGTAAAATAATCTTTTTCAGGTTCACCAATTGGCCATTACATTTATAATATTCAATTAGTATATAATTGGTATTCCAGTGATATTTATTTATTCCATTTATAAAAAAAAATGTTATCATCAGTGGACATAATCTGTGAAATAACACAATATGTATAACTAGAATAACGGGGTAAAATGTTACCAAGCATAATTAATTTTTCAATATATCGATTGAGGGATTCTTGTGTACAGATAAAAATGGGGTATGGGAATGGGTCACCTTTCCATAGTCACCATAAATCTTTGATGGAACCACAAAAATTACCTATAAAGTGGTTGACATCGAAGAATAACTTTAACATAGAAACATAGTCCAAGATGTGATCATGTGTTGCATCCTATCACTAGCCATCAGACTAACCTATAACCATTCTCAGACAAATAAAACACCATATTAATATCTATCACCAACTATAGGGAAAATAATACTGTATATTTGTTACATTAACATCACTATAGATTCTAAATTATATTTTGGGGTTCTAATCTTAAATGAAATGTAATGGAGAGTAATCAAAAAACATGAAAAATCAATGATATGTTAATATTGTGAACCATGATAAATAAAATAATCACATATGATATAATATAATGTGCCTTCACCTATATCTCCCAATCTCAATAAGAATCCATGATTGTATTATAATCCATTTATATTATGTACAATTCACTCTCCAAGGGATAAAATCCATGTCAATTAAAACCATTAGGGGTTTTTAAGAGCATGGAAACATTAAAAGATTTGGAAAATCTCAAAAGGGTGATAGACATACCCTTACAACATATTTTATATTTAAAAAGTAAAAAATTATTTTTTCTAGTTGCACTCAAATAGACCTCAACATTTATATATCCAATTTTAGAACCATTTACACAATTTAAATAATCTCATGTGAGTTTTTAGAAAACAATGAATATAAACATGTATAAAGGTACAAATGGCAAATATATATATATATATAAAGAATTTTTATAAAACTCAAAAATTTATTCAAAATAATTTTTTTGAATAACATTTCATTACATTGCGTTTAATTGTTTTATTAAAAATATAATTTAAATTAAATTTTAATATATATGGAAATGATACAATTTTAAAAACCCCTCTGAAAAATTCATTTCAATTTAATTTAAAGGATTTTTTAAATTATTATAATTACCAAATTTGGTCAAATGAAATTTAAAATATTATTTTTAATAAAAATAATTATTACACAAAATGAAAACGTGTTATTTCATGTTAGTCTTGAAATGATATGTATCTGGATAACACCTCATGTGTAACATCATGAAACCATTACCAGATATTATTTATCAATAATATATATAATTAATTACTCAATTAATGTATTTTATAAATAATTAATAGATTGATTTTAAAAATTTCACATAAACATTTGGAAACATACCTCAAATCCATAGGATTCATGCACAAATAAACATACAAGTGCTGTCTTAAATGCTAGACACCCAACTGATGAATAAGACACATTAAAAACCCCTCATCTAAATGAATACAAAACATATTTCAATACCAATACGTTGGTATTTTCAAAACCAATTATTATAGTCGAGGAAGGAAAAATATTACAATTGGGAATATATTAGTTATGAGAAAATTAATTGGAGGTCATATCACAAATCACAAGTAAAATAAGGATGAGTCACATAAAAGACAATAAAAGGGAGTAGAGTAGTGTGATCTCTATAGGGATTGACCATGGGGTGTCGCATAAGAGTACATGGGAGGTGACTGGGGGATGGGGTCATGGTGAGGGATGGAAACACGATGGAACATAGATGATGGAGGGTTTCCAGTAGGGAGGTAGGTCATGAAGGAGAGGGGGATCCCTGGGGATTCAAATTTGAGGTGGGTTTGGTGTGATTATAATAGAGTGATGGAAGGAAATAAAAGGAATGAAATATAAAATTCATAAATAATACTTTTTTTATCCTAGGAAAACTACTCAATTAAGGAACATAGATTAACAAACTATGTGATTTCCACAAGGCCAATAAAAATACTACACATGGTTTATAAAATGGACCACTATGGTTCATTAAATCATCTTTATAAAATTATATATTGATCTTTCTCTTGAAAAAAGAGATCACATTTCTTTTTATTTGTTCATCAAACCATATTAGCTAACCATGCACCCCTTTAGAACTTCCAAATTATAATTCCAAGAAACTCATGATGACTTCAAACCCTATTAGCTAACCATGCACCCCTTTATTAACACATCATACTATTTCTTCATATGTTGAGAAAACATGGGAGACTATTTCCCTTCTAAATGTTGGCTTAATACCATGAATTATATGATCCTTCGTACTCTTTGGATCATACGTATTGATGGAGTTCACATTCGTTTTACTGGGCGCCATTTCTATACAATGGAATAAGCTAGGTTATTTTATGAATTGCAATGAATAATTCCAAACTTGTAAAATACTTAATGTAAATTGAACAGTTTATGGATATAATCCATAATCATAAAAAATTATTTCTTTGAGGAAGTATATACTCATAATCCCTTCATAATGGTTTGTAAAAAATGAGAATTATCCTAAGAATAACCCCCAGGAGTGTCGTAACCAAGAGTCCAGCAAGGCCCGTTGTCGTGCACCAGTTCCTATTCGAGTCTAGCTCAAAGCGGTGTTTTCGGGTTTTACCCTTAGGTACATCTGTGCCTGAGCCGCCTATACCTTCTCTCATCCAGACAGGGATGTATTGCTTGGAAAACTCAAAAAATATCTATAATACCAATATTCTAAGAAGTTCTTCTATACTAATCCTCAAAGTCTATATTTGGGCTATGTGCTCTAATCAGAGTTTATCTAAATCTAGCTTCTAAGGTTAGTACTAAACTACATCTTATACCAACTGTAACACTGCGACCCTAGTTACCCAGAGTTGGTGCATTATTGCATAACATTGTCATGATCACAAAAGATCAAGTCTCGAAAGACCGATTAGTTTAGTATCCTTGGAAAAACTAGATACATTAAAATTGTTACATTACATAATAAAGTGAAAAATCACAATAACATAGTCTCTATAGTCTACACTTCTATCCCCTTTAGACTATCCCTGTAGGTCAGTCATAAAATATGTCTTCACATACTGGGACAAATAAAACACTGAAAGGGGTGATCTCATATTCTCAGTAAGGATAACAATATAGTGGAACCATTCATAAATAAACATAAATATTTAAGGCAATGTATGACTAAAACAAATGCCTTTTAAACTGGAAATTCATCATAATATGGAAAAAGTAAAATGAGATAATGTCATTTACTTATTCCCATTGATATTCTACTGGTCGAATAATCACATGCAATATCAATAACCACTTTCATATTGATGGAATGCATAATTCCAGACTATCATAACCACATAGCCAAGGCCTCGTTCCAAGACTACATATAAGATTTTGTTAAGGCCTCGTTCCAAGAGACTAGTTTGTCTCATGAGACCTTTCGATGCAATTTTTTTAGAAGATAATTACGTTTAAAATTTCTCAAATATACTCTAGTGTTTTTCTGAAAATATTATGCCAACTTCTGAAAACAAAGTAACTAATTCTGAGACTGCTCGACTAATTACAGGCCATGATGGGTCCACAAAAAATCCCTTCTTATATACCACACTCGAGAGTCGGGTTTTCTGAAAACATTTTTATGCTTGCATTAAATACGTATACATTTTCACTGGATTTTCATTAATTTAAGAGAAATATCTCTCTCTCTTTTGAAATAATTTAAAAAAAGTTATGGCATGTAGAGGAAGCCGAAACTGAAATAATGGTCACGGTGACAGAGAAGTCGTTGTCGCCGCATACATATGACAAAAACCATTGCCTTTTTTGTTTAGTAAAACGCTTCGTATAAAACATATTCCTTTTGAATAAACAGAAATGTCAAATGGGTTTATACACCGTATAAAAGAAATTTGTTTATAAAACAAAATATTCCTCAATGAATGGAGATTGAGATGAAGTCCCTTACAAAGTTCATTTTTTAAATAAAATAGATTTCTCATGTGTTTTCACTATACGAACACATAAATAAAGTAAAAATACAAGATAGTACTTAATAATATCATGACATAATTTTAAAGTAGGAGTTTGACCCAAAGAATAGAAATTGGGTTAAGAAGTTACCTTAAAAAGATCAATTTTTTTAAATAAAATAGATCTATTATGTGTATTCACTATAAGTACCCATAAAGAACATACAATTACAATATAATACATAATAATATCATGACATAATTTGAAAGTAGGAGATTAACCCAAAGAACGGAAATTGGGTTAAGAAGTTCCCTTACCTCGTGTCCGACATTACTCTATCTTTCTTTAATCTCTTGAATAATAAACTAGAGTTAATTTTTATTTTCTTAAGAACCTTTTTCATGTTCATTATTCCTTTTATATCACTTATTACCATTTTATGAACATTATGTAATTATTTATGTTAATAACGGTCATTTTTTCGATCTTTGGTACATGAGTCAAAAATAAACTTCATATAATTACATGTTTTTCATGTGGTGAAATATCCATTATATCCAAAATTATATTCATGATTTAGATATCATATATATCATATATATCCAGTGTATACATTCATTTATAATATTACATAACATTTAGAGGTAAGAAATGAAATCCACCGTTCATGGAGACGGTAAGCCGTACGTACGCATGAACGCTAATTTAATTTATATTTCATATTAAATGGAATGAAATTAAAATTATATAAAGGTATATTATAATTACAGTATAATATAATATATAATATCATTTACTCTATCCTTTATACATCCCACATATGGCATTAATGATTCAAATCACTCTGAGGGGGCGGTAGTCCGCACTTCCTAAAATGAAATTATCACGTTTACCCATAATGGAAATCATAATGGTATGACCTAAATGAAAAATATTTAATCATAAGGAAAACATAAACCTAATATATATAATATATAAAAAATAGTGTCACCATAATGGCCACCATGAGAGATGTTAAAAGAAGATTGAACAATCATCGTTTCGTGAGGCAGTAATTCACCACCCACAGAAATAGTATGTTCTTTAACCATTTGAAGAAGGTTTGTGTAAGTGTAAATAAAATACTTCTCATAAAAAAATCCTTGTATATTTAATAAACTTGTTTTGTAACAAAAGAAAATAATAAAAAGAGTTTAGGGGGTTGGAGAAGCAAAATAAAACAAAACAACATAAGAGAAGACATTACCTTAAAATCGGGTAACTCTTATTTATTTGAGCCAAAGGCTTCCTTGGGAAGACTTCTGCCAAAATTTAGGCTTCAAGGAGTAAGAGAGGGAAGTTTAGAGAGTATTTTTTCAGAGTTTTTCCAAGAAAAATGGATTCGAATGTGTGAATAAGGTGGTAGTGTTGGGGGCCTTTTATAAGAGGAGAGGAGGGGCACGCTTGGAAACTCATGAAATGTTACATTATTATGAAGTGGTTTTCAGATTCCAAAGGTCCCACAATTATGTATTTCGAGGATAAGGTGATAAGGGTTCGAAATATACTCATCCAATATGCTTTTCATAAGTGTATGTCTTAGATTTTACATTATCTTTTCATTTTATTTAAATCGTTAATTAATGAGGTAATCGCTGCATCATCATGGTGTCATAACAAATTTAATTTATTTAATGTCTAAAAATTATAAAAAAAATATCATGATGTAGTAAATCTTTTTTATCTTTCCAATGAATATTTATAGTCCAAAAGTTATCTTATATAACCCCATGTAATAATTGTTTTAGTAAAAGAACACATGTTTGGGACAATTTTATTTTTACTTTAAATAAAACGTTGTTAATGTCATTTTCTTACCCAAGTGGCTCCATGGGGTCCCCTAGTTGACCCATGTATTTTCTTGTTCAGCCATTACTCATCCAATTATGTTAGGACAAGAGTAAAGTTATTTTTATAATATCATTTTTACATTAATTTTCACTAATTACCTTTAATCGTGATTAATTAAACTTAAATGTTACTATTCATCAAAAAATTATTTTAATACCATTGAACTACATTTTAGTTTCTAATGACTACCATGTATGTCAGATTTTTTAATATCAAATCACAAAAGTGGTAATGATTTATTTAAACAAAAAATTAGTTTTTTAACTACCACTTACTGGTTTAACTATTCATCAAAATTTGATGTTTTTCAGAACAATGCCAAAATTTCACCCTAAGATATAATTGATATTCCGAATTCAAAAATGATTTCTATTTTGAAAACTACCAAACATATAAGTTGAATCAATTAATTTTATAATTAATTCCCGTTGTCACAACAAATAGCGTGTTTTTAAGAAACAATATATATCAAAAGATTGACAATTGTTTATGTCCAATTTCAAAGTGAAATTAATTCTAATGACCACCATTGGATAAAATGGTAAAAATATATTCTAATTATACATTTAAAACCACTCAATAGTATAATTTATCACTATAAATTATTTTTATTAAAAATGTTGTTTTTATGTATTTTTCACTTTTCATAAAAAAATGGAAGTTCTCAGAAAAATACCAAAAATTAAACATAGGCTAATTTCTATATTCCAAATCCAAAAATTAAGTCCATTTTGAAATATAAAATATATATAATTTCAAAAAGTGGGTATTACTATTCATAATGGCTATTTTGATTGGTCACGTTGTTTTATAATCTCGAACTTGCGTACAATGCAAACTATTACATTATTGAAAGAGAAGCATATCGTGGAAGCTCAGGGTGTTACATTCTCCCCTCCTTCAATAAATTGCGTCCTCGCAATTTGAAATTTTTCTTTGAAAATCAATGTTTTAAAATAGAAAATACCTTTGTGGAAAACCCACATCAGAAATAAGGTTAATAAAATTTATCCTTAATAAGAGGGAAAGGGAAATGAAAAAGTCACCACAAAATTATGATCTCGATAAAGAGAACATTGGTGGAAATTAGTGACATATAATTGGAGGAAAAAACATAAATATTTGTAGTGAGTGATTGAGGTCATCAATCACTAAAAAGTGTAAAATTGAGGGCCTCAAAGCCTTTAATATATTTTGATTTAAAATATTATCAGTTCAACAAGACATAAGGTATTAGGATAACAAATTTTTTGTTTTAATATCCCTTTACTAAAGTATAAGAATTAATATATTCATAGAATAATAGATAGGTATATATATATTTATGCTTGACAAGTATAGTTTCAACCTTCAACTAATTTCTACCACAAACTCATCTTTCACTCAAAAAGATAATAGAACACAAAAATATTATATTTATCCTAATCATAAATGGTTTAAAATATTAACACATACCATTTATATTAGGAAAACTATTTTTTAATAACCAGGGACTTCTTGTAGGCTAGTGGTAGGTAATAAAGGCCTGTCGCACTATGGTTGTGGGTTAGATTCCTACAGCTTTGTCCGACGCGACGTGTTATCCCCCAACATATAGGTTGTCCTTTTTCCTAAAACTATAGTATTATAACATTCCAAAAATAATTTTCAGAAATGTTTTAACCTTATACAATACTATCCAAGGTTCAACATAATCCATTCTAACCTTTATAGTTTTCCAAAAATCTTCTATCCAACTCACAGTAGAAATTTTATAAGGAAGGTAAACATAATGAAGATCCATTTTTCCGCTTAACAACATGTGAACACCTTCATCATGTATTCTTTTAAAACACTACAACATCCTGAATTACCCTAAATCCTTATTGATTACATTCATGATCCCTTATTCCTTATAGAATACTAGATATACTCCTTCTATCCAAAAATGTATACAAATCATTAATTAGTTTCAATGAAGTTAAGAATATCCAATATAATTTATCCAAATCAATCATGTATTGTTCCAAAATCACTATCTCTGTATCAGAACCATATTATGGTTTATCTTTCTCTCAACCATATATTTTCAAAAAAATTTACCAGTTGCAGAGTCACTTTTTTGGTTCCACACAATCTCATGTCCTCGATGAAATAGTACTATAGTACAATCCTTATATACACCATAATTATTATAACCAGTACATCATTGATACAACACTCAAATGAAAAAAATCCTTTAATAACAACATACTAACTCTAATCATTCCTCTTCATCTTTGGTAGTATCATAACTTGATTATTATCCAATAACATCATTTGGGGAATACTCTGAGGATTTGGACATCGGTTTACGTAGTGTCCCCACTCATTGCAGATGAATCATTGTATATTTGAAACCTTTTTCTTACCCTTGTAGTCACGCACTTGGTGTCCTTTTTCTCCACACTTATAAAAAATTCCCATTCCCTTTAGGAAAGTTCCAAGTTGGTTCTTCCCATAGTTATCACATATTAAAAAATTCTTCTTTTCCCTCGTCCCTTTATCCATAATTCTCTCTTCTATACTTTTCTTCTCTTTCTTCCCTACAAAGACATAAGACTCAAATAATTATTTACTTATCTTATTAACACATGATACTATTTCTTCACATGTTAAGATCACATGGGAGACTATTTCCCTTCTAAATGTTCACTTAATACCCTGAAAGATATGATCCTTCTTACTCTTTGGATCATACGTATTGATGGAGTTCACATTAATTTTACTGGGCGCCATTTCTATACAATTTCATAAACTAGGTTAGTTTATGAATTGACATGAATAATTCCAAGCTTGTAAAATACTTAATGTAAATTGAATGGTTTATGGATATAATCTATAATCATAAAAAATGCTTTCTTTGAGGAATTATATACTCATAAACCCTTCAAAATGGTTTGTAAAAAAATGAGAATTATCCTAAGAATAACCCCCGGGAGTTTCGTAACAAAGAGTGCAGCAATGCCTGTTGTCGTGCACCAGTTCCCGTTCGAGTCTAGCTCAAAGCAGTGTTTTCGAGTATTACCCCTAGGTACATTTGTGCCCGAGCCGCCTCTACCTGCTCGTATCCAGACAGGGATGTATTGCTCGAAAAACTCACAAAATATCTATAATACCAATATTCTAGGAAGTTCTTCTATACTAATCCTCAAATTCTATCTTTGGGATATGTGCTCTAATCAGATTTTATCTAAATCTAGCTTCCAAGGTTAGTACTAAACTGCCTCTAATACCAACTATAATGCCTCGACCCTAGTTACCTAGAGTCGGTGCATTATTGCGTAACATTGGCATGATCACAAAAGATCAAGTATCGAAAGACCGATTAGTTTAGTATCCTTGGAAAAACTAGATACACTCATAAATTTTATATTACATCATAAAGTGAAAAATCAAAATAACATAGTCTCCATAGTCCACACTTCCACCCCCTTCAGACTATCCCGGTAGGTCAGTCATAAAATATGTCTTCACATACTGGGAAAAATAAAACACTGAAAGGGGTGATCTCAGATGCTCAGTAAGGATAACAATATAGTGGAAGCTTTCATAAATAAACATAAACATTTAAGGCAATGTATGACTAAAACAAAAGCCTTTTAAACTGGAACTTCAACATAATATGGGAAAAGTAAAATGAGATAATTCCATTTACTTATTCACATTGATATTCTACTGGTCTAATAATCACATTTAATATCAATAACCACTTTCATATTGATGGAATTCATAATGCTAGACTATCATAACCACATAGCCAAGGCCTCGTGCCAAGACTAAAAATAAGATTTTGTCAAGGCCTCATGCCAAGACACTAGTTTTTCTCATGAGACCTTCCGATGCAATTTTTTTAGTAGATACTTACATTTAAAATTGCTCAAATATACTCCAGTTTTTTTCTGAAAATATTACGCAAGCTTCTGAAAACAAAATAACTAATTCTGAGACTACTCGACTAATTACAGGCCATGATGGGTCTAATCCCAATCCCTTCCTGTCTACCACACTCGAGAGTTGGGTTTTCTGAAAACATTTTTAAGCTTGTGTTAAATACGTATACATTTTCACTGGATATTAATATATTTAAGAGAAATATCTCTCTCTTTTTTAAAATCATTTAAAACAATTTATGACGTGTAGAGGAAGCCGAAACTCAAATAATGGTCACGGTGACGGAGAAATCATTTTCTCCGCATACGTATGACAAAAACCATTCCCTTTTGTCATTTAGTAAAACGCTTTGTATAAAAAATTTTCCTTTTGAATAAACATAAAAGTCAAAGGGGTTTATACACCGTATAAAAGAAAGTTGTGTATAAAACAAAATATGCCTCAATGAATGGAGATTGAGATAAAGTCCTTTACAAAGTCCATTTTGCAAAAAAAATAAATCTCTCATGTGTATTCTCTATAAGGCCACATAAAGAAAGTACAAATACAAGATAGGACATAATAATATCATGACATAATTTGAAAGTAGGAGTTTGACCCAAAGAATAGAAATTTGGTTTAAGAAGTTACCTTACAAAGATCATTTTTTTAAATAAAATAGATGTATTATGTGTATTAACTATATGTACACATAAATAAAGTACAATTACAAGATATTACATAATAATATCATTACATAATTAGAAATTAGGGGATTAACCCAAAGAACGGAAATTGGGATAAGAAGTTCCCTTACCTCGTGTCTGACTTGAGTCGATCGTTCTTTAATCTCATGAATAATAAACTATAGTTAATTTATATTTTCTTAAGAACCTTTTTCATGTTCATTATTCCTTTTATATCACTTATTACCATGTTATGAACATTATGTAATTATTTAAGTTAATAATGGTCATTTGGTCGATCTTTGGTGTCAGAGTCAAAAATAAACTTCTTGTAATTACAAGTTTTTCATGTGGTGAAATATCCATTATATCCAGAATTATATTCATGATTTAGATATCATATATATCATATATATCCAGTGTATACATTCATTTATAATATTACATAACATTTAGAGGTAAGAAATGAAATCCACCGTTCATGGAGACGGTAAGCCGTACGTACGCATGAACGCTACTTTCATTTCTATTTCGTATTCAATGGAATGAAATTATAATTATATAAAGGTATAATATAATTAAATTATAATATAATATATAACATCATTTACTCTATCCTTTATACATCCCACATATGGCATTAACGATTCAAATCATTGTGAGGGGCCGTAGTCTGCACTTCCTAAAATGAAATTATCGCGTTTACCCATAATGGAAATCATAAAGGTATGACATAAATGAAAAATACATAAGCATAATTAAAAAATAAACTTAATATATATCATATATAAAAAATAGTTTCATCATAATGTCCACCATGAGAGTTGTTAAAAGAAGATTGAACAATCATCGTTTCGTGAGGCAGTAATTCACCACCCACAGAAACAGTATGTTCTTTAACCATTTGACCAAGGTGTGTGTAAGTGTAAATGAAATCCTTCTCATAAAAACATCCTAGTATATTTAAGACACTGTTTTTGTAACAAAAGAAAATAATAAAAATAGTTTAGGTGGTTGCAGAAGCAAAAGAAAACAAAACAACATAAGAGAAGACATTACCTTAAAATCGGGTAACTCTTTTTGATTTGAGACAAAGGCTTCCTTGGGAAGACTTATTTCCAATTTTAGGAATATAGGAGTAAGAGATGTAATTTTAAAGATTATTTGGGTAGAGGGTGGCCGATCCAAATGGCATTCAATGTGTGACTAAGGTGGTAGTGGTGGGGGCCATTTATAAGAAGAGAGGAGGGGCACTCTTGGAAACTCATGAAATGTTACATTATTATGAAGTGATTTTCGGATTACAAAGGTCCTAAAATTATGTATTTATAGGATAAGATGATAAGGGTTAGAAATATATCCATACAATAGGATTTTTACAGGTGTAAGTTTTAGATTTTACATTATCTTTTTATTTTATTTAAATCGTTAATTAATGAGGTGATCGCTGCATCATCATAGTGTCATAAAATATTTAATTTATTTAAGGTATAAAAATTATAAAAAAAATATCATGATGTAGGAAATCGTTTTAGATTTCCAATGAATATTTATAGTAGAAAATCTAACTTATATAACCCCATGTAATAATTGTTTTAGTAAAACAACACATGTTTGAGACAATTATATTTTTACTTTTAATAAATAGTTATTAATGTCATTTTCTTACCCAAGTGGCTCCATGGGGTCCCCAAGTTGATCCATGGATTTTATTGGTCGGCCATGACTCATCCAATAATTTTAGGACAAGTGTAAAGGTATTTCTATATTTTTATAATATCATTTTTACCTTAAATTTCACTAATTACCTTTAATCGCGATTAATTAAACTTAGAATTTACTATTCAACAAAAAATTATTTTAATCCCATTTAACCAAATTTTACTTCCTAATGACAACCATGTATGTCATATTTTAGAAAATAAAATAATATAAGTGGAAATGTTTCATTTAACTGAAAAATCAGTTTTTTAACTACCACTTAGTGGTTTCACTATTTATGAAAAATTGAAGTTTTTCAGAACAATGCCAAAATTTCACCCTAATATATAATTGATATTCTGAATTCAAAAATGATTTATATTTTACCAAATTATGAACATTTGAGTTGAATTAATTAATTTTATAATTAATTCCCTCTGTCACAACAAATATCCTGTTTTTAAGAAACAATATATATCAAAAGATTGACAATTGTTTATGTCCAATTTCAATGTGAAATTAATTATAATTACCACCATTGGATAAAATGGTAAAAATATATTCTAATTATACTTTAAACCCAATAAATAGTATAATTTATCAATATAAATTAATTTTATTAAAAAAGTTGTTTTTAAGTATTTTTCACTATTCATAAAAAATTGGAAGTTCTCAGAAAAATACCAAAAATTCAACATAGGATAATTTCTATATTCTGAATCCAATAATGAAGTCCATTTTGAAATATAAAATATATATAATTTCAAAAAGTGGGTACTACTATTCATAATGGCTATTTTGATTGGTCGCGGTGTGTTAGAATCCCGAACTTGCGTACAATGCAAGCTATTGCATTATTGAAAGAGAAGCGTAGCGTGGATGCTAGGGGTGTTACACTATATGCATAACCTTATTCATTTTTTTCATACCAAAACACAAGGAATTCAAATTATATTTGTAAATAAATTTTTCAATTACTTCTAATCAGATTAATGTTTTTATTTTTTTATTTACACATGTTTATAAACATTCATAAACCCAACTATTTAACTTCTAACTGTCATGTATCCCAAAAATAATATACAATGGTTCATCCAATATCCTTGGACTCATCAAGGGAAACTTCCCACATTCATAGAATGATCCATTCCACAAATGGCTTTCAAAATGTATAAGACCCACTCTACCCCTCAATGATTCCACAATAAATGTACAATAAGGCTCAGAAAAATATGATAAGATACCTCTCACCCTATGAAATAAACATGTGACACAAGTTTAAATAAATAAGGGTTCACACATGTCCTGAGAATGAAATTATTCGTGCGAAAAGAAATTAATTAACACCATCATCGAAGAATATAAAATATTACTCCAAACTCAATCCCTTTTTGTCGATGATTGAAGACTGGAGTCTACTTACAACATGATGTTGAAATCAATGGTAATGGTTTATCACAAAACCGAAAATGGTTCAAATTTAACTACATGGGTTTTTCCTGATACTCTAGCATGATATGTATAATAACTCCTTATGGTTCAATATCAGTATTTCCTGTATTTTATCTACCTATTGATAAGATGAATCTTTAAGGCTGAATGATATTCCTAATGTTATCCTCACCCACCAGTAATACATTTAAAATACTTAATAGTACATTAAATGATATCAAATACCTTAAATAATTTTAGATAAGTGGAGGAACATACTTGATGAGAGTTTGATTATTTTCTCCATTAGATCTTAATATATTACTAACCCATACAAAAAGAATTCTTAAGAAAGCATCCCCTAAATACTATAAATATTTTTCATATCTTGGGTAATGATTCAAAGAGATTCTCTATGACCATTCGTAGATTTCCCAAATATAAATAATAGAATACCATATATAGCCGATGATCATAGTGAACCATATAGAATAAGAAGAAGAATAAAATTTCATGAGAATGTGATCTTTCATAAAATTCCATACGAAAAAAAATTGAGTACTTTATCAAATATAAAAATCACTAGATGCATCCTGTGATGAGAAAGAGATACCATTTTTATAAGTATAATAATATATTTGGACTACCAATGAATATATTTAGATCCCACTTTAGGGAAATTCTTACAGTTATACACCGGCCATTGTGATAACAATTGGAACCAATGGACAATAATAACCAGATGCCTCTTATGACATGATAGAGATTTCAAAGATGAATAGAATGAATTTCTAAGGGTAATGAGATGATGATTCAATGAGACTTAATCATATGTTTTCTAATGTGATGATCATAGAATTTCATCATAGGTTGTGATGGACACATTCATAGGTACCCAAATATACCCATGCATTTATAATAATGAAAAAATAGTAATCCTCTCAATCAGGAGGAGTCATCATTGATAACAAATATATTTATGTATTAAATTAATGTCTAATTGGGATGATACAAGGAACTAGGTTAATGAACGTGTCATAAATATATAATGGTGTCGTATAATTGGAATGAGATCCATGGTTGTATCCATGGAGGGAATATTTAAAATCACATCATATCAATATAGTTATGAGAATGATACTATCATCACATCGAGTGATTGTTTAACCACATTTAAAAATAGAGAATACTATATTTAATTATTGTGACTATTGATATATAGTCCAACAATGTCATTCAGGGTACAAAAAATTAAAATTTATATTGAAAATTTCTAGGAAAATATATGGATATCACTATGGGTATTCATGATTACATTCTCAAAATAAAATCATAGAATATTAATGTTTATATAAAATTCCCTCTCTAAATCATGGGTGGAGAGTTAGAATTTTATGTATTCTCATCTAAAATAAATGATATAATTAAGATTTCATATAACAGATAAAATCAACATAATTGAATATACATTCATTTCAATTAACTTTTTTGTAATGGAAATCCATTATTAAACCATTAAAAATTTATTTATATCACATATAATATTATAATATACCTTCATAAACAAGTTAATATGTAATTATTAACAAGATCTAAAAATTTATACATTATTTTATTAATAAAAAATACAACCTTAAATATTAATGAATTATGAAGAATCATTTAATTTGAATGTAAAATCATAGGATATTCACATAAACTATTAATAAATATTAATTTAATTTTATTATTTTTGTAATAAAAAATAATTAATATATTCTATAATTCTAAATAAAATAAAATATTATAAATATTTATATTTTGAATAAATTTGATATAAAATTCAAACAACATATTCATGAAATGTAAAATATTTTGTTTCAATATTCTATCAATAAATTTTCAATAAATATCAATCCCAAAAGTGATAATATATTTATTCATAATTATACTACCAAGTGAATCAAAAGATCTTATATCTATAATGTTTGTTTTGCACTCGAAGAACAATTTTCATAGTGGTTGTAGGTCTAATCCATAATCCAAGAGCAATTTGCATGTGAAAACCTTTCCCTAATGTGAAAAGGATACATTGTAACAAAAAAATGATACCAATACTAAAAACTCTATAATATACTACAATATCATTTTAAAATTTCCTCACGTCTATTTTGGTGTTTATATGTTAACACACAAAAAAATAATGCGATTAATCCTGTTTGATTTCCTAAAATGTTCTTTAATATAAACACCCATCAAATGGAATTTTATTTAGACACTTACATATCAATTATTATGTTATATATATATATATCTTCATTCATATTGCACAATTGACATGTTATAGTAATAAAATATTCCTCTAAATACTGAATTATCATATTTTTTTTAATTCAATACATATTTTAGTGTCATTAAATTTATTCAATATAAATTTAACTTAATTATGTGTTATAGTTGAAGTATAGTTCACTGTAATAAAAATTAATCACATGCATAATGTCTTACAAAAATCCATAAAATAGTATATACATAATTATCATAATGATTGATTGAAAAACAAATATTGCTAATGAGTATAGTATTGGGAGTTTTCATTATTATAATATTTTATAAAATCATAATAATTTTTATATTTTTCTTCCTTTGAAATAGAATATTTTAAATTTCAAATAATATAGAATAATTTTTTTATATAATATCACTAATATTTTAATAAATTAATGTTTTTAATGGGGATCGGAAATAATGTACACTTCTATAGGGAGGCTTTTGATGGATGGTCCATCTTGACTATAATTCTTTTGAAAAACATGGAATATGTATGATTATTGGTTTTTTTAGTTTTTCAGTAACTTATGTGCCATAAATATTCATTCCATTAAATAGTGGTCTCAATCAACAAATCATACTATTGAGAACATGAATGAAAATATATTAATCATAAATATAATAATAAAATTGATTTGTAAAAAATCAATCGAATATATATTTAAAAAAATATTTTGATTTTGAATCCTGAAATATTCCCTCAAGATATATAATCTATATAAATTTAACTATTATTTTTCCATATAGTTATTTTATATCTCTCAATAAATCCAAAAATATTATTTATTTTTTAAAAAAATATTATATTAAAAAAATATCTTTGAGAGTATATTTTTAATAGAATATATAATTTATATATCTAATATGTTATATAATTAATCTTTATGAAAATATTATAACATTCCATATATTATTGTAAAAAATAGACCATACTAGAAATGATTTTATTAATCTTGTTAATTATGAATTAGCATAAAGAGAAAATTCAATATTTTCTTTTTTTGACTATAATATTAGAAAAAATAATATGCGATTCAAATGATAAATCTTATGTTCCTAGGGTCTATATGTAATGCATCACTTTGGGGTTTCAAAAAGTTGATTTATATATCACTTTAATAAGTTTCTCATGAAATATTGAAAGATATTAATCTATGTTAATGATTTATTTATTGTTAATGACATGGAGCCCTGTTAATAAAGAAAGGAAGGATCCATTTAATATTTGATAATTATTTATAACAATTTTTTGTTATAAATAAAAACATAATAAAAATTTATTATTCAAAATTGATATTTATTTATTGGAGACATAAAATAATTTTTAAAAAAAATTTATTTAAGAATGTGATAATATTAATATAAAATAAATTAAACTAAAAATTATTATAAAATTATTAATTAATGAATAAATTCTGTCTAATTACTAAAAAATGGAATGTAGTGAATAATAGAACATTTCATCACTAAAAATATAATTTCATGTATGTCACATAAAAAGGATAAATATATAATAATATTTTAATAATATATAATAATATGTGATTTTAATTAAAGACAATAAATTCAAATAATGATGTTATTTTAAAATGATAATTAATTTGAATTATATACAAAAATATTCAGTGAAATTAAATATTTTTAAGTAATTAGTAAATATCTATATCCTCTAATATTTATATGCCCATTATATGGGTTTGAAAGTACCAAATTAATGAAATATAATTAAAATATTTATTGTGCATAATGATGAAATAAATATTAAATGTAAAGGAATATTTTAGATGAAGTGTTATTTGGTACATGAGTAGAAATAAGGAAACATGATGGAAATTATATTTGGTGAACTCCAATAACATTAGAATGACATATAATAATATAAGTGATATCAACTACGTTATGATGGGGAAATCTAAGTAATAAAATTTATCATATTTAAATATTATTTAATTATTATCTTCATTCAATGATATCAGAATATAGGAATACAATGAAGATGTAGTTTCAACCTTGAATTGTTATGTAGAATGTGTTGTTTGATTGATAGGGGAATTGCAATTTTTTAAATTTGTGATTTTTTGACGATTTATTTATTTGAGATGTTATTCATCCAAGGATGAAGAGATAATTATGGTCAATATATAAAAAATCAAATTCCCATTTCATAACATATAGTATTGGGATATAGTAATACAAATTATTAATTACCTTTATATAAAAAATTCCTTTATAATTATCTTATATGTCATATAAATATATTTATCCTTATAAAAACAACAAATTTGTTTTTAAATAGATCATATATTTTTTATTTTATTAGCTAAGATGCGGAATTCATTTAGTATTTCTTGTTTGGGATAGGATTAAATGGGATGTTTTGATAACAACTATGTTTTGATAAGGTGAGGGTTGATTCCATGAAATGAGTTACATTAACTTTTTATGTATGATTGAATATGTAAAACTCACATAGACACTAAATAATGTGTTTAATAAGAAATATATCTTTATTTGAGAAGATGGAACAAAAGGGATTTCAATGCGTTTTCACCCAAAGTGTCATCGATCGGACACAGAAATTTCAATGTGTGGCTCTCCATTTTTGATGGATTCAATTACTATAGTAATAGTACAATCCCTGAGGGTAGGTACTGAATCCCAACACTAATCATGATTTCGGTTTTGGGATTACAAACCCCATGTTATGGAATAATAGGTTCACCCATGAGAGATGCACAATTACCCCCAAACACCATCGACACATAATGTACTTCGATGAGAACATGCATGACAAACATGTGTGAGAACCTCCACAATAAACTTGTGCAGGATGGCCCCTTTCCCCAAGGTCACATATTTTTCTATAAATAAAACATAGTGGACCTTAATTTTGAGGGATGAAATTTGTTGATATATAAACAAATCACTACTCTCTATTTTTCTTATCTCAATCACTCTGTAACCTTATAAGTATTTTTCTAACACCTAAAAATAAGGATTGAAAATGTTTTAGTGTTACTATGGTTTTCACAGTGTTTCAAATAAAAAAACCTAATGTGAGGCACTCTCCCAAACCCTAATTCACCAATACTAGAATGAGGTTCACTTTCTTAACCAGGGACATATGCAACATACATTCAGGACCACCTGAGCCCCAGGAATGCTTGAGTACCGTATCTCCAAAGTGTTGTCATATAACTTGTCCATCACCCAAGGAGCTATCAATTCTTAGGTGCCTACCTACAAATATCACTCATATACAATCCTCCTTGGTTCTATCTAATCACTGGCTTGGTCAAGCCATTCACGAGGCATTCTTCAAAGCCATCCATCAAAGAGAATCTCCTTCTTTGCATTCGTTGTCTGAAAGGGTCCACATTAAAACCTCCAAAAGTGCTATATATTTTCACAACCACAGTGAGTGGTACACTATAATTCCCTCCATTTGGGTTTTTATTCTTATTTTCATAGGTATCCATACATGTTTGATTAGCCGACCAAGGTCCCTAGGGTTAATGTAGGTTTGTATCCCTATTGTTAGAAGGACCCTTACCCAAGGGATAGTGTTTGGTAGTTCCCAGCCTTGCAGATTTGGGTTTGGACCATTCCTTCCAACTTGACTATAAAACCCAGAGGCTCCAGTTCATAGTAGGAAAGGTATAAATTACACTTTTATTTCCATTAAATATTTAATTATAACCTCATCATGCACAAAAAATATTTTAGGGAACTCTTCCTAATGTAATACCCATGCCTTTCTCATATGAGGTTGTAATATTAATCCTTTCTACCACCACATCCTTCACTTTCATTAATTATATAGTTTCTATAACCTTGTATCAATATACAGTAATGTAAAAATGTGGGACTATTTACCCTTTTCCTCTTCCACTTTCATCTTCCTCTTATTCCCATTGTAGAGAAGGAAATGTTTTCCATTTCCCAGGTATTCTATTTCCTCTTTTTTCTCACACAGATTTGGTCTTAGTGGTTGAAGGATATAATGAAAACTACAAAACCCATGCAATGAGTTCCAAAATGAGATGTTGGATTTCAGTTAACCAGTATACATAGAGAGCATACTTAATGCCCAAGATTAATGGGCATCCTATTTATGAGTAACTGACTTTCATAATTCTTTTTACCAAAGTATCCACTACATGAGAAAAACCGAAATTAAAAACACATGCCATCATGATTTTCAAAATATATTATTGTCCTATATTAATGGATTTATTTTCAAGAATAATCCCCATTTTATTCCTCTTAAAAGGTCATAATAACCTACAAGACCCCACCAAACTAGATGGGATTTGATTCAAAAAAAATTGGATATATAGGAATCCTATATTAGGTCCAATAAAAAAACTCAAATTCAACCATATTTCTTCATGGAGACATT
The DNA here is from genome assembly GCA_963277665.1 of Viscum album. Taxonomy (NCBI): domain Eukaryota; kingdom Viridiplantae; phylum Streptophyta; class Magnoliopsida; order Santalales; family Viscaceae; genus Viscum; species Viscum album. The sequence goes on from OY728153.1 coordinate 806,759,447, forward strand.
CCCTGTAGTGTCCAATTCAACATGTAAGTTCATATATGTTCTAGTTTCCCTAGGCTGCTTCATATTTAGTTCAACCCAAATCCTAGACAAGTATCCTACCACATATATATCCCTTCACATAACGTTAAAGAGTAATGTTATGTCTTTATCATAAGAACATAATAGGTATGAAGTAAATTATTAAAGGAAACCAAATGAAGTGGGTTATAATTTCACTCATGAGTATCAGTTGGAAAGTCATTCAAAGATCCAATCCCAACATAAAAATATTCTTTTCTCCATATATGACGAATAAATAAAGAGTAACATCAGTATCCCTAAATGATAATAATCTCAGGATTTCTCTACTATGTGGCTATAAAACCAGAATCATCATAATAACTATCAAATACTCACTTATCTATTAATAAGAGGATACCATTTATGGAGAACTTTAGATACATATAGATATATCCATTGATGATGAACCTCAGATACATACCGATGATTATATATTCTATATATGATAATATTTTGTTGTTAATTATAGGTTTATCGACCTAATACAAGGGATTTAAGAATTCATTATATAAAATTTCATAATTATATATCTTATTCCAAGAGTAGGCAATGATTCTACCAAAACAGGTGAGATGAAACGGACCACCCATTATCATAACAAATTCTAGTTCTTATTTATTATTATCCAAAATCCTCAAATACTTCATGCATTATGAATGTATGTTCCCATGTTTTTTGAATTGTTTGCTGTTTCGAGTTCTTTGAAAAACCCATTGGAAGAATTCATAAATTGTGAATCCTAACCAGATTAAACATTCTGTGGGGAAAAGAAATGCTGAACCCGACAGGAATCCTGGACAAATATTATAGTATCATCCATCTTTCAAACCCCATTTCATTTGTTAAAATAGGTCCCATAAATATAATAAATCATTCAAATGTTAATATAAATGAGTTCTTACATTGATGGAGTTTCAAGTTTTTTTTGGTCATATATAAGGGCACCAACTCTCAAAACACCCCTATATAAAATAGTGTTTTTCCTGTTTTCACCAACAAAATCATTGGTCACTGCTGAGGTTCGGTATACATTTGATAATGGATGCCATAAAATAAACAATTTATTCAACAATATGTATCTTACATAATAGTCAGAGAGTACCATCAAAATAGAATTATCCTCACCCTAGATGCCACCTGATAGACCTACTATCTCAATCAACTCCAATGATCACCTCATTAATGATTACTAGTGGTCCTGAAGTAATATAAATTGACCACCATCACAAAACATTTTGGAAGCCTACCCCTGGAATGTGACAAATAGTCCTTTACTTATATTGAGGATGTGGATGTGGTGGAAACATAAGTACTCAAACAAAAGTCATAGGTATTATTCTTAGGGGCTTCTACTAACAATATGTACCACTGACAAAACACAGTTATGACTCCATATCAAGATGAGGGAACCATTTTCTTCCAATCAACTCGATTCCTTTAGAAACAGGCGCACAAGACAACCCGCTAGGGGTGAAAACATGAAATGAGGGAGAAAGGTCACAACAGTACCTACTTTGTAGAATCCCACCTACTCATATTTTTTAAAAATTGTCTCCTAGAACATACACCCATTCGCCTTTATTAAGTCAGCTAATTGACCTGTCTGGAGTCACATAATGAATCCCACTATTCAAATCATGGAGCATATCATGATCCAGAAGACACACGTACTTGTACACATAGATATTTCTAACTAAAAAATCTATATTCATTTAATGAATCCCTCTTACACAGTTTCATAGCTATTTGTGAGCAGACACACAAACATGATTGTATATAACAAGCTAGATAGTAGCCTCGTCTACAAGAACCCATAGAAGTAAGTTGGAATGCCCTGATGACAAGTAGATGTAAAACATAACACTCTAAACCCACAGATGAGTACTCCCAATATCCACTGGCAAGAGAGGGATGATAGGATCATGAAACAACACCAACACTATGATTGGAAGAGGAATATATTCATGATCTGACCATTGAATTCACCTAGAATATCTTGTTGATGGTGAAAGGGTAGACACAAATCCTTTTTGCATCCTATAGATTTATCACAAAATTATAAAAAAAACTATATTAGTACCATTGGGATGGACACATAACTATTTATCAACAATGAGGTGTCTCATATGCATATCAGATTGGACTATTTAAACACCCCTTCTCACATCACGGAGGGTCATTGGGACAAATCACCTATTTTATATGGAAAACAAGATCATGAACATACACCCTCTCAAATATAATGTAATTATCCAATATAAATGGCCACTCCAATGTTGACACAATCATCGATCCATGAAATACATATTCCCCCAGAAATTGGAAAAAATTCTCAAAATAAATCTTCCATGAATATGTGTTAGTAAAAATGATTATAGAATGTAGAGACGATATGATATTTTGATCAAATAAATGATGGTGTTCTTGAAACATTAAGATGGTAAAATATATTAGCTCATGATACTACTATTCCATTTCTAAATTATGAGATTATTAGTAGTAATTTTGTAGGTCCTCTCTTGACACTTCATCATTACAGATTCCATCATGACATGAATCCATCCAATATATATATCATATCACTTGATGAGATCCATAAAAATCATCCATATGGCTAGAAGACTAAGGAGAAAGAGGATTACCCCTTACTATAATCCACCATGGTGGTCCTCCCTTTGATGATGTTTTCTTTGAATGCTCTCTCCACAATAGTGTTTCACATTTTTAATGGATTTATCCTTTTGGAAATTTAGTGTTTAGAAATCCCTCTTATATCAGCAAACATTAAAAAACAAGGATAATAAGCTCTCATGCCATGTCACATGTAGGTGGAATACTTTCTCAGTCTGAATAAAACCCAAGGTGAAAATCATTCAATAAACTAACCATGATATAGTAACTGTCTAATTAAAATGGAGGAAATATTTATCAAGACCACCACCTATAATGAAATGATAATAATTTTTTCTCCTTGGTAGTACTAGGTAGAAATTACTATGAATATAGATGAAGAATATTTTCTAAACATGAGAAAACAATGGGCTAAAAGTGAAATACAATTTCTTTTATTACCTTTAGTAGATTAACTATATGGAATTCAAGATGCATTGTTGGAAAAGTGTGGTCACTAAATCTACCTCAATATCTGGGGAGATATTTATCACATTATAAAAAATATAACCATATGGAATATAAAAAACAAAAATACATATACCTCATGAAACACTTTCATTATTTTGGCTATAGCTTCAGAATAATAATAGATGTATAATTTCATTCAAGAAAAACACAAAGAAATGTATTACTATAATTAAATATATATTATAGGTCTTGGTCCCATTTATGCCACCCATCATTTTTGGTTTCCATAAGATAATCGGGGATAAAAATAAGAATAATGAAGGAAACACATGGATCATTCCTCCAAGGATGAGGCTAAAGCATATAAGCTCATGAAGGATGCATTCATTTGATAGGTGAGATATCTAAAAATGAATGCCAAAAATATTCCTGAGAAAAAGAAATATGGTAAAATCAACTTCTACATTGATTTTAGAAACCTCAAATGAAAATGTATCAATGATGACATCCATGTTTCAATTATAGAACTAATGATTGATACCATGGTGTGTTATGAAGACCTATCATTCATGTATGGTTATACTTCATATGATAACATCTAGATGGTCTGAGAAGATAAATAAGACACATCCATCAGGGTCCCCCAGTAATTATTCTTCCTTTGGATAATTCACTTTGGATTAAAGAATGTTGGAGCCACATACCAACATTTCATGGTCAACAACTTTAGAACACTTCTTGTAGAAGTTTATCAAATGCAACAGTAACAATATAGTGTTCAATTCATCACAATCTTCCATCAACATTGATGGACTAGAAACTTTCCACAACAGTCTATGGGCACATAATAAGAATATGTACCCAATGAAATTCCCATTTTCAGTAACCTTAGAGTTGTTTCTGGGCTTTTTCACACATCATCATGGCATTGAATTCAATCATGAGAAAACTAAAGCTATATTAGGATTTCAGATCCTCAAAACCTTAAAGGGTTGAGAGGTCATACAAGAAAATAGGAACTAGATCCATTGAAACCTATCCTATTTGAAAGTAATATGCTTTCACATTAAAAATTGATGAAGAAGGGGGTCTCGTATCAAGGGACCGTTAACTATCAAGATGCATTTGACACAATGTAGAAATATATCTTGATCCCACTAGTTTTAATGAAACAATTTTGGGGAATGTATCTCATTCTATATGTGAAAACCCTAGATAGATAATTGGGTTCCTCCCATTAACAATAGAGTAGTTATGGGAATGAAAACCACCCTTATTATCTCATCTGAACCATGATAAATTTAATGAATCGATATTCAGATATTTTGAAGATGTTCTTAGATGTAATCATTGTGGTTGAAATGTTTAGGAAAAATAAGTGGTATCATGAGGTCTATATTGTCTCTATAAATAACCTACACAAATACATCCTCATTCGTCTTAAGTTGATAGGGTGTCTTGAATGGGGGTAGTTATCATACAGTAATTTGATAAACCATTTTCGGTTCAAAATGCAGTTAAAGGCCAAGCCTTGGTGGATTTTCAAGAAAAACACATGTATAAGAAAAAATCATCATTAAATAATGAATTTATAGATGAATATGTATTATATTTGTAGGATAACCTCTAAACATAAGAAATGTAATTTTATTATTCATCTAGCATTCCAAAGGAGAAGATAATAGAAGACCATATGATCAAAATTGTTTTGATATGTATCATGATAATTTCCCCAGAAAAGGCAGTCTTACCGTAATCTTTTTTCTTATCATAAGGATGTTCAAACAATGAGGTATAATAACATGCCCTAATTCCATGTATTGAATTGGATCTTCAAATACAAGTGATTTACTTGGTATTAATGGGAGATTCAGAGTTTGTGATTAAACACATAAAAAGGGATTATGCAATTAGATTGGAAGTGTTGATCCCTCTCTTTGACTATGTCCAAAAGATGGTGGAAGATTACCCCTTAAAACCAACATTTACTCATATCCCATGATCAAAAAATACTTAATATGATGCATTTTTTTATTCATCCACTACATTGGAAGATCTAAATCGGGATGAAATGATTATCACCATCGCCCATCATAGGATTTTCTCCCCTTTTGTTTGAGTTATAATACAATAGATCAATGTGTTGACCTTGTACATATGCCATATAGACCTAATAGTTTATGAATGATGAAAATGATGTACTATCTTTAGGATGGAATACTCCCACCGGATTGGACTAGAAAAGAGAAAATTTGTGGGCGAGTAGCCAACATCACTCTATATGATGGTTTGAATTTCCATCATGTTCTCTACAAATGAGTCCATGAAGGAGTAATTTTTATATGTATTGATATATAATATACTACAACTGTTATGGTTAATGTACATGTCGGGGCCTATCATGAAATTCTGTCTAGATATATGCTTTCCCAGCAAATTCGAAGACATTTGTACTATTTGAGTTCAGTGAGGAATAATTACATAGAATTCACCAAGATATATAATTATTTTCTAGTACATTCCAACTTCATTCATCAACCCCCATAGTTTCTGACTATATAAAAATACACTTGGTCATTTTATAAATGGGGAATAGATGATGTGAAGACATTTCCTCTAGCTATGGCATTGTATTTCATGTATATAATTACATATACTAACTACTTCTCCAAATGGACAGTGTAAATACCCTCCAAAGAAGTTAGTTCTAAAAGAATTGTTGTTTTTCGGAAAGAAAATATCATTAAAATATTGGTTTCCCCACATACAATAATTGTAAAAAATTGAAACAATTTATATTATAATGTGGTGGAAAATATATATATGGAATATGAAATCAAATTCAACCATTCACCCCACTATCATGATGCATCTAATAGAATGATAGTGGAATTCTGAAATACCATATCAAACATACTCTAGATGATGGTCCATAAATATAAAAAGTATTAGAATAACAATATCATGCATGTCATATGGGATTACTAGACTATGAAATGTAAAGCAATTTGGGAAACACCTTACACATTTATATACAGAATGGAAACAATCCTTTTTATTCTGGTCAAGTTACAATCTCTTTGTGTTTCCATATCCAACCAAATATCAATAAAAGAAAAAACTCAAAAAATATTTGATTATTTTGACTGAGTAGAAAAAAGATTTCTCAATTTACATCACATGGATGTCTACTAGAATAGTATAGGATGAGCTTACAACAAGAAGGTATACATCTTCACATTCCTCCAAGGTGAATTGCTGTTGGATTTTAGGGCCTCTATGATACAAGGAAAGATGCCCATACAATGTGAGTCGATGTTGGAGGGGCCTAATTATATACATATGGTCTACTAAAATAGAGCTTATTATATATTATAAATTGATGTAGAGATCATTTCAACTCCAATAAAAATAAATTTTCTAAACATTATCTTGTGTAATCACACTAATAAATGTCCATGAAGTGGGAAATTAAACTACATAACTCAATATGAAACCAAGCTGTAAATCATTAAACTAAAAGGTTGGTATTTATCACATGACCCTAAAATGAATTACATAACGTACGTGTTGAAAGTCATTAAAATTCATTGAATCGTCTTCCATTATAGATAATTTGAAAAGGTATGATTAATATCCCACTTCTTTGATGTCAATATCTCCAAAAATAACGTTAGTTTATACTCCTTATGGTCCCTCAAATATGGTCATCTCCCATAGATAATCCCCAAAAATATCCTAGAAACATCATAGTATAAATTGGGTACCCTTATAGGTTTAATACCCATCTATATAATGTCCTCTCCTCTAGTCAAAACACATCATCTCCAACATCCTCATCACATGGTGTTAAACTACTTGATTTTCTCAAGACTACATGTGAGTTGATTCTCATTTCAATGAGACACATAGTGACACTCAGATCTCAAATCATGGGTCTAGACTTAATTAAAAAATCCCTCACTTCGTATGTAAGAATCAAAACTCAACTGTGAGCCTTCAAGAGATATGTGTGGCTTTATTCATACCCTATAATGAAACATAGTGATGTACATATATCTAATATCAGTTCCAACCCCCCAAAAAAGAAGGATTCAAATTCTCTCCCACTCGTGGAAGAAGAACAGTCTGGGATCTCTTCCTCTGCGCTGGGTTCTCCGGTAGCTAGTGGCAGATCAGATTTTCCTCTGATTCCATATTTCAAGGTGGTTCTTCTGGGTGCTTCATGGAGCTCTGAGTGGGTGAAGGATGTTTTCTCAGGCATTCCAACAGCTTAGTCTTCTTTCATAAAGAAAGGATCTACTGTGTTTCAGGTTTTGGCGGCATCCTTTATCGCAGCATCTGTGGATCTTCAGTGGGCCTTGGTGGTGCGTTTTGGTACTGATAATCCTCTAGTGTTGGTCTTTCAAGATTGTGTTGGGTGGTGGAATTTAGATCGGTCAGTGAAAGTGTCGATTTTGGACAGGAAGGCTTTTTGTGTTGTCTTGGATTCTAGGGAAGATTTAATGAAGGCTTGGTACAGGGGTGTGAGTTCTGAGGGATTTTGGAAATTCTCCCTTTCTCAGTGGTCTATGGACTCTCATATTGGCCGTGAATGTTCCAAAGCGGCAGTGTGGATATCTATTACTTGGTTTCCATTTCCTCTTATGAATGAGGGTTTCTTTAAATCTATTGTGGATTCATTGGGGTCTTCCTTTGTGCTGATGCTCATTCTTCTAGGCTGGTGGAGACTTTGGTGGCCCGAATTTGGGTTGAATTTGATGTTTCTCAGCTGATTTAGGATCATCGCGTGCTCAAGATTGAAGGGTTGAAGGATCGTTGTCAGATATTTTTTATCCAGTTTTTCCCAGATTATGTACCCATTTCAATATTTCGGGTCATACATTGCAGGTTTGTCGAATTTATCGTTGGGAGGTTTTTTTTCTGGAGGGATCCCGAGGCCCCTCTCTTAGTAGGCTCATCCGCGTGTTCCTTTAGGGTCGGAGGGTCATGATATGGGTAAACATATTGCTTCGGTTACATCTTTTCAATGGATGAAGGCTTATTCTTCCAGGCAAGGTGATCTAGGTGATGTGTGGTTTTCTTCTTCTCTTGAGCTGATTACTATAAAGTGTTTAAAGGACCAGGTCTCTAGGGTCCTGCTTTCGTATAAGGGCCTCTCTAGGGGAATGGTCTCCAGCTTCTCTTTAGTTTCGCGACCTCTAGATTTTGGGTATTGGATTCTATTTTGATGATGTATTTCAGAGATCACCATGCTAGATTCTGATCTCTGTGATCTTAAAGGTGAGTCACCTCCTATTATTAGGAAGCAGCCTCGTCTGACAGTGCATTCTTCTTCAGTGGTGCATTTTTCTCCATTTGTGCCATCATCGCTTTCTCCCACTGCCTCTCCATGGTCTAATTCTTTTCCCTCTATGGTGGTTTCTAGTTCTATGGAAGGGAAGGGTTTTGTGTCTCTAGAATCCTATATCAAGTGTTCTCCCAGAGGTGCGTTTTTTGCAAGGGCTTTATTCTCGAAGGAGACCTCTGGTGTTAAAACACGATCTCAATCAAAATTGGATATGATGTCTTCTTCAATATTCTCTAATAGTACACAAGGCCAAAATTCTGGGGCCAAATCTAGTCATGTTGATTTTAATGTATAGAATTTTAATCAATAATGCATGTGGTCTAGGGACTAGGGCAAAGTCAGATTTCATAAGCAATGAGCTCAGTAATAATCAGGTATAAATATTTGCTATCTTAGATTGAAAACTAGCTTCCCAAAAGATTAATGTGTATTCACAGAGACTCAAGGTTCATGGAGTTTTTCACAGAGCCCCTCCTAACTCTCATATCTGGATTTTTTGGAAGGATCTGGTGTTGGTTGATTTACTACGTGCTTAGGTTCACTCTCTATCTACAAGGATTTCAGTTGGGAATCTGAGTTTTATATTTTCCATCATTTATGCTAATTGTGATGCACATTTTATAGAGTCTTTGTGGAGTGATCTTGATGATTTAAATCCTGATCATTCTCCTTGGATTGTTGGAGGCGACTTCATTATTATCGCATCTATATTGGAGAAGAGACGGGGAGGTGATTTTCCCAGGATTTTGAGTCATTCTTTCTTGTCCTTCAGGGCTAGAAATGGTCTAATCGATGCTTTTTTTTAGGGTATCAGTTTCACCTGGTGCAACAACCAACGTGGAGGGAGAGGAACATATTATCTTCTTGATAGATTCTTGTTGAATGAGGCTACCATTTCAATGTTCCATGATTCCAAAGTTGTTCATCTTCTCCGGTCATTATTTGATCACTCCCCTCCCCATAATTCTTTGGGTGAAGGGGATACCAGGGAGGATTATGGTGTTTCTTATATACTATGGATGGTGTCGCCGGGATATTCATATGTGGTTAGGGAAGCTTGGGATCTTCAATTTTTGGGGAACCCATGGAGCATTATCCATGGAAAGTTGAGATGCCTTAACAATATTCAATCCCACTGGAAGAAAAAGCTTCCTAGTCATGATCTGAGGTTGGTTGAAATTAACAAGGAGGATGATTTATTTGAGAGATGTTAGGAACATGTTTGAGATGATTCATTAATTTTTTGATTAAGAGATAAAAAATATCAGCTTACTAATATTCAGCTGAGATATGAGAGGTTGGACAGAGAGAGCGCCAGAGTCAGATGGCTTAGGGAGGGAGATCACAATTCTAGGTATTTTCATGCTTTCATCAGAGAGCTTCATCATGTTTAGTGACCCAATATTTGTAGATAAAATTGTTCTTTTACCAGTGATCGTGATGAGGTTGTGGTGATGGTTAATGGGGCTCTAAAATCCCTATTGGTTGAACCCATCCTTGTTATGGGAGGAGGGTATCCGAGAGGAGATGCTGAAATTTTTGAGGTCATCCCGAGATGTATCTCTAAGGATGTTGATGAGGGCCTAATGAGGTATCCGGATTATGAGGAAGTTCATGAGGTAGTTTGGTCATTAAATCTGGATAGTTCTTTGGGGATGAATGGGTTCTCTGGATCTTTTTACAGAGTAATATGGGATGTGATTAAAGGGGATGTGCTGAGAGTTGTCCAGGATTTTTTCTGGGGTGGGAACTTGCCTCGTATTCCTTGTCCTACAAAGGTGGTTTTTATTCATAATGTGATTACTCCCCAGTCTATTGATCATTAACGACCTATTAGACTGTGCAATGTAACTTATAAGATCCTAGACAACATTCTTAATAAAATACTAGCTACTCACTTGGACTCTTGGATGGCTCTAGAGAAGCATGGGTTCATTTCAGGGAGGTCAATTCAAGGTTTTATAAGAGTGGTTTAAGAAATGGCTAGTGGCATTAACAAAAAATCCATTTGGGGGATATCTAGTGGTTAGGCTTGACATGATTAAGGATTATGACCGAGTGGAATGGGGTTTTGTTCTCAGAGTCAGGACTTGCATGGGATATTTGAGGTGGACTAGTGACCTACTTTTCCACTGATTCAACTCTTCCTGGATTGCTACCTATTTTATGGTTATGAAATTTGATTTTATCAACACTTGTCATAGACTTAGAAAAGGTTATCCTCTATCCCCCTCTATGTTCTTTCACTCTCGAAATGTTTTTAGCTATTTTATTAATCAAAGCATCAGTTTGGGTAATGTACTTCCTTACCATAATAAAAATGCTACAGGGGGTATCTCCCACTTAATGTTTGTTGATGGTACTATTTTTTTTATCAGTGTTAGTAAACGTTCTGTCCATGGGTTGATTAGCCCTATTGGGGAGTATTGTAAATGGAGTGGACAGGTGGTGGATAAACAGAAGAGTTCCTTTTACATAACCAGGAAGCTATCTGATTCAAGGGTACGGGATGTGGGGGGTTGTTTTGAAAATGGAGAGGGGATCCTTTCCAATGGATTATCTTGGGGCCCCGTTGTGTCACTCATATCATAGGCTACATCATTTTGATAAACTCATTGGCATGATTTCTAGGAGAATTTTGAACTGGAAAAATAGGTTTCTAACCATCGATGGTCATATCACTTTAGTGAATAGTGTATTGGTATCAATTACCATGTGTATTCTTTCTACTTGGAAGATGCCTAAAATTGTGATTGTCAAATTGGCCAAGATTATGGTGTCCTTTATGAGGGATGGGAAGAAGGTAGGCAGGCATCATTGGGCTTGGAGTAAACGTTTGTAAAGACCTCTCTCTGAAGGGGGTATTAACATGAGAAGTGTTTTCTCAACAATACAGGGGCTGCATGCAAATCTTGCGTGAGAAGCTTTGGAAGGTCTATCTCTTGGGATTAGGACTACCCAATAAATATATGGTTAGAATTTTTGTGATCATAGAGCTTTTTCTTCCACGATTTGGAAGCTGATTCAGCCTCTGATGGAGATTTTCCATCATCTTTCTCGGTTGTTACTGGGAACAAGGAGTATATATTTCTGAAAGCATGATTGGGGGGTTGGTAGGCTGTTTTTTCCATGCTTTCCAACTCCGAGAATGTCCTTCAGTGAGGCTAGTGGCTATCCTAGTTTTCATTAGGATATTCTAGATGAGACTCAGTTTACTGTTTCCAGCAACATTGTCACTACTGATGACTCTGATAAACTTATTTCTACAGGATCATCTTCAGGCATTTTTTCTGTTAAGGATTTCATTCATGTGACAAGGGCCATCACAAATGATGATCCCTGGGGAGTGACTTATGGTAAAAAGTTATTCCCTCTAAATTTAACTTTTTTTGTGGTGTCTATGGAACAAAGAATTACCTAGGGATGAAACTTTGCATCATATGGGTGCTACTATGGTGTCCATGTGAAAGTGTTGCAGGTCATCTCATACAAAATCAATGGGTCTCTTGATTTATGGGAGTGAATTGGCTAGATGAATATGGATGTTTTTTGGAATGTTTTTGGGTTGGGAAGAGTCTGGTGAGGTGCAAGATGAATTCTTTAATTCTTGGTTCTGGGGCACGGACACTCATCAAAATGAGAGGATGGCCAGGATGGTTTTTATGGTGGCAGGTTGCTGGATTATTTGGAAGGCTCGGAACGCGATGTTCTATAATCAAGGTAGGGCTTCTCAGGTCAGTATTTTATTCATAATAAAGAATAATATTTTGGATTTTCTTCATCTATGTGCAGAATATAAAGCAGTATCTTTATTGAGTCTTCTTTTTCCGCATCTTGTGTATGACCACTCGACTGGTTTTCCAAAGCAGGGAATGGGGCTTCGATGGTAGGCGCCAAGGAAGGGATTAAATCTTATCATTGACGGGTCTCTTCTCATGATAGTAATGCAAGGGGGTGGGGTCATACGGGATATGATGTGTTCGGTCGTAGCTAGTTTTACAGCTGAATATGCAGCAGGAAATGCGCTTCATGCAGAGGATAAGGCAATGACTTTTAGTTTAGAGATCTGTAATCAGCAGAATATCAAGCTGCGGATAGTGGGGACTGACTCTTTGGTCTTGTGAACTGCTTTCACAGGAATGGGAAATATTCCTCGGAACATTGATTATATTATCAAGAGATACATAGCACTAATGGGCAGTCATGTGTAGGTTTCCCATACTTGGAGGGAGGGGAATATGGTTGCATATTTTCTAGCTTCTATGTCATCATCGAACAAAGATATGTTTTCTTTAATTTCCTTGGGGCCTTTTCCAAAGGTGGGGATGAATTCTGTAGTCAATGGTGCTCCTGGATTAAATTATTTTTGACCTCCATGAGGATTATTTTTTGGGGTTGGTTTTTACAGGGAATTTTTGAAATAAATAAAAATGTTACTTTCCAGTTAGTAATATCAGGTCCAGCTGCATTTCAACCACAAACCCTTTTTATTAACTGTATATGAATTAGATATGTACAAGGTGCCTTTTTAAAACAGCATTGGTCATGATTCCCATTTCAATGACATACGTAGTGATTCCTAGATATGTAGTGTGGTGTATAGCTACAAAATTTACATTCTCTAATGTTTTTTCATACTCATTGTCACCACATTATTTTAAACTACATGGGATTTCCCGAACAAAGTTTTTAATGATTTTCAACCTTATGATATATGTAGTGATTCAAAGATCGTATATCTAGTACTTGACACCACAGAATAGAAATTTCAAAATCACTTATTTTTTTTGAATTTGAATCATGGAAGAATTTATTTCCACCCCTTCCTTCTCACATTGATAATAGATCTCACGAGCTTAAGAAATTTGGTAGAAGTGGTTCCTTGCATATGTGTTTCATATCAATTCACATTGGTGCAGAATGGTCATGGATGGAAGCCTTTAAAAAACACAAAATATGCGCATATCAGTTGAAACAAATTCCTGGATATTCTTTAGAACTACATTTATCCTGATTCTTTCTGTATCTAGATATATAGTGACACTAATATTTTGTTCTCTAGTACATATATAATATTCATTTTCACATCGGAGTCAACCAAATTATCATAGTATAATGATTAACTACATATTCCTTAATGAACTACATGTTGCTTGATTTTTACCCCTGTGAGATATGTTGTGACATCTAGATCCTCAATCCTAGGCCTAGACATAAAACAATATATGGATTCTCAAACTATATCATGTATGAGAGAGTTCTACATGAGAATATAAAATATGATTTTTCACCCTATGCATGATCTCATATAAAAATATAACCCCCATTTTCCACCACATATGAATTCCATCTGTGTGGGGGATCATTATTTCAGAACTATATATGCCTTTACGCATTCATTGAAAATATACTTAGGGAAACTCGAGCAATATGTCCTAGAAGAAACACAAAATCTCATTTCTATTCATGAACACATACATTAATATCCTTGATGTATGACTTTAAATTGTAATAAATAATGTCTTTACCACATGAATTTAAATTTTATGGAACTCAATGAACAACTAATGGATTAAATCCAATCCCATTGAGATATATATTGATGCATACATCCTATTTATTTGTCACATCAATGGGGTAAATATAAAATGGAACGTTTCTGTTATATAAACAATGATATGTACAAGATATTATGATTCAGGTCTCCCTCATTATGGATGATCCTCAATGGAAATAGATATTCCCTCTTTAACATATGAGTCATATCTATGTGAGGGAGTCTAAATTCATAACCAATATTGATCTAAATACATCCATTTTTCTCGAACACATTTCATCCACATGTAAAACTCCTAATCATGGAATCTTTTTGATATTCATAATCATTATTCACTTTTCAGTGACTGAATTTCTAATACATTAAAGCTCTTTTACATAGATATGAAATATTCCCAAGTTACATTTATATAAAAAGACAATTATTAATGGTTTTATCCAAACAATACAACTATTGATGATGACATGTGTTCCCGTGTTTTTCAAGCATACAACAACCATCATAATAGGGTTTTCAACCTGTGGTAACTTCTCCCTTAAGAGAATCCACTTTAGTCCATATAAGAATTGATTAAAAAAAGTTAGAACCAATGATATAAAATATTCTATGTTGATCCTTAATTTATATCTCATAATCTATCTCAAAATCATAGGACCCAAAAGACCATGGATTATAATTTAATTCTACAATTATTTAAAGCATATTATGATGATTTTTGTTCGAAAGGCCCTGCATCCCGATGATTTACATGGAGAAATGGTCATAGTTATTTGACATAAAAATATAGACTCAATAATTTCAGTGCTTGGTTTAGATATTTATGAGAATCATTTTTCCCCACTCATGTAAAATATAATCATAAATACATCTCTTATGTATTTAGGTACATTAACCCATCAAACCAAACTCTTTGTTTAATGATATCTCAATATATTCAAACATTCATTGTTTATAATGATTAGATGTTGGAATTCTTAAGGACATCAATTCCTAAGTATATTATAACACACCCTAGTTGTATTTTCCTATGTTTCTCATACATTTAAGGGCCTATAATTCATGAGATTTCACTATTTAATATAAAGTATGTTCCCTAGTTATACTTGTAAAAAAACCAACAAGATGGGTTAATAAACAAAAGGTAACATCTATATATTATTAGACCTCCTCTAATGTCATAAAATATATTTCCATTCCACTCTTCAGATATGGGAATACCAAAATCAATTTTTATATTTAAGTCATCATATATCCAAACATGGTGGCATGTAAACAGACAAAATACAATGAATTAAAGAATCATACTCCTTTCATTCAAAGATAAATACCATGAATTATACCCCCTCCCTTAATATCCATTTTTTATTATCTTAAATTTCATAGTATAATTTCCTTGTTGTATAACATTAATCTGTAGGGTTATTGTCCTAATCGCGTGACATTAAACTATGCGAAATGGTAATATTTTTCAAATCGCGGCCTTCCCCCTAACATTGAGCATCTCGTGAAATGTACCCATTTTCACTTGATTTAAATTCATGAATGTGTGTTTCCCCTTTTATTACCAGCACCAATACAAATATTAACATCATTCACATACATATTACATTAGAAAAACCACTCATAATATTCTATGGATATCTGAATCATAAAATCTGGTTGATCCAAAGTGATTGAATATCATAATATCCAATGACTTCTTCTTTTTATTATGTAGTAACATGACACAGTTTTAATTGCATATGTTGATCAAATATTTGAGGTAATTTCATCCAATTTATGACACCATCATCAATGGAGTACACATCCATGTTTTCCTTGCATAGACCAACCCACAAAATGTGTTTCTCAGTTAGTGGTAGCATAGTTCTTATGATAGACCTCCTATATTTTCAAAAATCATATTTTAGATTCCTAAACATAAATTTATGCCTCATGATTCCCCATTATATTTCTAAACAATATTATATCATTCAAGGAATGCATTCCCTCTTTGGGTCTTTATTAAAAACCTGATATTCAAAGAAGTTTGACAAAAAATACTAGCTTCATTAATCCAAAATGCATGACATTAAGCATCCAACAAAAATTAGACAAAACCCATTTGATAGAAAACCCACAATGGGAATTTTTGCATATATGTCGAGTCTCAACTCTCTAGACCTCGGTTTGGAATTTTTTAGGAAAAATATTGAGCGATAAAAAGATAAAATGAAAAAAAAATATAATCACTTGGCTCATTGATTAGGAAAAAATTAGAAAATCTGTCCAAACATTATGAAACTCCAAAACCCAAAAAAATGATATTGGAATGAATCAATGATACATAATGATAACATAAAACCACATTATTTTCCATCCAAACAAATATAATTTTAGGGGGAATTTTTTGACATTTCCGAATATGTTCCATTAGATCTTTTCACAAGATTGAAGGTATGAACCTCACTTAGGAAAAAAATTGTTTAGTTTTAGTAGATATAGTTATTTATACCTGAAGAAGGAAACAAAATGTATTTCATTAAGTAGTGACCCAATGGTTCATCGACTAGGCTCATACTGTTCAGTGCTATACTCTAAAATTTTCATGCCCCTCATGGTATGCATAAAAAGGGTTCCCACAAGTGAGCCACATAGGTACCCCCAAACATAATCTACACACAGCGTACCTGTGAGAAAACCTCCATAACCAACCTTCTTGAGCACCTATGACAAACACCTATGAGGGAAAAACCATCTCCTAGTGTCCCATATTTGCTGACAAATATTCCCCCCTGGGACCATAATTTGGATGGCATGACAATTTTTAATGCCAAATTATTCTCTATTAATCGTAGTGATTCACTATATACCTCCATAACCTTATAGGTAGTTTTACAACACCCAATAAAGAGGGTCTCAAATTTGGATATTTGAACTAAAGTCTTCAATGAGATTATAAAAAGTAACTTGACCATGAGGTATTTCCCCAAAATCTAATTGATAAACAGTAGAATGAGGTTGACTTCATTAACTATCAACCTATGATAGATACATTTATGAAACAATTTTTTACCTTTCATTCCTTGGGAATGTTCTCTACCAAGATATTTCACTCTGGTGGTCCATCACCCAAGGTGAAGTGAATTTTCCCTGGCCTACCTGCATAGAGAATACCCTTTGAGGGCCTCCTTTGTTCAACCTAATCATTAGCCTTCTTGATTGATTCATTGTTTTTTCTTCAAATCCATCCATGGATGGGGATCTCATTATTTATCTCCCTTTTTTGAAAGTGAACAACTTGTAACCAACACCATGTCCTTTGGTCATACACAACCATGTTGAATGGAATAATAGCATTCCCTCCATTTGGGTTTTTATTCCTATAGATAGAGGTTTCCCACACATTTCTAGTTAAATTATCCAGATCCTCATGGTGAATGTTGGATTTTATCCCCATGTTCATG
The DNA here is from genome assembly GCA_963277665.1 of Viscum album. Classification (NCBI taxonomy): domain Eukaryota; kingdom Viridiplantae; phylum Streptophyta; class Magnoliopsida; order Santalales; family Viscaceae; genus Viscum; species Viscum album. Next base: position 806,776,941 of record OY728153.1, read on the forward strand.
TAGAACCTTACCTGTAAGACAATGTATGGGAGTTCACAATCAGGGAGATTATGATTTAAACCATACCCACCATTCAAATATCTGAGTACATGAGCCACTAGTTCATAGAAGGGACGGTAAGGATTACAATCTATTTTCCATTAAACCTGAAATTTTATCCTATTCCCATTATAAAACCGATTTTTGGGTGCTCGTCATGAGGCAATCCACTAATCGTTCTCATATGAGGTTTTAATGTATCACATATATACCCCTACATCCTTTATATTAATTCCCTCGTCATTTATCATGCCCTAGACTCATTCTAGTGTTATTTTAATATTGGAGAGTGTTATACCATCGTCCTCTTCTATATTAATCCTCCTCTTCTTCTACCTGCAAAGATGGAAGAAAATTTTGTTTTATGGATCCCCTGTTTCCTCTTTATTCTCACGCAAATCATGACTTTATTTGTCTTAGAGGTTAATGGAGATCATGACAACTGCACAACCCATGTGATGGGTTGAACAATGAGAACTCAGATTCTTGATAACAAGGATATGTTGGAATACAAATTATGTAGAGAGCTTAACATGTATACTCATTAGATGTAATCCCCAATAATAATTCAATTAACTCAGGAATACTACTTAGGATTAATAACCAATTTAAATACCTAAATAATAGAGATTTGAGAAATATGTTATTGTCTGATCCCAGGTGAATAATCATCCGAAATAAAACCCAATTTAACCATCTCAATGTTCAATAATCCTATTCAAGAAACCAGTCAAATACATTGGTATTAATTCCCCAACAAATGGGGTTTGTAGGATTCCTTCTTGAGGTCCAAAACCAACATTCCAAATCAGCCCTACATTCTCAAGGCCACATTCCCAGTAGTGTCTAATCAAACATTGATTTTTTATCTCTTACAAGTTCCCTAGCCTGGTTCAGTATAAGGCACACACAAAATCATAAACCAAGTTCATATACCTCCTAACCACATGATGTAAAATTGTTTTATTATGTTCTTGTAACATGACCTTAGAGGTTAGGATATTCCCCATTAAGAGGCACTAAACAATACGGGTTCTAATTTATCTCACAATGATATGTTGTAAACCCATTCATTGGTTCGATCCCGACATAAAAACACTCACATATCTCTAGATGATGATATATTCTTCTGGAACCATAGTCTCCATAGATTAAAATAAAATCCAAAATGTCCTAATGTGTTGTAATAACACCAATTTCCTCCTAAAAAAGACCAAAGAATCAATAATATTCACATAAAAAGATTCCCTTGATGGAGGAAATCATATACGTATATGTATCTTCATTAATGAGTATCCTTTGATTTAATTAGATAATTCTATATTCTATAAATTCTAATAATTGGTTGTTAAATATATGGTAATCTACATCATACATGGGATTTAATAAAGGACTCTTGAATATGTATTAAATGTTTATGAGACTACCGATGTTTGATACACCCCCCAACTATAAAAAAAATTCGTTTGTAATCATCATCAGGTAAAACCCTTAATGAGAGCATGCCATTAGAATGTATGTCCCCTTGGATACATAACTATTGGTTGTTTATAGTTCCATGGAGAATATCCATTAGAACCCATTTTTAAATATTTCTTCTTAACTATTATACATATTGTAATGGGAACATTTGTGTATGATAATGAACCGAATATTTACACTCTATAAACCCAAAAAAATGGAATTGAGGACCACAATAGAGGAAATACTACTATAACATCAATTTTAACAAATTATTTTAATTATTAGATCCATATATAGAAATATAAATATAAAATGGTTTCATTATAACAATATCTAAATATAAAACTATATCATGGTAGATATACATTTTATCTAGTAACTATGAATTTTCAAAATTTATACAATTTTAGAATTCTATTCCTTGAAATTATAAATATATTTTCATATGAGCATTATCTCTTCTAATATTTGGAGATTCATTTGTCTCATCAATAATCCGATATTCGATGCACCTTGTGTGAATAATGTTATTAGAAATCTGTGAAATGATGTTAGAAATAATAATTAATATATAAAATTCTTCCACTTCATATATATGGATGTCCATTTAATTTATACCATAACAGACATCGAATTTGTTGGGTATGATAAATGTGGGAAATGGGTTTTTAGAGGAATTTATTTCACAAATTTTTGTACAGATATTGATTTTGTCAAAATATATTGGATATGTACACTTTTTTGTTATAGGTTTATGTAGACTACAGTTAATATTAGGTTTACCTCAATACATGGAATTATTGTACATTGTATTAATTAAAACCCATTTCTATATATTTGATAATTATTTTTCATGTAACAAATATAATCCATTAAATAATAATGCAATCCCATTCTTGTAGAAAAAAAAGTGGTACATAATATTGATACATAGAAGGATTTCATATTTGACAACCAATATCAAATCATTAATATTTTTATTCAAATAGTTCCATATGTGGTGTTTTTAAGGAATGGATGTAGTTAAATTATATTATATTAAATCATATATATATTCTTTATATAAATATGTGATATTTATTAGTTTATGAATAATTCATTTTGTATTGTGTAATGACATAAGATAAAAAATTCTACTATGTATGTAGAGTTAAATTTTTTTCTGTCGACAGTGTAATTTATGTCTCTATCTCTTAGTATGTTATATTTAGCTATGGGGAGTTCACTGACTGATATTCAATGAAATGATAAATTCAAGTTCAATATATTTGATATATTTTGAGTAAGAACTTATTATGTTTCGATGAGATTTATTATAATCCTTCACCAATGCAGTATAGTTCCAGTTTTCATAATCGAAAAAATTATAAAGTATTTTATAGAAGATGTATTCTTACAAAGAAACATGAACGATGAAATAAGACAATGTACATTATATATGAATTGGGATTATAATTAAAGGGATCATATATCATATTGATTCATTTAGTAGTCCTATGATTTTATGAATGATTTGATTTAATCCATTCATAATATTCATGAAATGTTGTTGAAAGATATTCATACATATCCAAATTAGTTTTTATAATCATGGTATTAATATCATTATATATTTATTTTCTGTGTAGTTATTATGTTCTTGATTATTTTTACATTTTTGGATGTGACGATAAGATATGTTTGAGAAAAAATTGATGGTATTTTTTATAAAATAAGGTATTTAAAGAACTATAGAAGACCCATATTTTTTTATTTCACGGTATTGTTATAAATTCATAATAATATAGAAATAAAAATAATTAATATCCAAGTTTAGTCAATATTATATTATATGTATTAATTAAAACCAAAAATATGTAACAAACTAAACTTTTATATAGAGATATAAAATTAGGTTAATGTACTATTTTAATATGTGTTGAGAACATTTCAATGGGGTTTTATATTGTGGAGTTTTTTGGATTTGTTTGAAAAATTAATGGGAGGAGATGGGGCAGACAGTGCTCCCCTATGCAGGAAACAATGTGCAGGAATTAATTAAGTTCGAAAGTTAATTATAAAATTTTATGTACCCCCTATTTAACACCAAATAGACCCAAATTAATATATACATCCCCATTAAATTTTTGATCTCTATGAAAGGATTATAATACCTCCCAACCTTTGTTCATTGCGAATTGAAGCCCAGATCAATGATTGTTTCTCTCCTGGTAAGTGATTTTTTCTCCCATTCATCCCTCGTTCTTCCTCCATCCATTCCACTTTATTTTAATAATTTAATAATATATATTGGATTTAGATATGGATATTTGGTTATATGTTGATCTATGATTGTATATCGAGATCTTATATAGAATGATTTTTTACTTCAATCGTCATTTTTAGTGTTCTGAAATTCAGATCTAAAATTATGTCATTTTGTCGCTCATCTTATGGTGGTTTTGGTTGGGAAATTAGTCATCGAAAAACTGAGGTATGTGGCCTGATAATCTTTTCCAATACTTTTCATTTTTATTATTTGTATTAATTTTTATAATTATAATCTTTCAATATGAATTTGAATTCATAAATTGGGTTTTTTAATGTGTCCATTTTATTATCTGTTATACTATTAAAGGTGATTATTAATAAGGTATTTAATCTTTAGTGTAAGGGGTTTTTATTTTTGAGAATTAATTTGGGAATTAATTATGAATTTAGGGGCTATTCAATTATATTAATAATTTATTAATTAATTATATGAATTGGGAGTTGTGATTTTGATAATGGAAATTTTATTTAAATAAATTATTATTAAAATTTATGATTAATTATGGTGTTAATCATGGAATTATGTTTGTTTCAATTTACCAAATAAATTGGGAAATTAAGTATTGGAATTATAGGCTACCCAATTATAAAATTTATTCTTAGATTTTTGGATATTTGATTCAGATAAAGACCACATGATAGAATTGGATTATTTTTGTAATATATGACTAATATGAAAGATGATTAAGAGATTACGGGGCATCAAAGTTAGAAAGTTAATTGGGAATTAATTATGAGGTTTTTTGCTTCCCATTAAGATAATTATGTGAAATATTAGTTTTATGATTAATGTATATGTGATTTAGATAATTATTCATCGGATAAATTACGAGATATTGAGATAATATGTTTAAGATAATAAATTGAAGAATTAATTTCATGATGTATATATATATGATCATATATAATTAATGTTAGATTAATGATGAGTTAACTAGATATATGAGTTGAGATGATTAATTATATATCAATTTTGTGAATATTAGATATATGAGTTAAGATAATTAATTGACTAATTAATAATGACAGTACAAGGTAAATGAATTGTGATTAATTATTGTATAAGTAATTATGAGATACATAGTTTCTTATTTGAATAATTAATTGTTAAATTTATTATCGATAATGATATGTGGATATTGACTAATTAATTGATGAATTAATTATCAAAAATGATATGATTAATTAATTAAGAAATTAAGTTAGTGTAATTATGTGATAATTTAATTGAAGAATTAGTAATGTGATTGCGATGAATAATTAATTGTAGAACTAATTAATGAGTGTCGCGACCTATCCTCTTGGGCTTGTTCCATGACTACCCCAATACCACCTTCTATTGGCTAGGGGTTGACGACTAGCACTGGAAAGGAGTTTCCATAAAATATGAAGTCATTTTCTTAGAACCACTACAAACACACAGTCCATGAACACAAAAAGTTGTAACCACAAAGTAAAACTGGCATTATAATAGTGTGTACTAAAATTAAAGGGGATGGGATACAAGACCAAATGAAAAGATACAACTACAAATGATAATAGAAAAACTAATTTTGATATCATCCATGAAGGATCCAACCTGAAGGGTAGGAACATCTCATATCCAATGCTATAAAATTCAACTATCACCGCCATCCACCGTCTAGTCCTCGCTCACCAAGTCTTAGTAAGGGATGGCTGATGACTGCACAAGACATAACAAGGTGTGGGAAAATACCGAGCATGGTTGAGTATAAAAATACCAAGTTGGTACCCTAAGACCCCTTAAGGTCTCATGGAATTAAATAAAAAAATCCCTCAAATCATGATCTCAATCACAAAGCACTAAGACAAATACTTAGCACAAAATAGGTATTACTTAAGTACATGAGTACAGATGATGAGTTGTAATGATAGATCATCTTATTATGTCATGGGTTTTGCTGCTGATCCCCTGAGGATTTCTTGGTACTAAACCCTACTTACCCACACGTCATCGGTAGGTACTAACCCAAGCTAACCCACACAGGATCCGACCTACCTAGGATCGATAGGTAGTAACCCCTGCTGACCCATATATGATTTGACCCACATAGGATTGATAGGATCTAATCCATAGAGGATCAATAGGTGCTGATCTACACCTGATCGATAAGTGGTGATCCCCACAGGATAACTAGGTGATGATCCATAGAGGATCGTAAGGTTTGGATCCACACAGGATCACTAGGTGCTGATCTACACAGGATAACTATTCATTCTATGCATCTTAGCTAGCCACTAAATTCCCATACACAGTATGTTTGATTCTGGATGAATCTGATCCTCAAGCAATCAGTCATAAAACAAGTGGAACAATTTCCCATGATGATGTATACCAATAATATGTTATGTCATAAGGGTTCCAACCCAACCAAAGGCACATCAATTGGATGTGCAACTGAGAGTTATTGTAATTTCAGTGTTAAGGGCCCATTTGGATTCGAGTACAATCCAACCTCACCATACTAGACCATTTAGCAAAATGTAGTAGGAGTATCTCAAATGTTCTATGTTGTTCCAGTGATTCCATTTCCCTAAAAATATTTTCAAACAGACGTCTGGTTTGGGAGATATGGCCATTTATTTGTATCTCGACAGAAATGGGTCTGGTCCAGTATGACTCGGTCTTGGTCTAACTTGGCCCAAAATTTAACGGCTGGGCCACAAACTGGAATGGCTCGTCGGCTGTCATGACCCACGTGAGGGTTTTCACATCCACTAATTCCAAAATTTCTCAAATAGTCGTTCGGCACTTTGACCGACAGCACCATGTGGATCAACCTCGGCTTACATTGGGACTTGTGAGGCACCAATCGCCTTCGTCATAGAAAGTAGGTCCCCTTCATTATGGTTTTGAATCCATGACCACATCACACATCATGCGATGAGGCACCGCTCACCACCAACATGGACGAAAGATGGTCGGGCGCCCATCGTGTCTGCCGCAGCGCTGAGCTCCGCCAAATCCATCTACAGCCGATGAGCAATGGACATTCCCTTTACCCGCCAGTTCCGGTTGCCGGTGCTTCGTTCGTGGGGATCCAGTGACGATCCAAAGATCTGTTTCCACTCACATCTATGCATACGTGCCTCCCGTGATTCCAACATTATTGTGTGACCGTCTGATTCATGTTTCCTTCAAATTCAGAATTCACCCGTGAAAAATGAAACGATTTTATAAGTGGTGGAGGGTTTGGTCTTTACTCGTTTGTCCCATAGAGTCCACATTAGCATTATAACAAGTGTGTATCAAATAAAAACATCTCATAGATATTGATTAAGCCCCGTTCAAATCTCCATGAAAAACACACCCAAATTCCAGAATGAGGAAAAGAAATGAGAGGCTCTTGAATTTAATAACATCTCGTACCACCTAAAAAGTGGTGAAATCATAGTCGTTGAGGGAGAAGAGTCCATGTTTGATGAACTCATCGACATTATTAGATCCCAGATCATATCCATCCAAGGTTCTGTTCTTTGATAGTGGAAGATGTCGTGGTACTTTTCCAGTGGTCCTTCTCTTAATGAAGATGTGTCAAAACCCTTAACCCGAGATCCATTTAAATAGAGGGTGAGGGTGAGTAACCCATCGATAGAATAAACATGGTTCATTAATTAGTTTTTTTGTTAATGAACCTCTTAATTCTTAATGGTTTGGTTACACGACTGAAGATTCAATCCATTAAATGGTTGGACAAACCCTCATTCCCACCACCAATTCTCAATTAGAGAAGGGATAATAATAAAAAAATTATTTTATTATTCCAATAAATATATCAAAAAAATAAATTTTTCACCTAACTTACTACAGTCGATGTTAGTCATCCCTAAAGAAAATATCAGTGCTACAGATTTAATAGTTCTCTCGGATTGTTAATCTGAGCACCGGTTCCAAAGATAGAAATCAATACCCACACATTTATTGAACATACCTTAAATGAAGTTAAATAAACCATTCAGGGAACAACCTTTCTCGGAATCAAGCGCTGTCAATTTTGGAAGACTCTTAATAATCCCAAATAATTTAAAAAATATATACTAAATTTCTGGGTCATTAAATTCTTCCCACCATAGGGATCTTTATCCCTGAAAGCTACCTCAAAACTTGGGGGAAAAGATAGTATTGTGAATGTATCTGAGCCTCCTGCTCCCATGTTCTCTCTTCAAGGTTCTCATGCTTTGAAAAAACTCACCCCAGATAAATCAACAACCCAAAAATCACCAGCTCTTATCGATCCTCTATCACCACTAGGAACTCTACAAACATCACCCCGTCTTCGATGTCTTCCTCGCCCCAGTCGATAATGTGCGATGGATCATTCATATACCTCCGCAGCTATGACACATGGAAAACATTATTCTCCCGTGGGGGAAGAGCTAGATGGTATGCCACCTCACTTATTTTACTGAGGATCTAAAATGGTCTGATGAACCTCATAGATAGATTTCTACCCTGAACAATCCTCTGTAATCCACGTTAGGATGAGACCTATAGGAAGACAAGGTCTCCATCCTCAAACTCTAAGGGTCTTTGTATCATGTTAGAATAAGACTTATACCGGCTCTATGAAGTCTTCATCCACTCTTGGATAATCTGTACCTTCTTCATGGTATCATATACATGTTCTAGACCAATAAGTGTTAACTTCCCTAGGACTTACCATCATAGAGTTGATATGCAAGGTTTCCCATACATGGCCTCAAATGGTATCATGCTGATGGTGGAGTTATAACTGTTGTTGTATGTGAAATACACATGTGGCAGGTGGTCCTTCCAACTATGGACAAAATTGAACACACAAGCACAAAGAATGTCCTCCAGTGTCTGTATGGTTCGCTCCGTCTAACCCTCTATCTGAGGGTGAAAGGTAGTGCTCAAATATAGCTGAGTCCCAAATGCCTCCGGTAATCCCCTCCATGAAGTGATTGAGGTAATGATATATGATCATGTTCATGTGCCCCATGAACACTCCTAGATAATTGGTTATGTAAAAGGGAATAACCAAAAACTCATAGTGGCCATAACGACATTATTAGGCCATCTTGGGTGCATCTTATTCTTGTACTCTTAGCTGATGGTATCCTGATATGAGGTTTATCATCGAAAACCATAGTGCTCCATTTTTCTAGTCAAAGAGATCATAAATCTTTGGGAGTGGATACTTGTATAACATGATCACCTATTTAAAGAACAAATAGTATACACAAAGCCTCTGATCCCCATCAATCTTCTTGATGAAAAATATTGGGGATGCCAATGGAGAAACACTAGGCCTTATGAACCCCTTCACCTGCAAGTCCTCCAACTATACCTACAAGTCTAAAAACACTTCAAGGGCCATCTGATATGTTGGCATAGATATCGGTTCCATCCTGTGATACATGTAGATGAATAATTCTATCTCTATGTGATGTTAGAGTCTTAGAATTTCATTATGAAATACATCATCATACTGGTCCACCACTATAGGATAACTCCGACTTCCCACTTCAATTGCTCTGAGGGTAAGACTTTCCAACTAATGAGTGAACGATTTCACCCTCCTTAGTGTAAGTACATACAGTGATGAAAATATTACCCTCTCATAGATGAAGTAAAACATGGTTCCATCCTTGTGGACGCACTGAACATTGCACCTAAAACAGACAATCTGAGCAAAGAATGTGGATTTCCATACCATACCCATGATTACATCGCATGGCCTCGATGCTGCTACTAAGATATCCTAGATGACGCTCTTGATTCATTGAGTGAGCTCACACTATATAATCATGTGTGTAATAATAAAATATTAACTTCTAGGAGTCTCTAATAATAAGGATTGAGCTAATGGCTCCATCAGAATCTCTGAGCTCTAAATGAGTGTCGTGGAAATAAAAGTGCGACTGACACCTGTGTCTATATGAACTTCAGCTATGGTGAAATTGAAATAGATCATACCTTTAATAATATTTGGAGTGCCATGGTCATCTAACTCTACCACCTAAACATGAGCTCGCCCCTCTCTTCCTAGTTCTTTTGGTCATGGTTGATAATTGGTGGGTGGTGGTGGTAGGACCTCAAACCGTATTCCACGACCTGCTGCATGACGGGAGTGGAAACGAAGCTCAAGAAAGTCTCCAGAGCCTCATGGAAGATGTGTTAGTGAATGTGGTGAACATATCTCATTTTTCGTGGATGGAGGTGGTGTCACATCAGACAAAACAAGGGGCTGGCCCTCGTCCGACCACATTTGAAGAGAGGGGAACACAGTCGCACGGCGCTGCGAAGGGGACCCGCACCCTGAGTGTCCCGCTTCCAGTCAATGTGGCACAACGTTGAGCCTCCAGTAAAATAGTCGAATGACTCTATGAGAAGTTCGAAAAAGTGTGGCAGTGTGACCCCTCATGTAGTTTGCCCCATCCTACAGGTCGGGCCATGCGGGGTCAGACCCGGACCAGACCCATTTCGGCCCAAATATGCATAAAACGCCATATCTCGCAAACCATACGTCCATTTGATAAACCATCTTCAGCGCTTGAATCCCCCAAATGAGATGATCTTATTGAGACACTCCACCTATGTTTTAGTGAAATATGGAGTGTGGCCAGGTGGGATGGTTCCTATATCTAATCAGGACTTCGATACGAAAATGATTATAACTCTCAGATCGGGCATCAGAATGATACACCGTCTGTTGCGTTGGAACCCTTGTCACATGAAAGATCATTGGGTCACTTCTAAATTGTACTTAAAGATTGTTAATGTATGAATGATGGATTGAGTAGAGTCTCCTCCCAAAATCAAGAGTACTATGTACAAGAATCCAATAACTTGTAGTGACTTGAATAATAAATAGTTATCAGATATGGATCATCACCAAGAGATCCAGGGTGTATCAGCACCTATAAATCCTATGTCTATACGCACATAGAGATATCTATAGATCATCACCTAGCGATGTTGTTTGTATCATCCCCCATCAATCATGTGTGTATGAGCACTTACCGAACATGTGTGTATAAGTTCTTGTGTGGGTCTGTAGGGGTTAGAAGGTATCAATCCTGGGTAGGTCGGGTCCTATATGGGTTAATGGTGGTTATTACCAATAGATTCTTTTGGGATCTGCAGCAAAATACTTGATAGAATAAGATGATCAACCTTATGAATAATCTTTTCTACTTCTGTACTTGTGTTATACCTATTTTTAGTTGAGTCTTTTCATTTGTGAAATATGATTGAGATCCTGATTTGTGGTTTTTAATATTAAAATTCTGAGAGGTCTATTGGAGTCTTGGGGTCCCTACTTGGTATTTTTATTCTCATCCATGCACGTACTTCACCCGCACCTTGTTGTGTCATGGGCAGATAATGGGCAGCCATAACAGAGACTCCGGGAGCTATGACCTGACAGTGGAAGATAGTTACATTTGACATGGATATTTGTGGATATGAGCTATATATTCCCTTCAGGGTGGATCCTTGGTTTAATTTCATCGGAGTTGTTTTTATGTTTTCAGTTGTAGTTGTATCTATTTAGTTGGTCTTGTATTCCAGACGCGTTACTAGTAGTACATAGTTATACTATAGTAGTTTTACTTCGTGGTAATATTTTTTTCTATACATGGACTCTATGATTGTATAGTTTTAAAGGTAATGGAATCCCTTTTTAGGGATACTTCTTTCTGGTTCTAGTAGACAACCCCTGGACTGTGGATGGTGGGCTTGGGGTAGTCACATCACGATCCCCGGGGGAGGAGTCGTGACAAAGAGGTATGGAATACTTCTCCCTCTTCATTATCTACCTACGACATGCTGCAGATTACTTGGCTACATGTCGTATATTGGTGGATCCCACCATTAGTGCATGTTCATCTAAGAAGATCTCCACCAATAATTCTCACTTTAGCATTCAAGCATTTGTCAGGATATTGAGAGATATCATCGACGCTTTGATCTACCACTGGAGACCTTTCTCTAATGTATGGGCCCTAATGAATTTGTCCCTTACCATGTTGGTGGAGTAGAATGAGTGTTCAATGAATATCATCAAGTACAAGGCCACTGAAATAATACCCTGTTATAAGTGCAGTAGCTCCTGGTTACGTGCTGAGCATAATGTCCCTGTTACGAAATTCGACCTGAAGAGGGTTTCAAAGTCCAAACAGGAGAGTGTTGCATTCTCATCTGTCTGGAGTGTTAGACCTCACCATCTAACTGATGTGACCTGGATTAGGCTGACATATAAGATCACCATCTTCTTTGTGCCTATCGCAACAAAAAGAACTCATGCAACATCCTCCATATAGTCTTCACATACCTAGGGATATGTCTTGCCACGAAACCTCGGAGGCCTCTGTTATTAGAACTTGTGCTACACTATTAGTTGGTGTGCATGGTCTTCTTGTGGGGTTGATGTAAATTTTTTCCCTAAATGTGATGTTGATGCTAGTACACCACGCATAGGTGCCAACACAGTAACATGGCCCTACACCAGAGCCTCATCGCTCGGTTGGACAACATCATGTTGTCTCTGAAGAATCATAGATGGTTATCTACATAGCGGCTATTTGAAAACAAACAGCTGCACCACGGTCAAAAATTTATACCAGGTGAGATGACTCAAAAGAGATCAAAAGTAAAACATATCCATAACACACTCAATTATTGTTTTCGTTCCCCATGATGGAAATCAGAATTCTGGTTCTTAGTGTATGGATACATCGGCCCCCACACCAACACTAGACTCCCCAAACTAAAACCACACTCAAAACACATAACACTATTTCTCTATTATAATTATCTGAATCCTAGTTCTTGGGTAGAACCTACACCTATCATACTACATTGGCATGACCCGTCCCCCAGGACTCGTATCGTGCTTACCCCAAGCCCTCCTTCCAAAGGCCAGTGGTTGGAACTAGCACCGAAAGGAGTTTCGATAATTTGATAAGTTAATTCCATTAAACCATTATAAACACACAGTCCATGCACACAACAAGATGTAACTACGAAGTATAAATTAATTAGAAAATGTGCGTACTAAATGTAAAGGAGTCAGAATACAATCCCATCTGAAAAGATAAAACTACAACTAAAAACATAAAAACACCTCCTGATATCGTCGACCAAGGATACTACCTAAAGGGAAGGTTGAGATCATCTCTGCAGCTCTCCATGTTAGTTGTCACCACTATCCACCATCAGTTCATATCTTCCTGAGTCACAGTCAAGGATTACAATCGCTTTCCTGGGAAAAAACAAGGTACGGGCGAAGCTTGTGCATGGGTGAGTATAAAAATTCCCATTAGGGACCCTGAGACCCCAGAAGGTCTCTCAAAATTCCATAAAAAACCAAAAATCATGATCTAAAAACAATTCACAATGGAAAACACTCAGGTCAAAATAGGTATAACATAAGTATATAAGTACATATGATTAGTCGTAAAGATAGATCATCTTATTCTATCAAGGGTTCTGTTGTTGATCCACATAGGATCACTCGGTACTAACCACCAATTACCAAAACAGGATCGATAGGTAGTATCCCCATCTAACCCACACTGCATCCGACCCACCGATAATATATATATTATAACCCCAACTGACCCACACAAGATCTGACCCACACAAATTTGGTAGTCGCAGATCCACACAAGATCACCAGGTGCTGATCCACACAGAATCTCTAGGTACTGATTCACAAAAGACCATTTGTTTATTATCCACATAGTATTTCAAGGTATTTTTCCACATATGATCACTAGGATCTGATATACACTGGATCTCTAGGTGCTGATCCACACATGATCACTATTCATTTTCACATCTCATCCATCCACTGGATTATTGTAAATAGTATGATGGATTCTGGGTGGATCCACTTTTAAAGACATCACTAATAAATCAATGAGAAAAAATTCCCAAAAATATGTAACCCAATTATCTGTCATGTAATAAGTGTTCCAACGCAACCGATAGAGCATCAATCGGATGCCCGGTTAGAGAGTTATAAACATTTTAATGTCGAGGGACCGGTTGGATTCATGTATGATCCATCACAGCCATACTCCATCATTCTCCAAAACATAGGTGGACTGTATCAAAATTTCTATTTCATTCCAAGGATTCCAGTGCCACAGACAGTTCGTCAAACATATGTCTCATTTACAGGATATGGCCTTGTGTGCATATCTGGGCTGAAATGGGGCTAGTTTGGCCAGACCCAGGAAGAGCCGACCTGGCTCAGTTAGGGTCAACTCGAGCTGGTCTGGGCCCAACCTAGTCTAGCATATACTGGCTGGGCCACAGACTGGACATACTCGAAATGGCTGGGCTGCGTTGGGGTCGACCGCCTCACCGGCTGGCGCGACCTGCGTGATTGGTCGTGCGACACCTCATTCCCGAACATCTCAATGTGTCATTCATCTCTGTGAATGGTGGTGCCACATGGAGCCACCTCGACTTGCAGAGATACCCGCGAAGCATATTTCCCATTCACTGCGGGACCTGTGGGGTGTGGTTCCCCTTCACTGTAGGACCCACATGGTGCGTGTCCTCTATGCCACGAGGCATGGTCCCCCTTCACTACTTTCATGCTGGCGCTTCTTCCATGGGGCTCTAGCGATGCTCTAGATCTCCGTTTACACAAATTTCTATGACAATGGGCCTCTAAAAGATCCATTTTCACTAGGTGGCCCTTTTATTCTTATTACCGTCAAATTCAAAACTCACCCGCAAAAATGAAATTTTATAAAATCGGTGAAGGGTTCGGGCCTTGTATGTTTCGCCCACATGCTTCGTGTTAGCATCATTAGAATAGGGTATCAAATAATAACATCACATAGATATTTATTAATCCACGTTCCAATATCCTATAATAAACACCCCCAAATTCATGAAAAAATAAAATAATGAGAGTTTCGTAAATTTAATAACATCCCCTACCTCTTAAATGGGCGAGTCATCGTGGTTTTGGATAGAGAAGTGTTCTCAATTAATGAATCCTCTGACGTGAAACAATCCCAGATCATTGTTGTCACAGTACATTGACAAAGGTTCCTTGAATGATGAAGCTTTGTCAAAACCCCATCATAAGCTCCATTTAAAAAGAGGGGTAGGGTGAATAACATAGTGACAGAATTAATGAGGATCATTAATGAGGTTTTTAGTTAATGATCCTTTTAATTCCTAATTGTGTGGTTACAAAACTGAAGATTCAAGCCATTAAATTACCTGACAACCCATCAGCCCCACCACTACCGCTGAACAAGAGGTTGGATAATAAAATAATAGAATTTTTTAATTATTTCTTTATCAGTTTCAAACCTAACTTTTTCTCACGACCTACTATAGTCAATGTTAAGATGCCCCTAAGGGATTCCCAACATTGTAGATTCAACAGTACTCTCATATTTTTAATCTGATCACTGGTTCCAAAGGTAGAAAACGACGCATGCATGATTATTGAATGTAACTTTAAATTAGTTCAAAAATCCATTTCGGGCACAACGGTCCTCGGAATCATTCCCTGTCAAATTTTGTAGACTTATAATAATCCCAAATAATTTTTTTAATAATATTATGCAATCTTTGTGTCATTAAGAAGATATTCATAGTATTAATTAATTGAAAAATTAATTAAGAGAAAAAAAATTTATTACTTAATTGTCAAATTAAATAATGGGATTGATGGGTGTGATTCATTAGTTGTGTAATTAATTAACATGTAAGACATAAACAATTAATTTGTTAATTAATTTAAGGTATTAATGTGATTAGTTGATTTTTGAATTAAGGAATGTATTTGATGTGATTAGTTAATAGTATCATTATCTATTGTTATTTTTTTAATTATTTAATTATTTAATTATATAGAGTTATTGATGGGATTAGTTAATTTATGAATTCAGTATTTTTATTTATGTGATTAGTTAGATACTGAATTAAGTAGAGTAGTTGATGTGAAAAGTAAACTATTTAATTGACTAAGGAAATTAACATGATTAATTATTTTTTGAATCGATTAATGTTTTTGTTGTGATTCATTTATTTTTGAGATAACTAATGTAATTTTTGTGTTTAATGAATTGTTAAATTTTTTATTACATTGGTTTTGATAAATATATATTGAATTAATTATTTTTTGTTGAATTAAAACATGGTCATTCAATTTTTTGATTTAGTTAATGAAAAAGTTTTCATTAATTTGTGTTAAATAAATAATGGTAACATGGTTATTCAATAGTGTGATTTAAATAATAGTGACAATTTCATTCATTAGAGTGAAATAAGAAATGATAAAATGGTTATTAAAATGGGTAATTTAATGACTGGTAATGTGGTCATTTAATTGTTAAATATAATTGGTAATATGGGTATTCAGTCATGTGGTATCCATTGTGGATAGTTCAAATTCAGGCATTGGTTGAAACATGTATTGGTGTTCAGGTGACTTTGGGAACCATGATTTTTATGTCTTTAAATAGAAAATTTTTAATAATTTGATAAACTAATCAGTTATGCATTATACATATTCATATTACTATTACATACACTATTTTCCACAAGAATTATATTATACACCTTTGGTAGTGGACTAATGAATTTTAATCACACCATACACATGATGATTGACCGGTACACTAATAGATATTATTATTACATTCCATTATAATGGAGAAGTTACTGTGTTAGGTGGCTTTGTGGGGGTGAAGAATGCATGAGGGAACCAAACATTGTTCGAGACCCACATGGGTGTCGTCGGTGTCTTTACATGTTAAGTTCATATTGACACATGGAATGTACCTCAACATGAAATATTTATTGTTCACCTTAAACATTATACTTCAAGAATTTTCTATCCTGATATACTGTTATTGTTTATGATTATATGTTTCCACTATCATTTATTTATTTATTATAGTGTATTTCCCATATAAAATTAGGATTATGTATACCCATGAATGACTTAACATAATCTCACTTCAATTTGGAATATTCAATCATACGGGGAGGTGTTCTTGAGGTCACGTAGCAAACCAGCATGGGGCATCTGTGTGAGGAACATGTGATGGGAAAATACATAGTGGTATCAAAGGTGTCTTCTTTAATTTTCTTCGGTCTAACTATTTTCGGATGATATACATGAGACTAGTAAGAGTTAAGGATTGGTTGTGAGCTCGTTCATGGGATCATCTACCCCATGTTTTGTGGAGAACCCAAGCATATATAGTGGGATAGTTGTTAATACCGTTTGTTGTTACATTTTAATTTTATTTCACCATGGGTGACACACTTGTTTATTGATTTGGTGGTTGTTTCTGAGATGTCGTGTGATTGTCTTGTGTCCATGAATAGGTTGAGTTTTGAATCAGTATAAATCACTCTAGGAACCCTATATATTATCTAATCATGGATCAATTTAGGCACACAGGGGAAAATAGGTCAAAGGTATGTTGTTAAACTTTAACTGTTTTCCTTGATATTGTTATTGAACAACAAAAAGTGCCTAACATGAAATTGAGAATGATTATAAAATGATAAAAGATGAGAATAATAGTGTGTCTAAATGGGAAACATGAATTATGACAATAGTTTTACCCATGTTAACCAATATCTAAGTAAAGGATGGTGGTAGTGACTCAATATTGACCATATGGTGGAAAAAATGGGGAATTACATGATATGGATTTTTTAAAATCCCTCCTGTTAATTTAGATAATCTTGTAATGTTAGAATAATATTATTTTTGTTTCATTGAACCTTGATGTGGGTGGATTAATTAGTGAAAATGGATTGTTTTGGGAACTTATTTTGGATTTCTATGAGGGACCATTTGGTTTTCAATGGTCTGATGAGATATTGGAAGGTAGGGAAGCCCGTTTCTTTAGACAAGTTAAGGTGTTTCTAAAATGTGATGTTACATTGGTGATGAATGATTAGTGGTCGTATTCATTGATTAATTATTAGTGTACTTGTAATTATTGACTATCATCTCACCAACCATGACATCATCTCGGGTACATTGAGAAAGATATATCTATACAACTAGATATATAATTGTGTTTTTTTGGATATGGTGTCACGACCCGTCCTTGGGCCCGTGCCGTGACTACCCCAAACCCGCCATCCATAGGCCAGGGGCTGCCGACTAGCACCAAAGGCGTAAATCCCGATAACTGGGAAGGAATTGCCTTTATAAAAGTAAACAAAACACCACAGAGTACAAGAGGATGTGAAACACTAAGTACAAAGAGAAGTGTTGAAAGGTAAATGGGCCAGAATACAAACCCAAATGAAAGTACAACTATAGCTGAACCAAGTACAATAGAAAAAGAAAATAGTTGGAAGGAAGGAAGTGGCTCCTGGGTCGTCCTCCTTGGATCCTACCTGAAGGGTAGGTACAGATGGCACAACTCCTGGATCATCCACCACGAATCCTACCTGAAGGGTAGGTACAGATAGCCTCCACAACGCTCTCACCCGTCAACTTCCTCCGAGTGTCCTCTCTCCGTGAAGTCCACCTCCAGATACTGACTCGTCGTGTAGTCCACCTATGGGTACTGACTCATTGCGTAGTCCACCTCCGGGTACCGTCCAGTCCTCGAACACTCGGTCTCCGTCAGCACTGCCCGTCGTCTGCAACCAACACAACGAGGTGCGGGCATAGCCCGTGCAGGGGTGAGTAAAATGATACTCAGTAGGGATCCTGAGACCCTCATGGTCTCACTAAAACCAACAAGGTTAACCAAAAAGAATATCTCAACAGATAACCTCTACTTAGGTATATGCTCATGCATATACCTAAGTTATCTAGTAACCCATCTCAATCATGAGGAAAACACCAAGATCATGAAATAAACGGATAAACACTACCCAGGTATATTCCCATACATATACCTAAGTTATCAAGTGACCCATCTCAATCATGTGTTAAACACAAAGGTCAAAAGTCTCAGCTCAAACCAGGATTTTCATTATCGAAACCGTAACTGCTGAAGAGCCCCGTCTCTAGAGTGTATAGTGGTCCTGTCATGACTCCGAGTTACTGCTCACTAACCTATGACTGCTGAGGTACTCCTCCTGTCGAGTACTGTGGGCCTATTGCTACAACCAAGCACTTCCCACCATGGGTCTGTCGCTACAACCAAGTGCTCCCCCTCATAGCCTCAAGAGGTACTCCTTCTGTTGAGTACCGTGGGTCTGCCGCTACAACCAAGCGCTCCTCCGCCATGGGTCTGCCGCTACAACCAAGCCCTCCCCCTCACAGCCTCTAGAGGTACTCTTTATGTTGAGTATCGCGGGTCTGCTTCTACAACCAAGCGCTCCTCTGCCATGGGTCTGCCGCTACAACCAAGCGCTCCCCACTGGGCTATCCGAAACACACCGAGTCGATTGGTCAAGCAGTCGTCAAGTCTCAGCCGGCTATGTAGTCTCCGTACTCCGCATGCTCGTCTTCGGGAGGGTCCGCTCCCCGAGATGCTGGTCGATACTCCATGTATCTCAAAGTCCCACGAAGAAGTATCTCAAAGGACCGCCTCTTCATAGGGGTCTCAATGCAACAGACTGTGCGTCAATCGGACATCTGATCTGTGAGTTACTAGCCTTTTCGTCCCAGGGGCCCGGTTGGTTTCGTAAATGAACCAACCCGGATGTATCTCAACTGTACCCCGAACTCTCATAGGGTATACTCATAGGGACCATTTCTCAACGTGATCACCAACGCCGCTGACGGTTCGTCAAACGGACGCCCGGTCTGAAAGATATCATCTTTTCAGTTCCAGGGGCCCGGTTGGATTTCGGGTACAATCCAACCTAGCCACTATCCAACAGCAACCAAAACTCAGGATAATCATGCCATATGTTCCATCTCATCAAAAGAAATTCAACGAGATAAACGGCGTGCCAATCGGACGCCCGGTCTGTGAGTTATTGGCTTTTTCGTTACAGGGGCCCAGTTGGTTTCATGAGCGAACCAACCCGATCGTACTCCGACGGCATCCAAACCTCAAGTGGAGTAAGCCAAAAGATCTGTCTCACTTAGAGGAATCCATCAAGTCGACGACACATCAGTCGGATGTCCGGTGCTCAAGATATATTTGTTTCCGTTCTGAGGGCCCGGTTGGTTTCGTGTACGAACCAACCCGGCCGAACCCAAATTTCTCCAAAACCTTGAGTGTAATACACTGAAACGACCGTCTCTTTCCAAGGATCGCATTGCTGCTGACGGTGCATCAATCGGAGGTCCGTAGCCCACGATATGGGCAAAAGACCAAAGAGGGTCCGAAAACGGGGGGTCTGGGCCCGGACCGACCCGACCCGAGTCCGACCCGGGTGGGCCCGGCCGGTGCGGCTCGGCCCGACCGGCCAGCCGCGGCTCTGCCCGCACGGCCGAGCGGAAGCCATGGGTGGGGTGCGCAGCTCCCCCACCCTCGCCACTAATTGAGGCCGGCGGTAACCGCCGCCGCCAGCCCTCCGGTGGCGCGCTGCCTCCACCTTCCGCGGACCACCGGACGCGCTCCGGTGGTCCGTTTCTCCTGCCGTCTTCGCCAACGGTCCTCCCGGGACCTGACCTTCAATTCAAAGGGATTCAAACTCCATAGCGGCCTGCTTCATTGTCGTCTGACAATCCGCACGTCAATTAACAAAATGCACCATCTTCGTGGTTCTCCGGCACGACGCGATGGCGCCGCGCCCCTTCACTGTGGCCCGACTCCGTCCGCGGATGTCTTCGAGTTTCTCCGATGTGGCGCAATGGCATCTCACCCTTGTTCGTTTTCACGATGCGGCGCGACGGCGCCACACATTCATTTTATCGCGTTCCGCACTGTGCGACGGCACCGTGCCATACCCGTTTCAATCCACAAAAGAAACCCAGAAGGATAAAGAGGAGGGATGACCATGTTTGTGCGGTCTGTCCCCCTCTCGTTAGTTGATAGCAAATGGTCATATTTCACGAATATCGTCAAGGTAATAATCACGAAGAAATTAAATAATAATCCTCAACATCAATCCGCATGAACGAACAATCTGCGGATCAACCTGGAATTGGTTGGTCCGCGCTCGTTGTTCTTTTCTCAAAAGATAATAGAACACCAAAATAAAATCCCCTACCTCAAGCGTTGTCGAGCGAGGGTTCATCGCGGATTTTCTCGTCGCGGATGAAAGCGTCGCGGAAGGCGCGTCGCGGATGAAGCGGCGTTGAAGTCGCGGTACACGGCGTCGCGTCGTCGATCTCTGAGGGTTTGGCGTTCTTTGTCGGAGGTCGGAGTGTTCTTCGCGTTATTCATCGAAGAAGAATGCTTTCATCCAAATTTTCTCCACGCCACAAGATCCAACAGAAATAAAAAAAGAGTTATCTTATTTTATTAACGCACATGACACGTTTGAATTTCAAAACAAAAGAAACAAACAATTAATTCAATGAATTAATTGTAACGATTTAACCGCCCAATTAATGAGGCATTTTTTTAACCAGAAAAATGCACAGTTGACTTTCATTAAAGAGGGGGGGTTGCGGGTGAGTTACTTAGAGGAAAAGAAATGGTGGGGCTCGTACGGGACCCACCTCACAAATATCCTACCAAGTGGGTAGGATATTTTGGGTTCCACCCTATCCGCTTAACTTATCTTAAGTGGATTTTAAGTGGTTTTAAGTGAAATAAAATAAAGTTGTCGCACCACTTTATTCTATTTCTTAACTTAACCCCAAAAATTAAAAACCACACCCGAGAAAATGCAACTCCGGAAAAGGCATTTCTAAGAAAATATCGGCACTGCAATTCCATCGGTGGCCTCGAAATTCGATTCCGAGCACCGGATCAGAAGTTAGAAAAAACCCGCTCGTTCGTTCACTGAACGTACCCGAGCTAAACTTCAGAAAATGATTCTGAGCACACCAGGACTCGGAATCAGGCACTGTCAGAAACTGCGTTCTTGTAAAATTTCAAAGAAAATTTAGAAAAAAATTTCCATGAAATTTCCGGGTCTTTACATTACTCCCACCTCAGGGCTTTACTCCCTTATAAAGCTTTAACACAAACTAGGGCAACAAAAGCGGTTCTGAGCATGCATATGAGCCTTCCGCTCCCATGTGCTCACCTGGAGGTTCTCGTGCTGCCCAAGAAGGTGCACCCGAGGAATCAACCGTTCTCGTAGGATCCGCTCCTGTCGATCCTCAATCCCTACAGGAACCTCCGTGGAAGTAACCCCATCGCCATCATCCTGCTCCTCGTGGTCGATGTTATGCGAAGGGTCAAGCGCGTATCTCCTCAGTTGAGATACCTGGAAAACGTCGTGCATCTAGTGCAACTGAGGTGGATGGGTCAAGCAGTAAACCACCTCACCTACCCAGCTAAGGACCTAGAAAGGTCCGTTGATCCTCGGAGATAACTTGCCGCCTTGGTCACGTCTCCGTAAACCTCGTCGAGGTGAGACCCTTATAAGGACGTGATCGTCATCCTCGAACTCCAGAGGTCTCCAACTCCTGTTAGAACTGGAACTCAAAATGACTGCTGCCACGAGGGTAAGGTTGACCGACTCAGGAGTGTTCGGTCGCACCCCCCCCCCCCTGTGGATGAGTTTATCCTATTCTTCCTGGGGTATCCTTTTCGCCGACCAAGGAAAACCCATCCCGACTTCGTAGTTAAACCACAACCTTCTTGCCTAATACTGTCAATTTGTGTATGAACTGTGATTGCCCAGTCCATACTCAAACCAACGTCGTAAGGCCTCGACACTGCCACCAAGAGATTCCAATCGAAACTCTCGCCTCGAGGGTCTCTCCACACTATCGACGTAAGTGTGATTATCGAGTCTCCTCCCAAGGTATCTCCAGATGTGAGGGTCAAGTCCACGGCTTACCGGAAACTCTAGGTCGAGAACAAGATTTGTGAATGCAAGGAATGATTCATATCAACGTCTGTTACTACAGCAGCTAGTAGTGGACACAGACAGTCCCTTGAATCATTTTTAGAGCCATCGGGTCACTCTCCTTGACCGCATGCAGCCGCACTCTTCCTCCGCCCTCCAGCTCCCTGAGCCTGGCGGGGATACCTAAGGCGGGTGGTTGTATCATGTTAAGATGTACACCACCTCATGCTGCTCTCCTAGCTCTGCCTCCACGTCTATCTCTTCGCAGACTCATCTCTCTTTAAAGATTCCACTTCTTGGAACATTTAACATGCCCGAGTCTCTAAGACTGGCACCAGTTTCTTGTTTCTTACTGCACTGTGCAGTCCTCATCCGCTCCTAGATGATCTGCACCTTATTTTCCTACGATCTGGAAGAGCTGCTAAAATTTCTCATTTTCCAAAAAGAGAAAATCGGTCTCATCCCTTGGATGAACCACGCCCATTTCCTAATACATTAAATCCTAACATGAAGGATGCATTCATGCCATGGTTGATGTCGTAAGGCCTCGACATAACTACCTAGAGATCCAACTGTCTCTCTTGCCTCCAAGGGTCGAGTCACACTGTCGGCATCATTGCGAGGTCACTGGGTCTCCTCCAGTAGAAATCTCGAAAGTGAGGGTCAATTCAATAGTCTTAACCAGGACCACTCAGTATCAACCAAACAAAAAGGACATGAAATCAAACATCACAAAGATAAGTGTCTTTTTATTATTGAAGCTCATACTACAAAGACAAGAATACAACAGCAACATGGAACTAGAAGTACAAGGGACGTATCCACTAGTTCCTCTCCTGTCCACCTGCTCCCGGATCTCTACTACCTTGTCCACTACTCGGCTATTTCTCAAGCACCCGCCGCTGCTTCTACCTCGGTGGCTCCTCCAAAGCCTGCGGATCATCTGTACGAGGAGTCGGACAGTCACGTTCTAGGTGACCCTTTCCGCTGCATTCATAACACTTCCTACTCCTCGTACGGTTGGCTCTAGTCCTCTTGGACCTCTGCATCATCTGTCTACTGCCCACAGATGACTCGGCTACTGATGGAAAACCCTGTGGAAAAGTTAGAATCTTCTGTACACACTCGGGGTGTAGAGCTACTGGCACAAACTCCACCCTGACGAAGGTCTCGAAGTCTTCCCATGTGAATTCCATCCCATCGCAAAACTGGAACAAGTGGCTCCACCACCTTCCTGCTGCTTCCTGAAGAAGGCTGGCAGCAAAGATCACCATGAAGTCTGTCGGCGTCCCCACTAGCCTAAAGACTCTCACCACAGCCTCCAGCCAATCCTCAGCCGCCTGAGGGTCCGTCTCTCGCAGGAACCTGGGTGGCCTCTGGAGCTGAAACTCGTGTAGCGCACTCAAGTGGCATGCATCGCCTACTGCTAGGGCTGGTGGAATCGGTGGCCCAACATATGGTAGTACTGCTAGTGCCTCAACTACAAGAGGGCCATGTACCGAAGCCTCGTCACTCGGCAAGCTGTCAGTACGCACATCCCTTTGGGCTCTAGCTGGTCATCCATGAAAAGGCATCCTGAATGAAACAACGTGACATGGTAAAACATTTATACCTGGTGAGCTGACCTAGTTTGAGATGACATTTAAAAACATCTGGAAACACACACGCAATCAGTGTTTTCGTGCACAAAGTCAGAAATCAGTTGTCAGGGTCCTGGTGTATGGATATGTCGGCTGCCCGCACCAACACTGGACTCCCTGAACTGAAGACCACACTCGGTTCTCTTAACACTATTGCTTCACAAAAAGAAAATAACAGAGTTATAAGTTCTACGGTAGAACCGACTCCTCTGATACCAATTAGTCACGACTCGTCCTCGGGCCTGTGTCGTGACTACCCCAAGCCCACCTTCCATAGGCCAGGGGTTGGCGACTAGCACCAAAGGCATAAATCCCGATAACTGGGAAGGCATTGCTTTTATAAAAGTAAACAAAACACCACAGAGTACAAGCAGAAGTGAAACACTATGTACAAAGAGAAGTGATGAAAGGTAAATGGTCCAGAATACAAACCCAAATGAAAGAACAACTACAATTGAAAAAAGTACAACTGAAAAAGACAACAGTTGGAAGGACGGAAGCGGCTCCTGGGTTGTCCTCCTCAGATCCTACCTGAAGGGTAGGTATAGATAGCCTCTACAATGCTCTCACCTGTCAACCTCCTTCGAGTGTCCTCTCGCCATGAAGTCCACCTCTGGATACTGACTCGTCGTGTAGTCCACCTCCAGGTACTGACTCGTCACGTAGTCCACCTCCGGGTACCGTCCAGTCCTCGAACACTCGGCCTCCGTCAGCACTGCCCGTCGTCTGCAACCAACACAACGAGGTGCGGGCATAGCCCGTGCAGGGGTGAGTAAAAAAATACTCAGTAGGGACCCCGAGACCCTCAAGGACTCACTAAAACCAAAAATGTTAACCAAAAAGAAGATCTCAACAGATAACCTCTACTTAGGTATATGCTCATGCATATACCTAAATTATCAAGTAACTCATCTCAATCATGAGGAAAACACCAAGATCATGAAATCAACGGATAACCACTACCCAGGTTTATGCCCATAAATTTACCTAAGTTATCAAGTGACCCATCTCAATCATGAGGTAAACACAAGTTCAAAAGTCTCAGCTCAAACCAGGATTTTCATTATCGAAACCGTAACTGCTGAAGAGCCCCGTCTCTAGAGTGTACAGTGGTCCTGTCACGACTCTGAGGTACTGCACACTAACATAAGACTGCTGAGGTACTCCTCCTGTTGAGTACTGTGGGCATGCTGCTACAACCAAGCGCTTCCCACCATGGGTCTGCCGCTACAAACAAGCGCTCCTCCGCCGTGGGTCTGCCACTACAACCAAGCGCTCCCCCTCATAGCCTCTAGAGGTACTCCTTCTGTTGAGTACCGCGGGTCTGTCGCTACAACCAAGCGCTCCTCCGCCATGGGTCTATCGCTACAACCAAGCGCTCCCCACTGGGCTATCCGAAACACACCAAGTCGATCGGTCAAGCAGTTGTCAGGTCTCAGCCGTCTACACGGTCTCCGTACTCCGCACGCTCGTCTCCGGGAGGGTCCGCTCCCCGAGCTGCTAGTCGATACTCCAAGTATCTCAAAGTCCCACGAAGAAGTATCTCAAAGGACCACCTCATCATAGGGGTCTCAACGCAACAGTTGGCGCGTCAATCGGACGCCCGGTCTGTGAGTTACTAGCCTTTTCGTCCCAGGGGCCCGGTTGGTTTCGTGAGTGAACCAACTTAGCCATATCTCAACTGTACCCAGAACTCTCATAGGGTATATACTCATAGGGTATACTCATAGGGACCGTTTATCAACGTGATCATCAACGTCGATGACGGTTCGTCAAACGGAAGCCCGGTCTTAAAGATATCAGCTTTTTCGTTCGAGGGCCCGGTTGGATTTCGGGTACAATACAACCCGGCCACTATCCAACAACAACCAAAACTCAGACGAATCATGCCAGAAGTTCCATCTCATCAATAGAAATTCAACGAGACAGACAGCCCGTCAATCGGACGCCCGGTCTGTGAGTTATTGGCTTTTTCGTTCTAGGGGCCCGGTTGGTTTCGTGAGCGAACCAACCCGACCGTACTCTGACGGAATCCGAACCTTGATCGGAGTAAGCCAAAAGATCTGTCTCACTTAGAGGAATCCATCAAGTCGACAGCACGTCAGTCGGACGTCCGGTGCTCAAGATATATCTATTTCCGTTCCGAGGTCCCGGTTGGTTTCTTGTACGAACCAACCCGGCCGAACACAAAGTTCTCCGAAACCTTGAGTTTAACATACCTAAACGACCGTCTCGTTCTAATGATCACATCGCCGCTAACGGTGCGTCAATCGGAGGTCTGTAACCCAGGATATGGGCAAGAGACCAAAGAGGGTCCGAAAATGGGGGATCTGGGCCCGGACCGACCCGGCCCAACCCCCCCTGGGCCGGCCCGAACCGGGTCGACCCGACCTAGGTCTGACCCAGCTGGGCCCAGACCAGCCTGGCCGGCGTGGCTCGGCCCGACCGTCCAGCCACGGGTGGGGTGCGCGGCTCCCCCACCCTCGCCGCTAATTGAGGCCGGCGACACCCGCCGCCGCCAGCCCTCCGGCGACTACCGCCGCCGCCTACCCTCCGGTGGCAACTGCAGCCGCCAGCCTTCTGGCGGCGCACCGCCGCCGCGCCGGCGTGGAGCACCGCCACTGCCTTTCGCGGACCACCGGACGTGCTCCGGTGGTCTGTTTCTCCTGTCGTCTTCACCAATGGTCCTCCCGGGACCCGACCTTCACTGCGATGGGATTCAAATGCTATAGCGGCCTGCTTCGACGTCGTCTGACAATCTGCATGTCAATGAACAAAATGCGCCGTCTTCGTGGTTCTCCGGCATGACGCGATGGTGCCGCGCCCCTTCGTCGTGGCCTGACTCCGTCCGCGAATGTCTTCAGGTTTCTCTGATGCAGCGCGATGGCGTCACGCCCTTGTTCGTTTTCACGACGCGGCGCGATGGCGCCGCGCATTCCTTGCTGCACATTCCGCGCGGTGTGACGGCACCTCACCATCCCCGTATCAATCCACAAAAGAAACCCACAAGGATAAGGAGGAGGGTCGGCCGTGTTTGTGCGGTCCGGCCCCCTCTCGTTAGTTGATAGCAAATGGTAATATTTCACGAAGATCGTCAAGGTAATAATCACGAACAAATTTAATAATAATCCTCAACATCAATCCGCATGAACAAACGATCCGCGGATCAACCTACAATTGGTTGGTCCGCGCTCGTCGATCTTTTCTCAAAAGATAATAGAACACCAAAATAAAATCCCCTACCTCAATCATCGTCGAGCGAGGGTTCGTCGCAGATTTTCTCGTCGTGGAAGAAAGCGTTGCGGAAGGAGCATCGCGGAAGAAGCGTCATTGACGTCGTGGTACACGGCGTCACATCGTTGATCCTTGAGGGTTTGGCGTTCTTCATCGGTGGTCGGAGCGTTCTTTGTGTTCTTCGCATTCTTCGCCTTCTTCGTCGAAGAATAATTCTTTCCTCAAAATTCTCTCCACGCCATAAGATCCAACAGAAATAAAATAAGAGTTATCTAATTTTATTAATGCATATGCTAGATTTGAATTTCAAAAGAAAAGAAATGAACAACTAATTCAATGAATTAATTGTAACGATTTAACCGCCCAATTAATGAGGCGTTTCTAAACCTGAAAAATGAACGGTTGACTTTCATTAAAGAGGGGGGTTGGAGGTGTGTTACTTAGAGGAAAAGAAATGGTGGGGCTCATGCGGGCCCCACCTCACAAATATCCTACCAAGTGGGTAGGATATTTTGGGTTCCACCCTATCCGCTTAACATAGCTTAAGTGGCTTTTAAGTGTCTTTAAGTGAAATAAAATAAATTTGTCGCACCACTTTATTTTATTTCTTAACTTAACCCCGAAAATTAAAAACTACACCCGAGAAAACACAACTCCGGAAAAGGCATTTCTAAGAAAATACCAGCGCTGCGATTCCATCGGTGCCATTAGAATTCTATTTTGACCACCAGTTCAGAAGTTAGAAAAAACCCGCTCGTTCGTTCACTGAATGTACCCGAGCTAAACTTCGGAAAATGATTCCGGGCACACCGGGACTCGGAATCAGGTGCCGTTAGAAACTGAGTTCTTTTAAAATTCTAAATAAATTTAAGAAAAAATTTTCCTTGAAATTTCCGGGTCTTTACATATGGGTCCCCTTGGTGGTTTTTATAATGAATTGATATGTTTGTGGAGCTGGATAGTGCGAGTTATTTCATCAACAGTTTAAGTGTGAGGTTATTATGAGGGATTGAAGGTTGATGAAAAATATGGACCATGGTACATGGTGGTTGAGTTTCACGAAGAATATGTAGTAATGAAGCACATATGATAAGGATCATCGTGTCGTTATTGCGTGCATCAATCAAAATAATGGGTTGAAAGTATTGGCATGAGAATTAAAATGAGGTACCAATTAAGAGAATGTTTAAATTCCTCAAGGAAGGGACATGTGGTCTTTATAAGAGATGGATTAATGTTCTTTCTAGGTAGTATTTGATTTCAATAATGATTGACAATTGAATAGTGATTTGAATTTTTTGGGAAAATTATGTTTGGAAATGTGACAGAATGCTGTTGATGGTGATATTAAGACTGATACATCCTTGAAGAGAATCTTCTACATGTGTTGGATCACAATGAGAATTTGTTGAGAGGAAATATTGTCTTGTTAGTATATGTATTGTGAAAAAATATTTGTCTTTAGATATAATTTTGGGAGGGAGAAATAGATGTGAATGATCTTTGGTCCAATCTTTTAAAATCATAATATAAAGGAAGCTTTGGAGTGCAGCTTGAGGAAGAGCTATTTTAAGGTGGAGAGATTGTAAGAACCTGAAAATTTAGAGAGTCCTATATAACTAATTTATAGGTACTATTTTAAATTTTGTTGAGTTATTTTCCATATGTTTTTAGTTTTGGAATTTTTTTGGAGATGTTTGAAAATTAAATGGGAGGTGATGGGGCAGACAGTGCAATCCTATGTAAGAAACTGTTCGCGGGAATTAATTATGTTAGAAAATTAATTCTAAAAATTACTGAACCCCCATAATTAATATAAAAATGATCCAAATTTGTCTATAGGTCCCCATTTTGGGTTTTTAGATCTATATGGATAGATTTTTGGCCCTCCCTACCACCATTATTTTCATATCGAAGCTTGGATCGAAGATCACTTTTCTCTAGGTAAGCGATTTTATCTCCCATTATTCCCTCATTCTTCCTCTACCCTGTCAATTGTTTTTAATTGATTTAATCCTATGTATTAGATCGATATATGTCTATTTGTGGAGATATTTATATTTTATTGAAAATTTAGATATAATTTTTTTAAACATTATTTTCTTGACTCTTGATATTTTTGGTTTTGATATTCAGATCTAAATCTACATGGTTTTTCCGCTCATGTTTTGGGGATTATCATTAAGAAACTAGTCTTATAAAAATTGATGTATCTGGATAATATTATTTTAACATAGTCTTGATATTCGTTGTGTTAATGAAATTTCATTATTTCTAGAGTTCTTCCACACTATGAATTCCAAAATTGGGTTAATTAATGTGTCTAATTGATGAATTGGTTTATAATTAAAATTGATGATTAATGGGGAATTTAATATTTAGTCTAAAGATATATATTTATTGATAAATAATTTTTATATTAATTATGATTATTAGGTTTTGTCAAATTAGATAATTCGTTGATTAATTAATTTTGTGAATTTCGAGTTTTGATTTAGATAATTGAAAATAGATTTAATTTAGTTATTTTTGAAATTGATGATTAATTTTTTAGTCAGTCATGGTATTGAGGTTTTTTCCATTAAAATAATTAATTGAGAAAGTAACTATGGTATATAGGTGTTTCTAAATTATATAATTAATGTGATTTTTAATTATAATAAATAAGGATTTTGGATTTCAATTAAGACCTATTGACTAAATAAGATTATTATAAAAATATATTACTAATTGGAAAGTTGATTTTGAGACTAAGGGGATTAAAATTTAGATATTTAATTAGTTAACTAATTATGAGTTTTAGGTTCTTCCCATATTGATAATTAATGGAAGGATAAGTTATGAGATTAAGGGATATATGATTTAGATAATTAATAAAGGGGTTAATTTCCAAATGTTGAGATACTTGTTTTAAGATTTTAAATTAATCAATTCTTTTTGTGATGTCTATAAATATGAGTTGATATATTTAATGGTATTTTAATTATGATTTATCTAGATATATTAGTTGATGTGATTAATGATATATTAATTAGGAGATTTGTAGATATATTAGCTGAGATAATTAATAGCTGGTCTAATTAAGAGTTTTCATGGTATATATATTGTGATTATTAATTGTATAATAAATTTTGAGATGAAATGACTGATATTTTAATAAATAGTTTCTGAATTAATTTTTTATAATATGTTTCATATATTTAATAATTAATTGAAAATTAATTATTAGAATTGACATGCTTAATAAATCATGGAAATAATTATAGGTAATTGTATGATAAAATAATTCTTGAATTTGTAATTAGATTAATATGATAAATTAACTGTAGAATTAATTAGTGATATTAATGGGATTAATTAGATAACTAATTAATTAAAGGAATTAATTTTATTATTTAATAGTTAAATTAATTAATGGGATTGATGGGAGCGATCAATTAATTATGGTATTAATTAATAAGATTGGCATAAACAATTAATTGGATAATTAATTGAAGGGATTGGAGTGATTATTTAAAAGTTCGAAATAATTAATGTATTTCATGTGATAAATTAATGGAATAATTAACTATTGGTATTTTTTTGTCTTCTAATTGTTGAATTAATAAGTATTTTCAATTTGATTTTTCATTGATGAATTAACTAGAGTTATTGATGTGAGTAGTTAATTGTTGAATTTACTAGATTAGTTGACATGATTTGTTTACAATTGACTTAACTAGTGATGTTGAATTGATTCACTAATTTTGGAATTTATTAATGTAATTGTTGTGATTAGTTGATTAGGGAGATAACTAATATAATTTTTGTGTTTAACTATTCATAGAATCAGTAATTCCATTGGTGTGGATAATTTATTTTTCAATTAATTATGTGTTTTATAAGGGTAACATAGTCATTCAATTGTTTGATTTAATGAATGGTAACATGGTCAATCATTTTTTTGAAATAACAAATGGTAACATGTTCATTCTACAGTGTGATTTAATGAATGGAAACACAATAATTCATTACTCTGAAATAAATAATTTTAACATGGTCATTCAATTGTGTGATTTAATTAATGGAAGCATAGTGATTAAATTGTGAAATAAATTGGTAACATGGGAGTTCAAGCACCTGGTATCCCTCTGGGATTGTTGAAGTTCTAGCATGGTCCAAAGCATGTATTGAGGTTCAAGTTCCTATAGGAATCTATGGTTTTATATTCTTAAATATTGAATATTTAATAATGTGATAAATGGTTTTTTTATGCATTATTAATATTATTATAATAAATAAATACACTGTTTTTTATAGGAATTCTATAAGAAACCATTGGTGGTGGCTTAATAGGTTCTACTCACTCCCTATACAGGCTGCCTGATTAGTATATGAATTGAATTTATTATTCTATGCTAGGTTAAGGGATATTTTCCTATGTTTTATGGATTCTTTGTAGTGGAGCATGGATATGGAACCAGACATGGTTCAAGATCCTATTTGGTGTTGTTGGAGTCTTTACATTTGAGTTTTATGTCTACACTTTTCAAGTACATCAAAAAAAATATTTATTGTTCTATCTAAACATGGTACTTCATGCTTTGGTTGTAATTAGATATTTTTATTGTTTATAATTATATGTTTATGCTATTATTTATTTATTTATTCTGGTGTATTACACTAAAAATATGGTATAGTCTCCCAATGAATGACTTACCAGACCCTTGCTGCTGGTTAGCAGCCTTTAGCATTCAGGGAGGCACAATTCATGTAGCAAACCGGTTCGGGGCATTGGTGTGTGGAACCCAAGATCGGACGTTACAAAATCATTACTGGAAAGGTATTTATGACTCCATGGATGTAGTGACTCAAGACCCATGCTTCCTGATCTGTTACAATAAATACTATATTTTAAAAAAAATAAGTCTCTAAAAAATTTTATGACCAATAACAAATTGTGTTACTTTTTATTTCTATGTTTTAGAGGAATATTAAAATAAATTAACAGATATAATAGTTTAAAAAAATATTTGATAGGAACGTATTTTAAATTTTCACACTGTAGCTATATAAAGAAGATAAACTCTTTTAGAACATATAATGCTCTAGTGAGTTTGTTTTAAAATTTGGGTGAGAATTAAATTTTCCATAAATAGTTATGGAAAAAAATTGAAAATGAATTTTTTCAATAGTATTTTTAAAATATCACAAAAACATTTAATTTTATATTAAATATAAATAATTTGATTAATTATTTTCAAATATATATTTCTTGTGTTTTCAAAATACTTTATCATAAAAAATTCATTTAAAAAACTGTTGAAAATACATATTTATTTGAAAATATCGTTCATTTTAAAATCATTAACCTTTCCAAAATGCTTATTTCTTTTGAAAACCTACACCATTTTAAAATATAATATATTTTGAGTATATATATTTCTTTTGAAAAACATTCACCTCATAATATAATATATTTTAAAAATGTGCTCGAAAATGATTTTTTTAATAAAAGAATCTAAAGAATTTTCAAATAAAATCTATCAGAAGCACTAAAAACGAAAATTTTTGGTCACATAGAGAATTGATTGCTCTGAAGGGCCTACCCATTTTTTAGGGTTGGGTTCACTCCCATGATCATTGTCATGCTTATGTACTGATTTCGTTAATAAATAAAATAAACATGATTGGGTTTTTATTTTAAAATGGAGATCTTAACTTTTCACAATATTAAAATTAATATTAACATATATATATTAATACATTTATATATTCATAGATATTAGTGTATATACATACATCCATTGGAAATCATCCACATATAAATAATCCATTGTAAAATATGTATGGATTTTTAGTGATATACATTTTTTATGGAGACACATATACATATTTGAAACATCCCTATCATTTAAAATGACATACTACAATGAAAATTATAGATTTAATATTTAATAACTTATACAAAAATTTATAAATCAATATTAAATAAAACTATAATTTTTTTCAATCATGGAATTTGAAAATAATTTCATTCTTATATATAAATTAAAATATTTTAAAATAAAAATTCTTATAGTTTTAAAAATAATATATCCACTTGAAATTTCTAACAAAACTTCTTAATGAATTTCCCGATTTGAAACCATGTCGAACATCCTTATTTATAGAAAAAAATAACCACACCATTATAATAGCCACCTAAAAAACTCATGTATTTTTTATCAGGGAGTCAGGAAGAGTGTTTTTGTGTGCATCAACTAGTGGAATAGATACTATTTATAAGACCCAATCATTTAATAAAGTGTGAAAATAATTTTTTTAAATAATATTTGAAATAACATCCTTTGGATGGATTGTTTTTCAAAATATATTTTTCAACTATGAAACATAATATTGTTTTTTATTATTTTTATTATATTTTTAGTTTTCTATTTTTATCTTTAATAACTAATGAATTTTTATCATTTATATATATATATAAATATAACATATATATATATATAACATAAATTTATTAAAATAATAAAATCATATGAAATTTGTAACATATATATATAACATAAAAATATTACCTATATTGATATACATATATATATACCTAGAAATTGGTTGATATATATATATACATAATGTTTTCCCTCATAGACACCTCAAACTTCAAATTTTCATATATATATATATATATATATATTTCCTTCTACATAAATTACATGTAACCGATATCACAGAAAAATATATATGTATTAATTTTTATTACGTTACATAATTCGTATGACTGATTATATACATGTATATATAGACACACACACTCAAATAGAGTGATAAACATATATATTCTTTCATATCTATATATAACATATATATTCTAACATATATATATATAGATCCAATTTTTAAGACATATTTTATAAGACATATAACATGTAAATATTCTTTAATATATATATGGCTTCTCCATAATCCATTAACTCCACAATCGCAACCTTTTTGGGATTCCATTCACAACTCACCCTGTATGACTCTTGAACAACTTTTCATTTGTATAAATCATTTTTAATATCTCATTTTTTCCAAGAAACATATATTTCTATATCCATATTATTAAATTTTTTTTGCAAAAAACCATCATAATAATAATTATCCTGATTCACATAAAAATATATTCATATTTTATTTTTATACAATTGATAACCTATATATGTACCAAATATAAGTACACTTTAATATATATTTATATATATTCCCAATATATATGTATATATATATTCAACAAAATTTCAATACTCTACATATATATAAACAGTAACATAATAACAATTAAACATTATAATATACATAAATGTGTACATATATATACATACATTATTACTATCTCTCTTTACAACTTATATATATATATATATGAGTATAATATATATATATAAATATATTCCTCTATATTTAAAATAACCTAAAATAATACTAATAATAAATTATAAATTTTTATTAAAATGATATATATTTATATATATTATATACTATTCTAAAATTATTATATCAGTAAAATATATAATTACATAAAAATTAAAAAATAATTTTTTATAAAAATATGATACATTGTAAATTTTATTATAAAATTAATTGATTTAAAAAAATTAATGTAACATATTTCTTCATAATAGCATTAAATACATATTACTGAAAAAAATATTATTAAAAAAGAATATTATTCATTGAAATTAATTTGATGTTACATTCTACACCCTTTAAAGTTAATTTTTTTATTGAAATTCATTCATCACACCTAGGGAAAATTCAAAATTTCAGTTCTATGAATATTTAAAACACATATCACAAAAAAAATATTTATAGGTGTCACATAAAATTTAATTGCCTTGAACCTCAAAGGAAAATTTTAATCTCATAGAATATTATTGTATAAAAATTCTGAATATCAATTTTTTCTAAATATCTGTTATATAATAAGTTTAGAAACCCATGTACATGGTTTTGTATATGTTTAAACATATATTTTTTTATAAAAAAATAACATGAAAATATACATTTTTTTCACTAAAAAGGTTCTTATCATGTTATGATTTCAATAAGACTGGAAAAACTAATACAATATATTTGAGTTTAAATAAATAATCACTAAAAAATTATTTTTATAGAACTTTTTCAATCTCTTTAACGAATATATTATATATTAATATATTTAATGATATTATGAACAAAAATAAACTACTTATTGAGCCAAAATTTTCTATTTATGGGGATTTAATATCTATTAAATAATCTTTTAAAAAATTATATTTATGAACTATTTAGAATTTTTTTTTATTAAGTTTATAATACATATCATAAATACGTTTGAAGAATATAATTATAGGGGTTTGAAAATATATTATCATAAAAAAGCCATTACAAAATCCATTAAAAACACTTTTCATTTTTAGAACCTCATTAGTTCTTAAATATAAAAACTTTTTAAAACGAATATTTCATTTTAAAACATATTTCATTTCAATATATTATATCTTTTAAAAATACATAGTTTATTTAAATAAACTCTTTCAATTTAAAATGTCATATCATTAGAAATTTTAATTGAAAATACTTTTTTAAATTAAAATCATCTGATTATTTCTCATTAAAATACATCAAAATATCAGAATAAAACCTTATATCCACATGGAGAAATGAATTATATTGAAGGACTACCAATAAAGGTGGGTTTGGTTCATTCTCTAGATGCTTATTGTATTTAAAAAGTCTATGGGATGGGTTTTTGTATCATTTTAAGGCCATCAATTTTTTAATTTTTAATGGAGTTTTTTAATTTTGAAAATACTAAAATCAATACATAATATATATATTTATATATGTAAGGTAATATATATTGTTTTCGAGTCCTTGGATTTTGAAAATGTCATCATTCCCATATATAAATTACACATTTTATAAATATATAATCTTATAATTTTGTAAATAATATATACCCAAAACAGAAATTTTTATCCAGATTTCTATTTTAATTCTCTACTTCTAAAACTTGTAGAACCTCACCCATAATGATTAAACTAATCATCACACTATTTTTAAAACTAATGTATGTTTTTTATTTTTTTAACAGAGATTTTGACCAAGAATGGAGTGTTGCCAAAATTATGTAAATGATTATTATTTATTAGCAACAATAATATATCAAAAAAATTTGTTATTATTTTTGACAATTTTTTTTGAAATAGTTACAGATTATGGTAATTTTCCATTTTTTTATTTCCCGTCAAGAAAAATAATTTTTTTTCTTATTCCCTCTTTTTTGAATTTTTTTTATTTATCCCTTATCACTTATTAAACTTTATTTATCATTTGTATTTAAAAATATTAATATAAAATAATTATATGATTTAAATTTATTACAATTATTTTTTAATATAACATTTTTAATATATATATATATATATATATATATATTTATAAAATATATATCTTACCATATATATATATACATATCAATGATGAAATGGGTTGATATATATATATATATATAATGTCTCCCCTCATAAATTCATCATACTGCATATTTGTCACTTATATATCTTTCTCTTTTCTTTACATCACATACAAATCACAGAAACACCCATATATATATTTGAATAACACTACAAAATTCTTATGGATACATATATTTATATATAGAATCTTATAGATATATTAAAACATATCAATGCTAAACATATATATTAATGTATATTTATATCATTTATTTATATATATATGACATTATTATATAAGATATTTTCTGTCAAATTTATTACACCTATATGTGTTTTGACACACACACACACACAAATATATAATATATATTTAAATCACAAATATATTATTTCTATACTCACACTTCACACACCTCACTTTTTATTGGATTCCTTCCACCACAACCCACATGTCATTATCCCCATATTTTAAATTTTTATTAATTTTTATAGTATTCATCACTTATTAAAGAGACACACATATATACATATTATTGTTATAATTATATTTTATACAACAAACATATTAAAAATTATTCTAATGTGCCACATAATAATTTACTCATATTAATTTTTTTTATAAAATAAACATCTTATAAATGTATATATATATATATAAACCAAATATAAGTTTATAAATACATATATATTCAACGAATATATTTATATATTAAAAAATATTATAACTCATTACATATATATAACCGTAAATGGTAATAGAAACAAATATTATATATATAAATATATAAATATATGTATATATAGGTACATGGTTATTATTTTGGTTTACTAGATACAAGTATAATTTCTAATATTATATATATTTACATCTATATATTCATACATACTTAAAAAACCAAATAAAATTATAACCATAAATTTTAGTTTTTTATTTATTATAAATTAATATATTTATATTTTTTGTACTCTTATAATTTTTAATATATGTAAAATATATTATGTAATAAATAAATTTTTACTTGTAAATTTTAATATATGTCAGATTGAAAATTTAAATTTCAAAAATATATTTTAATAAACATTTGGGTAATAAAAATTTCAAAAAAAATTATATACAAATGAAATTTTATTATTAAAAAACAATATTATGATTAGAATTTTATATCATGTTACAATTGACGTCAATTTGAATATAAAACTACATCATTGAGTATTAAATAATTAAATTGATTTAGGTGTATTATTTTTATGTTTTGATCCTTGTGGTCATAATAGTGCCACAAAATCATTTGGGAACCTAAGAGTTATTAATAATTTGTTAATGGCCTTTTGGGGATTAAATTTATAATGAAATTTCTCTAGGGTTGTAATGAACCAGCCGTAGTTGATCCAACCCATCACCTGATCCAGCATTAGAAAAGACATTATGTGTGTTCCCAAAAACAAGGGTAAAATAAGGGCACAATGGTTATGATAATAGATCAATAACAATCATTTATCCCAAAAAAATAAAAAAAATAAAATGAATTCATCAACTATATCTAGTATGAATTATCTCTATTTTAAAAATACATCAAAAAATTTTATAAATAATATAAGAATCCAAATATCATTGAATATTTCATAAAAATTAATAAAAAATACATAACCACTTTCTAAATTTAAATAAAATAGAAAATTTATAACATAATATCAGATATATTTGAAGATGCAACCAAAAAAATAATTCCCAAGTATATATCCAAAATAAATATATAATAAATGAGATTATATTAAAAATGACTATTGTGGCTATCTCAATGTGACTTGTGATCACCAAGAATAATAATCTATATTGGATGATGAAGGAAATTTTAAGAACCACCACATAATGCATCTCCTCTCACCAGAACTATATGAATCAAAATTATATTTGTATATACCTGAGGGTATTTGTCTATTGTGGGAACAAAATGACGGGATACTAGTATGAGACTATTCTAACATATTTTACATAGAAAAAATTATTTTAATTTTGAAATATTTTAATTTATAAATATTTATCATTTTACTGGAAAATTAGAAAAGAGTCTAAAAGTTATTTTTTAATTTAATATGTTCTTTTTCTAACAAATAATTAATAAAGAAACAAATTGTAATATAAGTTTGTGAAAAAAAATAATTACTATAATATGGAAATAAAAATACAGGAAATATGGGAATAAATTATAACATAAATAAGAAATATCAATATCCTAACAATGTGTTTTATCAATTGGACTATAAGCCCTTGGTTTTATATAGTAACATAGAAAATTATAATTTTAAAAATTATAAATCTAGTATAGTAGATAGATTTTGAATTGTGTATAATAACAGTATTACGAATGTTTTATCACTAGAAAGAACAAAATTTATACTTGGAATGAAGTAGTGTAGTTGTTTCAGAAGATTGGAGATTGTCCTAGGAGTTTCCTTCTCGAAATGTGGGGAAAATTAATTTTTACCATGGACACACAAGTTTCTAAATAAATATTTATAAAAATAAACCCAATCCATATAGATTAAAATAAATTGGATAAATGTTTCCAAAATAGTTGTATTTTCCCTTGGAGTGTGGGTAAATATGTTTAGTAATTTTCAGCCATGTCACAAGGTTGATGCCTAGACTGTGTGATGATCCTCCTTAATCGTGCAAAGAGTTCATTACTTGATATTTGGGTTTTCATTGTTAGCACATGGTTCACCCAACCATGTATATAAATAATGAAATAAATTATCAAAAGATTGAGTTACCTTTTTCTTATTCCACCCACTAGCCCTTTTTCCAATTATGGGGCACCTTTTTTTCCAGAAACACCTCGATGTGTGCCCTCCGCTCCATCTCCATTTATTACATAGTTATATATTATTTCATAGTTGATTCCCCATATATTTGAGGTGATAAAATTGTTTATTTATCATGTATATTAAACTCTATATCATCTATATTTTCATTTGATAAATATTTTTCCCATTTAATTTATGGGATAAATGACTTATATTTAGGGTGTTTATTCAGTACATTATTTTCTCTCATTTACCTCAAATTAATGTCCAATGTGATGTGTATAGACTCTCCAGAGTTTATGATAGTTTTTCATTAATATAAAGACACAATATAGATTTTATTATTAGTTTGTTTTGGGTGTGTTATTCCCATATTTTTCATATTATAAAGTTGAAAAATTTTGATTCTTTTAGTTTGATTTTTCCCATATTAATTATTATTTTCATCTTCCATAAACTATTGGAAATGTAAATTTCACATGAATTCAAACTAAGGAATATAACTATGAAATAACATAATGTTTTAATAGTATTAAATAATTTTTTAAATTTGTTAATATAAAAATACATTTGTAATCAAATGTTGTAAAATATAATTTCACAAGCATGAAAATTTTTATGGTCTGGACCTTTTGGATAAATCTAATAAAATTACTTGTTATTGGGGATGATATAATTTTTTATGAAAGATATTGTAATTATAAAACATATAATATGAAATATTAATATATAAATGGTATTTTATGGAATGAAATTGGTTGAAATCCTTGTGTATTTGTTAAAATAATTTCTAAACACAATTTGAAATTACAAGACGACTTCATTTTTTAATAGAAACAAATAATGGTTTTGACATTTGAAATGGAATGTAAAATTTAAAATTGTGATGATGGTTATTGGTTTCCATTTTAAAAGATAAACATAAATAGAATTAATTTTTAATTAAAATAATGATTAATATAATTAGTAATCAATATGAATTCTAGGGCGAGATCCATAGAATTCATATCACACGTTCTAAATCTAAATGCCATGTTTGGAGACATAATCACATATGGTTATTCAAGAAATTGATGGTGGTGATGATATTTTTTATTCCATGTGATTTATGAAGTGGGAATTTTGTTTGGTTATCATTATCCCGTATAAATAATGATGAAGATTATTTTTATGATGTTCACTCAAATTTTGTTAGAATTTCAAGATGGGAACCATGATTCGAGTAATGATTTATTAATCAGATTTTTTTAGTGGCGTAATAAATTATTAGGTATTAGATTAATAGTTTATAAGTTATATGTAATACATGTAATTATAGTGTTACCTACCCAATTTACTATTTAATTTTATATACGAATTGTCATTTATACATTCTTTAAGGAACCCAAGCACTATCTTAAATATGTGGGGCAGATCATGGTTACTGACTTAGTGTTAAAAAAAATTAACACTATACTCAGATTTAATTGGGAATATAAGGATTAAATTTTTGTTTAATTATTTTATTCAAACTATATTTAATTTTTTAATATTAATTTAATTCTCAAAAATAGAAACTATTTATTGGACTCTTTATCTTAGGGAATTCATTGGTGGTGGAAAATTGTGTTATACTCACACCATGCTATAAATGTTTTAGATCAGTAGTTTCATAGAAGGCACTATTATATATCATAGAGGAATTCTTTATGGAATGGCCCAATGACTGATTTTATCGCTACATAGGTTTCATTATGATGATGGGAGAAGGACATACTCGGCACTGATCATGGATAAGATGATATATTTATTTATAATACTTATATATATATATATATATATTTTATTATCCTGTAATTATATATATTGTATATTTTACATTATCATATATTATTTCCTTTATGGTTTGTATTAGTTTTTTAGAACATGGAATATTTAGAATTTTATAGGGATTCCTTATCTATTTCACATTATTTGTGAAAATATTTCAACATTGATAGTGAAGGAATAGTCTCCCCATGCTATATTTTTATTCCCTTAGTAAAAGTCAATAATATATGGTGTTTAGGGAGCCACACCTGCCGTCTTGCAACAGACAAGACTATATCACATATCAAGTTATTTCCATGTAGGGCCATCACAATGTGGTATTTGAACTTTTTTCCAATTTTTATTTCTATTTTGCAATGATATATAGATGAAAACTAATATTTTGGGTCTTGGTGAAAATCGTACTTGTATATCCCTATGAATCCAAGTGAATGGAAAAATTGAGTTTCAAGTGGTGGGGAGTTTTTATACTTTATTCTTTTATAGTTGATTGATATCAACCATGAGTACAAACTTTGGGATGATATTATTTTTTTATGATTTTTTTTTCATTTTTCCCCAATTATTAATAGATGGGATACATTGCAACATAATTCAAGGAATATAATAACAGTATATCATCTTTATACTTCCCATGATTCAATGATTCCAATGATTCACTCAATCTTCTATATTTTTAAATGTCTATAGCTTTCTTCTAGTGTTATTTTATATAATTTACTTATTTTTAATATTTAAGCATGATTTGAAATTAATGTGTTTTGCACCATTAATATCTTACACTTATAAGTGTTATATAGATTTATACTTTACCAAAACCAATGATAACTTATTGTCAAATTGTATGCATAAATGTGCGAAACATTTGATTGTATTCTTTATATAATGATTCACAATGAAAACTATAATGTTTTTACACATATATCAAGTGATTGAAATCAAATGTAATAAAACATTAGAATAAAAAATTTAGTAAATATTCAGAGTTTATGAAATGGATTTTAACTATATATTTTAAAATTTAAATCCTTATGTGTTAACATTGTAAATTTCGAACAATGTTAAATTAGAAGTAGTAAAACATTAGGGGCCTTGTTGACATGTATCCATTATGTTCTGACATATCCTTCTGTATAAAAATTATCAATATGAGAGAGTCAATGTTTTGAGAACATTTTATCATCATTGTGAGACCTTGATGGTGCTGGTATAGGAAATATTTGCTT
This sequence comes from Viscum album, assembly GCA_963277665.1. Classification (NCBI taxonomy): domain Eukaryota; kingdom Viridiplantae; phylum Streptophyta; class Magnoliopsida; order Santalales; family Viscaceae; genus Viscum; species Viscum album. The sequence continues at coordinate 806,819,812 of OY728153.1, forward strand.
TCATATGACACCATGTCGATGTTTGTTTCACATTTTAGGGATTCATAAGACTCTACAATGAGTTTTTTTGGGTCACGGTGTTGTTTTAATTTAGTGTTTACCTCTTCCTATGTGGTACCTATGATATCAAATTAACATGGATTATTAAATCCATATGTTTGTGGAATAAGAATATTGATTATATATCATTGAATTTGGGATTTATGCACTGTAAATTATATCATGTTATTCACAACAGAATGATAAATCCCTGAATAAATTTATTAGTTATGTACCATGAGTGATTCCATTTTGTTTGAGAGTCATATTTCAATGCACAAGATCATTTTGATTCCTAAAATATATGTTGCATTATTTTTTTTATGTATTAATCATTATTTGAAAATGAAAATTGGTTTAGGGATGGTTGAGTTTTGGTAAGTCATTATGGTGTTGAAATGAAACTTGATGTGATGGGAGGTCATGTGATTAGTCTCGAATTAGTAGAAATGTCATGAATATTGTCTGAATCTCCAGGGTATCCTCAAATTATATGAAAATTATTATCTAGGAAGCATGGTAATATTCAATAGTGGTGCAATGGGCCCAGTTCTATTATTTCATTAATCTTGGGATATTGTGTCAGTTTTAGTGAATTTCCATTAGGGGGATGTGTGCCCCTGGTTTTTGAAAAGGTGTTTCACTAATCCTGTATCATAGATATGAAATTACATTTGTGATATAGTTTTTTCTTGAATATTATTAATAACAATGTGATAATTATTTATTTAGTGGTGTTATGTGATGTGTATGAGTGTAGCTATATGGACAAAGAACAATAAAACTGAATAAAACTTTTACATTGAATATTTTTTATAGAATTATGAAGCTTGGGTTGTCTGGTTGTGTTAGATAAAACATGAATAACAACTCCTAAAAACATGGTATAGATTTATGGGGTTGTGGTGAGTATTATATTATAAACCCCACATAGGGTGATTTAGATAAGAGTTAATGAGATGCTTGGGCACAATGGGTCTTAGTCATTTGGTTAGACTAATATGTCCCTACAATGATCACTTCTCTATTGAATTAACATTTTTACTATAGAACAAATGATCATTTTTGACCTATAAAAAGGCTTCATCCATCATGAATTCATTCTACATAACATCGAATAGAAGAAACAAATTATATTAGATAGGCCAAGCAATGATAATCTCATGCAGTAGTACAAGCGAAGTCATATGTTGGGGACAAAACCATATTTAAAAGGAGATAAATGACCTTAGTATAGATTAGATAACATCATATTTTATGATAATGGTTCTCCAAATATATGAATGATATATTATTAGTATTTTTTCTACCATTATAGTGGGAGTCTGATAGAAACCCCAAACAATTATATACAGTGAAGTATTTACCATGGGATGTGGTTTTTGGATTTTATTGAGTGATTCAATGAAAATTACACACTTGGTGTAGGATGTTATGTTTTGGTTATGAGAATATAACCCTTTTTTAAGAATGGTCATGAAAATGTGGTGTTGACCATATAACTATCTTTCTGGAATCAAGGTAATACTAAGGAACTAATAAGTTACATATATGGATTCCTAAGTAAATTCTATATTAGGAATTGAGTGATGTAGTGAATCAATGCCCTGAATGTGAATGGAGATCGAGAGATTTATAGTAGATATGATGTTTCTTTGTATGGAAATACACTATTTTGATAAAGGAACAATGATTTTGAATGAAATGATGATCTATCCAAGGCAATTGAGCAGTTTTTTGGTTTTGGAACCGAAAATTGTGTTTGGATTATACTGGATTTTCATTAGTCCAAATTACGTGAATTGTTAATGAAATGGGATCTACTACGGATAATAATTTATACTATTTATAACATGAATTTCAAAATTGGTTTTCAATATAAAAAACGATGTTTGAATTTTCAAACTACATCTAGTGTATTGACATATATATGAAGTGCGCATTTGGGGAATCAAACTATGAATTCAAGGAGTGTGTGGTGTGTTCTTGGTTTATGTATTGTTTATAGTTACACTTACTTCCTATTTTTGATTTCATTATTGAAGATAATTTCCAGAGATTACTATAATATCTATTGGTTTTGGGGTATAGTGGGTGCGATAACATAATAGACACAAATTTGGAATGCATAATTGATATATAAATAAGTAGCTATGAAGGAAGAGGTACCAAAACATCTGAATATAGTGGGTATATGGCTAGAAATTCAATAATAATTTCCATGGTAATGTTGGTTGTTTGTATTATATAACCATTATTGTTTTCAGATAGATTGAATTTGGTAAATTTCATCATGTATATTTAGTCTTTATTATAGATTTTTTTTTCATTTCGAGTTGGTTGAGTGGCATGAGTTGGAGGTAGTTTCTTGAATGTTGTTTAGGATTTTAGGAAATAAATGAAGTCATCTAGAATTTATTTTTTGATCTAAATAGGCAAAGAGATGTTGGTGGATAACCGTCATGAGTTATGTGGGATGATATTTATTATAATGGGGAGTTTATAATCACATGGTTTCATACGAGTGCTCTTAATTTGAGAAAACATTGATTTTTTTAACAGTGGATGATACTAATATAAAAACAATAATTAAAAATGAATTACATTTGTTAAAAACCCTCATAATTACCAATTTAGACATAGAATTATTTTATATATGGGGTTCATAGGATTTTTGAGTTTCTTGGGGTTTTGAGGCTTAGAGTGATAGGTTTTGGAATTTCAACGGATCATGAATAGTTAGCGTATATTAATGATAAGAATGCCCTCTACCATGATGACTAAAATATATAGGTGCACATTTTTTATGACACTATAATAGCTCCATATAGTCTACAAGACTGTATATAGTATTTCAAACTAATTATTCATGAATTGAACATGGTTTATCTATCTATAAGGCCAACCGATGTGTCCCTTTTAAAAGGGTTGAATAAAAGTTTTTCCCTCACCATCCCTAATAGTTTTTACATAATTTTGGAATCCATATTATATTGATACACATCTATGTTCCCCATTCTTGATTTCCATCAATTCCATTTGTGTTCAATACATTTATGTGGTGAGTGCCATATTTTCAATTTGGTTGTCAAGTTCTTCATTTTCACCAATTTTACCTTGAAATAATGGTTGTTACAAGATGTAAGTTATATCTGGATGCAATTATTTATGAAATTATTAAATTTAGTAAATATTATATCTTATATTTCAGTTTTCTATTTGAGGTAAAATCAAGATTTATTTTATTCTTTAAAATTTAAAAAATTAAAATCTTTTTTATGTTCAGTAGTTTGAATTATTTATTAATCTACATTTATCACCATAAAATGGTAATTTCAAGTGAAACAAATGTATGGACAATATAACATTAAAATATATTCAAGTTTTACAGTAAAAAGTTATTTTTAAATCCGTTAATAGGAAATCATAATTTCAATAAAAGGTTGTGAAATTTTTTTTATAACCACTGATAATTGAAAATGATTTAATCCTTGGAGATGAACCTAATAAAATGGAATGGTATTTTAAAAGTGTATTTTTATAATTCTAAAAAATAAAAAATAAAATTATAGTATATAAATGTAAATTTATATGGTATTATTCGATGAACACAATAGGAAAATGTATAAAAACTAATGAATCAAAAGATTCAAATAAATGATGTACATTAATTATAAGGGTAATAAGTCAATGTTTTGAAAATGAAAGTCCATAATAAAAGGAAATATAAAGATAATTCTTATTTGTGTAAATGGTTATATAGAAATATATATGGAACCAATGAATACATAGGTAAACGATTAAAGAGGGTTATAATTCATGGTAATGATGAGATGCACTAATAGTATTAAAAATCAAACGTGTCACCTGAGATATATATGGCATGTTCACGAATTATATATTATACATAATGATTTGGAATTCTAGTTTGAGGGCTCATATACATTGTTATTAAATATATGGGAAGGAAATGTGGAGTACATCAGATCATATGATTAATTATGTAGTTCAATGGTAAGATAATTGACCATGTTTTCATGGAATATCCTAATGATTGTTTGGATTTCAGTGATGGAAAAAAATATGGGAATATTATGGTGAATGATTGACTTCTATTAGAATTTATATATTGTAATATTTTTTTTGTTATAATAGGAAATTCTATTATACACTCTTATATTACAGAGAAATATTTATTGATTCCATTATAACTGAGACATTCTCTGATTAAACATGGAACATGCTTGAGATTGTATAGCTGATCATAGTTAAGACTTAGGGATTGACTCTGATATTTATGACATCAAGTATCCCTAAGAACAATGAGAATCTATTTTTTTATACATTATTTATATAAACTCTTATAAAAATTTATAATTATTTATTTATATCACATTCACATTGATTGTTTGTTATACCAATTATTTTAAAAAATATGTTGGCCTTGCCTTTATTAGTAATTGTCACAAATTTCTTGTGACAATATGTCACTTCTATACTCAACAAAACACTATTATTTTTTAAAGTAAATATTTTCTGGGAGGGAATGATTATTTTTAATTTGAGTTCCTATATTATTGTTTGAAAATATTACTCACAAGGATGTGATACTAGTTTGGTATTGTGTTATATACATGGATTTATTTAATTTATTTTTTGAAACTTGTATAAGATTGACCCATAGAGTATCTGATATGTATGACATGTTCACCTAACATTTCATTGGGTAGTAAAAAAAAATTTTCACAACATCCCCATATTTCACTATTTTGAATGATTTTTAGGTTTTAATTTAATTCCCATAATATTTATACACTAATAATGTTGGAATAGTTAAATCACATCATCTTAATAGGCCATGACATATAGATTGAACACTTAGGTGTACGGGTAAGAACAATAATTTATTTTTTGTTAACCATATCAGAGTATTATTTTACTGTATTTGTAGTCTGGGATTCCTTACATATAAGAAAAAAATTATCTAAAATAATAAAAGAGCTGATATATGTAAAAAATACAATTTAGAGATATCTTATTATGTCATCGGTTATAATGTACCCTTCTCATTAACTACCAATCTACTTGTGCCACAATATCTATATAGTTTATAATATAACATATGAAACACTAATCCATGTTACCCACCCACAATTAGATTCTATAATGTTCCATACCACATATGTGGCTCAAGAAGTGGAAAATAATATTGAATCAAATAATCAACATATACATTTTATTATGATCTATGGAATAATACAACTATGTCACATCCCTTTATGAAGAATCATCCAATATACAATTTTAAATAAACTATATCTTCAAATTATTTTCTCCATAACCTCATAGGCATAAACAAATACTTCAACCATAACCCATGTGAACTGATAAAATTATCTTAAATAATTTATTGAAACAAGGACTCATATAATTCACCCAAAAAACAATTCCACTAATATTTAGTTAATAAGGAGATATGAAATATTAATAACTATATATATTCCAAAGGAATGATGTTATTATACTAATAATATGATAGTTCTGTGGTAGTATCAACCATAAGAGTATATATCACAAAATATTGAAATCGAAAAATCATATTTAATTATAACATTGAAACATAATTGACCACATATGTGAAAAACAAAATTCATACTATCATTTCATTTCGATGAATACTATTTCATAAATATTGCATCATTATAATAATTATAAATGTTGTAAACAAAGGGATAATATGTTTAGTTTTGATGGAGTGATAAACGAAAACATAGAGGGCAATGTATGATGGGAGAGGCGAGTGTTGAGAAATGAACAGTAAATACACTACATCCCACATATCGATCATCATCAACCCTTTAACTAATTATGGTATTTATTTTATCAATACCCATACACAATGATCAAATGGAAATACACTATGATAAATTTCATCAATAACTTCCTTATTAATATGTACCCCAATCACCCCATCATTCCACTTATTTTCTTCTTTATAAATAAAAACAAATTAAATATTTTTGTGTTCAACTTACAAGACCTGAAGAATTCAAATTCTATCATTGAGATTCAAATATGTTAAAAATTTGGGTACAACCGTGAAAGAGGCACACACACAAGGAAGAAAATTACATGTAAATCGCAAGCCTGGAGACTTGACCCCGCGACCTTCCCCTCACCCCCAAGCCGTTACCACCCCACCACCAAAAGTGGAGCAAATTGAGATTCAAATATATTATTTTATTATTAGTTTATCATATTTTTATTTAAAATTTTCATCATTATATTCTATTAATAAATATTTTAGAATATTTTGTTACAAACACATCATACCCAAGGAATCAAAATCAATTCTAAAAAACCAAAAAATACCATGATCCAGTTAGAAAATTATAATAGTAATGGAAGGAAAAAATTCCTACCACAATAATAATTATATTTAAAACGTAATAACAATAAATTTGATAATTAACTACTTCCCATTACATATAATAAATAAAAATATCAGCAATATAATTTTTAATCACCCATAATATATTCACACATAATAAAATATCAATTAAAATTTTAAAGAATCCTATGTTTTCTTGTAAGTTTAATTTCATTCATTGTTTGAAAATTTATTACATATATTATAATTTTTTTTATAATTAATGGAATAGTTAATTTTAATATAAACACATTATAGTTTATTTTTGTAGAGTTTTTGATTGGTCACAACACAAATATTATCCACCAAAAAATGTATCAAATAATATTGATGGTTGTCCCTGGAATAAATGTTTGTATATAAATATTAATGAAAATAAATCTACATTAGAATTCAAGAAACCTGATAAAATTCACATCATGATAAAATATATCCTTCCACTCAAAAATGACATCACATATTCAATTAATTTAATAATATCACTATTATGAGACATTACATAGTAGTTATAAATAAATTTTAGATTTACTAACAGGGAAAAAATATTCCTAATTGTTTTTCACACATTACCACCAACAAAAAAGGAATAAAAAATATTATATACTATATTTATCCCATCACATAAGAATATAAGAAGTATTTCAAATAAAGACACAATGTATATAAGATATACAATATTTTCCTTTCATTAAAATGAATCTCATCAATGTTTACACAATAAGAAAATACATAAAACAATAGAGAACTTCTTTTGGTATATTTAAATGAATAATTAAATTATTACCAATAAATAAACCATAATCTATATTATTTTTGAATCAAAAAAATCCCTATGTATATAATAATATACATTTATACAATTATTAATTCAATTTAAAACTCTCAAATCCCAAAAAATAACAAATATAATATTACAATTTATAGATTATTGAATTTCATAATTGAAATAATACAATTGCACTTTTCCAAAAAAACATGCATTGAATCTTCAAAAATTATATGAAACCAAATGAATTATTAACATTATAAAGTTTTTTTTCAAACAATCTATCATCATACAATTTATTTCTACAAAATTTCGTGTAATGATACATAATAAGCTCATTTAACCAAATAAATTTCACAATAAAACCATTCAATAATTTGATTATTTATAATTTTATTATAAATTGATATAAAAACATATGTCATTATAAAATATAACACTAATATATATTAAACATCCTATTTTTTCCAAAAACGTAATCTCATATACATTAAAACAACATTATAATGATTGTTAAAAAATATTCTATTTATTTTTAAATCTCATTTAAGAGTAAAATAATTTATTTATATACATTAAAAAATATTCCCCATTATCTGTATTGTAATTGAATGTGATACAATAATGAAAATATACTCATCATAAAAGTGAATGAAATTATAATAAATATTAACAAAAAAACATATGATATTTCATTTTCAATACCATAAACCACATTTACCGCAATATGATAAACACAAAAACTTTAGGAAAATATAATAATAATTATATAAACACTTAGTTATTATTATTTAATCATTTAGCACTCAAATGTATACTCTTTTCAATATTATAGTGATTTATATTATTCCATTTATTTAACTATTAATTTCAAATCCATTTTATCAATAGACCAAAAAATATTTCTCCCTTGCAATATCACATATCTAATATTATACACAGACATACTTGTTTAAAAAAGAAATTAATCAAATATGTTAATACAAAGCCTCACAATTTTCTGTTTCAAGAAAAAAAATAACCACATCATGGAAACAAATTAAGAATTATTATTATTATCTTGTATTTTCCATGATTAACCAAAAAAATACACATTACGATGATAACAAAATAATGAAAAAAAAAATTAACACCCAATTTTGTTATAAATTATTTGTTTTATAAATCTAAAATTCCAATTGTATGAATAATAATATCATTAACATGATTATAATCCAGATTACATCATTTAAATTTACTATGATCTTAATAATAATTAATATAATTGAACAATATTTACCATTATCATATTAATAACATCCTTTCAAACCACATTCTAGAGAAAAACCATTATTATTTGAGTTTACCCAAACATTTAATAAATAAATAATAAAGATTATTATATGTATATACATAACATATCATTATGAATAACATAAAATCCTTTAATGATTACTTTAGTTGGAAACTTGGTTTTGTAATAAAAATTGTATAAAAAATATATATCAACTCCCACTTTATCGTAACCGCTAAAACACTTCATAGACATGTCATACATAAAACTATTCTTCATATCCCACAAAAATTGAATCATAAGAAAGCATTATCTTAGATGCTCAGTAATGTTAAAAAAGTGATATATCAGTCAATGATCAATTTTATTTATAAAATAAGAACAAATAATTGAGAACATGATCTTAATATTTGTAAATCAGTCCCTATAATTCATAAATAAAAATCATGAGACATGGAATAATAATTTTCATTTAATTTTACATGAATAAAAAATGAATCATATAATAAAATCCCTAAAATAATAACCTTTTTTTATGATCATATCATAAAAAATTACAATAAATTTTACCATAATCATAATCATAAAATAATTATGTCATGATTACCAAAAAACACATTAATAACATGTTAAACCTGGAAAACAACCATTGTACTTTCTTGGTGATAGGAATAGCCTCTTATGTTTCCTTTTTTGGGAAACCAATTACAATATACATAACCAATTTTGGTCATGTGATAGATCAATTGTACCATATTAATTCATAAAAAAATCTTAACATAATTAATTTGAATGTTTTAATGAAATTACCCATCACCAATTAATAATTAACCCAAATTTATTCCACAAGATCAATTGAAAAATTATCATTTTATCATAACCTAACCCAAGGAAAACCAAATTGGCTTCACCAATTGGGCATCATGAAAATAATAAACCATAAAATGAATAAATATATATATTTTAACTTATAAGAACCCAGATCTTCTTTTCATGTAGGTTTTCATTTATTGGTTGTTTTTTTAGAAAATGAGGAATTTATAGAAATTTTTGAAGTACACACCTTGTGCTTTCTGAGTACATGATCTTGACTTGGCTTTCGCATGAAGCCATGTTTTGGCATCCTATTGGCCATGAAAATAGTCATGTGGGGGTGACCAAGAGGTCACCTAATTTGGGTTATGGAAATGGAAAGTACACACTATTTACGTTCAATGTACACGGCATGTATTTTCATTTTTTTCATTAAACGTATCGGGGTCACGCATAATTTCCAAAAAGGATTTCTTCTCAACCTAGTTTGTCTGTGAGATATTGTACAGTCATAATCTTCATTTGAGCCCCCGACCAAGCATCTGACCTCCGATTCAACCATCGTCGATTGGGTTTTAATCACCTCAGTAATCTATTCCTTCTGCAAGAGCATCATTCCGTGATTCCTCATATTTCTCATTTTATCCTCAGTTGAACAATTTAGACATTTTTCTAGATATATGGGGTTCATGGGATATTAATGGCTTTAGTTTCACCTATAATGATATCCCAACACTTATGTAGGTGTTTTATGCCTTTCCGTTGAAAGTATTTGAGATATATGTGAAAATGGGTCCAATACTCTTGAACGAGGTATTGCGTGTTTACCATTTTATCCCTGATAAATTCCTGCTATGCTAGTATGATTTAATAGAGGATTTTTGAATGTGAATAGGGATTATTTCTAGGATTTGGAAGAATTTTCAATACATGTTGTTATTTTTGATTGTTTGGTCTAGTTTTCCTGTTATGTTTCTATTTATTTTCCCATGCCTAGTATTGTATGATGGACTGAATTTTGTTCTAACATGAGGTTATGTTTTAGATTGTTTAGAGATGTAGTTCTGGTAGATTAATTAGGCCAATATGCGTTTCTATGCTTTCCTGACTTACACAGTGCCGTGAGAACCTAGTATAGTAGACCATAGGGAGAATGGATGTAAGTGCTTCTCCAGAGTGTCTGTTTTTTCTAATGATGTGAGACTATAATGGGAATTAACGTAAGATCCTTCTCAGAGTGTCATTAGTTCCTCAATGTGGGCCATAGGGGGAATGTGACATAAGTGCTTCCGCAGAGTGCCTTTAGTTACCAATATGAGACTATAAGTTGAATGGATGGAGAGCGGTTCTTCAGAGAGTCTATTCTAAAGCTGAACCAGAGGGGTTAGATTGAGTGTACTTTCCTGAGGGTTTCTTCGGATGATACGTATGACCATAGGGGATAGCCTGTGAGTACATCCCAAAGGGTTACATGTTGTATTGTCTTCTTGATTTTGTTGCTAGGTAGGACTAGAAGGGATTGGCTGTGAGTACTTCCCATAGGGTTATATTTTTTGTTTTTCTTCTTGTTGTGTTACTTTTTAGGACTAGAGGGAATAAGATTTGAGTACTTCCTAGAGATTTACCTATTTTTTTACTTTCATTTGTTAGATGTTTCTTGATTTATGAAACTGAATGTTTTGAAACTATGGATTGGTTACCACTGAGTACTTCCCTGTTACAGCTTCCTATTATGTATTACCTGCCATGTATTCATTGAATGTTATGTAAATATCTTGTGGTGATTTCCTTATGTGATTTACTCTCTCACCCTATTCGGGCCATTATTTTTGGACCAAATAAATTATATTGCTACAGTTATATATAAGGGAAAGAGCCCTTCTATTTTAGATACTTGATTGTGGAGGAGATGGAGAGAATATGACCAAGCTGAGGATTGCGATGCTGAGGAGTTTACTTGTTTTATTTTGTACATTGGTCTATTACTATATTATAGCATTGTGATGTGTTTGGATACTTTCCTAGAACTATGTGCCATCCATCATTTTTATATATATTCTCTATCTGATTATTTCATCAGTCTTCCATTTTTTCTTGTAGTTTGATAATATTAATGCTTATGATATTGTTATATATTATTCTTCTCATGTGTTTCTCTGCCAATAAAGGAATAGTTTCCCAACTATCACACCTACTACCCTCACTACTAGTTGGAAACCTTAGGTGTTAGAGGAAATGTGCTTGAGGCCATGTTACCTATCGGGTAAGCGGCGCATCTAGGTGGCTTCAAGAACTGGGACATCAAAATGTGGTATCAAAGGTGTTACTTTTTTTTATGAATTACTGTTTGGAGCTTATAGTCATGGATATGAAGGAATAAGTAATTGGTAATAAGGTGTGCCTGAGAGTAGCTAACCCGTGTACATGGAAAATCCAATTTACCTCGTATTACAATTTTTCTGGTTTTGCGATGTTACAGTTGATTTGATTTTATCCATTGGGTTACTCACATGTATTGTGCAATTATTTTTGATGTTATTGAGGTTCTATTTCTGTAGAAAACATATGAGATGAGGTTATTCCATCTCATGCAACATATAGGGACCTGTTGTGGATCACATTTCATGCTTTATTGACATGTCATATAGGGCGCAATAGTGATTGAATGATGTTGTGATAGGTGTTGTGCTAGATAAACATGATGTTGTGATAGATGAATTGATAAAAACACATGTTGTTTGATATGGTATTATTTTTTAAGGTTTTGTTTGATTGAACGCCATACTTTGGTTCTTGAGGTGTTAAGGGCCCTCATGGATTGAAATTTAGTGGATCATTGCCTTTTTTTTCTTGTTTTAACATGTATAAGATGAAATGCTTGGATTCGCGGGGAGTATGGGACCTCACAAATCAGAATTTGGAACTTTGGTGTTCGTTTCAATGTTTTTATGGTCTTCGGACTAGTTTCTGAGGCTTACTGACTAGAAAAACCTAGAATAAAATATTTGTAATTTTGACTACACGCCATGTGTTCTTCTATTTGGGATGAATTTTTTTTTCTTAAGTACACACCGTGTACCTTATGTACACACTGTGAAGTCTCTACCTGTGGCATATGCCATGTGGGAAGATACAAAGGATAGGGAAATTCATGTTGGAAGAAGTCGTGTACCGGTTGTACACACCATGTCATGTTGAACCTATGTCCGCCTGTGTGACTAACAACACGGATAGAGAAATCTTATGTTATACACGTAGGGTCAGTTCTAAACACATTGTGTAGTGTAATCTTGGTATACGGCCTTGTAACTTACAACACGGGTTGGTTTTATCTTTTCCCATACTTGTTGTGTCTGTTTGGAACATGCCGTGTAGTTTCATCTGAGTATCCAGATGTTTCACGAACAACATGGGCCAGTGAAGTTTGTCTAGTACACGCCACATCTGGAACAAACACACAGTGTAATACCATTCTATGGAGAACCATGTGGCTTAGCTGTGTAGAAGGACTCGATAAGGGCAATAGAATTCATTTAGACAACGCATGTAAGGACAACATGAAGTGTGTTTGGGGTGTTACATGACCAATTTCAGCAAAAGTACATGCCCATGTGAAAGGATTATGGGAAAATTCTATGTACTAATTATACATGCTATTTAGACTTGTTTTGTAAAAAATGAATGTTTTAATTCTCATCATCCCTTCTAACGCTTCCAGTTTATAGTCCTCGATAAATTTTTCTAAGTTGTGTGTCGAAATATTTGAGTAATGCCACCGATATGTCCTTCGGCTGTTTTCCAATTGCAAGGCGATGATCAACCACTGAACATGACTGATCAAGGAACAACTACAGATCCTCCAATTGTGAAAGTCATGCAACTAGCCATTATACCTGACACATGTGTTGGTGCACAGTTCAAGTAAATCTTTATGAGGTTCATGAAATCCTTTCGTGGGGTACCACATCTTGCCTTGTCTATGGAAGAGTTGACGCAGGTTTTTCAGCAGTAGTATCCCCCCACTTTTATAGGGGAAAGTGGACCTGCGGCAAAAATAATCATGGTAAGAATTCATGATGACTATCATCGAGCATCTGGAGACTCCTCCAGAGAGGAGAGGCAAGCTCGCTGCGTACATGCTTTGGGATTCCTCCAAGAGATGGTTGGACGTGATCTCATAGGCGGGATGCTAGAAGGCCACAGATTATGATGAGTTTCACCATGCCTTCTTTGACTAATTTTATCCGGAGACATTGAGGGCCGATCGAGCCTAAGATTTTATGAGTTAGGAGTCGGGTACTCTTTCAGTTATGGTGTATTCCTCTCACTTTATCGAGCTGAAGCGCTTCACACCTATTCTAGGAGGTGATGATTTATTCCTTGAAAATAATTTGAAGGATGGTCTAAGGCAGGACATACGATCCTAGGTGAACATCTTCAAGATGATTTCTATCATGTGTATTGTCTACCAAGAACTGATCCCGAAGAGAAATATGAGAGATTCTAGAGTACTGATCTAGGGAGGCATGACATATAGAGATAGTATAACTCCTACTGATATAAGGAAGCATTGTAGGGTGTCTAAACGCAGTGATAAGAAAAGGCATGATATATCTTCATCTGGTAGTCTGCTGGTTTGATTCCAGTGTAGGAATAGTGGACATAAGAGGCCTCATTGCCTGAGAGACCCGGTGGAGTGCCGATCTTGTGGAAATACGGTTCATCTTCAATGCTTCTGTCAGCTATTTTCACCCACAGGTGGGGACATGGGTTCTTATACGACTCCTCGTTCAGGGGATGCACCACCAGTTTCTCACTAGTCTGGGAACTAGAGTTCTTTTGGATATTCAGTCTGAGGTGGAGGTCATGGTCATGGTAGAATGTAGCTCGGTTTTCAGAGACATCAGTGTGCACCAGTTCAGTGTGGTTAGGCAGGGTCACAGGGCCATAGTAAAGGCTCGACATTTTTAGTGGGGAAGACCCAACACGAGCAGGATCCTAGACCTTCTATCGTTCGAGGTACAATATTAGTTTCTCATTTTCAGCTTATAATATTTTCATTATAGGGGGCTACCAAAGCTTTAAATATATTGTTGTTGTATAGATCCTTGGGCTCTGTATCATTTCTTCAGCTTATATCTTGACATTAGACACTCCGGTGGGGAATAGAATAGCTAGTGTGGGTCATTTTAAGGAGTTCCCTCTAGACGTTGGTGGGTGTCACTTATTTAGGGACCTCTATGTCCTCAAGATGACATGCTATGATTTCATTCTCATAATGGACTGGTTGGTTCCCTTCCAGGTAGTCATCGATTGCTACCTCCATAGGGTTAGTTTCACATTACCAAAAGGTAGATCATTTATTCATAATGGTGAGTGGGATGTCCAGGCGAGCATAGAAGGATCCGATAATCTTGGGTTTAGAGGAGTTATATCCCAGTTTTCTAGTCATGATCTAGATGATTATTGTACATCATAGATTGGCTTTCCTATAGTGGTGGATAATTTCTGGGATGTCTTTCCAGATGAATTTTCAGGTTTGCCTCCAGAGTGAGAGGTAGAATTTTCTATTTAACTCATTCCAGGAGATTCACCAGTGTCTATACCTACTTATAGGAAGGCTACACCAGAGTTGCAGGAGCTCAAGAAGAATTTCGAGGAGTTGTAGGTAAAGAGTTTTATCCAACCCAGTACTTCTCCTTGGAGTTCACCTGTCCTGTTTGTGAAGAGAGAAGACGGTACCCTCACACTTTTTGTGGATTATTGGAAGCCGAAATAATTGACGGTCAATAACAGATATCCCATACCAAGGATTTATGATCTCATTGATATTCTTCTAGGATCTCGAGTGCTATCCAAGATTGATTTTAGATCCAGTTATCATCAATTGAATGTTAGACTATCTGATATACCCTTTATGGACTTCCGATGCAGGTATGGTCTATACGAGTTTATGGTTATGTCTTTCAGTATCACAAAAGGGCATACAGTTTTCATGTAACTAATGAACCGAGTGTTCCATCAATACTTGGATTATTTCGTTGTGGAATTTGTGGATGATATCATGGTGTAATCTCACACTCAACATGACTATTCTACCCATCTTGTGACCACTTTGAGTACCCAAAAATAGCATCAGTAATATGATACACTCTCAAAATGCCACTTTTGGATTGACCAGAATCACTTCTTGGATCATCTTATCTCCGAGACAAAAGTATCAGTCTACCCAGATAACATGGGAGTAGTAGTATCTCGGGACCAGCTGAATATGTTCTTTGATGTTTGGTGTTTTCTAGGGTTGGCTGGATACTGTGGACGTTTCATAAAATACTTTTCACCATTTGCAACACCACTGACGGTTTTGACAAATTAGGGTGAAAGTTTCTTGTGGTAAAATTCTTCTGATTAAGCCTTTCAAGAGTTGAAGGGTAGGTTGACTTCAACACCTGTAATAGTTTTTTCAGAGCCGGTTAAGAGGAATACTATGTACTCCAATGCTTCAGTTATTTGGATGTGAGAAGGAGTTTTCACGTACAGGTCTTATGAGTTGAGACATTATCTTTTGGGAGAGCATTTTGTGGTTTTCACGAACCACCTGAGTCTCATGTATATCATCACTTAGCATGACTTGAATTTGAGACAGTGAAGTTGGGTTGAGTAATTTCACTCCTTTGACATTGAGCTTGCTTATACACTTGGGAAAGTCAAAACCTTGGTTGATGCATTAAGCAGGATGACTCTAATACAGGCAGTTCAGGAGGGCAGTAGTGAGTGGAAACTTACGGATTTGTTCTCTGAGATGCAATTGGAGGTGCACGATAGACAGGGTAAGACTTTTCTTTCTTCTATGGAATTTATCTATAATCATCTTGATTGAGTGCGAATGAGGCAGATATCCGATTCTGATGGCCTAGTCCTACGGGGAAGCATGTCCAGAGATGACCCTATTACTGGATGGACCATAGGAGAGGATGAGATCAAGCATTTCTAGGGGCACGTATGGGTGCCAGAAGACATATACAAGGAGTTGATGTGGGACTTTCATTCCTCAGTTGGGGCAGTTCAACCTGGTTTCGCCAAGATGTATCATGATCTATATTGTCATTATTGGTGTCCAGGTATGAAGAGATAGGTTATTGGATTCATCATGAAGTGTTCCACCTATCACTAGGTGAAGGCAGTGCATTAGCGACCAACAGATCTTTTACAACAGTTATCCATTCCTGAGTTGAAGTGTAATGATGTCACGATGGATTTCTTTATTGGTTTACCGAGGTCGCATTGAGGGAATGATGCAGATTGGGTTCTCATTGACAGACACAAAAATGTTTATCACTTCTTGCCAATCAAGGGGATCTTTATTATGGATGGGTGGGATGGATTTACATCCGAGAGATTGTATGTCTACATTGGGTTCCACAATATATTATTTCAGATAGGGATTCTTGTTTTACTTCTCAGTTCTGGAAAGTGCATCAGAAGGCTTTTGGTACATAGGTTCTTTTCAATAAAACTTACCATCCCCAGACATATGGCCATTACGAGCGTACAATTCAGGTGCTTGAGGACATTATTTGTGCATGCATCTGGGATTTTGGAGGTTCTTGGGAGAATCATGTACCTCTTGTAGAGTTTTCCTATAATAATAGTTTTAAAAAAACTATTCAGATGCAACCTTATGAGGCTTTGTATGGTATTCCATGATGATCACCCTTAAGTTGGTTGTAGGTAAGAGAGACAGCTATGTTGGGTACTTTTCTTGTACATGAAACCACAAAACAAATATAGTTGATTCAGAAGAGGCTGGATACTGTACAGTCTAGATAGAAGTCTTTTGCTGATCGGTGGAGATGACCTCTAGAGTTCTAGGTCAGAGACCAGGGTTTTCTATGTGTCGCACCAAGGGTGGGACATATAAGGATTAGGAGACAAGGTAAGATTTTTTTAGGTACATCGGGCCTTTTAAGGTGTTGGAGAGAGTTGGTCCGGTTGCCTATCAGCATTAGTTACCTCAGAGGTATCGTGCTATACTTGATGACTTCCACATTTCTCACCTTCGACGTTACTTTACAGTCTTGTCTCATGTCTTCCAACCCAAGGAGGTTGAGTTTGAAGTTGATGCGTCTTTTGAGGGGCATCCAATCTGGATTTTTTATCACGGTACAAATGCTCTCTATGGACTTTCCATTCCTCTGGTATGAGTGCAATGGAAAAATGGGCGAGTACAGGACTAGACTTGGGAGAGGGAGGAAAATTTGCAATCATTGTGTCCGAAGTTGTTCGGGGTTTCTTCTTTTAAGTCGCCTTTCTATGAAAATTCTAGGACAAAATTCTTTAAGGGGTGATGTTTGTACGAACCATGATCTTCTTTTCAGGTATGTTTTCCTTTTATGGTATTTTTTTAGAAAAAAAAAAGAATTTTTAGAATTTTTTTAAGTACACGTCGTGTACTTAATGAGTAAAATCCTTGTACTCAGATATCACATGAAGTAGTGTTTTGGTTGTGTAATGGTCGTACACACGGCCATGTGGGGGTGAAGTGCAGACCACATAATTTGGGGTACGTAAACAGTATATACATGGCGTGTACCTCCAAATACACGCCGTGTATTTTCTTTTTTTCATTAAACATACCAGTGTCACGTCTAATCAATAGAAAGTAATTCTTCACAACCAAATTCATTCGAGAGCTCTCGTATGGACATAATCTTCTTTCGAGCCACCAACCAAGCATCCAACCTCTAATTCGACCTCCATCAATTGAGTTGAAATCGTCTCGATAATCTCTTCCTTCTTGTAGAGATTCATTTCCTGATTCCTCTTCTTTCTCAAGTTATCCTCAGTTGAACATTTTAGATGTTTTTAGATATATGGTGTTATTGGGTGAATCAAGGCTTGATGATCCCTTATAGATATCTACCAACATTTAGGTAGGTGTTTTGTCCCTTTCCGTTGAATTTCTATGTGTTATATGTGAAAATTGGTCCAATACCATTGAATTGGATATTGTGTGTTTACAGTTTTAGACCTGATAAATGCCTTCTATGATGGTATTATTTAATAGAGGATAATTGAATGATAATTGGGTAAGTTTCAAGGCTTTAGATGTGTTTTCCATGCATGTTGCTTGTTTTTACCGTTTGGCCATGTTTGTCTGTTAGGCTGCTATTTATTTTCCCATGCCAAGTATTGTAGGATGGTGTGTCTATTTTTCTGACATGATGTTTTTTTGTAGACTGTTTAGCCAAGTAGTTATTGAGGATTAATTTGGATGATACATGCTTCTATGATTTCCTGACTTATAGAGGGTCGTTAGAACCTGATATAGTAGACCGTAGGGATAATGGATGGAAGGGCTTCTCCAAAGTGTCTTTTTTTCATACGATGTGAGACCGGAGGGGGAATTGATGCAAGTGCTTCCTTAGAGTGTCTGTAGTTCCTCGACATAGGCCATAGGAGAATGTGACATAAGTTCTTCCCCATAGTGCCTTTAATTATTTATACGAGACTATATGAGGAATTGAAGGTGAGTTCTTCCTCATTGAGTATATTCTAAAGCTGAACCAGAGGGGTTTAACTGAGGGTGTTTCCCAAAGGGTTGCTTGTGTTGCTAGGTAGGACCAGAGTGGATATGTAGTGAGTACATCCTAAAGGGTTACCTGTTGTATTATCTAGTTGCATGTGTTCTTAGGTAGGACCAGAGAGGATTGGATTTGATTACTTCTTAGAGGGTTAACTTTGGTGTTTAACTTCATGCTTCTGTTGCTATGTAGGACTAAAGGGGATGGGGTGTGAGTACTTCTATGAGGGTTACATGTTTGTGTTTACCTACTTTGGTAAGATGTTGCTTGATTTATGAAACTTAATGCTTTGAAATTGTGGATTGGTTACTACTGAGTACATATGTGTTACTACTTCTTGTTATTTATTACTTTCCATATATTCAATGAATAATAAGAACATATCTTGTGGTGGTTTCCTACTGGGATTTAGTCTCACACCCAGTTTTGGCCAAGTATTTGGGCCCAAACAGATTATATTACTGCAGTTATAGATAAGTGCTAGCGCCCTTCTACTTCAGGTACTTGATTACTGAGAATATGGATATCATGGGACAAATCTGAGGCCTACAAGGAAGAGGCATTTACTTGTTTTATTTTGTACATTGGTTTAGTACTGTATTCCATCATTATTATGTGTTTGACTACTTTCCTAGACATATATACCGTGCATAATTTTTTTATATATGCTCCAACTTTTAAATTCTTCAGACTTATGTTGTTTCTTATTTTTTTTATATTATTACTACTTCCCCTATTGTTATCTATTTCTCTTATGTTGTGTTACTCTGCGAATGAGGGAATAGTTTCCCCACTATCACACCCAAGGCCATCGCTGCTAGTCGGTAGCCTCTGGCGTTAGAGGAATTACGCTAGATGCCATGTGACCAACCGGATATGGGGAGCCTTTGGGTGTCTTTTAGAACAAGGATGTTACATAAAATTAGATAATATCCAATTTATATCATATGAAACTTATAATTTTATTTTAATGGATTTATAAAACCATTAAAATAACACTCAAATATTTTTTGATGGAAAACCCATATTTATTGTTTAATCGAGTAAAAAGAATCAATTTTTTTATAAATTTTTGAAAAGTTATATGATTCAAAATAACCCAATAAACATATAAAATAAGTATTAATGAAATACATACTCATGACGGTATGAAAATTATAGTTTTAGTAAATATTAAAACAATTATTCCATTAAAATTCAATAAATAAGTTTTATTCATTCCCTGTCTAGAAAAGTACACAAAATATTTCGTATAGTAAATATCATTAAATTTTTTTCATAAAATGACATTAAAAAAATTTGGCAACAATGAAATATTTCTTATTATAATTTTAGAAAATTTCCATAGATAAATGAAAATGATTCCTGACTAAATAGAAAACAAACATATTTTCTTATTAAAACATTTTTTATAATATTATGTAATTAGGGAAGAGAAAATATAAAAATGTATTATTTATATATATATGTATAAGATAGTAAAATATATTATATTTATAATATATATATTATATAAAATCATTTGAAAAAAATCAAGTATAAGTAATCTCAATTAAAATATTTTAGAAATGTAAAAAACTTACACCATATATTTTTTTCTTTGTAAGCAATATAACCTTCTACTTCTAAAATTAAAATCTTTTATAATTATAAACCATAATCATATTTAATATTATAACACCATATATAGTCTAGTTATTACATTTTATCTCCAATTCATAAATAGTTCATTATTTAAATCATCATTTCATGTGTTATTTTTTCAACTATGTCTCATTTTGGATGTAATGGTTATTGAAATTTTTTAATGGTTCTATATTATATAGAATATTTTTCCTTTCATATAATTATTATTTAATCAATAAAACAAATATTATAATAATTGATATATGTGAGTTATGTAAAATTATTACATTACATAATGAAGATAGTAGCCCATATAAATACTTGAGTGATGCTTTTTACATACTTATAGATAGAATAATAGAATGGTAAATTTTTCTTCAAATGTATAGAATTATTATAATATAATATATATCATATATATAAATTAAATATTTTTTATGATCATCCATATAAATTTGAAAAATAAAACATAATATCACTTCTTCATAGAGGTTGTAGTCCACATGTACTCCTTACAAATGTCGTTATCTTTTGATGGATAGGTTGAAAATATGTTTTAAAAGGTCTTAAAACAATATAATAATAGTTAGTTAATAAATTTTATATATAAACATTAAATCAATAATAATTAAAAACCATGAAAATTAGTTATGGAAAATGAATCACATCCCTAAGTGTATGTGGTAGTCCACGCAAACAAATAAGTAATAATTTTACATCCCATTTGATAGAGAATATGTGGGAAATGGATTTGAATTAATCATAAAAATGTTTTATTATAATTACTATATTGGATTCATCTGGTTGATATTGATTGAAAAGGATTATAAAAAGACGAAGAGCACACAAAATTTAAAATGCAAGCCTAATATTAACACCAATTCATTGGGATGCCTCCATTTTATTATAACATAATATATGGATTATTTTTCTAATGAGAGGGAATGTGATATACGGTTAAAGGAAGCTAAAAATTAATTTTGGTAGGTCTTGGATGGGATATGGGTACAAAATAGTGTAAATAATGGAAGAGAAATTGAAACCATTTATTAGTTAGGGGATGTACTTACATAGTTTTACATAAATGGTTTCACTGATTTAACATCACCATCCTGATAATGTGGGAAAATATATAATACTTTAGATTAAATGTAATAAAATTTCTTTTTGATATAAAAAATTAATAAAATTAAATTTTGAAGAAAATATATTTTAATATTATAAAATTATATTACTGAAAATTAATTTTGTGTTTACGATTCATCAATAAATAAATTTTCATTCTATAAATGAATTTCAATTATGATATAATTTTCTACTACTATTCATGGAACTAAATTAATGTATTGGTTTTTTTATCATTTTAGTAATATTTTTATATTATATCATATATCTCATAACGAGAAGAATTACATGTTATGAATGATATCAAGCATAATATACTTCTAACATGAATATTTTGGTTCTTAAATTCTCCACTAAATAATAATTTTTTTCAATAAAAGTGTACATTGAAAATAAATTGTTTACTATTTAAAAATTACTTTGTTGAAAAATCAAAACCTATAAAGGGATAATAATACTAAACATAAAAAAGAATTTTTTTTAAATATAATGGTTAACTAAAATAACATATAATCATGACCAAAGATAAATGGACCATCAGATGAAAGTGAAAAAATGTAAATTGATGAGAAATATAATGAACTTTTAATAATAGTGGGAAATAGAGATCATAGTCATGTTAATATTAATAGACACAAAACATTATATAAGTGCTTGGTGAAATGAACATCGAATCATCAGAAATAACTATATTGTGGATAATATTATTTTTTTGAGGTATATTTTCAAAAAAATTAGGAGTCATTTTTTCCTAGAATATTTAGAAATATACAAAAAAAATCTTTAACTCAATAATAAGCATTTAATATTTTAATTTAATGTTTCAATTATTATCATCTGGTATTCATCCCATATTAAATTGATATCTTAATAATGTTATTTTCCCGATCATGATGTCATAAAATAATAATACTGTCACGAACCGAATCTGGTCACCGCCAAAACCGGCACCAAACCCAGCCCATGACATGACCCGAAGGGCGTTCTCTATCCCCACGGGCTGGCACAAGTGCCCGGGTATCATTAATTTAGGTTTGGGAACGATTTACCCGAGTATGAAAGCATAAAACATTAAAAACAATCCATAATATAAATCTGAAATTTTTGAGCCAAACAAGACTTAAGTAAAAAAACCAGAACTGAGTACATTGGTTTAAATACAATACAAGTGGTCCAAATAAAAATAATTATAGCATTAATACAGCCCCAAGGACTCCACACAACTAGGGGTCATCGCCCCCCAAGCTATCTCCACAACTCCGCACCAAGAATGGGAACTAACACCATGAACCACCATCACCCTTAGCCATTAATTTACCTGAATCAAACATAACCAAGTCTACTTACACCCAAGGGGTGTAAGTAGGGTGTGAGCCTAAGCCCAGTAGGATACCACCCAATGATTCCAAAGATTAAGAAATACAATGTGAAAAAGCAAGCAGTTTTCAAACGCAAGGAAAAGTAGTGTTCAAATTTCAAGAAATGAAACCTCTAATTGAAAATAGTTTTCAATCCAAAATTTTTAGAATACTAACACATTAAAATTGAAATTTTAGATACTGTAATTTACTTCCAAACACACCCTGAGACATGGGTATATACTACAAATCCAATGAGCAACAACATTGGGAACACCCCTAGGCACTAGGTTGTCTTGGGCCCTATGTACCTCGTACCTCGGTGTAGAGTAACCATAGAAAAATCATTTCTTGTGCACGGTCCACTAGTAGGGAACATACCCATAACCTAGTGGTCCCCAATAATCATCAACATAGTTTAGTTAGAGTTGTCGTTATCCAAATGCTAAGTGAAACAGGGACAAAACTCATCTGGTCCACTAGCCGTACTAGTACAAATCCGCCCCACCTAGGTACCCGGGCTTCCCCTTTTGTGCTCAATCAATTTCAGCATGAAACATAAATAAATTTTCATATAAAACACCATTACTGGTCAATCACAACCAATACAGTAGCTATCACATTTTATACCACTTAAAACACGCAACAAAACACTTAGATTTTTCATAAAACAATTCCTCAAAATCTCGTAGTGTTTCAGACACAAAACACCTTATAAACCTCACTTGCATACTATGTGCACATATTTAAGTTTCCAAAACATAAAGGAGATCCCACTACATTTCAGTTAAAACACAAAATCATTTTTAGGGCAACCCTATATAGTTCAAGAAACGACATCATTGCAAAGTCTCCATTTTTACACAACACAACTCTTAGAATTTCATGTGGTTCACAAACACCATTAAAACCAGATTTTCAGCAACAAACACTAGGGAAAATCATTAAAAACAGTATTTTTATCCCTATTATACTTCAATAAAATCAACTAGTTACTTATAGGGTAGCCCCAATTAAACTAATAATACATTTCTATCAAAAACCCCCAATTTCACATGAAATTGGCCTTTAGGATTCATTTTAAATACAAACACCACTAAAACTATATTTTTCTGAAATAATAAAATTTAATAAGCATGAAAATACCATAAAAACAGTATCCAATTCACAAAGATTTCATACACAATGGAATCACCTACCAAAACCAAGGAAACCCTTGAATCCTTTGTGCGAAAACTCAAACGCACCACCACCGCACCTCAAGAAAGATAAACCCGAACTAAAACCAGAATTTCAGACCATAAAACACAATATAAAACCTTAAATTTTAAACCCTACTTCCTGGACATTAGGAACCGCAATTATAATGGAAGAAACCCTAACTAAATTGGATGTAACCCTAAAACAAATTGAAAGAAGAAAGGAGGAGAACAACTTACTTAAATTATCTTGTAGAAATAGCCCCCCAAAATACCAGTATATGATTTCAAAAATACTCAAACCTTCAAGGTCGGTTCGAAGAAGAATATATAGATCATTTAGGAATTTGAATGGGGGAAAAAGAGTAATAATCGAAGGAGTTATGAAGGAAACAAATTACCTTTATAAATCTGCCCTAAATTTGAGTTCTTAAGTACTTTCGACCTAAACCGCGATGAAAATGAGCTGAAAAGAGTGTGGGAGGATATTGGACGCGCGGCTGGGTTCAAGGGGCGTGTTTGGGGCTTGGAATCACCGAAAACCCCTTAAAAATGAATAAGTTATTAACTAATCAAATTTTATTTTTAAAACTGGAATTGGGCTTTCGGGCAGGCCCAATCCCTTAAATAAAAACCCATATACACCTTGGTTATGGATTTCCAAAGGCTCCAAATTTTAATTTTGGTGTTAATATATTATGGGAGGACATTTAGGAGTTTGAATGAGTGAAAAATATTAAAAAATGAATAAGTTATAAAAGAAACAAAATTTATTTTTAAATCTGGAATTGAGCTCACGGTTTGGCCCAATTCATGAAAACTCACCTATTCTCTATAAAAACTATGGAAACCCCACAAAACAAAGATTTAATGGAATGTAAAATAAAAATACATTTAAAATAAGCTATGTATGTGAAAATTCTCCCCACCATGAAAACTTTCCACCCCGGAAAGTCACAGTAAGGCCAAAGCAACAACCAAACTCAACTGAGAAACCAAGAGGTACTCTCTTGCCAGGTTTCTCCCCCAAAGGCCATAACACCTCCAGTGATCAATGAAGGAAGGAATACTCTCAAAAACATGACTTACACTGCATTCCAGAAAGAATCAAGCACAATCAGGCTTTATCCCAAATGAAAACTCCTCAAACACAATCTGAACAATACTCAATCAATTTACCCAAATAAACGACAACATCGAACATGGTTACACTTTCCATACTATAACTAAACCATTGGTCACTATCCAATATCAATTTTTACCAAAGAAAGATGTAGGTAGTTAGATATCTCCAAATGATAATACCTACTTCCCATAAAAAACCAAGGAAAAAATATGAGTTACTCGTATGAAGAGACACAAATGGGCTCCCCACCATAAGAGACAACTTAATTTTTTTTTCCCGAGACAAAATCAAGACACTAATAGGGGGAGGCCCAAACAGACTCCCTAGTACAAGGGGTATACATAAATTAGAAATTTACAAAATAATATACATGATACCCACAGTGGGTCTTCCCACCACAAGAACCAACCATCTTAACTGACCAGTATGGGACGACACAAAAAGACCCAATTTTTTTTTAAGATTTGGAAAGGGTGCAGGGTCAGTCCGCACGGTTTGGGAAACCATACACTAACTATCCTGATCATTATTTGAACGTGGCTTCCTAGCACATTGACACTACTAATCATGCACAAAATGTGTGCTCAAACGTTCTAGCCAAATTTCCAACCATTCTCCAATGACTCAATGGAAAACAACGTGGGAGGGAAAAACATTAGGCGATGACATGGGTACAAGGCCCTCTACCTATTTCCACCGAACGATAACAACAGAAGGAAGATGATGAAACCATAGGTTTAAACTGTTCCTATCTTTCATACTGAGTACAGGACTTTGTATAAGTGTTTAAACGACACTGGTGTTTCCCCTGACTACGCGCCAGCTTCTCTCCGGGACCTATGGCTGGAGCTCAAAATATTGAAGCATCTTTGGCCACGCAGTTAGGCTGTTGAAACCCCTATGTGGAACTTCTTCTTTCGGTGCCACAAACAACTACACTGCATACCCTGATGGGTTTATCAAGACATAACACACTCCATAACTCACTTTACCAAAACCAGAAATTTCATTGAAACAAGGGATCAGAAGATGCACACACATCGCACCTTGTTTCTTTGGGTGAGAAACAATAGAAGGGAAAGACACGTATAAACACATTCCTCTAAGATAGAGGATTTGATGTTTTTCCCAAGGGAGACCCAATCCCAACATAAAATAGAACCATAAAGGATTGTGTGACCTTCACCTTTATGGTCAAAAGAGCACACAACATCACAATGCGTCACCAAACATGACCCTGACGATTGATAGAAACAATACATGGAACGAGACCATATTCAAAGTCCCTAAACAACAGATAAGTCCAAAAAGTGGAAACAATATCATATCATGACCTAAATCTCAAAATTGGTTGTTTAATAATAACACTTTCTTCAAAGAAACTATAAAGAACCCGGAGGCCCTCTTAGACACCATCAAGACACTCATCCCTACTAACAACGAAAGAACACTCCCACCTTTGATGAATCAGGAAACTTAAGAAACTAAGGTCTCTTTCAACCTTCCACAAGCACTATCCCACTACAAGAGGATACACAAATCAGCGAAATGAATGGGTGTAGACTCAATAAAAGAAATGTTCGATAAAATATTCTTTATATTGATCAACTGGAGGATTTTCTAATGGCGAAACAAAACGGGTTGCACTTCAGTTGTGCATTAACCCTTAATGGGGGCGTACCTTGTCCAATGAGAGAACCCAAGGACCCAACCAAGCTGGTCCATTGGTCAAAACATGCCACAAACCAGATCCAAACACATGAAGGTAACCACCGTAAAGGCATCCCAAAAAAATTTCAAAAGAGACCACTAACCATCCCTGCAACACAGCTTACCGACCAAACACAAACCCATAACACAGTTCAAACAGAAGGGGTTATTGAACTCAAAACATCCCACAACATCAACATTTTCAAAAACCCATAATACAAACCATACCAAACTATTAATCAAGACATCATGTTTTTCTTTAAAACCAATTCTTTGAAAACAAACGGTTTAGCAGTAAGCGTATCAACCAATGGTACCCCATGGGCCTCACACATGCATGTTTTTGTGCCACACCGGGCAACCTCCTCATATCCATCCCAGCACTCATCTAGTTGTGTCATCAACCATCCATCATCCCATATAACCCCATGCATGTGGTCACTAATGGAAATACCAAAGGGTAAAACAAAACTTCCTTCCACTTTTCAAAAACAAAATGGTCAACCAACCCAACCTTTTTCTCAAAACTACTAACAATGAGATCAAAATCCCAATTAAAATCTTACAAAACATTTCATAAGGACACAACCATTTAGAAAAGAACTCACTTTCAAGTTATTCACATCAATTTCGAAACATATCATCCCATTAAAACACACTCTAATTGTTCAGAAAACTCTATTGGAAACGCTTTAAAAAAATCAATATAGTTCCTGCTTTCAAAGAGGTGTAAGCACACCATTTTACATTTCAAAAAAATTCTGAAAATTCAGTTCCACCATTTCATAAACCAAACCATTCCCTCTTTATTTGAAAATCATTTCATAAAAACGTTACGCTTCTTAAAACCAAGTCACCTTAAAACCAAAGTGCTAAGATTTCAAAACTAAAGCAAAAAACAATGCAAGAGGAAACTAGTTTCGGTGGGTGACTTGGACATATGGTTGGCAGCCATATTCCAATCACTTCGCCGTCACAGAGAGTATTCTAGGGAAACATCCATGGCTCTACATGGCTTGCCAGGCCCTGTGAGCTCACTGAGATTATTCTCCCAACTCTCTTTTCATTTCCCATAGTCATCATTAAACCAAGAAAACCAAAGCACTCAGATAAATCCATACATAACATGGTGACTTGAATCCCTTCATGAGGTGTGCTGGCCAGCCACACTACCCATGACTGAAATTTCAAGTCCCAAAAATCCTAGCTCCAGACTATGCTGACTCTTCCCCAAATAACATGACCCATGGAGCGAACCTGCTCTGATACCATTTTGTCACGAACCGAATCTGGTCACCGCCAAAACCGGCACCAAACCCAGCCCATAACATGACCCGAAGGGCGTTCCCTATCCCCACGGTCTGGCACAAGTGCCCGGGTATCATTAATTTAGGTTTGGGAACAATTTACCCGAGTATGAAAGCATAAAACATTAAAAACAATCCATAATATAAATCTGAAATTTTTGAGCCAAACAAGACTTAAGTAAAAAAAACCAGAACTGAGTACATTGGTTTAAAGACAATACAAGTGGTCCAAATAAAAATAATTATAGCATTAATACAGCCCCAAGGACTCCACACAACTAGGGGTCATCGCCCCCCAAGTTATCTCCACAACTCCACACCAAGAATGGGAACTAACACCATGAACCACCATCACCCTTAGCCATTACATTACCTGAATCAAACATAACCAAGTCTACTTACACCCAAGGGGTGTAAGTAGGGTTTGAGCCTAAGCCCAGTAGGATACCACCCAATGATTCCAAATATTAAGAAATACAATGTGAAAAAGCAAGCAGTTTTCAAACGCAAGGAAAAGTAGTGTTCAAATTTCAAGAAATGAAACCTCTAATTGAAAATAGTTTTCAATCCAAAATTTTTAGAATACTAACACATTAAAATATAAATGTTAGATACATTAATTTACTTCCAAACACACCCTGAGACATGGGTGTATACTACAAATCCAATGAGCAAAAACATTGGGAACACCCCTAGGCACTAGGTTGTCTTGGGCCCTATGTACCTCGTACCTCGGTGTAGAGTTGCCATAGAAAAATCCTTTCTCGTGCACGAGCCACTAGTAGGGAACATACCCATAACCTAGTGGTCCCCAATCATCATCAACATAGTTTAGTTAGAGATGTCGTTATCCAAATGCTAAGTGAAAGAGGGACAAAACCCATCCGGTCCACTAGCCGTACTAGTACAAATCCGCCCCACCTAAGTACCCGGGCTTCCCCTTTTGTGCTCAATCAATTTCAGCATGCAACATAAATAAATTTTTATATAAAAAACCATTACTGGTCAATCACAACCAATACAGTATCTATCACATTTTATACCACTTAAAACACGCAACAAAACACTTAGATTTTTCATAAAACAATTCCTCAAAATCTCGTAGTGTTTCAGACACAAAACACCTTATAAACCTCACTTGAATACTATGTGCACATATTTAAGTTTCCAAAACATAAAGGATATCCCACTACATTTCAGTTAAAACACAAAATCATTTTTAGGGCAACCCTATATAGTTCAAGAAACGACATCATTGCAAAGTCTCCATTTTTTACACAACACAACTCTTAGAATTTCATGTGGTTCACAAACACCATTAAAACCAGATTTTTCAGCAACAAACACAAGGGAAAATCATTAAAAACAGTATTTTTATCCCTATTATACTTCAATAAAATCAACTAGTTACATATAGGGTATCCCCAATTAAACTAATAATACATTTCTATCAAAAACCCCCAATTTCACATGAAATTGGCCTTTAGGATTCATTTTAAATACAAACACCACTAAAACTATATTTTTCAGAAATAATAAAATTTAATAAGCATGAGAATACCATAAAAACAGTAACCAATTCACAAAGATTTCATACACAATGGAATCACCTACCAAAACCAAGGAAACCCTTGAATCCTTTGTGCGAAAACTCAAACGCACCACCGCCGCACCTCAAGAAAGCTAAACCAGACCTAAAACCAGAATTTCAGACCATAAAATACAATATAAAACCTTAAATTTTAAACCCTACTTCCTGGACATTAGGAACCGCAATTATAATGGAAGAAACCCTAACTAAATTGGATGTAACCCTAAAACAAATTGAAAGAAGAAAGGAGGAGAACAACTTACTTAAAATATCTTGTAGAAATAGCCCCCCAAAATACCAGTAGCTGATTTCACAAATACTCAAACCTTCAAGGTCGGTTCGAACAAGAATAGATAGATCATTTAGGAATTTGAATGGGGGAAAAAGAGTAAGAATCGAAGGATTTATGAAGGAAACAAATTACCTTTATAAATCTTCCCGAAATTTGAGTTCTTAAGAACTTTCGACCTAAACCGTGATGAAAATGAGCTGAAACGAGTGTGGGAGGATATTGGACGCGAGGCTGGGTTCAAGGGTCGTGTTTGGGGCTTGGAATCACCGAACACCCCTTAAAAATGAATAAGTTATTAACTAATCAAATTTTATTTTTAAAACTGGAATTGGGCTTTCGGGCAGGCCCAATCCCTTAAATAAAAACCCATATACACCTTGGTTATGGATTTCCAAAGGCTCCAAATTTTAATTTTGGTGTTAATATATTATGGGAGGACATTTAGGAGTTTGAATGAGTGAAAAATATTAAAAAATGAATAAGTTATAAAAGAAACAAAATTTATTTTTAAATCTGGAATTGAGCTCACGGTTTGGCCCAATTCATGAAAACTCACCTATTCTCTATAAAAACTATGGAAACCCCACAAAACAAAGATTTAATGGAATTTAAAATAAAAATACATTTAAAATAAGCTATGTATGTGACAATTCTCCCCACCATGAAAACTTTCCGCCCCGGAAAGTCACAGTAAGGCCAAAGCAACAACCAAACTCAACTGGGAAACCAAGAGGTACTCTCTTGCCAGGTTTCTCCCCCAAAGGCCATAACACCTCCAGTGATCAATGAAGGAAGGAATACTCTCAAAATCATGACTTACACCGCATTCCAGAAATAATCAATCACAATCAGGCTTTATCCCAAATGAAAACTCCTCAAACACAATCTGAACAATACTCAATCAATTTACCCAAATAAACGACAACATCGAACATGGTTACACTTTCCATACTATAACTAAACCATTGGTCACTATCCAATATCAATTTTTACCAAAGAAAGATGTAGGTAGTTAGATATCTCCAAATGATAATACCTACTTCCCATAAAAAACCAAGGAAAAAATATGAGTTACTCGTATGAAGAGACACAAATGGGCTCCCCACCATAAGAGACAACTTAATTTTTTTTTCCCGAGACAGAATCAAGACACTAATAGGGGGAGGCCCAAACAGACTCCCTAGTACAAGGGGTATACATAAATTAGAAATTTACAAAATAATATACATGATACCCACAGTGGGTCTTCCCACCACAAGAACCAACCATCTTAACTGACCAGTATGGGACGACACAAAAAGACCCAA
The DNA here is from genome assembly GCA_963277665.1 of Viscum album. Lineage (NCBI taxonomy): Eukaryota > Viridiplantae > Streptophyta > Magnoliopsida > Santalales > Viscaceae > Viscum > Viscum album. The sequence continues at coordinate 806,851,358 of OY728153.1, forward strand.
TTTTTTTTTAAGATTTGGAAAGGGTGCAGGGTCAGTCCGCACGGTTTGGGAAACCATACACTAACTATCCTGATCATTATTTGAACGTGGCTTCCTAGCACATTGACACTACTAATCATGCACAAAATGTGTGCTCAAACGTTCTAGCCAAATTTCCAACCATTCTCCAATGACTCAATGGAAAACAACGTGGGAGGGAAAAACATTAGGCGATGACATGGGTACAAGGCCCTCTACCTATTTCCACCGAACGATAACAACAGAAGGAAGATGATGAAACCATAGGTTTAAACTGTTCCTATCTTTCATACTGAGTACAGGACTTTGTATAAGTGTTTAAACGACACTGGTGTTTCCCCTGACTACGCGCCAGCTTCTCTCCGGGACCTATGGCTGGAGCTCAAAATATTGAAGCATCTTCGGCCACGCAGTTAGGCTGTTGAAACCCCTATGTGGAACTTATTCTTTCGGTGCCACAAACAACTACACTGCATACCCTGATGGGTTTATCAAGTCATAACACACTCCATAACCCACTTTACCAAAACCAGACATTTCATTGAAACAAGGGGTCAGAAGATGCACACACATCGCACCTTGTTTCTTTGGGTGAGAAACAATAGAAGGGAAAGACACGTATAAACACATTCCTCTAAGATAGAGGATTTGATGTTTTTCCCAAGGGAGACCCAATCCCAACATAAAATAGAACCATAAAGGATTGTGTGACCTTCACCTTTATGGTCAAAAGAGCACACAACATCACAATGCGTCACCAAACATGACCCTGACGATTGATAGAAACAATAGATGGAACGAGACCATATTCAAAGTCCCTAATCAACAGATAAGTCCAAAAAGTGGACACAATATCATATCATGACCTAAATCTCAAAATTGGTTGTTTAATAATAACACTTTCTTCAAAGAAACTATAAAGAACCCGGAGGCCCTCTTAGACACCATCAAGACACTCATCCCTACTAACAACGAAAGAACACTCCCACCTTTGATGAATCAGGAAACTTAAGAAACTAAGGTCTCTTTCAACCTTCCACAAGCACTATCCCACTACAAGAGGATACACAAATCAGCGAAATGAATGGGTGTAGACTCAATAAAAGAAATGTTCGATAAAATATTCTTTATATTGATCAACTGGAGGATTTTCTAATGGCGAAACAAAACGGGTTGCACTTCAGTTGTGCATTAACCCTTAATGGGGGCGTACCTTATCCAATGAGAGAACCCAAGGACCCAACCAAGCTGGACCATTGGTCAAAACATGCCACAAACCAGATCCAAACACATGAAGGTAACCACCGTAAAGGCATCCCAAAAAAATTTCAAAAGAGACCACTAACCATCCCTGCAACACAGCTTACCGACCAAACACAAACCCATAACACAGTTCAAACAGAAGGGGTTCTTGAACTCAAAACATCCCACAACATCAACATTTTCAAAAACCCATAATACAAACCATACCAAACTATTAATCAAGACATCATGTTTTTCTTTAAAACCAATTCTTTGAAAACAAACGGTTTAGCAGTAAGCGTATCCACCAATGGTACCCCATGGGCCTCACACATGCATGTTTTTGTGCCACACCGGGCAACCTCCTCATATCCATCCCAGCACTCATCTAGTTGTGTCATCAACCATCCATCATCCCATATAACCCCATGCTTGTGGTCACTAATGGAAATACCAAAGGGTAAAACAAAACTTCCTTCCACTTTTCAAAAACAAAATGGTCAACCAACCCAACCTTTTTCTCAAAACTACTAACAATGAGATCGAAATCCCAATTAAAATCTTACAAAACATTTCATAAGGACACAACCATTTAGAAAAGAACTCACTTTCAAGTTATTCACATCAATTTCGAAACATATCATCCCATTAAAACACACTCTAATTGTTCAGAAAACTCTATTGGAAACGCTTTAAAAAAATCAATATAGTTCCTGCTTTCAAAGAGGTGTAAGCACACCATTTTACATTTCAAAACAATTCTGAAAATTCAGTTCCACCATTTCATAAACCAAACCATTCCCTCTTTATTTGAAAATCATTTCATAAAAACGTTACACTTCTTAAAACCAAGTCACCTTAAAACCAAAGTGCTAAGATTTCAAAACTAAAGCAAAAAACAATGCAAGAGGAAACTAGTTTCGGTGGGTGACTTGGACATATGGTTGGCAGCCATATTCCAATCACTTCGCCGTCACAGAGAGTATTCTAGGGAAACATCCATGGCTCTACATGGCTTGCCAGGCCCTGCGAGCTCACTGAGATTATTCTCCCAACTCTCTTTTCATTTCCCATAGTCATCATTAAACCAAGAAAACCAAAGCACTCAGATAAATCCATACATAACATGGTGACTTGAATCCCTTCATGAGGTGTGCTGGCCAGGCACACTACCCATGACTGAAATTTCAAGTCCCAAATATCCTAGCTCCAGACTATGCTGACTCTTCCCCAAATAACATGACCCATGGAGCGAACCTTCTCTGATACCATTTTGTCACGAACCGAATCTGGTCACCGCCAAAACCGGCACCAAACCCAGCCCATGACATGACCCGAAGGGCGTTCCCTATCCCCACGGTCTGGCACAAGTGCCCGGGTATCATTAATTTAGGTTTGGGAACGATTTACCCGAGTATGAAAGCATAAAACATTAAAAACAATCCATAATATAAATCTGAAATTTTTGAGCCAAACAAGACTTAAGTAAAAAAAACCAGAACTGAGTACATTGGTTTAAAGACAATACAAGTGGTCCAAATAAAAATAATTATAGCATTAATACAGCCCCAAGGACTCCACACAACTAGGGGTCATCGCCCCCCAAGCTATCTCCACAACTCCACACCAAGAATGGGAACTAACACCAGGAACCACCATCACCCTTAGCCATTACTTTACCTGAATCAAACATAACCAAGTCTACTTACACCCAAGGGGTGTAAGTAGGGTTTGAGCCTAAGCCCAGTAGGATACCACCCAATGATTCCAAATATTAAGAAATACAATGTGAAAAAGCAAGCAGTTTTCAAACGCAAGGAAAAGTAGTGTTCAAATTTCAAGAAATGAAACCTCTAATTGAAAATAGTTTTCAATCCAAAATTTTTAGAATACTAACACATTAAAATATAAATGTTAGATACTGTAATTTACTTCCAAACACACCCTGAGACATGGGTGTATACTACAAATCCAATGAGCAACAACATTGGGAACACCCCTAGGCACTAGGTTGTCTTGGGCCCTATGTACCTCGTACCTCGGTGTAGAGTAACCATAGCAAAATCTTTTCTCGTGCACGAGCCACTAGTAGGGAACATACCCATAACCTAGTGGTCCCCAATCATCATCAACATAGTTTAGTTAGATTTGTCGTTATCCAAATGCTAAGTGAAACAGGGACAAAACCCATCCGGTCCACTAGCCGTACTAGTACAAATCCGCCCCACCTAAGTACCCGGGCTTCCCCTTTTGTGCTCAATCAATTTCAGCATGCAAAATAAATAAATTTTTATATAAAACACCATTAATGGTCAATCACAACCAATACAGTAGCTATCACATTTTATACCACTTAAAACACGCAACAAAACACTTAGATTTTTCATAAAACAATTCCTCAAAATCGCGTAGTGTTTCAGACACAAAACACCTTATAAACCTCACTTGCATACTATGTGCACATATTTAAGTTTCCAAAACATAAAGGAGATCCCACTACATTTCAGTTAAAACACAAAATCATTTTTAGGGCAACCCTATATAGTTCAAGAAACGACATCATTGCAAAGTCTCCATTTTTACACAACACAACTCTTAGAATTTCATGTGGTTCACAAACACCATTAAAACCAGATTTTTCAGCAACAAACACAAGGGAAAATCATTAAAAACAGTATTTTTATCCCTATTATACTTCAATAAAATCAACTAGTTACTTATAGGGTAGCCCCAATTAAACTAATAATACATTTCTATCAAAAACCCCCAATTTCACATGAAATTGGCCTTTAGGATTCATTTTAAATACAAACACCACTAAAACTATATTTTTCAGAAATAATAAAATTTAATAAGCATGAAAATACCATAAAAACAGTATCCAATTCACAAAGATTTCATACACAATGGAATCACCTACCAAAACCAAGGAAACCCTTGAATCCTTTGTGCGAAAACTCAAACGCACCACCGCCGCACCTCAAGAAAGCTAAACCAGACCTAAAACCAGAATTTTAGACAATAAAATACAATATAAAACCTTAATTTTTAAACCCTACTTCCTGGACATTAGGAACCGCAATTATAATGGAAGAAACCCTAACTAAATTGGATGTAACCCTAAAAAAAATTGAAAGAAGAAAGGAGGAGAACAACTTACTTAAAATATCTTGTAGAAATAGCCCCCCAAAATACCAGTAGCCGATTTCACAAATACTCAAACCTTCAAGGTCGGTTCGAACAAGAATAGATAGATCATTTAGGAATTTTAATGGGGGAAAAAGAGTAAGAATCGAAGGATTTATGAAGGAAACAAATTACCTTTATAAATCTGCCCGAAATTTGAGTTCTTAAGAACTTTCGACCTAAACCGCGATGAAAATGAGCTGAAACGAGTGTGGGAGGATATTGGACGCGAGGCTGGGTTCACGGGGCGTGTTTTGGCCTTGGAATCACCGAAAACCCCTTAAAAATGAATAAGTTATTAACTAATCAAATTTTATTTTTAAAACTGGAATTGGGCTTTCGGGCAGGCCCAATCCCTTAAATAAAAACCCATATACACCTTGGTTATGGATTTCCAAAGGCTCCAAATTTTAATTTTGGTGTTAATATATTATGGGAGGACATTTAGGAGTTTGAATGAGTGAAAAATATTAAAAAATGAATAAGTTATAAAAGAAACAAAATTTATTTTTAAATCTGGAATTGAGCTCACGGTTTGGCCCAATTCATTAAAACTCACCTATTCTCTATAAAAACTATGGAAACCCCACAAAACAAAGATTTAATGGAATATAAAATAAAAATACATTTAAAATAAGCTATGTATGTGAAAATTCTCCCCACCATGAAAACTTTCCGCCCCGGAAAGTCACAGTAAGGCCAAAGCAACAACCAAACTCAACTGAGAAACCAAGAGGTACTCTCTTGCCAGGTTTCTCCCCCAAAGGCCATAACACCTCCAGTGATCAATGAAGGAAGGAATACTCTCAAAAACATGACTTACACCGCATTCCAGAAATAATCAAGCACAATCAGGCTTTATCCCAAATGAAAACTCCTCAAACACAATCTGAACAATACTCAATCAATTTACCCAAATAAACGACAACATCGAACATGGTTACACTTTCCATACTATAACTAAACCATTGGTCACTATCCAATATCAATTTTTACCAAAGAAAGATGTAGGTAGTTAGATATCTCCAAATGATAATACCTACTTCCCATAAAAAACCAAGGAAAAAATATGAGTTACTCGTATGAAGAGACACAAATGGGCTCCCCACCATAAGAGACAACTTAATTTTTTTTTCCCGAGACAGAATCAAGACACTAATAGGGGGAGGCCCAAACAGACTCCCTAGTACAAGGGGTATACATAAATTAGAAATTTACAAAATAATATACATGATACCCACAGTGGGTCTTCCCACCACAAGAACCAACCATCTTAACTGACCAGTATGGGACGACACAAAAAGACCCAATTTTTTTTTAAGATTTGGAAAGGGTGCAGGGTCAGTCCGCACGGTTTGGGAAACCATACACTAACTATCCTGATCATTATTTGAACGTGGCTTCCTAGCACATTGACACTACTAATCATGCACAAAATGTGTGCTCAAACGTTCTAGCCAAATTTCCAACCATTCTCCAATGACTCAATGGAAAACAACGTGGGAGGGAAAAACATTAGGCGATGACATGGGTACAAGGCCCTCTACCTATTTCCACCGAACGCTAACAACAGAAGGAAGATGATGAAACCATAGGTTTAAACTGTTCCTATCTTTCATACTGAGTACAGGACTTTGTATAAGTGTTTAAACGACACTGGTGTTTCCCCTGACTACGCGCCAGCTTCTCTCCAGGACCTATGGCTGGAGCTCAAAATATTGAAGCATCTTTGGCCACGCAGTTAGGCTGTTGAAACCCCTATGTGGAACTTCTTCTTTCGGTGCCACAAACAACTACACTGCATACCCTGATGGGTTTATCAAGACATAACACACTCCATAACCCACTTTACCAAAACCAGAAATTTCATTGAAACAAGGGATCAGAAGATGAACACACATCGCACCTTGTTTCTTTGGGTGAGAAACAATAGAAGGGAAAGACACGTATAAACACATTCCTCTAAGATAGAGGATTTGATGTTTTTCCCAAGGGAGACCCAATCCCAACATAAAATAGAACCATAAAGGATTGTGTGACCTTCACCTTTATGGTCAAAAGAGAACACAACATCACAATGCGTCACCAAACATGACCCTGACGATTGATAGAAACAATACATGGAACGAGACCATATTCAATGTCCCTAAACAACAGATAAGTCCAAAAAGTGGACACAATATCATATCATGACCTAAATCTCAAAATTGGTTGTTTAATAATAACACTTTCTTCAAAGAAACTATAAAGAACCCGGAGGCCCTCTTAGACACCATCAAGACACTCATCCCTACTAACAACGAAAGAACACTCCCACCTTTGATGAATCAGGAAACTTAAGAAACTAAGGTCTCTTTCAACCTTCCACAAGCACTATCCCACTACAAGAGGATACACAAATCAGCGAAATGAATGGGTGTAGACTCAATAAAAGAAATGTTCGATAAAATATTCTTTATATTGATCAACTGGAGGATTTTCTAATGGCGAAACAAAACGGGTTGCACTTCAGTTGTGCATTAACCTTTAATGGGAGCGTACCTTATCCAATGAGAGAACCCAAGGACCCAACCAAGCTGGTCCATTGGTCAAAACATGCCACAAACCAGATCCAAACACATGAAGGTAACCACCGTAAAGGCATCCCAAAAAAATTTCAAAAGAGACCACTAACCATCCCTGCAACACAGCTTACCGACCAAACACAAACCCATAACACAGTTCAAACAGAAGGGTTTCTTGAACTCAAAACATCCCACAACATCAACATTTTCAAAAACTCATAATACAAACCATACCAAACTATTAATCAAGACATCATGTTTTTCTTTAAAACCAATTCTTTGAAAACAAACGGTTTAGCAGTAAGCGTATCCACCAATGGTACCCCATGGGCCTCACACATGCATGTTTTTGTGCCACACTGGGCAACCTCCTCATATCCATCCCAGAACTCATCTAGTTGTGTCATCAACCATACATCATCCCATATAACCCCATGCATGTGGTCACTAATGGAAATACCAAAGGGTAAAACAAAACTTCCTTCCACTTTTCAAAAACAAAATGGTCAACCAACCCAACCTTTTTCTCAAAACTACTAACAATGAGATCGAAATCCCAATTAAAATCTTACAAAACATTTCATAAGGACACAACCATTTAGAAAAGAACTCACTTTCAAGTTATTCACATCAATTTCGAAACATATCATCCCATTAAAACACACTCTAATTGTTCAGAAAACTCTATTGGAAACACTTTAAAAAAAATCAATATAGTTCCTGCTTTCAAAGAGGTGTAAGCACACCATTTTACATTTCAAAACAATTCTGAAAATTCAGTTCCACCATTTCATAAACCAAACCATTCCCTCTTTATTTGAAAATCATTTCATAAAAACGTTACGCTTCTTAAAACCAAGTCACCTTAAAACCAAAGTGCTAAGATTTCAAAAATAAAGCAAAAAACAATGCAAGAGGAAACTAGTTTCGGTGGGTGACTTGGACATATGGTTGGCAGCCATATTCCAATCACTTCGCCGTCACAGAGAGTATTCTAGGGAAACATCCATGGCTCTACATGGCTTGCCAGGCCCTGCGAGCTCACTGAGATTATTCTCCCAACTCTCTTTTCATTTCCCATAGTCATCATTAAACCAAGAAAACCAAAGCACTCAGATAAATCCATACATAACATGGTGACTTGAATCCCTTCATGAGGTGTGATGGCCAGGCACACTACCCATGACTGAAATTTCAAGTCCCAAAAATCCTAGCTCCAGACTATGCTGACTCTTCCCCAAATAACATGACCCATGGAGCGAACCTGCTCTGATACCATTTTGTCACGAACCGAATCTGGTCACCGCCAAAACCGGCACCAAACCCAGCCCATGACATGACCCGAAGGGCGTTCCCTACCCCCACGGTCTGGCACAAGTGCCCGGGTATCATTAATTTAGGTTTGGGAACGATTTACCCGAGTATGAAAGCATAAAACATTAAAAACAATCCATAATATAAATCTGAAATTTTTGAGCCAAACAAGACTTAAGTAAAAAAAACCAGAACTGAGTACATTGGTTTAAAGACAATACAAGTGGTCCAAATAAAAATAATTATAGCATTAATACAGCCCCAAGGACTCCACACAACTAGGGGTCATCGCCCCCCAAGCTATCTCCACAACTCCACACCAAGAATGGGAACTAACACCATGAACCACCATCACCCTTAGCCATTACTTTACCTGAATCAAACATAACCAAGTCTACTTACACCCAAGGGGTGTAAGTAGGTTTTGAGCCTAAGCCCAGTAGGATACCACCTAATGATTCCAAATATTAAGAAATACAATGTGAAAAAGCAAGCAGTTTTCAAACGCAAGGAAAAGTAGTGTTCAAATTTCAAGAAATGAAACCTCTAATTGAAAATAGTTTTCAATCCAAAATTTTTAGAATACTAACACATTAAAATATAAATGTTAGATACTGTAATTTACTTCCAAACACACCCTGAGACATGGGTGTATACTACAAATCCAATGAGCAAAAACATTGGGAACACCCCTAGGCACTAGGTTGTCTTGGGCCCTATGTACCTCGTACCTCGGTGTAGAGTAACCATAGCAAAATCCTTTCTCGTGCACGAGCCACTAGTAGGGAACATACCCATAACCTAGTGGTCCCCAATCATCATCAACATAGTTTAGTTAGAGTTGTCGTTATCCAAATGCTAAGTGAAATAGGGACAAAACCCATCCGGTCCACTAGCCGTACTAGTACAAATCCGCCCCACCTAAGTACCCGGGCTTCCCCTTTTGTGCTCAATCAATTTCAGCATGCAACATAAATAAATTTTTATATAAAACACCATTACTGGTCAATCACAACCAATACAGTAGCTATCACATTTTATACCACTTAAAACACGCAACAAAACACTTAGATTTTTTATAAAACAATTCCTCAAAATCTCGTAGTGTTTCAGACACAAAACACCTTATAAACCTCACTTGAATACTATGTGCACGTATTTAAGTTTCCAAAACATAAAGGATATCCCACTACATTTCAGTTAAAACACAAAATCATTTTTAGGGCAACACTATATAGTTCAAGAAACGACATCATTGCAAAGTCTCCATTTTTACACAACACAACTCTTAGAATTTCATGTGGTTCACAAACACCATTAAAACCAGATTTTTCAGCAACAAACACAAGGTAAAATCATTAAAAACAGTATTTTTATCCCTATTATACTTCAATAAAATCAACTAGTTACTTATAGGGTATCCCCAATTAAACTAATAATACATTTCTATCAAAAACCCCCAATTTCACATGAAATTGGCCTTTAGGATTCATTTTAAATACAAACACCACTAAAACTATATTTTTCAGAAATAATAAAATTTAATAAGCATGAAAATACCATAAAAACAGTATCCAATTCACAAAGATTTCATACACAATGGAATCACCTACCAAAACCAAGGAAACCCTTGAATCCTTTGTGCGAAAACTCAAACGCACCACCGCCGCACCTCAAGAAAGCTAAACCGGACCTAAAACCAGAATTTCAGACCATAAAATACAATATAAAACCTTAAATTTTAAACCCTACTTCCGGGACATTAGGAACCGCAATTATAATGGAATAAACCCTAACTAAATTGGATGTAACCCTAAAAAAAATTGAAAGAAGAAAGGAGGAGAACAACTTACTTAAAATATCTTGTAGAAATAGCCCCCCAAAATACCAGTATCTGATTTCACAAATACTCAAACCTTAAAGGTAGGTTCGAACAAGAATAGATAGATCATTTAGGAATTTGAATGGGGGAAAAAGAGTAAGAATCGAATGATTTATGAAGGAAACAAATTACCTTTATAAATCTGCCCGAAATTTGAGTTCTTAAGAACTTTCGACCTAAACCGCGATGAAAATGAGCTGAAACGAGTGTGGGAGGATATTGGACGCGAGGCTGGGTTCAAGGGGCGTGTTTGGGGCTTGGAATCACCGAAAACCCCTTAAAAATGAATAAGTTATTAACTAATCAAATTTTATTTTTAAAACTGGAATTGGGCTTTCGGGCAGGCCCAATTCCTTAAATAAAAACCCATATACACCTTGGTTATGGATTTCCAAAGGCTCCAAATTTTAATTTTGGTGTTAATATATTATGGGAGGACATTTAGGAGTTTTAATGAGTGAAAAATATTAAAAAATGAATAAGTTATAAAAGAAACAAAATTTATTTTTAAATCTGGAATTGAGCTCACGGTTTGGCCCAATTCATGAAGACTCACCTATTCTCTATAAAAACTATGGAAACCCCACAAAACAAAGATTTAATGGAATGTAAAATAAAAATACATTTAAAATAAGCTATGTATGTGACAATTCTCCCCACCATGAAAACTTTCCGCCCCGGAAAGTCACGGTAAGGCCAAAGCAACAACCAAACTCAACTGAGAAACCAAGAGGTACTCTCTTGCCAGGTTTCTCCCCCAAAGGCCATAACACCTCCAGTGATCAATGAAGGAAGGAATACTCTCAAAAACATGACTTACACCGCATTCCAGAAAGAATCAATCACAATCAGGCTTTATCCCAAATGAAAACTCCTCAAACACAATCTGAACAATACTCAATCAATTTACCCAAATAAACGACAACATCGAACATGGTTACACTTTCCATACTATAACTAAACCATTGGTCACTATCCAATATCAATTTTTACCAAAGAAAGATGTAGGTAGTTAGATATCTCCAAATTATAATACCTACTTCCCATAAAAAACCAAGGAAAAAATATGAGTTACTCGTATGAAGAGACAGAAATGGGCTCCCCACCATAAGAGACAACTTAATTTTTTTTCCCGAGACAGAATCAAGACACTAATAGGGGGAGGCCCAAACAGACTCCCTAGTACAAGGGGTATACATAAATTAGAAATTTACAAAATAATATACATGATACCCACAGTGGGTCTTCCCACCACAAGAACCAACCATCTTAACTGACCAGTATGGGACGACACAAAAAGACCCAATTTTTTTTTAAGATTTGGAAAGGGTGCAGGGTCAGTCCGCACGGTTTGGGAAACCATACACTAACTATCCTGATCATTATTTGAACATGGCTTCCTAGCACATTGACACTACTAATCATGCACAAAATGTGTGCTCAAACGTTCTAGCCAAATTTCCAACCATTCTCCAATGACTCAATGGAAAACAACGTGGGAGGGAAAAACATTAGGCGATGACATGGGTACAAGGCCCTCTACCTATTTTCACCGAACGATAACAACAAAAGGAAGATGATGAAACCATAGGTTTAAACTGTTCCTATCTTTCATACTGAGTACAGGACTTTGTATAAGTGTTTAAACGACACTGGTGTTTCCCCTGACTACGCGCCAGCTTCTCTCTGGGACCTATGGCTGGAGCTCAAAATATTGAAGCATCTTCGGCCACACAGTTAGGCTGTTGAAACCCCTATGTGGAACTTATTCTTTCGATGCCACAAACAACTACACTGCATACCCTGATGGGTTTATCAAGACATAACACACTCCATAACCCACTTTACCAAAACCAGACATTTCATTGAAACAAGGGATCAGAAGATGCACACACATCGCACCTTGTTTCTTTGGGTGAGAAACAATAGAAGGGAAAGACACGTATAAACACATTCCTCTAAGATAGAGGATTTGATGTTTTTCCCAAGGGAGACCCAATCCCAACATAAAATAGAACCATAAAGGATTGTGTGACCTTCACCTTTATGGTCAAAAGAGCACACAACATCACAATGCGTCACCAAACATGACCCTGACGATTGATAGAAACAATAGATGGAACGAGACCATATTCAAAGTCCCTAAACAACAGATAAGTCCAAAAAGTGGACACAATATCATATCATGACCTAAATCTCAAAATTGGTTTTTTAATAATAACACTTTCTTCAAAGAAACTATAAAGAACCCGGAGGCCCTCTTAGAAACCATCAAGACACTCATCCCTACTAACAACGAAAGAACACTCCCACCTTTGATGAATCAGGAAACTTAAGAAACTAAGGTCTCTTTCAACCTTCCACAAGCATTATCCCACTACAAGAGGATACACAAATCAGCGAAATGAATGGGTGTAGACTCAATAAAAGAAATGTTCGATAAAATATTCTTTATATTGATCAACTGGAGGATTTTCTAATGGCGAAACAAAACGGGTTGCACTTCAGTTGTGCATTAACCCTTAATGGGGGCGTACCTTATCCAATGAGAGAACCCAAGGACCCAACCAAGCTGGTCCATTGGTCAAAACCTTCCACAAACCAGATCCAAACACATGAAGGTAACCACAGTAAAGGCATCCCAAAAAAATTTCAAAAGAGACCACTAACCATCCCTGCAACACAGCTTACCGACCAAACACAAACCCATAACACAGTTCAAACAGAAGGGGTTCTTGAACTCATAACATCCCACAACATCAACATTTTCAAAAACCCATAATACAAACCATACCAAACTATTAATCAAGACATCATGTTTTTCTTTAAAACCAATTCTTTGAAAACAAACGGTTTAGCAGTAAGCGTATCCACCAATGGTACCCCATGGGCCTCACACATGCATGTTTTTGTGCCACACCGGGCAACCTCCTCATATCCATCCCAGTACTCATCTAGTTGTGTCATCAACCATCCATCATCCCATATAACCCCATGCATGTGGTCACTAATGGAAATACCAAAGGGTAAAACAAAACTTCCTTCCACTTTTCAAAAACAAAATGGTCAACCAACCCAACCTTTTTCTCAAAACTACTAACAATGAGATCGAAATCCCAATTAAAATCTTACAAAACATTTCATAAGGACACAAACATTTAGAAAAGAACTCACTTTCAAGTTATTCACATCAATTTCGAAACATATCATCCCATTAAAACACACTCTAATTGTTTAGAAAACTCTATTGGAAACGCATTAAAAAAAATCAATATAGTTCCTGCTTTCAAAGAGGTGTAAGCACACCATTTTACATTTCAAAACAATTCTGAAAATTCAGTTCCACCATTTCATAAACCAAACCATTCCCTCTTTATTTGAAAATCATTTCATAAAAACGTTACGCTTCTTAAAACCAAGTCACCTTAAAACCAAAGTGCTAAGATTTCAAAACTAAAGCAAAAAACAATGCAAGAGGAAACTAGTTACGGTGGGTGACTTGGACATATGGTTGGCAGCCATATTCCAATCACTTCGCCGTCACAGAGAGTATTCTAGGGAAACATCCATGGCTCTACATGGCTTGCCAGGCCCTGCGAGCTCACTGAGATTATTCTCCCAACTCTCTTTTCATTTCCCATAGTCATCATTAAACCAAGAAAACCAAAGCACTCAGATAAATCCATACATAACATGGTGACTTGAATCCCTTCATGAGGTGTGCTGGCCAGGCACACTACCCATGACTGAAATTTCAAGTCCCAAAAATCCTAGCTCCAGACTATGCTGACTCTTCCCCAAATAACATGACCCATGGAGCGAACCTGCTCTGATACCATTTTGTCACGAACCGAATCTGGTCACCGCCAAAACCGGCACCAAACCCAGCCCATGACATGACCCGAAGGGCGTTCCCTATCCCCACGGTCTGGCACAAGTGCCCGGGTATCATTAATTTAGGTTTGGGAACGATTTACCCGAGTATGAAAGCATAAAACATTAAAAACAATCCATAATATAAATCTGAAATTTTTGAGCCAAACAAGACTTAAGTAAAAAAAACCAGAACTGAGTACATTGGTTTAAAGACAATACAAGTGGTCCAAATAAAAATAATTATAGCATTAATATAGCCCCAAGGACTCCACACAACTAGGGGTCATCGCCCCCCAAGCTATCTCCACAACTCCACACCAAGAATGGGAACTAACACCATGAACCACCATCACCCTTAGCCATTACTTTACCTGAATCAAACATAACCAAGTCTACTTACACCCAAGGGGTGTAAGTAGGGTTTGATCCTAAGCCCAGTAGGATACCACCAAATGATTCCAAATATTAAGAAATACAATGTGAAAAAGCAAGCAGTTTTCAAACGCAAGGAAAAGTAGTGTTCAAATTTCAAGAAATGAAACCTCTAATTGAAAATATTTTTCAATCCAAAATTTTTAGAATACTAACACATTAAAATATAAATGTTAGATACTGTAATTTACTTCCAAACACACCCTGAGACATGGGTATATACTACAAATCCAATGAGCAACAACATTGGGAACACCCCTAGGCACTAGGTTGTCTTGGGCCCTATGTACCTCGTACCTCGGTATAGAGTAACCATAGAAAAATCCTTTCTCGTGCACGAGCCACTAGTAGGGAACATACCCATAACCTAGTGGTCCCCAATCATCATCAACATAGTTTAGTTAGAGTTGTCGTTATCCAAATGCTAAGTGAAACAGGGACAAAACCCATCCGGTCCACTAGCCGTACTAGTACAAATCCGCCCCACCTAAGTACCCGGGCTTCCCCTTTTGTGCTCAATCAATTTCAGCATGCAAAATAAATAAATTTTTATATAAAACACCATTACTGGTCAATCACAACCAATACAGTAGCTATCACATTTTATACCACTTAAAACACGCAACAAAACACTTAGATTTTTCATAAAACAATTCCTCAAAATCGCGTAGTGTTTCAGACACAAAACACCTTATAAACCTCACTTGCATACTATGTGCACATATTTAAGTTTCCAAAACATAAAGGAGATCCCACTACATTTCAGTTAAAACACAAAATCATTTTTAGGGCAACCCTATATAGTTCAAGAAACGACATCATTGCAAAGTCTCCATTTTTACACAACACAACTCTTAGAATTTCATGTGGTTCACAAACACCATTAAAACCAGATTTTTCAGCAACAAACACAAGGGAAAATCATTAAAAACAGTATTTTTATCCCTATTATACTTCAATAAAATCAACTAGTTACTTATAGGGTAGCCCCAATTAAACTAATAATACATTTCTATCAAAAACCCCCAATTTCACATGAAATTGGCCTTTAGGATTCATTTTAAATACAAACACCACTAAAACTATATTTTTCAGAAATAATAAAATTTAATAAGCATGAAAATACCATAAAAACAGTATCCAATTCACAAAGATTTCATACACAATGGAATCACCTACCAAAACCAAGGAAACCCTTGAATCCTTTGTGCGAAAACTCAAACGCACCACCGCCGCACCTCAAGAAAGCTAAACCAGACCTAAAACCAGAATTTCAGACCATAAAATACAATATAAAACCTTAAATTTTAAACCCTACTTCCTGGACATTAGGAACCGCAATTATAATGGAAGAAACCCTAACTAAATTGGATGTAACCCTAAAAAAAATTGAAAGAAGAAAGGAGGAGAACAACTTACTTAAAATATCTTGTAGAAATAGCCCCCCAAAATACAAGTATCTGATTTCACAAATACTCAAACCTTCAAGGTCGGTTCTAACAAGAATAGATAGATCATTTAGGAATTTGAATGGGGGAAAAAGAGTAAGAATCGAAGGATTTATGAAGGAAACAAATTACCTTTATAAATCTGCCCGAAATTTGAGTTCTTAAGAACTTTCGACCTAAACCGCGATGAAAATGAGCAGAAACGAGTGTGGGAGGATATTGGACGCGAGGCTGGGTTCAAGGGGCGTGTTTGGGGCTTGGAATCACCGAAAACCCCTTAAAAATGAATAAGTTATTAACTAATCAAATTTTATTTTTAAAACTGGCATTGGGCTTTCGGGAAGGCCCAATCCCTTAAATAAAAACCCATATACACCTTGGTTATGGATTTCCAAAGGCTCCAAATTTTAATTTTGGTGTTAATATATTATGGGAGGACATTTCGGAGTTTGAATGAGTGAAAAATATTAAAAAATGAATAAGTTATAAAAGAAACAAAATTTATTTTTAAATCTGGAATTGAGCTCACGGTTTGGCCCAATTCATGAAGACTCACCTATTCTCTATAAAAACTATGGAAACCCCACAAAACAAAGCTTTAATGGAATGTAAAATAAAAATAAATTTAAAATAAGCTATGTATGTGACAAATACAATATATCATATATTCAATAAAATGTTCTCAAGGAAATACACTAATATATATTTAGTTATTTAACAAAAATATTGGCATTAGATATTATGATAATGAATAAGAATAAACTAATATTGATAAGTTTTTCCTAAACATTTCAATAAAAATACCCAATGATCAATATTACTTTTTATATATTTACATAAATTTCTGAAATCCTAAATTCTGGTTTAACAAGTATTCATAACCCAAAAAATAATTAAATGGTCCAAAAAATTGTAAAATTAACATAACATTAATCCCAAAACAATATAATTTTCCTAATGTCATAAATAAAAAATTCTAATAACATAATAATATATTGCCTAAAAATAATCTAAACATTTCCAAATATAACCTAAATCATCATATTCCATTAATATGACATAGAAATGAAAATAGCGTTCATGCGTACGTACGGCTTACCGTCTCCATAAATGGTGCATTTCATTTCTTACCTCTAAATGATTATGTAATATTATAAATACATGTATATGCTGGATATATATGATATATATGATATCTAAATCAGTAATTTCATTCTGGATATAAAGAACATTTTACCACATGAACAACATGTAATTGTAAGAAGTCCACTTTTGACTTAAGAACCAAATATCGACAAAACAAACATTATTAACTTAAATGATTACATAATGTTTATAACATATCAATAATTGATATAAAAGGAATAATAAACTTGAAAAAGGTTCTTAATCAAATAGAAATTAACTCAAGTTTATTATTCAGGACGTTAAAGAACGATCGAGTCAAGTCAGACCCGGGGTAAGGGATCCTACTCCTCTCTTTCTTTTTAAGTACACTCTTTTATGTCATTCCTTTTAAAGCTCATCTTTCTTTTTATTGGGATGTTCTTTTATATTACTCTTACTGTAATTTTTTTTTCATATGATGAGAGACCCTATTCTCTCTCATCAATCCATTTTGGAAGTTTTGAGTGGCGCCGTTAGGCTGCCGAATTTTCGTAAGAGATCCAATCTCTCTATTTGTTTTTAAGTACTCTCATTTATGTCATTTCTTTTAAGCCCATATTTCTTATGTTTGGGGATGTTCTTTTACATTCCTCATACTTTACTTTTTATGTTCATATAATGGGAGACCCTATTTGATCTCATAAATCCATTTTTCGAAGTTTTAAGTGGCGCCGTTAGGCTGCCAAGTTTTCGTAAGGGATTTTTCATCTCACTTTTATTCCCGTGACATTTATGCTACATTTTCCACTATTTCCTTTGAGTGGTGTATGTAATTCCCATTATTATACAATTTTTGAAGTATAATTTCATTTATGGGTATTTACATCTTCATTGTATGACCCTTCTTCTATGGGGTGTACTTTTCGAATGTTACCCAACTCGGCAAGGGGACCTTTCACCCTCCTTTTTTTAAAAGACTTCATTTGTTATGTCTTTTAATTCACATACTATTATATTGGGATATGTTCTTCTATAGCCTTATTTATTTAAATTTTATGTCCAAGTGATGAGATCCCCTTTATCTCTCTCATCAACCCTTTTTGTAAAATTTTATGTGACGTCGTTAGGCTGTCGAATTTTACCAAGGGAACTTCTTAACCCAATTTCGATTTCTTTGGGTTCAACATGTAGTTATTGAATATGTCATCCTTTGAATTTGTGTGAATAAACATTGATTGTTTTACACTTAATATCCACTTATATTGGGTGTATTTATATTTTTCACACATAATTATGAGATTGATTTATCCTTAATTTAAGGATACCTTCTTCATAATGGATTTCATCTCATTTTACATTTCTTTTGAGACTTCATTATTATCATGCACCAATTCACTCTTATATGGAGTGTATATTGTCCTTTGACATATTATATCATTAATCCCTTTATTCTCATGATGTTATAAAGTTCGGATTAAATTTTATTCCGCTATTATTGTATTCAAGAGTCTCTAATTTTGTTAAAAAATCTTTATCAAAAATATCGTTTTAAATGTTTTAAAGATTTATTATTCTAAATCTTTATCTTTAATGTCCATGTTTTCAAAATGGTTTTCAGTATTTATTTATATGGACATTAATGTTTTAAAATTATAATTCCAATAAAAGCTTCAAAGTGGTATGGGACACTTTGATTCAAAAATCTCTTTTAAATGATTTTTGAAAATGGATTGTTTAATTCAGTATCTTGGAATAACTTATTTTGATTGAAAATGAAGTTTTGTTATTTAAATATTTATATTTTTAATATTCTATGTGTAATGATGGTACTTGGACATTTTACGGGTGGTTACGTGATAAACCATATGATGGGTGGTGTCGTGAATACCAAGACGGGTGGTTACGTTATAACCTCCAATGCATTGGGCAAGGAAGTCTGTCGTATGGATATTCCATTAAGTATGTATGGAAGTTGGCCGAATGGATATTCCATTAAGTGATATGTGTGGACGTCGACCGTATGGTTATTCCACTAAAGAATGTTTATGTCCCAAGTTACCTTTATATTTTATGTGTTCTTTATAAGGGTTTTATGGTAATCTTTTGGTTACAGAAGGGTAAGAAATGAACTTTTATTCAGTGAAGAGTTATTACTACTTCGAAAAGGAAAAAATTATTACTTTGATAAAGTATACATGGTTTACTTGTTGTTTTTGAAAAACTAAAAGTTTTCATTCTTTGTGTATCCCTTACTGAGCTTTTTATGCTCATCCCAAGTTTTTGAAATGTTTTTCACAGGACTTAACGTGGAATAGGGTCATGGATGGGATCAAGGGAAAGTCATGCAACCTAAAACATGGAACTGGACATGTTTCTTTTTAAGAGTTTTTATTTTATGGAATCTTAGTAAAAGTTTCTACTTTGTAATCTTTTGAGATGTAATAGTTATGTCCTAATTCTCTAAAACCCTAAACCGGAAAATATCTTCAATGTGAATTATTCATTTAATTCAATATTAAGTAAGGTTTAAGGCTGGGGCCTTATAGTTGGTATCAGAGGCCGGTTTAGATAACTTTAGAGGTTAGGTTATTCTTTAAGAATAAGTGACATTACCATAATGGTTAGGATTTCAGAATGTGTCATAGTTTTTAGATAAAGTGAATGAGTAAGTATATCTTAGTGTTTACCTTCCTCATTAGTACATGATGGTTTTGTTGATATACTCAAACTGAAATTTCTGTTTTTAGTGAATGGATGGATCTAACAGGAACCAAAGAGACAACAGTTTTAAAGGCAACTGTGGTGGTTCCATGATTAAGAGACTGGATGAAATGGGGGATTCAATGAGGAAACTCGTGGTTGTTCTAAACCAACTATCAAGGAGTCATGATCAACCACTTGAACATTGGTATGTTTTGTAATGCGTCATGTACAAGATGACCAATCGATGTGGAAGTTCATGTAATAATTATAAAGGTAACCATTAGAGTTTATATGATCCTTACTTTTGAGGTAATTATGGGATATTATTTGTTATGATGGAAAATGAAAGGCATGAGATAAACTTGAGTTTAAAATATGTTATGATTATTTTTGATGATTTTATCTCATTTTGGGGAATGTTTTAAGAATTATATAGTTTTGGAAAAAGGACAACATGCAGACCGTGTGACAACCCATCACGTTGGACAAAGCTATTGGAATCGAACCCACAACCAAAGTGCGATTGATATTTATCGCCTACCACTGGACTACGTGAAGTCCCTAGTTAGTTTGAATGATTCTTTTTAGTTAGATGATTTTATGAATTAAGTGTAAGTTGATTTTGGGTTCTCTATGGAAATTTATTAACCTATCATGGAGGATATGTGATTAGGTTAATTACTTTTCAATACAAGACATTAAGAGAAACTGATGTTGTTTGGAGATAAATGTTATGATTTAACTTGGAAGACTATGTGACAAAATCCTTCAAAATTTTTTGTTTCAATCTTAGTTTAGTTTACATTGAAGAATTTTATGGAAAATTTTTTATCGAATGGTCCTCGTTGAACTTTGGGTTTTGTTGGACAAATTTTGGAGATTAAGAATATATTTTCTTTTTATAAAGGGTTGTCCTTTTCTGGATTATCTGATCTTGTACTAACCTTTTTAGTTTTGGTTTTGGTTAAAGTCTAAAGACATGGGAAATATATAGTTATCTTTTTTGGATTATGTGGTTCTCTATAAGTTGATTATAGTACTCTTAATGTGAACAAGTCTTCCTAAATACTCGTATTTTGGGGAATATATGAGTTTGTGTAAGAAATCTAGTAAAAGTTGAAAGTGAACATGATAAGTAAGTATGTTTCGTTATGTTTTAGTTAGGCTCAAAAATAAATTCCTCAATGAAGAGTAACTTAAAACAAAAATGTTGTCTGTTAACTTTTCCTACTAGGGAATCGAATACCGTTTAACCTATCACAAGTTTGTGATTTTCTTGTGGTTAACTTTCTCCTAAACATGTTTTCTATCACTCTCCATCAGAACATGACCCTTTGTTTCTTCCTCCATGTCCATATTTTCATACTTGGAATCCTAGTATGGGTTAACTCGGGTGACCTCTGTACTTATCTTTCTTTATTTTAAAGTGATTGTTTTATCGACTCTTGTTCCGATGTGGGACTTTCAAGTATATTTCCAAGCCCAATTTTAAAATTGTGAGGACGCAATTCCCAAAAGGGGGGAAGGATGTAACACCCCAAGTAAATAAAGAATATGACATTTTTATATTTATCCAATTTTTTGAATAAAATATTAATATTACTTTAAAGGGGATTCTATGCTCTATGGCGTACCCAATACGCAACAACGAGTTTCTTGGGAAGCTTACGTTGCACTCTAATAACAAAATAATATTATTTTAAATTGTTGTTAACACATAGCCGTTGTGTTGGGTGGAATGGATAGAAATAAATAAAATATGATTATATATGTTTTTTAAATTTTTTTACTTTTATCTAATAAAAGATAAAGGCTTAAAATACATAAGGAATTCAATTTTAGGCGTATATGCCCTAGTTTTCACTAAAGGTTCACTTATCGCCTTTTAATGGAGAGCCGTCATTAAATATAGTTTTGTTCACTATTATACATTCTATTGGACCAAATAAAACTCTTCTTTAGAATCGGGACCTCAAAATTTACTTTGTGTAAATTTTTGGTATTTTTCCAAGTTCATTTTTTAATGAATAGTGTAAAATGTTGTATTTTAATTCAAAACCACTTTTTAATATAATTTATTTATATGATTATATTATCTTTTGAATTTGTTTTAAAGTGAAATTAGAATATATTTTTACCATTAAATCCAATAGTGTTCGTTGGAATTAATTTCACTTTGAAATCGGACTTAAACTAGTGTCAATCTTTTGATACTTATTATTTCATAAAAACACGCTATTTACTCTGACTGCGGGAATTAATTATAAAATTAATTAATTCAACTTCTATGTAATGAATTTGGTAAAATAGACATCATTTTTTAATTCGGAATATCAAATATAGCTTAGGATGAATTTTTGGTATTTTTCTGAAAATCTCCAATTTTTGATGAATAGTGAAACCACAAAGTGGTGGTTACAAATTTTGATTTTTAGTTTAAATGGGACTTTACCACTTCTAGGATTTGAATTTAAAAAAATCAAATTTAAATTATTTTAACTGTTATGTAAAATGTGGTTCAATGGGATGAAAATAATTTTTGATGAAAAGTAACTTTTAAGTTTTATTAATCGCGATTAAAGGTAATTAGTGTGATTTAAGGTAAAAATGATATTATAATATAATGAAAATATATTGACACTTTTCCTAACCCTATTGGATGAGTTATGGCCGACCAAGACAACACATGGGTCTATTTTTGGTACCCCATGGAGCCACTTGGGTATGATAATGACATTTATGCCTTTTATTTAAAGTTAAAATAAAAATGGCACAAACATGAGATGTTTTACTAAATCAATTTTGACATGTGTTCATACATGTCAGAAGTTTGACTATAAATAGTCATTGGAAATCTAAAACGATTTCCTACATCATAGTAGTTTTTTTATAATTTTTAGACATTAAATGAATTAAATTCTTTATGACATGATGATGATGAAGTGATGACCTCACTATTTAACGATTTAAATAAAATGGAAAGATAATAAAATATCAAGGACCTACAAATGTCAAAAACCTATTGAATGGGTGGATTTAGAACCCTTATCACCTTATCCTATAAACGCATCAATTTGGGACCATTAAAATCTGAAAACCATTCGAAAATAAAGTAACATTTTATGCTTTTCCAAGAGTGCCCCTCCTCTCCTCTTATAAAAGGCCCCCACATCGACCACCTTACCCACACCTCTCAAGCCTTTGGTTCATCCTAGGTCTGATCATTTTATCTCTACACATCCCTCTCCTCATCCTAGAATCATTAACATATGCAGGAATCTCTTCAAGAAACCCTTTTGGTTCAAACCAAAGGGAGTTACCCTATTTTAAGGTAACGTCTTCACTTGTGCTCTTTTATTTTATTTTGCTTCTCCAACCCCCTAAACTATTTTCATTCATTTCTTTTGTAACAACTCTAGTATCTTCAATATACTATAATTTTGTTATAATAACGATTCTATCTACACTTACACACACCTTCATCTAATGGTTAAAGAACATACTGTTTCTGTGGATGGTGAATTTCAGCCTCACGAAACGATGATTGTTCAACACTCATATAACACCTTCAAAGGTGGCCATTAAGATATCACTATGTTTATATATGATATATAATATTTTTATGTTTTACTTAAGCTTCTGTATTTTTCGTTTGTGGCATACCTTTATTTATTCCATTATGGGTATACACGATATCTTCATTTTAGGAAGTGCGGACTAATGCCCCCTCAAAGTGATTTGATTCGTTAATGCCATATGTGGGATGTATAAAGGATGGATTTAAAGTTATTATATATGATTTTATACTGGAATTATAATATACCTACATATCATTATTTTTTTCTTTCTATTAAAGTATGAGATAGAAATGAAAGTAGCGTTCATGCGTACGTACGGCTTACCGTCTCCATGAACGGTGCATTTCATTTCTTATCCTCAAATGTAATGTACTATTATAAGTACATATAATGGATATATATGATGTATGATACATCTAAAGGATGAATATAATTCTGGAATTAAAAATGTACACATCTCTCATTTAGTTTTAATTCCATTAATATGACATAGAAATGAAAGTAGCATTCATGCGTACGTACGGCTTACCGTCTCTATGAACGGTGCATTTCATTTCTTACCTCTAAATGATTATGTAATATTATAAATACATTTATATTCTGGATATATATGATATATATTATTTCCAAATCAGGAATTTTATTCTGGATATAAAGAACCTTTGACCACATGAACAACATGTAATTGTAAGAAGTCCACTTTTGACTTAAGAACCAAATATCGACAAAGCAATCATTATTAACTTAAATGATTACATAATTTTTATAACATTTAAATAATTGATATAAAAGGAATAATGAACTTGAAAATGGTTCTTAAGAAATTATAAATTAACTCATGTTTATTATTTATGACGTTAAAGAACGATCGAGTCAAGTCGGACTCGAGGTAAGGGATCCTACTCCTCTCTTTCTTTTTAAGTACACTCTTTTATGTCATTTCTTTTAAAGCTCGTCATTCTTGTTAATGGAATGTTATTTTATATTAATATTACTGTAATTTTTATGTTCATATGATGAGAGACCCTATTCTCTCTCATTAATCCATTTTGGATGTTTTGAGTGGAACCGTTAGGCTGCCGAATTTTTGTAAGAGATCCAACCTCTCTATTTCTTTTTAAGTACTCTCATTTATGTCATTTCTTTTAATCCAATATTTATTATGTTTGGGGATGTTATTTTATATTCCTCATACTTTAATTTTTATGTTTTTATTATGGGAGACCCTATTTTATCTCATAAATCCATTTTTGGATGTTTTAAGTGGCACTGTTAGGCTGCCAAGTTTTCGTAAGGGATTTTTCATCTCACTTTTATTCCTGTGACATTTATGCTACGTTTTCCACTATTTCCTTTGAGTGGTGTATATACTGCCAATTATTATACACCTTGTGTAGTATAATTTCATTTATGGGTATTTACATCTTCATTCTATGACCCTTTATCCATGGGGTGTACTTTTCGAAAGTTACCCAACTCGGCAAGGGGACCTTTCACCCTCCTTTTTTTATGAGACTTATTTTGTTATGTCTTTTAATTCACATACTATTATGTTGGGATATGTTCTTATATATCCTTATTTATGTAAATTTTATGTCCAAGTGATGAGATCCCCTTTATCTCTCTCATCAACCCTTTTTGTAAAATTTTATGTGATGCCGTTAGGCTGTCGAATTTTACCAAGGGAACTTCTTAACACAATTTTGATTTCTTTGGGTTCAACATGTAGTTATTGAATATGTCATCCTTTGAATATGTGTGAATAACCTTTGATTGTTTTACACTTAATATCAACTTATATTGGGTGTATTTATATTTGTCACACATAATTATGAGATTGATTTATCCTTAATTTAAGGATACCTTCTTTATAATGGATTTCATCTCATTTTACATTTCTTTTGAGACTTCATTATTGTCATGCACCAATTTACTCTTATATGGTGTGTATACTTTCCTTTAACATATTATATCATGAATCCATTTATTCTCATGATGTTATAAAGTTTGGATTAAATGTTATTCTGCTATTATTTGTATTCAAGACTCTCTCATTTCGTTAAAAACTCTTTAACAAAAATATCGTTTTAAATGTTTTAAAGATTTATTATTCTAAATCTTTATCTTTAACGTCCATGTTTTCAAAATTGTTTTCAGTATTTATTTATATGTACATTAATGTTTTAAAATTATAATTCCAATAAAAGCATCAAAGTGGTATGGGACACTTTGATTAAAAAATCTATTTTAAATGATTTTTGAAAATGGATTGATTAATTCAATATCTTGGAATTACTTATTTTGATTGAAAATAAAATTTTGTTCTTGAAATGATTATATTTTCAATATTTTATGTGTAATGATGGTACTTGGACATTTTATGGGTGGTTATGTGATAAACCATATGACGGGTGGTTCTGTGAATACCAGAACGGGTGGTTACGTTATAACCTCCAATGCATTGGGTATGGAAGTCGGCTGTATGTCTATTCCATTAAGTATGTATGGAAGTTGGTTGAATGGATATTCCATTAAGTGATATGTGTGGAAGTCTACCATATGGTTATTCCACTTAAGAATTTTTATGTACCAAGTTACCTTTATATGTTATGTGTTCTTTATATGGGTTTTATGGTAATCTTTTGGTTATAGAAGGGTAAGTAATGAAATTTTATTCAGTGAAGTGTTTTTACTACTTCGAAAAGGTGAAAAGTATTACTTTGATAAAGTATACATGGTTTACTTTTTGTTTTTGAAAAACTAACAGTTTTCCTTCTTTGTGTATCCCTTACTGAGCTTTTTATGCTCATCCCAAGTTTTTGAAATGTTTTTCACAGGACTTAATGTGGAATAGGGTCAAGGATGGGATCAAGGGAAAGTCATGCAACCTAAAACATGGAAGTGGACATGTTTCTTTTTAAGAGTTTTTATTTTATGGAAACTTAGTAAAAGTTTCTACTTTTTAATCTTTTGAGATGTAATAGTTATGTCCTAATTCTCTAAAACTCTAAACCTGAAAAGATCTTCAATGTGAATTATTCATTTAATTCAATATTAAGTAAGGTTTAAGGCTGGGGCCTTATAATTATATTTAAAAACAAAATACATATGATGATTAATGATTAATTTGTGTATAATGATGTATTAATTATGAAAACCGAAATTTAGAATTCCATACCAGTTACTATAAATCATTACATTCATAAATGATTAATTTCATCATATACACCAAAAATTATTTTTTTACTAAATTTCATTTACATGGTTGTGTTTGTTTACCTCATTATTATTATTAATTCATTAATGTAATATTAATTTATTCATTAGTATTATTATTTATATTTCATTGTCTATTAGTGGTTCAATTAAATTCAATATAATTATTGTCATGGTTGTTATGTTAACCACTACTTATTCATGATTCAAAAAAAATATTAAATTTTGTTTGAACTATATATCTAATTTTAGAATGATTTCATTAAGAGCAATTTAAATTTAATATAAATTATATGTTCAATTCATAGGAATATATCCATAACATTTTCATTTTGATTCAATTTACTAATCATGAAAATATATATTATTCTATATATCCATTTTTTATTGAAATTATAGAATACAAATTACATATATTTATATTTCTTATCTGTAGTATTCATTTTTTATTATTCTAATCCCATATAATATTAATTTATAAAATGTATTTCTATTGAATATATAAGTAGTTGAATCGATTGAAACATTAATATTCCCCTATAAATTAAAGATTATAATCTCATTAATATATCAAAATTATAAAATTATTATTTAAATATAATTTTGATAATTTAATTTAATAAATTTTTAAATAATAATTATGAATTTTCATAGGAAAAATATAAACAATATATTTTTGTTATGGTGTCACTATTATTGAAAAGAATTATTTCTCACCCAACATCCATGTTTTCGAGAAGTTCATGTGACTTTTACAATATAATATAATCTAAAAATATTATTAATGTATTTTTTGGGAATAAATTTTGGAGAAATAATATTAGGGCACCAAATTGATAGTAATTTATTTAGATATTTCTAATTTATAATTTAAAATGATTTCATTTTTTGATACTTTATGGAGGTGATGTGAAATTAGGGAATGAAAATAATGTAAGGTTATTTGGGAAATTCCATTATTATTATAATGACAAAAATGATGTATTCATTTAATATAGTTCTTCAATAATATAAAATACTAAAATTTATTACTTCAATTTCATGTCGTTTATTATTTGCCAATTTTTTTATAATTAAATTTTCTTAATATTTATACAATATTAAAAATTTTAATAGAATATAAAATATACGGTCTAATATAGTTTTTATATGTTTATTCAAATTCGGAAATAATTTAATTAAATTAATTATCTAGACAATAGAAATATATATTTAAATTGAAAATAACATTAAATGAAAAACAATTCTATGAAAAATATCCTTTATAATATTTTACGATATAATATTTATTTATTATAAATGAAAAATAACTCACGTTATTATAACTTATTTGATTATATATTTATTTAAAAACATTTATTAAGTTAATTTTTAAAATATAATATCATAAATTTTATACAATAATAATGCCTAATTTATATACAACCAATTTAATAGAATGTAGGTAATTTTTACTATTGAATTATATTAATATTATTTCAGTTTATAAATATATCATAACATATTATTTTTTATACATTAGCCACATATATATAATGGTTATATGTGAAATTTTACATTACTTTCAATATCCAATGGAAATATATATTCCCTTGAAATATATAACCATATAACGAACACAATTATTTTTTCCCTTTATATTTATTACCATATCTACTTCCCCAATATTAATAAAATATGTAGCATCATTAATATTTTTACCATTTGTTATTGATATTTTGTATTTTGATAAATAATATTTATGGTTATTTCATTTTTGGTTTAGAAATGATTTTTATATGCCATATTTCTTATTTATAAATGAAATAAAAATATTTTTTTGTAAAAACAATTATTACTAATATATAGGGTTTTACATTATTCCACCACGAAATGACAAATTCTAGTATTTAATTTTAATTACCGATGGAAAAAGGTAAATGTATCTATATAATATCAATCAAATCAAATATATTTCCAATTGTAAACAAAATCCTAAACCCATATATTTTTAATTTACAACATAATTTGATTATGTTAAATTTTTTCTTATTCTTATCCTTTTTTCATTATATAGTTCTTTAGTTGGTAGTTAGAAAATACATATGATTTATTTTCTCGATACATACAACTAATTTCATATTTATGCTCTTCATATATATTTTTATATATTTATTTTTCTTTTTGATTGAGTCTAAAGTTTTCATTCAATATTTTATGATTACAAATTAAGAATTCCTACAATTCCAATGTTGTTGTGTAAAATATTTTACTATTTTTTATAGTTTCACATAAATCGTCCATTTTTTATTAGTATTCACTATACTAATATATTTTGAAACATTTTTGTAGGGTATTACAATTCCAATTAATTTATGATTTCAATGTATATTACTTATCCATGAATAATGAATCCATTTAAATAATAATACTAATAAATTTGAAAATATAAATTTAGAATAGAAAAAATATTTGGGAAATATATATTAATTTATAGCAAATTACTAATAAACATATATTTTGGAATTACAAAACAGAAATCGAAATTTAATATGAGTTACATATTTAGTGTATAATAATTACACCCAAATATTTATTCATTAATAAAAAGTTACCTATGAATTTGTGTGAAAGAATAATAAAAAAATGTTTAATTCATAATAATCCATGTGGTGGATAAACATGTTGTCTATTTTTTTATTGAATCAAAATAATCATTTATTGTATTATTAGAATATTACTCAACTATTGTTTAGTTCCAAGATCATGATACTTGGACTTCAAAATTTGATATGTAATATCATTTTTCGACTTAGGCAGAATTTAATATAGAACTCCATTAATGGTTATTAAAACATGAATGTAGTGTTTAGAAAACTCTTCAACCAAATTGAATTACTAATATGAATTAACAGGTATGACTACATGAACTGATCAATGGACATCCTTTTTTAATAATGTTTCCTTTACATTATAAATACACTTATGAAAAAATTCACAGTTGTCATATCTATGTTAAAAATGTAATGTGGTAAATAATTCAACATACTATATTTTCATTGGTGTACCTCCATTATATTTATATGAGAGAGGTATATTGAATAATAATCTTCTACTTTTTTCTCTATTCGATCCTAGTAAAACTGTGATCTCAAATGTATAAACATCATTGTAATTTAATCATGAACAACCCATCATGAATAATGGTATCTATAACAATGTTCATAATTATAGGATGAAGTAACCACAATATGATCCCTTAAACACAACAAATACCATATATATATCATCAATCATGTGATGATCTCATTGTAATTTTTTAACCCCATTTACAGTCCTTTATTATCAAAACACTAAGGCTCTTTATCCATCTCAACAAAATTAGAGTGAAGCGATTTCAAAATTAAAACACATATAATTATCTTTTTAACACAAACCTGATGCATATCAACTATAACATATATTATCTACAATTGATCTGGACCGTCCTCTTATAACTATTTATATGACTTCCTACTTATTATATAATCTATAAAATTTTATTTTACAAATATATGTATCTAGTAAAATTCAAAAAAATGATTATATCCCATATATCAATGTTTCCTTAGATTCAATTCCTTTTGTGAAAATATTACTTTCAAGCTATTAGGATCCATGAACACTATAAATTTATCACTATAAATATTATGATTCCAATTCTTTATTGAATGATATAAAATATCTAGTTACATATCATGTGTTTGGTGGTTTTTCTCAAGAACTCACAAATATCTTGATCCATAAATAATTTCATGATCACTCTACATGAGAGTGAAAACAATTTAGAAAACTACCCAATAATAATAGACTATATAGTGATGTCTTGACCAAATAAATGTGCTGATTTGTGTTGATATATGATAAATATTATACTCTTTAAATTATTTGTTGATGTCTCTATACAATTTGAAAGGAATGATGTTCCATGTCCATTATTTTATTGGTGAATAAAGATGTGAAATACCAACAAAAAATCATTAGTAATATCCTTTTAATCAAGGAAACTCTACTTCTCAAATGCATCCATTCATGAATCCCAATAGATAAAATACAATCATATCTAGATATATAGAATTTCCTCTTAAAAAATGACATGCGTAAATAAACATAAAATATGTCTCAAAAAATCTCACATAATATGTTTATTATAATTAAAATGTTCCCAAAACATACCCAATATAATAATTTAGTGTTTTTATTGATCATATTAATTCCTATAATAAATTAAATTAACATTGAAGAACATGAAATCGAAAGAATATATATAAATTTAAAATATCCAATTCATCATGTCCAAAATTACAACTAGTGTATTTGTAATACCCAAGGTAATAATTACATATTAATAATGTGTATAATGCCTCTTAAATTCCATCTTTATAATGTCATCCATTCAAATTCACAGTTGGTAATAACCTAATCATAAATCAATTTTCTTTGGATGAATATGATCTAATCAATCTTACAAATTGGTAATAAATTTATGAAAATGTATACAAATTATTTATCACAACTTCGATGAGTGTGTGATAGTCTAACCATTTCCTTAAAGTCCTTCATCCTTCTTTTAAAAATGAATTGGTATAACTTATAAGGAAATACTTGGTCAAACAAAACATATTCATTCAAAAACCTCTAAAAAATCATTCAATTAACATATTTCTTCTCTATTTAATTATTTTTATGTCAAATAGGACCCATACCTTGTTAGAGATCAATTTTAATTTCCACATCACTTTCAGGTGGAAGACCAAATAAATATTTATGGAAAAATCATGAAATTTATCAATAATGGTTGGGAAATTTACATTACTATTTTAAGAAATAAATGACCAAGTAACCACTAACAACTAATAAGATAGTGTACCAACCACTAGTACAAGTGGTCTGTTTCATCATGAATTAACATCATAATCTCTACTAAAGAGATTCTTAACACTATTTAGGAATGTGGAAATTAAATTCCATTAAAAAAATCAAAATTGGCCTATAATAATGTTATCACACCCATTACCCAATTTAATTCCTAGATATCAATTTAAAAAATAGAGAAACCCATTTCCACTTGAACCACATCAATTTTTATGGAACACACTACACACCAAAAAACATGACAGTCTCATTATCCTAGATATGATTGAAATTTTGAAAACGATGGAAACCTATCAACATTCCATATCATTTAATATATGTAATTTAATGAAGTTAAAGATTTGGATGCATTCAAATCCAACAAATTTTGAAAAATTTATGTATTATACAATATTTTTACGTACACCGTGATCAAAGTAGATTGAACATTAATGGTCATTTTCTTGGTTCAATAATTATGTTTAGTATCTCCCCAATGATCCTTAATTCCATGTTGTAGAGGTTTCACCTGAGTAGTTTTTGTGTACCATGAATAATCCTACCTCACTATTATATGAGGTCTATACTTATTATAATTATAAATCCCCATTGATGCATCTATTTTCATTGATACATGAGATACATCTCCAACACCATACATTGGAGTGAAACAAAATAACATGGGATGTGTCCAATTTTATTATAGATATGAAATTATCTTAGTGGTGTCATAAAATATCTCATTATATGAGAATTTAAAACTTATTAAATATATCACGTAATTATTTTATGAATTTGAAGGAAAATAACTAATCTTTTGGTTATATTCTATGATTATCCCCTTCCTATGAAATATATTTTACCTCTTTCTCTTATTCTCATTTTTTAGATAACTCTTCTTTTCATAATGATAAAAAGACCCCTCTATCTATATTTATCAAAATATCACTTTCTTGCAAAGTTGACCTATTTACTATCTCTATATAATTTGTAACATAATGAAAAAAACATATAGTGAATCTCAGGTCCTGAAATGGATTAAAAAATCCATCCATTTAATACTGTATTGATGAATATTATAAAGAAAATATAACTATGGTCATCTTTATAGCTACACACTCTATCAAATAAGAATTATCCTAGTTCTTGATGAATAAATCCATTATTATCAAAATAATTAATGTTTACTGATAAACTAGTTTGTTGAATAATTATTCAATGTTTTAAAATTAAATTCCCCAGTTGTGTTTTTCATGGAATGATAAATTCATCCATTAACATAAAATATACTTGTTCATATAGGTTATAAAATTGAACATTACCACAGATAATGTTTCTAATAATTAAAAGACTTAAATAATTTTATATAGATAAACATAATCTTTTTTAGGTTTAGAGTCCCCCTAAAAGGTTGATGGATTCAATTTTTAAAATTTTACTTTGTGGTCTTGTTATAAATGATAATTATCACTATATCCTCTATTATATACATGATAAACATAAAAATGACTTGGATAACTTATTTATTCACATATATCTAATGTTTAAAATGGTTTTAGTATCCTAATAATTTTGATTCTCAGAATGTCTATCTAGTTCAATTCTATAAAAATAGAACAATCCCCATTATTCATCACTCAATAGTGACTTTAGGAATAAAATTTCTATAATAATTATAATAAAAAGTAATTAAAATATTATTTCATAAAATCAACCATTTTACCATTTATATTTTTATCTAAATGAAAATAAACTACATAGTTGAAGAACTAAATAACAATAGTAATGCATTTTTTTAAACAACATTTGTCTATATGAAATTGTGAAGATGACCACACAACTAGAAGTGTGTTTGAAAAATTTTACACCCATACACCCTGATAACATGATGTTTTACAACTGAAAGATATATGTGTTCTTTCAAACTATATATTAGGTGGTATGATATTCCTTTATACTTATTACCTTTCGAACATATAGAAGAACTAATAATGAATGATTACATTTGAATATTCTCACCCTAACACAAAGGATTTATAATATATGGAGTTCAACTTACTATTGGTGACATCATAATGCAATAAATTCTGAAAATAAACTTCAAGGTTATATGAAAAAATTGGGGGGTTTTTTAATTCAAGTATAAAACAACAACAAAATGTGTAACATAAACATCTATTCCTCAAATTTTATGCATGAGTACATGTAATACAGATTTATTATATAAAAAATAGTAAAAAACATCATATTGACAAAATAATAATGCAAATTGTAAAAAATAATAAGAACATGAACCAAAGGCACCATAGTGGACCCCTTCCATGAACCACCTAGACTAAATCCAATCGATGACCCCAATTTTTATAATCATTGGTATTAATACAAATATCTTGACAAATATAGAACATTTTCATTCTTTTTCTATTGATATTTGATACATGAAAACTCATTAAAATCCCCAATTATGTGGTGAGTATAAATTCTAAAAGAAATTATTAGAGTCACTCAATCAAACTATAATAGCACAATAACCTGTAAGCACATATCATATGTAAATGTTAAAACTAAATTAAATAATTGATATAAATATATAATAGAAATATATTTGTTATAAACATAAACAAAATCATTATTATTCATTGAATTTTTTCATACCCACTCCATATTCAATAACACTAATGCAATCGTACATTCAACCATTGTGTCAACATTTATGGTGGAGCTCCATGTCCATAATTGATCATACCTTGATGAAGGCATTAAGGACCAAAATCCTACCAATTTAAACACATGAACACATAAATAATCAATATTCAATGTCAATTCATTGTAAATAAATAATCAACAGTTGAATAAAATTCATTGAAAAAATATCTTTAACAAAAACATTCCATAATTTTGAATACATTATTTTAAAATTTTATTCATAGATGATTATCAAATAACTATATACTTTCCCATAATTCAAAATAAAAAAATATCATTTGAAAAATCATATTGTGATATCATATTAAAAAATTTGAAATTACATCATAAATTATATCCTTCATGTTCTATTATATTTAGTCGGTAGTGAAGCAACCAACCTCTCAAGAAAAACGAAAATGTAATGGAAAAAAATAATATCATTAGAAGAGGGATCATGACACCTTCCCTTCAATAGATCCAATTAGATTTTAATAGGTTTCATTTCATAACAAAAATTTTAATACACAAAGAACATAAATCATGATATTGATATATATAACATGAGTTGATCCAAAAATAATATTA
Source organism: Viscum album (assembly GCA_963277665.1). NCBI lineage: Eukaryota > Viridiplantae > Streptophyta > Magnoliopsida > Santalales > Viscaceae > Viscum > Viscum album. The sequence goes on from OY728153.1 coordinate 806,886,069, forward strand.
CAAACTAGGATTTACCAATTATTTATGATTTAAATTACACAATGATTCATCCATAAGTGGATTCGAAAATAAAGGGAATTATATTTTTAGACTAGGGGAAAAAGGAGTTAGAATACCTATAAGAAATTTATAATAATAATTTTTATGTAATTTATTATAATTAACACACATTTTTGGTGCATAAATTTCATTTAAAATAGTCAAGTCACACAATTTAGCTAATTATAAACCAACTCTGATACTGTAACAAGAGATTACCTTTGAAGATACATAGCTTATACTCAAAGTATTTTAAAGTGTGCATCAAGAATTTGGTGCAACTATATAAATTTTATCACAACATATAGTTGAATCACACATTAACACAAACCATGTTCTAACCGTGTTTTTCCTTCTATCCCCTTATACGTAGATTCCATTTGTATATGCATGATTTAGAAAAATCATTATGTAGATGTTAACCTGATAAGTGACTCCCATAATTTAATTTCATAATTTCTTAGATATATTTAATGGTATCTAATAACCATCATTATATCATTCCCATATATAAACAAATCCATAACATCCCACAAACTTCACAAATCACACAAAACATATCCCATGAGGCCCAAAAATTGATAATAAATAATAAGAGAGTAAGGAAAAAAATATGTCATGCGACATAGAATATTTAGTGTTCATTAGTGTTATATACTATAATTATAACAATTGATGAGAAGATTCAATGGAATGAAAGTATTAACAATTTCAATTAAAAAATTATCCTCTTACTACACTGTATCTAAATGATCTAATTAACGATAATCATTGTTTTCTTATATAAATAATAAGATCACAAATACATCCTAAAAATATAATTATTTCAAAATAATCATATATATCTATTAATATAATCTTTATTTAATTCATTGAATGGTGTCTATGGAAAAAGAAACAAGTTGTGTCATGGATATATTATCCTAATAAACAAAAGAATGACATTATTGATTTTATTAAGTAAAAGTGAGAAGATGGTTATTGTTTAAATAAAAAATATTAAAAAATTTTAAAAAATATAATAAAAAATTTCATCACATTATATTAAAAAATAATAAATTTTAAATGTTATGTTAAATGAAATTATGTATGTGAAATTAATGAATATGTGATGACCCCTTTGGGTATTTATTGGATGACTTCTTGAAAATGACTGGATTTGGAAAATTTCGTGTAATAAAAATATTATGAGAGTATAATAGAATTATAGGGTAAAATTGGAGATTATATTTTCAGTAGTGAACCTAATTTTTAGAAACGTATTATTGGGTTTGTGTGATACCATTTTAAACTTGTGAGAATAGTATTAATGTAGGTATTTAAAATTAATATAAATTGAGAACACGTTAAACAAATAATGGGGAAAAATTTATTAATAATTTAGTGATGATTATATACTTTTTATCCAAACATCTTACAAATATTTAATTACAGATTATTATCATATTTGAAGCCCTTATGCCTTGAATCGTGAATTATTTCACATTATTTATCTCCACAAAAAATAATTTTTACCTAATATAAAATTAAGATTAAGAAAAAACATAAGACGATCATTTCTGGCATTATTAAATGATTTATTCTAATTTTTAAATTCATTTTATTGATTAACACCATAGATGTACTAAAAACAAATGTTAATATTACTATAGTATATAACATTATGAGAATAAGAAAAATAATAAATCAGTAATAAAGCATTAAATATAGTTTTGTAAAATATAATAAAAAATTATAAATATATAATATCAATTATATAACACATATTATATTTTCAACATGGATTTTATGTTAGTCTTATATACTAATAATGGATTAGTGTTCATTATTATCGGAAATCAACATATTTCAATGTTCACCTAAAATTCAATTTTGATTGAAAAATTCAATAAAAAAATCATTGGTCTAATATTTATTTAATGATTTATTATTTAAAATAATATAATACTATTTAAAAAAATATTTTCAAATAAACTCATGAATAACTATACTAATGTGTGTGCATTGTGTTATAATTCAGGATCAGTTGTGTACCTACTACTAAATGTTCTCATGTATTATATTGAAAAACTATTTCTATAAGGTTCATACACAATGGTGGATACCAACACTTTATTGTGATTGGTTAGTATACTCCATCATATATTCTAAACTAAAAATGATATAGTCAATTAATTTCGGTTAGTACTGTTTGGGAGTGTTTGGAAGGTTTTTGGGATAGTTCTAGGGAATTTCTAAAGGTGTAATGTTTGAGCATGGTTAGCAGAAATAGTGAAATATATATAGGATACCATAAATCTGGAGATTGTGGGATTTCAGATGGTAAGCCATTGGTTTTCAAACTGTGTGGCCAATCATGTGGAGAACCCCTTGTAGATAGTAGTTGTATCATGATTAACAAACTTTTTGTCTAACCTTACGAGCTAAACATGTGCAACTATAAAAATAGGTTTTTAAAAAAAGAGGTCTCTCAATATTTTCCATAATCACTCCATTTATCCTCCCTCGCAAACCCAACTATGTTTTTCTTCTTATCTGGGGTTAGATATGTTCTCTTACTAATTTTGGATGAAAATCGAAGGGTTTTCATGGTGGTTTGAAGACATTTCATCCTTGGCATGTATCTCTCCTTGGTATTTCATAGTTTTCAATTAAATATACATTCCCCCATCTCTCAGTTATCTATATTTATATCATTTAGATGTATATCTAGGATTTTATTATCATAAAATGATTATATAGTGCTTTTTTGAATTTAGTAAAAGGGTTTTTATGTTTTTTTGGAGGTTAAACCTAGATTTTTTGTGTGGATGTGTATGGATCTATTTCACCAAAACCCCAAGGAAGTTTTCTTCACTCCCATACCCATTTTGATAAAACATAGATGTTTTAATTTCAAATTATCGGATTTTCCTTGAAATTGGTGGGGATTTTTATGTATGAATCATGTTTTAACCCATTTTCTGGTGCATTGTGAATTTGGGGGAAAATGGGGTTTTTTGTGCAATGTGAATTGTGTTGGATTTTAAGATGATTATTTGAAAATCAGTGGGTTGTTTTGATTTATGGAAAATGAGTTTAAAAATTGGTATTTAATATAAATTGGTTTTTGATGAAATATGTTTGGGAATTGATGTGGAATAATTTTTTAAAATAATTGAGATTTTATCGAATGGTTTTGTCTACAAGGGATGTTTGGTAAAAAATTTTGGTGTCACATTGATGTTGAAAATTGTTGGTTTATATGATGTGCAAATAGTAGGATAGAATATTATTATGATTTGAAATTTGTATATTTGTTTTTTGAAGTGATTGGGTGGATGTTGTCAGAATGGGGATTCAATTACAGGGTGATGCATGGTTAAGAAATGATGGATAGCCGACATGAATAACCACCATCAAGGGGAATTGGATGTGTAATACCACAATTAAAAGTATATTGGTATTTACATGAGGTCCCATCATCAAATGATAACACCTATCTTGGGTGTGTGTGTGGATCTTGGGCACATTGACAGAAATGTGTGCTATCATGCTATTTGGAATGGTCTATAACATTGTGAAATGGGTTGTGGGTTAATGATGTGTTTGGTTCCATTAGTTCATTGCTATCATATAATTGAGGTGTTTTGTGAAAATGTGGTTTTGGTATGGGTGTGTTGGAATTCATAAAATTTGGTAACTTTTTATTAACTTTATATAATTGTTTTATATAGATGTTATGAATAGTTATCATGGTATTGTATGCAGGGAAATCATTTGGGGAAAACCTACTGACTATTTTTCTCACCCCATTCATTTACACATAATTTATTTTCCAGATGTTGTACAATGAGACAAATTTTATGGTAATTAATCTAGTTAATGAGCAATATGAGGTGGTTTTATGGTGTTGGAGATTAGAGTTTGGTGTGGAGGATGGAAGCTATCTTTTTTAGTCTTCAATCATTAATGTTTGATACTTCTAATCAGTACTATTATTTGATATTGGTTTTCCTTTTTTATTGTTTTCACAGGTATGAGGTTGAATTTTACAGAATTGTGGACAAGCATCATGATGTTTTTTTGGTAATGACATGTTAGTTTGTTTTTTCTATTTTTATAGGGAAATTCATCCCCCACTTGTCTTGAATTGTGTAGAATTTATTTATATTGTTTGGTGCCCTTGGGATGACACTTATGGACAAGTGTTACCTCCACCTCAACTCAATCCATTGAGGAGGGGTAGGGATGTTACAAGTGCCAACATATTTTTTTGGTCTCCGATATTCATGTGAAATTATAATTGTTCAAATCTGAGGCATTCATTGTTGGTATTATACACAATACTCATTCTTGTTTTATTCCTCATGTTTGTATTTATTAAATTCATAGGATTTGGAACATGAAATGTATGACATAAAATGGTGTAGCGCACCCATTATTACTGAATATTATGTTACCCTGGAGTTCGGTACATTAGTGTTTATGATAAAATTATAGGAATTCTATCTCATTGTTTTGGGTGTAGCTAATGATATTAGCATGAATTGTTTAATATAAATGACTTCCAACTAGGTTTTAATATTTTAATTGGAATAATTAATGATTTTTTGATATTAATGTATTATATTTTGAAAAATGATGAAAATGTGTTTAAAATCAGAGTTTTAAAAAGTGAACGACTATGGAATTTTGAAAATGTGTTGATTTTCAGAACATGGTGTTTTTTTCAAACAAGGAGTGAAAATAGTAAAATGAAAAATTTTAAATAATAGCTGTGATTGTTAAATGTAATTGATATCAAAATTTTATTCCTTTATTTATTAGAATGTGAACTTTATTATGGATTTTTTATAGATATAAATGGCATCCCATAGGTGTGGTAGAGACCAATGAGTGGATGGTTTATAAATTGTGCTTTCAACTGGGACCCACATGAAGTAGGAGATTGAGAAAATCATAGTGATTAAATTCCATTCTGTGGAAAATTGAAATAAAATATATGATATGGGAAATGATGATAACCAGGATTAGTTCCAGACAAATAATCCCCCATTTGTTTTGGTGATTAGGAGCCAAAAATGGTGGAAACGACATTGAAAATGAATAATCAGATATTCAATTTCATAGGAACATTAAAATAGGAAAATGTTCAGTTAGAAACACACATGTTAGATGATATGGGATGATAGTGGTGGGAGCAGGTGGTCCAGGATGGAATAGACCAACGTATGGAATGCATGGGTTTTGAGGAATTGTTTACCAATAACTTATATTAACATAAATTTAAATTTTAGTGCATAATGAATTTTTTCATCTTGATGAAGGATAACATTTTGGTGAGGGATATGTAGCTAGGTATTAGAATTTATTGTGGTTTTCACCTGAGGTGACACCGAATACACCCTTGAACGAGCACATTAATTGATGTTGGGTTGAGGTAGAAAATTTATTCAAATATAATTTAACTATGTATAAGTGATTACGTGGTAATGGATAATTGATAAATATGAGATGAATGGGATATCATTGGGTCTATAGGAAGAGTAATCATGTTGGTACCCACGAGAAGGTGTCGGAACTATAAGACTGGGATCAAGTATAAGAGGGACACTTATATTTAAAGTAGGATTATGACTCAAAATCTGACTGTAAAATTAGTGTATCATACAAAGAAAACCTAGAGTAAGATGGGATGTTTTCAGTGTGGTTCAACAGGCCATATATAATGGAATTGTATGGAAAATCACTGATAATTTCATAACTGGATGAAAGTGTGGCATCTTCAACATTATTATTAAAATGATATGAGGTCATATATTTGTGATACTCCTTCGAGATCACATGTGTCTTATACCTAGATGGGTCCAGAGAAGAAACATACCCCCACATTATTAGATTATAGATAGTCCTAGTAATTGTAAGAATACCAAAAAATCTCATTATGGGATGTTTCATCTTGGTATTATAGAGAATAGTGGGAAAACAAGCATCTATTTTGAACTGAGCATGTTTTGGTGGATCATTATTCAGGACCATCATTGATGCGAGGTATAGTTCTTCTAAATTCTACACTTAAGAAACTTCTATTTTCTATAGTATAGTCCCATTATATCATTTCTTCTCCCATTGTTGACATGTTGGGTTTAAATGTTGAAATGATTCCTTCAGTTTTAATACATCATCCTCCTCTGGATAAAAAATAAGAGTAGAGCCTTTTTATGTAGGGAATGTGGTATAATTGTTGATGGAGTTGAGTTGATGTGGGACTTCTCAGTGCATGAGATGTATGTTTATGATATAATAATTGGTATATATTGGTTTACAATGATTAAGGATTACATTGATTTTTAGGCATTGATGGTGATATTTACGACAGGTGTTGGCATTAAAAAAATTTTTATAGGTAACATAAATGTTATGTTAGGGGAAACGTGATTGTTTCCACCAGTGGTCAAGACCGTCTCATATAAGTTTGAATCATCTTCATTGGTATAAATGTAAGAGGATGGGAGATTCATTTTTTAGGGAAGTGGTTGAATAGTTCTAGATGTATCTATAGAAAAAATTTATGTGTTTCAACGTCTGAGATAAGTGGATCATATGATTGATCACTTCTTATGGAGAAGTACAATATATCATCCCTATTTTTAAATCCAACTATTATAATTGATGGAATTTAATGTAAAGTTGGAGGAACTCTAAAAGTAGTGATTCATAGAGATAATAATTTCTCTGTGGGCTGTGCCAGTTTTTTCTGCTAAATAATATGATGAAGCTCTTCAGTTGTGTGGAGATTATCATAAAATTATCAAATTTATGATAAAAAATAGTTATCCAAAACCACACATTTATGACCTATTCGATCAGTTTGAGGTATCTCATTGGTTCTCTAAAATGTACTTATGATCTAGATATCATCATATTTGGGTGTTCAAGGAAGATATTTTAAAAACACCTTTTAGTGATTTAATATCGTAGTGTAGAAATGGGATTATATATGAATTTATTTTATTAAGGTCTCCCAATAATTGTATCGGATACTGATATAATATGAGTGAATATGTTTCTCCACACAATTTCATCATATTTAATCCCAATTTATGTATCCCATGCACTATAGGATCTATCCAAAATCAAAATACGGGAGGTGGTAAAGAGGATTGGTGTTCCTGTTTCGATTGTATCCAATAGAGATCCAAGGATGACTTCTAGTTTTTGTAAATCCATTGAGTAAGGACATGGAACTCATGTGATGATGAGTATGACCTATCAACCTCAAATGAATGGGTTATTAAAGACTATGATCCAATTTATGGAACATGTGTTGCATGATTTTGTGATGGATATTGGGGATCATGAGAGTAATTCATATCATTGGTGGAGTTATCATATAATAAAAGTTATCATACCTTAATACATATATCTCCAGTTAATGTATTGTATGGATGTCTATGTTATGCAATGCAATGTTGGGTGGAAACATGTGAGAAATCAAGGGATGGGCCAATCCACTTTCCAGAGGCTACAGAGAATATTTTGTTGATCATGAATTCAATGGAGATCAAACATTGTTTTCGGAATTCATATGTAGATCATCATTGAAATCCTTTATATTTTGAGTTGTGTGATAACATGTAATTGAAAATGTCTCTTAGTCTTAGACAAAAGCATTTTTGGAAACCAGGGTAAGTAATCACTGAAGAATATTTATAATTTTTAGAGAAATGATTTGTTTTAAGAGTTGGTATATATTTGGGTGTTTCCATCATGATTTATTGAGGTGAAAAATATGTTTCATGTGTTTTAGTCAAAATAGTATCAACCAAATAATGACCATTTGTTTCTTTGTAATCATGTTGTGGTAGGTCAAGATACATCACTAGTTCATGTGTACGAGGGGATTGGGGACAATAAGGATAATGTATTACCTGGGAAAACTATTTGTTTAGTTAGAGTGGTTTCAAAACATGGTCATATTTATGAAGAGACTTAAGAATGTATAAAAGAGATGCTCAAGCATTGACCTGAGATGTTTTTTTCAAGATGAGAGTTCCCTAAATTCCAATAAGGCAATGGTTTGTTTAATATTGTAGAACCCCCTTTTGAGGTTTTTATCCATTTTTAATGTTTTTTATGCTTATAAAGTGGTTGTGTAATGTTTGGGAGAGTTGTTATTGGTTCTGTAATGTGATTGGAGTTTTTCAAAGGTTGCAAAATTTGAGTATGGTTAGTGGAATCTATGTAGGATCTTTTGGAAATCATGGAACGTGAGACAATGATATTTTTCAATGTGGTGAAAATTTTGTCTAAATATGTAGTCCAACCATATGGGGAACCCCATTCAGATAGTATCAGTTGTATGGTTAGTGCCCAATTTTTCAAATTGCCTTTGCTAACCGAGAAAGGAATTAAAAAATGTTCTTAAAAATCATAGCCACTAAGTATTTTCCCAAAACACTCCATGTCTATTTTCACTCAAACCAACTTGGTATTTCATTATCTTGAGGGTTAGGGAAGCTCCCCCAATCACTTTGGAAGAAAATGAAATGGTTTTCATAGAGGATTAAATGTTTTTTAGTCTTATATGTCTCTCTTTGTGGTGTTTCCTAGTTTTCTCTAGATCTATATTACCCACTCTCTATTTATTCTAGATATACATCTATCATATAAATGTATAGGGTTTATGTTTCCTTAAATGATTATTTTGTTGATGTTTTATTCCACGAAAAGAGTTATATGGTGTTTTTTGGTCATTTAACATGGATTTCTGTTGCCATTGTCTGTGGGTTAATTTCACCAAAACCCTAAAGTAGTTGTTTTCAATATCATGTATATATTCATAGAAATATAAAGAATATATTTCAATATAATTGTGTTTTTGTAAAATTGATTGTGATTATGAAGTTCGAATATTTTAGGAACCCATGTATTGGTTCTTTTTGTATTTAAGAAAAATAAGGTTTTGATGTGTAATGTGTATTATGTATTGTTTTTAAATGGAAATTTTAAAATTTATGGGATGTATTGTACTATAGAAAATGAGTTGTGAAAATTGGTTTCAATTGATTTTTGGTTTTATTTAAATGATTTTGGGATTGTATTGGGAATACTATTATCTTCAATCAACGTAATTATATTTAATGGTTTTTGATTCAAGGGTTGATTGGTTGTAAATTGTTAGCTTGGAATGGTTGTTGAAAAATTTTGGTTTATATGATGTGTTTGTTATTGGTTAACATGTTGTTTTGATTTTGAAATTGTAATTTCTCTTGATTTAGTTACTAGAATGATGTAATTTACTCAAGGTTGGTCTTATATGATTATTAATGGTTGGTAAGGGATGGATAGTGGATGTGATCTACCACATTCAATTGGATATGGGCATGAATTACAATAATAAAAAATGTTGGGTTCGGTTGTAAAGGTCCACCATCAAAGGAAAAAGTTATCATTGATGTGTTTGTGGAATGTATGCACATTGGTAGGACACCTGTGTGACCATTCTAGAAGGAATTAGTTATAAATTTTTTTAAGGGGTTTTGGGTTAATGACGTTTTTGGTTACATTGATTTTTTATTTCCTAGTATTTTGTTAGTTTTTGAAAAAGTGGATTTGGTGTGGTTGTGTTGGATTCCTAAAAATTGTTGCATTATTCAGAGACTTCTTATAATTTATATATATATGTGTGTGTGTGTGTGTGTGTGTGTGTGTGTGTTTTAACCACTTATATCCCAGTGTAATGTGTAAGAAATTCATTTGGGAAAAACATAGTGATTATTTTTACTCACCCCCTACTTTGGAACTTCTTTTCTTTTGTAGATATTGTACTCACAAACACAGGTAAAGGTAATGAAACTCATTCCTTTAGTGGTTAATCGTGCTGCTTGGGTTTTCTTGTGGTGTGGGATCATGGATCTTATGAAGTATATTAGGGTGTCATTGATCAATTTTTAAATATTCCACTTGTTACTCTAATTAGATATGGGTATGGTTTTTTAATATTGTCATGGGTATGAGGTAGAATTGTAATACATTCATGAAATGATTCATGTAGTAGTTTTGGTAATGGAATGTTTGGTTGGCTGTCCTTTTTTTCATGGTAAAATAATCACCCACTTGTGATGAATCCCTTGGCAATTATTGGAAGCATTTGGTGCCTTTGGGATATATCTTAAGGCCAATTGGAACCTCTGCCTCAACTCAAGTCAATGAGGTGGGGTGGGATATTTCATCCTTTGTCGTGTAGTCACAAAATACTCACCTGAATTCCAATAGAAAAGTCATCTAACCCCCTCTCATCAAGAGTTTCATTATCTATATCTTCTAATATCCAGAAATAGAATGTTTTACCTACATCTTCATGATTTATATACATCTATATGAATACACTAGATCACTATTATTCTCCTGTAAATTTCATTAAGAAAATAATTATCTTATGAAACCTCTCTAATTTTTGGTATCCAATAATCACTATTACATAAGTTCATTGACAATCAGATGATATATGACCACATCTCTTCAACCATTACAAAAACCAAAATACAATTATTTATTATAGATACAATATTTAATCATCTTTAAATTGGTTATGAATCAGTTATTTTTTATAATTATTTCATAAATAGTATATATGAAAATATTATTCTAATGGGTCAATCTTTCTCTTAATTAAAGATCAAATGATCATATATTCTATTTAGGGTTGACAATAATTGGTCTTCAAATTTCTTTAGATATTTATTTTCCAATCACTTCCACTATTTCAAAAACACATATCATCCCATATCTCTCCATCTCATGATGATATTTAATTTTTCTTGTATATAACCCTGATATATTCGTTGAGAAAATCATACACCTAAACAATAAGTGCAACCTTATTACATTAGTTTGGTTATTTTATTGATCTCAAATATAGAAATAATATTGATTATTATTTTTTAGCTAAACCATATGCATGACCAGAGTTTTCCTATTCCACCAATCTCATATATTTTTTAGTGTTTCACATGGGATTCATTCTATAATCATATTTTCCAATCATGAAGAGAATTATAAAAATATCGTTTAGATAAATATTATTTATTTTTTGAGGTAAACTTTCTCTCATTGTATTAGATCTTATTCATTAGATATAATTGCATCATTGGAAAAATGTTCATTAAATATAAACTCATGCATCCAATAAATATCATCCATAGTATATATAAAATTACATAATTTAATAAGCTCGTTTATGAGGATTATGATAATATTATTGGAATTTAATTCATCTCATGGGGATCATTATAAATTATGACTAAATCTAAAAAAATATTACATATATAATTCTCATTCTTATTCTTTTTTATAATTTTCTGTCTGAATAAAAAATGAATTTTGAAATTCCCTAATTGTTATTGAAAACACTAAAATCATATACTTTTTCATTTCTGGATTCCAAAAATCTCTAATATTTTTATTTAATTGTGGAATCACACACCTTATTGATGATCATGATATTTAGGACAATTTCAACATCATTGAATCATTTATTTTTATTCTCTCCATGTATTTTTAAATAAAGAAAAATAGGATATCAGATCTTATAGTTTCATATTATCTCTATTTATAGGTGGTAACATGAATAAAATCATGTTTATATGGACACCATCATATCTATGCATACATGTACTGAGATGTTGGTGAGATTTATTAATGGTCATGTTTGTATTATTAATTATTATGTTGATAATGAATAATTTTTACAAATATATATTTATATATATAAATGCTTTCATAACTAGATGGTTCTTATATAGAATAAATGACTATCACCTTGGTCCTACATTATTCACTATAATCAGTCAATGATTCATATACATAATGACACTATTGTGGTATTTTTTACTCAACTTCACTAAATGATAGATATTCTGGATAATATATGATAATTATATAGATAAAAGTCATAGTGAATTTTTAAATATCATTCAAATATTTTCATGGCCACTTCAATAAAGAGTAATTGTCTCCATAATTCCAACTTCATAAACAATATTGATACCAATTTTTTCTTATATAAAAGTAGCCGAATATATATTCAATTAAAATATATTTAAATTGATAATATTGATACAAAATTATACAAAAAATATATAAATCAAACGGAAAAATAAAACTTAATTACAGATATTGTAATATATAATTTTCAATAAAAATGGGAACAATTTTTTTGTTAACTCATCCCCCTTATCACTTGAGAAACTACAAACTACCCAATGATTTCTCTTGAAAAAATCCTCTATAAATTGAGGATTCTTATATTACATACAATATCATGGATATAGTGTATTCACATATTATAATATGGTGTATATGATGTGATAATTAAATCTGGATTAAAAAAACACCAACCCTAGGAAACTATTAAAGTTTTATATACTATAGTATATAAATTTATCAAAGCATAAAATAATTTATTTATTCTATTTTTACATTTAAATAATATACTTATGTGTAAAATAATCACCTAAAAATTTGACTAAAACATTCATCCAGTGTTGGTGTAACTCCATTATTACTTGAGGAATAAGGTATTTAATAAAAATCTAAAATCAATCTATTATATAATGGATGTATCAAATAATTATCATAAAAAGTAGATTTATTAGTTCTATCATACACTCTTTGTTGGGTCGGAAAAAAGCGAGGAAGATGGCAAGAGGGGGGGTGAATTGCCTTTTAAAAAATTGATTAACAAATTAAAAATCAAAGTAAAGTGCAGCGGAAATAAAGAAGGCAAGACACACGAAATTGATAACGGAGTTCGGCCAAAACCCGGCCTACGTCTCCGCTCCCAACTCAACCGTTGAGAGATTCCTACCGCTTGCTTTTCAATGGTTTTAGCAAGAAACCCACTAGGCTTTGAGGTAGCACTAGGACCTATTACAGCTTGCTTTTGAAATGGTTTAGCAAGAACCCACTTGCTTTTAATGGTTTAGCAAGAACCCACTAGTCTTTTTACGGGTGAAGACTAGCTCACCGAGACACAAGCCTTTTAAAGGAAAAGCTTGAGAAAACCTCTTCACACCTTAGTGGTGGTGTGAGAACCCAAAGAAAGAGGGGATGAGAAAAGTTTGGGGTTTGTAAGCACAAACCCAATTTTAAGCTCAAAATAAAATATACAAGAAAAACCGTGATTGGGAAGACTTGGGCGCCAAAGGTTGAATGGAGTTGAAGACGTGCACTCCCAAGCTTCTTGAGTGGAGCTCCTTGGATGTGGAAGTTGTTGGAGCTATTGAGGTTCCTTTGAAGGAAGTCGCCGGAGGTACGCCAAATGATGAACAACGTGTCCGTGGGCTTCCGTATAGTTCCGGTAGATGTCCGGGGCTTCCTTGGCCTTTATTTATAGGCTAGGAACCCTTGGGGAGGCTTCGGAGCCGTTGGAGAGGTCTTCGGAGCCGTTGGGAGCCAAGTGGACAGGCTGGTCAATAGCCCAACGGCTAGTTTGACTGGTCCACCGGCTGGCTGGTGCATGGCCACCGGCTGGCCGGTGCCTTGGCAGAGGAGAAGAGCTTCTGCCCAGGCCGCACCGGTCGACCGGTGCCAGAGCCACCGGCTGGCCGGTGGTGAGGCAGTAGCCTTCACTATTGAGGCTGGGTTCCACCGGCTGGCCGGTGGTGAGGCCACCGGTTGGCCGGTGGTAAAGCAGTGGGTGTCCCTTTTGCCCAGGGTCCACCGGTCGGCCGGTGGTGAAGCCACCGGTTGGCCGGTGGACTGAATTTCAGTCCTGTTCTTGTTCATTCTTGGACCAACTTCTTGGCTATCAAATGCCTATCCACAAAAACACTTAGAACACAAGGTTAGATAAAAAGAAAGGTGATTGTGATCATGAAAATCAAACAACGAGGGGAACGAGATGTACAACAATCTCCCCCTATTTTGATGATCACAATCACCGAAACAAACAGTGAAAAATACTGAAATTGAAAGGAAATGCAAAGCATGATGAAAAAGGATTCTCCCCCAATCAATCAAGAAATTTCTCCCCCTTTGTGATTATCAAAATAGAGTGGGGCATATAACTTGATTGAGGGAAATATTTGAAAAACAAGATTTTAAACCAATTGACAATAATACCAATTGTTGAAAATTTTGAAATGAAAATTGAATAACAGTTTGAATTGAAAGTTTTGAATCAAAAATTGAATTGAAAATTTTGAATTGAAAATTTTGAAACCAAGAGTTGAAATTGAAAGTTTGAATCGAAAATTTTGAAATTACAAAAAAAGCTTAAAAGATCCTAACTCCCCCTAAATAAAAACAAAAAGTCACCGGGGAGAGGGATTTTGGAAAGAGATGATTTTAGGCCCGGAGAGACTCGCTAAGAGGGATTTTTCAATCCACACTTGCCTCATGGCGGGTCTTCTCCTATAAAATTCGTCCGAATAAAAAATCGATTTGGGTTGACCGTACCGGGCATTTTTGCAATTACATTCATATATCATGTGCCCGGGTTTTTTACAATAATTACAAAATTTGTAATCGGAGCTCCCCCTTACAAAAACAGTTTGAGCATGGGAGGAGGAGGCTCGGTTGGTATAGCCAAGTCCATTGGTGGTTCTAGAAATGCGTTGGGAACCAAGCAAATTGTTCAAATTTTGTTCACCTTGGGTGAACTTGGCTAAGGTCTCTCTAAGGTCCTTGATGGTTGATTCCATAGAATCAACATTTGGAAAATTTTGGATTTTGAGGGACAACTCTTCCTTCTCTTTAAGAAGTTGTTCTTTTTCGGAAGAGAGTTTTTTGAAAGACTTTTTCAATGTGACAAATTTAGAAGAGAGTTCATGAAAACCTTTTTCTAATTGGTCTCTAGAAAATGAGAGTTCTTCATAAGATAAATGATTTAAAGAATATGAATTTGAAGAACATGAGGAAGAGGAATCGGAAGATGTTACCTCGTGAAATGCCATTAGGCATTTTGTACCTTGATCGCTTGAGGAGGAGGAGGAGGAGGAGGTGTCACTCCATGTCGCCTTGAGGACCTTTTTCTTTCCTTTTTCCTTTGGCGTTGCCCGTTTTTTGTTGAGTGGGCAATCGGGCTTGTAATGGCCCTTTTCGCCGCACCCGTAGCATTTCACCTTGGGCTCGGATCTTGCGGTGGGTTCTTGCCTTCGCGCCTTGCGAGATTTTTTCTTCTTGTGCTTCTTCATGAATTTTTGCATTTGGCGGGCGAGATTCTCCATTTCCGAGTCGCCGCTTGAAGATGATGAAGATGAGGAGGAAGAGGATGAGGAGGAGCTTACTTCCTTTTGTACCTTGAGGGCAATGTTCTTTGGTGTCTTGATTGGTGTGCCCTCCTTTTGAGCTTGCCTCCTCATCGTGATCTCATAAGTCATGAGAGATCCGATGAGCTCCTCTACCGGCATATTTTTGATGTCTTTTGCTTCTTGAATCGCCGTGACCTTCGGTGCCCATTTTCTTGGTAGGATCCATAGGATCTTCTTCACCATAGTTTCAGCTGAAACATCATCACCAAGGGACTTTCTCCCATTGCACACGTCAGTAAATCGTGTAAACATTTCAGAAATAGACTCATTTGGATGCATTGAAAAAGATTCAAAATCCTGTCTATACATATCTAATCTAGTATCCTTGACTTTATTAGTGCCTTCATGGGTCACTTCTAAAAGCTTCCAAATTTCATGTGCGGAGGTGCAAGTGGATACACGATTAAATTCATTTCTATCTAACCCGCAATGAAGAGCATTCATGGCTTTGCCATCAAGCTCAAAATTTTTAATATCGGCGGGGGTCCATTTGGATTCGTCGGGGGAAGAGAGAGTGTAACCTTGCATGACAATTTTATAAATGGGATACCCTATACTTCTAAGAAAAGTAGTCATGCGGGTTTTCCAATAATTATAGTCGGATCCATCAAAAAATGGAGCCCGACCCAAAGAGTAGCCCTCGGGGGCGAAAGAGGTAGATGCCATCAAAAAAAAAAGATCTTAACTTTGAAACCGGGTTAAGGAATTACTCAAAGGTCCCTCTGATACCAATTGATGGATCGGATCCCTCGGCCCAGCAATATTGTCCGCTCTGGCCCAGTTGCTATCCCAGGCCTCACGGCTTTAAAACGCGTTGCTGAGGGGAAGGTAGGCACGGGAATTTCAAGCACCCACCAATCTCCCTCCACAACCGATGTGGGATTGGTTACCGGGGCACAGGCGCCAACAATCCTGGGCCCAGGATTGTTGGGCCCCCGCCAGGATTGTTGGCGCCTGTGCCCCGGTAACCAATCCCACATCGGTTGTGGAGGGAGATTGGTGGGTGCTTGAAATTCCCGTGCCTACCTTCCCCTCAGCAACGCGTTTTAAAGCCGTGAGGCCTGGGATAGCAACTGGGCCAGAGCGGACAATATTGCTGGGCCGAGGGATCCGATCCATCAATTGGTATCAAAGGGTGGTTGGTCTCGGGACCGGTGTGGGATTGGGGGGGGGATGTTGTGTCATGGACCTAATGAAATTAAATTAATATATCATATTTTTTTTAAACACATTTAGTGCCACAAGTCACTACCTATCCTGAGTATTCATGAATGCTTCCAACAAAATTGAAATTTCACAAAAATAAACATATATTAGACAAATCAATTAATAATTTATATTACCACAACCTATTATGAATCATCCCAAGAACGTAAATATTTATATCTCATTCCAAAAATTATAACAGGTAAAAACCAATATCAATTTTCTAGCTCTTTTATACATAAATATTTTCATTTATGCTCAATACCAAACAAAAAATCGATTTAATGTCTCTATAATACATGAAATGAACTATATCATATTGGTTTTGGAAATATAGAAAAAATTATAAAAATCAATGGATTGTTCATTTGTAGATCTAGATATTGAACTAATACTTGACATGTGTAACCATCATTATATTAGGACTTCATCCATGAATTTATTCTTGGTGGGGGATATAAGTCTCGAGCAATCAATGATGGAATCTAAAAAATTTTTTGGCTACTTCTGCAACTACCAGCTAGATTATGTGATGGGTTAGAGCCCTATAACCATATGGAACTCAACAGATACCTAGTGAGCCAGAACCTAGTGGATGGTGGAAAACTTGAGTGATTGTAGACCATAGTCCTCAAGAAAATGGGGTTGTGAAGGTTTCCATATGAAATGGTCATATCATTCATTTGACTTGAGATCTCTTTAAATATTTTCATGTTATTGATAAATTGGAAGGGCTATGAATGCAATTCGATAATTATATCCTTCATTTATGAGTTCCATATGATACAGAGTAAATCATGAGGGAATTCATTGTTGAATATTGGAAATAATGTATGCTCTTCATTAATTTAACTCCATCTTCTTCATATTTTGGTGGATCAATGTGTTTTCCAATGTAAATAAATCCTCATAGGTTGACATAAATATATATATCACATTATGTATCAATTATACTTAAATTATATTTCTCCAAGTTCATCATGATTATATATTGATTTATTCATGTTCTTTACTATAAAATTGGATGAATATTCTAGTGGGTCATGGTGTAATTATTAGAAAATGTTGGTGATTTTGAATTGAAATGAAACAGGAAATCATATAATGATGAAAATTTGATTTTTATTATATTTTTCATAAATATTTATCCCTTCGTGAAATAATACATTTTTTTCAAAATTATCTAAACAATACATAATATTATGGAATAGAATTGAATTTTTTTTCAGGAAAAGGGTTTTTGAGTGTACAAGTAGAGTCCCAATACAAATTTTATGATTCTGAAGCTATGGAAATTTATCTTCGGTGATATTGGATGAGATTTATACACTATAGTTATTCAGAAATGGTTCTTACTTGAATATGAGAAACAATGATTTTTTTAACAATTACTTATTTAACTATTCAATATGGACTTTCATTTAATAATTCAATTAATTATAATTTATTCATAATTTTTTAAATTGGAAAAAAAGTAAATGAGAATTGAATTAGTGGAAATATATTATTTTTAATGGATATATATGGAATTAGACTATGTTTATGGGATTTTATAACTCTTTTTGGCTCTAAAATACAGCGGTTGGATCGGTGTACTCTATCGTATGGAATTATTCATAGTCTATTAGTATCTAATCTGATTTTCGCAACAATGGGATAATGAAACATAATTTCTAAATGTGTTATGATTGACATGATCTCCATGAATTGATTATAGATATTAGTTCATAATATAATTAATGAAACACTGCCTAGTGATTGAGACTATGTTCAAAGAGACATGATAGATCCATTAATACTAGAATGATGTCATTCTTTGATTATTGAGATAATCATCATATATGCATACCATAGATTACCAGAGACCACTGTGGTGTGATAATTCTATATGAAATTTTTTCCCCTTTGAGACTGTGGATTACTATATCATGTTAATCATTTTTATTTAATTACATTTTTGGTAACTACATATACAATTCAAATCCTTATTGATAAAATATTCATGTGGGTGTGGGTCTATCCTTTGAGATGTATGAGTCATATGATTCATTTCTGTATGTTTTTTGGAACATATTATTCTTTATTAAAATGAAATGATTATGAATTATATTATTTTTTATTTGATTGTTACCTGAGTCATTTCTTTATTCTATCAATCAATCCAGGTTGACCAAATTGGATTTTTCATCCTAAGATGGGAAATCATGTATATACATTCTCTAAAAGATAGTAACTACTACCTAAAGAATAATTTTTATTCCTTGGAGGGATAAATAATTACCTTTAATTCCCTAAATATTGAGAATGGATACTTAAAGTGGTATCATTGTTCCTAAAAGGGGGAAATATTCTATTAATGTAAGACCATGTTCGGATTTCATTAATAATTGATGGAACCCTAATGTTAGGGCGTGGATTATTGATTAATGGTATTCTTTGAATACTACAAAAATTTGAATCATTAATTTCTATTAAATATAAGAGTTAATATCCATTGAGGGGGATACATATAGATCTGATTCGTTAGGTACATTAAAGAAATATATGAAATTCCTTATTTCATGAAGATGAATTAGAAAGATATGGGGATTAATGACCATGCATAATAATTCTCATGTATGATTACATTTTTTTATTTATTAATTTATTAATGTGTGTATTTTTTATTTATTATGCCTCTAATTATAATTGTTTACTTGATTGTAAAGATGATCTTATCTTGTGAACCGATAGGTATTTTATTGATTTTGTATGAAGCCATATTTTTTTAACCTTATATATTAATACTCAAACCCTTTTCAAGATGTCATAGTACATGGGTACATGAGAATCCATAAAATTTTCTAGTTAAAGTATGGTTTAATGCATTTTGTTAAAGGATGAGAAAGATAACTCATCTTATATTTTGATACTAGAATGGATTGTGGCATGGAGTTGAATGATGATTACCCTTTATATTTTTTTTCATTTTCACAATTGTATACATGATCAACCTAGTGGTAAATCTATCTCAAGTGTTGTAATTTATAATTTAGTTTTTATCCCAATTCATTTAAAAAATAATATAATTATTTTATTCCATATAAAATATTTATATATTTTTACATGACTGGTTATTAATCTATCACTAAAAATGATAATTGAGTGTATAGTTTCCCCACAATTTCATTTTAAAACCTCACTTACAGTTTTTATCCTTTACCTTATTATTATCCACACTAAGGTCATGTACAATGTAGTAGAAACTGTGTTATTCAGTTTAGGGTGTTAATAATTGGTATCATTGATGTATTAAAAAAATTAATATGATTTAGGTAGGTGTTAGGTGTGTGGAATTTGATTATTTCATGGCTTTTGATGGATCATGGTATACTGCATCACAAAAACATATCATAATGGGTGTTTCTTGGTTACCAATGCATGTGATTTATGTTCATTGTTTAAGCTGCAATGTATTTTGATTTCACCTTTTATGGAATATATATTATTGTAGGTATATGGTTTCATAAGGATTTTACCATTTGTGGTATCATAAATAGGTCTCTCTTCATTCAAACAAGGGTTGTTGGATTCGTATGATAAATAATGTGATTTTGAATTATTTTTTAGATGATAGATAAATCAGTTGTTTAAATTATAAAATATCATACTATGTTTTTCATATTATTTATTAATGAACTTATATAAAGTGGAACCCCTATTTTTTGAAGGTTTAGAGGGAAATAAATGTGGTACTATGACATGATGTGAATTAAAAACAGGAATGATGAAGACTTTTATATATACAAAGGAGGTGAATGAATCTCTATAGTTCATTTTTGAGCATAAAATTACTTAGTGAATACTCTATGTCGGTGAAAATTGGGTGGTTTAAAAAATTATTATTCCAAATATAATCTATGTGGAGTAACTCATATGGGTTATAATGTAATTCAGTTTTAAAAATTCAGGAATCTATGGAATATTATCATGAGTTATATAATGAGATTCCATTAATTATAAATATATAATTATATACCAATGATATATTTGAGTTTTAATACCAACTAAACCCATTTTACAGGTCAATAGGGTAAAAATTATACCCTAAGAGATTCTACCCATATTTCTAGGGAGTTTATGCCTCAAAATGTAAGACCAAGAACTATGTGCGAGGTTTGCTTATACATTGTGTTAGAATTTCTTATCAAGGTGAATATAATTTAGAATCCATATGAAAAGGATTATGATCATTCTATTATAGAAAAATATGAGAAATAGTACTCATGATAATAATATTTGTTATTGAAAATCATGATCATTTGGTTATCTAACACTATTCTTTTTCAAATTTTATTGAATAATATTTATATTGTTATGTAATTATTGTTATTTTGGAATTATAGATGGATAGTGTTTGAACAATTGAAATATATACTCATGATGAATGTTTCATGTTATTTGAATCATTTGTGACTGGTTTCATTAAAGTGTGTGACTATAGGACCCATGTAATATACAATGTGTTTTTTTAGAGGAGAGTTTATAATTGAATAACCAGTTATAAATATATTTTGAGTAAAGGGTACTGATTTTAGGCTATATTGGAGAAGTATCAATGAATTATCACTAATTTTAATGGTTATTGATAGTGTATGCTGAATAAATTCATAGTTAGTGACCATAAAATTGTAATTTTTTATGATTTATGAATGAAAACGAATTATATACTCTTGGTTAGTCTCAAGAAAATTTAATTTAGAGACACCGTTATAGTACACAACTAGTAAATTTACCATTAAGATTATATACTTAGAGTCCTAGTGGTTGATGTATCCAATTTTGTATCATTTCTGAATGATGGAATTGAAAATGGATATTGTTTATAGTTAGTTTTCAACCAAATACTTTCATCATTAGATATATCATGTCTCTGAGAAGTTCCTTGTGTGATATAATGCAAAATATTTATTTTGGAGGTCAAATCCCATGCGTAGACTATTGTAAAATATAACATTCACATATACATGAACATTGTATTATGATATATGTTTTTTTCAAAATCACAGTCTATGTAGTTATTGGTGTATTACATGGAACTAATGTCGGAAAAAGAAGTCATACTTTTTCATTTAATTTTGTTACAAATGAATTATGAGTTTGGTTTAGAAATTTCTTCCAGGAAAGGGGATGATAATAATACTCCAATGATGTGTAGCAGCAAACCATTGAAAAATTAGGGAACCAATCTTGGAAAATGTCATAGAAGTGTGTTGGGATGGCCACAAAATGGTCATCATGACCCTGGAAGATAGATGTGTAAGGGACCCATCATATGTGTATACATTTATGATTAAATTTTATTTATTTGTGAAATGAATACAATTAGTGTTTAAATATTTTAAATCAATCTTATATTTATTTTTATCTATTTATTTTACCATTTATACCATTTGAATGGAAGTCAAACATACAATTAACCTATGAAACCATATTAGTTTTTTCCTAGTGATATGTATTCAAACTATTCTCCAGAGAACATGGATATTGGGTACTCGAAATTTCCTCTAATTTTGGAGGTAAATGTAAGGATAAGTCATGTGGTTGATAATTGAGAAAGATATCTTGCTGACAGTATAGAGATCTAGAATATGTGAAGCATATAGGTGGTTGTATATAATATTAAATATTTTTCATTTTACTATCTTGTATACATGATCATCATGGTGTGTGATCAGAATGCAATTTTATTCCATAACCATTTGACTTTATTGTCTTTTCATTCTATAATTACATAGAGTGTTTTTAATGAATTTTGCACACTCTATTTCAATATTATTATGAGATGTTATACCATAGATTTTATTATCATTTATATCATTATAAATTATAATATTTTTACTATTAATAACAAAAAAATTAAATTTAACACATTAATAAATTTCAACTGCATAATTAAAAAAAATGAAATATTTTTTGAAGAATAAATCTCCAGATGTGGTATAAGTAACTTTTAAAATATGTGTGAAAATTAAAAGAAAAATTATTTTTATAGAAATGATTTTCTATGCATAAAAATGAGTTATACGAAAATAATATTTAATATAATTTCATATTTTATTAATTATATTATGTTTTATAAAATATATCATATATTAATTCTATTATATAAAAATTATATAATGTGGATTTTATGATAAATTATAAATATTAAAGAAATCATATTTATAGAAAATAAAAAATTCACATTATTCACTAATAAAATCAATCATTAATAAATTAAAAACAATTACTCTATGATAATTTTCAAATGATTAGTTAAAAAAGAATCCATTTATTCATGTATAGTTTATAAATTTTTTGGTAATTAAATATAATATATAAACAAAAAATTTAATAAACCCCATTTTTAAAGGAAACGTATTTTTCAAGTATAAAACGAATTTTTACTCCATCTGTATATTCTTAACTCCATTATAAGAATGAGAATATATTTTACCATATATTGAAATATTAAATGTAATTATAATCATCTTGTTAAAGTGATTAATTTACAACAAAAAATCACAAAACACATTGAAAATATTTCATAGAAATAATTTTGAATTTGAATAATTACAAATGATTCAATTAATAATAAATTAATTTTTATTATAAAAAATAACTATATAAAACAATATTCATATATTTCCTACAGTAATATGATTATAATGAACATATGAGGTCAATAGTAGTATACCCTCTGTGGTTTTGTTACATTACTATAAAATTTCAAAATAATCCATAAAATTTATTTACATATCTCATCAATATAATAAAAGTTATATTTCTTATACATTATTATATATATTTGATCTATATTATTATCCAGATAGTGATGAATAGGGAAAATGACTTAATAATTATGTTATTTTTTATTTTTTTATTACAATATTAATTTTCTTCATGTTGATTATTATTGACGCCTTATAGTGTTTTAGTATTCTTTTAAAAATGAAATATTTTATCTCCATAAAGGTATTGTGATTTGTTTTATATTTAGGTTGTGTGTATCCTATGTTATAGAAAATAATATAAATTAAAGGTTTAAAAAATGTTAAATAACATGGGGAATTATAGTACCAAATCAAAAAAATCCTATCATGGATCTATCAAATATACTTATTATGTATCTATGCATAAATCAATAGTTATTCCTTATAATCCAAATGATTTAATGAAATTAATATATTTTTCTCATTACTAGGGTCTACAGTAGCCTATGTGTAAAGTAAATTTAAAATAATGTTTTGACAAAAACATGAAATTTACATCATATCATAAAAAAATACGGAAATTAAAAATATAGTGTTTACATGTGTAAATAATATATCATGTTTTATATTTAATAATCATATATGAACAATATACACACTATAAATTAATGAAAAAATATATCTTTTTTATCCAATACAACACTGTAAAAATAAATAGAGATCAACACAAAACCACATTTAAGCCTTCAACCAGTCTCATATAATAACTCAAAGGATAAATATCCATCTTAAACATAAAATATAGGTCCCTAAACATTCATATTGTAAAAAAAATTAATATATGATTCTTTGCCAAAAATATTTGTATCTTAATATAGGTGACATTCTTGTAAGTAAAATAATAAATTTTTTCAGTTGATGCCCTTTGAAAAAAATAATAGTCTACCAGATCATAGAATATTTTGGTTACACCAATTAAATGGTTTGATGGATTTCGATGGATATTAATTGTTTAAATAGTTTTAAAATTTATTTACAAAATTAAATTTTATAGTTTGGGAATGGATTGTAATTTGGAAATCTATTTATATTTTTTATTGTGTTTGTAATATTGTTTTATTCTAATTTATGATGAAATATCAATCATGTGTAAAATTTTAGGTGTCATAGGACCATGATAATAATATATTTACCTGTATTATATTATTATATTAAACCTGAACACATCTAAGAGAATAATTTTATCTTCCTAAAAAACATCTCATATTGAATTTCAATGATGTTGGTTATGTCCGAATGAGGTTTTTAACATTGGATATATATAATTCTCATTTCCTTCTAGAACATCTAGATGTTTCATTGTTAGCATATGGAAAGGTATTAATTAATTAATAATGTAATTAATAAAACTATTAATTAAACTTCTATTCAAGAATTATTACTAAATCAAATTATTGTCAGTTATAAACAATAATTATATGGAGGATAGGGATATTGCTTATGAGATTACAAGTCAGATATGAGATTGTGATTATGGAATAATAAATAGTTTATGGTCTTGGTTATATCATAATATGTAATCAAACCTAATATAATGTATGATTAATTATTTAATTATGTTGTATGGAATATTAAGGTAATATGAGACAAATAATTTTATATTTTAATAAAGGGGATATTTTTTTATAACTTCATGGATAAGGGACGAGGCCACAAGTTTTCCTCTCCACTATTTTCATAACACAAAGTACCATGGTTAATTCTAAGATACACATAAATGAATTTATTTTGAAACATTTGGGGTTGATTTTATGGTCCACATATTCAAATATCACATGTGGTTAGGGGAATTAACTTGAGGGGCATACTATAATGGAAATTTTTTATATAAATTAGATGGCCAGGTATGTTTTCTATATATATATAGTAAATAGATGATATTATATAAGTAGATACAAATTTATTATTATAGTAGTGGTAGTAATTTTTTGTGGATGTGACATTCACGTGAAGAACAATGGGACTTCATTGAAGTGAATTCCCCTATCTAGTGCATAAATACAAAAGAAAGTATAGTAATAAATAAATATAAAAACCATCATATTATAAACATGGAATTATTATGATATCTCTGTGTCATGAAACACCTACAAGGTGTTATTTATCCCCCCAACCAGAACATTACTAGTAGAAAATAATAAAATTCAAATGATTAATTTTTAATTAATTATTATTTGTATCATTACATTATACCATGATATGTATTGGTGATATTTCTTCAACTTCACAATGAATACATTTAGAAAAAAAAATCATGAACAATATTTGAGAAATAATTCTAACTCATATTTAATGAACAAGAACCAATCATATTATGAAACTTATCTTTTCTATGATGAAAAAATAATATCAATTTAATTAGTTTTTTTTTGTTAAATATGGATCCAATATAATGGTTTCCCATGTGAATAATAAGGATGCAGTGACTTTGGACATCTTTTTCTATTTTTTTGGTGAGGTGAAATGTTAAATTTAAATAATTTTTTCTTACTAAGGGGTGAAATAATAATTATTAGTTTTTTCACATCATATAGTTATATCCATTATATTATGGATTTTTTATGGTTATGAATCTATATCATTATTTAATTTTAAACGTATCTCTTTATTTCCACAAAATGGTATCTACTTAGATACAATGACTATAAAATCCATATTCCATATCGATAAGATCTCATACATGGTTACGATTCTCAATTAGAACCAGTATTACCCTAGAAATAGTTATTATCTAGTGTTGTTGAGATCCTCCACAGTATATCTTGTGAGGATTCACAGTTTACATGGATTATAAAGTTTTGTTTCTTGATCAGTGATACAATATCAGTATACATGGAGGTTTTGTTCTCAGTCGACTAACAAGAATGATTCATCGTAGAGTATTCTCCCCAACATGAAATCTCCTTTTTTGTGTTCTGGTATATTTTCTCATACATATATTAATCATAAAACATTTTCATTCCTAATCCGCCCATTGTTTTCTACAAGGACTCTAAATATAACCAATATAAAACTTCATATGTTGTGGGATTTCTGATTTTATAATAATTATTAGATTCTAATGTGGGGAAAAACTCCTTGGGTATGTTATTGGATGACCAAGACTCCAATGTTTCCTTGAGTAGTCTAATTGTTGATCATATATGGATTATTCATTATTATTTTTCATTTTATTATTCCATAGAAACATGAAATTTTATCTTATTTTTGTCATTGTATTTTCCATTTATATTTTGGAGAGAACATCTTTGAACGTTTAAAAATATGCATCAGTGGGTTATGGGACCACACATTAGGAGTTTTTGTATACGGTGAATCGAATAGGGATAGTATTCATATATGTGGATATTGAATGTATCCCTTGTAATAGGTTGTTGTTGGAATCCATGGTTTATGAGTTTTTGGAATATCTTATTGGTAAAATGAGCAGATGGTAGTAGGGGGCATCATTCTTTGTTGCTAACTTGATCTAGGGACCTCCTTATCATTGATGTTCTAGTGATTTTGCTCAATTTTTTATTAGAAATGTAACACTCCCATATTCATTTGGTATTAAGTGGCGGAATACAAAATATGAAATTTATCATTGATAGGTATGGTATATACATTGTTGAAAATTTATTTGACATTCAACTTTATTATATTATGTAAGGTGGGGTCTGTTAAAAATTGGGAAATTACTCTAATTTCTCCCAAAATGTGTGATTTTATTAATTGGTTATATTCTCTATCCTATAAAATATTTGATTAAATCATTTTATAGAAAATTTTATTACCCTTATCAAAGAGTTCTCAAAATAGGATGAGTCATGTCATTACCAATGTTATGGGACATAAAATAACATCATGAACTATGAACCCCATGATTTTTTTTTGAGTACAAATAAATAGGACATCACTATTGTTTCTCCTATATTTTCATCATTTTAATTTTTTTCACAATGTGATATGTATATAATAAATGAAAAACAATAAAAACAATATATTTTACCCCCTTAAAGTGCCCAATACAACACCCAATGAGAGACCATACCTACATCAACTAATGTAGAAATAAATATGAATATATATCCATAAAATAAACAGATTAATGGAATAATACATACATGTGCCTTTTAAATTTCATCTAAATGGGAATTATGATTATTTATTATTACATTGAAAATTTATTTAATAATTTTTATCCCATGTCAAAAATTGATTTATTACTTTTAGAATCTTGATTCCCATTCATAATGTTTTGTGAAAAAATTTTGAGGAGCCATTTTTATATACTGATATATTCCATGATGTATATTTTTTACTAATCATATTCCCTTAAAGATAATTTGATTAATGAATCATTTATACAATGATTTCTTACCTCATGAATGATAATAACAGTATATAATGGTATTGAAAATTGGGAATTTTTTCCCACGTATGTAATTATATAATCTAAATAGTATATAGATCTCTTTTAAAAATATTACAAATTCAAATATAATTGAATCCAATTATAATATAAGTCTCCTGTCAATGGAATATTTAACATTGATCTGAGAAATTTAAATAAAATGGGATTATCACCCCATGCATCTATCAGTATCATTGCTATGGAAGCATGAATATTTCACAATATAATAAAAATAAAAAGTGAAAGTCCTCAAAATGACTATTGATATTAATCATAAGTAATCTCAACATAATTTCATTATAAATTAAATAGAACCCATATAATAATCATAATATAAATCAACTCATAATAATATACTTCATCAGATACCTTGCACTGTGATTACAATGTCTATCCATGCACACTACCCCAATTCATAAGCTAAAACTTTCATATAATGCATTAAAATTATCGAACATAATTGATGAAAAATCTCATCCCTTGTAATATTATGTTAATAATAGTAAATGAATAAAAATTTATGTACCGCTTTCCAAGGAAAGAATATGTTTTATAATGTTGGTTGTTACTATGTGCACCATCCAATCCTATGATAAAGAATGAGATATTAAATTATTCATATAAAACATTTATCTCGATACCCCTAGGGATTTTAATATTACCAAAATCTATAAATTTGAGATAGAAAATATCATTAATTAGGTAGAAAAGTATTAATCTAAATTTCGTGTATATCAATTGATGATTTTTGTCATGAAAATGTACAAGGGGATGATTATACCATTAAGAATAATTACAATGTAATGGGAAAACATAACCGTGAACATTGTCACGGGGAATCTGAAGACATCATGATTATTCAATATTATTAGAGTTTTATGGATCATATAAAAAATAATCCTAAATTTATTTCATTTCAATATGACTTGTCACTCGATCAACAAGCATGGATATGTATTAGAGAAGTGGTGAGGCTGAATGAAACACCACTATCAATTGCTTCAGATCAGAATCCAAGTTATACATCTATATTCATTGAAAAATATCCAATATTCATTAAATAATGTTTTAATATGCATTATCTAATATCATCCCCAAAATAAAATCTAATTCGTCTATACAATCGAGATAATGGAAAAAAATTTAAGAGAATTATTTATGAACATTAAAGTCATTTGGTATCAATATATTCCTCTACATGAGATCTCTTTCCAAAATAGATTTCAATCAATCAACCAAATGGAGAAAAAATAAATACAATTATGATAATATATGAATAATATCATTAGTATTGGATGATGTTGAAGGATGCAAGATGCCACTTCTGAAGTTGGTTGAGGATATAGAAGAAAATTAGGGACCATTCACCAACAAATCATCTGAATAAATGTGGTAAGAAGATATATACTAACAATCATTCATGATTAAAAATTTATGAAGATTTATATACTTCTTTATCAATATATACATTTAATTCAATCATAATATTTTGTTTGAATGAAATTATTAGTCCCAGTAACATCATTCCATTTGATAGTGTTGAATTCATTATAGTTGTGTCTTATCAAAAAACACTCTTACAAACCAAATTTAATATAGATGACCTTTTCGATGTGTTAATCTTGTTGAGGTGTATAATAGATAAATATAATTTAATAAATTAATAGATTGCGCTACTAGGAAATTGTATCTCTTATCATGAGATTCTAGTGTGGATCATGGACCATATAGATAATGTTCAACTTAGTTAGACAACTCACCTAGTCAATCTGGAATAGAGAGACAAAAAGTAGGATAAGGTGAAATGTGAACTAAAAAAATAAATGTAGAATAATTACCCTAACCTATTTTAAATATAGTATGTAAAATAATATTTTGAGGGTGAAATTTTTTAAGGGGGAAATATTGTGATGAAAAAAATCAATATACATTTATCTCTCTTTAGAACATTTTTTAATGTTGTATTAATTAAAATTAAATTACATAACTGACATAAACTATATAATATAACCATGTGAATTTAAATATATTAATTTGTATATTTATATTAATTAAATAAAAATTCCTATAATAATTTATTTTTTCAAAACGGAATTGAATATAAAAACAAAATAACAATAATTGAATGTTTTTAATGGTTATGATCCCCCATTGTAGTCGTACTCAAGAATACTACTATATAAATGAATACAATATGATTAATTCAATATAATCCTTGAAAATTTTATGTATATTAATTAAATGTATAGATAATAGAATTGAATGAATAAATAATGAATTATTTAGTATTTATAAGATTTAGGGATCACATATATCCATTCGAAATTTCACTCTTTGAATAGTAATCCAACTGTTAGAATAGTTACATTATTTTTAGGAATTGTACATTGGATGATAATGCCTTAAAAAACCAATGTAGGATTAAAATATTATTTATGTAAGAAAATATGATATATTAACATCATGTTATATCTATACAAAGGTTTTAATTTTTATAAAAATTATATATTATTTTTTCAAAAGTTATCTGTTTAATTTAATATTTATTAAAAATAAAAATAATTTTAAATAAATAAAATTATCAATAAATTATAATACATATTAATATTATGATAAATTATATTTCTCATATAATTTATTATACTTAACTAATTTTTCATACAGTTATTAAAAAATTCAATATTTGATTATAGGTGTTTTTTCAAAGAAATTAGAATTTAATTTTTAAATTAATTTTCCCATAGATCAAAAAACCATTTAAAAATATTTTATTCTGTTATATAAATATAAAAATTATACAATAAATCAGGTAATTTTGAACTAAAGTATTTTATCTTTTTTTAACTTTTAAATACAACAAAACCTAACATATTTACTTATAATATAAATACATGAAATTTGGACTCATGGATAATGTAATAAGAAAATAGATTAAAATCATATGTACCATATAATTTTATTTTTATAATTAATCATTTATATTTTTAATCTTGATAAAAAATAATAATCTAATAATTATAAAATTTAAAAACATCCCTCTCCCCAATTTTAAATTTCGCCCGCACCAACCATGTCACGTCCTACCTTATAATCCATGATGATTTCCAAATTCCATCCCATTTATCTCCCCAATCCCTATATCCTTGTCTCAGTTATATAAGTATCACTAATATTCTAATTAAAATTATATTAATCTATTTTTAGGTTTATAACATTCAAAATGTAATATTGTCAAACATTTTTTTTAAATTCTAGTTCTACATATACATTATCATTACATCCATAATCTTAAATTTCATAATAACTGTAGTATTATATTAATACTATAATTTTATAGTGATTATATAATATCTACCATAAAACCACTTCTATTCATCAAATATTCTGAAAACTATACTATTTTCCAAATTATACATATTCCAACACCTTTAAGGAAGATGAGTTTTCATTTTTCCATTACTATGATCAAGGCTAGTTATAAATGAATTATAATAGCTAAAAATAATATAATAAGTATAATATAACTTATTTCATGTTCTATGATGATTATTGGTTGTTTTAATATTAAATTAATTGAATGTACTTATTGAATTTTGGTAAAATTTCCAAAATGTAAAAACGTCATGACATATACGTTTTTAAAAAATGAAATATCTATATTTTTTGTATAAAAATGAATATATGGGAAATATAAAATATTTGGAAGGACATTAATTTCATTTCACATTACAAATGGGGTTATGAAATAATATGACAGGTGTTGGATTCAACCATCACCTAATAATTTTTTTGCTCCCAAATAATGCATATCATATTATTTAGGATCATAATATCATCCGTATGAAACTTGTTTTCTGGATAAAAATTTAAAAATTGAACAGTATACATCATACAATGTAAACAAACAACGAGATCATCTAGTGACCATATAACATTA
Source organism: Viscum album (assembly GCA_963277665.1). Taxonomy (NCBI): domain Eukaryota; kingdom Viridiplantae; phylum Streptophyta; class Magnoliopsida; order Santalales; family Viscaceae; genus Viscum; species Viscum album. The sequence continues at coordinate 806,917,740 of OY728153.1, forward strand.
CCACATGATATTTTAGACCATAATAATTAGGAATAAATTACATACTATGAGATAAACTGTTGAAATTTGACTAGCTAATCACATTATATCAAGTAGGAACCACCTTTCCACATGAAGGAATCGAATTATGACAATAAGGATTTACCTAAACACAAGAAGAAACCACCTTACATGATTATGAATCACCTATCCCAATCAAGGAAACGCCTTGGCATAAGAAGGTGTCACCTTCCCATAAGAAGAAGTATATATGATTGAATAAAGTTATCAAGTCCATGTATGTGAAAATTTTCATAAAGTGATATACCAATATTATGTTTATAACGTAGTGACTACACAATGAACAAGATGACAACAAGTTAATGTGAGTTGAAAACAATTAGAATTGAACCAACTTTATTATCTAATTTCATTAGCAAGTTATGAAGAATTTCAATGTGTAATGTTATCTTCACTTCATGTGAATATAACAAATAACGACTAATATAGTTGTGGAAGGGTTGAAATGCACAACTTATAGTTTTGAATATTTAATTGACTCAAAATAGTATTCAATGTTGGATTATTATTCTATAATTGTTATTATATATGTAGATATATTTAAAAATGTTAACATAATTAAAAATATGAGGATAATGATGAGGTACTGAGAAATTGAATAACACATAGATAATAATAGAGGATTCCAATATGATAACCTTCTATGATACTCATTTTTCCTTGAATTATTGAAATACATGTTTGATTCCCATCTAAATAAGAACTAATGGAATCTAAAAAGTAAAAGTCCCATGGATTGAGAAAAGGTATTATTTATATTCATCTATCATTTTTTATTCCAAATTATGCTTTACATTTGAGAATTGTGATATTTTAATTTATTTATCCATAAAAAATATATCCTACGATTAAATTGGAGAATAAAAAATATTATATCAAATTATATTTTAACTTTATCCAATTAAATAACCTTGGATAAAGTATTTCATTGGAATTATTTATTTTCATCCCATATATACCATTGGACCACTCTTGGTGATCATGCAAATTTGTGCATAGTCAATTATAAAACGAGACCCTGGTTGTGGATTCAATTATTTTTATTATAAAATTCGAGGAATCATTTGATTTTCAAGTAGAAGAGATTAATATTCAACTTGATATTAAACAAATAGTTTTATTCAAGATTCTTTTTTAGTTTTTTTCTCTAATTTATTATTTAATTTTAATATTGTATGTGTTTTAAAAATATGAAACAACACGCTAAATTGATTTTTTATCTAAATTGGATATTATATAAATTAATTATTAATATAATATAGTTTCAAAAGATAAATTATTTATTGGACATATTAATTTATCCTAAATCATTTTTCAGATGAACTATTTGATACATCATTGTTAATTATTTCTATTATTTTGAATAACTGGGATATTTTCAATTAATTGAGGAATTTTATTTAAAATTGTATTTCATGGAAATTTTCTTGGGGAACTAAGTTCACCCATAAATATTGAGTTTCTAACTATGTCAATCATTTGGTGTCATAGTTTCGTTCCAATATATTTTATACATTGATTTAGTTTTATTATAATGATTATAATTTTTTTATAATTTTTCAATTTAATTATTTAAGGATAATAGTAGAAAATATGGGTCTAAATGAACTAGCCTCAATACTTCATTTACTAAACATTACAATGTGGAGTATTGAAGTGAAAATCTATACTGAAACACGAGTTATGATATCTAGATTCTAATCCTATACAAATATTGAATAACCAGAATAGATAGAGATGATAGAAGTGAAAATAAATAATAGGATAATAATGATAAATTTAAATACAAGAATTTGTGATTAATTTCATTTATAGATGAATAATTTAATATAATTTATTTATATAATATTTCTTATTAATTTTGGGATACATAAGTTGTTTCACTTGACGGTGCAACTAATTCCAAATAAATTCTCTTTTCTAATTAAAATATGAAATACGATACATTCAAATGGAAACATGATGTACATTTTTATGACATGTATCTCTAGTTTAATTATATTTTGAACAAAATCAATTAATTGGGAATACAATTCATGAAAAAAGGTCATGTGATTGGAATTTTATGTTCTTTACCAAAGAGAGGGAGAGGTATATCATTATCAATTCATTATTAATGTGATGTGATAATATTATAGAGTAAATTGATGATTTGAAATATTAGGACGTTTGAGGATAAACTCAATGTTAATATAGAATAAGAAGATGATTCAAAGTGGAAATTTTTTTCCTTTAAAACCACTTATTCAATATAGGGGAATATCGAAGTAGAATTATCAAATAAGGAAGACGCACAAATAGATAATGAGGAAGAAATGTACCATATAGGATGATGATTCATATTGACCTAAAAAAAATTTCTTCAAGAAAACCCAGTTATTGATAAATTTAATAAAATAGAAGAATGGGTTAATAGAATTAAAAAAAATGATATTATAAATCATATAGTATTAATTGAATGTAAGTGAAAGGATCATCTCAATGATGACTTTCTATAGATAAAATTCTCTAAGAAATATGATGATATGTATAAAAGTTACATGATATATATGAAAGAAACATGAAGTGCATCCAAGGATATATCTGTGAATCTGATTCATCTAGATAAGACAACCATAGTTTATTTATATTGTGTTTTTCTAAACACATATGAGGAATCAAAATTTATACATGAATCTACAATTCATATTTATGACTTATTTGAAATTTAAAATAGTTAAGATATTTTTTCCAATAAAGTAGTTTTTGAATATTGTTATATTATTGAGGATAATGTTGATTCACATAAATATATTTATAATATTATAATGAATTGTCACTCTATGACTTCTAGTTATAAAAAAATATTACTATATATGGGGATAAAAATTATAAACTTTTAAATGATGTATTTTCCCTAAAATATAAATTAGTAAAATTGTATTTGATAACATGTATGAAAAACAATACCAAGAACATAAGAGAATATTACAACCTGATAATTTTAAATAAATTAAATATTTGAATTAAATTGAAAATAAAATATATCATGTAATACACAAGAAACTGAGTAATGATACATTTCACATAAAAAATGTTCTTCAGTGGAATGTGTTACAGGACAGACAATGTTTAACCAAAAAATAATATGTGATTAAATGATATTATTTAATATGTTAAGATATTACAAGGCATTAAATTTTTAGTTATTAATATATTTAGAAATATTGGTAAATTATATTATTTTAAGAAATATGAAATTATTATTTTTGGTTACAAATAAATTTGAAATATATATAATATCAAATTGTATATTAAAAGAATATTTTTATAGAAAATTATTTTTATTCTCATAATGATTTTTTACAATATTAAACTAAATTTATTCCAATTATTGAAAGTTATTAATGGAAAAAATATTTTATCATATATTATTGACATTTATCTAACTTATTTTAATGATAAAATATAAGATCAAATCCAATGTTACACATAAAACCTTATATTTTTATTATATAACACATACTATCTTTTAATAAGAATCAAAATTTCATTATCTTTTTTTAAACATTAATAAAACATATATGTCAAATTAAACATTATATTTTTAATTAAAACATGAAAATTGGATTTGGGTGAATTTTTTTTACTTTTTCTATGAAGTTTTATTTTTTGTTTAATTGTCAAAAAACATAATTTTAATTCAAAAATACATTTTCATCTTATTTATTTATAAAGATAAATTTTATTTTAAATTGGTTTTAAATTATATTAGATAATTTTTATAAAATAATAAAATTTTGGTCATTGTTATCAATTAAAATTCTATATTGGATATTAAAATGTTTAAAGCATTTGATAATTTTTAATATAAAACCCTGAATTATCATCTCATTTACGAGATTAACATTAAATTATATTTTTCCACTTATTTGATTGGAATTTTTAAAAAATTAATACCATAATTTTTCATTTATAAAAAGGTTAACATAGTTTCTCCCAAAAATTATTAACGAAAGTAATTAAAATTACTTACAATGATTATAGCGAATATAAGATTCATAGGGGACTAAACTTTAAACCTATGTTAAAAAATGCCCAAAAAACATTCCAAAAAACAATTTTATAGACATTATTCTACCATATAATCCATTTTCAAGATATTTTAACAATATTTTATCCAAATTATATGGTAAAAATGATGTTGTATTTTCCATTTGAAAACATTACACAATTGTCACTCCTTCTCCACTATAAAAAGGAACTCAAGCATACCACCTCCTAAAACCTCTCACACCACATTGTCCCAAACAAGATCTACCCAAATAGATCCAAAAAATAACTCTTCTCAAACTAGAATCCCAACATTGATTAGAAATCAATCCAAGAAATCCCTTCGGTTCAATCCAACTAAACATAACAAATTAAGAGGTTGCATCTGTCACGACCCGCCCTCGGGGTCCGTGCTGTGACTACCCCAAGCCCGCCTTCCATAGGCCAGGGGCTGGCGACTAGCACCAAGGCGTAAATCCCGGTAAAATGGGAAGGCATTGCCTTTGTAAAGTAAACAAACACCATATAGTAAGTAAGCGGAAAGTAAACACTAAGCAAAAAGTAGAGTACAACTGAAAGTGCGGAAAAGTAAATGGGCTAGTATACAAACCCAAACTGAAAGTAAAGTACAACTCGAAAGGGAAAACAGCAACTGAAAGGTAAAAGCCGCTACACCGAGCTGTCCACTGGAAATCCCACCCGAAGGGTGGGTACGGATAGCTCCTCTGCTCCACGGGTCCCGCCGTCCGCTCCGAGCACGTCCCGCCCAGTGGTCCACCTCCGGGTACCGTCCCGCTCTGCAAGCCTCAGCTAAGGTCAACGCTGTCCGTCGTCTGCAACCAACACAACGTAGTGCGGGCAAAGCCCGTGCAGGGGTGAGTATAAGCTACTCAGTAAGGACCCCGAGACCCCTGAAGGTCTCTCAAATCCACAAAGGATAAACCACGAAGAAAGGAACAATCACGAAGTAATAACCGACACTGCTTAGGTATATGCCCATACATATACCTAAGTCATCAATTTCAAATACGCTCCAACCTCTGAGCCCAAGTGCAACTCAGTCCACACATGAAAGTAAACGTATTCCACACAGGAAAGCAAAACGTAATCCACACAGGATTTCACAACACAATCCACACAGGAAAGCAACAGGATTCAGCTCACACAGGTATACTTCTTCGAAAGACGATAAAGATGATCTATGATCCATCTAAGTCGTCGGACCCACGAAGGATCGATAGGTAACTAACCCCCGCAAAAGACCCACACAGGATCGGGCCCACGTAGGACCTGTAGGCGCTGGTTCACACAGGACCGCTGAGCGCAAAGACCCACACAGGATCGGACCCACACAGGATCGGGCCCACACAGGACCTGTAGCACTGATCCACGTAGGATCGCTGAGTGCTGTAGTCGTTGTCGTCGAATCCACACAGGATCTCTGTACTGTCGTCGTCGCAGTCACAGTAGCAGTAGTAGCAGTAGTAGTCACAGTAACAGTCGCAGTAACAGTCGCAGCCAGCACTAGGGTTCCCGCACACAGCAAACTCGTTCGGAGGGTCCGCTCCACGAGCTGAGAGGCTGATACATCAACTGTCACAAAGTCCAGAGTTGATGTATCCAAAAGTTCCGTATCGTCAACAGGAACTCAACGCAACAGACGGCGCGTCGATCGGACGCCCGGTCTGAGAGTTATTGGCATTTTCGTCCCCGGGGCCCAGTTGGTTTTTAAGGCAAAACCAACCCGACCATACTCCACCTGCGTCCAAATCTCGGGCGGAGTATGCCAAAAGATCCGTCTCACTAAGAGGAACACAACACAGCTGACGGCACGTCAATCGGACGTCCGTAGCTCAAGATATGAGCGTTTCCGCTCCGAAGGCCCGGTTGCTTTCGTGAACGAACCAACCCGGCCGAACTCAAAGTAATCCGAAACCTTGAGTTCGATATGCCGAAACGACCGTCTTGATCCAAGGATCGCGTTGCCGCAGACGGATCGTCAATCGGAGGTCCGTGGCTCATGTTATGGCCAAAAGACCGAAACTGATTCGAAACGGGGGGGTCCGGGTCCGGGCCGACCCGGCCCGACCCCCCCTGGGTCGGCCCGAACCGGGTCGAACCGACCCGGGTCCGACCCGGCCCGGCTGGCCGGCCGGCGGCGCGGCGGCCTGGTGCCGCACGGAGGCAGCGCGCGGGGGGGGGGGGGGGGGGGGGGATCCAGCCCCCGCTTGATTGGAGAGGCGGGGCGGCATTATGTCGCGCCCTTTTAAAAAAAACGGCCCCCCCACGTGGGGGCCGGCTTCAAGAAACCGGGGGGCCTCCTGCCCCCCCTCAAGGAAACCGCCCTCCTCTTAAATGAGGAGGGTTTTAATGCTGGCCGGGGGAATTTATTTCACCCGGCCTTTGACCTTCCGGCCGGCCAACTGCCGGCCGGTTTTCTCCAACGGGACCGGAAAAATCCGGTCCCCTTTTCGGCTTCCGACGCCGGCGGCCCGGCCGCCGGTCTTCTCGTTCCGCCGCGGCCCGGAACCGGTCGCGGTGTTCGTCATCTGGCGCGGTGCGACGGCACCGCGCCCCTCCTCCGTGCCTTTGATTTCCTTCAACGCGGCGCGACGGCGTCGCGTTCTTGATGATTCTTCCATGGCGCGGCGCGACGGCGTCGCGTAAAAAGATTTGGGCGAATATCCGCGTGGTGCGACGGCACCACGCCACCTTGATTCATCTGCAAAATAAAACACCAAGAACGAAGGAGGGGGTTCGGTCGTGTTCATGCGGTCCGGCCCCCTCACGTTAAAACACAACTTAAATATTCAATATCCTCACGTTAGTCATGCTAGAACCACGAGCAAGAATAAAATAATTAAACAAAAATCAACAACCCCTACCTTGGGTATAAGTTCGACGATTTGTCAACGTCCTGTGGAAGACAACGTCACGGAGGTTGGCGTCACGGTAATCGTTCGTCAAATCCGACGACGAAGAGGTACGTCGTTGGCGAATCTTCTTATGTCGACGAAGGGAGTCCGAGGAGGAAGTGGCGTTCCCTCTCATTGACACGGAAGACTAAGAAGAGAGGAGCGGCGTTCTTCGTCGGAGTTTGAGCGTTCTTCGTCGGAGCTTGAGCGTTCTTCGTCAAAGTTTGAAGAAGAAAGAAAATCTCTCAAATCCTCACAAGATGGCTAAAGAGATCTAACCCAAAAAAATAAGAAATGAGATTATTTTATTAAGTCAATCCAAACCATTTGAATTTCAAAGGTTTGAATTAAGACAACTCAAGCCATTAATTAACCAACTTGGCATCTTAAATTAAAAGGGGAGTTTAAGGGAGAAGATGAGAGGTTTAGGTTCGTGTGGGTCCCACCACACTTAATCCTCTCAAGGGAGGTTAAGTGGGTGTGGGTCCCACCCCTAACTCCCTTTGAGAGGAGTTAAACTACAAAAGTAAAATAAAAAGAATTCCACATTTTTTTTATTAAACTTTTTATAATTCTCCCAAAAACTACCTCTCATCCCGAAAAAAACGCAACCTCAGAAAAGGACTCCTTAAGCAAATATCGGCGCTGCGAGTTCATCGGTGCCCTCGTATTTCAATTCCGAGCACCGGATCAAAAGTTAGGAAATACCGCTCGTTCGTTCACTGAACGTACCCGAGCCAAACTTCGGAAATTGATTCCGGGCACTCCGGGCCTCGGAATCAGGTGCCGTCAGAAACCGCGCTCTTGTAAAATTCCAAAGAAAATTAAGAAGAAAAATTTCCCTTTAATTTTAAGGGTCTTAACATTACTCCCACCTCAGGGATTTACGTCCCCGTAAAGATACATCAAAAACTAGGGAAACAAAAGAGGGTACTGAGCACGCATCTGAGCCTCCCGCTCCCATGTGCTCTCCTGGAGATTCTCGTGCTGCCATCTGATGCGCACAAGAGGAATCGATCACCCACGCAGGACCCGCTTCTGTCGATCCTCTATCTCCACCGGGACCTCCGTAAAAGTCGCCCCATCGTCAACGTCAAGCTCCCCATGGTCAATGATGTGCGTCGGTTCGTGCACGTATCTCCTCAGCTGGGATACGTGGAAGACGTCGTGCACCCGGTGCAACTGAGGTGGCAGAGCTAGGCGATAAGCTACCTCGCCAACCCTGCTGAGGACCTGGAAGGGTCCGATGAAGCGCGGAGATAACTTGCCGCCTCGGCCAAATCTCCGAATACCACGTCGAGGTGAGACCCGCAAGAAGACATGGTCGCCATCCTCGAACTCTAGTGGCCTCCGCCTCCTGTCAGCATATGACTTCTGCCGGCTCTGAGCTGTCCTCATCCGCTCCTGGATGACCTGGACCTTCTCTGTCGTGGCCTGGACCATCTCCGGTCCCACAAGTGCTGACTCCCCAGGGTCTGTCCAGCACAAAGGAGATCTACAAGGTCGGTCGTACAACGCCTCGTACGGTGTCATCCCGATGGTGGAGTGGTAGATGTTGTTGTACACAAACTCCACCAAGGGTAGGTGGTCCTCCCAGCTACGACCAAAGTCGAGAACACATGCGCGGAGCATGTCCTCGAGAGTCTGAATGGTCCTCTCCGTCTGACCATCCGTCTGAGGGTGAAAGGCTATGCTCAGACGTAGCCGTGTCCCGAACGCCTCCTGTAACCCCTTCCAAAGCCGGGAAGTAAAGCGGGAATCTCGATCGGATACGATAGATGATGGCACGCCATGGAGCCGCACAATCTCCTGAACATAGAGACGTCCCAAGCTCTCCACTGAGCCCTGCTCTCTGATGGATAAGAAGTGTGCCGACTTGGTGAGTCGGTCAACAATCACCCAGATGGAGTCGTGACCTCTGGAAGTGCGTGGAAGTCCAGTCACGAAGTCCATAGATATGTCGTCCCACTTCCACTCTGGAACCTCCAAGGGCTGTACCAAGCCTGCTGGTACCTGATGCTCTGCCTTCACTTGCTGTAAGGTGAGGCATCGAGAAACGAACTCTGCTACTGCCTTCTTCATGCCCGGCCACCAGTGCTGTCGTCTAAGGTCCTGGTACATCTTTGCCACTCCAGGATGTACCGCCAAAGGAGAAGTGTGAAACTCTCTCAGCACTTCCTCTCTCAAAGCGACTGGTACCATGGTACGTCCTCTGAAAAGGATGTCGTGCTCTGCTCCAAGGGAGAAACCATCAGGTGCCTTTCCCGAGGATATTTGTGCACGTCGTGTCTCACAGTCAGCGTCCTCACGTTGTGCCTCCCTGACCCGCTGCAGTAGTGGAGGGGTGACTGTGAGAGACTGGAGGAAGGCTGCTCCATCTCTATCCACGAAGGATATCTGCAAAGAGGATAGCTGCTCTGTCGCCTCCTCTAGTAGCTGAATGCCCGTCCTCCTGTTGAGGGCATCGGCTACTACGTTCCCCTTCCCAGGAGTATAAACTATCTCAAAGTCATAGTCCTGGAGGAACTCGAGCCATCGCCGCTGTCTCAGGTTCAGGTCCTTCTGAGAGAAGATATACCTGAGACTCTGATGATCAGAAAAGACTGTAAAGCGCTCGCCCATCAGATAGTGTCGCCATGTCTTCAGAGCGAAGACCACTGATGCTAACTCCAGGTTATGGGTAGCGTAGTTCTGCTCATGCGGCCTCAACTGACGTGATCCATAGGCGATCACTGCCCGCTCCTGCATCAGAACACATCCATGTCTGGTCCCTGATGCATCAGAGTAGACTACGTACCCTACTCCCTCCTCGTGTAACCTCAAGATAGGTGCGCTAGTCAATCTCTGTCTCAGCTCCTGGAAGCTCTGCTGACATCTGTCTGACCACACGAAGGGTTTCCCCTTCTTCGTCAAAGCTATGAGTGATGCCGCAACTCTAGAGAAGTCTGGCACGAATCTCCGATAGTATCCAGCTAGTCCCAAGAAACTTCGAACCTCAGTCACGCTCCTGGGTGGCTCCCATGCTAACACAGCCTCAATCTTCGCGGGATCCACTGCAACTCCCGCCTCAGAGATAACATGTCCTAAGAAGTGGACCTCACGTATCCAGAACTGGCACTTTGAGAGCTTACCATAGAGCTGGTGCTCTCGGAGTGTGTCTAGTACAACTCGCAAGTGATAGGCGTGCTCCTCCTCTGTCATAGAGTAAATCAGAATGTCGTCGATGAAGACCACGACAAAACGATCGAGGTATGGCTGAAAGATCTTGTTCATGAGACCCATGAACACTGCTGGAGCATTGGTTACACCGAATGTCATAACCAAAAACTCATAGTGGCCATACCGACATCTGAAGGCTGTCTTCTGCACATCCTCGTCTCTGACTCTGAGCTGATGATAGCCTGACCTGAGGTCTATCTTCGAGAACCACCGTTCTCCCTTGAGCTGATCAAAGAGGTCATCAATACTCGGTAGCGGATACTTGTTCCTCACTGTCACCTGGTTCAGGCGACGATAGTCAACACAAAGTCTCAAGCTCCCGTCCGCCTTCTTGGAGAACAAAATCGGGGAAGCCCAGGGTGAAACACTGGGTCGGATGAACCCCTTACCCTGCAAGTCCTCCAACTGTACCCGTAGCTCTCGAAGCTCGGTGGGGGACATCCGATATGCTGGATTGGATATCGGGGTTGTCCCGGGGTACAAGTCAATATAAAAGTCTACCTCTCTGCGAAGAGGTAGTCCTGGAACGTCTTCGGGAAAAACGTCCGCAAACTGATCCACCACTGCAGGAAAACCAGGACTCCGCACGTCAACTGCTCCAAGGATGAGGCTAGCTAACTGATGAGTAATGGGATGTCCTCTCCTCTGCGGAAGTCCATCATGTGCTGCTAAGGCTCCCTTCTCACCGGTGAAGGTGAACCTGCTCCCGTCGGTGCGTACACATCGCACCTTGCGCCTAAAACAGTCAATCTGTGCATGGACCGTAGATAGCCAATCCATGCCCAAGATGACGTCGTAAGGCCTCGACGCTGCTACAAGAAGATCCCAGCCGAAGCTCTCTCCTCCTAGAGTAAGCTCACACTGCCGGCACTAGTGCGTAATCGTCGAGTCTGCTCTCGTAGGAGTCTCTAGCCGTAAGGATCGAGCCAACGGCTCTGTCGGAATCTCCGAGCTCCGAACAAGGGCAGCGGCTATGAAAGAGTGACTCGCTCCTGTGTCTATAAGAACTACAGCAAGGGTGGAATAGACACAGATAGTACCTCGAATCATCTCGGGTGCGCCGTGGTCATAGGCCTCTGCTGCCTGGAGTTGTGCCTGTCTCTGCCCGCCAGCTCCCTGTGGTCGGGGTGGACCTCCTGGTGGTGGTGGTGGCAGAGCCTCAAAGCGTCGCCCACCACCGGCTGCTCACCCAGCTCCTCTGCCTCGTCCGCCTCCTCCCTGCGGACCGCCACGGTCGACCCTCTTCCTCTGCCTCGGTGGTCACTCAACCGACTACTGCTCCTCGGCACGGCGGGTCGGGCAGTCACGAGCCATGTGGCCCTGCCCGCCGCATGAGTAGCATTGTCTGCCTCTCGAAAGACTGGCTCCGCGCTGTGTGCCCCGCACTGCTGAGCCAGTGTCCTGAGGTCGTCTGCCCGAAGGTCTGGTCTGTCTTGACCCCTGAGTCATCCGTCGACTGCCTGCTGCAGATGACTCTACCACGTGCCGCCCTGCGGTGGGTCTCTGTGCTGGTGTAGACTCAGCAAGGAAGCTCTCGATCAGAATGGCCCGCTCCAGTACTCCTGTCTGAGTCGGTATGCTGAGGGAGATCAGAGATGCCTTGATCTCGTGTCTCAAACCCTGCTCGAAGGTCCGGGCCCAGAAGAATGGGTCCCATACCATGTCGGTCGAGTAGCGCGAGAGATCGGTAAATATCGCCGAGTACTGAGCGACCGTCATGCTGCCCTGCCGCAGCTGTAGAAGCTCATGGATACGCACCGCACGAAGGGTGGCTGAGACGAACTCCGAGCGGAAGAGGCTCTCAAAGTCCGTCCAAAGTATAGATGCCTCATCGTGCACCTGTAGCATCAAGTTCCACCATCGTCCTGCTGCTGCGTGTAGTAGGCTCGCAGCGAGGATCACCATGAGGTCTTCTGGTGTCCTCACTAGCCTAAACACTCGTACCACTGCCTCCAGCCAGTCCTCTGCTGCCTGGGGATCCCTCTCCCCACGAAACCTGGGCGGTCGCTGGCGCTGAAACTCATGCAGTGCGCTGAGGCGACGTGCATCGTCAGCGGCTGCTGCTGGAAGCATCGGGGGCACGGCGGGTAGAGCTACCGCCGGTGCCACTGCTGACAAAGGGCCATGCACTGAGGCCTCGTCGCTCGGTGGGCTGTCGTCACGCTCGACTCTCGAAACCCTAGCTGGCTGCCGTCGTGGGGCCATCCTGAAAAGGAAACAGGTGCGCCATGGTCAGAACAGTATACCTGGTGAGCTGATATAAGTAATCACAAAGAAAACTTTGAAACACACACACATTCAATGTTTTCGTGCATTAAGTCGGAAATCAGAAGTCAGGGTCCTGGTGTACGGATACGTCGGCCGCCGCACCAACACTGGACTCCCTGGACTGATAACCACACTCAATAAGCTAAACATTATTGCTTCACATAGAAAAGTTCAGAGTTCGTGGTAGAACCGAACTCCTCTGATACCAATTTGTCACGACCCGCCCTCGGGGTCCGTGCCGTGACTACCCCAAGCCCGCCTTCCATAGGCCAGGGGCTGGCGACTAGCACCAAGGCGTAAATACCGGTAAAATGGGAAGGCATTGCCTTTGTAAAGTAAACAAACACCACAGAGTAAGCAAGCGGAAAGTAAACACTAAGCAAAAGCAGAGTACAACTGAAAGTGCGGAAAAGTAAATGAGCCAGTATACAAACCCAAACTGAAAGTAAAGTACAACTCGAAAGGGAAAACAGCACCTGAAAGGTAAAAGCCGCTACACCGAGCTGTCCACTGGAAATCCCACCCGAAGGGTGGGTACAGATAGCTCCTCTGCTCCACGGGTCCCGCCGTCCGCTCCGAGCACGTCCCGCCCAGTGGTCCACCTCCGGGTACCGTCCCGCTCTGCAAGCCTCAGCTAAGGTCAACGCTGCCCGTCGTCTGCAACCAACACAACGTAGTGCAGGAAAAGCCCGTGCAGGGGTGAGTATAAGCTACTCAGTAGGGACCCCGAGACCCCTGAAGGTCTCTCAAATCCACAAAGGATAAACCACAAAGAAAGGAACAATCACGAAGTAATAACCGACACTGCTTAGGTATATGCCCATACATATACCTAAGTCATCAATTTCAAATACGCTCCAACCTCCGAGCCCAAGTACAACTCAGTCCACACAGGAAAGTAAACGTATTCCACACAGGAAAGCAAAACGTAATCCACACAGGATTGCACAACACAATCCACACAGGAAAGCAACAGGATTCAGCTCACATAGGTATACTTCTTCGAAATACGATAAAGATGATCTCTGATCCATCTAAGTCGTCGGACCCACGAAGGATCGATAGGTAACTAACCCCCGCAAAAGACCCACACAGGATCGGGCCCACGTAGGACCTGTAGGCGCTGGTTCACACAGGACCGCTGAGCGCAAAGACCCACACAGGATCGGACCCACACAGGATCGGGCCCACACAGGACCTGTAGCACTGATCCACGTAGGATCGCTGAGTGCTGTAGTCGTCGTCGTCGAATCCACACAGGATCTCTGTACTGTCGTCGTCGCACTCACAGTAGCAGTAGTAGCAGTAGTAGTCACAGTAACAGTCGCAGTAACAGTCGCAGCCAGCACTAGGGTTCCCGCACACAGCAAACTCGTTCGGAGGGTCCGCTCCACGAGCTGAGAGGCTGATACATCAACTGTCACAAAGTCCAGAGTTGATGTATCCAAAAGTTCCGTATCGTCAACAGGAACTCAACGCAACAGACGGCGCGTCGATCGGACGCCCGGTCTGAGAGTTATTGGCATTTTCGTCCCCGGGGCCCGGTTGGTTTTTAAGGCAAAACCAACCCGACCGTACTCCACCTGCGTCCAAATCTCGGGCGGAGTATGCCAAAAGATCCGTCTCACTAAGAGGAACACAACACAGCTGACGGCACGTCAATCGGACGTCCGTAGCTCAAGATATGAGCGTTTCCGCTCCGAAGGCCCGGTTGGTTTCGTGATCGAACCAACCCGGCCGAACTCAAAGTAATCCGAAACCTTGAGTGCGATATACCAAAACGACCGTCTCGATCCAAGGATCGCGGTGCCGCAGACTGTTCGTCAATCGGAGGTTCATGGCGCAAGTTATGGCCAAAAGACCGAAACTGATTCGAAACGGGGGGTCCGGTTCCGGGCCGACCCGGCCCGACACCCCCCCCCCCCCCCCTGGGTCGGCCCGAACCGGGTCGACCCGACCCGGCCCGGCTGGCCGGCCGGCGGCGCGGCGGCCTGGCGCCGCACGGAGGCAGCGCGCGGGGGGGGGGGGGGGGGATCAAGCCCCACTTGATTGGAGAGGCGGTGCGGCATTATGCCGCGCCCTTTTAAAAAAAACGCCCCCCCCCCCCCCCCACGTGGGGGCCGGCTTGAAGAAACCGGGGGGCCTCCTGCCCCCCCTCAAGGAAACCGCCCTCCTCTTAAATGAGGAGGGTTTTAAAGCTGGCCGGGGGAATTTATTTCCCCCGGCCTTTGACCTTCCGGCCGGCCAACTGCCGGCCGGTTTTCTCCAACGGGACTGGAAAAATCCAATCCCCTTTTCGGCTTCCGACGCCGGCGGCCCGGCTGCCGGTCTTCTCGTTCCGCCGCGGCCCGGAACCGGCCGCGGTGTTCGCCGTCCGGCGCGGTGCGACAGCACCGCGCCCCTCCGCCGCGCCTTTCATTTCCTTCAACGCGGCGTGACGGCGTCGCGTTCTTGATGATTCTTCCATGGCGCGGCGCGACGGCGTCGCGTAAAAAGATTTGGGCGAATATCCGCGTGGTGCGACAGCACCACGCAACCTTGATTCATCCGCAAAATAAAACACCAAGAACGAAGGAGGGGGTTCGGCCGTGTTCATGCGGTCCGGCCCCCTCACGTTAAAACACAACTTAAATATTCAATATCCTCACGTTAGTCATGCTAGAACCACGAGCAAGAATAAAATAATTAAACAAAAATCAACAACCCCTACCTTGGGTATAAGTTCGACGATTTGTCAACGTCCCGCGGAAGACAACGTCGCGGAGGTTGGCGTCACGGTAATCGTTCGTCAAATCCGACGACGAAGAGGTACGTCGTTGGCGAATCTTCTTATGTCGACGAAGGGAGTCTGAGGAGGAAGCGGTGTTCCCTCTCGTTGACACGGAAGATGAAGAAGAGAGGAGCGGCGTTCTTCGTCGGAGTTTGAGCGTTCTTCGTCGGAGCTTGAGCGTTCTTCGTCAAAGTTTGAAGTGGAAAGAAAAGCTCTCAAATCCTCACAAGATGGCTAAAGAGATCTAACCCAACAAAATAAGAAAAGAGCTTATTTTATTAAGTCAATCCAAACCATTTGAATTTCAAAGGTTTGAATTAAGACAACTCAATCCATTAATTAACCAACTTTCCATCTTAAATTAAAAGGGGAGTTTAAGGGAGAAGATGAGAGTTTAAGGTTCGTGTGGGTCCCACCACACTTAATCCTCTCAAGGGAGGTTAAGTGGGTGTGGGTCCCACCCCTAACTCCCTTTGAGAGGAGTTAAACTACAAAAGTAAAATAAAAAGAATTCCACATTTTTTTTATTCAACTTTTTATAATTCTCCCAAAAACTAACTCTCATCCCGAAATAAACGCAACCTCGTAAAAGGTCTCCTTAAGCGAATATCGGCGCTGCGTGTTCATCGGTGCCCTCGGATTTCAATTCCGAGCACCAGATCAAAAGTTAGGAAATCCCGCTCGTTCGTTCACTGAACGTACCCGAGCCAAACTTCGGAAATTGATTTCGGGCACTCCGGGCCTCGGAATTAGGTGCCGTCAGAAACCGCGCTCTTGTAAAATTCCAAAGAAAATTAATAAAAAAAATTTCCCTTGAATTTTACGGGTCATAACAGCATATTTCCAATATCTCTTTTGTATTTATTCCATTATCGAACAAAATAAACTCCCCTTATTCAATTATATTATAACATGTAATGTATAATCAATATACTGATATGTTTTTTTGTTAAGGGTTAGACATACAAAAACACACACATCTTTATAATGGGTACTGAACATACTATTTTTCCGTCTAGTGAACAAATACCTCAAGAAATAATAATTGTTATTTATTACATTACCACATTTCCTAGTTGGAATTAGAATTGAAATATTATTTATAAGTGATATAAATTACCATTATAATGTATTTATTCTTCTTTAATTTTTATATATAACATAACTTATGATTTCCTAGTACAGTAAGTATGATAATATCATTTCAAAATGTATTGACTACCACCTCTAAAAAGTGATGTGGTTCGATCACAAGATAAATGGAATGTATAAAGTATGGATTTAATAAAAAAATTATGACATAGAAGAAATATATATGATATTAGTGACATAATTTACTTTCATTAAATATAATATATATAATTTTCATTATTACCCTTTCACACACTTAAAAAGTGATATCATCATTCATGGACATGTGGACCACCACATCCTCAACAAGATGTAAATAATTTTACATTAATATATATATATATATATATAATTTTATATCATTAAAAAATATGTTATGTATGGTATATTTAACATTCCTTCATCATTAATTTTACCTAACTTCTTTCCATAATGATAACTACGTAATGGAAATGATACTCATGCGCATATATGGCCTACCATATCCATGACTATTACATTTATACAATTTTCAAAACCATATTTATTGGTTTATTTTAAATCTTTAAAATTTATATAAATATTATAATTATTTTATTATTAATATTCTATAGATGTTATATAATGACTCAATTGACCATAGTTGACCTACTAATGTTTCATTGACACATAAAACGAATTTGTCCAAAACCCTATATGTAACACTATTATTTATATTGTTCTATACAACCTGTAAATAGATGAAACAAAATTTATGATAAAAATTAAAAGGTAAATGACATAATTAATTAATTAACATTTGTTTCATTTTTTAGGAAAATAAATATACATAATACAATACGGTCTCAAGGTATTTAATTTTCATCTAACCTTTTAAAATTATGAAATAAATGTAATTTTAACCACATACTTGTTTTTGTAGTGTATATAATTCCCATTTTGATATATTTTTAAATAGATTAATTTATCTGTCTATAATTTTTAATAGTAAATTTAATTTTATTCTTTCTTGAGGATAATAATTTAAAATTTAAACATTAGTAAGATAACCTTTATAGTTTTTAATTGTAATTTTTTTATGAGAAATTTCAATAATATTTCATTTAAATTAAATGAAATTATAATTACCATTGAATAATAAATCTTTTAAATTCTCATTTTCCGTGTTATTAATTACCTTTTCATTTTTAATTATTTGATTTACTAGTATTTAGTAATCATTTTTTTAATATTTAGGAAAACCTAACTTCATTTCACTTTTTTGTTCAAGAAAAATTTTATTTCTAAAATATTTGTTTTTTAATATTGATTTAATTTTTATAATCATTCAAAACAGATTTTATAGTGAAATTTTAACACATTTTTCATTTAACTATGATTTCAGATGAATATTATAGTAATTTTCAGAAGAAGTAATTTTTAAATCCTTTATTCCCTCTTAAAGGAATTTTTTTTTATATAACAAAACATATACAAATTACCCACCCTCATTTATTTTAAGATTCATTTTCATGTCTACATGGTTACAATAGAAGGAAATTTTCGAAAAAGTGATATTAATTAAATTGTTTTTTCAAATGGGTTTTCAATATAAAATAATATTTTCCCTCAAAAGCGAATTTAAAATACATTTGTATAGAATTTCTATTCATTAACAACAACAACCCTTTATTTTTACTCCATATGGGATATGTTGTGTTTATAACATTCTTATTCATCATCTAGATATGTTATGATTGATTTGGCCAATGATTGTTTTGAAATTCAGTTTCGTGATTACATTTAGTCCCCTTGAAATATTAATCTTTATTTATTTAATATTGAATTTTCCTTAAATATACATATCATTTATCATTTAAATGATTATTTCAAAAACTGTATTCCATTTTTTATATAGTGTTCACATTGAATTTTTTTTGGTAAATTATTTATAAATACATATTCTTTTTTCAATATAGATATTTGATAAGGTACAAATTTTATTAATTTAATCGATTACTTGATATAAGGATTTATTTGGACATGTATTTACATATGGGGCCAATATATTATTTTTTCCCATAATTCATTTGTAGACTCATAATTTATATTTGTTGGAAAAATTCATTCATGTTTGTTTTCCAGGTAGAATAGATGGGTTTTAAACATTGAATTAAATAATCGTGGGGATATATCCGGATGATATAATTATTCATGTGCCAGATACATGATGACCAATAATTATTAATTCACTTAATATTGTTTCGTTATTTATTATCAATGAGATTTTATGTATATATGTTAATGAATGCATTTCATTCTTAGTTGATTGATTAAATTATATTTCATTCAATTTTATACATTTACATATCGAATATATCTTATATTGTTATATTAATGGAAAGTGTTTCTAGTTATTACCTTTCCATATAATTAACAATCATTTTTCTCAGTTTATGTTTACATCATATATGTGTTTATTTATTTACCATCCCAAAAGTATTCTTCGAATTGATTTATTTTTTTGATTTTTGTTTACCCTTTCTATGCATTTGAGCCTACAATTATTGTGTTTATAGTTCCAAGAAAGTCAATAAGTGTATGGTGAGTAATTTGAAAGGATATTATAGATGGAATAATGATATCCCGAAAAATAATTTTTTTAATTAGTGTATTAATATTAAATGGATAAATAAATTTTTTATTTGGTTTACAATTACTACTAAAATCTTCGATCATTCCAAATTTAATTAAATGTAATCATTAATGTTTAGTGGTAGCACGACACACGATTTGGGATTTCTAGGTTCAGGTCTCTAAAAAAGATTATAATGATATTAAATTGTATAATGTTAAACTAAATAATAATTTTCATTGAATTATATATATAATATAAAAAAATACACAATTTTTTTATTATATAACATCTACTAAATATTCTACTATAATAGGCTATCAACCTATCCAAATAATTATCATTAAAATTAAATGTATTCCAAGCTCAAATTCATCTAAATCTGCTACTAGTTTCACTATTTTAAACATAAAATGATATTAATTGTAAATAAATTAAATATTTCACTAGGAATCCTTTAATTCAATTATGGATTCCTAAATCATTTAATATAAACCCTTCTAGGACCAATATTTTTTGGGAACGTATGTCATTTCTAGTTTAATGTTTGTTTTGAACAAAATCATCTTGATGAAAAAAAGTAACTAGATAGGGGGAATACCAAAAAAAATTACATGGGACAATTAATGTTTTACAAACCTAATCAATTTTCTTGGAGGAAATTTCATTTTTGGTGACAATTAAAAATAGAGGATTATATACATTAGAAAAATTGGTATCTCTGACACTCTCTTAATTTATAATGTTTTATTTTAATGTAGATAAAAGTATAATCATTTTTTAATATCATAGTTCTGTGGTGATTGAATCTAATCACCAAATTAATATATATTTTTTTATAATAATTTTAATTTTATTGATAGCTTTTAGAACGTACAATATTGAGTTAAATTGCAATGATTGCAACACCTTGTTTAAACAAAACTCGATTTAGTGACATTTTTCACACTTAATTAAAATTTATCACTACTAGAAATTTTTTTAAAAAAATTAGAAATTATATAATCAATAATTTTTTTTCATTTATTCAATATATTAAGTAGTCATAATATAAGAAAACAACCCAATATTGTGTATAAAAAGATAAATTTTTATAATGGTATTTTTTTTGCCATATAAAGGGGATCCTAATTTAAAATGTAATATTTAAACTTTAATACAAAATATTAGAGAAAATAAAAATCATTTTTAAAATAGAATCATAAAATTAGGTAGGGATAATTTTTTTTATATTTCATTTATGTTTCAATCTTTGATGAATAATAAAAAATACTGAATTTTAATTGAAAAATGTTTTTAATCAAATTTATTTTTAACGAAGAATTATATTTTAAAATAATTTTAATGTAAAAAATTATTAATTTTTAATATATTAATACTATATATATCATTTTAATCAATTTAACATTGATATTGTAAATAAAATTGATTTAAACTTTTTCACATTTTTTACTTTAAAAACCAACCTTGTCGTTCTATATGTTAGATTAGTTTTAAATATAGTTTTGCCACTAGTGTGAATGAAATTTTGAAATTTTGATTGAATATTTGAAATGAAATTAATTTTTAATTCATAATAAGGTAAAACAAATTTTATATCAAAAATATTAGTTATTTTAATTAAAATTATTTATAGAAATTAAGAGAAAATTAGTCTTGACAATGGACAAAACATTAAACGTATGTTACAAAATTATGTAAAAATTGTTCATAATCTAATAGATTGACTAATTTTGACATTATACTCTATTAAATATTTTTTGGTTCATTATTGGATCAATTTGACATGGGGAAAACGTGAGTTGATTTCCCTTTTCAAAAATGTTATGAGAATTCCACTCCTCTTATATTATATAATGGTATTCACAACTCCCACTTATTCAAACATCTCAAACCATTTACCTAATCTGACCTCTTATGAAATAACTTGCATAATTCCAATAATTTATCTTATATTCCTATCATTTAGTGTAATGAAATACGAATACTTTTTTATAAACCAATAGGAGTTACCTGAATAAGTGGTTACGTTATTCCATGACCACGTTTTTTTCATTTAATTCTGCACCGCATAAACTATTTTTATATCACAATTATATAATAAAATGTGTATATTAAATCGAATGAGATTTTTTTATTCTAATATTTTAACAAAAAATTACACAAATCCATCAAATGTGATACACAATCATCATTCGTGTGTACGTGGAACTACTAGATCGTGAACCAGTGTCATTTTTTCCTCAATTAAACACCATTAAACTTTGGAAATAATGTTATATTCATTGTAAATATAAGATATATATATATATATATATATTTAAAATTAATTTATTCTTCTATAATTCTAATATAAAAAATACATTTATTGTCACCATTTTAAAGTAATACAATTACTTATTTGTGGATGTGTGGACTACATCGTTCTCAATGAGGTGTGATTCATTAACATAATAAAAAATATGTATTAAGGGGTGGTTTTGTTAAAAACATGTGAAATATATGATATAAATCTGAAACATTATGGATTATATAGAAATATATATTCTTATATCACTAATTTTTTATAAATTAGAATGAAATGGAAGTACAATTCATGTCTATATACAGACTACCATCTCCATGAATGGTACATTTCATTTCCAATATCAAAATATTATGGATTATTATAAATATATATAATTAATCTTCATGTTAATTAAATCATGGTTTAAATGTTGGATATGATGAAATAATGATCAATGTAATTGTAACAACAAATAACTTGTCAAAATATACTCAAAAAAACTATCCAGCTAACACATGAAATAGTGAAAATAAAGAAAGATAACTAAAAATTGTCTAATAAGATATCAAATGTGATATTACAATTATAACTATGGTTTTTTATAAGTAACTAACATATTTAAAACCCTTATATATAATGTATAATTATTTTTACCCAAATGGAAACTTAGGGTATGACATTTGGTCTAAATTTACATTCCATTGATACTTATATATTATATTTCACTAATTGAAATTAATGTAATGTATATACACCTCTTTTAAATTTTATATAATTATTTGCACTTATGTCCTGGTATTTTATGTTTCAATTCAGTTTATCTCACCCAATGAGGTTTTACATGAAAATTATCATGTTGAAAAAGTAATCATTAAAATATCACTTTCTTTTGTGATTATTATCATTATATTGAAACAACCACTTTATTATAGTCATTTTTATTGTACTTTTCATTTTAAAGAACCATATTTTCCATAAATATATTTCATTATTTCCTATAAAATATAATATTTTTATATATGGTATTTATTTTTACAATTATTATTTCTATTGATAGATCCCTATCTTTTACTCAATACAGATGTCTGATGATAATTCATGTTGTTCAACAATTATATATATTATTTGATATATGTGGATTGTTTCAGACAAATGATATATGTGTTGGATACCAATTAATAAAATCTTTTCAATTAACAAGTAGATTCATGAGATGAAACAATTGGCCCAATCAGAGTAGTTTGAAATGTCTACAGAAGAAATATTTATTGTAATGGTATCATGTTCCTAGGAAACATGACTCCCAATTAGTAAGAATTTATATAATTCATTTATTATTATTATCCATGAGATTATTGATTTTTAATATCTATGGAATTATTTCTTTCTTAGGTTAATGATTAAATTTCATGTGTTCCAGTTATCTACATTTCCATATTGACTATACCTTATCATGATATTTCTATGGAATTGTTTTTCAGTTATTTTCCATCCCATGATTATTATTCTTATTGGTACATTATTTCTTCAACATTGCAATACAATGATTTGAATTTTACAACACCCTTATTGTGTTTAATTTCATCATGATATGAGTATGAATTGTTATAATGGGTTTCAAGGATGGAATTTTCACGTCATTCTTATATATTATGCTTTATTTGGAATTTCCCAATTTAATATGAGAATCATGTATGTAATATAGTTTTAAAAACCATTTAAATTGATTTATTATTTGGATTTTGATACCATTTAATAAGGGAAATGTAATACTATTATGCAACGAATGTAGGAATCTAGTTTCTTGGAATTATAGTTGGTATCATTGGATGTTTAGTGGAAACCATGAAAACATGATTCAAAAAAATAGATTGTGGAATATAAACCTATGATAGATATCGAAGATAAGTATAAAAAATAATACCTGATTTTTTAAGATAGATGTTGTGTGGGTATTTTTGAAAATAAAACCCTTTAAGTATTCCCCATATTGATGGGTTTCTATGACATATTTCTTTAGGGGTAACAACATTGAAAATGTGAGTCAGTCTTGGATAAAGCATAAACATGTATATTAAAATGGGCCTTAATGTTCACATATTTTGAAAAAACTATGGGAAATACCTAGGATAATTTTATTTTTCATTACAAAACATTATGCAGGATTTAAATATAATAATATATGCAATGTCACTGATGATTTTGATTCTAATATATGTGATGCATAAATTTTTGTTATGTGATATTCCATGTTTGAAATTATACCTACTGATTTAATGTGAATATAAAGTATATTACAATGTTTTGAAATGGAACTGGGAAGGATGAGAGGTATATATACTCATAGAAAATATAGAGATTTTTGTATAGAGGAAACCAATACAACCTGTATTGGAATGGAGAAAATTAAAGAAATATTATGTCAATATAATTAGGTTATAAAAAATAACATTTCCAAAATAGAGAAACATATTCTTGAGATATAATATCTAATGCTTGATCACTTTATACAAAATAATGACCTATAAATTTGGGGTTCACCTAATCTAATTGGAGATGATAAATGGATGAAGTATATAGATATGAAATTTATGGCCTTCGGATGTAGTGAAATGGAAGATGATACACTTAAATTGTCTTTTATTACAGGACATGTTCCCCAATGGTGGTCCATGATCCATAATACTTTGGAGGAAGAAGAAAGATAACTCTTGGAATAGAGAAATTTTAGAGATACATTATACTATAAATAATTAAATTGGGTTTAGTTAACTAATATGAATATAATGTTTCATATGTAATATTATAATTAATATGAAATTATTGTTGATTAAAAACATAAATTTACAAGTTTATCTATGTATGATATGGATATATACACAAAATATACTGCATGATTGACCATTTATTTTCTTGTGATGATCCGAATTTAATAAGGGTAACAGTTTATCAATATTTTTTTCATACAATGAATTATTTTTCTCTATCATATAAATAGATAACTAATTAATAGTATCCTACATATTTAATGTAATCCATGTTAAGTATATGTCTCTTGTAAACCATGATAACAAGAACCTGTCAATGATAAAAAAAAGTTAATAAATATATTCTTACCTTTTGAGAACTATAGTGCAATCACTATGGTAATTTCTTGAAGGGATTGGGACATTGTTATAAGTGTGGTGAAAAGGTTTATCATATTAATGAATGATAGGGATGAATGAAAACACTACTATTTAGTTTTTCACATGTAGAGAAATAAGGAGAAATGAAAATGAATGCTGGAGATGCCAAGGGATCTACAATGTATGAGGAAAATCACAAATGACCAAGATTATGAAATCAATATATCAGAGGGATATTTTCCAAATTATGTATCTCTAGGTACATAATTCCAATATTCATACTTTCCCACTAATTTATTTTATTATATATCATCACACTCCTTTATATCTTACAATTTTTCAAAATTATTATACATTTCCCCATGGAATTGATAGTAGGGTTTTGATTCAAAACTCATATGGAAAGTCTCATTGAAAAATATTTGTGTTGTGTAGTCCTCATTAGAATATGTAAACATTCGTTGCATTCTAACTATGTTTTCAAAACTATTGTTGAATGTGATGTAATCATCGATATAGAATGGCTCTCCAAATATGATTCAAAAATTTACTATAGGATAAAGGGAATTTCTATTTTTGAGGAATATTTAGAACACCATACACATATAGTAGAATATTTCTCACCCTATTCATATCTGAATCGTCCCAGATTAGCTCTACTAAATGAAATTATTGTGTTAGAAGTGAAAAAACAACTTGTGATGAATAATTAAATGATCAAATTGTGGGTGTATTTGTTGTAACCGAATATATTGATATACTTATGAAAGAATTATATGGATACACCCAAAGTGTAAAGTTGAATTTTTTATTAATATAATCCTCGATAAAAGGAAAATATCCACGAATTCATGCACATTTGTAACTATGGAATTAATGGAGTTAATGAAATGACTAGGTAATTTTTTTAATAAAGTACTTATTTTCACTAGTTTTTCACAATGGGTATCCCCCTTACAATTAATTAAAATTAATAATCGATCCTTGTAAATTCACATTGTTTTTGGTGAAAAAAAATTTTTTTACAATAAAGAACATGCATCATCTACCTCACATTGATGACTTGATTTATTACGTTCAAGGAGGCCAATATTTTTCAATGATTTTAATTCGTTCTCAGTATCACCAATTCAAAGTTAAGAGGGAAAAGAATTTGATGCATTTTTTTTATGAGGTATGGGCATTACATTTTTATAGTAATTCCATTTGGATAGACTAATTAACAAAATATTTTTACAGAACTAATGAATAAACTATTTATATAATATGTTGATTATTTTTGTGGAATTCATTGATGATATTATGGTTTGTTATAAAATAAAAGTGGACCATGATTATCGATTGAGGGTTATTCTTAATGATATTATATGGGAAGAGTTATATGGTAAATTATTTAAATTTGATATTACAATTTCAGATTTATTTTTTCAATTTCACATTGTCTCTAATGTATAAATTTTAGTTGATCATACAAAGAAAAATGATATCATCAAATTTATTACACCAAAAAACAATATTGAGGTATGTAGTTTCATATGATTGGTAGTTTTCATTCTATGATTCCATAATAAAGTTTTCTAATTAGCTAACCCATTAACCAACATTTTATGTAAATGGGTTAATATTTTTTGGAAAAATAAAAGTGGATTATTCTGTGTTGAAATAAAGATAAGATTATTCAACACTTTTATTTTGACATTACCATTTAGAAGTGATTGTTTTTTATATAATTTGTTGCATACAAGAAAGTAATAATCTTTGTCCAAATGTATTTGATTAACATTAATCATATGAATCAAAGAAATTGATGACTCGTGAATAGAACTTTACAACCTATGATTTTTTGTTAGCAATTTTTATCCTCTATTTGAAAATATTGATGCATTCCTTTGTGAATGGTATACATAGATCATAATATCCTGAAACACATATTCTCAATGAATGTGACCAATATATGAAAAAGGTGATGGCCTAATCTACCCAGAGATTGAGATTACATAGTATAAAACCTCCCATGGAATGAAAATAAGGTATTTGATGAATTAATTAGTAAGGATAATGGATTTATAACATAAACGAGGGATAAGAATGATCATATGTTTATGGATATAGTATAGATAGATATGTTAATTTCTATTTAAAGGTAAGAAATCAATAAATTATAAGTTTATTTATAAATATATCTATTCGTGAAAATATTTAATTCTAATTTTGATGATGAGAATGTTCAAAATAAAATTAATTCTCTGAATGAATGATAATTAGAAGACTTTTCATGGAAAGATATTATTTCAAAATTTGGAAAAATGATATATGTTACCTATAAACCTGAGATTAAAATTGAATTGTTGGATTATTCCCATAGAAAAAAATTATCTATAAACACTCATGACATAAATATGTATATATACCAAAAGGAACATTTATTGCGTGATAAAATGAGACTGTAACATTTTTATTATGTTTTCAACTATATGGTTTATCAAAAAGTGATAACTATGAGGAAGAGTCCTTATTTGGATATGCAAAATATTCAAATTCTTATTTTTAAATGGGATGAAATTACAATGGAATTATTCCTCGAAGTACTGAATACTCAAATAATGAATTTTTCAATAAGGGTTATCATAGATTTCCAATCCAAATATGCAAATTTTTCAACAATAAGAGAAGACATGGGTGTTGAGAACCTTGAAAAGTCTACATTAATGAATTTTTAAAACATCAAGGTGACCCTCTATAAATTTTTTTATTATGATACGTGCATTGACATGAAATTATATAAGAGACTTCCTAAGGACCATGATATTGATCTTAATTTTTGAATTGTATACCGTCCTCAAACTAATGGTATGAATGAATGAAAAATTCAATCATTGGATGAGATTTTTAGTACATTCTCACATGGCATTCATAGTATGTGGGACTAGTATATACCATTGGTAGATTTTTACTATAATAATAGTTTCATTCATGTATTAAAATGGTGTTGTGAGAAGAATTATATTAAAAGTGGTATGACACAGTGACATAATAGGAGGAAGTTGGTGAAAGGAAATTCATATGAGTGGAACCTTATGAAGAGAAAAAAGTAAAGTAAACACTATTCAGTCTGATATTAATTATTTTAAATGAATGTAAAAGGGTTATGCCAACAATCGGATGAAATATTTAGAGTTCCAATAGGGAGATAATGTTTTCATAAATTTATCTCTGTGGAAGGGTTTCATATGATTTAGTAATGATGTTAAATTAAGTACCAGGTACATCAGACCCTTTTAATTTCATGAGAGAGTTGGAGTTGTTGATTATCATTTGGAAATGTCTCCAAATATATCAAAAATACACTATGTATTATATCTACTACAAAAGTACATGCCTTACCCAACACACATTATCACCTCTGAAGAAATAGTGTTGGAACCAGAACATTAAAAATGTGAAGTTCCCATATTGATTCTTGATACCAGTGATCTAGTATTGTGAAATTTGATGACTCATTTGGTAATGTTAACCTGAGGAAATCAAAAAATTGAAGAAGTAACATGGGAATAAGTGGATTATATGAGAAAGAACAAACCACATAATTTTTATGGTAATTGCCATAAAATATAATGTGTCAGATTCTTATAGGATGGAATAATGTTGTACCTCAATAATTTACCATATTTTACTTTTTGAATAAATTTATTTATGTTGATTGTTTTGAAGCTATGATATATTGAGTTAGTTTGAATGCACTAAACTCCAAATTTAAACAAAACAATGATAGTCACATTTTGAACACATAATTAAATTTTTACGTTTTTAGTAGATTTTTACGAATAATATATATATATTTTTATATTCAATTGAATATTTTTTAACATTAATATAATAGATTTAAAAGTCATAAAAAAAGGTGGAACACAATATTACAAATAAGAAATAAATTTTTAAAAAGTAGTTTTGATTCCTTTTAGTGGAATACATTTTTAAGAAATTAAATCATTAAACATTAATAAAATATATCTTACAAATTAATCATCATAATTGAAATAGAAACATCAAAATTAGGATAGTTTTATTTTTTTGTTTTTATGAAATGTTTTATCCTTTGGTGAATACAAAAAAATAAAAAATTCTAATTCTAATAAACTATTAAATAAAATTTAATTATGAGGTAATATTATATTCTAAAATGGTTTTAAAAATTAATTATAAAGATTATAGATAAACTAATCAAATTTAGGTCATCGGAATCAATTTCACATTGAAATTGTATATAAAATATTTAAAACTATTGAACATATAAACATTAAAAACTCTGTCATTCGTCCCTTCAGTAGGATTAATTTTAAATTAATTTGTGCAATTTTATTGGAATTTGGAAAAATTAATTACCTATTTAGAATAATAATAACTTATAATTTCATTAATGGTGGAGATCTTTTTTTATGATAAATATTAATTAATTTAATTACAATTAAAAGAATCTACTGAGAGAAAACTTAGCGTAAGAAGGAACAAAACCATAAAGATAATGTAACAAACTATGTTTTTATAAATAAATTGAAGAAAAAGTAACTTTTTTTATGTGTAATTTCATAAACTAGACTTAAAACAGAATTTTTCCTCATTTATGAAATGAATTTCCAAAAAATGTTCTTCTACAGTTCTTATCAGTGTGATATTTGGAGTCTGAATGAACCAACCTATTTTCTTGGTGAATAGTAACATACCCTTACTAATTGTACTATGAATAGTAATATCAACTTTATGAATATTATATAATATTACTATTTTATTTTCATAAGGTTATAATATAATGATATCTTGATAAATATTTAAATGTGATATAAAATTTGATATAGTTTTTAAATTGTCATTTATTGAATAAAATTGGAATTTATTTGAAAATTAAATTAATCATATTTAGAAAATTATTATAAAAATTGGGTTTCATTTTTTAATACTAAATTTCAAAATAAGGTTAGGGTTAATTTTTTGGATTTTTCGGAAATACTTGATTTTCTAATAAATATTGAAATAAGGTAAAATACCATATATATAAATTATATGTTAAAAAAACTATTACAAGACTCATAGATGATGTAAGAAAACTTGTTTCAATCTCAAATTATATAATTAATATTTATTCACAATAATTAATACAATTCAATTTACTGAGAAAAACTATTAAACCATGATTAAAAAAATGTAAAACCCTTCATCTCCTCTATATTAAATACCAACCTCACCCTCTCTTCTTGTCACACCACTCAGGACTTGAGCACTTTCTGATTTCTAAATGATACTCTTACCATGTATCTTCCCAAAATCCAATACCCACTACTCTCACCCATAGTAAAAAAAATCATTAATTTGGATATCAAGGACAAGATATCTAGAGTTAAATATCCACTTTTAATTTCATGTAATTTTATTTCAATTATTTTCTATTCTCATTATCTCTTGTAATAAAATTATCTAAGAGGAATAAAGTCTCTAAAATGTGATATATTCTTGACGTAGTCATGTTTGGTGAAAAAATCATCAATTTACTTTTTCTACTCTACTCCTCTTATTCTAAAAATAAGAACATTGTCTCTAATGTGCAGATTTGCCAAAATTGAGGACGATGTGTTTCCATTTTCCTTTACTTCCTTCAAAAAAAATTTAAGACCATTTTAATGGTTTAATATGATTTAAACTATATGATATATCGTCTATTATTTTTTTTAATTAACTTATATACAAAATATTGTTTTTATATGATGAAAATATTTAGGATTATCAAAGAACCTCCTAAAATGATCTAAACAGATATCACTAATGAATTATCATAAGATTCATCCCTATACCATTTAGAACAAATGATATATGGAATACTTTAATATTCTAGATATATATGAATAACATTTCATTTAACTTCAATAATTTCAATTCTTAACAACAGGAAAATTATATACACATGGGCAATGGAAATCATGTAAAAAAGGCACCAGAAACAAAATACTAATAATTAAAGGGTGAAATGGTGTTATGAAATGATCATATAAGTAATTATAAACATTAATATGTTTCATTAATATATAAATATAACTATTTTAACAATTATATAGGATGTTTAATCCCGTTTTGGTATGAAAAACCCGAGGTAATGGAATTCTTAACCCGATTTCCTCTCAATGGGCTAACCTTCTACTACATAATTTATGTGGTATTAATTTTTTTTTGTGATTAATTTGGATTATATTATTTATAATTATTTGTATATTTAGTGTATATTTATAATCCATTAACTCTATTAAGTGTCACCTCAAATATATGATATTTGTAAGGGGCTTTTCTTTTAAAATCATATTTTAAAATCCTATTCTACAAAATTCAATTTCAATGTTTAAATATAATTACTCATGTTGTATAATTATGTTCTGGTACATGGTAATTGCTTATGAGTATTTTTGGGACATATATATCTCTCTAATTCATTTTTTATGGGTTATTTGGATGTCGTCCATATGGTTACTCTATGCGTAACTCTGATCATTACACAATAAGATAGTTGTGAAGGTTACAAATAATAAGGTATCTAATAGGGTTACAATATTATGTATTTAATTATCTATGATACCATTATGGATCTATTTATATTCCTTATTTTTTCTTTAAATTTCATGGAATCCTCAAGTTTCATAATGTAAGTATATGTCAGTGTAATAATGTGTTTTTTAAAATGGTTTCATATGATTACATGTTTTCAAGGACCAAGGTTTTCTTTCATTTTCTTTATATACCATACTTTTATTTTGGTTCTCACAACATTTGTTTAAATTATTTCAATATTTTATAAAGATTTTTATGAAAAATAAGGAATCCATGTAAAAAGTTATGATGATTTTTCAAAGAACACATTTTTTATTTGAAATGTCTTTTATTTTGGATGAAATGGAAAATGTTTTTGTGGTATCCACTGTGTAAAAATATTTAATGTTATGTATATATTATATATAATTTCTCTAAAACACTAAACTAGTAAATTTCCTCATTGTGAAAAAATGTGATCTTTTATAAAAAGTCATGATTATGTAATGTAATAAGGTCTGGCCATTATAGTTGGTATCATGGGATGGTTTATATAACATTAGCAGTTAGGATGATGTAAAAAGATTAACATCAATTGTTTTTACTCTATGATTAATTTTACATAATATATAATTTATTGTTTAACATGTTGCTTTGTCTATGATATGTTTGTTTAGAATGGATTCTTGCCGAAGAAACAGGGAAATTGAAGTTGGATGGAATCGAGATGCAATTATCTTTTCTAATCTGAAACCGAGAATGGTGGGAATTGGAACCTAGTAGTTTGTGATAGTAATGTCTTAGATGATAGATTTAATAAATGGTGGTGGAATCCATGCTTGTGAAAAATTATAAAATCCAGAAATGAACATAATGATAGTTGAACATTTTCTGACGCAACACCCTCCTTCATTCAGTGGATCATCTAACACCATGGGGGATAAATGATATATTAAGTCCATTGAAAAGCTAATAACATTTATTTATTTTTAGGTAATAGAAATCTATGTCGTTCAATTTATTCTATTGGATTTGATGTAGAGTAGTGATGGTCATCGGTCAAGAATATCAAATATTTAGAGGAGATTTATGGCATAGAGTGTGATAAATTTAAAAGTATTTTCCTTGAACTATTTTTCCCTAATGTGAATTTTCATAAGATGACAATGAAATTATGTGAATTGAACAAAAAAGATGAGCATTCAGTGGCCGTGTATAAAGAGAACATCAGAAGACTTGTGATGTATGTTCTAAATATTATTATGTACCTTGATAAAAAATTTACCATTTTTACTTAGGATTGAGGCCAATATATTGAAGGTAATTGGATTCCCGTGAGTTAAAAAGTTATGAGAAACATTTCAAATGTTTTTAGAGCATAAAAATGGAGTTTTATGATAACCACATGTACCTTTAAATAAAATAAATGAAGTTGTCTTGATGAAAAACGATGGATAAGAATCAATCAATGAAATCTGATGGTAAGAAATTTTAGTTGCCTGTTTGTGAAAAATTTGGTAAAAAGAACCCAAGGGAATGATATAACAAAATATAAAAGTGTTTTAGATGTTATAAGTTTAGACATATATTTCATGATTTTAATGAAAATTATCATAAGACTAATCATGATATAAATTATATATGGATTTTTCAATGTGGTGAGATTGGTCATTATGAAAAATTCTTCCCAAAGAGAGATCTGAATGACTAAAAGGAGCCAGACTATAAGATGAAAGGTGTGAGATCCTTTGCAACTACGTCAGTAGATTCCGGTTTATCAAATGATGTTTTATCATGTACCTTGTTTGTTTACTCACATTTTTCTATTGTTTTATTATAAAGGGTGTACACATTCTTTTGTTTCTGAGATTTTTTTTGTAAATTGAAAATATTACATTAAAATATTAGGCTGAAACTACATATGAAAACAACATGGGGAATTATTATTTAAATAAGGAATTATAAAAATGTGTCTATAGTGGTCTTTTGAAAGAATTTACCTGAAAAACATTTTTTCCGTCTTAGTAATTTTTTATGATATTCTGTTTATGCATGGCTCTCCATTTATAATGATTATATTTTTTATAGATCTAAAAAAGTGTTCTTTCAAAAAATATTTTCCTTTTCTATACAGAAAACCCATATAATTGATAACATATCAGGAATCTGAGGAAAAATTGAGCTATGGAAATGAAATTTATCTTTCTCATTTTGTTAGAAACAGAGGAACTATTCAGAATAATGATGTTCCATTTATAAATGAATATCTTGATGTTTCTTCTGATGAGTTCCCTAGTGTTATACTTGAACAAGAATTTGATTTTATAATTGGATTAGTTCTGGATTCTTAGACAATTCCAAAACCCCCTTATCTAATGGATCAAAAGAAACAAACTGAATAGAAAAATTAGTTTTATGAGTTTCTTCATTAAGGCATTATTCGTCCCAACAATTGACCATGGGGTGCTCCTATTTTTTGATAAAAAGAAAGATGGTTCAATGATACATTTCATTTATTATATATCTAGGAATAACATCACTATTAAAAATGTATATCCTTTTAATCATGTCGTTGATGACTTTTATTAGATCTAGGGAGCACATAAATTTTTAAAGGCTGACCTATGGTCGGGGTACCGTTAGTTGAATGTAATTGAAGAAGACATCCAGAAAACTGCGTTATATACTAAATATTGGCATTATGTATTAGTTGTTATTCCATTTAGGTTTACTAAAGCACTTATAATATTCATATATCACAGGGATATAATATTTCATGATTTTTTAGAAAATATTTTAGTTTTGTTTATTGATGAAATTATGGTATTTTATAAATGTAAATTGGATCATAAAAATTATCTAAGGGTTGTTTTTAAAACCATAATGGTAAAGAATCTAAAAAGAAATTTTAAAATTGGGATTTATGGTTGCAATTGAAATGATTTTTTTTAAATTTTTAATAAGAAAGGAATAATAATTGATCCTACCTAAAAAAGCTATTTATGATTGGCCAAGAGTTATAAATGTTTCCAAAATTCGTAGTTTTATTGGGTTATTAGGTTATTACCTGAAGTTTATGTAAAATTTTCATAGTTGTATATATTTCTCTCTAAGTTAACATGAAAATGTGTTAATTTTTTTAGGAGAGAATATTTTTATGTTTTTTAGGAAATAAATAAGAGATTGGATAATTCTCTCATTTTAGATCTATATTCTGGAAATTGTAATTATTTCATTAATAGAGATGCTTCATTTAATCTACATAGTTGTGTCCTGATACAGAATGTTTAGTGACAAGCATATACATCAAGAAAACTCAAATCTAATGAGTAAAATTACCCCACACATGATTTGAAATATATGTTGTGAGTTTTTCATTTAATATTTGGAGGCATCATTTATATAGATCCATATGTGATATATATACTAACCATAAATCTATGATGTATGCATTCCCATAGATGGAAATAAACATGAGGCTAAGAAGTTTTCTTTAACTGATAAATCATTATAATTTCATGACCAATTACCACCATGGAAATTAAAACAAAGTGGTGGATTTCTTGAGTCAAAAACATCATGCAGCATTAACCATGTTATGTTTGACCATGATCCCCAAATTAATGATTTGATGAATTTTTTTTCATGTATTTTGTTCCAGAAATAGCTCTGTTTTTCGGTTTTATTGTAGTTATCTTAATAAAAAAATTAAGAAAGCACAAAAAGAAAAACCATGAGCAATAGAAAAAGGAAGAATTTGTTAAAATTGGAATGTTTCATGAATTTAATCATGAAAAAGAGAGTGGTTTACGATTTGAAAAACTATTGTATGTGCATTATTTCTCAATGTTGAAGAATTATTTATTCTATGAAGCTCATAGCTCTCCATTTTCACCTACATATTACTGAGACGTACATAGTCTTTATGATGTAGTAATGGATGGATTAAATGAAATGTGATATTAAATATTTTAACATGATTCATTTGAAACATAAATATGTTAATATAGAGTGGTAGTTACCAATTGTGATTCTTCAGCCCTTTCTAGTGCCATATTGAAAATGGGAAAATGTATCCATGAGATTTCTAGTGGGACTACCAAGGAATTATAGATATAACAATGTGATTTGGGTGATTGTGGACTGAATAAGTAAATATACACATTTTCTTCCTATTCAAAATACAATGTCATTGGATCAGTTTACATGATTGTTCTTTAAAAAGATACTTATGTTACTTGGAGTGCCTATTTCAATTATATCTATTAAGGATCCCATGATCCCTTATAAATTTTGGAAGGTCCTTCAAAATTTGTTGGGCACAAAATTAAATTTTATTACATCTTGTTATCTTCAATCAGATGGTAATTTAGAATGATTTATTTAGACCATAAAGCATATGCTTTGAGCTTTTTCAATGGACGACCAGGGAGGTTAGGATCATCCTATTACTTTAGTTAAAATTTTATATAATAACAGTTTTCATTCTAGTATATAGATTGAACCTTTTGTGTCATTATATTGGAAGCGGGGTCGACCTCCATCTTTTTGGTATGATGTTAGGAAAAGGATGTTTATTGGACCAGATTTAGTACATGTTGTTTCTGAGAAAGTTATGATGATCCCATAACACATGAGAAATTTTTAGAGCAGGTAGAAAGTTATGTAGGAAATAGAAGGAAAAAATTCCTTTTGAGGTAGGTGATCAGGTTTTTATCATAATCTCACCATGGGAAATTGTTATTCATTTTGGTAAGAATGAAAATCTATGTCCATGGTTCAATGGACCTTATGAAATCCTAGAAAATTTTAAACAACATACATACCAAGTGGGTTTGAAACTAAATTTACCTCTTGAACAAAACGTATTTTATGGTTCAATTTTGACAATGAATGTTCCATATTTATTTCATGTTTAAGACCAGAAGAAGTTCAACTATAATGAAACATTTATTATGAAGAGAAAGTTCATTACAATAATGATCGAAGTGAATATGTTTTTTGGAATACTGTAACCCACTAGGTAATGGTTTTCTGGAGAAACCACATAGTTGTAGATGAAAATGTGTGTTTAAAAATGCTATGAGGGAATGGTTCCATAACATATTTAATAAGTAAAAGGATTTAGAATGCTAATTATTGATGTTGGGGGAATGTAACACCCGAATATTTTTTTAAATAAATTTAATCACATAAAACATTGTTTTAATTGGATAGTGATAAACTTATTGTCATACAAAATTTTTCCTATTCAATGATTTGAATATCAAAAAATGGACATCTACTATTTTGAACAGTAAGTTATTGAAGTCAAATAGAACTATAAATTTTTCATAAATAATAGCATACCCTTATAAATAGTAATATTAATAGTAATATGATCTTTATGAATAGTAAATGACAATATTATTTTATTTTCTTAATGATATAAGATAATGAGATATTAATTTTTTTATCATGGTGATATAAAATTAGTAATACTTTTTAAATTTTTATTGAATAGAAAAAATAAAATTCTATTTAAAGATTAAATTAATCATATATATAAAATTATTTTTTAGATATGGTTTTTTTGTGAATTCTACAAGTTAAAAATTGGGGATGGTGTATTTATGGGATTTTTTGGAAATACTTGAATTTTTGATGAACAATGAAATATATTAAAATATCATATATATAAATTTTATGTTAAATATTCTATTACAATAATAATGGATGATGTAATCACACATGGTTTGAACTGAAATTATCACTTTAACATTTATTCAAAAGAAATAATACTACTCATATACTTGAGAAAAAAATAATAAACTAATTATTAAAATAATGTAAAACACATCCTCTAAAATCCTATAAATTACACCATCACCCCTCTTCCTCTTACACCACTCAATCCTTTTTCCATATATAAGATCATCAAAATATCCTTCCCAAGTCTATTCCCCAAATCCTTATACTTCTGGTCTCACCATAAGGTCAAAAATAATGTCCTTAAAGAAGAGTTCAAGGAGAAGATATCAAGATGTAAAAATCATCTATTATTTTCACGTGATTTTTTTTTCAATTCATTTATTTTCTTATACTCTATTCTCCTCCAATTATCCCGAAGGAAAAAAATATATAGAATATTATATATTCTATATATTTTTATTTTTATGAGAAATTTTACATATTTACTTCTTCTCCTTCAACCTCTTTGTCAAAAAATATGAACACCATCTGTGATGTACCAATTTACCAAAATCGTGGATTATAGGTTTCAGGTATACATTACATCCTTAAAATCTATTTTTAATGTAATTATAATGGAAGAATAAGATTTTAAATTTTGTTGTATTACCTCTCTTAGGATTTGGAAATAATTTATATGCATAATATTATTGTAATATAATGAAACAATTTTGTGATTATCAAATTACAGCCATAATTATCTAAACAGATATCACTAATGATTTATCTAAGGATTCATCTGCATAAAATTTATTCAAAATGATATATGGAATTATTTAATAATTTTTAAAAATATTAATACAATTTCATTCAACATATAGTATATCATTTCAATACGATAAGAAAATCAAATACAAACTGGCTATAGAAATCTTGTAAGCAGCACACCCTAATCAATGGAAGAAACAAAATACTAATAATTAATGTGTGAAATGTTGTTATGAAATGAGAATATACGGTGTTTTCAACATTAAAATGTTTTCTAAGAGATTAATAAAACTATTTTAACATTTATACGGAATGATTAATAACGATTGAGGTAAGACAAACCAGAGGTAAGGTAATTATTAACCAGATTTCCATTTTCTGTGTTAATATTCAACTTCAATATTTTTTTGTTGTTAAAATTAGTTTTGAGATGAATTTTTTTATTTATTGTTTAATTATGTTTATTTTCTATGTATATTCATATTCCATCAACTATATTAAATCACACTTCAATCATATGATTCTTGTAAATTTATTTTTATTTAAAATCCCCTTTTAAAATTCTATTTTACAAAATTCAAAATAAATATTTTTTTGAAATTATTTATGATGTATTTTTATTTAATGGTATATTTTAAATTATTATGATCATGGGTATGAGCTATATCTCCCTCTAATTAATTGTGTATGTGTAATTTGGAGGTCATTCGTAGGGTTACTCCAAGTGTAACTGCGATGGTTACACAATAAGGTTGATGTGAGGGTTATATTGTATGGTAGCCGTGAGGGTTAGAAAAAAAGGTAGATAAGAGGTTTAAAATAATATGTAATTTATTCTTTAAGATACATTTATTTTTTTATTTAATTGTCATATTTTTTGTTTAAATCTCATGTAAACCTCAAGTTTCAAAAAAATTATATTTGGGTGACAAGTATCTTTATTTTAAAATGATTTAATATGATAATAAGTATTCATGGGCTAATTATTTCTTTCCTTATTATTATATATCATACTATGTTTTTTTTCTCAACACATGTTTTTAATTAATATTATTCAATTATAAGTATGAGTAAGACAAATAATGAATCCAAGTTAAATGTTATGATGATTTGTCAAAAAACATGATTTATTTGAAATGTTTTATATTTTGGATGAGATCGAGATTGATTTTTTGGTATCCTCTCTGTATTAATATGGAATGTTATGTATTTATTATATACCAATTATATTAAACTCAAATCATTTAAATATCCTCACTATGATATCTACTGAGGTCTTGACTAAAATTCAAGATTATGTATTATAAAAAGGCTGGATCCTTATAGTTTATATCACAAGATAGATTATATATCTTTAGGGGTGTGGATTATGTTAAAATAATACCATAAATGATTTTTACTCTGGTAAATTTGAAATTTTATGTCATGTGAATAATATCATGTCTCTTTGACTAATATACTCTTGTTCATTATGGTTTTCTATAGAAGAAAAAGGGTAGATGAAGTTCAAAGGAAATGAGAGGTTGACATCATCTTGAATCCTCAACTGAGAATAGTTGGAATGTTAACTGAGCAGTTTTTAATAGTAATGTATTTAATGAAACAATAAATAAATGGTGGTTTAATCCATGAGAGAAAAAATCTAGAGATACTACAATAAAATATGTCTATAGTGAAACATTTAATGAGGCAACACACTCCTTCTTTCAGTGGATCTTCTGACCGAACAATGCTAATGTATTGATGAAAACTCTTGAAAAGATATTCAATATTTTGGGAAATTAGGATAATCAAATGGTATGTATTTCCAATTACTGTTTTAAAGGTGTATTAGATATTTGGTGGTCAATGGTCAAGAATATTAGGGATAGTTATGATATTAATGCCTTAGAGTGGATGAATTAAAAAGTGTTTTCCTTGAAAAATATTTACCTTACATGGTTCAGCATAAGATGGATAAAAAATTCATTTAAATCTAGGGAATTGAAGAATATTATGTGTCCATGTATGATGAAAACTTCACCAAACTACCATGGTATGCTCAAAATCATATTTTGGATCTGGATAGAAAAATCAACCATTTTTTCTCCAGATTTAATCAAAGATATCTAATGGAATTTTCTTCATGTGAGTTCAAAGGTTATGAGAATCTTGTTTGATGTAATGATAGGGTAGAAATATATTTTTCGGATGTCCACATGTACCATGACAATAAATTCGAGAATAGGTCTACATGGAATGCTATTAATAATAATAAATCAAATAAATATGAGGAAAAATTGTATAGTTTTTAGTTTGTAAAAATTGTGGTAAAAAGAACCATGGTAATTTCCATACCATAACCTAGAAGTGTTTTTAAAGAGGTATGGTCGGACATATGGACTGAGGTTTTAAAGATAATGTTTATAATATTAATCCAGATATTAAAAATATAATGTTTTTTAATGTGGTGAGATGAGTCTTTATTGAAATAACTACCCAAAGAGAGATATGAATGATGCTAAGAAGCCATACTATAAATATAATATTGTTTTGAGACCCTTTGAGATGACATCAGTTGATGTCAAGCCCTCTCTTAATGTATAACATGAAACCATTTTTATTCGATCATATTTTTCTGATTTTTTTATGGGGTTTACACATTCTATTGTTTATGAAAAAATGTTCCAGTAAATTAGAGATATCACCTCAACAAATAAAGCTGAAACTTATTGTCTAGTCACTAGGGGATATATTATAGAAAGGAGGAATTATAAATTAATTTTTATTTTAATATATGGAAAGACACTACTTGAAATCCTTGTTTTTTTCTTTATTAGTGTTTTATTTCATTCGGGGTATGGATACGATTTTCATTTATGATGTTGTGATTGACTTTAGTAAAAAAGAAGTAGTTTTTCAAGAATTGTATCGGTTTGTACACAAGAATGAACCCACGAAATTTATAATATATAAAGAAGCTGAGAAATTGTGGAAGGATGAAAATTAATTTTATCTTCCGCATTCTGTAAAATACAAAGGAA
The DNA here is from genome assembly GCA_963277665.1 of Viscum album. Taxonomy (NCBI): domain Eukaryota; kingdom Viridiplantae; phylum Streptophyta; class Magnoliopsida; order Santalales; family Viscaceae; genus Viscum; species Viscum album. The sequence goes on from OY728153.1 coordinate 806,958,171, forward strand.
CTATTAAAATTAATGAGGTTCTAGTGGAAAATGAATATCCTGATATTTTTTATGAGGATTTTCCTGATCTTATACCTAAATGATTTGTTGAATTCACAATTTAAATAGTTTTTCAGGATAATACAATTTCAAACCCATGTTATCGAATGCCATAAATTGAATATATTGAATTAAAAAATCGGTTGAAGGAGTTTCTTGATAGAGGCTTCATGCATCTTAGAACTTCTCTATTGGGTGATCATGTTTTATTCAATATAATTCTAGATGGTTCTATGATATTTTTTATTGATTATAGATCCATGAATGACACCACTTTTAAAAAAATTTCCTTTTCCTCATATTGATGACCTCTTTGATCAGCTTTAGGGAGCACAATATTTTACGAATGATGACATGAGGTCTATGTACCATATATTGAATGTAAAGGAAAGAGACATCCATAAGACTACATTCAATAGTATATATGGTAATTAAGAATTAGTTCTTATTCTATTTGGGTATACTAATGCATCAATTTATTTATAGATCCTATGAACAGAATATTTTAGGAGTTCTTGGATATGTTTTTAGTGGTGTTTTTATGACACTTGGTATTTTCTAAAACAAAAAAAATCCTAAAAATAATATAAGGGGTGTATTGAAAACAATAAAGAAAAATAATCTGTATAGAAAATTCAGAATGTGTAATTTTGGGATGAAACCAATTTTTTTACTTCAAAACATTGTATATAAGGATGTAATAACTGTTGATCATATCAAAAACAATTGGTTGATGAATGTAAAAGTCCTACAAATGTCATAAAAATTCATATTTTTTATTTTTTAGGAGGATATTACGAACGCTTTTTTTAAAAAAATTATTGATATCCAGATCACTAACTTTGTTATCACTAAACAGGTTAAATTTATTTGGATATAAGAATGTGATGTTTTTTTTAGGAACTGATGAACAAATTGGTGAATAATCCAGATTTCAATATTCCTTAATGAAATTATAATATTTCCATCAATAGTGATGCTTCATTAATTGGTCATGGTTGTGTTCGGATATAGAATGATTAGGTAATTTCTTATTATTCTAAACCACTAAAACAACCTATTATAAAATATCCCACAAATTATTTGGTATGAGCATCTATGGATTTTTCATTGAAAATATTGAGGCATCATTTATATAGAGTAAAATCAAAAATAAATACTAATCGTAAAAGACTAGAGTTTATATTCACTCAAGAGGGATATAAATAAGAGGAATAGAATATGGATATAATAGATTAAGGATTTTGATTCCACAATCAATTACCATCCTAGACAATTAATAAAGTGGTGGATGTGATGAGTCAAAAACAACATGAATCATTAACCATGTAATATTATTAACCATATCTGTTGATTACTGATTTGATGAGGTTTGGATTAAATGTTTTTTGGGATGGAAATAACTCTTTTTTGTTTTAGATTTCAGTTGATTCATCACAATCATGATGAATTTTGCAACTATAGAAGGAAGTCCACGAGCTACAGAAAAGGGTAGATTGGGTTAAAATGTGTCTGTTTCCAGATTTTATCCTTGACAAAAATTTTGTTTTCAGATTTGGAAAATATTATGTCTTCTTTGTGTTTCCTAGTTAATGAAATATTATTTATATGAGGCTCATATTTCTCTATTTTAATTGTATCCTAGTTTTACTAATATTTACGAATTCCTTTAGTAGTAGTAGTCATGGGATGGAATGAAATGATATATTGTATATTTTACCATTAAATTTTTGACTTGTAAACAAGTTTAAGAAGAGTGTAAGTTATCAAAGGAGATGATTTGGCCCTTTACCGTGAAAAATTAGATATAGGAAATTGTAACCATGGAAATTTTGGTGGGACTAGAAAGTACTTCTAAATGTAATAATGTGATTTGGGTGATTGTTGACTGACTAACTAAATCTACTCATTTTCATTCCTTTTTGAGATGCAATGTATTTGGATCACCTTTCATGATTGTACCCCAAGAAGATTGTTAGGTTACATGGTCTGCCACTTTCATTGCATCTTATTGATATCCCTGGTTCACATCTAATTTTTGTAAGGGCCTTTATATGCCATTGGGCACATAATTAAATTTCATTACATTGTTTCATCCTCAATCAGATGGGTTGTCAGAATGAAATATTGTGAATTTTTAGGATATGCTTCAAGATTGTTTAGTGGACTACTAGGGATGTTGGGATAAAAATCAATATCTAAATGAGTTTTCATATAATAATTGTTTCCATTACCATATACAGATGTAACCTTTTGAGGAATTTTATGGGATTCATTATAGAAAACTTGTTTTTCGGATGATGTTTTCGAAAAGAAGTTGACGACAACACATAGGGAAAACTCAATGTTTTAAGAAAATTAATGTACTCAAAATTGGGTAATTATTATCTTTTGAGTATGGTGTTCATTTTTTTATGGGAATCTCAACATGGAATAGTGTTATGCATTTTGGTAAGAAAGGAATGAAAATTCCACAGTTCCCTGGACCTTATGAAATCTTAGAGATAGTTGTTCCAGTAGACTATTTATTATCATTTCCTCTTACATTATATATAGTTCATTATTTTTTTCATGTATTCATTTATAGAAAATGTTTTCCAGATTAATCTCATGAATTGGGCCCAGAAGTAGTACAACTAGAAGAGAACCTTTCTAATAAAGAGAAAACTATTCATATTTTTGATTGAATAAAACATGTATTGTAGAATAAGGTAATCCACTTGGTAATGGTTTTGTGGATAAACCACATGGTTGAAGAGGCAACATTAGAATCAAAAAATTCTATGAGTGAAAGGTAAACTCAAATGATTAATAATTAAAAAACAAAATTTCATGGACATGATTTCTTGAAATTGGGGAGAATGCAACCCCTTATGGTTTTAAAAATGAATTGAAATTCATAAATCTTTTTTATGTGTATAATTATGAATTATTCATCTAGAATTTTTTTCCATTTCTATGATTTTAATTACAAAAAATGGTCATCTACATTAGGAATCAATAAGATATTTCGAGTATTATTAAATAGACATGTATTTTGGTGAATAATAACATATCCTTATGAATATTAATTTGAATAGTAATATTACCATTATTATTATTAAAAAAGATTTATATTTTATTTTCTGAATTTTATAAGATAATAAGCTAACTATTACTTTTTCATAGTGATATAAAATAACGTACATTTTTATAATTTTTTTTGGAATAATATAAATTTTTTTAAAAAATTAAGGTAGTAATATTTAGAAAAATATTTTCTGAAAAATTGTGTTCATTTTTTAAATCTACATGTTGAAAAAGACTCTTCCCAAGGCTCTTCCCCACATACAAGATACAGTGGTCTCACTAAATGGAAAAAATCAATGGCCTTAAGGATGATTATAAGGAGAAAAGATCAAGAGGTAAGAAAACTATTTTAATTCCATGATATTTCATTTCTATTGTTTTATTTTCATATACTATCTTGTTATCCTATTATCCATTATTCATGATAGCTCAAAAATCATATATATTCCAGATTTTCTCATTTTTATAGATAAATTCTTCAATTAAAATTTTCTCTTTCCCTCATCTTATTCTAAAAATAAGATCACCATCCTCAATGTGCCAATTTACCATAATTGTAGATGGCGTGTTTCCAATTTCCATTATATCCTACAATGTTTTTTGTAAAAAAAAATTTAATGATGTATCTGATTTTAATGTGTATTAGATAACATCACTTATGATCTTGAATTAGCTTATATGCATAATATTAATGGAATATGATGAAACAAGTTCATGATTATCAAAGATCTGCCAAAATGATCTAAACGAATATCACTATAGATTTATCAAATGATTCATACTAATACCATTTAATCAGAATTATAGATGTAATGATTTAATATTATTAAAAAATATTAATTCCATTAAATTGAACATTTATAATTTCATTTCCCTGTGACAAGAAAATAAAATTCAAACCGGCCATGGAAATCATGTATAGAACGCACCCAAAACAATGGGATGAAAAAATTACTCATAATTAAATATAGAATATGATGTTATGAAATGATCATAAATTTGTTCTAAACGTTAATATTTTTCATTAATGGATCAATAAAACTTTTTTAATCCTTATACCTGAGGTTTATAAATGATTAAAATAAGACAAACTTGAAGTAAGGGAATTATTAACTTGATTTCCTTTATTAGTTTTAAGCAAATACTACACTATTTAGGTGGTGTTAAAATTGATTGTGTGATGACTTTTAGATATATTAAGTTTAATATTTTTTGTATTTATACTTTATATACATATTAAATTAACTCTATTAATTCTGAATTTAAATATTTGATATTTTTATGTGTATTTTCTATTAAATTTTTTTTTCCATATTCTTTTTAACTAAATTCAAAATCAATTGTTTAATTAAATTATTCATGTTTTATGATTATGATTTAGTTTATATGAATTGTTTATGATTATGTGTGGTAATTATATGTAACTCCAATGCATTTGGTATGTTTAATTTGCATGTCAGCCATTTGGTTACACCAAGTGTAACTGTGATTGTAACACCATAAGGATGATGTGAGGGTTGTATTGCAATGTAGTTATGAGGGTTAAAATCATAAGGTATCTAAGAGAATTACAAGATCTTGTATGTAATTACCCAAGATAACTTTATAGTTATATTTATGTTACTTATGTTTTGTTTATATATCATGGAATCCTGAAATTTCAAAAAGTAAGTATATATGGGTAACATATATGTCTTTTTAAAAATGATTTTATACGATTAAAAGTATTTATAGAATAATGTTTTCTTTTTTTCTAATTATATCCAATACTGATATTTTTGTTATCATCCCATGTTTTTAAATTATTTTTATAGGTTATAACTATGTCTCAAACTATGAAGACATAGAATTTCTGTGGAATTTATTTTTTCTTAAATTCATGGGAATTTTACGAGTCCTCAGTTTCTGATGGCACTTGATTCTGAGGCCCGGTGTGCGTGGAATCAATTTCTGAGGTTTTATACTGGTACGTTCAATAAACGTACAAGAAAAATTATATAACTTTTGAACCGGTGCTCGGAACTGAAATCTGAGGGCACCGTTGAACTCACAGCGTCAGTGATTTCATAGTGAGACCTTCACCGTAATTGTATTCTAAAAATAATGGAAGTTAGATATTGGGGGTTTTTAATAAAGTTATATAAAAATAAGAGTTATCTTATATTTATTTGGGTGGTTAAAACCTCCAAGTGGAGGTTGGGGGTGGCGGCCACCACACCTTAACCTCTAATGAGAGGTTATGGTGTTGGGGACCACCTAAGAATAACCTCCCTTGGGATGATAATTAAGGTGGGGACACACAAACTTCTTAACCCTCTTTAACCCCTTGGAACCCCCAATTATGTGGCAAGCCTCTTCACCTTCCCCTCATTAAAGTGCCAAATCCTTCACTTAATTAATTGTCACATTTTGATTTCTTTTGAATTCATGCCAAATATAAAATAACAGACAAAGTTATTAGTTCATTTTGGTGGAGCCTTTGAGAAATGTTGAAGAATTGAGAGAACTTCATCCTCTCCATGAATAACTCCCCTCAACTCCAAGGAACGATGAACATAATCTTCTTCCTTCTCTAGCCGGGGCAAGAAAGGGAAGCTCTATCACAGCCGAAGTATGCCAACGACGTCATCTCGACTCGTCTTCTCCGATCTCTTCCTCCTCCAACATTGAAATAATGACATCTGCCTTCCGTAACTCCCTCAATGATCACCAAACTATATGTAGTGAATTTTGAGTTGTTTTTTTGTATGATTATAATCCTCTGTTCTTCGTCGTTCAAATTTCTGGAATTGTATTCCAAATTTTATCACCATGATGAGTTGGGTTCGGACCGCATGAACACGACCTGACCCTCACCCTTTGGTTGTTCTTATTTGTTGATGAAGGAGGCGGACAGCGAAGAAGCTAGAGACACAAGGCCTCCAGGTCTCCACAAGGGCGTGACACCGTCGTGATGCGTAGAGAACCAATTCGTGGCACGGCGGGCCGTGGCAGTGCCAGAGGGGCGTGGTTTTGTCACACTGTGAAATAACGAAGAGTCGTGGCCAGGGGGGCCGAGGCTGTTGGACGATGAGAACGGCGTCGTTGCGTCGCACGGAGGATCTAGAGGTCATGGCTAGTTTGGGCAGTGCTGGAAGAGGTGTGGCGCCATTGCATCGTGCATAGGGAAGTAAGGTCGTGGTGACATCGCACCGTGGTGGAGGTGCAGTGGCGGTCGGCCGGGCTGGCTGCCGTGTAGTGGGAGTGGCAGGCCGCTCGGTCTAGCCGAGACGAGCGGGACCCCGTCAGGTGCACCGAGTTCTGGACAAGCGCCACCAGGCTCTGGTTCGGCTCACACCCAAATGGTAGATTCGTTCGGGTTCCAAGGGGTGCACGCCACCCCCTAGGCATGGCTAGGGCAGGTCGTCTGGCCACCCTCGGCTGGGCTGGGCTGCCATCAACCTGGATGCCCACGGTCCGGCTGCCATTAGGTCGGGCTGCTTCCTCAGGCCGGGTCGGACCCATGGACCGGTTTGGACCCCGTACTAGACCTGAATCAGGTTGGGTCGGTCGAACTAGATTGGACCAGACCCAGACGTGTTATGACCAGTTTACACCTTTTTCCCATATCTTGGGATACGGGTGTTCGTTCGACGAACCGCCTACGGCGATGGAAATGTTGGAGAGAGATGGTTCTTTTGGAATATCCCTCTTGAGTTTTAGACACATTTTTAGTAAAATTGGGTTGGTTTGAACCTAAAAACCAACCAGGCCCCTGGAACGGAAATGCCAATAACTCACAGATTGGGCATCCAATTGACGAACCTTCTGCCGTGTTGGAACCCTTACTACTTGGAGGTCCTTTGGGTTACTCATTTTTGGAGTTTAGTGGTGGTCGTGGTATGACTGATATCTCTAGGGGATATTCTAAGGAACTCGAACACACCGGGTACGAGGAATCCTGTGGCTGATAGTGAGTCGGAGGATGGAGACAAATCATACAGTGGTCCGAACTCAGTGATCCTATGTGGGTCAGCGCATACCGATCCTTTGTGGGTCAGATCCTGTGTGGGTCAGCACTCAGAAATCCTATGTGGGATAGCACATACTGATCCTGTGTAGGTTAGATCCTGTGTGGGACATTGTGGGGTTTACTACATATCGATACTGTGTGGGTCAGACTCCGTATGGTCAGAAGAAGTGACTCTTGTCAGAATAAGATGATCTAGCATCACGGCTAATCATCTGCACTTATAAGATACTCTAAAAATCCTAGATTGAGTTGAGTATTTGACTTTCGTGTTTTCCTCATGATTGAGTTGGTTTACTTAATAACTTAGGTATATGTATGGGCATATACCTAGGTAAGGGTTATCTGTTGTTTCCATACCTTGTGGTTATCCTTATTGGATTTTGTGAGACCTTGAGAGTCTTGAGGTCCCTACTAAGTATCGTTATACTCACCCCTACATGGGCTATGCCCGCACCTCATTGCCTAGGTTGTAGATAACGGACAACGTTGATCAGGGCAGAGAGTAGTAGATCAGGACAGTACCAAGAGGTGGACCACTCGACGAGACATACATGGAGCGGATGGACAGACGGACCTGGGGTGTCGTGGAGGCCATCTTTACCCCCCCCCCCCTTTAGGTGGGAATTTTGGAGGATGGCTTTGTAGCTTCCTTACTACTTTTTATCAGTTGTACTAGCATTTATGTTCTATTGTACTTAATTGTTGGTCTTGTATTTCTAGTCCCCTTACTATCAAAAAACTCTATTGTATAGAGTTTTACTTAGTGTTTTTCTTCTAGTTTAATACTCTGTTAGGTTTTTTCTGTTATAAAGAAAATTCCTTCCCAGTTTAGGGATTTATGCCTTTGGTGGTAGTCGTCAGCCACTGGCCTATGGAAAGTGGTCTTGGGGCAGTCATGATATGGGCCTCGGGGGACGGGTCTTGACAAATTGGTATTAGAGGAGTCAGTTCTACCGCAGAACCTAGGACTCTGAACATTCTTTTCTATGAATCAATTGTGTTAAGAGTACTAATTATGCTTTTCAGTTCATGGACTCCAAGGTTGGTGAGGCGGCTGACGTATCCATACACAAGGACCTTGACTACTCATTTTCGACGTAGTGCATGAAAACCCAGATTGTGTGCATGTTTTTATTCTTTTTTAAATCATCTCAACCAGGTTAGCTCACCAGGTATAAATCTGTTGACCATGTTGCATATGTTTCTTTTAGGATTCCTCCCTCCTAATGACCAGTTAGAGCCCCGAGAATCGTACTCTCTGACAGACCACCGAGCGACGAGGGTTTGGTGCAAGGCCCTTTTCCAGTGGAGGCCGAAGCGGTACCACTTCCCATTGGGCCATCGATGCCACCAGCCCCAGCAGTAGAGAGTGCATGCCGCTTGAGCGCGTTGTACGAGTTACAATGCCAGAGTCCACCCAGGTTTAGGGGAGAGACGAACCCATAGGTGGCTAAGGATTGGCTGGAAGATATTGTTAGAGTTTTCAGGCTAGTTGGGACTCTAGCAGTCCTCATGGTGATTCTTATTGCGAGTCTCCTTTAAGAATCAACAGGTAGATGGTGGAGCCTGATGATTTAGGTCCATGACAAGGATAAACTTCTATTGGAAGACATAGAGAGCATGTTCTGGGCTGAGTTAGTACAATCCACCCTTCTTGCGGTGCAGATTCATTAGTTACTTCATCTGCAGTAGGGCAACATGAGTACTCAGCAAGGTTCACCAACCACTCGAGATACCCCCAGATATGGTACATGACTCATTCTATAGGTCTTGGACCTTTGAGTAGGGACCCTGGCATGAGATCAGAGCTTCAGTTATCTCACATAGCATTCTGACGCAGGCAGGGGTGTTAGAGAGAGCCCTCCTAGTAAAGAGCTTCCCTGCTGAGCAGTCACCAGCAACGAGACCCACTACAAGTCTACATATAGTGGAGTCTTCTACAGTTTGCAGTAGATGGATGAAGCAGATTCCCAAAAGGACTAGACCCACAGGTGGTCGACCATATGACTCGGGATCGGTTGTGTGGGGCACACAGAGTAGAGACATACTGGCAAGGAGTGGGTTGTGTTACTCATGCGGCGGGCAGGGTCACATGGCATGTGACTATCCGATGCACCTTACAGACGATCAGTAGTCAGTGGAGTGACATCCCAGACAGAGGCATTGGTTCGATCGAGGCAGTCTGTAGGGCATAGGCGGACGTTGCAGAGGATCTGGTTGTCCTACTGGCAGTGGATGACATTTTGAGGTGCTACCACCACCACCACTAGTAGGACCACCCCGACCATAGGGAGCTAGATGACATGGGAGAGATCAGCTTCAGGCAGCTTAGGCATATGACCACGGTGCTCTGGAGATTATTCGAGGTACTATTTGTGTCTATTCCACATTAGTTATAGTACTTATAGACATAAGTTCCAATCACTCTTTCATAGCCACTGCCCTCGTTCTGTGATCAGAGATTCCGACAGAGCAGTTGGATCGATCCTTACAACTAGAGACTCCTATATGAGCAAACAAAATGATTACACACCGGTTCTTTCAGTGTGAGCTTACTCTTGGAGGTGATAGATCCAGCTGGGATCTCCTTGTAGCAGTGTCGAGTACTTACGACGTCATCTTGGGTATGGACTAGTTATCTACAGTCCACGCTCAGATCGACTGTATTATGCGCAATGTTCAGTGTGTCTGCACGGATGGGACAAGTTCACCTACACCGGAGAGAAAGGAACCTCTGCAGCACATGATGGACTTAAGTGAAAGAGGGTGCAGCAAATCACCCATCATATGGCCTGCCTTACCCTCAGAGAAGTTGATTTGGAGAGTCTGAATTATCCTGTAGTGGTGGAACAGTATGTGGATGTTTTACCTGATGATGTTCCCAAACTACCTCCTCGCTGATAGGTAGACATCTGCATAGAAATTTACCCCAAGACGGAACTGGTATCTACTCCAGCATATCGGATGGATCCCGCTGAACTTCGTGAGTTGCGGGTACAGCTGGAGGACTTGCAGGGGAAGGGATTCATCCGGCCAATATTTTGCTCCCTAGGCAGCCTCAATTCTGTTTTCCAAGAAGGCATATGGGATCTTGAAGCTTTGTGTTGAATACCATCACCTAAACCATGTGACTGTGAAGAACAAGTACCCACTCCCGAGGATTGATGAATTATTTGATCAGCTAAAGGGAGCTCGATGGTTCTCGAAGATAGACCTCATATCAGGATATCTCCAACTCAGAGTTCGAGACGAGGATGTCCCGAAGACGACCTTGAGGTGTCGGTATGACCACTATGAGTTCTTGGTTATGCCCTTTGGAGTAACCAACACTCCAGTAGTGTTCATGTGTCTCATGAAAAGGATCTTTCAGACTTTCCTCAATCGCTTTTTCATGGTCTTCATCGATGAAATTCTGATTTAATCGACTACTAAGGAGGAGCATGCCTTCCATTTGCAGGTAGTACTGGACACACTCCAAGAGAACTAGATTTATGGTAGTATTTTGAAGTGCCAGTTTTGGATTCAAGAGGTTCATTTCATTGGAAATTTTATCTAGGATGCTGGAGTTGCAGTTGATCCAGTGAAGATTGATGCAGTACATGGTTGGGAGCCACCCAAGAGAGTGACGGAGGTACGAAGTTTCTTGGGCTTGGCTGGATACTATCAGAGGTTCGTTCTATACTTCTCCAGAGTTTCAGCACCACTATTATCCTTGACGAAGAAGTAGTAACTCTTCATGTGGTCGGAGAGATGCCAGCAGAGCTTTCAAGAGCTCAGGAAGAGGCTAACTAGTGCCCCAATATTGCAGCTTCCAAAAGACGGTGTAGGGTACGTAGTTTACTACAATGCATCAAGGACCAGATGTGGGTTTGTCCTGATGCAGGAGTAGGAAGTTATTGTGTATGGTTCTCTATATGTGAGACAACATGAGCAGAACTATGCTACCCATGACCTTGATTTAGCAGTAGTGGTCTTCTTCTTGATGATGTGGTGGCACTATCTGATGGGAGAACATCTTACCGTGTACTCTGATCACAAGAGTCTCAGGTATATCTTCTCTCAAAAGAACCTTAACATGAGACAACTGCAATGGAATGAGTTTCTCCAGGAATATGACTTCGAAATAGTCTATACTCTTGGTAAGGGGAACATTGTTGCAGATGCACTCAGTAGGATAACTGGTATACAGCTGCAATGAGAGGCGACCGAGCAGCTGGAAGCCTTACATATATCCATTGTGGATAGAGATAGAGAAGCATATCACTAGTATCTCACAGTCACTCCTCCACTTCTTCAGCGAGTCAGGGAGGCGCAGTGTGGGGATGCTAACTATGAGACACGACGTGATCAGATATCCACAGGGAAGGCTCCTGATGGATTTTATGAAGGTGGGGGGCATGTCCTCCTTTTCAAAGGACATACCATGGTACCAGTATCACTTCATGAGGAGGTGTTGAGGGAGTTACACACTTACCCACTACCAGTACATCCATGAGTAGCGAAGATGTGTTAGGACCTCTGATAACAACACGGTTGGATATGTATGAAGAAGGAAGTAGCAGATTTTGTCTCTTGATGCCATTATTTGTTAGCAAGTGAAGGTGGAGCACCAAGTACCAGTAGGCTTAGTTCAGCCCTTAGAGGTTCTAGAGTGGAAGAGGGATGTAAAATCCATGGATTTCATTATGGTTCTTCCTTGTACATCCAGGAGTCATGATTCGATATGGGTGATCATTGACTGACTCGCTAAGTTGGCCCACTTCATACTAATTAGAGAGCAGGGATCAGTTGAGAGCGTGTGACACCACTATATGTAAGAGATAGTGTGTTTTCATGGAGTAACTTCTTATATCATCTCTGACTGTGACACACGGTTTACTTCCTGGATATGGAAGGGATTGCATGAGGCCTTTGGGACTCAGCTACATCTAAGCACCACCTTCCAACCCTAGACTAATGGTCAGACCGAACGGACCATCCAGAACCTCGAGGACATGCTTTTTTTCTTTTGTCCTCAACATCAGTCACAGTTTGGAGGACACATACCATTGGTGGAGTTCTCCTACTGTAACACCCCAGGTAAATAAAGAATATAACATTTTCATATTTATCCATATTTGTGAATAAAATATTAATATGACTTTAAAGGGGATTCTATGCTCGATGGCGTACCCAACACGCAACAACGAGTTTCTTGGGAATCTTACGTTGCACTCTAATAATAAAATAATATTATTTTAAATGGTAGTTAACATGTAGTCGTTGTATTGACAGGAATGGATAGAAATAACTAAAATATGATTATATATGTTTTTAAATGTTTTTACTTTTTTCCAATAAAAGATAAAGGCATAAAATACGGAAAGAATTCAATTTCAGGCGTATATGCCCTGGTTTTTACTAAAGGGTCACTTATCGCCTTTTGATGGAGAACCGTCATTAAATATAATTTTGTTCACTCTTATACATTTAATTGGACCAAATAAAACTCTTCTTAAGAATTGGGACATCAAAATTCACTTTGTGTAAATTTTTGGTATCTTTCCGATAAAGTTCATTTTTTATGAATAGTGTAAAATGTGGTATTTTAATTCAAAACCTCTTTTTAATCTAATTTATTTATATGATTATATTATCTTTTTAATTGTTTTTAAAGTGAAATTAGAATATATTTTTACCATTAAATCGAATAGTGGTCGTTGGAATTAATTTCACTTTGAAATCGGACTTAAACTAGTGTCAATCTTTTGATACTTATTGTTTCTTAAAAACACGCTATTTGCTCTGACAGCGGGAATTAATTATTAAATTAATTGATGTGACTTATATGTTTTGAATTCTGTAAAATAGACTTCATTTTTGAATTCTGAATATCAAATATATCTTAGGGTGAATTTTTGGTAATTTTCTGAAAAACTTCAATTTTTGATGAATAGTGAAACCACTAAGTGGTACTTATAAAAACTGATTTTTCCGTTTAAATGAAATTTTTCCATCATTGTGTTTTGAATTTCAAAAATCCTACATACATGGTTTTCATTAAGAAGTAAAATGTGGTTCAATGGGATAAAAATAATTTTTTGGTGAATAGTAACTTACTAAGTTTTTAATCGCAATTAGAGGTAATTAGTGTGGTTTAAGGTAAAAATAATGTTTTAATAATATGAAATGAAATTGAAACATTTCCTACCCTCATTGTTTGTTTCATGGCCGACCAAGACAATCCATGGGTCAACTTGGGGACCCCATGGATCCACATTGGTTGGGAAATGACATAAATAACTTTTTATTTAATGTTAAAGTAAAAATGACACAAACTTGAGTTATTTTACAAAAACAATTTTTACATGGGGTTATAATGATCATATGTTTTACTATAAATATTAATTAGAAAGATAAAAATATTTCCTACATCATAGTAGTTTTTTTATAATTTTTATACATTAAATAAATTAATTTAATTATGACATAATTATGATGCAACGATGACCTCATTAATGAATAGTTTAAATAAAATGAAACGATAATATAAAATCTAAGACCTACACTTGTCCAAAAACTATTGGATGGGAATATTTCGAAGCCTTATAATCTTATCTTCGAAATATATAAATTTGGGACCTTATAAATTCGAAACACTTTTGAAAATAAAATAATAGTTTCATGATTTCCAAAAGGGCCCCTCCTCTCCTCTTATAAAAGGCCCCCACCTCTACCTCATTTCACACTCTCCTCAAGCCATTGGCTCGGTCATCCCCTGCCCATTTACTCTCTCCACATACCTCTACTCATTCTATATGATTCCCATTGGGCATAATTATTTCAAAGGAATCCTTTAGGCTCAAATCAAAAGGAGTTACACTTTTAAAGGTAATTCATTCTCTCATGTTCATTTGTTTTATTTTGCTTCTCCAACCCCCTAAACTCTTTTTATTTACTTCTTTTGTAACAAAACCGGTATCTTCAATATACTAGTATGTTTTTATAAGATTTATTCGAGCTACACTCTCACACAACTACATCAAATGGTTAATGAACATACGGTTTCTGTGGATGGCGAAATTCTGCCTCCCGAAACGATGATTGTTCAATACTCATTTAACACCTTCAAAGGTGGCCATTATGATGTCAATATTTTTATATATGATATATAATATGTTTATTCTTTCCTTAAGCTTCTGTATTTTTCATTTATGTCATACCATTATTGTTTCCATTATGGGTAAACACGATATCTTCATTTTAGGAAGTGCGGACTACCGCCCCCTCAAAGTGATGTGATTCGTTAATGCCATACGTGGGACGTATAAAGGATGGATTTAATGATATTATATATGATGTTATAATGGAATTATTATATACCTATATATCATTATTATTTATTTCCATTAAAGTATGAGATAGAAATGAAAGTAGTGTTCATGCGTACGTACGGCTTACCGTCTCCATGAACGGTGCATTTCATTTCTTATCCCCAAATCTAATGTACTATTATAAGTACATGTATATAATTGATATATATGATGAATGATACATCTAAATTATGAATATAATTCTGGAATTAAAATATACATACCTCTCATTTAGTTTTAATTCCATTAATATGACAAAGAAATGAAAGTAGTGTTCATGCGTACGTACGGCTTACCGTCTCCATGAACGGTGCATTTCATTTCTTACCTCTAAATGATTATGTAATATTATAAATACATGTATATGCTGGATATATATGATATATATGATATCCAAATCAGGAATGTCATTTTGGATATAAAGAACCTCTGACCACACGAACAACATGTAATTGTAAGAAGTCCACTTTCGACTTAAGAACCAAATATCGACAAAACAAACATTATTAACATAAATGATTACATAATGTTTATAACATGTCAATAATTTATATAAAAGGAATAATGAACTTGGAAAAGGTTCTTAAGAAAGTATAAATTAACTGAAGTTTATTATTCAGGACGTTAAAGAACGATCGAGTCAATTCGGACCCAAGGTAAGGGATCTTACTCCTCTCTTTCTTTTTAAGTACACTCTTTTATGTCATTCCTTATAAAGCTCATCTTTCTTGTTATTGGGATGTTATTTTATATTACACTTACTGTAATTTTTATGTTCATGTGATGAGAGACCCTATTCTCGCTCATAAATCCATTTTGGAAGTTTTGAGTGGCGCCGTTAGGCTGCCGAATTTTCGTAAGAGATCTAACCTCTCTCTTTCTTTTTAAGTACTCTCCCTTATGTCACTTCTTTTATGCTCCTATTTGTTATGTTGGGGTATGTTCTTTTATATTCATCTTTCTATAAACTTTAAGTTAATATGATGAGATACCCTATTTTATCTCATCAATCCATTTTTGTAAGTTTTATGTGGCGCCGTTAGGCTGCCGAGTTTTTATAAGAGATTTATCATCTCACTTTTATTCCCGTGAGATTTATGCTAAATTTGCCAAAATTTCCTTTGAGTGGGGTATGTACTTCCCATTATTCTACTCTTTGTGTAATATACTTTCGTTTATGAGTATTTACATCAATGATTTATTGTCCTTCTTTCATGGGGTGTATGTTTTGAAAGATACCCAAGTCGGTAAGGGGACCTTTCACCCTCCTCTTTTTTAAAAGACTTCTTTTGTTGGGTCTTTTAATTTATATATTTTTATGTTGGGATATATTCTCATATATCCTTATTGATGTAAATTTTATGTCCAACTGATGAGATACACTTTTTATCTCTCATCAACTCATTTTGATGTGACGTCGTTAGGCTATCAAGGGAACTTCTTAACCCAATTTTGATTTCTTTGGGTTCAACATGTAGTTATTGAATATGTCATCCTTTGAATATGTGTGAATGACCTTTGATTATTTTACACTTAATATCCACTTATATTTGGTGTATTCGTTTGTCACACATAATTATGTAATTGATTTATCCTTAAACCAAGGATAACCGTCTTTGTAAGGGACTTCATCTCAATCTCCTTTCATTGAGGCATATTCTGTTTTATACACAACCTTCTTTTATATGGTTTATAAACCCCTTTGACTTTTACGTTTATTCAAAAGGAATCTATTTTATATGAAGCGTTTACTAAACGACAAAAGGGAATGTTTTTGTCGTACGTATGCGGTGACAACGACTTCTCCACCGTCGTGACCGTTATTTGAGTTTCGGCTTCCTCTACAAGCCATACCTTCTTTTTAAAAGAAAAATAAATACCATGTTTTACTTTTCTTTTATTTTGGTATCGAAAATGGTTTTCATAATGTTTTTATATCAATGTGTTGTATTGATATCTTGTGATTGAAAGGTGGGAATGTTATGTTTCCTTTATGCATGTTTTATGTGATATGATTATGTTGAGGTCCTTGGGCATTGTTATGAAAACGGGTGGTTCCGTGATAAACTAAGGGCGGGTGAGCCCGATATAGCTCTCCAATGCATTGGGTAACGCGAAGGAGTCAAACATTAAGGTTTCTCCGAATAGATTTAGGGAATATACTGTGATGGGTATTCCAAACGTAACTAAGAGGGTTACTCCCTACGTAAGAATGTTATGAATGCCTCAAGTTACTTTTATGTCTTATGATTTCTATGATTTATTCATGATTTTATATTCCTATGTTTTATGGGTAAAGTATGATTTCATTCTTATGTATACATGTACTCATGTTTCCTTTCCATATTTTTATATCCCTTACTGAGCTTTTTATGCTCATCCCATGTTTTTGAAATGTTTTTCATAGGTCAAGGGAAGGGTACATGATGTGATGATAGTGTCAAGGATGTGTCAAGAAAGAATCCATGTTTTATTTTAAATATGTTTCCATTGATGGGAAGAATGAATACTGTCTTTTATGTAACCACTTTGTTTAAATGTGGAATGTAATGCAAGTTTCATGGTCTAATTCTCTAAAACTCTAAACCTGAAAAGATCCTCAATGTGTAATCTTTTAATAACTCAAGATTAAGTAAGGTTTAAGGCTGGGGCCTTATAGTTGGTATCAAAGGTCGGTTTAGATAACTTTAGAGGTTAGGGTATTCTCTAAGCATAAGTGACATTACCATAATGGTTAGGATTTCAGAAAGAGTCCTAGTTTTAGATAAAGTGAAAGAGTAAGTATATCTTAGTGTTTATCTTCATCATTAGTACATGATGGTTATGTTGATATACTCACACTAACCTTTTTGGTTTTAGTAAATGGCTAGATCTAGCAGGCACCAAAGTGACAATGGGTTTGAAGGAAACTGTGGTGGTTCTCTGATTAAGAGACTGGATGAGATGGGGGATTCAATGAGGAATCTCATGGTTGTTCTAAACCAACTATCAAGGAGTCATGATCAACCACTTCAACCTTGGTGAGTTCTCTAATAAATCATGTATGAGATGCCCAACTCGATGTGGAAATTCAGGTAATAATTATTAAGGTAACCATTAGGGTTTATATGATCCTTACTTTTGAGATAATTATGGGTTATTATATGTTATGATGGAAAATGAAAGGCATGAGATAAACTTGAGGTTAAAATATGTTATGATCATCTTTGAAGATTTTATCTAATTTTGGGGAATGTTTTAAGAATTATATAGTTTTGGAAAAATGACAACACGTAGACCGTGTGACTACCCGTCGCATCGGACAAAGCTACGGGAATCGAACCCACAACCAAAGTGCAACTGGTATGTATCGCCTACCACTGGACTACGTGAAGTCCCTGGTTAGTTTGACTGATTCTTTCTATTTATATGATTTTATCAATTAAGAGTAAGTTTATTTTAGGTTATTTATGAAAATGATTAACCTATCATGGAGGATATGTGATTAGGTTAATTACTTTTCAATACGAGACTTTAGGAGCAACTGATGTTGTTTGGAGATAAATGTTACGATTTAACTTGGAAGACTATGTGACTAAATCATTCAAATATTTGCGTTTCAATGTTATTTTGGTTTACTTTGAATAATTTTATGGACAAATTGATTATAGAATGGTCCTTGTTGAACTTTGGGTTTTGTTGGACAAATTTTGGAGATTGAGAATAGATTTTCTTTTTATAAAGGGTTATCCTTTTCTGGATTATCTTATCTTGTAATAACATTTTTGGTTTTGGTTTTGGTTAAAGTATAAAGAAATGGGAAGTATATAGTTCTCTTTTTTTTTGGATTAGGTGACTCTCCAGAAGTTTATTATAGTACTCTTAATGCGAACAAGTCTCCCTAAATACTTGTCTTTTGGAAAAAAATATGAGTTTGATTAAGGAATCCAGTAAAGGTTGAAAGTCAACATGATAAGTGATTATGTTTCCTTATGAATAAATTCCTCAATAAAAAGTAACTTAAAACGAAAATGTTGTCTATTAGCTTTTCCTACTGGGGAATCGAATACCGTCTAACCCATCACAAGTTTGTGATTTTCTCGTTGTTAACTTTCTCCTAGACATGTTTACTATCACTCTCCCTCAAGAACATGACCCTTTGCTTTTTCTTCCATGTCCATGTTTTTCTACATGTAATCCTAGTATGGGTTAACTCGGGTGACCTCTGTACTTATCTTCCTTTATTTTAAATTGATTGTTTTACCGACTCTTGTTCCGATGTGGGACGTTCAAGGATGTTTCCAAGCTCAATTTTAAAAATTGCGAGGACGCAATTCCCAAAAGGGGGGAAGGATGTAACACCCCAGGTAAATAAAGAATATTACATTTTAATATTTATCCATATTTTTGAATAAAATATTAATATGACTTTAAAGGGGACGCTATTCTCGATGGCTTACCCAACACACAACAACGAGTTTCTTGGGAATCTTACGTTGCACTCTAATAATAAAATAATATTATTTTAAATGGTAGTTAACATGTAGCCATTGTATTAAAAGGAATGGATTGAAATAACTAAAATATGATTATATATGTTTTTAAATGTTTTTACTTTTTTCCAATAAAAGATAAAGGCATAAAATACGGAAAGAATTCAATTTTAGGCGTATATGCCCTGGTTTTCACTAAAGGGTCACTTGTCGCCTTTTGATGGCGAACCTTCATTAAATATAATTTTGTTCACTCTTATACATTCAATTCTACCAAATAAAACTCTTCTTAAGAATTGGGACATCAAAATTTACTTTGTGTAAATTTTTGGTATCTTTCCGATAAAGTTCATTTTTTTATGAATAGTGTAAAATGTGGTATTTTAATTCAAAACCTCTTTTTAATCTAATTTATTTATATTATTAGATTATATTTTTAATTGGTTTTAAAGTTAAATTATAATATATTTTTATCATTAAATCCAATAGTGGTCGTTGGAATTAATTTCACTTTGAAATCGGACTTAAACTAGTGTCAATCTTTTGATACTTATTGTTTCATAAAAACACGCTATTTGCTCTGACAGTGGGAATTAATTATTAAATTAATTAATGTTAATTATATGTTTTTAATTTTGTAAAATAGACTTCATTTTTGAATTTGGAATATCAAATATAGCTTAGGGTGAATTTTTGGTAATTTTCTGAAAAACTTCAATTTTTGATGAATAGTGAAACCACTAAGTGGTACTTATAAAAACTAATTTTTCCGTTTAAATGAAATTTTTCCATCATTGTGTTTTGAATTTAAAAAATCCGACATAAATGGTTTTCATTAAGAAGTAAAATGTGGTTCAATGGGATAAAAATAATTTTTTGGTGAATAGTAACTTATTAAGTTTTTAATCGCGATTAGAGGTAATTAGTGTAGTTTAAGGTAAAAATAATGTTTTAATAATATGAAATGAACTTTACACATGTCCTGCCCTCATTTCTTGTGTCATGGCCGACCAAGAAAAGCCATGGGTCAACTTGGGGACCCCATGGATCCACATTGGTTGGGAAATGACATAAATAACTTTTTATTTAATGTTAAAGTAAAAATGACACAAACTTGAGTTATTTTATGAAAACAATTTTTACATGGGGTTATAAAGATCTTATTTTTGACTATAAATATTCATTGGAAAGATAAAAAGATTTCCTACATCATAGTATTTGTTTTATAATTTTTAGACATTAAATAAATTAATTTAATTATGACATAATGATGATGCAACGATGACCTCATTAATGAAAAGTTTAAATAAAATGAAACGATAATATAAAATCTAAGACCAACACTTGTCCAAAAACTATTGGATGGGAATATTTCGAATCCTTATCATCTTATATTTTAAATATATCAATGTGGGACCTTATAAATTCGAAACACTTTTGAAAATAAAATAATAGTTTCATGATTTCCAAAAGTGCCCCTCCTCTCCTCTTATAAAAGGCCCCCACCTCTACCTCATTTCACACACTCCTCAGGACTTTTTCTAAGCCATCCCCTGCCCATTTACTCTCTCCACATCCCTCTACTCATCCTAGAGGATTCCCTTTGGGCATAATTCTTTCAAAGAAAGCCTTTAGGCACAAATCAAAAGGATTTACACTTTTAAAGGTAATTCATTCTCTCATGTTCATTTGTTTTATTTTTCTTCTCCAACCCCATAAACTCTTTTTATTTACTTATTTTGTAACAACACCAGTATCTTCAATATACTAGGATGTTTTTATAAGATTTATTCGAGCTAAACTCTCACACAACTACATCAAATGGTTAAAGAACATACGGTTTCTGTGGATGGCGAAATTCTGCCTCCCGAAACTATGATTGTTCAATACTCATTTAACACCTTCAAAGGTGGCCATTATGATGTAACTATTTTTATATATGATATATAATATGTTTATTCTTTCCTTAAGCTTCTGTATTTTTCATTTATGGCATACCATTATTGTTTTCATTATGGGTAAACACGATATCTTCATTTTAGGAAGTGCGGACTACCGCCCCCTCAAAGTGATGTGATTCGTTAATGCCATACGTGGGACGTATAAAGGATGGATTTAATGTTATTATAAATGATTTTATACTGGAATTATTATATACCTCTATATCATTATTATTTCTTTCCATTAAAGTATGATATAGAAATAAAAGTAGCGTTCATGCGTACGTACGGCTTACCGTCTCCATGAACGGTGCATTTCATTTCTTATCCCCAAATCTAATGTACTATTATAAGTACATGTATATAATGGATATATATGATGAATCATACATCTAAATGATGAATATATTTCTGGAATTAAAATATACATACCTCTCATTTAGTTTTAATTCCATTAATATGACAAAGAAATGAAAGTAGCGTTCATGCGTACGTACAGCTTACCGTCTCCATGAACAGTGCATTTCATTTCTTACCTCTAAATGATTATGTAATATTATAAATATATGTATATGCTGGATATATATGATATATATGATATCCAAATCAGGAATTTAATTCTCGATATAAAGAACCTTTGACCACACGAACAACATGTAATTGTAAGAAGTCCACTTTCGACTTAAGAACCAAATATCGAAAAAACAAACATTATTAACTTAAATGATTACATAATGTTTATAACATGTCAATAATTGATATAAAAGGAATAATTAATTTTTAAAAGGTTATTAAGAAAGTAGAAATTAACTCAAGTTATTATTCAGGACGTTAAAGAACGATCGAGTCATGTCGGACCCAAGGTAAGGGATCTTACTCCTCTCTTTCTTTTTAAGTACACTCTTTTATGTCATTCCTTCTAAAGATCATATTTCTTGTTATTGGGATGTTATTTTATATTACACATACTGTAATTTTTATGTTCATGTGATGAGAGACCCTATTCTCTCTCATCAATCCATTTTGGAAGTTTTGAGTGGCGCCGTTAGGCTGCCGAATTTTCGTAAGAGATCTAACCTCTCTCTTTCTTTTTAAGTACTCTCCCTTATGTCACTTCTTTTAAGCTCTTATTTGTTATGTTGGGGTATGTTCTTTTATATTTCTCTTTCTATAAACTTTATGTTAATATGATGAGATACCCTATTTGATCTCATCAATCCATTTTTGTATGTTTTATGTGGCGATGTTAGGCTGCCGAGTTTTCGTAAGGGATTTATCATCTCACTTTTATTCCTGTGAGATTTATTCTACATTTGCCACAATTTCCTTTGAGTGGTGTATTTACTTCCCATTATTCTACTCTTTGTGTAATATACTTTCGTTTATGAGTTTTTACATCAATGATTTATTGTCCTTCTTTCATGGGATGTATGTTTTGAAAGATACCCAAGTCGGTAAGGGGACCTTTCACCCTCCTCTTTTTTAAAAGACTTCTTTTGTTGGGTCTTTTAATTTATATATTGTTATGTTGGGATATGTTCTCATATATACTTATTGATGTAAATTTTATGCCCAAGTTATGAGATACACTTTTTATCTCTCATCAACTCATTTTGATGTGACGCCGTTAGGCTGTCAAGAGAACTTCTTAACCCAATTTCGATTTCTTTGGGTTCAACATGTAGTTATTTAATATGTCATCTTTTGAATATGTGTGAATTACCTTTGATTATTTTACACTTAATATCCACTTATATTTGGTGTATTCGTTTGTCACACATAATTATGTAATTGATTTATCCTTAAACCAAGGATAACCGTCTTTGTAAGGGACTTCGTCTCAATCTCCTTTCATTGAGGAATATTCTTTTTTATACACAACCTTATTTTATATGGTGTATAAACCCCTTTGACTTTTATGTTTATTCAAAAGGAATCTTTTTTATACGAAGCGTTTACTAAACGACAAAAGGGAATGTTTTTGTCGTACGTATGCGGCGACAACGACTTCTCCGCCGTCGTGGCTGTTATTAGAGTTTCAGATTCCTCTACAAGCCATACCTTCTTTTTAAAAGAAAAATAAATACCATGTTTTACTTTTCTTTTATTTTGGTATAGAAAATGGTTTTCATAATGTTTTTATATCAATTTGTTTTATTGATATCTTGTGATTGAAAGGTGGGATGTTATGTTTCCTTTATGCATGTTTTATGTGATATGATTATGTTGAGGTCCTTGGGCATTGTTATGAAAACGGGTGGTTCCGTGATAAACTAAGGGCGGGTGAGCCCGATATAGCTCTCCAATGCATTGGGTAACGCGAAGGAGTGAAACGTTAAGGTTTCTCCGAAGAGATTTAAGGAATATACTGTGATGGGTATTCCAAACGTAACCAAGAGGGTTACTCCCTATGGAAGAATGTTATGAATGCCTCAAGTTACTTTTATGTCTTATGATTTCTATGATTTATTCATGATTTTATATGCCTTTGTTTTATGGGTAAAGTATGATTTCATTCTTTTGTATACATGTACTCATGTTTCCTTTTCATATTTTTATATCCCTTACTGAGATTTTTATGCTCATCCCAAGTTTTTGAAATGTTTTTCACAGGTCAAGGGAAGGGTACATGATGTGATGATAGTGTCAAGGATGTGTCAAGAAATAATCCATGTTTTATTTTAAATATGTTTCTGTGTATGGGAAGAATGAATACTGTCTTTTATGTAACCATTTTGTTTAAATGTGGAATGTAATGGAAGTTTCATGATCTAATTCTCTAAAACTCTAAACCTGAAAAGATCCTCAATGTGTAATCTTGTAATAACTCAAGATTAAGTAAGGTTTAAGGCTGGGGCCTTATACCTACAACAAAAATTATAACTCCACCATCGGTATGGAACCTTTTGAGGCCTTGTAGGGTCAACCATGAAGATCGCCACTATGTTTGAAAGACCAAGGGGAGTCAGAACTAGTGGGATTAGAGATGGTACAAGCTACCACGGAGAAGGTGTATATCATCCCGGAGCGGATGAAGACTGCACAGAGCAGACAAAAGTTATATGCTGAAAAGAGACAGAGGCCTCTGTAATTCGAGGATGGAGAACATGTCTTCCTACAGGTCTCACCTCGGTGTGGTTTATGGAGATTTGGCTGAGGCGAAAAGTAATCTCCAAGGTTCATCGGACCTTATACAGGTTCTCAGCAAAGTGGGTGAGGTAGTTTATAGCCTAGCTCTTCCACCTCAGTTACAACTAGTGCATGATGTCTTCCAAATATCTCAACTGAGGAGATACATTCAAAATTTATACCACATAATCGAACATGGAGAGATGGATATCGAGGACGGTACGACTTTCATGGAGTTTCTAGTAGAGATTGAGGATCGACAGGAGCGGGTCCTACGTGGATGGTCAATACCTCTGGTGCATGTTCGTTGGAAGCCCGAGAACCTCCAGGAGAGCACATGGGTGTGGGAGGCTCAGATGCATTCTCAGTACCCTCATTTATTCCCTTAGTTTGAGTTGTATCTTTCAGGGATGTAAATGCCTGAGATGGGGAGAATATAAAGACCTTGAATTTCCATGCAGATTTTTTTGTTAAATTTATGGGAATTTAACGAGTCCACATTTTCTAACAGTGCATGATTCTAAGGCCCGGTGTGCCTAGAATCAATTTCTGAATTTTTTTCGGGTACTTTTAGTAAAAGTATTAGTAGAATTATATAACTTTTGAACCAGTGCACGGAACTGAAATCTGAGGGACCCATTGAACTCGTAGTGTCGATGATTGCTTAGTGAGACCTTGGTCGTGGTTGCGTTCTAACAAGAATGGATGTTAGATATTGTGTGTTTTTAATTATGTTAAATAAAAAGAAGAGTTAGATTATTTTTATTTGGGTGGTTAAAACCTCCAAGTGGAGGTTGGTGGTGGGGGCCACCACATCTTAACCTCCCATGAGTGCTTATGGTGGTGGGGTACACCTGAGCATAATCTCCCTTGGGTGGATAATTATGGTGGGCCACATGAACTTCTTAACCCCCTTTAACCCCTTGTAACACCCAATTAAGTGGGGAGCCTATTCACATTCCCCTCATTAAAGTTCCAACTCCTTCACTTAATTAATTGGCACATTTTGAATTATTTTGAATTCATACCAACAATAAAATAATAGACAAAGCTATTATTTCATTTTAGTTGGAAACTCTCTTTTGGTGGAGCCATGGAGAATCTTGGAATAATTGAGAGAACTTAATCCTCTCCATGAATAATTCCCATCACCACCTAAGAAAGACGAACACCGTCTTCTTCCTTATTCAATCGGAGTAAAAAAGGAAAGATCGGCCATCCACGAAGTATGCCGATGATGTCATCTCCACTCGTCCTCTCCAAACTCTTCCTCCTACAACATCGACGGAATGATGTCTGCCTTCTGTGAATCTATAAATGATCACCAAACTCGAGGTAGGGAGTTTTGATTTGTTCTATGTATTAGTATAAACCTCTATTCTTCATCTTTCAAATTTCTAGAATGGTATGCCAAATGTTATTTCCATGACGATGAGGGTTCGGACCACATGAACATGACCCAACCCTCCCTCTTTGATTGTACTTATTTGTTGATGACAGAGGCAAACCACGAAGAATCCGGGGGATCAAGGAAGTCAGGTCTCCACAAGGGCGCAGAACCTCTATGCTGTGTAATGAACCAAGTCATGTCCTGGCCGGCAACAGCAGTGATAGAGGGATGTTGTGTCGTCACATCACGTCGGAAGGAAGAGCCGTGGCAAGGGGGTCGCGACAGTTGGACGATGAGCATGGCGTCATCTCGCCGAGCAGAGGATCTGGAGGCCACAGCCAGGCCGGGCCACAGTGGAAGAGGTGTGGCACTGTCACACCTTACGAAGGGAAGCAGGACCGCGGTGCCATCGCACTGTAGTGGAGGTGCAGTTGCGGCCGGCTGGGCCAACCACCGTAGAGCGAGAGCGGCTCACCGCTCGGGCCATCCTGGAGGAGCAGGACCCCGTCGTGTCTCGTGAGTGCTGGATCAGCGCCACCGGGTGCCAGTTCGGCTCACAACCTAATGACAGAGACATTGGGGTTCCAGGGGGAGCAATCCACCCCCTAGGTGCAGCTAGGTCAGGCCATCGGGCCGCCCTCGGCCGGGCTGCCATCGACCGGTCCACCCCCTGTCGGACCACCATCAGCCGGGCAACTCCCGGGCCGGGCCTCTTCCTCAGACCGGGTTGGACCCGCGGATGGGTTCGGACCCTAAACCAGACCCAAATCTAGCCGGGTCAGTCCAATTGGGTTGGACCGGACCCGTACCCGCTATGACCAGTTTACTCCTTTTTCCCCATATCTTGGGCTACGAGTGTCCAATCGATGAACAACCTACGACGATGGAATGAATGTATTGAGACGGTTCTTTTAGCATATCCCACTTGAGGATTGGAAACAGTTGTAGTACAGTTGGGTTGGTTTGAACCTAAAAACCAACCGGGCCCCTAGAACGGAAATGCCAATAACTCACAGACTGGGTGTATGATTGACGCACCATCTGTCACGCTGGAACCCTTACGACGTGGTTGTCCTTTGGGATACTACGTTTTGGAATTTAGTGGCAGTCTAAGTAAAAAAGATTTCTCAAGGGTAGATTCTACGTTACTCGAGCGCAACTAGTGTGAGGAATCCAGTGGCTGATCTTCAGGCGAAGGTTAGAGATAGATCATACAGAGGTCAGTGCTCAGCGATCCTGTGTGGTTCAGTGCATACTGATCCTATGTGGGTCAGTGCTCAGCAATCCTGTTTGGATCAGGTCATACTGATAATGGGTGGGTCAGGTCATGTGTGGTTCATTGCAGGGGTTAGTAAATATTGATCTTGTGTGGGTCAGACTCTGTATGGTTAGAAATAGTGCCTCTTGTCAGAATAAGATGATATAGCTTTGCAACTAATCATTTTCAATTCTAAGCTACTCTAAAAATCCTGGATTTAGATGAGTCTGTGACTTTCATGTTTTCATCATGATCTAGATGGGTTATTAAATAACTTAGTTATATATATGGGCATATAGCTATGTAAGGGTTATCCGTTGTTTCCGTACTTTGTGGTTATGCATGTTGTATTCTGTGAGACCATGAGGGTCTTGGGGTCCCTACTATGTAACGTTATACTCACCCACGCACAGGCTCTTCCCTCACCTCATTGTGTTGGTTGCAGATGAAGGACAACTCTGATCGTGGCATAGTGTAGCAGAACAGGATGGTAAATAGAGGTGGACCACTTGGCGAGACGTACACAGAGCGGACAGACAGACAAAACTAGGGTGTTGTGGATACCATATGTACCCACCCTTCCAGTGGGAATTCTGTAGGACGACCCTGTAGCTTATTTACTCCTTTTCTTCAGTGGTACTAGCATTTCTGTTGTATTGTACTATACTATCGGGCTTGTATTTCGGCCCCATTACATTCATCACACTCTTTTTTATACAGTTTTACTTACTGTTTTACTTCTAGTTACGTACAATATTGATATTTATTTTGTTATAAATGAAATGCCTTCCCAGTATAGGGATTTATGCCTTTGTTTCTAGTTTCCAGACCCTGACCTGTGAAAGGCAGGCTTGGGGTAGTCACAATACGGGCCCCGGGGGACGGGTATTGATACAGACAAAGAAGAAATCAAAGTTAAATGCTATGAATATTTTTCAAAGAAAACATATTTTATGAAAAGTCTTATATTTTGGATGAAATGGATATTGTTTTATGATATCCAATCTATATAAAAATTGATTGTTATGTATGTAGTATATACCAATTCTCTAAACATAAGGACCAAAATAACCTATAAATTTTGATAAAATCCATTGAATGTCAATATATATACCTTACCCTCCCATTCCCTTAATTTTCCCATTTTGGGTCCATATTATATATCCATAATGGGTGGAATTACCTTTAAATAACTTTACGAGGATACCACTCCACTTCCACTATAAAAATTAAATCACTCATTCAAATTATTCAAAAATATAATTTTTTTATATCATCCAAAATAATCTCAAAAAAATCCTAAAATAGCTCCCCTCATTATAGAATCATTAGTTATGGAAGAAGGAAACCTAATAATGTATTTTTGTATAATCCAAAATATGGTATTTAAATAAACAATAAAATTCTCCAATGATCACTATTGTTTCATTTAAATCTCTGCCACTTCAATTATGTTTTATAATTATTATATAATAACCTATGTATCATAAGTATACAGATATATTCTTTTTCTAATATTTTGTTATACACTTTGACCCATAACCATAAAATGGGATATAGAATCATCATATGTGTGTTTGGGAGAATATCACCCCACGAAATGATGTCATTTGTTCATTCATTTACCACATTTCATGGTTGAATATAATGATGGATTTAATATTTATATATTTGATATATATAATGTATATAATGTATTTATAATTTATAAATTCTTATTTAAAATAAAACTTCATTCTTTTTGTTTTGAGGGATTACCATTACTTCTTTTGTGGATGTGTGGACTATTTCCCCTCAAACTGATATGATTCATTCCCATTATATATTGAATGAATTCGGTGATCGATTTAGTAAAAACATATGACAAATATGATATCAATATTATATTTTAGGGATATTATACATATATTTATCACATACTTATTTAATATGACAATGAAATTGAATTAGATTTCATATGTACGTATTATATATCATCTCCAAGAAATATGCATTTAATTTACCATCCCTATATATTATGGATTTTTATAAATAAATATAAACTGATTATATAATATAATTAAATCATGGATTACATTCATTACATGATGAAATCATGATACATGTAATAGGGAAAACAAATAACGAGTCAAAACATACTAAAAAACTAGGCAATTAATGCTTAAAATAGTTAAAATGGTGAAATATTTCTGAAAATTGGTAATAATATAACAAATATGATTTAAAAATAAGACTATGGATCTATTATAAGTTATTTACATGTATAAAACACTTATAAATGATATTAAATGTTGTTCTACAAAAAGGAAATTAGGGTAATGGATTTCATCTCAAATTATATTCCATTGAAAATTATATCTGATATAACACCATTTCACATTAATTTGGTGTATATAATTCCCAATTTTCATTTAATATTATTATATAATAATAAAACATGGTATTTAAATTTCACTGCCAATTATCTCACTCAATGGGGTTTGACTAGAAGATTACTAAGTGGTAAAACCTGTCTTTTAAATATCACATTATTTTGTGGTTGTTAACATTATCATGAAATAATAACTTCCTGATGATCACTTTTATAGAAAATTACACATAAAATATACATGTTATCATGAAATTTAAATCACAATTTCCAAAATCGTATACAATCATTACATATGGTGTTCACTTTGATAATTATTTGAAATATTTATAAATGTGTATATTTTACTCAATATGAATATTTGATGATAATTCATGTTGTTAATTAATTTAATTTATTATTAGATATTGAGAAATTCATTGGATATAAAAATTATGGATTATAGTATAGTTATTATAATGAACTTGTGGTATTGGTAGTCTTGTGAGATGAATCATTTGGCCAAATTAGAGTAGTTTATACTCTCTTAAGAATAAATCCTAATGATAGAGGTATCATGTTCTTAGGATACATAAAATCCAATAATTATAAATTACATTTATTTAGAATGCAATTATTATTAATATCTATGATATTTTTTATTTTACATATAAATGTTTTCATTTCATTCTATGTTTATTTATCAAATTTCTTGGGTCCCGGTTATCTACCTTGCCATATTTATTATGAATTATTGGGATATTGATATGATGTGTGTGCTCGGATATTTACCATTCAATGATGACTACTCTAACGAATTCATTATTGATTCTATTGTGTATTACCTTACTTTTAATTTGATCCCACCTATATTATTTTCCATTCTATGGGATATTATGAATAATTAATTGAATGAGTTCCAATGATGTAGTGTATTATACTTTTTTATGTATCATGTTTTATTTTCATTTTTTTTATATTTTTAGAATATATGTATATGATTTTCAAACAATACTAAACTAATAAATCATTTTTTATTTTATTACATGTAATAATGACAATGTAATAATGTAAGGAAATAATTGGAGGCATCTATGGTTGGGGTGTTATAATGATGGTTTCATGTAAAATATGAAAATAATTTCTGATATAATTTTATTATAATAATGCTTTAGTTTTTAATATTTTAATAAATGACCCGGTTTATACTTTTAATTTTTATTCCATTCATTCAAAAAGAATTTCATATAATACTACCTTTCACACTGAAACTTTTCATTGGAAAAGAAGACTAGGCCACAACAATATTCATTCTCATAGAAAACACATCGAAAATTGATTGGTTAGTTATCATACTAAACTATAAATCCAAAATGATAAATTCTATAACCCATTATAAGAAGGTATGTTTAAAAAAGTAAATTCTAATCAAAGAATGTTTTTTCAACATCTCAACCCATAGAGTTGGTTCACATAGAATTTTTGGAATATCTATAGTATCTTAATAATATGGGAAACACTATGTTTTTGTTCTAGTAGAAGGATATTTTAGATATTGATTGGTATTAATTCTATCAAAAAGAATTGAATATTTTTAATATTTTTCAATGAAGTATAATTTTTTAAATATTCATAGTTTATAGAGAATGGAGACATCAGATCTGATAATGGACCTGAGTTTGAAAATCTAAATTTTTTTTATAAGAATATATTTCATTCTCCTGAGACCCCATAAGAGAATTTTATATTAGAAAGGAGAAATATAACCCATTGTTATATTTCCCATACCATAACCAACTACTGTGATTTACCAATGTATTTGTTTCTAGAGGTTGTTAATACAACTTGTTATATAACTACGAAATCTATAATACGATCAATTCCTCATTATTTATGGAATTATAGGAAACCAAATGTAACTTTGATTTTATTTTTTCCAATTTATTAATTATTAATATGGATAATAATGGTAAAAAATTATATCAATGGTGATGAATGGATTTTTCTAATTTAATCTTCACAATGTAAATCATATAGGGTGATTAGTAACTGAATAAAAAATTTGGAGGCATATGATAATTTAATATTTAAGGAAATAAATATATATAAAACTAAGACACCAATATACAATCTTAAATATTATCTTCGAAATATAATCATTAATCTGAAACCATCTACGAGGTTTTTAAAACAAGTAAAAAAATAATCCAGTTATGAGGAAGAAACTGATCCTAAAACTAGCATGTAGAAATCTTTCTGTTTTCCAGACCTTCTCTTCCTAGAACAATTATAACTCATAGATACCATCATTAGATGTTGTAGTTGGAGTCCAAAATAAATGGACACATATTATAGATCCTCATTGAAACTAAGATGATCATCAAGTGTTTCTATCAATGATTGACCCAAATAAGATCAATGATCAAATTAATGATGGATTATGGGTGAAGGTAATTGACAAATAACATGAATAATTTTATATAATTTTTTTGGAAAAAAATAGTTAGACCAAAATATTCAATGATTATTGGTACTAAGTGGTTTTTTGTAATAAAAATTTAAAAACCCCTAGATATAAAAATCCTCAGAGTCTAAATCATGTTTTCATATTAGCAAATGCCTTATATGGTATAAATATATTTCCTAGAGTTTGGTATTATAAGATCATCTATTTATTGATTTTGAATGTTTACTAATGACATAGTAGATCCAAATGTTTTTATATAATAAATTTAAAATGTTGGTTTGGTAGTTCAAATTTATGCTCAATATATTAATTTTTTATCCAACTGAAATTCCATAATTAATAAATTCAAAAAAAAAATTAGATGTGAATTTCAATTGTTTTTTAATGGGTAAAATTAAATTCAATTAGGGTTTTCCATTTTTTAAAATATTAATGGAATTAACTAAAATATATTTAAATACAGAAAATAACTTCTAGAATGTTTTATAGTAGATGGAACTAAAGATGGAGATATTCT
Organism: Viscum album; assembly: GCA_963277665.1. NCBI lineage: Eukaryota > Viridiplantae > Streptophyta > Magnoliopsida > Santalales > Viscaceae > Viscum > Viscum album. Next base: position 806,990,163 of record OY728153.1, read on the forward strand.
TATGTGTAATAACTATATTTGGGTCTTGATTAAGATTGAAAAACCATTGGTAAAAAATCTACAATGGTATGATTAGAATCAAACAATACTTAACTTATAGAAGACTATATAATATGTTTAGTATGTGCATGTGTTCTTGTTTTCCTAAAAATTGAACAGAATCACTTTTATTCAATGTGAAAATTAATTTTAAATTCCTAAAAAATAACACAAACATATTATTGTTCAAAACTAGAGAAAAAAAAATTATTTTAATTTACTATTCAGATACAAATTTTATTCTTTTTATGTTGGATAGAAAAATAAATTCTAGAAAATGTACCATTTTATGACATACTCTTATCTTATTGTGAACTAAGATATAGAATCATGTGCCATTATGTAACGTTGAAGCTATGCTTATAGATATGGGTTGTGGTAGTGCAAATATTATATTAATGAAAAGGTCATTTGTAGACTATTCATATCAATTTAGAAATTCCTTTATTAAATATGATAAAAATAGTGTAACAAATAATTATAATAATTATATATATTATCATTGAATAAATTATATTGATAATGAAATCACTTGTTTATAGATCATTATTATAAGGGTGATATAAATATTTAATCACTATCTATAGAAATCCATGTAGAGGATATTTTTATGGATTTTTTTAATGTTTATGGACAATAATATATCAAACATGATAAAATAATGTTGAATTATTAATAATTTATTGGAAATTAGTTTTAATTCTAAAATATTATACAATCTATTTTCAATTTTTGTTATACAACATTTGATGTTTATTTCTCATGTTAATCAGGGTTCCTGTGAGTTTGTTTTTGTTCACACAGTTAGCACTCCAATCATGCACAACATATAGCATGTTTATTATGGTAATAATAATTACAGATAAGTTGTAATCATACCTATTGTTTTTATTTTTTCATTTATTGTTTTGGAAAATCATAGGGAATAAATTATTTTAATTTTATTATCATTTTTAGTCACTATATAAATTTAATTAAAAATTAAAATATAAATTTGAACGGATACCAATCCTTTCCTTTAGATCTTCCCTCTCCCTTAAGATCATATGATCATATAACATAGTTAATTTCTTGAATTAATTTCTCTCACTCATCATCAATATCAATGTTCTACTTATAATTTTATATCCTTCAGATGTCTCATATCGAATCAAAATGTTGAGGATATATAATTTTTTGGATATTATTTTTTAAGTTTAGTCATCTCTTTCGACAATGTTTACTAGTATAAAAACCAAATCATGTGACTATGTAGAGTCAAATTGACAACATTTCATTACTTTTACATTTTCTATGAGATGAAATTCACCAACCCGTGGTTAATGTCAAGAAAATCGCTATTATAGAACATGGTTAAAAAAATATGGTATAAATGCTCTAAGGAAAATTAAATACCCTTCAATCAAAAGACAACATAAATTTTTTATTCGTCTCTTGTGATATTTACCGTATCAAAGAAAAAACATTATAATAATGGAATAATTGGTATGTTATTAAATTCTTATACATTCTTTGCTAAAAATGTTTTAGTGTTCCATATATAAGTTAGTTTAAAGATTATCAATGATTATTTATTTTCAATCATCTAAATTTTATGTTTTAGAATTATATTTAGATATTCACAAGGGATAAATTCTTTAATACCCACAAATATCGATTTATGTGATGAATTGGATAAATCCTTCTGTTTATTCATCATATTTTCAATCAGATAAAAAGAGACTATTATTTGAAGGAATCATAATTTGTTCCCTATATTTTTTTATAAAGAATGGCTTTTATATTACTCGAAGACTATATTTTAACTAGTATAAGGTTGTGCTATGTAAAAAAACATTGTTTTTTATTTTAACACAATTTTATAGAATTATTGATACTATGAAAATGTTTTCAAGAATAGATAATCAAGAAGAGGAAAACGTATCTACATTGGATAGATTTTTTATTACCCAAATGTTATGTATAAGGAAAAATGTTTATAGGAAACGATTTAAAGAAGAATATATAGTAGACACTATGAAATTATATGAGCAATTTAACCCATTGATTTATCATGTTATACCATGTGATCTATTATACTTGGTCATTAACCTGATGCAATTGTTTAATATTCTATTTATTTTATTTCTTCTATAGAGAATGATGATTATGATGAAGTAATTAAACATGAAAACCCTATAGAAGAATATGAGAATGATGATTATAAAATAGATATAGTTGTTTTTTATCTAAATGATGATGTCTATAATCTTTTGAAGTTGATAAAATATTTGATAATTCATTTGGATCTAATGTTGATGGGGTTATATCATAAGGATCTACTATTATTTGGAGTACTACTTGACAACCTCTACTAGATGAACCATATCATATGAACATTCAAGTTAATCATTTAGTTTGGGAATAAATTATTCTATATCTAATGATGAATAAAATAGAGGTAGTCAACAAGGACAGGTGGACTTACCATGTGCTCGATTGAAATAAATTGTGCAGGATCTATAAAGGCTACAGTTTTAGCAATGTAAATAATTACAGCTTCTCAGTTTGTGGTTCATGAGAATTTTTTATGCCACATTATTTTGTTAAGTTTATAATATGAGAACTAGTCTAATATAGAGTTATCAAAAGGTAGATGGTAGGGATTCATCACATTGAATATCTATTTTATCCTCCTTACAAGTAACTAAGGATGATCTATTTGTATTAAAACCATATTTGTTGGAGATATTTTGACTAGTTTTTTAATAAATTTAATCTTAATATAAACAATGTGATAATAGAGGATTGATGTGATGGTATTACTAGGTTAATCGATAACCACCCGCATATATTTAATTTTAGAATAAAGGTTATTATAATAAGATTATTTATATGAGATCTTAGATTTTTGATTTAAAATATGATCATTTAGATATGATTATTTAATTAAGCCATATATTAATGACTACATTAAATAATCAAACGCATGTGTCTTAATATTCTATAGATGATAAAGATAAAATAATAAATTACATTGATGAAAAACTACAAACATTGTATAAATATTATAATAGCTACATTAAATATATTTATGATGGGTTTCAGTCTCATGCTTCTAAGACATTCACATTTGTTCACAAAGAGTCAAAATATGTTTTTTAGGATAGAGAATCAATAGAAACTAAAATTTATTATTATCTCTACAAGATATTTACATATTCATATTTGAATGAATTTTCCTAATATTTTATTTGGATTTAAAGATGCCTCTACTAAATCGTGATTTTATCTCTTGGGTCGAGAATTTTAAATCTATGAACCATATTATATAATATTTTATGTTTAATCAGGATGATTTTCTTCAGTCCATGGATCTTGGTTCTTGGGAAATCTGTGATTTTACACAGTTAGTGGAACCATGCATATATACCTCTCAGACTATTGTTTTACATCCCTTATCAATTCCTATATCTCAACATGCATCCTCCTATACCATTACACATTATACATATAAAGGAAGTGATTATATATATCATATAGAGAAAATAAATCAACATCAATAGGGTTATATCTAGAATATTTTCAAAAATATATTTTTTAACATTGATTTAAATATTATTTTACAATATCATTTCTCATATATTAATAATATTATTTCATTTTTTTTCCTATTGTTTACTTTTATTTATTTTTACTAATACAAGAATATGGAAAATTCTATAAATTTAAATTCATTTAATAAATAATGTGAAATTATGTAAACCAATCGTATAATCCATTTAATAATATCAAATATTTATTACAGTTATTTAAATCCTTTAAAAAATATTTCATTGACATGTTCAATTCATTACAATTTACATGTCATGGTTTTGGATCCTCTAGATTGGTATATTTATGAATTAGTAAAACACATACTTTTCATAATATACCTAATTCATTTTTTTCATATTATTTAGGATCTTTATGCCTTCTATAATAAAATAATTTTGTAGAAAAAATTTATGAAATTATTAAGTATAGATATTACTGTGAATAACATATCATGTTATGTTCTCCTGACCATATCACCAAACCTCATGATATACATATCCTTATAATATGTTAAATAACAACATACCATCATTTGAAACAATAAAATTATTTCTAGTAATAACTATACCATATAATGGATCAGAATGCCCAAAGAAATAATAAATGTACCATAATAATGAATCATCACACTACAAGAAGAATTCTCTTTAATATAAGAAGGAATCACGTTAATGCAATAAAGAATCACGTTACCATAAGAAGTAATAACCCTAACACTATAATAAATCACCTTATTAGATAAAGTAGTCTATCTAATCGTATCAAGTTAATATGACAAGGTATATAGAAATACATCTACATTTATAAACTAGTAACATGTTTCTAGTCTTGTAACAGCATAAAGAATAAGTACACCGCACCTGAATGTTAGCTGAGTGAGGGATGTAATGGTTTTACATCATCAAAATTCTATATTAGATAATCATGAAATGTTTTTTTGAGAATACATATGTGTACATCATGTAATGAAATAATACCATGACTAACTTAGTAGTGGATATGTTCAAATATTCAATAGATATTCTTTTATGAATATATTCCAAAGTCAATGATTTACAAAAAGATTATTATTATCCAATTTTAATGCCGATGAGGATCTATTTAAAAAGATTAATTGGATAAATAAATACAAGGATGAAGATTACATACTAACCCATTAACTATAACATAGATAGTAAAAAATATTTTAATGAGAACACATTCTATGACACTTTTTTTTCATAGACATACAACAAAAAATTCAATTTAATTCTACAAAAGAGCCAAAGGACTCAAAATTGTTATTGTATATCGAATAAAAGAACATTATTGCTACTATAAATCTATATATTTCCCTATCTACTGTATTTATTTCTTTTGAGAAGTTAGGGATTGTATATTTTTTTCTCATACACAATGTCTAATTTAGTTTAAATGGGGAATAAATTATATTCTCTTAACCATATTTTAATTTGGTTGACATGAATAACTATGTAAGTGGTCTTGCATGGCATGTATTGATTTCTTCCTGTGTATAATAATATAATAGGCTTCATCCCAGGGTCACCATGTGCATTATTGATTATAAAATCGGATACATAGTGGGGATATAATTATTGTTATAATAAAAGTCTTAGTGATGGTTTATTTTTATGTGGAGGGGATTAATTATTGTCATTAGACTGAACCATTTGTTTTATTCCATTGTGTGATTGTTTTTTCAATTATTGATATTATAATATTAAAACAATATTTTTTATTAAAATTTAAAACAGTAATCTTATTTTGTAGTTGATTTTAATCGGGTTTAATATAATTTATTTGAGTAATTATCAAAGTTTCAAATGTAAATATATTTACAAGATATTTTAATTTATTCATAATCTTGATACTATGAAAATAATTGACTGACAAAATTAATATAATTCTAGAATTTCTATTAAATTGTAATTTTAATAATAGTTTTGGTATTTTTTTAATATTTTTTTATTAGTATTTTAGTCTATTTAATTCACCACACTCACAATTGATTAACACTATCTAAAAACATAAATATCTATAATTACACAAAATACATCCTTCCATCGAACAATTAAATCATTTCCCTTGGAAAAGATAATTTCTATAGTATATCTCATTTACATTATATAATTGAATATAAATTGATTATAAATATTCATATACATATAGAAAACATAATTTTATTATTCAATAAAATTATAGAAACATTGAAAAAAATTAAGAGTATAAGGTATGGGATCTCACTAAACGACCATTTTTCATTGGGTTATAACTTTTCTCTATCAAATTCAAATTATATAAATATATATTTCATGTAATTGAATGATTATAAATTCATTATATATTTTTCATACATATATAACTAGTTTATTACCTCTTTCATTTATGGGTTAATATTATCCTTATCTTTATTTCTCAAATGCATTTATATAAATTATTCCCATTTGAGGAGAAACCTATCTATACCGTATTAATTTAATGAAACACTAATTTAAAGTCATCAATTAAATACATTATTTTTTTATGAAATAGAATATCTTAGAAAAATGTATTCCAATATAACTTTGGTTTTCTTTAAAAAAATAAATACATTAATTTTTTTTTAAAAAATTATCATATTATTTAAAATGTAATTTTTTAATATTATTTTAAAACCCAATTATTTATATTTTATTGAAATTGTTTTTCCAAAAGAAAAAAAAATTATTTCTATAACAATTTTAACATATAAAAATGTCCAAAAATTTTATTTCCTTTAACTATTTGAATTTTCAAAAAAAAATACCGTGATTTTAATATGAGTTATGATTGTGAAACACATTTCATTCCAGGGTTAGTTCTAATTTTATACTTATGAGTTTTTCTTTTTTGTGGAACACAAATCATTTATATGTAATTATGGGTGAACCTATAAATAACTTCAATTAATTGGGTAATATTTTTGAATCTTTATGTTTTATATGTGGTATTCAAGAGTAAATGGAATACATTATGGGACATTTTCTACCTTATGGTTTTTTTTTACCAGATAAATAGAACTACTGTTTAATTCATGGTATATATTTATTCCACTATCCTATATTTCATTGATCATAGGAAAGAATATCTTTATGTTATTCCCCAATGTGATTCGTCATGAACATTTCATTTTATTATATCATAATTTCCATTTTACTTACGTTTTATACTACTTTTCCATGTATAATCCCATACAATGTTATTTATATGACCCCGTTTATCTAATTTTCCTTGAGTTATTATATGTAATTCTGTAAATTAATCTTAATTTTGGCGACCCTTGTGATGTTTAAAATTTTGTCATTTTATATTAGTTTCATGCCAGTTTTTTATATACATTATCTTCAATAGACGTGAGACCCCTTGTTCCATGGTTTTTATAAATTGGATATTTATGGTAATAATTATCTAAAAATACATTTATAAGAATCGGTCAATATAGGAAACATAATCAGTTTCAAAACATTATAATTCCATCACAATCAATGTTAAACTCAGGAAGAATTCTAACATTGTTTTTCTAATATACATGCTCATTTTGAGCATATATATATATCATTAGAAATTATTTATTGAATGAAATTATATCTCGCATTCCAACTTGATTTCATGGTTCATCATATCAAAATGGGTAAATATTTTTCAATATATAATCCTAATCATAAATAAATAAGAATTGTCATTTGGAGTCATGGAATCATCTACATTGTCCACTTTTATAATATTATTGTGTATTATCCATTCATACTATTTAATCAATTCCATTATTCTTTTATGGAGAATATTCTACTCAATTATGGTGAATATATACTTTAAACATGTATGACATATATATTTGTTACCCCATTCATCATAATGACAATGCAACCCTATCTATAATTCAAAGAATAATGATTCCAACTAAAAATCATGAGTTGGTTAATTTTTCTCATAAACAATCTTTTAGAAAGATACATAATCTAACAATCTATCCATATGCATTAAAACACATCCCATCCATTTTATATCACAGTTATTAAAAACTCATCTCTATTTTAGGGTAGACTGAGCACAGGTGTAGTCAACAACCTTCTATTCACATCCATGAAATTTTCTTCACACTCATCGATCCAAATGAACTTATGTACATTCAATGTATAAATTTTATTTTTTCTACTTAACTCTATAAAATCCTTCACAGTGTGTCAATATTATAACGAAAATACATGGAAATTATAAAAAATATTCATAATGGTTGATATAGGTCAATTTCAATTACTACCATCAATGATTCATCTACATATATCCGATCACAAAATATTAAAATACCCTAAAAATATTTCCCTATCCAAAATTTATTCAAGGATAGTGTTATATATATATTTTATTCTAAAAGATTTAAAATAAAATCTATATGTGATCATAAGGATTTTTTCTCTAAGAGTATATAAAAAATTCATATATAAAGACTAAGTGAAAATGATCAAGGTAATATATAAATGAAATATCATTAAAAAAATAAATATGGTTCGGGAATTGGTTAGACAAAATTGAATTACTATAAATCCATTATGTCCATAATTTGAATGTAATGTTATCGTGGTTATGCCTTCACTCTTTACCCTCAAATGATAGTACCCCTATCAAAGATCAATCTACCAGAAATAGGGAGAACCTCATAATGGATCATGAAATAATCAATACATGAATAAAATTATATGTTCTGATAGTGATATTGTTAAGATCTTGATAATAAATGTTGAATCAAATAAGTCTATATATATTATAATAATTAGGTACATGTGAATGCCCATTTTGAAATAAATATTGTAATACTTTAAAAAGATTATGCTTATGTTTATTTTCATTTCCTACATGAAATAATATATTTATTCTTTTATATAGTAGTTTCATTTAGTATTATATATATTGTAAAATGGAAATCGTGATTCATAGGATAATTGTGTAACAATTGCTTAAAGACATCAATAATCTCATGTATAGTAGTAATATCATCAAAGATTATTTTTTACATCGAATATACGATATAAATAAAATTTATTAACAATAATCAATTACCATGTAATGGATGTAATTTCCACTTTATGTACATATTTACCTGTGAATACCTATTAAAACATTGTATTGTTTAGAATATCAAAGTTCACTTCCATTCCATGGATATTGAAATGGGATTTATAAATGGAAATAGAATCCATTCCATAAATCAATTCAAATTCTATTAGAGGGAGAATAAAAATATTTTCAAATATAATATTCCCTCAAACATCAATCAGATAGGAATCATATTCCTGAGATATGATCCTAATGAATTTTTTTACGACAAGTTAAATATCTAATGACTGAAAATATGAATAATCATTCCTTAATAGTTATCATTATTAGAATAAATTCATTTTAATAATAAAAAATATTTTAATAACAAGTTTATTTTACCTATCACTTCGTCATCATCATTGTTCTATCTGAACACCATTACAAAGAACAAAAAAAATTATTACTATCATTCCTTGTGAATTAAAATTCTTGATAATGGATCTTAAATTTTATTTGAATTAAACTATGAATGACCCTCTAGAGTGTTTATAGGACCAATAGGGGCTTTTATACCCTAAGATGGGGGGTGAATTAGGGTATGGATATTATTTCGAAACGTTCTTCCTTCCCCACTGGATCTTGACCTATTTTTTACTAGGGTCACTTTGTTTTCACTCATGTGATTATTATGATCAATTATTTTCTTATTTATCTGATGATGATACATTGAATGTAATTCAGGGAAGAAAACAGGCAGACACAAAGATTTTTACTTGGTTCACCCTCACTGGGTACGTCCAAGGAGCATACGCCGACAAGTTGTTGGTCGTACCAAATTCCACTATTCTTCCCTAGATGTGGATTATAAGGTTCAGGCTAGATCACTTCTAGGCCCTGGATCATTGCCTTTACAAGTTTTAGGTTCAGCTCACTGCTTTCCCAAGGGTCACTCCCTATTTCTCTCTCTCTGGCTCACTGCCGGTGGAGAGGATCACCTTCTTCCTCTTCCTTTTCTCACTGCTCTAGAAAACTTCCAATAACAGTTTATAGACTTGTAGGTCTCTTCATTTGCATGAAGGAATTCATCTTTCTATATATGTAGATGCTCTGTTGATGTTTAATCTTTCACCCATAGATGAATCTCTCTTTGCACCGAAGATATCGGGCAATCTTCCAGCTTCCACGCGGCCCGTAAATACGATCGGGGACTCAACCTTACTTAGCGCGCAAGTCTATATCGGCGTGCAAGTATCGGCGCGCAAGTCACAATGGGCGCGCAAGTCCACCACACACACTTGTGCGTCACAAGATTCCTCAACTCAAAACTTGTGCGACTCTCTTCCTTTGACGCCCAAACCAATAATGGTATGAAACTACCGACTGGCGCGCAGCTTCTCACACTGGCGCACAACTCCACCTGCGTCATCACACACCACTTGTGCGACCACCACACCTACACGATGGGAGCTCTAATTTCTCAAAGTGTTGAACTCCAGTGAAGAATGAGGAGGGATGGTCTAGTATTTATAGGCATTTGGTCACCCATGTGCAACGACGCATAAGTCTCTCCTCGACGTGAAAGTCTCGGCGCACAGATCTCTTCTCTTGCATGTCAGCTGCACGACCTAATTCCAAACTTGCGCGAACATATTTCCTTTTCCATATTTTGATCTTATGATCTTGAAAAACCATAGTTGTTCAAGTTCTCAATCTTCCAAGGCATCGGTGCGCAAGTCTCTTTCACGACGCGCAAGTCACTTGCACGACACCACCAATACTTGCGCGACACTTGTACCTTTGCCACATTTTGATGATCTGATCTTGAAAAACATTTGGCGCGCAAGTTTCCAAGGCTTCGAGTACACGTCGTGCAAGTCACTTTTCCAAAAACCACTTTTCATCATTTGACGATTTTCAGGCCCAAAAATTTGGCAAACACTGGAAAACGGCGCCACCTTGTATCTGTTCTTTTGTATCGCCTCCAGATCATCCATTCCTCTTGTCGACATTCTTGAATCAAACATGGATCGTTGACCTCAGCTTCTGAACTCGACATTCCATCATGAAATCCTCTTTGTCAACAAATTCGTATTTCATTATTTTTCTTTGTCAACAATCACCACTCAAATATCCACTTTGTCAACAAACACAATCAACTCAAAAATGTTTCAATGATACCTTGAGGGATTTTTTGCCAATAAGTGTCAAAATATTTTTATAATAAGGAAACATTAATAATAGACTAAAATTATGGTCGATATATACCCAAACAAATATTTAGGGTTTTATTGCCTCTCTATGAATATATTCCAAAATTATATCAACTTATTGTAACATGATATGGAATTTTATTCCTTATTTGAAAGAACTAGACTGTTTACATTAAAATATGATGTTATACCATAATTAGGATTATCCTACAATTTGTCTCCAATGATTCCTCATCTGAGATTATAAATTTTTCTAATACCTCCCACTGATACAAGATAATGTGACACAAATTTATTATTCATATTACTTTGTTAATACATTTCATATTAATATATGTATGGGTATCAAAAATTATTTCAGTATTTTGAAACATCAAAAATTATTAATTGATATATTGGGATTTATGTCATATCTAATAATTTATTCAAAAAAATAACCTTATTTAGGAATAAATACATAAAATACCTCAACCAACATACTTTTTTATATTTTTTTAATGTGTATAATATAAACAACGACAATAAATTTTATTAATAAACAATTGATAGAGGGGGGAGAAATATATAGAGGGATATCAATCCAGAAGCATGAGATATGGTTTTTTCAAAAAATATAACAAGACAACATAGTGTGGTATCATAAATAATAAATAATCATCTATGAAACATGTTATATTAATAGGAAATATAATTTATGTATGATCATAATTCTATAAAATGATTTCCTTTAGGCATGGTTCACTGTAAATAAAGTTAGTGTGGATTAGAATCAGTCCCCATTCCATCACTTCCTTATTCAGTGATCACTTCCCAAGACTATCTAATAGGATAATATCCCATTATAAACCAGTTTATCTTACCATTATAGATTATATATATAATGATATGTATTTATTTACCCAATGAATTATAGGGATATCTAATTCTAGACCATCCCATAACATAATGGGTATCGTAAGTATACGTGATATATGATAATAAAATACCCATCATATTATCTAATAATAAAGCATGAAAGTGATAAAAATTTCATAAACATATCATCATATTAAAAATTATAAGAATCTAACCCTAAAACACACATAATATTTATTTTATTCATAAATTCACTCACATTTAATTTTAGGGTATATTAAGGTTTATAATTTTAGATAAATTGGCCTAACTAATACATCATCATACCATATAATAATATTTGGAGGCATATCTTCAAAATCTATATTTATAACAAAATAAAAAATTTAAAACCAAACATAATTTAGTTTAATACAAAAAAATCATCATTAAATTAATAGTAATATATTCATTTCCATTAATCATAATTATAACTTATGAATAACATTTTATAAAACATTATATGACTGAAAGTGATCATTAAGAGTTATAAATAGAATCAAAATGGTTACATAAGTGGAACATGAAAAATAAAATGTAACATTTAACATGAACTTCAAGATATAATATGAATATGAAATAAATATTTTTTATATGAAAACACACATAGTTGTTTCTCAAATTAATCCATTTAAAAACTAATAGAATGCAATCAAAAACAAGATTTAGTAACATAAAGTATGAAATTCATTTCCAATTTTAAACTCATGTCCCATGTAACAACATACCAATAAATATAAGAATAAAAATGTAAATTATGACCTTATTTCCTTTAATGAGATAAAATATAACAAAATTCATTTGAGCGCTATCTGGGAAGACTGATCATTTAATATATAATGCGGTCATGTGACTATATATTGGTTGACCCGTTTTATAATATATAATAGTTTCACAAGTTTCTATATGGGTGTACCCATTACTCTTATATAATAATATATTCCAATATCATTAATAATTAATTTATATCACTTTTCAATCAAAAACAATTTATAAAACTCTTTTAAATGAAAAAACTAATCTATTTTTGGATTTAAAATTACATTTTATTTTAAAAAAACTTTTTCCATTTAAAAATATTTCTAAAAATATTAATTTACTAAATAAAAAAAATTAAAAGAACTCAATAAGTAAAATAATGGTCATGGTGTCCTAAAAAGTGTTTTTCATCACTAATGATATAGTAGATCATTTCTGTTGTCATCTTTTAAATAATTTTGTATTTAATATTTAAAATTATTCCATATGGAATGATTAAAAATAATTTAAAATTTTCATAAAATATAATTTTTAAATAATTCATTTCTATATTAAAAAATTTTAAAATCATTAAAAAACTTGTCCATGGAATATAAAGGGTTAGATTGAATAGAAATAGAATGAAATTTTTTTAAATGAAAATCCCCTTCTAAATTTGGAAACCCTTAAATCATAAGACCTATGAAATAAAACATTTAAAAAATATTTAATATCATTATTATATAAAACATAATGATATATATTGTATATGGAGATGTATCATGACATTATACATGAATAAATGTTCATAATAATAAAATATTCTTCAATGAAAGGTAATTGAAACAAAGTCCCTAACCTTGCATTTGACATGTCATGTGTGTGTTTATATTACTTAATAATATACATATGTTAATTATTGGAATTAATGTGAAATATTTTATGTTTTTTTAATTTTTATATACATTTGACCAATATATGTATGTAAACATAATGCTTTAAGAATACCCTAGATATTTTGAGTTATTCAACTTCAGTGTTAAAAATGGATTTGTTAGGTATCTTATTCTCAAATAGTTCATTAATTAAAAATCTATAGAATTAAAATCATAAAATAATGATCATATTAATACAAAAATTCTTGTTTTAATACCAATCTTGAAATATGGTTTTTAGAAATGAAATATGTTACAATCATGCAGATGGTATGTCAAACATAAATATGAGTAACATTTCCATTTTTCAATTATCACTAATGAAAATATGTTAGTAATATTTTTTCTTTAAATAATGATAAAAATTTAACATATAAAATATTATTTAATTTAGTATAATTAAATATTTCATTCATGTGTTGTGGTAATGAGAATATAGTCACATCACTTCATGATAGTGGTAGTTCACACATTCACGAACAACATTAGTATATTTCTATGACTGGAAATGTTAGAAATACAATTATATATTATATATTTAAAATTATAATTATGTCATTAATATGATAATTATTTCATTTATATTATATATATTCAATTACTTTAATCTTAATAATATCTTTTATCACGATACTGAAATATAAATAATTTTATTTTGTGATGTGGTTATCCTTTGTGCACACAAGTGATATTAATGAATCAACAACATATTTAACTGTAATTTTTATTAAATTATAAAATAACAAAATAGGTATAATTATTTTATAAATTTTTTATATATATTTTATATAGATCATCATAAACAACATTGAAATTTTGTAATAGAAAAATTAATGACATCAGTTAGTGAGGAGGTAGTCCATCATACATATGAATGATGATTTCATAACTGATTTTATAGAAGAAGTGGATTTATACTGAAAAAAAAGAAGTTGGAGAACATTACATCTTATTCTGGTAACATAATTTTGTTTCCACAAAAGGAATTTCGTGGTTGGATTTATACCGAAAAAAGAATATAGGATGAGATTATAGAATAAGATAAGTGATATTGTTCTATTTTTTCTAATTCAATGGGTTTTAATGGTGTGAATAGATAAGGATAGAGAAGTCCTTTTATAAGTGAAGTGAATGACAAAATTATAATTTTTAAAATGAGTGAAGTCCACCCAATAGGGTTTTCATTTCATAAGGATTCAATAAAAGAAAATGCCTGATAATTGACTTTTTGATGTCTATATATTTCCATTAATTAAATTTCATACATTTATTTTTGTCATTTTAACCAATGACATTATACTTTAATTTAACCATTAATCATATCTTACCTCTCCCACATTACCTAATTTTTTACTATTTACAATGATATTTCTTTCTCCAAATCAATTTTTCCTTATAATATAATATAAATTATTATTATTCAACATATTGAAGCTATTTTTCGATGTAAAATTGATATAAGTGGTAATATTAAATTTATAATAATCTAAAAACGTAATAAAAAGATTGTTTCAATTGGGGTATTTTTGAAGAAAAAATATTTTATTTTAACTCTTTGTTAGACTATAGTCATTGTATGAATATAAATATACATATAATGAATATAAATATATATCATTTTATAATTACTCATTCAGGATTATTTTAATTTATTAAAATGGGGAAACATTATTCATTTGAAAATAGTTCATAGAAAAAATCAATTTAAAACCTAAAATGAAATTATACCAATAAAAAAAATTACTATTTAAAATTTAATATATTAGAATAAATAATACTAAAATTACTTATGATATGTGAAATAATATCTATATCTTAATGGGTCTTTTTAGTTTTATATAAATATAGAATGAAAATACATTTTTTATAAATATCAGTTTTTTTATCCATTCATTGAAAAATCAATGTTCTAAAAAAATTAATAATATTTTACCTTAGGTATATATTATTATTATGATTAAAAATATATATTCATGTTTTAAAACAAATTTTCTATAATTTAAAAATAATAATTTTAAATAAAACTCAAATATGAAAAGGCTTTAGTTACAACTATTTGAATATTTAATAAAAAAGAAAATTTTTTATAAATAATTTTACTCCTTAATTCATAATATTAAATATAAATATTATTTATCAAATAATTTCCTAGTATTTAACATTCATCACTCCATTTAAAAATTACATCATCACAATTTTATTCACTTATTAAACATGTTGCGATATCTTTTTGTGATAGAATTTTTAGACTCCCATTCTGCCTCTCCAACCGTATGGTTTTTTTATAAAATCATAACATGGTGAGTCATATTATTATGTAATAATTTTTATCTATTTTAATCAATATTATGATTTTGTTTTAATAAAATATGGTTTTCTTCTAATACAATTAATTCTAATATCAAAATAGATGCTCAATCTGGTGTATATTTCATTAAAATCAGAACATAAAATATATAGTGTAACAAAGATAATCATGGAGGTAAGTTTCAACTATAGAAACCCAAAGAAACTAGCCAAATGAATTAATATATTTCAGTGAACCATAGAATTATTACCCCATTTATAGAAAAATTGATAACACTTTTCCATAGAGAAACTTTGAAAAATAGATTATGACCTACCTTAAAAAATGTTTCCCTTAATTATCAATAATAATTATTATCAGGATCGTGGTTTTCCTTATATATAGATGAATCTTCTAAAACATATTACAAATTTATCCTACTATATTTTTTCTCCAAAACATTCATTCTCCTATATTACCACAAAAATCTACTATTTGAAACTTTTTTCCACATAAATCTTCAATTAGTGCCATGAAAATACTAGATTTAAACTATTTTTTTAAAAACATTCATCCATATAATGTTGTTGATCCAAAAATCCCTAATAAACCATTGATAATTAATAAAGAATACATTCCATAGTCTATATATTTTTCTCAAACTATTCATCATATAGTGGATGGAAATATTTAGTAAAATATAATTCACTACCAAACAAATTCTCAACTCCATTCAAAAAATTATATTTGAAACTATGTTCATGGTTTGATATAAGGGAGTGTGTACGAAAATGTAGTAGGACTACATCCATTAGATACAATAAAGATAGATGATATAATGATTTATTTTTTAAAAGGGAATAAAATTTGTATATTTATTTAATTTAACAACAATAACACAAATCTCATTATTTACATGGGAATCCTATGTGAATACTTCCTTGAAATCGATCAATATATATATTTGAAATTCTAGTCTAATAATGGAAAATTTT
The DNA here is from genome assembly GCA_963277665.1 of Viscum album. NCBI lineage: Eukaryota > Viridiplantae > Streptophyta > Magnoliopsida > Santalales > Viscaceae > Viscum > Viscum album. Next base: position 807,006,892 of record OY728153.1, read on the forward strand.
GAATAATTCCCTTTCGTAAACATACTTCATCATTAACCGATAGAAATATTAAATAATTCATAGTGATGACTAAGATATATCATTTCCTTCCATCCCACCAATTGTTATATCTGAGGTCTCTATAAATATTAGTTATTAACCAATGAATAGAATATAGAATACTATATGTTTTTCCCAATAAATCTATCCTTATCATAGAGGCACAACTCACAAATATTATTTTTAAATATTATAATTGACTTTCCCTATCAATCTAATAATATGGAAACATTCCATTCATAATGGATTCTAATATTTACAATAAATATTGATCATCCTTCTGATATTTCATAATTTTTTCTTGCAATGATGATGGCCATAAAACATGAAACAAAAATAAGGGATTTACATAAATCCACACCTTCTTGGGGAAAATTTTTCAAATAATTAAAAAATATGTTAAGTTCCCCATGATTCATGGTTAATATATAATTATTAATATTTGACTCATATCATTAAAAAATGTATTTATTTAACATTATTTTAATAAATCATGCAATCAAAAACCTTGATTAGTTATTTCCAAACAATCTATCTCATGTACTATTAACATAGTGTGAATACAAACATTAAATGTTTAAAATTAGCATATATTTCAATATTTAGTCAATAAAATGATGCCTCCATATTTACAAACTAATAAAATAACATTATATTCAAAATCACTTTTAGTGTAATTAGAATCATGATTTTTTGAATGATACAATGTATAAAAAATTTCCTAATAACATCCCATTTTGAAAAAACCTAGTGTTATCAATGAATCATCGCTATATAAGATAAATTCACCATTATTGGAAGGAAATTTAAAAAATGGAGCTTTTGCAAATCATATTTTGTAGTTCTTATGAATAATAATAAAATTAATTTTAATTTATAAATATAACTCCTTTTCAAGTTAATTTATTTAATTGGCAATAAACCTACGAAACGTTTTAAGAAATCACTAATATTATTATCAAACTCTATGATAATTATGAATATATGTGATATTTTCAGGCCTTTTACAATCTTCAACAAATTATTTATTAATGATCAGTAGTTATCCCATAAATAGAAGCATTATTTCCCTGGAACAAATTTTTTTCCACCAAATATTCATAGATTTTAAATTTATAATATAGTTTCTTTTAATCAAAAGTTTTCTAATACAATCAATATTTTTATTTTTTATTACAATTGAGTGTTATAAAATAACAAATTTTTATAAATAAAAAAACCATAATCATTTCCATGAACTCATTAAAAACTCCATCAATAGATTACATAAATACAATTGCTAATTTGGACAACCCAAGTGGAATAATGAATAGAATCACAGTGCAATTATTTTGTCTAAAATGCAGTCTCAAAAATATATTCATCCATCACATTAATCTATTGGTACCCATCATTTATTCAAACAGTTAAAAATAATGATATACCTACTACTGATAAAAAAATATTAAATATGTGGGAAATGATACATGTTCTAAAAAGTGATGTCATACAAGTCTTCATAATAAATGAAATGTCTCATTAAACATATTTCTTTTTTAAAAAAAAATTGCAGAACCCCATGGTGATGTTATAGCTCTAATAAAACGTTTATATACATACTCAAATAATTTAATTTTTCAATTATAAACAATCCACAATAGATATTGTATACGTGGTTTTGTAAATAGTTTTAGAATAATGTACTAATTCAATACTAAACTAAAACTATAGACTATGAATAGAAATAAAAAAATAATTAGTAAATACATTCATATATTTATTTACTAGTAAAAAATCTCTAATGTTCATAGTTTTACTATTTTTAATAATAAGAGAAAATTAACCTTCCAACCACCTCTAATTGATTTCTCATCTTCATTTATTATTATAAAAGGCATGAAATCCTTGAGCACGATATCAAAGAACTTCAATCTATCATAGAATGTGGAACTGAATTCTAGTATTTATCATCAGTGATATCAAACTCTATATTAGATTGGTACATAATATTTTATACAATATTTATCTCACTAATGATAATATGAATATTCATATAAAACGTTTTTTTTTCTCTAATAATTCCAAAAAAAATCACAAAAAGATACATGTTCTTTTCTTATGGCGAGATTTTCATTTTACCTAAAAATTTCTTATAATTATATGAATGTTAAAATCCAGAGTTAAACAGGTTATTGGTATAATTAAAATACACATTTAATAATGAATTTTACATTTAATTAGGTGGCTAAACATCATCCTTAGTTATAGAAAACGAAATTGTGACACCCTTTTATTTCTGATCCTGATGATTTCTATATTACACATCTAAATTTATATACATTATTTCTTATTGAAATAAATAATTGAAACTAAAACACAATCCCACTAGATGAATATTATTTAACTTATTCTTTTTTATTTTAGGAATATTTTTTATACTGTCAAAATCCAGGTCACCAAACTGACCACATTAGAAAAACGTCCAAAATCCGATCATGAATTATTTTAAAATTTAATTTTCCACAATTGGATCATTTTTGGGAATTACGCTTACAGGTCACAAGTTATTTCTTCTATGTTTCCTTCTTCCATGAATATTTCATTTTTATTTTATCTAGAGGATTATATATTCCATCACGATCTATCTCAAATTTTACAATATAATGACACACATTCTAAATAATTTCAAATTACCATGTGGCCAATTCTCATTGTAATCATGGACAAACTAGCAAATAAAATTTATTAATATTTTTTTCACTATCTTGAATAATGTATGGAACAAAAATTGATGATAATTTTATGATTTATTTTTTGGAATCTATAATATTATGCTCTTTTTTCTTTAGTCTTGTGATTTTTTTTCTATTCTAAGTCAAAAAACATTAGGGAAATATTTTTCCAGAGAAAATATCCTTACATTTTTCTAATTCCATGGAATCAATATCACTATTATTTCTAGTATTATCAAATAATTTCCTCTAATAATCATAAACACTATAAAAATGATAAATGAAAAATAATGTCCTTAGAAGATCCAAATATTATATGAAATTAAAATTAAAAGAATTAATCCATCCTTTAGTAATAATATTGTTATATGATACCATGAATTATGGGTAATGTTGTGTCATAAAATTATCCACTCAATAAAATTATCTAAGTGGTATATTGGGTTCCTCCCATGCATGGATAAAAACACTTTTAATAGCATGTATTAGCATAGACACAGGCATAACAAACTATTTTGTTCAAATTCCAACCAAATTAGGATGCTAATTTGAAATAATATTATCCACTTAGATATTTACCACTATTGATTTCCTATTTATAATATGGATACCATTATTCATAGAAATAGATTTTATAAAATAATATTATAATAAATTGAAATATAATTCAATTCAACTTATCCATTATTTAAATCATTTAGGGAAATGATATTAAAATTATCTTTATCACTAAAGATATCCAAAACATCATACTGTACATAGTCTAAGTAACTACCATAAAACATTATTGAACATACATTTTTAATAAATATTTTACTTTCATCCACTTTTAGGACCTATTTAGTTTAATATTTTTAGATAATTGTACAATACCTCATACATAACCAGGACATATAATACAAAGTGAAAACATACAATCACTGTCCATTTTTACAACTATGTAAAATATTTAAAACAAAAAATAATATCAAATTAATAAAATTCATAAATACATTCAACAATATCTATTATATTCACATAACAATCCATAAAACAGGTGAAAACAATATTGAAAACATGGAATGGGCATAAAGGGCATTGTATGGAATATAAAAAAGAAAATTTTTATGACCAATGAAAATAAGAATATTAATATAACATTTATGAGTAACATCATGGTATAATGAGAATATTTAAAAAAAATACATAAAACACACACACATTTTTCTCAATGTAATCATTTTAAAACACCATAGGACGCATGTATGAACACTTTTAAATATCATAGACCATCAAATTTACAACTTGTTTTAAAATCTTGTCACAAGTAACAATAGAATAGAAAAATTAATAAGATAAAACCATTCATAACTGCTTCATTATATTCTATTAACTCAAGGAATCATTTCCAACACATTGTTGAACTATCTAGGTGCACCCATTATTTATGTAATACTCGGCTCACCTAATGCTATGAGGTTTCACCCATCGTGTAAGTTATAACAGGCACACCCTAATCTATTTGGGTGTAATAATTTCCAATTTATAAATATCATATATGATAATATGGATATTAAATTTTTATTCTTTCACTTTTCTATCAAAAAATATTTTTAAGACTCCTCTAAAGACATAAGAAAATAAAATTAGAATATCAAAATAACCTTTTCATTAATAATATATTTTCAATGTTAAAATAAAATAATATAAATAGTTTTAAATTTTATTAATAAATTAAAAATATAATTAATTTATCTTTCTTGGTGTATGAAAATTTCACTATCACCGTAAACATTATAAATAACATGTTGTGTTTTTTGTCAAATATTTTACATAAAACAGTAAAATTAATTTCTTTTAGAATACTTTGAAATAAATAAAAATTACAATAAATTTATATTTTAAAATATTTAATTTTATGATTAAAAAAATAACAAAAAAATTAACAAAAAAATTAAAAAAAAAATATACTTTTAAGTGAAATTGTTATAATTTAGAATATTGAAGGATTATTTTTTAATAAAAGTTAATATCTTGATCACATATGAAACTCCTAAATCATTATTCGTATGAAAGAATAACAATAAAAAGTTAAATATCATTATAATAGATAAAATAATGATATAACATGTTAGTGGGGATATATATAAATCATATAAAATAATAATGGTTTGTAACATCAATATATACCTCAATTAAGGGAAATTTTTATGAACTATGTTATATTGAGTCCATAATGTCATTTGTGTCTTCATATTATAGAATAAAAAATATTTATTAACTATTTAAATGATTTAGTACCATATTTATTTTTATTATTACTTCATTTATTATATTACCTTGTTATATAGAAATGCATTTTCAATTATTTTTATGTTAGATGTTTTAACCATATTCTATTTATCTATTTAAAATGACTTTTGAAGGTTATATATGGTCAAATAGGCCACTAATAAAACATATACATTATTTTAATCATGAAACAATTATCATTTTTATATTGAATTTATACTTTATTACCAACGATAAAATATTGTTTTTTAGAAATTAATCATGTTACAATCATGGAGATTGTATACCATTCGTATGGAGTAGTAACGTTTTCTTTTATCATTTTTAATTAATAGGTGAGTATTATTTTTTCATTAAATAATTATTATAATTTAATATATATCATATTATTCATTTAAATATTATTATATTCATCATCCATATGGTTTGGTGATGAAAATTGAGACCCATTATGTCATTATGGCAGTAGTACACACATTCATGAACAAAATTATCATTTTTCAATTACCAAAAATGATAGAAATAAATTGTTATATAATATTTTTATAAAAAAATATTACATTAATATCATATTTATTTCATCAATGTCACATTTATTCATTTAATTTACCCTTTTTACCTTCTATGTAATGCGTTAGTGAAAAAGGAATCACATCTCTTCACGAGGTTGTAGTAAATTGTACGAATGAGCGATGTTATCGTATCCATCGTGGATCAGAATATAGAAATTTATATATTATATAATTACTAAAGTTGTATAATTATGTTTTAAATATTTTATATATAATTTATCTCCAACCTTATACAAAACAATGTGATGTTGGTATGGAAAATTACATGCCACATGTGTGTGAGGTGGAAGCCCGTTGTGCACACAAATAATGATTTCATAACCCATTTCATTAACTAGGAGTTGGGAATAGATTATGAAATCAGAAAAAATATGTATATCTCATATACTTATTTAAATAAATTTTTATTTATTAAAAATAATCTAAGGGGGTTGAGGAAGAAATAAAATAAAAACACTTAATAGAGAACATTACCTCTACAAAAGGTAATTTCAATTTTCCTGAAATTTATTTCTTCATTGAAATTTAGTAGAAACATTATAGGGATAATAGAGTGATATAGTAAAATTATTTATATATTTTTTGTGGGGACCAATGGGTTTTGGAGGTGTGATGAGAGAAGGGTAGGGATGGAAATTTATAATTGGTATGAGTGATATACAATTACATTTTGAGAATAAAACATTTGAAACCCATTTGCTTCATGCCGGAAGGCTCCAATAATGGATCATAATTGATCCAGGAATTTATAATTTATATATAATAAAAAAATATTTTAGACAATTTAAATAATTTTTATCCCCATCATTATAGTTTATCCCTAGGTAAATCCAATTTTACATTAAGTATTATTATTATTATTATTTCAATATTCATTTTGGTTAAAAATTTAATTTCTAAAAATTAGTAAAAATAAAATTTTATTATAGAAATTATGGAATAAATTTTCCCAAATTCAATTAAACAATATTTTGGAAAACTAAATTTAAAACAAAACCAAAAAACATGATGAAAATGTTGGTTATCATGTGGAGTATTATTTTAGAAAACTATTAATATATTTTATCTATTTGAATAATAATAATCATTTTTTAAAATAGAATTATTTTTTTTGATATATAATATATAAATTAAATTTAAATTATTAACCATTAGTTAATTTTATAATTATTTTAAACAGGTGATAATTATACATTTTACAACTATATTTTGAAAAAAACATTTCATACAGGAAATATTTAAAATAAAAACAAATATAAACTATATTTATATTTAATAAAGGATATTAAACATAAATAAATAATATATTTTCTAATTGGAAAATTTGGAAGCATTATTGAACTTGTAAATATATTAATTTATTTAAAATAAATGGCTTTTATAAAAAAATCAATATTCTTCAATATTTACCAAAAACCAAAAAATTCCTACATAATAAAAAAAATTACCATTATAGGTAAATACTAATATTATCATTTCAAAACAAATATTCAAATATTAAAATTATTATTCTTAAAATGTATAAATTAATATTTTATATGAATCCCATATTAGATAAAAACACATTTCTAACAATTTGTTTTCATAAAATAAAAAAAATTATAATGAATATAAATATCTCTGTCATAATAATAAACTTTAAATTGATTTATTTTAATATTACCTGGGTTGTTAAATTAATAAACCACCAAGAGAAATAATAATGTTGTTAACATTGGGTTATACCCCTTGTAAATCATAAAAAGCACCAAAGGATATTGTTCCAGATAAAAATACATTTTAAATATATCTATAACATTTAATTGGTATAATATTATTTTAAAAATCACATAAAGATAATGAATAAATATAAAAAATAGTGAGTATAATATTTTAATATAAAAATCCCTAATAAACTATTATCTCATTCATTGATAAAAAAACTCTTCATTTTTTAGGGTTAATTAGTTAATGTTGTGTATGTTGAATGAAAAATTCCATTAGCATTTTATGAGAAACATAAAATGCATGATGTTTACAAAAAAAAATAATTTTCATTGTAAACAATGTTATGTAAATTATAAATATGCTAAATATGTATTTAAATAATAATTGGAGAATTGTACAAACATTCTAAAATAATTTTCATTAAAAAACATGATATTGATGAAAAGATTCTAGAAGGCAGAGAAAAACAATATTTATTTCTCTTAAAAACGTTATTTAATTAACATTATCACCTGATGTAATACCCTTAGATTAAAAAATTCTAACATCATATTAGATAGTTATTATTAGACAAAATTCAAATCATATAACTGAATATATCTTCACTATATTTTATGATATATTTATTTTCAAATATATTCAATCCCGTCAGTAGCATATGTTATAGGAAACACAATGATTATCTTGAATTACATGAAATATAGAGTATAACATTTATTAAATGTTACACTATGTTCAAATGTATAGTGAAATATTATTATAATTTTATGATTTAATATAATTTTTAATATATATTATTTAAATTTCATTTTATGAAAAATATTATATAAATCTTTAAAAGTTGGTGTTATATATTTATTTAATATAAAATGAGAATCATTTAAAAATAATATTAATTAATGAAAATAGTATTTTCCAATATCATGGTTTAGTCACAATTGAGATACATAATTAAATACTTATATTTTTTAACACATAAACTTAATTTATTTTCCAACTTTATATTTAATTTTTAAATCAAAACGTAAAAATTATATTTGATTTATTTTTTTGGTTTTTTTATAAAATACTTCTATTTTGGATGATTATTGAATCCATTAGTATTTTCAATTAAAATTGGATATTTATTTAAATAATTTATAATTTATTTTTATTTTTTAATTGGTTATAGAGTAAGATTATCTCAAATTCATATCTACTAGTCAAATTATGGTTGTTGGGATCATTTTCATATTGTTGTTTCGAATAAAATATTTTTAAACTATTGAAAACATTCTATTTAAAAATATACATTATCTTTGTGTCTATGGTGGTAATTTAAAAATTATTGGCTCTAGTTCAATGAATATAATATAAAAATTTGGATTACAAATTTGGAATAAAAATAATCAACAATATCTAATGAGTTCAGCATAATTTTTGACCAAAATGAAGGAGAAATATTATTTACAGTAGTGGAGGAAAAAATGGACATACAATGTAATTAAATTAATAGGTTAAGTGTTAAATCGGAATTAAAACAAATAAAAATATTATTTCATGTCCAAATTTATATATTAACCATCATATGTTATACTCTATTACCACTTTGAAAAAAAATTCAACTGGATGTTGTTAACAATTTGGATTATTTTTGGAAATTTCAATGTAATTTCAATGATGTTTCACTTTCCACACATATAAAAGGTGACACCCTCTTATATCATTTTAACACATCCAAATTTTTTAAATAAAATTCCATATCATATCCCTATAATAATTATTAACATTATAGGTCTTATTATCCTTCCAAAAGATCATCTATAAGGTCCTTAAGAAGAGATCCAAATTATGTTTCTCTTAAATAATATAATTACGGAAACCAAGATCTTTTATTTTATATATTGTTTTAAAAAATTAAAATAATTAATAAAATTTATTTTATAATAACTACCGTATATAACATTTAAATTATTTTTATTTAGATGATGAGATAATATTTATCCATCTCAACTTTCTTCAAATTGGGTAAGACAACCTCATTGCTGTGTATGGTAGATTACCTCTTCACGAACAAAAGAAATTAATTTTTCAATTACCAAAACTCATGGTTGGATAAGATGATGGATTTAAAACATTTAAGTTATTATAATTATATTATCATTAATATGAAATTTTAATATCACATCTAACTTTTTACGTTCTATTTCATATAAAATATGATATCATTGATCATGTGTATGACGGAACACTGCCACTCGAACTAATGTGATTCATTTTTATAATACACAGTACATGGAATGTAATAAGGATGAAATTAATTATTATATATTATATATATGTGATGGTAACAATTAATTTAATTTAATAAATTACATACTTCATTAAACATTTACGCACAAAGTGAATGATATCATCGCTCATTTGTACACACAAACAAGAATCCTCAAAAATTAGGTTGATTCATTTTTAATGTTAAAACAATCATAAATAGGAAAATAATTTATCTAGTGTGAAAATATTTTATTTAAGGAAATAAATTAATTATATATATTTTATTTATATATATTTTATGGAAATGAACAAGAACATTCATGATAAAATGATCACGAGAAAATGATACAATTATCACCCAAAACAATGTAAACACTAAATGATTTCTACTGAAATAGAAACACTATTTTATAAAAGGATCATGTATGATATTAAAAGTATCAATATGGTTATTTTATAAATTAATAGCATATTTATAAGAATAATACATGTGTTTAAATACTGTTAAACTAAATAAAACCATGAGGTCAAGGATTTCATATCAATTTCATTTAATTAAAGTATATTGTAATTTATGATCCTAATAATTTTCATTTTATGTATATTCAACCTTGTGAAATATAATATAAATAATATTTAATTTTTTACAATATTTTATGTTTTAATTTTATTTTTTATTATATCATATTTTTAATTAAAATTTACCATGTGGTAAATAATTTCTCATCATATTTTTTTGTATTGGTTTATATTACTCATTAATTTTCTATTATACTATTTTTTTATGTGTAATTTATTAATATTAACTATTTTCTTATTTATAATAGTTTTCTGTGGATTTATATTTCAATCAATTAATAAAGTCATCATTACAATCATTATGAGGGTTTGTTTCCCAATATCATTCTTATCTAGTTTTATTATTCTTTAATTTACGTTGAAGGATATTATTCGGCCAAATACCAATAAAACCAAAATATACGATAATTATTAAAGGCATATTCATGTAATATTACTATTTACACCCGTTGGTATAGAAAATAATTGATAAAATGCTTTTTGAAAATTCAACATCATTTTTCTATTCGATCAAAAATATTTTTCCATCATAACCATTTTTTCTGAGAAGGGTTTCAAAAAGATTATAACCTTGTGAAAATGATTTATAAAACAAATTTTTACCATCATTGACATTTAAAAAAATGGGTTGAAGGAATCAATTTTTCAATTTCTGAACAAGGATCTTTTTTAACCATTTACTGTGTAAAAGCAATTTTTTTTAACATTTACAACTTATACCAAAATATTGATTAACACGAAAAGAGAATATTCAAAGATTCCATTCCAATAGTACACGTATATTTGTAAATAATGTGTTATTCATAATTTTTTTAATATTATTGGTTTTTAGAAAGTAATTTTGAGATAATGAAATTTTAAAATATTTACTTTTTTAAAAGTTAATTTTAAAAATAAAAATCACATTTTCCACAAAAATTTTATTAAATATCATTTAATAGTATTTCTATTATTAAATTAAAAAACAATAAAATTATTTATTTAATTTAAATATATTATATTTAAACAATATTTTTTCAGATTCATGGTGGTTTATGATCATGGTGGCTCATGAATGTACTAACATTCACATTCTTGATTAATTTTGTAGAATTTATATAACCCAAGAATTAATCAATTTTTTGTGGACAATAAATTTACCCTAAATATACAAATTATTTAACATAGACATATTTATTTTTAAGAATGTGTTTCATTTATACATACAATGTTTTCCTTTGATATTTATATGATTAATTGTGAATAAATTTATATATCTAAACCCTTTACTCAATACATATAATTATTGATAAGGAATATTGTTTATGAATTAAATAAATTAATTATTATATGAGGAATTTTTTGTATTTCATAGAAATAGGTCGGTCCTAGTTAATGATAGACCCTCGTGGAATCCATACTCTCATGAGAAGATTCATTTACCAAGAATTTGTAAAATGAGTTTTCACCCAGAATTTTTTAAACCATCTTGTGAAATGTATTGATGGTAAAGGTATAATTTTCCTATGGAACATGTCATCCAATAATTAATATTTTTCTTTATTTAAGTTGTTATTATAATATATAAAACGCTCATAAGGATATTATATATTGAATCATTTTTAATCAGATTATTTGTTTTATTTAACACTTGTTCATTTATTTACATTGAATATAGATAACGCCTTACCGATTCATTGAGTAAATATGTTTTAATAGAATATGTGTTTATTTATTTAACATTCCAAATTTATTATAATCCAAGATATATTCTAGATAATGTTATATTTGGATAATCATTATTTTTAAATTATTGATTAGATAGAATGTTTATTCAGTTAATTACCATTTATATGTTTTATTCTTATTGATACATGATAGATTCTATTTTCTATTACCCATTCTATGATTTTGGCATCAAATATTTTTTGTTACCCATTAATAGAAATCATGATATATGAAAATTAATTATATTATAAAATATATTATATGGAATAATGATATTCTCAAAAAATAATGTCATATTTTCTGTATCCAATTGAAATACAGGACTGGTGTTTTTATATTTTATACCAGGATTACTAAACTATTTGAAAATTAAGGATATGATTAAAGGTATCTAATTTCATCATGAATTTTGTCTCGACTATTCGAGTAATGGGGAATATAGTGGGCATTAGTGGGTGGTTATGAGAATCCAAGGGAATTAGATTTAGGGAAATATATATAAACAAATAACACTATTATAAACATTAGAAGTATGTATGTAATAACTTCCTAAATTTTTGTTATTTTAGATATTATTTGGTATTTTAAATCTAATAAATCCCTTTATGGATAGTAAAATTGGATGTGGTTATTAGAAAGATGAATCTAGTGGAAATAAAATTAATAACTGTGTATTTCTCTTGAAACTATCATCAAATGGTGAACAATAGTGGGCTTTACATCCCAAATGGTTTGGCACTAATAAGGTATATACATAAGAAAATTCACATTGTAATTACAAATCATTATTAATTATTTGAATTTATGATATTAATGAATATCCATGTATAACCCTAATGTGTCTTCAATTGAAAATAAAATATTTATAATTTTTACACCATTAAAATGAATAAATGTATTTCAGAAAAAGATTATTATATATCAAACTATGATTCATTGATTTAGTCAATGGTTGGAACCCAAAATTATATTTTTGATAAAAAATATGATGAATAAGGTGGATTATTTGAGTAACAAAATGATATTTTTACTAGATTAATAAATATTACAATTATGAATAATTAGTTTTTGAGAAATATGAACAATTTTTTTTATTAACTAACTCCCTATCTTATTAAATAAGATAATGATATAGCTTTCAAAGATATCCAATGATGAATACATGGGAGGAATGAAGTCTCAATTTTTATCATATAATAATTGTGGAAGGAGACACCCAAAAATCCTAAATGGATTGGGAAATTCATTATTTATATAAAACATGTACACAATTAAATTAATTTCCAAGGAAAAATTACAAGTATTATAGAAGTTAATAAATCCTCTCATAATGATCCATTTATATTTTATTATTATAAATAAGCATAACTTGTTAATTTGATGAGTTAAGGACATGTTATAACAGATAATCCCTATATAAATGAGGGACCCATGTCAAATTAAAACTGATGATGTTTTTATGTTTTTAGATTCATGAAATTAATTGTGAATGTATTCTAACAAATGATATTTTTCTTTAAAATATCAGGAAACATTTATGTATTGTATTTAAATTTTTAATAAAATATGTTTTCCATAACACAAGAGTTTTGAATAACATAATAGATTATTATTTCATGACTTATCAATGATTTAATGTATTAAATACCACTTTTGGGTTTTATGTTATTTGATTCTTCCATTATTATGTTTATCCATGGAAACATTATGGAATGTAAATGTTTTAGACGATCAGTTTTTTTGATAATATTGCATATGAATTTTATAAAAAAATTGATGTCGGTGATTAGATTGGGGATTTATATTATAAATTATAACATTTAAATAATAAGAAAATAATTAAACTAGTAATTACAAACAAATAATGTATTTAATTGAAAAACATATATTAATGTTTACTCAATCATTAATTTATATTTAAGGGTTTCCATCATATTTTTAATAAAAATATAGATATTATAATAATAATTTATAATATCAAAAACCCACATGGTGGGTGAAAACTCGACATGTACTATAAGGTTATGGGGATTAAACCCATGACCTATGTATGATAATAGTTTAATTCCTACCACTTTTCTATATAAAGTCCTAGTTAACATGGAATTTCTTAATAAATATGACAAATAAACATCAATAATGAACTTTTCGTGTTACTTTTATTTTTTATAAGTTAATTTATTATATTTTATATGTTTTTAAATTCATATTTGTTTTGGAAAATATATAGAGAATGTTGTAAAGTCATGATACTATTTTATAGGACATATTATCCACTAAAAATTCTTTTATGTGCTTTAGGCATAAAATTCATTTTTGGATATTCATTTATTGTATTATCTAATGAATAAAAATTATCTTGATGAAAATAAAAATAATGAAATTTTATACATAAAATTTAATATTATCAATAATTTGTATTCCCAATATTATTATATGGTAAAATAATTAAACAACATTAATAAAAGTGTTTGGGAATAAAAAAGACATCTTATTACAATAATATTTGAAATGTAAGATAGTCTTCTCAATCATCAAATTTTTATTATTTTGAGACTCTTAATATTCAATTAATCCTTCAATTTATTTTTATAAATGAACTAAGTCACTCTCTAAAGTTATTTATTGTTTTCATCCATATCCTAATCATCACTTCCCCCATATGTTCACCTACATGGAAGCCAAGTTTTGTGTTATTCCATATGAACTTGGTACTTCAATTCCCCACAAACAAACATGTTTTTTTATCAATTAGTATTCTAATTTGGGGTTTCAAGAGAATAATTTTACATTTTTAAACCCTTAATTACCTAGATCATTTTGAAATTGTGATAACCCAATTTTATTTAGGTGTGTGTAATTTAACACCAAGATATTTTAAAATATTAACATCATATCTTGTACTATGTATTACATGAATCCCCATGATTAAGAAGAGACCATAAAATACAGATAACTTTGGATGTATTAATTTTAAATAAATTCAATATTATCAATATCATGTTTTACTTGAAACACTATGTATATATTATGTTATATGAAACACTGAGTATAGCTTGTATTACATGCAACACTGATTTTAATCAAAAACTAAAATATTATTAAAATATTATAATTTAATAAAATATTTAAAATAAACCCATTAATTTTTTGTTAATGATACTATTAACTAAATTATAAAAATTATTAACATATATTTAATAGTTATAAAAAAATAACCATTTAAATGAAACACATGATTTTGCAAAAAAAACATTTATTTAAACGATATTTAGTTATTCTTTGAAGAGAAAATATAACTTTTTTAAAAAAATTATATAATTAATTTAACAAAATTTAATTTTCTTTTGAAATCCTCATATGAAAATTATCATAGGGTGAGTTTTTGGGGGTGTTTTTTAAATAATCAATTATTTATTTTTAGATAATAATAAATAATTTTAATATAAAATGTTATATTTTTTTGAAATAATTATTAATTTTTAGTTAATTTTTTTATTTTATTATAATTAATTTTTTTTTAAATTAATAAAATTTATTTCATTTTTCATTTTTTATTGGATGTTGATATAATAACGTTGTCAACTTATAATGATTTTATTTTTAAATCCTAAATTTTTAATACATTTACGTGATTAATATTGAATCATTTTTCTCAACATATGTTATTTGAATTTTGAAAAATGGAATAAATATTGCTAATAATTAAAATTTATAATTTATAATGAGGTAAACATAATTTTTGATTCAAATTAATTTTTAGAATAATAGAAAATACATGGTTAATGTAAAAAAGGATTTACTATGGGGTTATACCAAAATGATAATGGTTTAAGTGAATTAGAATAATATAAAAAATATTATTTTATGTATATATTTTCATCATAATTTTCATGGGATACTATCTATGATCATATTTGTGAATTATTCATGTTAATGGGTATTAAATTTAATATTTATATGGATAATCTCCATGTAATTTCAGAGACAGTTCCCTTTCCACACTTATAAAAGGGAACTCCCTCTCTCAATTTATTCAGAAATTCCAAACCATTTCAATTGACTGAAACATAAAAAATTATTCCCCAACATCCTTATTCAAATTCAAGAGCTTCTAACCCAAACAATATACAACAAGTATGGTCCTTAAGAGGAGATCAAAATGATGTTTCTTTTTTTGAAGGAAACTGTCTTCACAAAGATCATTCATTATATTTTTTGTTTTTACAAAAAATTATTTTTTCTTAACACTTATATTATTTTAAAAACGGTATTTAATGTGTATTCAAATTTTAAAATTATTTGTGATAATAATTATCCATATACACTTCTATATAATGGGTTATGAAATCATTATGCATTTGTTTGGAGGTATATTATATCGTTCCCTAATGTCAATTTTTCCATTACCACCTCACATATAATGTAAAAAATATAAATATAGTACATTTATGATATATAAATGATATTATATTGATTTTTGAAAATTTATTTATCACCCACTAGCTTATATTTTCCTTTATAAAGAAAATTATATCATTTCTTATTTATACGTAACACTTATCATCTCTAATAAGTAATATGATTCATTTTCTATATTACAACATTTATAAAAGGATTAATTAATTTATAAACATATTAAATATTATATTTTTTATATTATTATAATTTTATATATTATCTATATATAAGATATGAACATTAAATTGAACATTCATGGGAAAACATGCATGTGAAATAAGACAAATAACCAAAAAACAATGGAAATAATGTAATATAATTAATGAATTGGATACTAGATAAGATAAAGGTATAATTTAGGATATTATAACTATGAATTTAATTCTATAAAAATTTATTAACCTAACTAGAATATAATATACCATGTTAAAAAATGTTCAACAAAATTAAAGAGTGGTGTATTAGAATTCATCCCAATTTCAGTTCATGGAGCAACATTGAAATTTTAGGAACCTAATATCATTTCTACCATTTATATAAAACCTATATGAAATCTTATAAAATGAAAAAATCAATAATTATGTTATTTAATTATTTAATTTGAGTTATTTCTTATATAGTTATTTTTCTTAAATGATACCGAGTATTAATGAATTTTATAAATCAATTTACATTTTTTTTATTATATTACTCCTTTATTTTCTTCGATAATCTATGATTATGACTGTAATGACTTTTTACAATATATGATATCATTAAAAAATTATTTATGTCGATTTATATTTTATTATAATAATATATACAATTATTAATTCTTAGTTCAATATTATGATACTTGTAAGTATTTATTTCACAATCTCATTCAAATCAATATTATTTGTTCATGAATTTTAGTTTATAGAATTTATTAAAAAATAATAATAAAACATTCTAATTTATATATCATATGATTATATAATATATTATAAATAAATTTTACCAGAATCCCAGTGTTTTCTAAATAATTTAATTTCAGAATTGTTTTTATTAAAATCATACTACATTTTTTGTTCAGTCAAAAATGTATTTTCTTTGAAACAAATATGTTTGAATATTGGAAACAAAGTGTTTTTTAAAATTTTAAAATTATTTATTTAATAAATATTTACCCACATGAAATTTAAATATAATTTTTGAAGAGGATATTCTTTTTTTACAAATATGACGCTTTTCCAACAATTTTATGATGAAAATGGAGTGCTCTTATTTTAATTATATGGAAACCATGGAATTAACTAAAAAATAAATTTACTTATTTGGATACTAATTAACAATTTTTAAGGATATATTTATCTAAAATATTTGTACTAATATTATATAAATTATGAATATTTAGAAATTTAATTTTAATGAAATGATTTTTCCAAATGGTTATGTTTTAAAATTGATTTTCAAAATGACAAGAATAATTTCCTCCAGATTATTTTTATTTGTATTTTTATAGTTTTTATATCAATATAATAAAAACCCATACTTTTACTCAAATGGTTATATTTTTGTTTATACCATCATTATGCTTTGCATATATGGTTTATGATCGTTTTGACCTTTGTTAATTATTGGCATTCAGTTCTATGAACGAAATCTATTGTCACTGTATATCAATTGAATTACATTATTTTATATGGACATTAAATTTCCCCCAAATATCATCATTATATACCATGGATATATATATTTCATAAATCATATTTCATTTCTATAATCGATGTTTTTCATGGATTTTCACTTGATTGACTGGGTAGATACTGATAATTTGTAATCCTTGACTCAATAAAGATATTTGATGATATGGAACATTATTGATGAATTAAATAGATCAATATATATATATATATATAATAAAATATTTGGATATGAATGGTATGGATGGTCCCCAGTTAACGACATCACCTATGTACATCAATTTTCCATTTTGACAAATCCATTTTTTATCGATTGTTAAATGGGTTTTCACTATGTATGTTTTAAACCATTTTCTGAAAGGTCCTCACATAAATTGTATCATGTTCTTAGGAAACCTGATCTCAAATAATCAATAATTTCATTCAATTAAGTTCGTCATAATTTCCCTACTATTTTCATAGTCATATTTTCTCTGGATTAGTTTCATTCTTTTACTATTGATTATGTTTAAATTGTGTTCAGTTACATATCGCCAAATATTTAATTTTTATTATCTATTCATATGCTAATGTTATTTAAATGGAATGTTTTTTAGAACATTACAATTCTGTATTAATTATTTTCCATGATAATTTAACATTTTTATTATCTCAGGATTAAATGCCTTCATAGATTATTGAATACATTTAATGTGTGTTCAGTAATTTACCCTTCCATTTTTTAAGCTTATTACATCATGATAGAATCCATTATAATTAATACTTACTGAATATTCGATCTCCACCTTATATTTTTTCCTTTCCATGTATCCATGATTTTCACTTTTCATTATGTGAAATAATATGCAAGAGTAAATAATTAAATTCTTGAAAAAAATAATGTTAATTTTTTTATACAAGGGTAATTCTTTATTCATGTGTGTTTATATATTATGAAGACTATTATATTATTTGGTCCTATATAATGTCATTCCTTGTATCATATTAAAATGTAATAAAGAGGGAACTTGCTTTGGTCTACTAGGTTTTTTGTCTATACTATTGGTTTTTGAGTAAGTTTAGTGTAAAACTTGATAAATATATTTAGGGAACAATATATTAGAGAACATATCCATATTATAATAATTTATGATAATTATATAATAAAATACTAGAATATTATGAATATAGGGATTTCAATTTTTTTCTGTGAAATAAATCCCTGTATAGATTCAATAATTTAATTTTCTTTACGACCATATCTACCTCAAGGTACTAACTCTACAATGGTATATTGGGATTGACCAAACCAACACATAGTTCTCATAATTGGGACATTCTATGTAGCTAGTTTTACAATCCATGTGGATATTCATAGAATAATTCAATTTTTTTACACTCTATGATAAAAGATTTGAAAAAATGATGACAATGAATGGATTGGAATAAAAATAAGGTGTTATATATTGAAAATAAATTTTTGTAGTTTAAAAACTAAATAAATGATTATATGGTATTCCCATTAATATTATCATTTCCAACACTAAGTGTTTTTTATTAATCAATGATAGGAACCCAAGGTGTATTTTCTCTTTATTTTTGAAGGTATGCCCTTATTTAAATTTTAACTTTAAATCTATTGGTTTTGTTTAATGAGATGATTACCAAGAGTTAGTGGATCCTCAAGGGCGTTACAGGTGTTTAGGATGCAAAATGAAAGAAAATTGAGTCTAACTGTGTAAGAAGCATGGTTGGCACATGGTTCAGTACACCATGAATCTTTTAAAGGAAAACATTTTATTCATGGATAATGGAATTATGTACAGTTGGAGAATGATTAAAAAATGTCTAGAGAATCCCAGGTAATTGTGTGAAGTATTCCACTTAGAGAGTATCCTACACATGGTCTTCAAAATGTTTTCAAAACTATGCAAACAAAATCAACACCATAATAATTTTTCAAAAATTACAATTTTTTCAATAATGTGATATTTATATTCAAAACTGTTTTCTCTCTCACTTACCCCCTCTTAACACTATAAATGATTTAATTAAACATAATCTCCCTAATGGTGCTTCTTCCTCATTTCATGGCCATTTGGAAAACTGTTGGTTGAATATTTAAGCTTAGGGAAAGTCTAATCCTCTAGTTTCATCTCTTCTATAGATTTGGGTTTGAATCTTGTGGTATCTTCTTGAAAATAAACAAAACCCACCTTTCCAATGGAATTTATGTTGTGGAATCAATGGGTTTTCATATAGGGATCAAATAATATGATTAAGATTAATTTTATCCATGTATTCAAGTTAGGCGGTCTACACAATATTTCCAATAGTATTTAGTGGATTTCAGCATATGAGTATGTGTTCTAACTTCCCTCCATCTATGCTTGGAATTACATAGGCGAATTTTCATAAAATTTACATAAAGATGATTATTGTAACCACTCATGATCCCTATGGCATGCATTGAGTATTATTTGACAAATTTGTGGCCACCCATAGAGTGTACTGACATTATGGAACCTATAAACTTCCAATGGTAAGTCTACATTTAACATCGATTATGAAGATTCCATAAATAACAAGATAAATATATATAGTTGGTTTGAATATGGAATATTTATAGTCTTTAACTAGTTTTGATAATGGAATACAATATTTTTTTTCATTGATTGAAAAAGGGTGAATTGTGTGAATTAGTATTTTTTCAATTGGATTATGAATTATGTTGAAAGGAGTAGTATATATGAAATGATGATTATGTTAAATTGGAAATTAATTATGAAATGAAGATTATGTAAATAGTTTTATATAATTAAATTAATGACTATTTGTAATTAATTAATACATAGGAATAATAGGGTAAACCTAATGGGTTAATCCTAGTAAACTGGTTGTGCTGTGTGAGATAAGAATAGTACTTGAAATTCACAAGTTGTAAATTATTGGGATATGATAAATGGGATAAATTATATAATGTAAATTAATTTTTTAATATATCTAATTGGATTAGAAATGGTAATGTTAGTTGGGATAAAAAACTTTTTAATGTAGATGAAAAATCTATTAATGGTTTACAACATAGTATTAATTCTCATGTGGACAGTCATGGATTGTGATTGCTATATTTTCCTTGATTCTTGTTGTGATATGATATTAGGTTGGTAAATGTATTTAAATATATATATATATATATATATATAACATGTTCACATAGTTAGGTAGTGTGGGGTATTTACTGGGGTTGTACGCCCACATGCCAAGTTGTACTGAGGATCCAAACTCCACCACATAATAAATGGGTTATGGTAGAGGATGTACCTCTATATCCTAACAGTTTCATTCCACATACACCGAGTAATGTATTCTCTGAGGAAATGATAATTGGTTTATGTCATATGTTTGTCCCTAGTGATATTAGGTCTTGATTTATTCTCTTATTCATACTGATTGATTAATTAGAACTATGTGTGGATGATTTATATTCAAAATTGATGGAACACATGATGAAATAGGATTAATTTTTGAAGATGGTATAAATGAAGAAAATGATAATAATGTAGACTTGGTGTCAGTATAAATTATTAACTATTAGAACTCAATTTTCATTTTGGTTTACTTTATCATTTGTTTAATAGATGCATGCACTATCTGTTCAGACTGGATATTTTTTAGACACTATAGGTGTTGGCCTATAAAGTTGTTCTCACACCCTACTCAGGCTTCCATTAGGCACCCGAGCATACACCACTGATCGAGGATCAGATAACGGCAAGGTTCTAGTGCTATGAAGGTGATTTAGGCTTATTATATTCATTTGTGAGGATCAAGACATAGATTAAAAACTCTTTTTGGGATTTAGGTGGTTGTGTTTATCTTGGGTTTCCATCGATTTGTAACTATTAGCATGACATTGCATGGTTATTTTTTATTTGAGTTTTGTACCCATTTTTTGTGATGATTGGATATTCATGAATATTGGTTATTATATATTGTCTCTACTATTTATATTTTCAGATATTGGGGGGTAAAATAATAATGAGTTTATAGTCTCCCAATGTGTCTTTTTAGACCCTTATAGACAGTCAAAAACTATTGTTGTATAAGAGGCACCCTTGTGGTCATTTTTCGACTTAACTAAAGTCAGCATATTAGTGGCCTCTTGATCATTGACGTTACATAATGGAAATCGGGTTAACATTAAATATATTTCATAATGTGGTGTATATGATAATACAATGAGATAAATATTGCAGTGAATGACAATGGGGTTATGACTAATCCATTTTCTTAAATATAATTAATAATATACCACATAATGTACTCCTAGACTCACTAATGATGAAAAGAATAGAGATTTATATGAGTTCTAGTGATGGATACCTTGGAGGAAAGAAGTGTCTATTTCTATAATCTAAAATATTTAATGTTAGACATTATGTATGTGTCTTAATGAAATTTAAAAATTCATTATTTTTGAAAAAGAAGGTCCCAAAGAAAAAATATTTGAATGAAAATTGAATAATATATTAGAAGGAAATTAATATCTTCATATTCATCTATTTTTATTTCATTGACATATATGAGGAAAGTATAAGAATTATCCAAATAAATTCATAGTTATAATGGTTATATCGTCGACCAATATAAGACATATGTTGAAATAAAATAGATGAGTTATATATTAATTGGAATTAAGGATTTATATTCTTTTAGTTATTTATAATATCAGTATTTCTCTTAAAAATATTACAAAATATTTATAAATTTAGATAAATTATATAATCATGTGAGTCTTAAAAAAATAATAGTTATGAATACCATCCAATGATTTTGAGTTCATTTTTAATCATAAAATCAATGTCTAAAACACATATTTTGTGTCTTATGTGATGGGATTCCACCAAGAGTTATCAAATTATTTAAAAATATAGATATTATATTTTTTTGGAAAATTAATTGATATCCTTTATTTTTTTAAGATAATTAATTAAATTAAAATAACATTCACATAATATTTTTAGAATTTATTGAAAAATTAGAAAATATAATTTTTATTGAAAACCATAATAACAGGCTATTTTATGTTTAATTTTATTTAAAAAAATGCACATAAATGTTTTGATAATATTATTGGAATTATATTTGTATATATTAGAAAAATTAAACAACATCATGTTTAGTTAAAACATAACACATTCAGAAAGACCATGACGTTTAAAAGCATGAGTGAAGGATGCCAAGTGTTTATTTCCTACCATTAGTTTATGTCATGTAATGGATAACATGTAATTAGATAAATGATTTAATATAATAATATTAATAAAAAAATAGTGGGCTTAATTGTATGTTTTATATTTTAATTTATTACAATGGATAATGTGTTTAACCATATTGTTATAGAAAAATATTTAAGGAAAAACTGAAGGAATCTACACATATTTTTAGATTGTAGAATATATTAAATGTTATCTATAGTGATTCAGAAAAAAATTTATTTTTGTTATTAATTTATTAGAGTAATTGAATAATTTTAAATTCATCAAATCTTATGAACTGGGTTAAACATTTCTTAATAATTTTTTATATTTCATTTAGGTCTATTTCGCTATATTATTTAATAGAAAAATCGTTCCTCAATATTAGGGAATGGATCTAGAAAAATCAATTTATCATATTACATTCATATTTTTCAGATTAAAATATCTTTAAAACAATAATAGATTTATGGTTTTATTCTATAAAAAACCATTTATCATTCAATTTCATATGATCCATGACCCCAATCACTCTCTATAATTACTTTTTCTTTTTTCCATGTCCATAACGTCATAATTTTTCAATGATCACCTATATGGAATCTTAGTTATGTGTTTTTTGTATATTTCCTTGGTACTTACCTTGCTTTATTATTAAAAGGATGTTATATTAACTAATTTATGGATGTGGGTTTTAAAAAAATTCAATGATCGAACCCTTGATTACCTCAATAATGTTTAAATTGTGAGGACATAAGGTTTTTATTATTGGGATAATGTGAACCCCAAGATTCTAAAATATGAACGTCATATTCCTCAGAGTGTATGAGATGAAACACCATGTATATTAGGAAATATAGAATCTCAATACATTAAGATAATATATATATATATATATAACCCCTTCAATTAATTGTTTTACACAAAACACTAGGTATAGCTTGCATTGCATGCAACACGTTGAATATAAAATGTTACAAACAACACCCAGTTTAAAAAATTGATATTTTTCTAAAATATTAATATATATAAGAATAAAATTAAAAGGTATGGATACTACAAACTAAGCCGTGAAATTTATGGTTAAATATTGAATAAAATAAAATATTAATAATTTATAAGAAAAATAAATGATTACAAAAAAATATTGACCTAAAATATTGTTTAGTTCCACCTTTATGTACATAATTCAATAATTCATAGTGAAACATTAATATCATTATTTAATTTATAATATCAAAACTATATTAGGATGAATTCTCAGTATTTCGCATAATAGATTATTTTTTTAATAGCAAGCAATATTTAATTTTAATTGAAAAATTCATTTTCGGTTCAAAAATTTATAGTATTAAATACCATTTTTAATTATTTTTTATGTAAAATTTGTTCAACATATAATCAATTAATTCATATTATATCATTGAAATAATTTTTATACTGAATTTTGATATAAAATCGTCATAATAAGTTAAGCATTTTCTATTAAAAAAATATATTCTCATCACCTCTACAAGATTAATTTTAAATAAATATTTACTAATAATCAGTATTAAATTTGAAAAAATTACTTACAAATTTAATCATCATAATTTCGAATTTATAATGATTTAATCATTATAATTGACCAAATTTTATTTTTAAAATTGTAAAAATTATTAATCATTATTATGGTAAAAATATATATATAATGGGGATAAATTAAATTGTTAACGGTTAAAATGACAAACCACCTCCAAAAATTTGTATACTATATCAATATTTTCATGTTTTCCTTCAAAATTTATTTTATATAAGGATTTTTATTAAATTTCCTTTTGAATGAAATTTTAATTTTAAATTATTTTGGAAATGTTCCTTTTAATTTTAAAGAGGGTTACCTTTCCCCAATTATTTAATTGAATTCACTCACATCACACCATCACACCATCGAAAACTCATTTCGTGTCCAAAACCAACCCAGTTATCTCCACCATATCCTTATAAAAATAATTGTTCATTTGATACTGCAAAAATTCAATCCACATGGTCCTTAAAAGGTGATCAATTTGAGTTTTCACTTCTATAAGGTTATTGTCTTAACAATTCTCTTCTATTTATTTCATATTTATACACCTTCAATTATGAAATCAAAATAAAATATTTTAATCCAGTTATATAAATTTTAATTTTATGTTATTATTTTATTAGAATAATAATTATTCATTTCCACATCAATAAATAGAGATACGAATTCATCATTCATGTGTATTGTGGACTACAACCTCATGAACCAATTTCTTTAGATTTTATAGTACAATCTCTCATGGTTGGATATAAATATAGAGTTATAACAGTAATACGATATATGTGGTATTATTATACATTTTTAAATTTAATATCAGAAATAAAATTTTATGTTAAATGTCATTCAAATTACAATAGTCTCCCTCATGTGTACGTGAGACTGCCACCTCGTGAAACATAGTGATTGTTCATTAAATTTCACATTACATGTACTGTAATAAGAATAAAATTAATTAATATATTTGATAAATGTGAGTAGATATTTATTATTACAATTTAATATTTCATCCACTTCCATATCTAGTGAATTATTAGGTAAATGTTATTTTCATTTCTGCATATGTATGACCTACCATCTCCATGAAGTGATCTGATTCATTATTCATGTTTAGACATTATAAATTGTTAAAATAATGAATAAAAAGATTAAATTTTATATTTTTAACATTATTATCTTATATCATTTTTCAATATATATTATTGAATACTAACAAGATTATTCATTACAAAATTCAAATAAGAAAACAAGGTTGTTAATACTTGAAACATTGGAGATAATGAAATATTATTAATAAATTAGAAATAAGATGCATTTAAATGATTATGTAAGATATTATAAATATTAATATTACTCACGTAAAAATTTATAATATGATTAATTCTATTTTATATGACGTTATTGAATCATCAACTAAATAAAATCATGAGTAAATAGATTTCATCTCAGTTTCATTTCTTTATGACCTATTTTAATGTGTTTCACTAGATATCATTTATATGGTGTATATTCTTCCCCTTTTGAAATATAATATCCTGAATAAATCATTTTTAATTTATTTTAATTTTTAAATTGAATTATATCACCTATGGTTATTTGAAATAAATTTTAAGAAGTGGAAATGAACTTCATTAGTAAATTTATTTTCATTTTGTTTTATTACATATTCATTTTCTTTGATACGATATGATTATTTCTATTATTACCGTTGAATATATATTAATTTATTTAATCTTTTTAATATGGATTTATTTTATTCATAGAAAATTTATTATTATTTTAATTCAAACATCAATTTTAGGATCATTTCCAAATTTTATTACACAATCTCATTGTAATCGTTATTATTTTTTCTTTAATTTTAGTTGATGAGACTTATTAAACAAATTAAAAAATTATTTTTCTTTTAATCTATTAATTTGTGATATTTTCATTTAATATCACCATTTTTTACTCATTTTAAAAATAATAATTGGGATTTTTTTGATGATATCTATCATCATTTCTCCCTTTAGTGTGAAATCATTTTTCTTCCAAAATAATGTTGTCTAAAAATGAATTCAAAAAAATTTATCCTTTTTAAAATTAGTTCATCAATATATTTTTACACTAAATATCTTAAAAAGAGTTTTAAAATGAATTAGGTTGATATATACAGAACATGGTACATTTTTAAACATTTTATATTTAATAAGAATTTTTTTTTGGCTTGACCGACATTTACTAAATTACCTACTAAAATGACATTTAATTATTAAAAGATTTTTTTAAAATTTTACAAAGAAATTTTTAAAAGTAATATACCTTCCTTTTTTAAACTATGTTTTTGTGTAATGTTGTTTTCAAATAGATGGATTTTAAAAATTATTTATTTCATTAAATATATTTTTAAAATTATAAGGATATTTTCCCCAAGAGAATTCTTAATGATATTTTTTACTATAATTATATTAAAAAATTACACCAAACCTATATTATTACTCTATTGGTTATATAATTTATTTATAGAATTTTATTATTCCACTAGATAGTTTATAATCATTTTTATCAAGGAATTTATTTACATCCACTTCAATGATTAATTTATATAGTCCTTATTTCTAAATTGAATTTATAACTATTATGTGCACAATATATTTCGCATACATATGAACCTTATTTAACATGAATATATCTATTTCATAATCCTTATCTATATTCTATGTATGATGTTATACTTTTAATATAATTTTATTTAGAGTGGAGATATTGATAAATCTATATCATGTACTTAATATGGATATTAATTAACAATAACATTATTTATGAATTAAATCGATTATTAAATATTTGAGAAAATATTTGTACATACAATATATAGGTGTGATATATTTAATGATATCACATCTATGTATCAGTAATCTAAAGGGTCTAATCAATAAGATATACTTATTTATATGATTTTCACCCTTTTTTTAATCTGTATTATGAATAGTCTTTACGATAATCGTATCATGTCCCTAAGAAACAATGAATTTGATAAATTATTATTTTATTCATTTCATTTCTTATTATTAGACCTGATATTTTACTATTATTATTATTTCTTAATCTATTTCATTTTCATATTATTTATTTTACAGCATTCTTTTGTATTATATACCATTCCATATTGATTATTCATTATATATCCATGTATTCATGTTATTTTAATGGGATGTACTTTTAGTGTTTAGCCTTTACATATTTATTATTTTCTATTATATTTACACATTATTATTATATCTGCATGAACGTCTTTTTTCAATATATTTATTAAATGTAATATATGTTCATTTTTTTAAAATTACGTTATTTTTATACTTATTCATTCAAGTTATCATTAATTAAACATAACCCTTATAGATGATGTTATCTCACCATTATATTTTCCCCCTATAAGATATTAATGAATTGTACTACCAATAATATAAATGAATATTCTATAGGTAATAATTCATTTTTCCAAAAAATATTTTATTTTATTTTTGTATTCATGTATATGAAAAACTCATTGATTTATATAGTTTACCAAGAAAAGTAACTAACTCGGTCTTTTGGGATGCGACTCCTTATTACTTATGCATGTGAAATAATATAGACATCGACTCTACTGTGATGTATTCATGGTCTCTACATGCATAGAGAAAAAATTATGAGACCACATGAAGTATTTGTAATAAAATATTTTTTAAAAAAGGCCACATATTTTTTAGAGATAAATCATAAAATTTCATCACAGATTTTATTTAAATAAAAAATCCCAGTAAAAATGTCATAATAGAAAAAACCCTTAACTCATGTCTATATTTATTCATAAGAACTAAAAAATATTTTAGAATAAATTAAAATATTTGATACCACTATAAAATTACTATAACAATACAGCCAATACCATACATTTTTTTCTTGTAATATCTTATCACGAATTCATTAAAAATTATTCATTGTCATTACCATTTTGAGTATTAACTAATTTTTTTTTTAATAAAAATATTTTTATACAAGATTGGTTTCTTGTAAATTTATCATAGAGCCATAATCCATTTAATTTTATACATTATATTAATAAAATATGTATTCATTATAAAGATATTTCTAGACATTCATATAAAATAGTGATGAGAAATTATTTAAATTACTACATGGTGATAATATTTGGTATTGACACATGAGTGGCCTTTCAATTTTTAATTATATGCAACAAAAGAAAATTAAATATTAACCAATATATAGAAATAATTATTACAACATTAATTTCATACAATGTAATCAAATATATCATATTTACCATTAATGAATGAATTTGTTAGAATAGTAATTGTATCACTATGTGGAGGAGGTAATCCACAAATATGTTTTTCATTTACTTTAATCCCTCACTATATTGAGTAAAGGTCATAATTTTTAGTTTCATTATCATAATAACATATAATAATATTATTTATATTATTTTCAAAATGAATTTATTATTATACCTTGTTTATTTTATGTACAAGTTGAAATAAAATTGTATGAAATTAGTTAGGATCATTCACTCTTAATTAAGAGACATCATTTTGAATTATCTATAATCCATGAGGATTACTCTTATGAGATGAATGGAATAATTAGGGTGAAAGAAAATGTTATTATAATGTTTTTTATTAAGTACATTACGTGACCTAATTTTCAAATTGTGTGAATAAGTGGTGAGAAGTGTTTCCATATTATTTGGGAGTAGAGGGACATACCATGAACAACATATGTTATTTAATTTATTTCAATTATTTAACAATAAATTAAATGTATAATTTCTTGATATGACGAGTGATTATAATATTATATTATATAATAATGGAATATTTTTATCCAAAAATAATTCTATAGGTTCGTGTGAAAATTAATAAAATATCTTGTAACACTTTTGTAAACACATTTTAACATTAATTGTGCTAATAAACATTTACTATTTTATATAATCAATATGACCCAAAAATGATTCAACCCTATAACCATAAATTAAATATGATTTTTAGGAATATTGAATCCTAATTAATATATTATATTTTTATATGTGAAAAAATTTACTTTTAATTAATCATGAATTTATCAATTAAAACCCATTCTTAAAAATTAGTATTTTTATGTGTCATATATATGTTACTTCTATTTAATTCCTTGTAAAAACCTGAAATTGAATATTAAAAATAATTATGGAATATATAAACTATAAATTTCGCTTAATATATTAATAAATATGTATAAAATTAAATTTTTAAGACAAAAACATATTTAACAAATCAAAACAGTTTTATTAGAGAAATGCATTTCTGATCCAAAAAAAAATCATCTTATACCAAATTAATTTAAAATTTTCAATTTTATGTAATTAATTGAATTATTTCTAATTTTATAAAACATATGATACATTAAATTTTAATTAAGAATAATAGTATAAAAATAACTTGAATAGAAATGTGTAATGGCCTAGACCTCCTTGGCCTATTAATTTGTGAAAATATGGTGTTTTGAGGTGTTTTTGGAGGCAACGGTGACTCATTTCTAGTGTTTTAAAAAAACTTATTTTTTCTAATGGTGGGTCACTAACGATATGACAAAGGATAGTGGGTCTTCAACCGGTTGGTCCTAATAGGGATTCACATCATTGACATACAATGGATAATGGAAATGGTGTGTTGTGGATGGTGAGTTTCTAATGGCGAGTCACTGATAGTGAGTCATGTCAGCTACTGACAACAGTGAGTCATTGACGGTGGGCCACGACAGTAGCTCCCCAAATAGTGATGCATTGAATGGTTTCTCATTGAATGGTTACTCACCATTGGTAGCTCACCACCATTATCTCGCACCAGTTAATTGACCAATGTTGACTCGCCAATTAGTGACTCGTGACAGTCATATACACAATGGAAAGTCATTTCAATAGTTTTTTAGAATGTCTAGTTTAACGGTATATTTCCTGTTTCACCCCGTTAACATTTTATTCTATGTGAAATGATTTTAAAGCTCTGTTTATGTGTTTTTATGATTTTAAGAAGTAAGTAAAATGTATCATTAATTTCCTAATTCTCTAGAGACTTTAAGATTATTAAA
The DNA here is from genome assembly GCA_963277665.1 of Viscum album. Lineage (NCBI taxonomy): Eukaryota > Viridiplantae > Streptophyta > Magnoliopsida > Santalales > Viscaceae > Viscum > Viscum album. The sequence continues at coordinate 807,037,774 of OY728153.1, forward strand.
ATGAAAATTCAATATACACAATTAATGCCCAATTCAAAACAGTTTAATATTCTTTGAGTCTCGGATCTACTCCTTTAAATCCATATTGAATTCCATTTTTCTGTCTATCTATTTTCTATTGATACATAGCCATCAAAATCCCCTTATTCCCTGAGGATCCATAGGTATTTGTTTCACACTTTGATGCTATTTCTCTGGAACTTTCACACACCCAATTTTGTGAAACTATACAATAATGGTCTTCAGCTTCTCAATGTTGGGAACCCTTCGTCTCCCCTTTATTTGTGCATTATTTGGGGTGGGTGTACGAATCATTCCCATGTAAAGGAAGAAGTATCCAAAATAAATTAATATAATTGAAATAATATTAAAAATATAAACAGGGGATAGGGGAAGTGGATCATTTTTATAGTTCATTATTTATAGATGTTGTGATCTATATTGGCTATATGCCTATTAAAAATAAATGTCATTTGATGTCTTGGTTTATGCACTCGGGATGACTTTTGATGGCCTATTGTTGATCATGTTTTGAATGAATATATTTATATATATATGCAACTGATTAACCAAATAAATTTGGTTAAATAAATGGAAGCCCTATGATCATACATGTTCTATGATAACCCCTAAATTATCAAGGTGGAATTAAAGAATGAGTGATTTATAAATTTGAAATCATTGTCCCTTGTTTGGTGTGGTTATTTTTTTTGTATGGTTTTATTCTTTATTATGCCTTAAATGGTTGTGTGGTGCTAGGGATGATAGGAACACTATAAGGTGGGGTGGTACGGGTGGTTAAATGAAATCTCAAGTTGATAGGTTTACTAATTTTGGAATAGATGGTTAGTGTTTGAGAAGCAGAGATATAATTTTGGGTATTCATATGTTTTTGTTTCTGGGTGTGATGGGTGTGGTGTTATAATATAGCGGAGATATCTCGTTAGTTGTGAAGAGGTATGTAGCAGGGTTTTCCGATATGATGGGGGTTTTCCTGTTGATAAGAAGGACATGGAAAATGTCTTTGAATAGTGATGGTTGTAGTGGTTGGTATAGGGGTTGAACATTTTTGAAATATGAAGTGAGTTTCATTACTATGGTTCATTTTCCTTATCATTTTTTATGTTGTGTGACTTGTTCTATGAATTGGTAGGTTTATTCCCTTTGGGAAAGAATTAATAAATGGTTTTCATAATTAAGAATGATAATTCGTTAAATTATTTGGTTGGTGGTATGTTTGAGTAGTGGATTATTTTGAATATAATCCATATATAAACATCTAAATTTAATGTTTTTGGTGCTAAATTATTCATATAAAGTTAGTAAAAATGTTAGAAGTATCAAAGGGTCGGTGATTGTTTGATTGAGAACCCAAATGATGGGCTTTAGTGTTTGATACTATATATGCGTACATGTATTTACTATGGGTTTTCTACAAGAACCCATTTTTAGTTGATAACTATGTGAAAAACACCACCATAATCATGTGGGATGATATCCTTCCCGAACATCCCAGTGGGTGTATGGATGGCTGGCCACCTGCTCTTCCATGCCCCCACTTACATGTGGTGATATCCTAATATTCATCGAGGTGGAGGTGGTTTGGTTGGCCCATGTGTGTGAACGAGAGTTATGTTTCCCATGTGTCATTGCTATTATATGTGACATGGTATTATCATATGGGTTTGTGAGTGATAGGTGATGCGATATGTGGCCCAGGTGTCTCGCGGTGATATGAAATAGCGACGACCATGTGTGTATGGGTCAGTTGTGACAAGGTGGTTTTTGGAAGAGGTGGTAGTTCCAAGAACATTTCCATTAGGTATTTAGAGTGGATAATTAAAGGGAATGTGGTGTGGGTTACCCTATCATAAACATGATTACTATATTACATTACATGATGTGTGTTACTTGGTTAACTTCTCTTAAAGAGCTGGGAAATAGAAAGTATACATTTTTAGGTGATGTCAGTTCTTATGATTTCTCTCTAGAGTATTAGTATGATTATTTCACATGTGAATGATATACAATGTGGTATCCTACTGAATAAACATGTATTCTGACCATACATAATAAAATGACATTTAGGTTTCCAGTAGGATCATAGTTTCTATGATGGTTTGTTTTTGCTTTGACATTCGGACAGAAGCTTTTTCATTTCTTAGAATTGTTCTTTTGGTGTTTACATTAGAAATTTTCATTGTATTTGAAGAATTTTTTACATTAAAACATGCATGTGGTATGTATCTTCAATTCTTTTATATATTTTCCTTGAAGATGTTTTGTGGTTTACAAATCTTATCTCTGGATATTGGTTAATATAAAATGGGGAATGCCTCCCATTTTGTGAGATTTGTATACAAATTTTTATGTTCACCACCCTAGGTCCTACTTGATGTGGGACTTGGGGGTCATTATCTCTCATTATCTACTTCTAACTCAGGAGGCGAATCTTTGTAGGGAGGTGGTCGTGAATGAATGGTATCAATAGGATGTTAAGAGAAATGATAGATTTTGGAGTTATTCATAGTGAGGTTTTCATTTTTTTGTAGGGAAAAAAATGTGAGGTGATCTTGTTTCCTGACATAGGACATGGAAGGCCGACTACGACAAGGGATAATAGGTCCCCCATGAAAAGATACAATGACTTTGAGCATAATTAACGACCATGTGAGGTTACAATTTTTTAAGGTTTAGATATTTATAAAGGTACATGCATCATAAGGAATTGTGTTCTAGTTTGAATTGGGTGTTTTAGTGAATTTAAATAAATAATTAGTTAAAATGAATCTTAATTAAAATTCCATACTACATAGGCTTAATAGTTCCTTGTTTACCTTATAGCTATAGAACCTAGTCATCATCCATAGGTGGCTCTAGAAGTTGAGTCTCAACATGTAGATCTGGTTGTTTTGTGGACATTAGATCCAATGTAGGAGGAGAAGCAACGTAAGAAGTCATTATGTGTTATCTAACATCAATCTCTGGGAAAGTACAAGGGTTGTTTAATAGACATGTATATTGAGTGTTGGATCGAGGATCTTGTGTTCACCTTCAAACTGATCTAGGATTCCATATAGTGCTGGGTAACATTGGCGGTGTGCCAAATATGGGGAGCTATGAATAAGTACTGAACACATTACGTGGGGGATAGGAATGCGTATTATGTTCTGTGTGTTGATTTTGAGATGGGGTTCCAGGGAAAATTCTTTTCTTCAACCATGGTAGTTTAGAAGAGGTAAGAATTATTGTCCCACATAAAGGTATTATATGGATATGGCATATTCAGTTTAAAATTTAAGGATCTACTATTTATCTCCAAATATATTTCTAGATGAGGGTTCTCATGAAGACGCATAGAGGAGGCACTTCATCCTTCTAATTATTATGTGGTTACTCCCTTAACCTCGCCGACATAAAAGGAGGTACAAAAGAATGGGTAGTTATTCAAGAGGATGAACTCATGAGGAGGTATACCATGAGAGTGTGTTAGGCATAGTTAATCGAAGGTAAGGATATGAAAATATAGTCTAAGTTACCATGGCATTCATGGTTCGGACCTTCAGGGAAGAAACCTTGTGAGTTTATGTTTCAACCTTATATAACCCTTCACTATCCTCTAAGATTGGGTATTGTATGTTTTATCATTGGAATTAATTTTAATCTCTAGAGTCAATGCCCTAGGACCATTCAAGATCAGCATGATGGATGGGGGAACGTCTATCACCCACCTCAATAGTAGTTTCTAGTATATCCATTCTTGCAGTTGGGATAATAGCCTCATGCTCCACTGGGGAGAGACAGATCCAGTGGAGGCTAGACTCAATGTGTTCTCTAGAGAACACCACCCAGATATGGTCAAGGATTTGTTCTTTAAGAGAGGGTTATATAAGCTCAATGTGGTTAGATTTACACTATAGTGGAAAACATTTTAGTAGAGTCAGAGATTATTCGAGGTCTGGTCAGTATGTTCATTACTCTTACATTCACATTGTTTGATTCAAGATCTCCACACTCTAATATATCACTCGGTCTATCCCATGCTCTGGGAATAGACATAGAAAGTCTTCTCATTCCCTCAGTTTTGAGAACACATGTTAAAGGTCCAACCTCCTTTTTAGATGAGTGATGAGGATTTAGGCTATTGACAGGACTACATTGGTCTCATGGTGAACTCTTCATATTACAGATGAAACTATATGATTCTATCCTTAGTGTAGACTAGTTTTTCTATATTAATTCTATTAACAACTTCTTCTAGAAGAGGTTCGTGATTTCAGAAGTGTATGGCCAGTGTGTGTCATTCGTTGGAAGGAAGATTTTTCATATGTACTGTCAGCGTATGGGTCCCCATCATTCCTTGTTGATTGAGATGCTAGTACATTAAGTGGATACATTTATTGAGGAGGTCCCATAATTATTTGGGAGTTAATTGATGTATTCCTCTTTTTGGTCATGACTATACCCCTCAATGTGATGTTGATTTTTGGATAGACTTATAGATCGATGTTTATTCAATTTCAATGGAAGCATATTATATAGAACATTCAGATTTATTGGATTTGATGATTCAAAAAGATGATCTGATGTAGAATCATTTTATCCGTCCTAGTGTGTCAATGTGGGGTGCAAGTTTTTTATTAAAAAATGAAAATGGTGGTATTATGTTGTGAATAGACTATCGAAGTATGAATCAGGACATGGTCAAAAAAAATACCCTCTCTTGAAGAAAGATGATATTTTGGACCAGTTGATGGGGGAAATATGGTTCAATGAAGTCTATATGCACTCTTGGTATCAATATGTGTGGGTTATGGAATGTGATATCTAGAAGACAACATTCATTTGATGTTATGGCTACTTTGAGTTCATGGTAATTTCATTTAGGGTTACAAAGACATTATCCATTTTCATAGGGCTCATTAACTACATTATTTGTGAGTTCCTAGACTGGTTCTTCAATATATTTTTCGATTACATCTTGATCTTCTCATAATCAGAGGAGGAGTATAATGAGACACTCAAGACTGTCTTAGAAGTTCCAATATTCCACCAAATATATGGGTAGTTGTTCAAGTGTATGTTTTTTAAATGAGAGGTACATTTCAATTGTAATGTGGTGTCATTGTTTGGTGTTGTAGTGGACCCATCGAAGGTCGAGGTTGTCTTTTCCTATGCAGAACCCGAGAATGTTGTATAAGTTTCTAGTTTTCTCGGTATGGTGGGATATCACCATAGATTCATGCATGATTACTCTCGATTATTATCCCAGTTGACATCCATAACAATGAAATACCATGAAATATTTTGTAGTGAATAGTGTTTGGATGCATTCAACTACCTAACAAGGATATTGGTCAGTGATCCAATGCTTTGGTTTCAAGATGAAGTTGTTTTGTTCATGGTGTTTTCTAATTCTTCTTGATTAGTTTTGGGAAGTCTGATGATGCAACATCATCGGGTGATTTCTTTTTAATCATGTAAGTTACACCTCAATGAACATAACAATGCCACCCATGATCTGGAGCTAGATATAGTCACATTCAATCTAACTTTATTGTGACATTACCTCATTGGAGTGGTGCTTTGTGATCTTCAAATACCACAATAGCTCGAGGAATATATTTTCCCTGTGAGATATGAACTTTTGATAGTGGAGGTGGATGGATTTTCATAAACACAAATATTTTGATATATCCTACACCTTAGTAATGTGGAATTTCATTGATGATTCATTGTGCAGTAATTTGTAGAAGGAGGTAGTTTAGGAATCTACAGATGCTTGGAAGGCGAATGAGGTGTGGGTTTCATTGTAGGTAGATTCTTTGATAGATGTTTGTAGTGGTTGTATATTATAGTTAATAGTATAGTCTTCTCTAATTTAGTAGTTGTAGGAGTATTATTGGGGAGTCTCGGAGACAGATGTGATACATGTTCACAGTTACCATGGTGATACTCTATAGGGATGGTCAAATGATGGTTTGAATTAGATGATGTTTCATTAAAGGATTCATGATCCGGTGGTGATGCACGAGGATTTTCTCCATGATATTCACATCACTCCTTTAGTTGTACAACCAGGTGTTTCCATGTTGTATCGTGTCTTGAGAGAGCCATTTGGGTGACCAAGGATGGAATAAGAGGTATTAGAGTTTATGGTAAGGTGCGTAGTGTGTTAGTAGGTAACGGTTGAGCACCATGTTCCTAGGGGGTGGGGGTTCTATAGTGCCAAGATTTCCTTATATAGATGTGGGATGGCGTGTGGGAAGACTTCATCAATGTGATACCCTAAGATATAGGAGTATAATATGATATCTAGGTATTAATGGATCAGTAGAAAAAATTGGATCACCTCTTAGAAATCAAGGACTCGGGCAAAGTGGATGCCATTGTAATAAGGTATCTGGATTAGGGGTGAGGATGCATGGAGTTACGAGATCTATTATCATCGATCAAGATACATATTTTACCTCACAAGTCTAGAATGTATTTATGCATCCCTCTGGCCCTCAATTACGCTTCAACACTGCATTCTCCCTTAGATAGATGGGAAGACAGAGCGCACTGTCCTAATGATGGAGGATATTTATAGAACATTCCTCTAAGACCTTGGTGGATCTTGGGTGCGGAACATTCCCTTGGCGTAGTTTTTATATAATAATAGCAATCCATTTTCCATTATAATGGTTCAATTTGAAGCTTTTCGAAGAAGAATTTTTCATTCACCATTATGCTGAATAGTGGATGGGGAGATAACTGTTATAGGTCATTTGGTACTACAAATCATGATAATGAATATTCATATCGTTAATGAGATGATGAAAATGTCATTGGATTGGCAGAATATGAATGAAAATTGCAGGAGGATGCCTTTGGTGTTTGAGGTTGGGGATCACGTTTTCTTAATGGGTTCCCCTCAACACCGATAGTAGACGTTTCACAATGGGAGAAATCTTTAGTTGAGGTTCATCGGGTCCTTTGAGTGGTTGAGGTAAGTGGGTGATGTGGAATACCAATTGGAACATTCATCAATGTTGGAGAAGGTCTACAATGTCATTAACATCTCTCATCTTCAACAGTACCCTCACTATGACCCCCTTGTCATTGACTGGGGAGATTTTTTTGTCTAACATGACGTGATTTTTATAGAGTGGCCAATAGAGATACAAGATCATCAGGATAAGATGATTCATGGATGGACCATTCCCTTGGTTAATGTATTTTGGAGGAATGGAGGCCTAGAGAAAACTACTTAGTAATTGGATACATATATGTGTTCCCAGTACCTAAATTTGTTATGATTTTTTTGTGATTCCCATTGTGATGTAATGCTTGAACCATTATTGTTATGATGTGAGTTGTTTCTTAGTAATGAAATGTGTGATACAATTATATATTATAAAAATGGTATGACCTAATTCGTAACGGAGATACATGAATGGATATGAAATTAATACTCTTTGTGAGAGTCAATGGTACCCAGAGCTGAAGGTATGTCGACAGGGAAGAAGGAATTTCTTGATTCTTCTATCTGGACAATGTGTATTTTGGTTCTTGCATGTTGTGTATGGTGGTCATTTGGGGTAGTAGGGGTTTTAGGAGGAGTTTATGGATGTTGGGGTTTCACTCCAACATGGGAAAAACATGGGGTTTTTTATAGTTGGAACATCAGATCCCAAAATCATTGAGGTGTTCCATATATATCTACATCATAGAGAGGTATCTCGTAGGGTGGTTGTTCAGACCCATTTTTCCTTCTTCGATTCTTTTTTGAATTATCGATGAATAAAATAGTTTGAGAGGTAAATGATTTAATGATGTAGACATCCTCAGTTCACTATTTTTATAAAATATGTAGTTTGATGTGTTCTTGGATGAAATGGTTACCCATTTCAAGAGTTTTCCAAAAATCTAGTCTTTCCAACACTAGGTCGGTAATAGTTGCTCATTTTTTGGTGGGTCATCCATTGGTAGGTCCCAAAAGTGATTCACGTTATTGAATCACAACAGTCAGTGACTAATGATTAGTTATTAATTATGAGACACTAATAGTGATTTGTGTCGCTCACTCTGAACATTTAATCACTGACTGTGGGTTGTGACTGTGAGTCACGATGGTAACTCAATGAATGGTGGCTCAGTATACAATGGAACACCGAATAGCGACTCCTTGAATAGTGACTCACCAGAAGTGGAATCACCATTAGTATCTTATCATTAGTCCTTCAATGCCAGACACCAGTACATCATTATTTATTTCTCTTTTCTATTGATACCCATTTGTACCAGAAAAATTCTTCCCTAGGGATACACACTTTTTTGTTTCACCCTTGGATCATATTTATCTAAAGCCTTGTGTTGTCTATCATTATTTTCAAAAACATGTGTGATGGGGTTAATAATATTTTCTATTTGAAGGAATTTGAATCCTATATTAATTAAGATAATTTAATCATCTTTAAAAAATAAAAATGGGATTTGGGAAAGTGGAACATGCATCTATTTCATTGTCTATTGAGATTGCGATCTATATGGGTAATATGCCTACTGAAACTCATGGAAATTTTTGGTATTTGTTCTTGAACAAGGGATGAATCGTGATATATTTTTTATGATAATTTTTTCAAAAATTATATATATATATATATATTAAATTTATAAACTATTTAAATTTTGTTACATAATCGGATTCCCTGTGATTGAACATGTTTAATGATAACCGATGAGTTATCAAACTGAAATTAAAAAATGAATGTTTGCTAAATCTGAATTAACCCTCCCTTGTTTTAAGGGGCTTTGTGATTTATGTGGTTTTTTGTATTTTTTTTGTTTCTTTGTGTGGTGTTGGGGTTGAGAGCATGATTGTATGCTTGGGTGGTATGAATGGTGAAATATAATCTCTGTAGGATAGATTGATTGAATGTGGAATAGATTTTTAGTTTTTGAGTAGTGGAGCTGTAGGTCTAGGTTGTGATATGTTTATCTTACTCGGTGAGATGGTTGTGGAGTTTTATAGAGTGGGGCTATCACGTTTATTGTGATGAGGTTTCATATATGGTTTTAGAGTTAGTTGGGTGTATTCTTAATGAGAGTAAGAACATATCATAATTACTTTGATGAATGATGGTGGCAGTTATTGGTATTTAGGTTGAACAGAGAGAAAATATGAATTCAGTTTCTTTACTCTGGTTTTTTTTCCCATGGATTGTTTAAGTTATGTGGAGTTTTGTGTGATGTTATTTGAAGTTTTTGGGTAGGGATTTAATGAATATATAGTTCCAATAATGATGAATTATAATATATTAAATGAGTATTCAAGGGTGGGAATATTTGAGTATTTATGTGTTGAAATTGGATTTCATTTATCTACTTCTAATGTGAATGTTACTAGGGTTAAATAAGGAATTTAGAGGTAGCATGATAGATGGTTGTATCATAGGGTGGTTTATAGTTTTATTGAGATCCCATAGGCAGGGTTTGAGTGTTTGAATCTTTATATACGTACGTTAATTTTTTTTCTATTTTCTTTAGGCACCCCACCCTAGTACTAACATTTATGTGAAAAAATAACATAAAACCCACTTTTGAATTTATTTTTTTATATGTGAGAATAATTATCTGATAATTGTGTATATTTTAATTATGAATTAATAACAAACAAATTAACTAATAAATTGAAATTTATATCTATTTATGTTAATAGAAAAAATCATACCATCCAATTTAATTGATACATTTTAGTTCTATACTAAATAGATGTTTATATAGACTCAATGTTGTCTATAAGGAAACCTATCGAAAAATAAATGTTTTATTTGAATGTTAATACATAAAAAATCTTAGCGTGTAATAGTTAAAATAATAATTAGAAATTTTAATTCAAAAGGTTTTATTTTGATTTAAAATGGAATATTTTCATTTTATCATTCCTATAATGTATCATATAACTGGGTTTTGGTTTTGTCATATTCCAATAAATTTTTAAATATTTTTATTTACAATCAGTAACATTTTTTCATATGTTTTTTATATTATCAATTTCTTACAAATTTCAATTTTTGATTCTATATCATAATTCTCAAATAAATATTAAAATAATTCATTTTAATGTTCATAATAATGATTATTTTAATCACCATTAATACAAGGATAATAATTACCTTCAAATAAATACTTTAAATTTGGTTATTGGGTCTTTCAATAATCTCTTCAAAAGTATTTCAACATATATACCAGTCATAGTAAATATATAAAAATATGCTCTTATCATCATCCAACCTAAAAATCAAAATAAAAAATACATTAATTTAAAAATATACTTGTAGAAACACTTAATATGGAATTTCATATATAAGACTACCTCAAGGATCATCATAGCCTGGAAATCATCAATGTAACCTCTTTGTATAATTTAATTTTTGATATGTTCATTTCATCAACCATGTATTTCTATATTATTCAAGAAAAAATTGTTTTGAATATTATCATCATATTCTAGGTGATTATGGCCTTCATAATATAACCTCACACTTTATTGTTATATGAAATTTCATCAATCTCATATCCCTATCTTATCTCATAAAACTATATTTCTATTATTTTGATTCAACCATCTCAATAATATATAATGTCATTATTTTTTATAAATCTATCTTACATTGAACAGAAACCTCAAAATAATTATTAATTGCTTTATAATAATTTATTTGTAAATTTAAAAATTATAAAAAATAGAAAATATATCATTTTGTTTTAGTAGATAATAATATCACGATAGTTAGAAAATAAATATTATTTACTACAATCACATCGGATGAATTTATATTATCATAATAATGACTTTTAATACATTGGAAATAATGTAAAAATTACGTATACTAGGATAGTGTGATTTCATAGAAACATAACCTCGAGATTTTCCATGATAATTCATTTATATAGATATGTAATTTTATATAGAAACATGACGATGCATTTGGCATAATCATGGTTCCATGATATGTGGTAATTTTGTTTAAACTAGTTATGAAAGGATAATTTCTAACTATTATTCCATTATACTAAAATTGGACTAATGAGTTCCCTATTGGAAATAAATTCATCTAATAACCTAACATATATTTGGATAAAAAACAACAAATAAAAATAAAATTGAATGGAAAAAAAATCAAAATATAAAAACAATTGGAAAGAGTATAATTTTTCAAAAATATGTTTATATTTTTTTCATAAAAACTAAATTCAATTTTTAAGTGGGAGAAAAAAAGTAAATGACTATAATAAGATAATTAAATATCAATGTAAAATATCAAAACGTTAAATAAACTATATATTGTTCAACCCATGGAACATACATAGACTTGAGAAAATGAAAGGGTTACTCGACTATTGATCCATTCATGTTTTGAATTAATGGTTCAAAATAATTATCAAAATGTTTTTGATTATATGACTTAGTTATAATTTTAATTTCAACATTTCACGGTCTATTTAATAATCATGGAACATGAATAATAACATTTCAAATATTTTTTATTGAATCATCTTCAATATATAATTAAAAGTTATGGTACATGTGAAAAAACACAAAACTTGATCATCCCAATAATAATACCAATCATGATGTGTTAAATTATATATGATATCAATGTGTGTATTCATATTCAAAATATGATGAAATAACATCAATTGTAATTATTATAATAAAAAATCATTTTTAATTTTTTACACAATTGTATTATAATTAGTAACATATATTAGCATTATTTATGAAGGTGATCCACCTAACCAAAAATAAAATGTCCTAAAAATATTGAATGAAATTAAAATTTTCAATATTAACTTATTAAAAAAAATATCTTCTTATATTTATTGTACTTTTATTTTAATATCATGATGATTTATAATGAATAAGTTTCAGAGTAACAACATAAGGAAAATTTTATATTTTGTAAACATTAATTTCATTGAATATGTCAAATAATCGATAATAATTTATCATTATTTTGATACCACTAGGGCTTATTCATGAGATTATGGGATATAAATAAAGGAGAAACTTATAAGAAATTTAATATTTGAATTATCATGTTATAAAATTAATTTTACAGAATTGTTATAAGGATCACTTCATTATAAGTAAAAACAAAGAACATTTTTTAATTGCCCTAACCCCAGTAGTATGGAGACAGTGCATCACATTATTAAATTTTCATATATATCTGATTTAAATACCAAAGGACCGATAATTTTAGTAGTTTTGGAACACATATTACCTATATAAACCTGACATTATAATATAAAACATAATATAAATCCTATAAAAAAATTCAGTGTACCCATGTTCTCATATATTAACCCTTCATATCAACCATTAGCATTATAGAAATAAATAAAATGTATGAAAGGGTGAGTTATGATTCTCAGTAGGGGTTATAGTATAGAAGTATTTATCATAAATAAGAATAAACATTAATTTAATGTGAATAAATGAGACACAATACATTTAAACATAGTCTTTAGCATAATATTGAAAGAATAAATAATACCATATAAAATAATCACATGATCTAGAAAGAATAACCATGACTATTATTCAAGTTGAATAATCACACCAAATATCAATAACAAGTCTCAAGTTGAGGGAATTCATAATGAGAGACATCATAATCATACTTTCAAGGTTTCGACTAAGACAACATACTGAAATGTGTAATAAATCATCCCACACCCAAACTAGATTGTCTCATTAAACCTACTGATGCTTCAAGGGGATTGAGGGGTCCTCAAATATCACTTACATATAAAAAACCAATCCTTATATGAACATATAAACAACATAAACATTCATATTGTAAAATTGCACATAAAGTATCAACATGATAACCATAAACCATGAATGGTATGAAAATAATATATTTATACTCAAACAGATCATAATACTTTAAATAATATATGGTAGATTTTTTCATAATAGATCAACCTTAATAAAGCATAATATCAAAAAATCGTTTTTCATATAGATTAAAATCTTCATGTAAAATCTTTAAAAATCTCATTATAGAAATATCCATTTTAACGTTCAAATAATTTATTTAGAAAGGAGTGTAATAATAAAATGGAAAGTTTTATTTCCATCAAACCTTGTAAATGTGTAAATTATGCTTCAAATAATTATTCACAAATGATGGTATAAAAATCCACTCAGGATGCATATGGAAAAAAACTATTCATCAAAAAATGATACAAAATACATTGTTTGAAAAATGACAAAAACAATCAATTAAAACCATTTTATAAAAAAGTAAAACATGGAAAAAATGACATTAATATTTAATAGAATATTAGTTAAATCATTTTTTAATCCATTTTTAGAAAATTTTTATATGGATGATAAATATTCCTCATTGGATACACACATATAATCAATCCCTAATAATAATAAAATTGTTAAATTAACCCTTACCATTTACTTTTCTTTTGATGGATGTTCATTAAAATCTAGTATAATGTTTAAAAAAATGTTATTAAATTATTTTAGTACCATATACATTTTCATGATATCATATATTGTCTTCTAAAAATATCTTATCACATGTTTTTTAATTATATATTGTTATTACCATTGTTTCATGTGTTTCCTGCTTAATTTTCCTGTGCATGTTTTGTCATCTAAGTCATGTTTCATATACATAGAATAATTTTCTTTCAAATAAAAAATATATTAATTTAATATATATAATATTTATTCACTATATACATTTTTATAATAACTATTTAATCGTTATTGTGTAAAATTAATCCCATCACATTGTGTAAACAGTATATTGTATGTACACTTGAGTGAAGATTTTATTACCTTACTAGTGAAAGGGTGTGAAATTGAATAGAATGTTAATTATAAATAATCAATATCATTTAATATTAATTATTTATATTCATTATAGTAATCATTATATAAATCCAAATATAGTTGTTAGGAAAAACATATTACACAATTATGTTGATACGGTTGGTCACACGTATGCACGCAAGGTGATTTAGTTTTCCATTTGAATGATAAAAGGTATCATCTGTTTGTACCATAATAATAATAAAATATCATATTGTATATTTTACTGTATTTATTAATTGAAAATGGGAACAACATATAAAGAGGACGTAGAATAGGAAATAATATCAAAGTAGTCGGTAAATAGGATTACATCTTCATTAGAAGACCTCTATTGGATCTTTTAATTGGGTCCCCAGTGTTTGACTTTGGAGAATTATAGAATCTATAGTATGTTTATATAGATGTTTATAATATAAGTTGTTTTTTCATGGAATATTTATGTGTCATAAAGTGATGATATTCATTGAGGGATGTGGTTTTTTTGTAGTTGGTGTGAGGGTCACCTTTGGAAACTGTAAAAATATTAAATTAATATATATTAATTTATAATTCTAAATGGCTCCAAAGTAAGTTATTTAACTTATAATTTGTGTATGGGTCAATATAATCTCAACCAATTATTTAATACAAGTTTATTTCTTGTTATCAAACACATATTTTGGCATTAACCTTTAGTCAAAAACATTAACTCTTTTCAAGATAACATCGATTAGTACTATTTTTGAATCATTATAGTTAGTTAATAATTCTAAAAGAACCAAAAAATGGAAAATTGATGACTAATAAACATCATAAAAATATATTGGATAAATTTTAGATATTTTAAAATTTTAGTTCTTTTAATAATATATTATTAATTTTAAATAATCATTAATGTCGATTTTGATGCCTCTCATTTCATAATATTATTAAAATTGAAATAAAAAATACAACATTTAGAAAAACAATTAATTCATCCCTAATATATATAGTTCATATATTAAATTCTTGGAGTAAATTCATTATTTTATATAATATTAATTTTAATATTTTTAATATCATTTATTTGATATCTCTAATAACTATATACTAAAAACATCATCATTATATAAGACTCTAGGTTAATTATTTATTTCCTAAAAAATAAGATAAATTATCCAACTAATTAATAACATATTTATATTTCAATTTACCATTTATAATATAGTATGTCTTCTTTATATCCATATATTAAAAATGGTATATCTATTAAATTATGACAAAGACATATGAAACTCTTCATTAAAGAAAAAATAATAAATGTCATACTTGAACCCTTGTGGATTCAAAAAGTTTATTATTTAGTACCAAGTAATATTTTGGTCACAACCCATTCATCCAATTAAATTAGGATAGGTTTTAGTGTAATTTTATAATATTTATTATATAAACATTACCTTTAATTACACAATATACCCTTAACCAATGTAATAATTTCATAACTAAAGCTTCAATTTATATGGACAAAAATTAAAGAATATTATTTAAATAATTTCAAAGCTCTAATTCCAAATATAGAATAAAATTTTCAAAATTAAAAATATATAAGTTTTAGAAATCAATTTAAAAATATTCATGTTTACGGTGTGATAAAATATGATGTTTAAGAATTTAAAATATGGAAACATATTATATCTAAATTCAAGGTAAAATTGATACCAATGACCTAAAAGGAATTAAAATTATAATAAAATAATCTTAATATACTTTAAAGAATTATAAAATACTTTAACACTAGACATTATTTCACCGAAAAAGATGATTTCAATTAAATTTAGTATTATCCACTATTCATTCAAAAATGAATCTTATCAAAAATATTCCAAAAATAAAATAAAAGTAAATTTAAACATTCCTATTTAAAAAAATAACTACATTTTATCAAATATTATTTATAAACATTTCAAAAATTAGAGGTAAATAGGATCAACATTAAAAGGGGGTAGAACTCCATTTAGAAAAATATAGTTTTTAATTGAAAAGGTTTTATTTTGATTTAATATGGAATATTTTCATTTTATCATTACTATAATGTATCATATAACTAGGTTTTGGTTTTGTTATATTCCAATAAATTTTTAAATATTTTTATTTACAATCAGTATCATTTTTTCATATGTTTTTTATATTATCAATTTCTTACAAATTTCAATTTTTGATTCTATATCATAATTCTCAAATAAATATTAAAATAATTCATTTTAATGTTCATAATAATGATTATTTTAATCACCATTAATACAACGATAATAATTACCTTAAAATAAATACTTGAGATTTGGTTATTGGGTATTTCAATAATCTCTTCAAAAGTATTTCAACATATATACCTGTCATAGTAAATATATAAAAATATGCTCCTATCATCATCCAACCTAGAAATCAAAATTAAAAATACATTAATTTAAAAATATACTTGTAGAAACACTTAATATGGAATTTCATATATAAGACTACCTCAAGGATCATCATAGCCTGGAAATCATCAATGTAACCTCTTTGTATAATTTAATTGTTGATATGTTCATTTCATCAACCATGTATTTCTATATTATTCAAGAAAAAATTGTTTTGAATATTATTATCATATTTTAGGTGATTATGACCGTCATAATATAACCTCACACTGTATTTTTATATGAAATTTCATCAATCTCATATCCCTATCTTATCTCATAAAACTATCTTTCTTTTATTTTGATTCAACCATCTCAATAATATATAATGTCATTATTTTTTATAAATCTATCTTACATTGAACAGAAACCTCAAAATAATTATTAATTTCTTTAGAATAATTTATTTGTAAATTTAAAAATTATAAAAAATAAAAAATACGTCATTATGTTTTAGTGGATAATAATATCACGATAGATAGAAAATAAATATTATTGACTACAATCACATCAGATGAATTTATATTATCATGATAATGACTTTTAATACATTGGAAATAATGTAAACATTACATATACTAGGATAGTGTGATTTCATAGAAACATAACCTCGAGATTTTCCCTGATAAATAATTTATATAGGTATGTAATTGTATATAGAAACATGAAGATGCATTTGGCATAATCATGGTTCCATGATATGTGGTAATTTTGTTTAAACTAGTTATGAAAGCATAATGTCTAACTGTTATTCCATTATACTAAAATTGGACTAATGAGTTCCCTCTTGGAAATAAATTCATCTAATAACCTAACATATATTTGGATAACAAAACAATAAATAAAAATAAAATTGAATGGAAAAACAAATTTTCAAAATATAAAAACAATTGGAAAGAGTATAATATTTCAAAAATATGTTTATATTTTTTTCATAAAAACTAAATTCAATTTTTAAGTGGGAGAACAAAAAGTAAATGACTATAATAAGATAATTAAATATCAATGTAAAATATCTAAACATTAAATAAACTATATATTGTTCAACCCATGGAACATACATAGACTTGAAAAAATGAAAGGGTTACTCGACTATCGATCCATTCATGTTTTGAATTAATGGTTCAAAACAATTATCAAAATGTTTTTGATTATGTGACTTATATATAATTTTAATTTCAACATTTCATGATCTATTTAATAATCATGGAACATGAATAATAACATTTCAAATATTTTGTATTCATTCATCTTCAATATATAATTAAAAGGTATGGTACATGTGAAAAAACACAAAACTTGATCATCCCAATAATAATACCAATCATGATGTGTTAAATTATATATGATATCAATGTGTGTATTCATATTCAAAATATGATGAAATAACATCAATTGTAATTATTATAATAAAAAATCATTTTTAATTTTTTACAAAATTTTATTATAATTAGTAACATATATTAGCATTATTTATGAAGGTGATCCACCTAACCAAAAATAAAATGTCCTGAAAAGAATGAATGAAATTAAAATTTTCAATATTTACTTATTAAAAAAAATTACCTTCTTATATTTATAGTACTTGTATTTTAATATCATGATGATTTATAATGAATAAGTGTCAGAGTAACAACATAAAGAAAATTTTATGTTTTGGAAACATTAATTTCATTGAATATGTCAAATAATCAATAATAATTTATCGTTATTTTGATACCACTAGGGCTTATTCATGAGATTATGGGATATAAATAAAGGAGAAACTTATAAGAAATTTAATTTTTGAATTATAATGTTATAAAATTAATTTTATAGAATTGGTATAAGGATAACTTCATTATAAGTAAAAATAAAGAACATTTTTGAATTTCCCTAACCCCAGTAGTATGGAGAAAGTGCCTCACATTATTAAATTTTCATATATATCTGATTTAAATACTAAATTACCGATAATTTTAATATTTTTGGAATATATATTACCTAAATAAACCTGACATTACAATATAAAACATAATATAAATCCTATTAAAAAAATTCAGTGTACCCATATTCTCATATATTAACCCTTCATATCAACCATTAGCATTATAGAAATAAATAAAATGTATGAAAGGGGTGAGTTTTTATTCTCAGTAGGGGTCATAGTATAGGAGTATTTATCATAAATAAGAATAAACATTAATTTAATGTGAATAAATGAGACATAATACATTTAAACATAGTCTTTAGCATTATATTGAAAGAATAAATAATACCATATAAAATAATCACATGATCTAGAAAGAATAACCATGACTATTATTCAAGTTGAATAATCACCCCAAATATCAATAACAAGTCTCAAGTTGAGGGAATTCATAATGAGAGACATCATAATCATACTTTCAAGGTTTTGGCTAAGACAACATACTGAAATGTGTAATAAATCATCCCACACCCAAACTAGATTTTCTCATTAGACCTACTGATGCTTCAAGGGGCTTGAGGGGTTCTTAAATATCACTTACATATAAAAAACCAATCTTTATATGAATATATATACACCATAAACATTCATATTATGAAATTGCACATGAAGTATCAACACGATAACCATAAACCATGAATGGTATGAAAATAGAATAACTATACTCAAACAGATCCTAATACTTTAAATAATATATGGTAGATTTTTTCAAAATAGATCAACATTAATAAAGCATAATATCAAAAAATCGTTTTTCATATAGATTAAAATTTTCATGTAAAATCTTTAAAAATCTCATTATAGAAATATCCATTTTAACGTTCAAATCATTTATTTCGAAAGGTGTGTAATAATAAAATAGAATGTTTTATTTCCATAAAACCTTGTAAATGTGTAAATTATGCTTCAAATAATTATTTACAAATGATGGTAGAAAAATCCACTCAGGATGCATATGGAAAAAAACTATTCATCAAAAAATGATACAAAATACCTTATTTGATAAATGAAAAAAACAATCAATTAAAACAATTTTATAAGAAAGTAAAACCTGGAAAAAATGACATTAATATTTACTATAATATTAGTTAAATCATTTTTGAATCCAATTTTAGAAAATTTTTATAGGGATGATTAATATTCCTCATTGGATACACACATATAATCAATCCCTAATAATAATAAAATTGTTAAATTAACCCTTACCATTTACTTTTCTTTTGATGGATGTTCATTAAACTCTAGTATAATGTTTAAAAAAATGTTATTAAATTATTTTATTACCATATACATTTTTGTGATATCATATATTGTCTTCTAAAAATATCTTATCACATGTTTTTTAATTATATATTGTTATTACCATTGTTTCATGTGTTTCCTGCTTAATTTTCCTGTGCATGTTTTGTCATCTAAGTCATGTTTCATATACATAGAATAATTTTCTTTCAAATAAAAAAATATATTAATTTAATATATATAATATTTATTCACTATATACATCTTTATAATAACTATTTAATCGTTATTGTGTAAAATGAATCCCATCACATTGTGTAAACAGTATATTGTATGTACACTTGAGTGAAGATTTTATTACCTTACTGGTGAAATGGTGTGAAATTGGATAGAATCTTAATTATTAAGAATAAATATCATTTCATATTAATTATTTATATTCATTATAGGAATCATTATATAAATCCAAATATAGTTGTTAGGAAAAACATATTACACAATTATGTGGATACGGTAGGTCACACGTATGCATGCATGGTGATTTAGTTTTCCATTTGAATGATAAAAGGAATCATCTGTTTGTACCATAATAATAATAAAATATCATATTGTATATGTTACTTTATTTATTAATTGAAAATGGGAACAACATATAAAGAGGTCGTAGAATAGGAAATAATATCAAAGCAGTCGGTAAATAAGATTACATCTTCATTAGAACACCTCTTTTGGATCTTTTAATTGGGTCCCCAGTGTTTGACTTTGGATAATTATAGAATATATAGTATGTTTATATAGATGTTTATAATATATGTTGTTTTTTCATGGAATATGTATGTGTCGTAAAGTGATGATATTCATTGAGGGAGGTGGTTTTTTTGTAGTTTATGTGAGGGTCACCTTTGGAAACCGTAAAAATATTAAATTGATAGATATTAATTTATAATTATAAATGGCTCCAAATTAAGTTATTTATGTTATAATTTGTGTATGGGTCAATTTAATCTCAACCAATTATTTAATAGAAGTTTATTTCTTGTTATCAGACATATATTTTGGCATTAACCTTTAGTCAAAAACATTAACTCTTTTCATGATAACATCGATTAGTACTATTT
Organism: Viscum album; assembly: GCA_963277665.1. NCBI lineage: Eukaryota > Viridiplantae > Streptophyta > Magnoliopsida > Santalales > Viscaceae > Viscum > Viscum album. The sequence continues at coordinate 807,058,408 of OY728153.1, forward strand.
TTGAATCATTATAGTTAGTTAATAATTATAAAAGAACCAAAAAATGGAAAATTGATGATAAATAAACATCATAAAAATATATTGGATTAATTTTATATATTTTAAAATTTTAATTCGTTTAATAATATATTATTAATTTTAAATAATCATTAATGTTGATTTTGATGCCTCTCATTTCATAATATTATTAAAATTGAAATAAAAAATACAACATTTAGAAAAACAATTACTTCATCCCTAATATATATGGTTCATATATTAAATTCTTGGAGTAAATTCATTATTTTATATAATTTTAATTTTAATATTTTTAATATCATTTATTTGATATCTCTAATAACTGTATACTAACAACATTATCATTATATAAGCCTCTAGGTTAATTATTTATTTCCTAAAAAAATAAGATAAATTATCCAACTAATTAATAACATATTTATATTTCAATTTACCATTTATAGTATAGTATGTCTTCTTTATATCCTTATATTAAAAATGGTATATCTATTAAATTATGACAAAGACATTTGAAACTATTCATTAAAGAAAAAATAATAAATGTCATACTCGAAACATTTTGGATTCAAAAAGGTTATTATTTAGTACCAAGTAATATTTTGGTTGCAACCCATTCATCCAATTAAATTAGGACAGGTTTTAGTGTAATTTTATAATATTTATAATATAAACATTACCTTTAATTACACAATATACCCTTTACCATTGTAATAATTTCATTACTAAAGCTTCAATTTATATGGACAAAAATTAAAGAATATTATTAAAATAATTTCAAAGCTCTAATTCCAAATATAGAATAAAATTTTCAAAATTAAAAATACATAAGTTTTAGAAATCAATTTAAAAATATTCATGTTTACGGTGTGATAAAATAGGATGTTTAATAATTTAAAATATGGAAACATATTATATCTAAATTCAAGGTAAAATTGATGCCAATGACCTAAAGGAATTAAAATTATAATAAAATAATCTTAATATACTTTAAAGAATTATAAAATACTTTAACACTAGACATTATTTCACCGAAAAAGATGATTTCAATTTAGTATTATCCACTATTCATTCAAAAATGAATCTTATCAAAAATATTCCAAAAATAAAATAAAAGTAAATTTAAACATTCCTATTTAAACAAATAACTACATTTTATCAAATATTATTTATAAACGTTTCAAAAATTAGAGGTAAATAGGATCAACATTAAAAGGGGGTAGAACTCCATTTAGAAAAATATAGTTTTTAATTCAAAAGGTTTTATTTTGATTTAATATGGAATATTTTCATTTTATCATTCCTATAATGTATCATATAACTAGGTTTTGGTTTTGTTATATTCTAATAAATTTTTAAATATTTTTATTTACAATCAGTATCATTTTTTCATATGTTTTTTATATTATCAATTTCTTACAAATTTCAATTTTTGATTCTATATCATAATTCTCAAATAAATATTAAAATAATTCATTTTAATGTTCATAATAATGATTATTTTAATCACCATTAATACAACGATAATAATTACCTTAAACTAAATACTTGAGATTTGGTTATTGGGTCTTTCAATAATCTCTTCAAAAGTATTTCAACATATATACCAGTCATAGTAAATATATAAAAATATGCTCCTATAATCATCCAACCTAGAAATCAAAATTAAAAATACATTAATTTAAAAATATACTTGTAGAAACACTTAATATGGAATTTCATATATAAGACTACCTCAGGGATCATCATAGCCTAGAAATCATCAATGTAACCTCTTTGTATAATTTAATTGTTGATATGTTCATTTCATCAACCATGTATTTCTATATTATTCAAGAAAAAAAAATTTGAATATTATTATCATATTCTAGGTGATTATGGCCTTCATAATATAACCTTACACTGTATTGTTATATGAAATTTCATCAATCTCATATCCATATCTTATCTCATAAAACTATCTTTCTGTTATTTTGATTCAACCATCTCAATAATATATAATGTCATTATTTTTTATAAATCTATCTTACATTGAAAAGAAACCTCAAAATAATTATTAATTTCTTTATAGTAATTTATTTTTAAATTTAAAAAATATAAAAAATAGAAAATATGTCATTTTGTTTTAGTGGATAATAATATCACGATAGATAGAAAATAAATATTATTGACTAAAATCACATCGGATGAATTTATACTATCATGATAATTACTTTTAATACATTGGAAATAATGTAAAAATTCCATATACTAGGATAGTGTGATTTCATAGAAACATAACCTCGAGATTTTCCCTGATAAATCATTTATATAGGTATGTAATTGTATATAGAAACATGACGATGCATTTGGAATAATCATGGTTCCATGATATGTGGTAATTTTGTTTAAACTAGTTATGAAAGGATAATTTCTAACTGTTATTCCATTATACTAAAATTGGACTAATGAGTTCCCTCTTGGAAATAAATTCATCTAATAACCTAACATATATTTGGATAACAAAACAATAAATAAAAATAAAATTGAATGGAAAAAACAAATTTTCAAAATATAAAAACAATTGGAAAGAGTATAATTTTTCAAAAATATGTTTATATTTTTTTCAAAAACTAAATTCAATTTTTAAGTGGGAGAACAAAAAGTAAATGACTATAATAAGATAATTAAATATCAATGTAAAATATCAAAACATTAAATAAACTATATATTGTTCAACCCATGGAACATACATAGACTTGAAAAAATGAAAGGGTTGCTCGACTATCGATCCATTCATGTTTTGAATTAATGGTTCAAAACAATTATCAAAATGTTTTTGATTATGTGACTTAGATATAATTTTAATTTCAACATTTCACGATCTATTTAATAATCATGGAACATGAATAATAACATTTCAAATATTTTTTATTCATTCATCTTCAATATATAATTAAAAGGTATGGTACATGTGAAAAAACACAAAACTTGATCATCCCAATAATAATACCAATCATGATGTGTTAAATTATATATGATATCAATGTGTGTATTCATATTCAAAATATGATGAAATAACATCAATTGTAATTATTATAATAAAAAATCATTTTTAATTTTTTAAAAAATTTTATTATAATTAGTAACATATATTAGCATTATTTATGAAGGTGATCCACCTAACCAAAAATAAAATGTCCTAAAAAGAATGAATGAAATTAAAATTTTCAATATTTACTTGTTAAAAAAATTTATCTTCTTATATTGATTGTACTTGTATTTTAATATCATGATGATTTATAATGAATAAGTGTCAGAGTAACAACATAAGGAAAATTTTTTGTTTTGGAAACATTAATTTCATTGAATATGTCAAATAATCAACAATAATTTATCATTATTTTGATACCACTAGGGATTATTCATGAGATTATGGGATATAAATAAAGGAGAAACTTATAAGAAATTTAATTTTTGAATTATAATGTTATAAAATTAATTTTATAGAATTGGTATAAGGATAACTTCATTATAAGTAAAAACAAAGAACATTTTTTAATTTCCCTAACCCCAGTAGTATGGAGAAAGTGCCTCACATTATTAAATTTTCATATATATCTGATTTAAATACTAAAGTACCGATAATTTTAATATTTTTGGAATACATATTACCTAAATAAACCCGACATTACAATATAAAACATAATATAAATCCTATTAAAAAAATTCAGTGTACCCATATTCTCATATATTAACCCTTCATATCAACCATTAGCATTATAGAAATAAATAAAATGTATGAAAGGGGTGAGTTTTTATTCTCAGTAGGGGTCATAGTATAGGAGTATTTATCATAAATAAGAATAAACATTAATTTAATGTGAATAAATGAGACATAATACATTTAAACATAGTCTTTAGCATTATATTGAAAGAATAAATAATACCATATAAAATAATCACATGATCTAGAAAGAATAACCATGACTATTATTCAATTTGAATAATCACCCCAAATATCAATAACAAGTCTCAAGTTGAGGGAATTCATAATGAGAGACATCATAATCATACTTTCAAGGTTTCGGCTAAGACAACATACTGAAATGTGTAATAAATCATCCCACACCCAAACTAGATTGTCTCATTAGAACTACTGATGCTTCAAGGGGCTTGAGGGGTACTTAAATATCACTTACATATAAAAAACCAATCTTTATATGAATATATATACACCATAAACATTCATATTATGAAATTGCACATGAAGTATCAACACGATAACCATAAACCATGAATGGTATGAAAATAGAATAACTATACTCAAACAGATCCTAATACTTTAAATAATATATGGTAGATTTTTTCAAAATAGATCAACCTTAATAAAGCATAATATCAAAAAATCGTTTTTCATATAGATTAAAATTTTCATGTAAAATCTTTAAAAATCTCATTATAGAAATATCCATTTTATCGTTCAAATCATTTATTTAGAAAGGTGTGTAATAATAAAATAGAATGTTTTATTTCCATCAAACCTTGTAAATGTGTAAATTATTCTTCAAATAATTATTGACAAATGATGGTAGAAAAATCCACTCAGGATTCATATGGAAAAAAACTATTCATAAAAAAATGATACAAAATACCTTATTTGATAAATGAAAAAACAATCAATTAAAACAATTTTATAAGAAAGTAAAACCTGGAAAAAATGACATTAATAATTAATATAATATTAGTTAAATCATTTTTGAATCCAATTTTAGAAAATTTTTATAGGGATGATTAATATTCCTCATTGGATACACACATATAATTAATCCCTAATAATAATAAAATTGTTAAATTAACCCTTACCATTTACTTTTCTTTTGATGGATGTTCATTAAACTCTAGTATAATGTTTAAAAAAATGTTATTAAATTATTTTATTACCATATACATTTTCGTGATATCATATATTGTCTACTAAAAATATCTTATCACATGTTTTTTAATTATATATTGTTATTACCATTGTTTCATGTGTTTCCTGCTTAATTTTCCTGTGCATGTTTTGTCATCTAAGTCATGTTTCATATACATAGAATAATTTTCTTTCAAATAAAAAAATACATTAATTTAATATATATAATATTTATTCACTATATACATCTTTATAATAACTATTTAATCGTTATTGTGTAAAATGAATCCCATCACATTGTGTAAACAGTATATTGTATGTACACTTGAGTGAAGATTTTATTACCTTACTGGTGAAATAGTGTGAAATTGGATAGAATATTAATTATAAAGAATAAATATCATTTCATATTAATTATTTATATTCATTATAGGAATCATTATATAAATCCAAATATAGTTGTTAGGAAAAACATATTACACAATTATGTGGATACGATAGGTCACACGTATGCATGCATGGTGATTTAGTTTTCCATTTGAATGATAAAAGGAATCATCTGTTTGTACCATAATAATAATAAAATATCATATTGTATATGTTACTTTATTTATTAATTGAAAATGGGAAAAACATATAAAGAGGTCATAGAATAGGAAATAATATCAAAGCAGTCGGTAAATAAGATTACATCTTCATTAGAACACCTCTTTTGGATCTTTTAATTGGGTCCCCAGTGTTTGACTTTGGATAATTATAGAATATATATTATGTTTATATAGATGTTTATAATATATGTTGTTTTTTCATGGAATATGTATGTGTCATAAAGTGATGATATTCATTGAGGGAGGTGGTTTTTTGTAGTTGATGTGAGGGTCACCTTTGGAAACCGTAAAAATATGAAATTGATGGATATTAATTTATAATTCTAAATGGCTCCAAAGTAAGTTATTTATGTTATAATTTGTGTATGGGTCAACTTAATCTCAACCAATTATTTAATACAAGTTTATTTTTTGTTATCAGACATATATTTTGGCATTAACCTTTAGTCAAAAACATTAACTCTTTTCATGATAACATCGATTAGTACTATTTTTGAATCATTATAGTTAGTTAATAATTATAAAAGAACCAAAAAATGGAAAATTGATGATAAATAAACATCATAAAAATATATTAGATTAATTTTATATATTTTAAAATATTAATTCGTTTAATAATATATTATTTATTTTAAATAATCATTAATGTCGATTTTGATGCCTCTCATTTCATAATATTATTAAAATTGAAATAAAAAATACAACATTTAGAAAAACAATTACTTCATCCCTAATATATATGGTTCATATATTAAATTCTTGGAGTAAATTCATTATTTTATATAATATTAATTTTAATATTTTTAATATCATTTATTTGATATCTCTAATAACTGTATACTAACAACATTATCATTATATAAGCCTCTAGGTTAATTATTTATTTCCTAAAAAAATATGATAAATTATCCAACTAATTAATAACATATTTATATTTCAATTTACCATTTATAGTATAGTATGTCTTCTTTATATCCATATATTAAAAATGGTATATCTATTAAATTATGACAAAGACATATGAAACTATTCATTAAAGAAAAAATAATAAATGTCATACTCGAAACCTTTTGGATTCAAAAAGGTTATTATTTAGTACCAAGTAATATTTTGGTTGCAACCCATTCATCCAATTAAATTAGGATAGGTTTTAGTGTAATTTTATAATATTTATAATATAAACATTACCTTTAATTACCCAATATACCCTTTACCATTGTAAAAATTTCATTACTAAAGCTTCAATTTATATGGAAAAAAATTAAAGAATATTATTAAAATAATTTCAAAGCTCTAATTCAAAATATATAATAAAATTTTCAAAATTAAAAATATATAAGTTTTAGAAATCAATTTAAAAATATTCATGTTTACTGTGTGATAAAATAGGATGTTTAATAATTTAAAAGATGGAAACATATTATATCTAAATTAAAGGTAAAATTGATGCCAATGACCTAATGGAATTAAAATTATAATAAAATAATCTTAATATACTTTAAAGAATTATAAAATACTTTAACACTAGACATTATTTCACCGAAAAAGATGATTTCAATTTAGTATTATCCACTATTCATTCAAAAATTAATCTTATCAAAAATATTCCAAAAATAAAATAAAAGTAAATTTAAACATTCCTATTTAAAAAAATAACTACATTTTATCAAATATTATTTATAAACGTTTCAAAAATTAGAGGTAAATAGGATCAACATTAAAAGGGGGGTAGAACTCCATTTAGAAAAATATAGTTTTTAATTCAAAATGTTTTATTTTGATTTAATATGGAATATTTTCATTTTATCATTCCTATAATGTATAATATAACTAGGTTTTGGTTTTGTTATATTGTAATAAATTTTTAAATATTTTTATTTACAATCATTATCATTTTTTCATATGTTTTTTATATTATCAATTTCTTACAAATTTCAATTTTTGATTCTATATCATAATTATCAAATAAATATTAAAATAATTCATTTTAATGTTCATAATAATGATTATTTTAGTCACCATTAATACAATGATAATAATTACCTTAAAATAAATACTTGAGATTTGGTTATTGGGTCTTTCAATAATCTCTTCAAAAGTATTTCAACATATATACCAGTCATAGTAAATATATAAAAATATGCTCCTATAATCATCCAACCTAGAAATAAAAATTAAAAATACATTTATTTAAAAATATACTTGTAGAAACACTTAATATGGAATTTCATATATAAGACTACCTCAGGGATCATCATAGCCTGGAAATCATCAATGTAACCTCTTTGTATAATTTAATTATTGATATGTTCATTTCATCAACAATGTATTTCTATATTATTCAAGAAAAAATTGTTTTGAATATTATTATCATATTCTAGGTGATTATGGCCTTCATAATATAACCTCACACTGTATTGTTATATGAAATTTCATCAATCTCATATCCCTATCTTATCTCATAAAACTATTTTTCTCTTATTTTGATTCAACCATCTCAATAATATATAATGTCATTATTTTTTATAAATCTATCTTACATTGAACAGAAACCTCAAAATAATTATTAATTTCTTTATAATAATTTATTTGTAAATTTAAAAATTATAAAAAATAGAAAATACGTCATTTTGTTTTAGTGGATAATAATATCATGATAGATAGAAAATAAATATTATTGACAATAATCACATCAGATGAATTTATATTATCATGATAATTACTTTTAATACATTAAAAATAATGTAAAAATTGCATATACTAGGATAGTGTGATTTCATAGAAACATAACCTCGAGATTTTCCCTGATAAATCATTTATATAGGTATGTAATTGTATATAGAAACACGACGATGCATTTGGAATAATCATTGTTCCATGATATGTGGTAATTTTGTTTAAACTAGTTATGAAAGGATAATTTCTAACTTTTATTCCATTATACTAAAATTGGACTAATGAGTTCCCTCTTGGAAATAAATTCATCTAATAACCTAACATATATTTGGACAACAAAAAAATAAATAAAAATAAAATTGAATGGAAAAACAAATTTTCAAAATTTAAAAACAATTGGAAAGAGTATAATTTTTCAAAAATATGTTTATATTTTTTTCATAAAAACTAAATTCAATTTTTAAGTGGGAGAACAAAAAGTAAATGAATATAATAAGATAATTAAATATCAATGTAAAATATCAAAACATTAAATAAACTATATATTGTTCAACCCATGGAACATACATAGACTTGAAAAAATGAAAGGGTTGCTCGACTATCGATCCATTCATGTTTTGAATTAATGGTTCAAAACAATTATCAAAATGTTTTTGATTATGTGACTTAGATATAATTTTAATTTCAACATTTCACGATCTATTTAATAATCATGGAACATGAATAATATCATTTCAAATATTTTGTATTCATTCATCTTCAATATATAATTAAAAGGTATGGTACATGTGAAAAAACACAAAACTTGATCATCCCAATAATAATACCAATCATGATGTGTTAAATTATATATGATATCAATGTGTGTATTCATATTCAAAATATGATGAAATAACATCAATTGTAATTATTATAATAAAAAATCATTTTTAATTTTTTACAAAATTTTATTATAATTAGTAACATATATTAGCATTATTTATGAAGGTGATCCACCTAACCAATAATAAAATGTCCTAAAAAGAATGAATGAAATTAAAATTTTCAATATTTACTTATTAAAAAAATTTATCTTCTTATATTGATTTTACTTGTATTTTAATATCATGATGACTTATAATGAATAAGTTTCAGAGTAACAACATAAGGAAAATTTTATGTTTTGGAAACATTAATTTCATTGAATATGTCAAATAATCAATAATAATTTATCATTATTTTGATACCACTAGGGCTTATTCATGAGATTATGGGATATAAATAAAGGAGAAACTTATAAGAAATTTAATTTTTGAATTATAATGTTATAAAATTAATTTTATAGAATTGGTATAAGGATCACTTCATTATAAGTAAAAACAAAGAACATTTTTTAATTTCCCTAACCCCAGTAGTATGGAGACAGTGCCTCACATTATTAAATTTTCATATATATCTGATTTAAATACTAAAGGCCCGATAATTTTAATATTTTTGGAATACATATTACCTAAATAAACCCGACATTACAATATAAAACATAATATAAATCCTATTAAAAAAATTCAGTGTACCCATATTCTCATATATTAACCCTTCATATCAACCATTAGCATTATAGAAATAAATAAAATGTATGAAAGGGGTTAGTTTTGATTCTCAGTAGGGGTTATAGTATAGGATTATTTATCATAAATAATAATAAACATTAATTTAATGTGAATAAATGAGACATAATACATTTAAACATAGTCTTTATCATTATATTGAAAGAATAAATAATACCATATAAAATAATCACAAGATCTAGAAAGAATAACCATGACTATTATTCAAGTTTAATAATCACCCCAAATATCAATAACAAGTATCAAGCTGAGGGAATTCATAATGAGAGACATCATAATCATACTTTCAAGGTTTCGGCTAAGACAACATACTGAAATGTGTAATAAATCATCCCACACCCAAACTAGATAGTCTCATTAGACCTACTGATGCTTCAAGGGGCTTGAGGGGTTCTTAAATATCACTTGCATATAAAAAACCAATCTTTATATGAATATATATACACCATAAACATTCATATTATGAAATTGCACATGAAGTATCAACACGATAACCATAAACCATGAATGGTATGAAAATAGAATAACTATACTCAAAAAGATCCTAATACTTTAAATAATATATGGTAGATTTTTTCAAAATAGATCAACCTTAATAAAGCATAATATCAAAAAATCGTTTTTCATATAGATTAAAATTTTCATGTAAAATCTTTAAAAATCTCATTATAGAAATATCCATTTTAACGTTCAAATAATTTATTTAGAAAGGTGTGTAATAATAAAATAGAAAGTTTTATTTCCATCAAACCTTGTAAATGTGTAAATTATGCTTTAAATAATTATTGACAAATGATGGTAGAAAAATCCACTCAGGATGCATATGGAAAAAAACTATTCATCAAAAAATGATACAAAATACCTTATTTGAAAAATGACAAAAACAATCAATTAAAACAATTTTATAAGAAAGTAAAACCTGGAAAAAATGACATTAATATTTAATATAATATTAGTTAAATCATTTTTGAATCCAATTTTATAAAAATTTTATAGGGATGATTAATATTCCTCATTGGATACACACATATAATCAATCCTTAATAATAATAAAATTGTTAAATTAACCCTTACCATTTACTTTTCTTTTGATGGATGTTCATTAAACTCTAGTATAATATTTAAAAAAATGTTATTAAATTATTTTAGTACCATATACATTTTCGTGATATCATATATTGTCTTCTAAAAATATCTTATCACATGTTTTTTAATTATATATTGTTATTACCATTGTTTCATGTGTTTCCTGTTTAATTTTTATGTGCATGTTTTGTCATCTAAGTCATATTTCATATACATAGAATAATTTTCTTTAAAATAAAAAAATATATTAATTTAATATCTATAATATTTATTCACTATATACATCTTTATAATAACTATTTAATCGTTATTATGTAAAATGAATCCCATCACATTGTGTAAACCGTATTTTGTATGTACACTTGAGTGAAGATTTTATTACCTTACTGGTTAAAGGGTGTGAAATTGGATAGAATCTTAATTATAAAGAATCAATATCATTTCATATTTATTATTTATATTCATTATAGGAATTATTATATAAATCGAAATATACTTGTTAGGAAAAACATATTACGCAATTATGTGGATACGGTAGGTCACACGTATGCATGCATGGTGATTTAGTTTTCCATTTGAATGATAAAAGGAATCATCTGTTTGTACCATAATAATAATAAAATATCATATTGTATATGTTAATTTATTTATTAATTGAAAATGGGAACAACATATAAAGAGGTCGTAGAATAGGAAATAATATCAAAGCAGTCGGTAAATAAGATTACATCTTCATTAGAACACCTCTTTTGGATCTTTTAATTGGGTCCCCAGTGTTTGACTTTGGAGAATTATAGAATTTATAGTATGTTTATATAGATGTTTATAATATATGTTGTTTTTTCATGGAATATGTATGTGTCATAAAGTGATGATATTCATTGAGGTAGGTGGTTTTTTTGTAGTTGATGTGAGGGTCACCTTTGGAAACCGTAAAAATATTAAATTGATAGATATTAATTTATAATTCTAAATGGATCCAAAGTAAGTTATTTATGTTATAATTTGTGTATGGGTCAACTTAATCTCAACCAATTATTTAATACAAGTTTATTTCTTGTTATCAAACATATATTTTGGCATTAACCTTTAGTCAAAAACATTAACTCTTTTCATGATAACATCGATTAGTACTATTTTTGAATCATTATAGTTAGTTAATAATTATAAAAGAACCAAAAAATGGAAAATTGATGATAAATAAACATCATAAATATATATTGGATTAATTTTATATATTTTAAAATTTTAATTCGTTTAATAATATATTATTAATTTTAAATAATCATTAATGTCGATTTTGATGCCTCTCATTTCATAATATTATTAAAATTGAAATAAAAAATACAACATTTAGAAAAACAATTACTTCATCCCTAATATATATGGTTCATATATTAAATTCTTGGAGTAAATTCATTATTTTATATAATTTTAATTTTAATATTTTTAATATCATTTATTTGATATCTCTAATAACTATATACTAACAACATCATCATTATATAAGCCTCTAGGTTAATTATTTATTTCCTAAAAAAATAAGATAAATTATCCAACTAATTAATAACATATTTATATTTCAATTTACCATTTATAGTATAGTATGTCTTCTTTATATCCATATATTTAAAATGGTATATCTATTAAATTATGACAAAGGCATATAAAACTATTCATTAAAGAAAATAATAATAAATGTCATACTCGAAACCTTTTGGATTCAAAAAGGTTAGTATTTAGTACCAAGTAATATTTTGGTCGCAACCCATTCATCTAATTAAATTAGGACCGGTTTTAGTGTAATTTTATAATATTTATAATATAAACATTACCTTTAATTACACAATATACCCTTTACCATTGTAATAATTTCATTACTAAAGCTTCAATTTATATGGACAAATATTAAAGAATATTATTTAAATAATTTCAAAGCTCTAATTCCAAATATAGAATAAAATTTTCAAAATTAAAAATATATAAGTTTTAGAAATCAATATAAAAATATTCATGTTTACGATGTGATAAAATAGGATGTTTAAGAATTTAAAATATGGAAACATATTATATCTAAATTCAAGGTAAAATTGATGCCAACGACCTAAATTGAATTAAAATTATAATAAAATAATCTTAATATAATTTAAAGAATTATAAAATACTTTAACACTAGACATTATTTCACCGAAAAAGATGATTTAAATAAAATTTAGTATTATCCTCTATTCATTCAAAAATGAATCTTATCAAAAATATACCAAAAATAAAATAAAAGTAAATTTGAACATTCCTATTTAAAAAATAACTACGTTTTATCAAATATTATTTATAAACATTTCAAAAATTAGAGGTAAAATAGGATCAACATTAAAAGGGGGTAGAACTCCATTTAGAAAAATATAGTTTTTAATTCAAAAGGTTTTATTTTGATTTAATATGGAATATTTTCATTTTATCATTCCTATAATGTATCATATAACTAGGTTTTGGTTTTGTTATATTCCAATAAATTTTTAAATATTTTTATTTACAATCAGTATCATTTTTTCATATGTTTTTTATATTATCAATTTCTTACAAATTTCAATTTTTGATTCTATATCATAATTCTCAAATAAATATTAAAATAATTCATTTTAATGTTCATAATAATGATTATTTTAATCACCATTAATACAATGATAATAATTACCTTAAAATAAATACTTGAGATTTGGTTATTGGGTCTTTTAATAATCTCTTCAAAAGTATTTCAACATATATACCAGTCGTAGTAAATATATAAAAATATGCTCTTATCATCATCCAACCTAGAAATCAAAATTAAAAATACATTAATTTAAAAATATACTTGTAGAAACACTTAATATGGAATTTCATATATAAGACTACCTCAGGGATCATCATAGCCTGGAAATCATCAATGTAACCTCTTTGTATAATTTAATTTTTGATATGTTCATTTCATCAACAATGTATTTCTATATTATTCCAGAAAAAATTGTTCTGAATATTATTATCATATTTTAGGTGATTATGGCCTTCATAATATAACCTCACACTGTATTGTTATATGAAATTTCATCAATCTCATATCCCTATCTTATCTCATAAAACTATCTTTCTATTATTTTGATTCAACCATCTCAATAATATATAATGTCATTATTTTTTATAAATCTATCTTACATTGAACAGAAACCTCAAAATAATTATTAATTTCTTTATAATAATTTATTTGTAAATTTTAAAATTATAAAAAATAGAAAATACGTCATTTTTTTTAGTGGATAATAATATCACGATAGATAGAAAATAAATATTATTGACTATAATCACATCAGATGAATTTATATTATCATGATAATTACTTTTAATACATTAAAAATAATGTAAAAATTGCATATACTAGGATAGTGTGATTTCATAGAAACATAACCTCGAGATTTTCCCTGATAAATCATTTATATAGGTATGTAATTGTAAATAGAAACATGACGATGCATTTGGAATAATCATTGTTCCATGATATGTGGTAATTTTGTTTAAACTAGTTATGAAAGGATAATTTCAGACTGTTATTCCATTATACTAAAATTGGACTAATGAGTTCCCTCTTGGAAATAAATTCATCTAATAACCTAACATATATTTGGACAACAAAAAAATAAATAAAAATAAAATTTAATGGAAAAACAAATTTTCAAAATATAAAAACAATTGGAAAGAGTATAATTTTTCAAAAATATGTCTATATTTTTTTCATAAAAACTAAATTCAATTTTTAAGTGGGAGAAAAAAAGTAAATGACTATAATAAGATAATTAAATATCAATGTAAAATATCAAAACATTAAATAAACTATATATTGTTCAACCCATGGAACATACATAGACTTGAAAAAATGAAAGGGTTACTCGACTATCGATCCATTCATGTTTTGAATTAATGGTTCAAAACAATTATCAAAATGTTTTTGATTATGTGACTTAGATATAATTTTAATTTCAACATTTCACGATCTATTTAATAATCATGGAACATGAATAATAACATTTCAAATATTTTGTATTCATTCATCTTCAATATATAATTAAAAGGTATGGTACATGTGAAAAAACACAAAACTTGATCATCCCAATAATAATACCAATCATGATGTGTTAAATTATATATGATATCAATGTGTGTATTCATATTAAAAATATGATGAAACAACATCAATTGTAATTATTATAATAAAAAATCATTTTTAATTTTTTACAAAATTTTATTATAATTAGTAACATATATTAGCATTATTTATATAGGTGATCCACCTAACCAAAAATAAAATGTCCTAAAAAGAATGAATGAAATTAAAATTTTCAATATCTAATTGTTAAAAACATTTATCTTCTTATATTGATTGTACTTGTATTTTAATATCATGATGATTTATAATGAATAAGTGTCAGAGTAACAACGTAAGGAAAATTTTATGTTTTGGAAACATTAATTTCATTGAATATGTCAAATAATCAATAATAATTTATCATTATTTTGATACCACTAGGGCTTATTCATGAGATTATGGGATATAAATAAAGGAGAAACTTATAAGAAATTTAATTTTTGAATTATAATGTTATAAAATTAATTTTATAGAATTGGTATAAGGATCACTTCATTATAAGTAAAAACAAAGAACATTTTTTAATTGCCCTAACCCCATTAGTATGGAGACAGTGCCTCACATTATTAAATTTTCGTATATATCTGATTTAAATACTAAAGGACCGATAATTTTAATATTTTTGGAATACATATTACCTAAATAAACCCGACTTTACAATATAAAACATAATATAAATCCTATTAAAAAAATTCAGTGTACCCATATTCTCATATATTAACCCTTCATATCAACCATTAGCATTATAGAAATAAATAAAATGTATGAAAGGGGTGAGTTATGATTCTCAGTAGGGGTTATAGTATAGGATTATTTATCATAAATAAGAATAAACATTTATTTAATGTGAATAAATGAGACATAATACATTTAAACATGGTCTTTAGCATTATATTGAAAGAATAAATAATACCATATAAAATAATCACATGATCTAGAAAGAATAACCATGACTATTATTCAAGTTGAATAATCACCCCAAATATCAATAACAAGTCTCAAGGTGAGGGAATTCATAATGAGAGACATCATAATCATACTTTCAAGGTTTCTGCTAAGACAACATACTGAAATGTGTAATAAATCATCCCACACCCAAACTAGATTGTCTCATTAGACCTACTGATGCTTCAAGGGGCTTGAGGGGTTCTTAAATATCACTTACATATAAAAAACCAATCTTTATATGAATATATATACACCATAAACATTCATATTATGAAATTACACATGAAGTATCAACACGATAACCATAAACCATGAATGGTATGAAAATGGAATAACTATACTCAAACAGATCCTAATACTTTAAATAATATATGGTAGATTTTTTCAAAATAGATCAACCTTAATAAAGCATAATATCAAAAAATCTTTTTTTATATAGATTAAAATTTTCATGTAAAATCTTTAAAAATCTCATTATAGAAATATCCATTTTAACGTTCAAATCATTTATTTATAAAGGTGTGTAATAATAAAATAGAAAATTTTATTTCCACAAAACCTTTTAAATGTGTAAATTATGCTTCAAATAATGATTTAAAAATGATGGTAGAAAAATCCACTCAGGATTCATATGGAAAAAAACTATTCATCAAAAAATGATACAAAATACCTTATTTGAAAAATGACAAAAACAATCAATTAAACCAATTTTATAAAAAAGTAAAACCTGGAAAAAATGACATTAATATTTAATATAATATTAGTTAAATCATTTTTTAATCAAATTTTAGAAAATTTTTATAGGGATGATTAATATTCCTCATTGGATACACACATATAATCTATCCCTAATAACAATAAAATTGTTAAATTAACCCTTACCATTTACTTTTCTTTTTATGGATGTTCATTAAACTCTAGTATAATGTTTAAAAAAATGTTATTAAATTATTTTAGTACCATATACATTTTCGTGATATCATATATTGTCTTCTAAAAATATCTTATCACATGTTTTTTAATTATATATTGTTATTACCATTGTTTCATGTGTTTCCTGCTTAATTTTCCTGTTCATGTTTTGTCATCTAAGTCATGTTTCATATACATAGAATAATTTTCTTTAAAATAAAAAAATATATTAATTTAATATATATAATATTTATTCACTATATACATCTTTATAATAACTATTTAATCGTTATTGTGTAAAATGAATCCCATCACATTGTGTAAACAGTATATTGTATGTACACTTGAGTAAAGATTTTATTACCTTACTGGTGAAAGGGTGTGAAATTTGATAGAATATTAATTTTAAAGAATCAATATCATTTCATATTAATTATTTATATTCATTATAGGAATCATTATATAAATCCAAATATAGTTGTTAGAAAAAACATATTACACAATTATGTGGATACGGTAGGTCACACGTATGCATGCATGGTGATTTAGTTTTCCATTTGAATGATAAAAGGAATCATCTGTTTGTACCATAATAATAATAAAATATCATATTGTATATGTTACTGTATTTATTAATTAAAAATGGGAACAACATATAAAGAGGTCGTAGAATAGGAAATAATATCAAAGCAGTCGGTAAATAAGATTACATCTTCATTAGAACACCTCTTTTGGATCTTTTAATTGGGTCCCCAGTGTTTGACTTTGGAGAATTATAGAATCTATAGTATGTTTATATAGATGTTTATAATATATGTTGTTTTTTCATGGAATATGTATGTGTCATAAAGTGATGATATTCATTGAGGGAGGTGGTTTTTTTGTAGTTGATGTGAGGGTCACCTTTGGAAACCATAAAAATATTAAATTGATAGATATTAATTTATAATTCTAAATGGCTCCAAAGTAAGTTATTTATGTTATAATTTGTGTATGGGTCAACTTAATATCAACCAATTATTTAATACAAGTTTATTTCTTGTTATCAAACATATATTTTGGCATTAACCTTTAGTCAAAAACATTAACTCTTTTCATGATAACATCGATTAGTACTATTTTTGAGTCATTATAGTTAGTTAATAATTATAAAAGAACCAAAAAATGTAAAATTGATGATAAATAAACATCATAAATATATATTGGATTAATTTTAGATATTTTAAAATTTTAATTCGTTTAATAATATATTATTAATTTTAAATAATCATTAAGGTTGATTTTGATGCCTCTCATTTCATAATATTATTAAAATTGAAATAAAAAATACAACATTTAGAAAAAAAATTACTTCATCCCTAATATATATGGTTCATATATTAAATTCTTGGATTAAATTCATTATTTTATATAATTTTAATTTTAATATTTTTAATATCATTTATTTGATATCTCTAATAACTGTATACTAACAACATCATCATTATAAAAGCCTCTAGGTTAATTATTTATTTCCTAAAAAAATAAGATAAATTATCCAACTAATTAATAACATATTTATATTTCAATTTACCATTTATAGTATAGTATGTCTTCTTTATATCCATATATTAAAAATGGTATATCTATTAAATTATGACAAAGGCATATGAAACTATTCATTAAAGAAAAAATAATAAATGTCATACTCGAAACCTTTTGGATTCAAAAATGTTATTATTTAGTACCAAGTAATATTTTGGTCGCAACCCATTCATCCAATTAAATTAGGACCGATTTTAGTGTAATTTTATAATATTTATAATATAAACATTACCTTTAATTACAAAATATACCCTTTACCATTGTAATAATTTCATTACTAAAGCTTCAATTTATATGGACAAAAATTAAAGAATATTATTTAAATAATTTCAAAGCTCTAATTCCAAATATAGAATAAAATTTTCAAAATTAAAAATATATAAGTTTTAGA
This sequence comes from Viscum album, assembly GCA_963277665.1. Classification (NCBI taxonomy): domain Eukaryota; kingdom Viridiplantae; phylum Streptophyta; class Magnoliopsida; order Santalales; family Viscaceae; genus Viscum; species Viscum album. The sequence continues at coordinate 807,077,306 of OY728153.1, forward strand.
AATCAATATAAAAATATTCATGTTTACGATGTGATAAAATAGGATGTTTAAGAATTTAAAATATGGAAACATATTATATCTAAATTCAAGGTAAAATTGATGCCAATGACCTAAATGGAATTAAAATTATAATAAAATAATCTTAATATAATTTAAAGAATTATAAAATACTTTAACACTAGACATTATTTCACCGAAAAAGATGATTTAAATAAAATTTAGTATTATCCTCTATTCATTCAAAAATCAATCATATCAAAAATATACCAAAAATAAAATAAAAGTAAATTTGAACATTCCTATTTAAAAAATAACTACGTTTTATCAAATATTATGTATAAACATTTCAAAAATTAGAGGTAAAATAGGATCAACATTAAAAGGGGGTAGAACTCCATTTAGAAAAATATAGTTTTTAATTCAAAAGGTTTTATTTTGATTTAATATGGAATATTTTCATTTTATCATTCCTATAACGTATCATATAACTAGGTTTTGGTTTTGTTATATTCCAATAAATTTTTAAATATTTTTATTTACAATCAGAATCATTTTTTCATATGTTTTTTATATTATCAATTTCTTACAAATTTCAATTTTTGATTCTATATCATAATTCTCAAATAAATATTAAAATAATTCATTTTAATGTTCATAATAATGATTATTTTAATCACCATTAATACAATGATAATAATTACCTTAAAATAAATACTTGAGATTTGGTTATTGGGTCTTTTAATAATCTCTTCAAAAGTATTTCAACATATATACCAGTCATAGTAAATATATAAAAATATGCTCCTATCATCATCCAACCTAGAAATCAAAATTAAAAATACATTTATTTAAAAATATACTTGTAGAAACACTTAATATGGAATTTCATATATAAGACTACCTCAGGGATCATCATAGCCTGGAAATCATCAATGTAACCTCTTTGTATAATTTAATTATTGATATGTTCATTTCATCAACAATGTATTTCTATATTATTCAAGAAAAAATTGTTTTGAATATTATTATCATATTCTAGGTGATTATGGCCTTCATAATATAACCTCACACTGTATTGTTATATGAAATTTCATCAATCTCATATCCCTATCTTATCTCATAAAACTATTTTTCTCTTATTTTGATTCAACCATCTCAATAATATATAATGTCATTATTTTTTATAAATCTATCTTACATTGAACAGAAACCTCAAAATAATTATTAATTTCTTTATAATAATTTATTTGTAAATTTAAAAATTATAAAAAATAGAAAATACGTCATTTTGTTTTAGTGGATAATAATATCATGATAGATAGAAAATAAATATTATTGAAAATAATCACATCAGATGAATTTATATTATCATGATAATTACTTTTAATACATTAAAAATAATGTAAAAATTGCATATACTAGGATAGTGTGATTTCATAGAAACATAACCTCGAGATTTTCCCTGATAAATCATTTATATAGGTATGTAATTGTATATAGAAACACGACGATGCATTTGGAATAATCATTGTTCCATGATATGTGGTAATTTTGTTTAAACTAGTTATGAAAGGATAATTTCTAACTTTTATTCCATTATACTAAAATTGGACTAATGAGTTCCCTCTTGGAAATAAATTCATCTAATAACCTAACATATATTTGGACAACAAAACAATAAATAAAAATAAAATTGAATGGAAAAACAAATTTTCAAAATTTAAAAACAATTGGAAAGAGTATAATTTTTCAAAAATATGTTTATATTTTTTTCATAAAAACTAAATTCAATTTTTAAGTGGGAGAACAAAAAGTAAATGAATATAATAAGATAATTAAATATCAATGTAAAATATCAAAACATTAAATAAACTATATATTGTTCAACCCATGGAACATACATAGACTTGAAAAAATGAAAGGGTTACTCGACTATCGATCCATTCATGTTTTGAATTAATGGTTCAAAACAATTATCAAAATGTTTTTGATTATGTGACTTAGATATAATTTTAATTTCAACATTTCACGATCTATTTAATAATCATGGAACATGAATAATAACATTTCAAATATTTTGTATTCATTCATCTTCAATATATAATTAAAAGGTATGGTACATGTGAAAAAACACAAAACTTGATCATCCCAATAATAATACCAATCATGATGTGTTAAATTATATATGATATCAATGTGTGTATTCATATTCAAAATATGATGAAATAACATCAATTGTAATTATTATAATAAAAAATCATTTTTAATTTTTTACAAAATTTTATTATAATTAGTAACATATATTAGCATTATTTATAAATGTGATCCACCTAACCAAAACTAAAATGTCCTAAAAAGAATGAATGAAATTAAAATTTTCAATATCTACTTATTAAAAAAATTTATCTTCTTATATTGATTGTACTTGTATTTTAATATCATGATGATTTATAATGAATAAGTGTCAGAGTAACAACATAAGGAAAATTTTATGTTTTGGAAACATTAATTTCATTGAATATGTCAAATAATCAATAATAATTTATCATTATTTTGATACCACTAGGGCTTATTCATGAGATTATGGGATATAAATAAATAAGAAACTTATAAGAAATTTAATTTTTGAATTATAATGTTATAAAATTAATTTTATAGAATTGGTATAAGGATCACTTCATTATAAGTAAAAACAAAGAACATTTTTTAATTTCCCTAACCCCATTAGTATGGAGACAGTGCCTCACATTATTAAATTTTCATATATATCTGATTTAAATACTAAAGGACCAATAATTTTAATATTTTTGGAATACATATTACCTAAATAAACCCGACATTAAAATATAAAACATAATATAAATCCTATTAAAAAAATTCAGTGTACCCATATTCTCATATATTAACCCTTCATATCAAACATTAGCATTATAGAAATAAATAAAATGTATGAAAGGGGTGAGTTATGATTCTCAGTAGGGGTTATAGTATAGGATTATTCATCATAAATAAGAATAAACATTAATTTAATGTGAATAAATGAGACAAAATACATTTAAACATAGTCTTTAGCATTATATTGAAAGAATAAATAATACCATATAAAATAATCACATGATCTAGAAAGAATAACCATGACTATTATTCAAGTTGAATAATCACCCCAAATATCAATAACAAGTCTCACGTTGAGGGAATTCATAATGAGAGACATCATAATCATACTTTCAAGGTTTCGGCTAACACAACATACTGAAATGTGTAATAAATCATCCCACACCCAAACTAGATTGTCTTATTAGACCTACTGATGCTTCAAGGGGCTTGAGGGGTTCTTAAATATCACTTAAATATAAAAAATCAATCTTTATATGAATATATATACACCATAAACATTCATATTATGAAATTGCACATGAAGTATCAACACGATAACCATAAACCATGAATGGTATGAAAATGGAATAACTATACTTTAACAGATCCTAATACTTTAAATAATATATGGTAGATTTTTTCAAAATAGATCAACCTTAATAAAGCATAATATCAAAAAATCGTTTTTCATGTAGATTAAAATTTTCATGTAAAATCATTAAAAATCTCATTATAGAAATATCCATTTTAACGTTCAAATCATTTATTTAGAAAGGTGTGTAATAATAAAATAGAAAGTTTTATTTCCATAAAACCTTGTAAATGTGTAAATTATGCTTCAAATAATTATTGACAAATGATGGTAGAAAAATCCACTCAGGATTCATATGGAAAAAAACTATTCATCAAAAAATGATACAAAATACCATATTTGAAAAATGACAAAAACAATCAATTAAACCAATTTTATAAAAAAGTAAAACCTGGAAAAAATGACATTAATATTTAATATAATATTAGTTAAATCATTTTTTAATCAAATTTTAGAAAATTTTTATAGGGATGATTAATATTCCTCATTGGATACACACATATAATCAATCCCTATTAATAATAAAATTGTTAAATTAACCCTTACCATTTACTTTTCTTTTGATGGATGTTCATTAAACTCTAGTATAATGTTTAAAAAAATGTTATTAAATTATTTTAGTACCATATACATTTTCGTGATATCATATATTGTCTTCTAAAAATATCTTATCACAAGTTTTTTAATTATATATTGTTATTACCATTGTTTCATGTGTTTCCTGTTTAATTTTCATGTGCATGTTTTGTCATCTAAGTCATGTTTCATATACATAGAATAATTTTCTTTCAAATAAAAAAATATATTAATTTAATATATATAATATTTATTCATTATATACATCTTTATAATAACTATTTAATCGTTATTGTGTAAAATGAATCCCATCACATTGTGTAAACAGTATATTGTATGTACACTTGAGTAAAGATTTTATTACCTTAATGGTGAAAGGGTGTGAAATTTGATAGAATCTTAATTATAAAGAATCAATATCATTTCACATTAATTATTTATATTAATTATAGGAATCATTATATAAATCCAAATATAGTTGTTAGAAAATACATATTACACAATTATGTGGATACGGTAGGTCACACGTATGCATGCATGGTGATTTAGTTTTCCATTTGAATGATAAAAGGAATCATCTATTTGTACCATAATAATAATAAAATATCATATTGTATATGTTACTGTATTTATTAATTAAAAATGGGAACAACATATAAAGAGGTCGTAGAATAGGAAATAATATCAAAGCAGTCGGTAAGTAAGATTACATCTTCATTAGAACACCTCTTTTGGATCTTTTAATTGGGTCCCCAGTGTTTGACTTTGGAGAATTATAGAATCTATAGTATGTTTATATAGATGTTTATAATATATGTTGTTTTTTCATGGAATATGTATGTGTCATAAAGTGATGATATTCATTGAGGGAGGTGGTTTTTTTGTTGTTGATGTGAGGGTCACCTTTGGAAACCGTAAAAATATTAAATTGATAGATATTAAATTATAATTCTCAATGGCTCCAAAGTAAGTTATTTATGTTATAATTTGTGTATGGGTCAACTTAATCTCAACCAATTATTTAATACAAGTTTATTTCTTGTTATCAAACATATATTTTGGCATTAACCTTGAGTCAAAAACATTAACTCTTTTCATGATAACATCGATTAGTACTATTTTTGAATCATTATAGTCAGTTAATAATTATAAAAGAACCAAAAAATGGAAAATTGATGATAAATAAACATCATAAATATATATTGGATTAATTTTAGATATTTTAAAATTTTAATTCGTTTAATAATATATTATTAATTTTAAATAATCATTAATGTCGATTTTGATGCCTCTCATTTCATAATATTATTAAAATTGAAATAAAAAATACAACATTTAGAAAAACAATTACTTCATCCCTAATATATATGGTTCATATATTAAATTCTTGGAGTAAATTCATTATTTTATATAATTTTAATTTTAATATTTTTAATATCATTTATTTGATATCTCTAATAACTGTATACTAACAATATCATCATTATATAAGCCTCTAGGTTAATTATTTATTTCCTAAAAAAATAAGATAAATTATCCAACTAATTAATAACATATTTATATTTCAATTAACCATTTATAGTATAGTATGTCTTCATTATATCCATATATTAAAAATGGTATATCTATTAAATTATGACAAAGGCATATGAAACTATTCATTAAAGAAAAAATAATAAATGTCATACTCGAAACCTTTTGGATTCAAAAAGGTTATTATTTAGTACCAAGTAATATTTTGGTCGCAACCCATTCATCCAATTAAATTAGGACCGGTTTTAGTGTAATTTTATAATATTTATAATATAAACATTACCTTTAATTACACAATATACCCTTTACCATTGTAATAATTTCATTACTAAAGCTTCAATTTATATGGAAAAAAATTAAAGAATATTATTTAAATAATTTCAAAGCTCTAATTCCAAATATAGAATAAAATTTTCAAAATTAAAAATATATAAGTTTTAGAAATCAATATAAAAATATTCATGTTTACGATGTGATAAAATAGGATGTTTAAGAATTTAAAATATGGAAACATATTATATATAAATTCAAGGTAAAATTTATGCCAATGACCTAAATGGAATTAAAATTATAATAAAATAATCTTAATATAATTTAAAGAATTATAAAATACTTTAACACTAGACATTATTTCACCGAAAAAGATGATTTAAATAAAATTTAGTATTATCCTCTATTCATTAAAAAATGAATCTTATCAAAAATATACCAAAAATAAAATAAAAGTAAATTTGAACATTCCTATTTAAAAAATAACCATGTTTTATCAAATATAATTTATAAACCTTTCAAAAATTAGAGGTAAAATAGGATCAACATTAAAAGGGGGTAGAACTCCATTTAGAAAAATATAGTTTTTAATTCAAAAGGTTTTATTTTGATTTAATATGGAATATTTTCATTTTATCATTCCTATAATGTATCATATAACTAGGTTTTGGTTTTGTTATATTCCAATAAATTTTTAAATATTTTTATTTACAATCAGTATCATTTTTTCATATGTTTTTTATATTATCAATTTCTTACAAATTTCAATTTTTGATTCTATATCATAATTCTCAAATAAATATTAAAATAATTCATTTTAATGTTCATAATAATGATTATTTTAATCACCATTAATACAATGATAATAATTACCTTAAAATAAATACTTGAGATTTGGTTATTGGGTCTTTTAATAATCTCTTCAAAAGTATTTCAACATATATACCAGTCATAGTAAATATATAAAAATATGCTCCTATCATCATCCAACCTAGAAATCAAAATTAAAAATACATTAATTTAAAAATATACTTGTAGAAACACTTAATATGGAATTTCATATATAAGACTACCTCAGGGATCATCATAGCCTGGAAATCATCAATGTAACCTCTTTGTATAATTTAATTGTTGATATGTTCATTTCATCAACCATGTATTTCTATATTATTCAAGAAAAAATTGTTTTGAATATTATTATCATATTCTATGTGATTATGGCCTTCATAATATAACCTCACACTGTATTGTTATATGAAATTTCATCAATCTCATATCCCTATCTTATCTCATAAAACTATCTTTCTATTATTTTGATTCAACCATCTCAATAATATATAATGTCATTATTTTTTATAAATCTATCTTACATTGAACAGAAACCTCAAAATAATTATTAATTTCTTTATAATAATTTATTTGTAAAATTAAAAATTATAAAAAATAGAAAATACGTCATTTTGTTTTAGTGGATAATAATATCACGATAGATAGAAAATAAATATTATTGACTACAATAAAATCAGATGAATTTATATTATCAGGATAATTACTTTTAATACATTGGAAATAATGTAAAAATTGCATATACTAGGATAGTGTGATTTCATAGAAACATAACCTCGAGATTTTCCCTGATAAATCATTTATATAGGTATGTAATTGTATATAGAAACATGAAGATGAATTTGGAATAATCATGGTTCCATGATATGTGGTAATTTTGTTTAAACTAGTTATGAAAGGATAATTTCTAACTGTTATTCCATTATACTAAAATTGGACTAATGAGTTCCCTCTTGGAAATAAATTCATCTAATAACCTAACATATATTTGGACAACAAAACAATAAATAAAAATAAAATTGAATGGAAAAACAAATTTTCAAAATATAAAAACAATTGGAAAGAGTATAATTTTTCAAAAATATGTTTATATTTTTTTCATAAAAACTAAATTCAATTTTTAAGTGGGAGAACAAAAAGTAAATGACTATAATAAGATAATTAAATATCAATGTAAAATATCAAAACCTTAAATAAACTATATATTGTTCAACCCATGGAACATACATAGACTTGAAAAAATGAAAGGGTTACTCGACTATCGATCCATTCATGTTTTTAATTAATGGTTCGAAACAATTATCAAAATGTTTTTGATTATGTGACTTAGATATAATTTTAATTTCAACATTTCACGATCTATTTAATAATAATGGAACATGAATAATAACATTTCAAATATTTTGTATTCATTCATCTTCAATATATAATTAAAATGTATGGTACATGTGAAAAAACACAAAACTTGATCATCCCAATAATAATACTGTTTCGGTGCGGATGTGCGTCAGGTTACGCTGTTCCGCCAGGACGCGTTCGCGCGTGCACCCGTCAACCCGAGGGGATGGGTGCGCGGCTTGTGGTCCCGCAGTCCCGCTTTCCAAAGGCGGGCGGCATCTGTCCCTTGTTCAGGGGCGTCTGCTCCTTGATCGAAACCGGGATGATGGGATGTCGGCTCCTCCTTCCTTGGACGTCTCCTCGGAACTCGTCGCCTAATCCAGGTCTCCCTCATAGATTTAAGACATGCTCGTGAATCTCGTTCCTGGCGCCATATCTTCATGGACACCGGTTAATTACGCTGCTTCCGCCCGGACGCTCCAAGGAGTCTGGTCGGGGCAGCAACCTGCGGTGAGGAGACCGGGTGGCTCTGGGTGCTGGGGGCATGTCGTAACACCGCGGCTCTGCACGTCTGTCTTCCGTCCCTAATAGGGCTTCTCGAGGGCATGATGGCCTGAGGCATCCCGCACTGGGTGTGGGGAACTGTGTCCCCTGAGGTTTTCCTCAGCTTCCCATGTTTAACACGGGGTACGCCGCGAGTTTAACGTCCAGCGGGGACGGCATCGGACCGATCAACACGAAAAGTGGATCAGATGACAGAACCCCTTGCGGGGAACCTCCGACGCTGGGGCCAGCGCATGGGCGGCTTCCCAAGTGATGTGGAGTGGAGAGAAGTGGCATGACCCCACCGGGATGTGGCGGCCCGGGTAAGGATCAGGATGGATGATGGAGTGAAGAGCTTGGACCCCGTAGGGGCTTCCTACGTACCGCGCGTTAGCACGGATCAAAGTCGACGTAGTTCGGGTATACAGTTTAACGTCATGCTGGACGTCGGCAAGCCGACTCACGAAGAGGTCGAGGCCGCCGGGCGGAGGATTGAACCGAACCACCTCGCACTGGGGGAGATGGAACGGCCGGGTGGATCACAGTTTCACGTCATGCTGGACGATAAAAGGTGAAATGGAAAAAGGGGCTGTGGGGAGGCACAGTGGAGATACACACGGGCAGTCTCCCACAGGGGCGGATTCATAGGTGAATCGACGCAAGCGTGAACCCTGGAGGGGTCCACTGATGGATGAACCGACGTGAATACGACCGGGACGACCAGGTGGTGGGCTTGAACCTCAGGGAGGCTTCCTACGTACCCTGTTTAGAAGACAGGGATCAAAGTCCACGTAGTTCATTCTGTCAGGACTTACGCACTTGAGGCAGCCCGGATGCGGCAAAACTCAGTTGGAAGGGACTTGGACCGAAAGTAGGAGACACCTCGATCCCAGTCACACCCTCTACTGGCTTCGGCAGTGGGGAGGCGCAATGGAGATACACATGTGCAGCCCCCCACAAGAAACTAGGGGTTTGTAATACCCTACCCCCGTAGGGAAAAGCCACTCCCATTAAATCGTCCCTAAAGAGGGGCAATCCCGACATCCCTTAACCCGGGCTTCGGGTAGCACGCGGGGGCAACGGCTCATTCTCTAACGAATGGCCACTTTGAAAATGGGGGGTGCGCGCAATCGGGCAGGATTGCGCGCACCCGGGGGCAATTGCGCGCAAGAGGCTTCTTTTGCGCGCAAAGGCCTTCGGGTTAAGGATTATTCAAAGGAAAGGAGCCAAGGAGATTGCGCGCGAAGGCGAACCCCAAGGCTCTATTGCGCGAAAGAAAGGAGGTTACCTGAAGATCGGCATTGCGCGCGGAAGGGGTTGGATTGCGCGAACGAGCGACGCTTTGGATTCTGGAAACCTTCAAAACGTCGGGGGTCGCCTTATATTTATAGGCAACCCCGGGCGCGGAATCCGGTTTCGGGGGCGGAATTCCCTTCGCGGGCGCGGAATCAGGACCCGGCGCGCAAGGGAGCCGCGCAGGCCACGGGCGCGCAAAATAGCGCGCCGGCCCAGCGCATTGCGCGCATCCCGGGAGGATTGCGCGCCGCGACTCAACTTTGCGCGCGGGCCTCTGAAATTTCGCGCAAGTCCTCTGGGCCCTCCGGAACGTGCCTCTGACTCCAAATATCACTTCGCTTTCCGCATCCGGAGCTTCGTTTGGGAACAACGGACTTTTCCGGCGTCTACAAAAGCCCCCCCTCGGAATCTGATCGGCGAGAGGTCGCAACGATTGGGTTCCGAGGGAGACGCCGGAATGCCGAAGTCCTGGGCTGTGCGGGACTTAGGCGCGCAAAAAGGGGCGCCGGGCGCGCAATTCGCAGCCGCGGTCGCGCAATCGATCGTTTCGCGCGGCGCGGAATCCCGGCCTCGTCTATAAAATAGGGGTCCAGGGTTCCGCGTTCCGTACACAGGCCTTCCGCGCGATAAGCATCAACGCTCTCGTGCGCGAAATTTCCTTTTCCGGTCGCGAAATTCGCCCGATCGGCGCGCAAAACCATCCGGAATTCGCCTGTCTTTGCGCGAAAACCCGGAACTTTGCGCGACATTCTTCCCAATTGCGCGCCGTCCACTTGGATTGCGCGCCAACCTTCAAACTTCTCTACCAGCCTCGTCCGATCCCGCACGCTTCATCCCTTAACCCGCACGACTCCCGAAACTTCTGAGATGGCCGCGCATCAAGGAAATGAGGGGGATGCCGCCACTCGCAGAGCTGAGATGGCGATGAACGAGGAGGTTTACGGAGCCAAGGAGATTGTTTCCAACAATCAATCCCTGTTCGACTTGCTGACGCCGGCCCAGAAGACATATCCACTGTCGGACAACCTGTCGCTCTGGAACTTCGGCATCCTAGATGAGGTTCCGGTGCCAGGGTTCGAGGTTGATGCGCCACGGACCTGGGTGACTCGGGAGGACGAGCTTCCCCGCTATAACATCACCAACAATGGGCATCCTGCCAGGGAGACCAGGCACTTGGACGTCTATGTCCTGAACCCGAGGACGCGAACCATTGACGGGGGTGAGCCTACTGCGGAGAATTCTCCAACCCTCTACTCGAGCACATATCGCCAGAGTGTCACTGACGACACCAAGGGCTGGCTGAAGGACTGGGACTTGCGATCTGGGGGCAATTTCACCAGCGAGTGGGCCTGGGCGTTCTGGGTACGCCACACTTGCGATCACTTCGCAGAGGAGCTGCGGTACATCGGCCTGTTTGAGGCGGTGTGGACGTCGCAGTTCCACTTCTACCAGCAGTCTGAGCTCGGGTCGGAGTTGTTCACCCGCTGGTCTCCGGATACCAACACCTTCCATCTTCACCATGGGGAGGTCGGCATCGGTCTCTGGGACATCCACTGCATCGGAGGTGTCCCGCTGGAGGGCTACCACTACGATGAGTTCCTGCCCCCGAAGAACATCTGGGAGGACAGGTCACGGACTCCCATTCTGACCTGGCATCTGCTTGACCTGGCTACCAAGCGGCTCGGGATCAAGTACTTCCAGAAGGACATAGCCTACAATGAGTGGTTCGGCCAGTTCTTGGAGCATGACCCGACGGTCAAGATGCCAGGCAGGGGGAAGCGGTGCCCGACCGCAGCTCAGAGGAGCCGTAACGGGTCGTACTGGCGGGTCCTGGAGACGGGCGACTACCGCTCATGGGGGTACCGCGTCATCGAGGCCCGGGACCCAAATGTCCGGTACGCGGCGTTCCTGGCCGCCTTTCTGAGTGGGTGGCTCCTGCCAGTGCGGGACGCGAGAATGGGCGTTCGCCCGGCGACACTGGCGATGGCGGGCGCTATGGCCGCCAACAAAAGATACAACCTCGGGGTCCCAGTGCTGGCGAGGCTGTATGCCATCCTGGGACGCGTCTCACGAGGGGGGTCGCCACGAAGGATCTGTGGGCCCTTTCAGTTCTTCCACGGCTGGGTGGCTGCTCACCTCGGTGGGTACACGTTTCCGAACGCCATCATTCCTCCGGGCAACGGCCTGCGACCCTCCCTGCTGAACATCGCGGGGGTCGCTCCGATGACCCTAAGTGAGGAGGGCGTGAGGATTCGGATTGGCAATCATGCCAATTTCAACTTCAGTCCGTTCCCCACTCCCGTCGGCCAGATGATCGACAATGGGCAGGGTCCGCTGGAGCAGCATGAATACTTCCTGAACATGCGAGGCGGGGTGCTCGTGGCTCGGATCGACGGGAAGGTGATCTGCGAGCCTTACGTGCCAACCCGGTTCGCCAGGCAGTTCGGGTGCCTTCAACGGATGCCGAAGAGGGTACTCACTGCTGTCCGGGAGGAGACGAACCCTTGCGTCCTTCGCCAGATGTGGCTGATGTTTGCCGCTTTCGGCTCTGGCGACGTCATCACTCTCCCTCCTACCGGGGTTGACGCAGGCTTGGCAACCGAGTACGCCGAACACTGGGCCATCGCGTACCCCGAGGGGCTTCTACGGAAGCCAGTTCGGCGGCTCGAGGTTACCCGTGCGGAGACCGGGTGTCAAGGAAGGAGGCGAGGCGCCGCCACACGGGGGAGAACGGAGGCGCGCCAAGCAGCGGAGCCGGCGTGGGCAGGGACTTCGGCGGCGGGCACATCGCGAGCTGCCGCTACGACCTCGGCGCCCAGAGAAGGGGCACGCGCGGTGGTCGAAGAGCGGCCCGGGAAGCAGGTGAGACGTCTGCTCGAACCCTCCCACGATGCAGTCTTCCCGGCGCTGTGGTCGGCCTGGATGACCCTGCGGCAGTCACTGGGGACCGACGCCATCTGGCGAAAGATTCTCAGAGAAGGAATCCATCTGCCAGAGGTCGGGCGCCTCCATATTGCCGACAGGGTGGACTTCAACCGGCAGTATGCGTATCTGATGGCCATGGACGATTACGCGCGCCAACGTGGTTAGCGTGCGGAGCCATCCCTTCTGGTGAAGGTGATGCTCGGTCTAGAGCCTGCTCCAGAACAGATGCCGCTGGAAGAAGACGACAGTAGCAACGACTCCGAGGAAGAGGACGAGATGGGGGAGGATGAAGGCTCCGAGGGAAGATCCCATCAGGGGAGTCCGCGGGAGAGCGGCGAGGTAGCCGGCTCTGACAATGTCGATGTCACTGAGCTCCTCGAGGTCCGCTTCTATCCCTACTCAATCTGCTTCATTCATTCTCTTATGCAGCTTCTAACCCATTTCTCCATCTTTCTCAGGAGCGCACGGATGTTGGTCAGGCGTCCTCAGCGGGAGTAGGAGGGGCGCCAGCAGGACAAGGCGGGGGCCAGGCACCCATTATCGAATTGACAAGCGCGGAAGGGCCCCCTGCTGCAACTGTTCCTGCGGCAGCCGGGATAGCGGAAGATGACGCTCTGAACTCCCGTAAGTCTCCTTGCTTCTCCTTGCTTTACTGCTGGTGCTTGCCATTGACGATCCATGACTAACCATGGCATGCCCCGCGCAGTGATCTCAACACTGGAGGCTCTTCGGGTTGCCGAACCCGGGCCATCTACGAGTGGACCAGTGGTGGACATGCCGCCTGCTCCGGAACAGACTTCCCAAACCGAGCCGGCCCCACCAACTGCTGGTCAGGGGGCTGTGGACGCCGGCGGTGCTGACATCGGAGAGAGGTCGGGGGCTGACGAGGGTGTCAGCGCCGCTGGGGAGAGAGAAGAAGGTCTCCCAGATGTTGGGGAACCTATCCCTCATGAGGAACTCCCAGGGGTGGACCCTGCAGCAGACCTGCTGGCTGCCTTCCCTGCCTACCGGCCTGCCGACCCCGAGGAGATGGACGACTCAGACGCGGAGGCGGTCGAGGAGAGCCGGATAACGCGCCGCAGGGGGTGGAAGTGCATCCAGCGCTTCCTCAAGCGAGACCCATCAGAGTGGCTGGGGCGCATGGGATCACTTCAAACCTGGCTGCGCTTCCTGTGTGCCGGGGGAGCTGATGCTCAACGCCTCCATCTGACGGTCCGTGATTTCATGGCCGAAAAGATGCGCGAGAGCTGCCGGTGTGCCGACGTCACACAAAGTCGGGACATGTCGGAGAGCACGCGGGCGCTCCTCGCGGCGGAGCAGGAAGTCCGGCGCCTCGAAGGGCAGGCGGCAGAGAAGGAGGCCTTCGTCGCAACGTGTACCGAGCTTGTGGAGCAACTAGCAGCCCAGCTGGTTGACGCCCAGGTACAGCTGACGGAGGCGGGCCAACAGATGGTCACAATTCAGGTCGAGCGGGAGCGTGCACAGGCCAGAATCGACGAACTGCGTACTGCGACCGCCGACGAAGAGAGGGAACGCAGAGAGCGAGAAGCAGCTCTGGAGGCCACCAGCCAAAGGGTAGCGGCATTAGAAAGACTCATTCAGCACGCTAATCCCTACGGGCTTTGTTTTGCCGTTCCCAAAACATTTGCTTCTGCTACTTTGATCCATTTGTATGAATCAATATATTTATCTGCATCTTTTGGATTAACATGCTCATCCACAATTCGTTGTCTTGCGGGAGTGTTAACCAAGCATCAGGCATCCATAATTGGGCCTGGATTGCTGGAGAAAAGAGGGAGGTCATTCCTAGAAAAGGAGACCTCAAGCCAAATCAATGTATCATCCCCCCAACTTGTTCCAACACACGAGCGGGACAATGCTAGGGGCGTTGAGATTTTATCCGAACATAGGGAAATGAGAAAGGGTGAATCGCGTGTCCCGAATCCAGACATCCACAACGGGCGGCCTTCCAGGAAATGCCCAAGACGGTAGGCGGACAGTGGATCGACCATAACAACTGCAATAGACGGACCGAAGGTCATCATTCATGTTGCAGGAGGCGGACCACATGTCATCATGAATACCGCTTTGGGGTTCCTTCAGACACAAGGGTGGAAATCCAGATCAACAGGGCATGCGATGCGTGGGGCGAAGTGATGATTGTTCGGACAGAATCCAACGCTCTCAGAATTGTGCCACCGTGGGGAAAGCGTATTATGAGGATGCACTAATCTGGCCGTGAATCACCCCAATTCTCAGACAGCACCTCTTTGACGAGGAAACCGTCACTTCCCATCATTGCAATGGGGCATCCCGAGCTGAATCGGGGAGAATATCACAACTGCACCACTCTACCAGAAGCCAGGCCAGACGGCCGGCGACGAGGAGGGGCGGGACTTAACGATCCCTGAGGCTGGACCCGAGTCGGAATGCCCGGGCGTTCCTACGTACTCCATCAGGCTGGAGATCAAGCCATACGTAGTTCTGCGAGTGCAGTTTAACGTCATGCAGGACGCAGAACCCCGTTTGGGGAGATCTTAGTTTAGGGTCGTAGAGCTCGGACCATAAGGGGAGATCTTAGTTTATGGTCTTAGAGCTCGGACCATAAGGGGAGATCTTAGTTTAAGGTCTTAGAGCTCGGACCATAAAGAGAGATCTTAGTTTAAGGTCTTAGAGCTCGGACCATAAGGACCTCAAAGTACGCCGCATCGTGGTCCTATCCCCTGGATATGCGAAGATGCACTGAGGGATAGTGTCAAGAGTGTCGAGGTTTTGCCTGGTCAAAATGGGAGGTGGAATATGTGAATCATGCGGCCATTCACTCAAGGACTGGGGGCACCGGAGTAACGATATGGGAGTACTGCCGACCGTGGCGGAAAAGCATCATCAATATCGCACTAACCGTTGGTGGAATGAGGCAGCAAACGAGCATCGACCGCTCAATCGCAGGATTCATATCGATTTGCTGCCCGAGGCCATTGGGGGTACCGGCCTGAGTCGGTGGGAGAGCACTGAGGCATTGTGTCCGAACCGTTCACGGGGGCTCCACCCAGGGCGTAGACGATGGGTCCGAATGAAAGGGAGCACGAAGCCTGAAAAGTGGAGGAAACCTGACCAAGCGGATCCTGACCCTCCTGGCAATAAACCAGAGTACTCTTGACACTAGTGGACCACTGCAAGGGGTCGGGGAACACGCCTTGAGGGTGACCTGAAGGCGGCGGATTCCCCAGAGAAGGGGGAATCTCTAAGAGGTGGGGGGCTGGACCCGAAGTTTCAAACATCCGGGCGTTCCTACGTATCCCATAAGGATGGGAATCAAGCCACACGTAGTTCTTGAAGCGCGGCGCAACACAATCGGTCACCCGCGCGGGGAAGAGTGCGGGTCTGACCCTCGCACACAGAAGGAGCGGCATTTGATATTTCTTGTTTGTCCTTAAAGATGAATGGTTTTTCTTTGTGCGGCGACATGCCTGTGATTGATAAATCTCTGGCGTCGCCACAATAATCAAGCCACGGAAGGCATTGATGAATGGCGTGGTTATTAACCAGCACCCAACATGAGTGTCCCCTGAGGAGAACATCACGATGCAGTGTCGTTTCTCGTCGGGCGGCCAAGACGATCACAGTTTACGGTCGTGTGGTAGGACCAGACAACACAGTTTAAGGTCGTGTGGTTCGGACCATGGAGGAATCCGCTTATCGCGGTACAGCGGACATGGCGGAGGTGGGAACATACCCAGCCCTGCGGTCACGCACGATTCCAGGAGAAGAGTCTTGGGATAGGGGTCTGCGTATGTCCATCACCCGAGGGGCAGAGATGCTAGCCTCCAGATATACTGGGCCCAGAACGCGATTGTTCGGGCGACTCCTTCCTCCTTATGGGGATGAGGGTCCAGCTACGCATGGCCCTTAGGGAGGATATCCGCATATATCCTTGGTGCTCAGATCATGGGAGCCTCGAACGACATCATTACCCTGGTTGGTCTGCCTAACGTGTAGAGGTGTACTGAAGGTCAGTATGAAGAGAGTGTCGAGATTCCACTACAACGCACAAAGACGGAGTGTGATGAGGACTGCGCAACCAATGTTCAGAGCCTGAAAGAGCCGACATGGCGATCAAGGACGTTGCTGACCATATTCGCAACACAACATCCGATCGCGTCAGCCTAAGACGGGGCAAGCAAATGAGCATCGACCGCTCAATCGCAGGATTCATATCGATTTGCGGCCCAAGACCCGCCGGTAAATCGACCCGGAGCGGTAGGAGAGCTCTAAGGCATCGTACCCAAACCGCTAACGAGGATCCCTTTGAGTGAAGGCTCGAACAAGAGGAAGCGCGAGGCCTGACAAGCAACACAGGACTTGTCGGGATTGAATCTGACACTACAAGTCATAGACCAAAGTACCCAAAACATGTTAACAGATCACCGGAAAGGGTCGGAGGACTCACCCTGAGAGCAACCAAAAGAGGGCAGATCCCCGTGATCAACCAAGAGACGGGGCTGGACCTGAAACACAAGCGTCCAGGCGGTCCTACGTATCCCATAAGGATGGGAATCAAGCCATACGTAGTTCTTGAGAGGCAGTTTAACGTCATGCAGGACGATGGGAGGTGTGAGGTAGTCCCACACACGGGGGAGGCGTACGGCGCGGCCAGTAGACCAACGCGAATGAGGACATAATCCCCCGTTCACGCGAGACGCCTCGCACAAAAAGGAGGGGAACTTGGGCCAGAGGCCCGACGCGGGATAGAGATTCCCGGGAAATGGGGCTGGGCCTGAAACATGAATGTCCAGGCGGTCCTACGTATCCCATAAGGATGGGAATCAAGCCGCACGTAGTTCTTGAAGTGCAGTTTAACGTCATTCAGGACGAGAAAAGAAGGGGGAAGCAGAAGGCATCCCCAAACGTGGGGGGCGTACAGCATGGCGAGCAAACCGACGTGAATGAGGGCATAGCCCCGCGTTCACACCATACGCCGCACACCCGGAGGCAACTGGGCCAAGGGCCCGAGATGGGATGGAAATTCCCAAAGGATGGGGCTGGGCCTGAAACATGAATGTCCAGACGGTCCTACGTATCCCATAAGGATGGGAATCAAGCCACACGTAGTTCTTGAGGGGTAGTTTAACGTCATGCAGGACTGATGCTGAACAGTTTAACGTCTTGTAGCTCGGACGTAGTACAGTTTAACGTCATGTTGGACGAAACACTTGGCAGTTTAACGTCTTGCAGCGCGGACGATATGCTAGGCAGTTTAACATCGTGCAGCTTGGACGTATGCAGTTTAACGTCGTGCAGGACGTATGCTGAACAGTTTAACGTCTTGTAGCTTGGACGAATGATGCTTGGCAGTTTAACGTCTTGCCGCGCGGACGTATGCAGTTTAACGTCGTGCAGGACGTATGCAGTTTAACGTCGTGCAGGACGTATGCAGTTTAACGTCGTGCAGGACGTGGGCACACTCAGACAAAGTACTGCTTGAGGAACCTAGCGTTGGTGGGAGGAGTGACACGCTCACCATCCATAGTCTCTAGGGAGTACGCGCCATTGGGATAGACCTTGTGGACAACAAAAGGTCCCTCCCACTTGGGCTCCAACTTGGGCGGCTTCCTGCCGGGGATCATCGGTGCTCTTAGGGCTAGCACTAGATCACCCTGCAGGAAGGAGCGGAGGCGAACCTTCTTATTGAAAGCTCGAGCCATTCTGCTTTGATGCCTCTCCAAGTTGTGCAAGGCGCGAAGTCTATTCGCATCCAGTGCTTCCAACTTGACTAGACGGGCTTCAGCAACTCTGTCCGGCGCTTTCTGGTCATAGACCGCAGTGCGCAAGGACGGCAACTGGATCTCAATGGGCAGGACGGCCTCAGCTCCATACACCAGGGAATAAGGGGTCATCTGGGTGGAATTGCGAGTCGTTGTCCGATAATCCCAGAGGGCGTTGGGGAGCTTGTCCGGCCAACTCTTCTTGTTCTGACCAACCATCTTTTGCAGAATGTTAGAGAGGGTTTTGTTAAACGCCTCGATCTGTCCATTCGCCTGCGCATGATAGCAAGATGTATGGTTCGAGCGAATGTTATACTTGGCGTACAACTTCTTCAACTCGGCTGCTCGGAAATTGGTTCCGTTATCCATGAGGATAGCGTGAGGCACTCCAAATCGATAGATGATGTTGGAGGTCACGAAGTCAACGATCGAACAGGATTTGACCTCTCTGAGCGGAATCGCCTCTGCCCATTTGGAGAAGAAGTTCGTGGCGGTCAGAATGAACCGGCACTGGCGAGCTGTCGCCGGCGGGTAAGGTCCCACAACGTCCAGACCCCAGACTGCAAAGGGCCAGGAATACCTAGTGGTATGGAGAGGCTCCGGCGGCCGATGCACAAAGTTCGCATGAACCTGGCACGCATGGCACCTCCTGGCATACTCGATGCAGTCATGGATCATGGAGGGCCAGAAGTATCCCAACCTCCGAATCTGGTGGGACAGCTTCGGCCCAGTCTGGTGGGCACCGCATGAACCGGCATGAACCTCTTGCATGACTCGTGGGATCTCAACTCCCTGAAGGCAACGGAGAAGAACACCATCAAATCCGCGTTTGTAGAGGATCTGCTCCAGGCCGGGGCTGCTCTGGAGGACAAACTGCGATGTGCGGCGTCGAACTCGTTCGCGCTCGGCCCGATCCGATGGAAGAATGCCATGTTGGAGGTACTCAACCAAAGGCGTCCTCCAATCAGGGGCTGATCCGACTGTCCTATCTGGGGTACTCGGGGCTCCGGGCATAGGGGCAACCGTGGTGAGATTACTTACCAACGGGCCGCGATCTTCTTCCGGGATAACGGGAGCGATGAGCCTGCGGCGCGTCACGCAGACGATCAGGTTGTCCTGTTCAGGCTCCGCAAGTGACGCAGCAAGGCTGGCCAAAGCATCTGCTCGACCGTTCTGCGACCGGGGAATATGGACAATTTCTGGCCGAGAAGGGAACCGGGCCATCAGAAGGAGGGTGCACTCCAGCAATGGCACAAGTTCCGACTTCTTGACAACATAGTCGCCATTGATCTGCTTAACGACCATCTCGGAGTCCCCCTTTACGCACAGACGGGGCACGTCGATCTCGAGAGCCAACTCGAGGCCGGTGATGAGGGCATGGTATTCCACCTCATTGTTGGTACAGCCCTCTGACAACAGGAAAGAGTATGGCAGCACGGCTCGCTCCGGGGTAATGAAGACGATGCCCAAGCCCACTCTATTGAGCTTAGGATTATCGAGTCTTCTACCGGTGGGGCTCCGGGAGGCACCGTCAAAGTGCATCTGCCAGCATGGATCGGCATGATCGACCGAGAGAATGGTCTCATCAGGAAAGCCTAGATCCAGCGGCTGATCCGCGGAGGTCGGGTGAGCTGCCAGAAAGTCTGCCAATGCTTGCCCTTTGATGGCCTTCTGAGACACATACCTGATGTCGAACTGCTGGAGAATCACAGCCCACCGCGCTAGACGGCCAGTCAACATAGGTCGGCTCAGGATATATTTCAACGGGTCTACCCGAGAAACCAACTGTACCTCATGGTGCTGCAAGTAGTGTCGTAATTTCTGTACGGCAAATACGAGCGCCAGGCAGCTCTTCTCAATGGGGGAATACCTAACTTCCGCATCGAGGAGCATGCGACTGAGGTAATAGAGGCTATTCTCCGTTCCCTCGTTGTTCTTCTGGGCGAGAAGGGCACCCAGGGACCGTTCCAGGGCGGTCACATAAAGGACCAGCGGCTTCCCGGATACAGGCGGCATCCGAACCGGAGGTTGAAGCAGGTACTGATTGATTTCCTCGAAAGAGGTCTGACACTCTTTATCCCATACATAGGTGGAACCTTTCTTCATGAGCCGAGAAAAGGGCTTACACTTGCCGGCCAGATTCGCGATGAATCGGCGTATATAGGCTAAGTGGCCTTGGAACCCTTGTAGTTCCCGGATGGTACCTGGGGGAGGCATCTGGCTAATCGCCCTGATTTTCTCTAGGTCGATCTCAATACCCCGGTATCTTACCACAAATCCAAGGAACTTTCCGGAGGTGACCCCAAAGGCACACTTCAACGGGTTCATCTTCAGGCAGCGAGACCGGAGGAAGCCGAACACTTTCTCAAGATCTTTGAGATGGTCCTGACGCTGGCGCGATTTGACAACCAAGTCATCGACGTAGCATTCCACCAGTGTGCCGAGGATTGGCTTGAATATGCGGTGCATCGCCCGTTGATAGGTGGCACCTGCATTCTTCAGGCCGAAGGGCATGACCCGGTAGTAAAAGGTACCTTGGGGGGCCCTGAAGGCAGTGAACTCCTCATCCTCAGGGGACATCCGGATTTGGTTGTATCCGTAGTATCCATCCATGAAGGAGAGGGCTTGGAACCCTACCGTGGCATCAATCAACAACTCTATCACTGGAAGGGGAAAATCATCCTTCGGACAGTGGCGGTTGAGATCGCGGAAGTCGATGCAGACTCTGATCTGCCCGTTCTTCTTCCTGACCGGCACAATGTTGGCCAGCCATTTGGGGTACTGAACTTCCCTCACGAAGTTGGATTTGATAAGCTTGTCAACTTCGGCCTCAACCATGGCACCGTGGGACGGGTGCATCTTCCTGGGAGGCTGCTTGAACCCGCGATGGTTCTCCGGGAGACCAAGGCGGTGGACGGCTACCTGAGGATCTAGCCCCGGCATCTCGTCATAGCCCCAAGCGAACACATCACGGTGCTGCCTGAGAAAGTCCACGTACTGCTGCCGCTCCTCAGAGGGCATGGCGGCACTGACCAATGTGGGTCTCGGATCGGCCTCGGTTCCAAGGTTCACCTGTATTAACTCATTGACCGTGGCGGGGACGCCCTCCTCAAAGGCTGGGGGTGCATCTTCCACGTCCTCTCCACTCGGGGAGGGATCTTCCACGGGAGAGACTGTGCTGGAAACTGCATTGGGGCTACCAGATCCTGCTGGGCCACTGGTGCTGGCGCGGGCGGTCGCGATCATCTCATCAGGAGACTCGCGGGCCGTCGAGACCATAGCGACGTCCAACCGGTGAATCGGGAGGACGTAAACGTCATCCAGACTTGCCCAGGGAGCACTTGCAACAGCGACAGGCTCAACCTCACCTGCCAGGATCTGCTTATCCTTGCTCTTGTAATAGTCCGCGTCTAGATAGCGGGCTTCACACGAGGCAAAAGGAGAGGCATCTCCTTGAAGCACGCCTACTCGACCATTAAGAGAGTATTTGAGGCATTGGTGGTATGACAAGGGAACCGCCGCGTGAAGGTGGAGCCATGGCCTGCCCATCAATGCGTTATACGCAGTGTCCTGAGAGACTACCATGAATTCGGTGTTGTCAACCAAGTCACCGAACTGGGTCTTCAAACGTATCTTGCCGACCGGGGTTTGCTCGGTGCGGTCGTACCCCTGGATCCTGAGGTCGGAGGGAATCAAGTCATCCTCAGACAACCCCAATCTCCGGAGCGTCCGAGTTGGAATCAGGTTAATCCCGGACCCCGTGTCGACAAGACAGCGCCGGACTTCAAGGCCATTGAACTGGCCAGTGACATACAGCGGATGAATATGTCCCTGTATGGGAGGGTCTTCATCCTTACCAGAGAACGAGATAACTGCCTGACATTCGGCGTCCTCGATCGTTTCGGCGTGAAAGGCCTCTGCAGCCGCAACCTCTGTCTCAAACTGGAGAGGGCTCTTCAGGGATTCAGCGAGTGCCTCGCGCATCTCAGATGACATGCGCAGAGCCTCAAGGATGGAGAGCCTTGCTGGGATGTCGGCCAAGTGCTTCAGGACATCATACTTTTTGGCCAAGCGCGAGCCCCTGGTTGCAGGAGGTTGCTCTGCGGTTGGCGGCATGACGGGCCTTTCCGGTTGGATCGGCGGCCGACTGGTACTTGGCGCATCTCGTTGTTCACTAGCTGCAGTCCGGGAAAGGGTCACCGTACTGGGGTCAGGAGGCCGGGATGGACCCGTGGCAGGGCGGAGCTGGTCGCGACGCGGCTGAGGCGGTTCTGCCTGGTCCCACACCACAAACAGCGGCGGAGGCGAATCCGTCATCCCCGAATGGGGGGGCGGCGCACGTTGTGCTCGGTTTTGAGCCTGCTGCCTAGTCTCAGTGGCGTGCACGGCCTGGCTGGAGGTGCCAACGGCTGTGCCCCGGCGACTCCTGCTGCTGCGGTTCTTCCGACGGTGGCGACGACCAGGGACACTAGGGAGGTCCACCTGGTGTTCTTCAACGTCGGGAACCGAAAAGGGATTTAACAGCTCGACGGTATTAACCGAAGCGTACCCAACACCGTCATCGGACGAATCATCCATCACCGGGCGGATTCGAGGAGGGACCCCCATCTCCGGGGGCATGAAATCGCCGAGAGTGCGGGATAGTGGCGGAACTGGCGGGGCGCGCTCTTCCTTCTTGCACTGCCGCCGTTTGCTCCTCTTGGAAGAGGCAGGCTGGGACGACGATGCCGAAGAAACACCCGCAGATTCTGGGGGCTCAGGCTGATTCAAGCGCGCACGGATGATTCCATGGGCGCGAATGGTCGTCTTGCGGGCCATCCAGTTATTATACTTCTGGGATCCGCGGTCGGAGACCAGCTGCCATTCTTCCTCGTTGCCACTATCGTCATCTGATCCCACGAACACGCCCGCCACTTGTGCCGGAGCTGGGCCCAACCTGATTACATTGTTGTTAATCTGGTCTTGGAGCCAATCCTTAAACACATAGCACCGCTGGATGGTGTGCCCCAGGGCCCGATGGTAGGGGCAGTAGAGGGGGTTATTCGTAAGATGTGCCTCCTCTGGCCTCCAACACTCAGGCAGTCGCACAATCCTCTGCTCCAGGGCGCTCCGGAAATAACCGGGGACCTAATCCTCGTGGAATGAGTAAGTCAGGTGTCGCGGGCCCCTGGGAGCGTGGTCTTGACGAGGGGCTGGAGGGGCCGGCCGAGGAGGTGGACCCTGATTATCTCGCCTGGGTTGTGGCGGTACATTACGCGGAGGGGCCGGCCGGTTCTGAGGCTGCCGCTGCTGGGCCGGGAACTGAGCCCGTGGAGGCGGATTCCTGTGAGGCTGTGGAGCTGGCCTCGCCGGCAGCAGCTCCAACGGCCTGGGGGCCTCTATCTGGGCAACAGCAGCGGGCTCAGCCCTGCTGACTCTCCTTGCAGGAATCATAGGAGGCAGCGGGTGTGCCTGGCTGGCCTGTTGCAGGGCTTCCTCAAGACGTTGAGCTTTGTCTGAGAAGTCCCTGAACCCTCCGGGGTAATTCTGAGTGATCAGGGAAGGGACCAGCTCGGTCTTGACGTTCCCGACGCACATTGTCAGCAACTGCTCCTGAGTCAATGGCATGTCAAGGGAATACGTGAGACCCTTCCATCGGGCGACGAAGTCCGCGACTCGCTCATCAGGCCTCTGCTTGCACTTGAAGAGGTCTGCGATACTTGTCTTCCGGGTCGTGGAACTGAACTGGTAGAGGAACTGTCTACGGAGGTCCTCCCAGCTGGTTACCGACCCGACGGGGAGCTGGCTGTACCAGACAAACGCTGGACCTTCCAGTGTCTGAACAAAGCAGTGAAGCTTAGCGGCCTCTTGCTGCGCCGGAGTCCCCAACATAGGCCCGCACCTCGAGTTGAAGTGGGCTAAATGCTGTGGCGGATCTCCAGTCCCGTTGAAGGGAGCGAAAGTGGGATTCCCGAATCCCGGAGGCACCGGCATGTCATCCACCCATGCTGGGTAGGGCTTGCCGTCCGGTGGGATCGCCACCTGCCGAGTCTCCAAGGCCTCCAAGCGGGCAATGAGTGCCGCCATCGGATCGTCCGGACATGGGTTCCAGTCCTGGCGAGGATCTCTAACCACGAGTGCATTGCATGGCCCTTCAATCGGGTCGTCGACCGGGTCGTCGAACTCGGAAGCTCGTGGGATGGCGGGCGGAGCGGCCCTTGGGGCAGCGGGAGGAATCTGAGCGGGGTCTCTCAGGTAGTCACGCCGCTCGGGAGGGTGTGGCGAAACATACCGCGCCCTCTTGCCGTAGGCAATGGCCTCTCTCCTGTCGGCGAACACGGCGTAATCATGGTTGCCCGGGAGAGTCTCGTCGAGGAGCGGCTGTTCCGGTCCCTGCTGTCCTGGCCTAGGATCACCGTAGTCAGGCCGCCGTTCTGCAGCGCGCTCAGCGAGGAGCTGGTCAACCAGCTTCTTCTGTTCGGCGAGCTGCTGACATAGCGTAGCCTTCTCGGGATCCTCCTCTGCCCTCTGCATGGAGGCAGATGGGTCGGCGGGCTTTATAGCCTCGCTGTGCTCTTTTCCTTTGCTGACGTTTCGGATCAACGTCAGTGCTTCAGTGGGTGCGGGGAGCCCCAGGAGGTTCCTCTGATGACGAGTGACTCTCACCGATGGCTCTGACGACGGCTTGTCTTCGGGGGGGAAGCCCCCGTCGAGAAGTTCCAAGTCGTTCCCCTCTCCCGACAGGTCAGCCATATTGACCGTTTCTGTCCCTGGGGATATACCCTCAGGGCCACCCAGCGAATCGGGCTGTCGGCGAATCACACTGAAGCGTAGGGAAGCGTACTGCCCCCATCCACGGATATACACGTGGGGAGTGGCTTCCTCGATAACTTTGCGGAGTACTTGAAAACACTCAACGCATCGTCGTTGGAGGGCCTCGTGGTGCTCAAATGACCCGGGGTGCCGAGCCGCGGGGAGCATGGCCATGTCAATTTGACGGCACTGCTCACCAATATCCTCCAGGTGCACTTGACTCCCGGGGTATGGCATTTGTAGGCGGTGAAGACAGGAGCAAGTCTCTCGGAGAGTTCGGCGGAAGCATTCGAACTCGTCCGGGGTGAGCGATTCGGGTGCATCAAAGCCCGGTCCTGCGACTGGCCAAAACTTCTCAGGGAAGTGGCCCTCTGCAAGGACGGTCCAGAATCTCCACGACTCAAACTCGGGACCCAGATCTCCTTGGTCCTCTTCAATGGCTGGGAACAGATGGGGAACCGGCAGTGGTGCCGAGGCGGGCCGCCGGGCTGACGGGCTGGCCGGCGGTGAATACGGCGAACAGGCCAATTGGCCTCCATATCCCGGGCCGCCCTCTGAGGGTGGCGGTGCCCTGGCTACCACATCACGATAGGACGGGCCGGCGAGCGAACATCCTGTCGTAGCATCGGTGCTCGCCGAGGGTGCACCAGATCGTGGTTCGACCGTCGGTCCCCAGAAAAAGTCTCCGGCTTCTCCGATCGAGACGGAAGGCACTTCCGGAGGGGCCGGTACCAACCGCAAGCTTGATCCTTGGGGGTCTACCAGGCCCTCGTTACTCCGGATATACCTTCAGAGAGAAGCGGGGATCACATCGATCTCACTCTCGGGGAGCACGAGGCTGACGTGCCGCATTCCTACCCCTGCCCTTGACTGGCGGGATTGGGGAAAGGGCTCTGTCGCCGAATCGTACTCCGCCTCTGAATCAGAGAAGCGAACCGGTCGGATCTCCGTCCGGAATTCCGTAACATTCTTCCCTCGGCGTCGACGCCTTTCCTTCCTGCCCCTGGGTGGTTCTTCGGGGCAGGGCTGATCTCTGTCCTGGCGTCCTCCGGCCGCACTGGTGCTGGGGCCAAGAGGACTGGAAACCAAGGTGCGAGGGGCACCGGGATAGATATCAAAGGGGACGCGGGGAGAGATGATTCCGGGCGGGCCTCCGGGCCGAGATCGGAAGGTGGGATGACCCATGCCTCTTGGATCAGCCACACGGAGTAGATCCCGCTGGTGAATAGCGCTACCGCGAGGTGGTCCGCGGTGGCTACTGCCTGCACCAGCAACCGGGAGAGTCGACCCAACCTGCCTTTGGGGCGGTCGAGGCCTCGATCCAGGTCGGGCATAGAAGTTCCCCTGCTCAGGATGCGCAGGGGCCTGGCGACTGGAGCCAACAGTGGCTTGGGCCAATGCGGCCGCTGTTGCTAGGGCCCCAAGGTGGGCATCCTCTTCCGCTCGTGCCCGACGTTGGCGTCGGGACAGACGAGTCGGGATGAGCGGCGCGGGCAGGTGGAGAGCCCGCTCTTCGACTTGAGAGGCCTGGCGGCGGTGTCGCCGTGGCCTGGCGGGATTCCTTACCGTAGATCCCTGGAGCGAATCCCAGATAGGGTGATCCCGGACATCTCCCACCACATCCGCATAGGGAAGGGAACTGTCAGAGCGCTCCGGGGATAAGCTCCTGAAGCTGTTGGACGTTGAGGTAGGCAGCGGTGCCTCCCTGCGCGGCCCTCGGGGGCGGCGGTGGTGGTGAGGTGCAGCCTCCTCAAGGTCTAGGCGAGCCATGTCCCTAGTGGGGATGACTCCCTCTTCCTCATATCTCCGCACCAGGGTGTTGATCACCCTTCTCTGGATGAACTCCGAGGGGGAGAGAGGGCGTGGTCGTCCCGCAATTGCGGCTGCTGGGATGGCTGTGGAACGGGCGGGACCGCGCGGAGTAGCCGCGTCGGTGTTTCCCCTACCCCTGCGCCAGTGGGCGGGTGGCGATCGGGCACTGGATCGGGCGACCTGATTTCTGAAAGCAGGGAGAAGGACCCATTAACACTGACAGGAAAAAGGAATTGACAACCAACCATTAGCGCCACGACGCCTTCCGTGGGGGGAACCCAGGCCCTCGACGTTACGAGACGGAGTGCCCGATGTCCCTTCCCCAGCCCCTGGCGGGTAAGACTGAATGCTTGGCCGGGCAACATGCCGGTCTTCCAACACCTCTGAAAGCCATCGGTCTTCGTATCGAGGAGAAGAGATTCACGTCGGGTTCACCATTTTTCTGTTTCGGTGCGGATGTGCGTCGGGTTACGCTGTTCCGCCAGGACGCGTTCGCGCGTGCACCCGTCAACCCGAGGGGATGGGCGCGCGGCTTGTGGTCCCGCAGTCCCGCTTTCCAAAGGCGGGCGGCATCCGTCCCTTGTTCAGGGGCGTCTGCTCCTTGATCGAAACCGGGATGATGGGATGTCGGCTCCTCCTTCCTTGGACGTCTCCTCGGAACTCGTCGCCTAATCCGGGTCTCCCTCATAGATTTAAGACATGCTCGTGAATCTCGTTCCCGGCGCCATATCTTCATGGACACCGGTTAATTACGCTGCTTCCGCCCGGATGCTTCAAGGAGTCTGGTCGGGGCAGCAACCTGCGGTGAGGAGACCGGGTGGCTCTGGGTGCTGGGGGCGTGTCGTAACACCGCGGCTCTGCACGTCTGTCTTTCGTCCCTAATAGGGCTTCTCGAGGGCATGATGGCCTGAGGCATCCCGCACTGGGTGCGGGGAACTGTGTCCCCTGAGGTTTTCCTCAGCTTCCCATGTTTAACACGGGGTACGCCGCGAGTTTAACGTCCAGCGGGGACGGCATCGGACCGATCAACACGAAAAGTGGATCAGATGACAGAACCCCTTGCGGGGAACCTCCGACGCTGGGGCCAGCGCATGGGAGGCTTCCCAAGTGATGTGGAGTGGAGAGAAGTGGCATGACCCCACCGGGATGTGGCGGCCCGGGTAAGGATCAGGATGGATGATGGAGTGAAGAGCTTGGACCCCGTAGGGGCTTCCTACGTACCGCGCGTTAGCACGGATCAAAGTCGACGTAGTTCGGGTATACAGTTTAACGTCATGCTGGACGTCGGCAAGCCGACTCACGAAGAGGTCGAGGCCGCCGGGCGGAGGATTGAACCGAACCACCTCGCACTGGGGGAGATGGAATGGCCGGGTGGATCACAGTTTCACGTCATGCTGGACGATAAAAGGAGAAATGGAAAAAGGGGCTGTGGGGAGGAACAGTGGAGATACACACGGGCAGTCTCCCACAGGGGCGGATTCATAGGTGAATCGACGCAAGCGTGAACCCTGGAGGGGTCCACTGATGGACGAACCGACGTGAATACGACCGGGACGACCAGGTGGTGGGCTTGAACCTCAGGGAGGCTTCCTACGTACCCTGTTTAGAAGACAGGGATCAAAGTCCACGTAGTTCATTCTGTCAGGACTTACGCACTTGAGGCAGCCCGGATGCGGCAAAACTCAGTTGGAAGGGACTTGGACCGAAAGTAGGAGACACCTCGATCCCAGTCACACCCTCTACTGGCTTCGGCAGTGGGGAGGCGCAATGGAGATACACATGTGCAGCCCCCCACAAGAAACTAGGGGTTTGTAATACCCTACCCCCGTAGGGAAAAGCCGCTCCCATTAAATCGTCCCTAAAGAGGGGCAATCCCGACATCCCTGCAGAGACGA
Source organism: Viscum album (assembly GCA_963277665.1). Classification (NCBI taxonomy): domain Eukaryota; kingdom Viridiplantae; phylum Streptophyta; class Magnoliopsida; order Santalales; family Viscaceae; genus Viscum; species Viscum album. The sequence goes on from OY728153.1 coordinate 807,106,366, forward strand.
GCGGGTGGGGGCCACATCCAAACCGGGGGGGACCCTGCGTGCGGGGCACGGGATCGGGTGATGCGGACGGTTTAGCGTCTTGCCAGACGAAGTACAGTTTAACGTCGTGTGTTGAGGACGAAGGTGCTTGGCAGTTTAACGTCTTACAGCGCGGACGTGGTACAGTTTAACGTCGTGTTGGACGATATACAGTTTAACGTCGTGTTGGAAGATGCACAGTTTAACGTCGTGTTGGACGAATGCAGTTTAACGTCATGCGGGACGAATGCAGTTTATCGTCATGCGGGGCAAATGTGCAGTTTAACGTCATGCTGGACGTTGGTTGCCGCCGATGGGTCCGTGTCACTTCGCGCAAGCCTGGAGGGCCGCACGGGAAGACAACGCACGGTGCGGGCACCCAGGATGAAGATCATCGGGCGCCACGCAGGCGGGTACCCTCAGGGGGTCAAGGGGGGCGACCCTGGCGGATTGCGCGCAAAAGAGGAGCTTTGCGCGCAAAACAGCAGGTCGGCGCGCAAAATGGCGGGCTGGCGCGCAATCGGGCCAGCCCTTTGCACGCGGATGATTGAGATTGCGCGCACCGGGCTTCGGGTAGCACGCGGGGGCAACGGCTCATTCTCTAACGAATGGCCACTTTGAAAATGGGGGGTGCGCGCAATCGGGCAGGATTGCGCGCACCCGGGGGCAATTGCGCGCAAGAGGCTTCTTTTGCGCGCAAAGGCCTTCGGGTTAAGGATTATTCAAAGGAAAGGAGCCAAGGAGATTGCGCGCGAAGGCGAACCCCAAGGCTCTATTGCGCGAAAGAAAGGAGGTTACCTGAAGATCGGCATTGCGCGCGGAAGGGGTTGGATTGCGCGAACGAGCGACGCTTCGGATTCTGACAACCTTCAAAACATCGGGGGTCGCCTTATATTTATAGGCAACCCCGGGCGCGGAATCCGGTTTCGGGCGCGGAATTCCCTTCGCGGGCGCGGAATCAGGACCTGGCGCGCAAGGGAGCCGCGCAGGCCACGGGCGCGCAAAATAGCGCGTCGGCCCAGCGCATTGCGCGCATCCCGGGAGGATTGCGCGCCGCGACTCAACTTTGCGCGCGGGCCTCTGAAATTTCGCGCAAGTCCTCCGGGCCCTCCGGAACGTGCCTCTGACTCCAAATATCACTTCGCTTTCCGCATTCGGAGCTTCGTTTGGGAACAACGGACTTTTCCGGCGTCTACAAATACCAATCATGATGTGTTAAATTATATATGATATCAATGTGTGTATTCATATTCAAAATATGATGAAATAACATCAATTGTAATTATTATAATAAAAAATAATTTTTAATTTTTTACAAAATTTTATTATAATTAGTAACATATATTATCATTATTTATAAACGTGATCCACCTAACCAAAAATAAAATGTCCTAAAAAGAATGAATGAAATTAAAATTTTCAAAATCTACTTATTAAAAAAAATTATCTTCTTATATTGATTGTACTTGTATTTTAATATCATGATGATTTATAATGAATAAGTGTCAGAGTAACAACATAAGGAAAATTTTATGTTTTGGAAACATTAATTTCATTGAATATGTCAAATAATCAATAATAATTTATCATTATTTTGATACCATTAGGGCTTATTCATGAGATTATGGGATATAAATAAAGGAGAAATTTATAAGAAATTTAATTTTTGAATTATAATGTTATAAAATTAATTTTATAGAATTGGTATAAGGATCACTTCATTATAAGTAAAAACAAAGAACATTTTTTAATTTCCCTAACCCCGTTAGTATGGAGACAGTGCCTCACATTATTAAATTTTCATATATATCTGATTTAAATACTAAAGGACTGATAATTTTAATATTTTTGGAATACATATTTCCTAAATAAACCCGACATTACAATATAAAACATAATATAAATCCTATTAAAAAAATTCAGTGTACCCATATTCTCATATATTAACCCTTCATATCAACCATCAGCATTATAGAAATAAATAAAATGTATGAAAGGGGTGAGTTATGATTCTCAGTAGGGGTTATAGTATAGGATTATTTATCATAAATAAGAATAAACATTAATTTAATGTGAATAAATGAGACATAATACATTTAAACATAGTCTTTAGCATTATATTGAAAGAATAAATAATACCATATAAAATAATCACATGATCTAGAAAGAATAACCATGACTATTATTCAAGTTGAATAATCACCCCAAATATCAATAACAAGTCTCAAGTTGAGGGAATTCATAATGAGAGACATCATAATCATACTTTTAAGGTTTCGGCTAAGACAACATACTGAAATGTGTAATAAATCATCCCACACCCAAACTAGATTGTCTCATTAGACCTACTGATGCTTCAAGGGGTTTGAGGGGTTCTTAAATATCACTTACATATAAAAAACCAATCTTTATATGAATATATATACACCATAAACATTCATATTATGAAATTTCACATGAAGTATCAACACGATAACCATAAACCATGAATGGTATGAAAATGGAATAACTATACTCAAACAGATCCTAATACTTTAAATAATATATGGTAGATTTTTTCAAAATAGATCAACCTTAACAAAGCATAATATCAAAAAATATTTTTTCATATAGATTAAAATTTTCATGTAAAATCTTTAAAAATCTCATTATAGAAATATCCATTTTAACGTTCAAATCATTTATTTAGAAAGGTGTGTAATAATAAAATAGAAATTTTTATTTCCATAAAACCTTGTAAATGTGTAAATTATGCTTCAAATAATTATTGACAAATGATGGTAGAAAAATCCACTCAGGATGCATATGGAAAAAAACTATTCATCAAAAAATGATACAAAATACCTTATTTGAAAAATGACAAAAACAATCAATTAAACCAATTTTATAAAAAAGTAAAACCTGGAAAAAATGACATTAATATCTAATATAATATTAGTTAAATCATTTTTTAATCAAATTTTAGAAAAATTTTATAGGGATGATTAATATTCCTCATTGGATACACACATATAATCAATCCCTAATAATAATAAAATTGTTAAATTAACCCTTACCATTTACTTTTCTTTTGATGGATGTTCATTAAACTCTAGTATAATGTTTAAAAAATGTTATTAAATTATTTTAGTACCATATACATTTTCGTGATATCATATATTGTCTTCTAAAAATATCTTATCACGTGTTTTTTAATTATATATTGTTATTACCATTGTTTCATGTGTTTCCTGCTTAATTTTCCTATGCATGTTTTGTCATCTAAGTCATGTTTCATATACACAGAATAATTTTCTTTCAAATAAAAAAATATATTAATTTAATATATATAATATTTATTCACTATATACATCTTTATAATAACTATTCAATCGTTATTGTGTAAAATGAATCCCATCACATTGTGTAAACAGTATATTGTATGTACACTTGAGTGAAGATTTTATTACCTTACTGGTGAAAGGGTGTGAAATTTGATAGAATATTAATTATAAAGAATCAATATCATTTCATATTAATTATTTATATTCATTATAGGAATCATTATATAAATCCAAATATAGTTTTTAGGAAAAACATATTACACAATTATGTGGATACGTTAGGTCACACGTATGCATGCATGGTGATTTAGTTTTCCATTTGAATGATAAAAGGAATCATCTGTTTGTACTATAATAATAATAAAATATCATATTGTATATGTTACTGTATTTATTAATTGAAAATGGTAACAACATATAAAGAGGTCGTAGAATAGGAAATAATATCAAAGCAGTCGGTAAATAAGATTACATCTTCATTAGAACACCTCTTTTGGATCTTTTAATTGGGTCCCCAGTGTTTGACTTTGGAGAATTATAGAATCTATAGTATGTTTATATAGATGTTTATAATATATGTAGTTTTTTCTTGGAATATGTATGTGTCATAAAGTGATGATATTCATTGAGGGAGGTGGTTTTTTTGTAGTTTATGTGAGGGTTACCTTTGGAAACCGTAAAAATATTAAATTGATAGATATTAATTTATAATTCTAAATGGCTCCAAAATAAGTTATTTATGTTATAATTTGTGTATGGGTCAACTTAATCTCAACCAATTATTTAATACAAGTTTATTTCTTGTTATCAAACATATATTTTAGAATTAACCTTTAGTTAAAAACATTAACTCTTTTCATGATAACATCGATTAGTACTATTTTTGAATCATTATAGTTAGTTAATAATTATAAAAGAACCAAAAAATGGGAAATTGATGATAAATAAACATCATAAAAATATATTGTATTAATTTTAGATATTTTAAAATTTTAATTCGTTTAATAATATATTATTAATTTTAAATAATCATTAATGTCGATTTTGATGCCTCTCATTTCATAATATTATTAAAATTGAAATAAAAAATACAACATTTAGAAAAAAAATTACTTCATCCCTAATATATATGGTTCATATATTAAATTCTTGGAGTATTTTCATTATTTTATATAATTTTAATTTTAATATTTTTAATATCATTTATTTGATATCACTAATAATTGTATACTAACAACATCATCATTATATAAGCCTCTAGGTTAATTATTTATTTCCTAAAAAAATAAGATAAATTATCCAACTAATTAATAACATATTTATATTTCAATTTACCATTTATAGTATAGTATCTCCTCTTTATATCCATATATTAAAAATGGTATATCTATTAAATTATGACAAAGACATATGAAACTATTCATTAAAGAAAAAATAATAAATGTCATACTCGAAACCTTTTGGATTCAAAAAGGTTATTATTTAGTAGCAAGTAATATTTTGGTCGCAACCCATTCATCCAATTAAATTAGGACCGGTTTTAGTGTAATTTTATAATATTTATAATATAAACATTACCCTTAATTACACAATATACCCTTTACCATTGTAATAATTTCATTACTAAAGCTTCAATTTATATGGACAAAAATTAAAGAATATTATTTAAATAATTTCAAATCTCTAATTACAAATATAGAATAAAATTTTCAAAATTAAAAATATATAATTTTTAGAAATCAATATAAAAATATTCATGTTTACAATGTGATAAAATATGATGTTTAAGAATTTAAAATATGGAAACATATTATATCTAAATTCAAGGTAAAATTGATTCCAATGACCTAAATGGAATTAAAATTATAATAAAATAATCTTAATATAATTTAAAGAATTATAAAATACTTTAACACTAGACATTATTTCACCGAAAAAGATGATTTAAATAAAATTTAGTATTATCCTCTATTCATTCAAAAATGAATCTTATCAAAAATATACCAAAAATAAAATAAAAGTAAATTTGAACATTCCTATTTTAAAAAATGACTACATTTTATCAAATATTATTTATAAATGTTTCAAAAATTAGAGGTAAAATTGGATCAACATTAAAAGGGGGGTAGAACTCCATTTAGAAAAATATAGTTTTTAATTCATAAGGTGGGTTTCTTCTAGACTTTGTCTTATAAAATACATTATATTAATATAAAAATATTTTATTGAATATATTTCCTTAATATTTCATTAATATAATTTAATTATTCTAATTATTTAAATTTATTAATACAAAACAACATTAGATGAATTAAATAAACAAATGTCAATTAAATTCATTTCGTTTATATTTTTTATTTTAAATTAATACACAACCATTGAGTAAATTTCAAAATTATATATTTTAATATGTAAGTTATTAATATTCATTATCACTAATTTATGATTATGTTATAGATTATTATATTAAAATATGATATTTAAAATAAATAAATTACTGTTTGGTAAATCATCGTCTTGCATGTATTGATAGATATTGAGGAATGTTTCTATTGTTTGTTATGCAAGATAACTCAATATTGAATTCTTTTCAATCTATATAATATATTATAATTATTTATAGTAAATATTGTAAATTCGGGTGGGTTTAATTTTCCCCACCTTAATTACGTTATGTTCCCAAAATTGAATCTTAATAATAATAATCAAGAGTTTGATATTTTAAAATTATATAATTGAATATCCCACATCATAATTAGGGTTAAAAACACATACTCTTAAAATCTATGAAATGGAGGCCTTAAGATAAATAGAAAATGGTGATTTCTAGTATTATAACATTAGTGGAATTTTTTTGTAAGTACATATAAGAAAATGATAGATATTTGTATGATGTTTTTGAGGTCATCAGTAACAAAAATGTAAATGATACATGGAAAATTAATGTCCTAAAATCAATAACTCAAAAAATATTAAAAATATCACCAGTTCAACCAAAATTAATTTTTTATTGTTTATATAATTTTCCTAGAGTTGTGAAATTATTTCCCTCTATAATAATATAATTTCGTGATTCATTTATATAAACAGAATATAATCATTTGGTTGTTCCTTAAATAACTTTTACATTATTTCATTGCACCAGTTACATCATATTGTGACGCAGTACATAAACCAAAAAATCATTTTTCAAAGAAAAACCTAAGCCATTTTATAAATGGTTAAAATTTCTATAATTGAACTTATCATTAATATTTCCACAACATGAAGCGTCACTTATTTGAAACATTATAAACATATGAATAACTTTATCAAGTATTCCCTAAAAATATAATTACAATAGTTATAATTAAAATTTATTGAAATCAAGAATTATTCCTTATTCCATAAGAAACACATATGTTGGTAGATATAATCCTTAAATAAAAGAAATGTCGTTAACTCCATCACGTATTTTATAAATATTTTTTGAAAAAACCATTAATCAGTTCAAAGGTAGTCATTACTATGAAAATTAATCTATCCAAACAAGTAATTTCTTTATTCTGAAATCATTATCTTAGTATTATAAATATATTAACTATTATCATTATATAAAACATATGTTATAAAAAATTTACATTCTACTAAGTAACATTATTTAGTCATTGATACCACACACCATAAAATCTCAATTCCTAAATGAAATGATATTACAGTACAATCCCAGTATATTCTATAGTTTTCATAACAAATAAATTGATAAAATATAAAAAAACCAAATTTTTGGAACCTATTATAATAACATTAAAAATTCCACTGCATCCAATGTTGTGGAATATTACTTCCACAAATATATTTTTCAATTTTGGGATATAAACCTTAAAAATTAATACATATATTTTTATTGAGTCTCATATCATTGTATTTGAGACATTTTACATTTCAAATAAAATCATATCTATTTAATCACAAGCATGAGGTCTTTTATCTCAACACTTTTAAATTAATAAATTTTATTTTAATCAAGTTCAATGGTGATTATCTCTACAAATACTACATGTGGTAAAACAATTCTTTCCATTTTCAATTTATCAATATTATTCATAGATATCCTCTCACTCTTTTGCTTCCCCTTGGAACTATAATATTTATTATACTCTTTACATTTAATGTTATAATATTATATCATTCTATCATATATTGAGAATCTTTTGGAGACTATTTCCATTTGAAATATTAGATCAATTACATGAAATATAGGATCTTTATTGGTTTATTGATAATACTAATCGGTGTGGTTCACATTCATTCTTCTATGTGATTTTTTAAAACAATGAAAAACACTTGCATAGATCAGATCAAACTATATAATCCAAAAAATTGAAAAATACGTAACATGTGTAGATAAATTGATGTGTATGTGGTCTGATAATAATAAAAATGCATTTTTTGGGATGTTCTTCTAAAATTATCCTCAATGTTTACATTATTGTTATTTTCCATACTATATGTTTTCTAAATCTAGTTTCTTAGGTTGATAATACACTATCTCTGATACCAACTATAATGAATCTATCCTAGTATACTGAAACAGGTGCCTCACTTCATTACATTATAATAAACACATGATTTTTACCCAAAATGACTGACTAGATTAGTAGTATTGGGTGAATGAGTACATACATGAACATTACATTCAATGTTAAATCTTAATCTACAAAATAGAAAATCCTTTTAGAGAACCTCTATTCTCTTATATTAACCTTGAATATAAATCATATGTGTATCTTTTCTTCCTAGAAAATATTAAACTGAAGAAAGGGTGATCTCATTTACTTATTAAGGGTAAGAGTACAATGAAATATATCATAAATAAGAATTAATATTACAACAAGTTGAATAGTTTAAAGAAAACCCATTTAAATATAGTATCAAGAATAAGAATAAGGAAAAAATAATAACTTATTATATAATAATAAGATCTATAAAACATAAAAATTGATATTTTAATATTCAGAAAATCCCAAGTAATAACAATATGAAATATCATAATTATGAAATACATAATGCCAGAAATCACATTCATACTATCAATGTTTTTTAAAAGACACAATACATGTACAGGTAAAATATCTATGAATTCCCAATCTAGATTGTCACATAATAAAAAATAATGCATCAAGGGGCTATTCCAGGAAACACCTATCACATACTATGTCCAAGGCATTCGTAATATGAAAATATAATCAACATAATCCTTCGTAATAAAAAACTATCATACAAAATTTGAATATAGTAACCATAAATCATATGTGGTATCAAAATAGAACATCTTTGTTATAAATAGTTGTAAAAAAGTCAATAAAATATTTTTTATTGAGACATAAGATATCAACATAAATAAAGAATAAGAACCAAAAATTTATTTTGACAATGTTGAAAATTCTCTAATTATATCATGAAATATATCGTGAGAAAAATTTCATCTTTTACATTGAAATAATATAATTAAAATGACACACAATATACAATAAATTTTTTTATTTGAATACAAATAGGTAAAAAATCAAATTATGCTTTAAAACAATATAGCATAATAATGGGGGAAAATACACTCTTGTAACATAAATTAAAAAACAATTTGTTCATCGAAAAGGTCAAAAAATACATGGTTTGGAAAATGAAAAATGATTCCCCTCATTATATTTTATAAAAATTAAAACATGTGTAAAATTAAATTAATCATTCATAGGATTATATTAAAAAATTGAAAAACAAAATTAGAAAACAAAAAAAATTATGATAAATATTCTCCTGAAATAATGTACTTATAATCAATGGAAAATAATAACTAGATTGTGAAAATAACACTTACCTTGTACATTTTTTGTTAGATGTAATTTAACCAACTGTATAATGGTTCATAAAGTGTTATTAATTTATAACAATACAATATCCATATTTATGATATCATATATGATCACCTTATATTATATTATCAAATGTTTTTTAAAAATATATTGTCATTACTCTAATATAAGTTTTACTTACATAATTTTTTAATGAATGATTTTCATATAATTAATATTTATTATTAATAGGATTTGTATCTTAAATATAAAAATATATATTAAGTTCATATATATTATATTTACTCTTTATATACATCTTTATAATAAATCATTAATCGTTAACAAGGAGACTGAATCTCATCATATTATATCGACATGAGGCACATCATTTTGCCTACGGATGAAGGTAGTCCCCCAAGACCTGGGGTGGTATATACTTTTTTAATTATGAAGGAGGATTCATTTTTTATTATTATTGGGGGTTCATTTATGGGGATTATGTGTTTTTGAAATTGTTCCATATCTAGGATGAGGTCCTCTGATGGTCTAAAACATGTTTATTCGCGGCGCTAAAAAAACACAATGGACCTATTATCAATTATTCATGGACCTGTATTCCAAAGATAGGTTCTAGTTGAATGATGAATTGCAAAATAAAACATAAATACATGTATTGGTTGATAGGATAGGATATCATTCTCATAATACCATTTTTTGGTCAAACTATTTCTTATTTCGGGAGTCACTTATATATTTACGCTTTGTCCACATGTTATTGAATCCATGGTTCATTACAAATGAGGTGCTTGTAGATTTACATAGTGTTTTAAGATCAATTATATATACACATGGGTATGGAATCATACATATTTATATGAGGTTCTCCATTAATGAATATATTTGTATTATTATAAGTCACAACTTCAATATTACCCTTTTGTTGATAGATCATGAATTCATTCATCATTTACTAAGAAAATGCCGGTTTAAGCCATATGGTGATGTTCTCTAGAGATTATAACTATCTAGTAGGAATTGGAATATTAAGATATCCCAATCGTACCTAATATGGGAATCTTATATATCCTTGTGATAGAAATCAGAGTGCACATAGTTCGATGTCACATAATTGTGTACATCATCTTTTAAGGTCTTGTGATGATGACCCATCCATGAAGTTTAACATCATGTAGCAATGGAATATAAGAGTATGGTGCCTCATCATTATTTCAAGTAGAAGTTATGTTGAGGTAGCCCACGATACTCGTATGTGATGTAGTCTTCACGGTTTAGGAGACCATACAGGGGATACGTCCTAGAAAATGATACGGTATGTTTTGACATTGGGTTTGGACTATGGTAGGTTTCCAACGTACCCCATTTGGTTGGGAATGAAATCCCTGAATGTTTAGTAATATGGGGGGAAACACATAGAATAATCCCTTAAATGAATAATGGTTTGGGGATGACATCGGTGGAGAAGGACAACTTTGAGTCAGATTTAGGACTTATAATGTAATGTATGTGTTATTGAAATGGGGGTCATGATTGGGTTAAAAAATTGAGAAGTATTTTCATTGAGATCAGGATATAGATAGATGGACAATGTATCCATAATGGGGAATGAATCAGAGTTCTTTTAGTTAAATGTCTGGGGATTTCACTTAGGAGGAGTTCCATTTGTGTATTGCGCATATATTTTGATCATCACTAGCCTCTAAGACCATGTGATTCATGCTCAGCATGTGTATTTAGAAGATTGGATGATTTAACATAACAAAAAAATTCTTATTCACTAATGGAAATGTATGAGAATGATGGTGTAAGAGGGTGATATGATTGCACCACCACCTACCATCAATGGTGGATTACACCAAAAGTGTTTCCATGTCATCGGTTGGGGAAAATAGAGATGTTTTGTTCCTCATCAAATGGAAACTCGTTTGTGATATACATCATTTACCACTAGATATCATAGAAATAATAATCCATTTATTACACTTAATACTTTGAAATGGTAGGTTCCCATAGGTATCAAATAGTTGGACCCTGAGTTACCATGGTAATTCAATCATAGGGGAAATCTGAGGGTCCGCACCATTATAGGGAATACTCATGGGACTCTAATTACCATGGTTATGAAAACTCATAAGGGTGCACTAGTGAACATGGTAGTATTTTTCTACATGTATTGTATCTTCGGAATGAGATTTGGCCTAAATATATTGGTTTGGCTAGATGTGGGGCTAAGGTAGATGTGATGATAATAGAAGAAAATGATTGGTACTGAGGGTAGACCACCCTAAGAATTCACCATTACACATACCATTTTCTCATATGGGATGTGGTTTCCCCTACATATTATATTTCTATGTGGGTGGGGGACTCATATTCGTACCGTGATGGTAATAATTCTTAGATGTGGTCCAGGTAGTGTTTCTGTAGGTGTAATAGGTTACCAATTGCATTAGGATTTTATACATGGGGATGAGTTATATCCACCTACCATGGCATTACGCATGGATGAGTTGTAGCCCTATAGTGGTTTGTTATGCATTGTCGAGTTCCATCCATGAATTGATTTTATATGTAGTATATGGTTCCTATTCTGTAGTATTTTGCTACATGGGTTTCCAATTTAAGAAGGGAAATTTTTTATTCAATCGATGAAAAATTAATCAATTAAAGATATGGGTTTAAGATATTCCAAATCTTATTATATTTTCTTCTTACACATTACATGGTAGACAATACATATAAATAATCATCAAAAAAATTCTTCTTTCTTGTACTCTCTTCTTCCACCCAGTCATTGACAATTCACCTAAAATTTAATCTCTTAAACATAATAAAATTATTATTTTTATTCATAGATCCCCTTGAGTTCTTTTTATAAATGGGTGTAGGATATGGATAACTGGATCACATGGCATCTTTTTGGGAAAAAAAGGAAAAAAATCCAGACCCATGGATGACTCAGTCGAAAGAGTCTCATGATGTGGTTCTCAGAGGCATAAATTACAACCTTGGCCCTACGAATGACATAATTTGAAGGACACACCTGCTTCACCTCACATAAAAACAACTGGACTCCAAAAAAATGGTAGGTATGGTGAATTTCTCCACCACCCATCCTTGAATGAAATAATTCCTAGTGGAATAGTGCCTCCACATTCTTCCCACAAACCATTTGTTAACGGATGGATCAGGAGACTAACCAAAATTCATAGTGGTGGTTCTTGAAGTATTTTTTCCCTATGTGGTGAGGTTTTTTTCACATTTATAATTTATCTCCATTAAATATGCTTCCTCAAATCATAAACTAGTTTTTTATTGTGTTTTCGTATTTATTGGAGTATTTGATTTCCCCTTTTTGAAATTTGCAGGACCCAAAAAATTCCCCCCATCTGAATGGGATCTGATTGAGATGAATAGGATGATATTTTGTAATAGAATGTTTTTTTTAATTTTTTTTTGTTTTATAAGGGTATAACCATAAGAGGATACCACACTTATATTTGGTGGTCCCAAATAATTTTCCATTTCACATTTTTAATGGTCACTTCATATCTCCCTTGGATCTCTCACTTGCTTTCTTCTATATACCAAAAAGCCTTTACGGTCACCTACATCAACAACTATTACTTTGAATCCATGAAAATATTTTTGAACCATCAATTTTTGAGTTTAAATTGTATCACTAATAGGGTTTTTTAAATTTACTATTCTAAAACAAATTTCTTTGTTCTCCAACACCTAACAGGACAGTGGTATGCAAACATCCCCAAACTATTGGATCATAATATAGATTTCTAGGGACTAACATGTCTTGGATGGTAATACCCAAGGAACATTCATACGCAAGGCCTTCAATATGCATACATTTCATAAATAATTCATCAAATTGTTTTTCTAGACAAAATTTTTTCAATTCCCTTTTAGGAAAACCTAACTGGATCTCACAATTATCTCAATTGGAATGACTAGAAGAAATGAGGATATTGTAATGTACATCAAAGACAACTTTCATTCCATTGCCATCCCTTAAGAGGGTACTCATTGTGATCTCCTTTTATTAAAACATATATCCAATCCCTTATCCATTTTACTACCACTATATAATTTTGAAATCCAATATGATGATCTATTTCCATGAGTTGATTAGTGAAACCTTATTGTTCTTTTTGATGCATCTTGAGTGCATTATAAAGCGAATATTTCTATTCATAGGAGATATTTTGACTATTTTGAACCAAGAGGACAAGTTTGTTTTGAATGGATACATGTGTATATATTTTACACAACACAACAATATTACAGACATAGATTTAGACAAGTAGGACAATACATTCATTTGAAACCCTTCATGAATAAATTCAAGTGGAGGGTGGAGCTCCAAATATTCCATATGATCATGAGGGTGCTTCTCAGATGAATTGTCCTAGGAATTCTTGGTACAACAGACGTATTTTGAATTCTCCAATTAATTAATAATTACTAATATTTATCAGGTTGTATGGGTTACCCAGTTTCCCATTCATTCACAGGATGTAAAATTTCCCAACCCACTAGGTCGTAGGTGTTCAAGCACTAATACCTTACACATGTTCAATGGTGATGTGGGAATAAGTCTGCCGGATATTAATGATATTGATAGAAATATAAATTCTTGGTGGTATGTTTGATGAGTTTCTACACAATGCTAATAACTTGGTGAATATTGAAAATGTATCTCTAGTTTCGAGATATTTTATAGTTACAGAAGAGATATTTCTTCGTCAACCCCATCATGTGAGATCACTCATTTCATTTGAGGACTGTATATAGTTAGTCATATAAGTGAGTTGGATAAGGATTAATGTCCACCATAGTAAAACACATCCTACTAAACAATCAATATGTATTCTTGGAACACACTACACTACACTAGAGGCGTGTCTGTTTCTGGTTTTTGAGATTCATTCATATGTTTCTCTCGAGCTGAGGTTAGCATCATTATTTGCCATGTTCCTAAGTGGGTGGATTTTATCTTCCCTTATTTCTATACAGGTTTCATTGATTTCACCTTAATTATGGTATATACACTATCATAGGATCATCTCATCAATTTATCCATCCCCACCCACACACATGTCTATGAATTACTAGGGATGATATTGGAAGGAAGGTCTCCACATCGCCTTAACGGTCCATTTCAGTACCTATTTTGATGGATGGATGAGAATATTTACTAATATTATTATCAGGATACCACAACGGTCCCTAATTGTCACTTATGTAAAATATTTCTCAATATTGCTTTCATTTTTCATCAATATTTGAATATTTACGAAACGATGGAACTAATGAGTGATGTCTCTTGATTCACCTTTTCTCTTTACTCTATACCCCACAAAACTATGATGGATAATGAGAGGGGTCCCCTAGAATATCATTCTTACATTATTTCACTTCGATATTGGTTTTTCACCACACATGTGTATAGTGAGACTATTTTTGAACCCTATATGCCTTATAGGTTTTCTAGGAAATTTAAATTTTCATATGAGATTAAATTTCTCCCTGTTGCCAAAATTAATTGTGAATCTCATCCCACAATACTCCACCAATTATGGCTACCAATGATGTGGTGAAATGATAACTATAAATATTTATCGCTCCCATAATGGCATCAACTTACTTTTCATGGAGTATTATAAATTTTTTGTGCCTTTCTACCATCATTGAATATCAGCAATACCAATATGATGATTTTATTAGCTTTTGAATATTTGTAGTCCTTCACCAATCGTGTGGGTTGCACCACCTACCTCCATTACTTCTATGAGGTGGAAGTATATTAACTGTCACTTGTTATATGAAGGGGATTCGTCTACGTATCTTATTCCTCTAGAGAGAGACATTGGCCCCATGTATTTATATGATATGTTTAGTGGCCCTACTAAACCCTATACAAGTGGGACATCATGAAGCATATTTCATACTACAACCGAACCACTGTTCTTAATCTTGAAGATTGAATCACCTGTCTAGGGTGATAGGCCACCCACATGGGTAACTAATCTTAGGGAGAATCCATATTTCATAGTATTTCCTTTTGATTTTATACTTATTTTAGTGGAGGCTCATAACCAATATTATAATTCTATTAAGAATAAACAATCCTTGTAGAGATGGCCATGGATCTTTCCAAATACACTCTCATTGAAGGCTTTGCTGATGGGGTGGATATTTTTCCAAATATATTCATCATCATGGGTTTTGGTGGAAATGAATACAGACACCTTCCTCTTATTATATATAATCCTTTCATTGCTAAGTTGGATGTATCTGTTAATGTGTGATTCCCTACTCATTTTAATTCTTCTCATGGCCAAAAAAAGTCTTTTCATGATTTTAATGAGGTGTTTCACCATATCAAGAATGAGAAAGCATATATCTATTACCTTGTGATCTCCAAATGGAAGAGTTGTGAGAGTTATAAGCTAATGTGGCCATGAAGAAGAAACAACTGACCTTAGCATGTTTTTATTATGAGTCCACCAAAAATAAAGGATGAGATCTCAAGGCCTTTATGAAATGATTACATCAGGCTATCACTAATGAAGAAAAATGGAGTGCTCCACTGGAGTAGTAACTTGATTTTCCACATCAAGAATTGTTAAACTATTGGAATGAGAGATTCAAGCATCGTTATAATATGTTTAGATACCCTATACTACTTTTTATTAGGCATTGGGGATAAAATATAGATTGTGAATGTTCCCCCACTATTGTTTCATTTAATGGAATGGAAAAAAAATTCCTCTATAATTTCTCAATTATTATTTCCTAAAATTTTAATTATCTGTAATTAACTATTTTTGACTTATAATAATAAACTAAATTCATATGTGAGTCCTGATCTTGGATAGTCGAATTGAAATAACCAAAACATGACATATGTTTTTCCAAATCCAAGGGACTAAACAAGCATAATATAACTATTTATAGGGTAACATAAAAGACTCTAAAATCATTATATATTTTTCTACTATATCCAAAAAAAATCCACAGATTATTATTATGTGGGATTAGCGGTTATAATGGGAATTTTTAGGCCTCATTTTGTAGGTTTTTCCACATAAAAAGATTTGTGTCTCTTTCGATTGTTATATTTCTCGATATTTTTCATAAACCATATGATTTTTTGGTTTAGCAAGATGGTAGATGGATTTTATCTCGGGTTTCCATTGTAGGGTTACATCATTAAGAATTTTTTTACACTTTTTATGGTATGTTTAAAATATCATAAATTATACTATCAATACTGATGTTTTATGTGAACAACTTTGACCATGAATGATGTTTTTGGTCAAACATATTAGAACATGACTTAAGGGGAGAGGGAACCAATTATGGTTTATGGTCATTTTATGTACGAATACTTATCATTTATTGATGATGGTTTTTTATGGACCCAAATTTTATGATTAATGAATATAAGAAATCGATATGAGACATGAAATAGAGAATTAAAACCATAAGGAATTTGGGAGTAGGAAAAGCCTCTACTGATGATGATTTCACCTTTCGTTGATAAGATCCTATTCTTTTAGGATATGTATGCAGATCTATGAGGGAATTGTGTGTTGTGTTAAAAAAGGGTATCATCATGACATTGACATTCCATTTTCGATGAATATTTAATTTTATGTCAAATCCACCAAGTATGGATTTTTGAATTAGTGGTATCTCAAATGTATGAGGGAATTTAAATCCCTTTTGATAAAGGGGACATTATGGTGTATATTATAGTCAATGTGGATTCCAAAAAATGAAATATCGATGGGATGTAAAATTCATCGAAATGTAGAGAAATAGGATATTCCTCTTCAATGAATTTTATTCCTTTGGTTGATAGGCCATTTTTAGTGGCAAATGTATGCAGATTCGCTAGGGAATCTTGTGAATTATCAAACAACGGTGGCCTCATGAAATTAAAATTCAATTTATGATAGCCACTAATGATTATGGGGATTTATATATTCCTTTACATGGAGTATAGTGTGTGAAAAATATGGAATCTGAACATAAATGAGGGAATTTTGAGTCATAATTTTTCCAAAGATAGTACAAAAATTCTCCTTGTAAAGTTGCAAGGATGATCCCTACATAGGTATTACCCTATGAATGGGAAAGATGGGTATTTTTTTTAATATACACCACCTATATATTCCAGGTTTGAATGTCACTATGTATTATATGATAATGTGAATCAAGTCAGAAATAGTTCTCTTGAGGTTATTCCTTATGGAGATTTGATTGCCACATATGAATGATGTATTTTTATCTCATAGACATTCTCACCCATGAGATGGGGCTCATATAATATATTTTATGTAGATTTAATTCTAACATATGATCATGAGAGATATACCTTTTTTATTTTCTTGAACCAATGGGTGAAAAATAGTTTTCAGCTTTTAGGATATTTTAATGTCATGCAATTAGGAAGTTGATATAAAATATATGATTAACTAGATGATAAATTGGTTGAGATGTCCAGACTTGTCCAAGACATGAGTAGGGTGGAATGTGTAATCCATGGCATTATGGGATCTTGGATTGGAAGAAATAATACACGGATTAGGAAGCGATGCGTGTATAGAAGCAAGAAATGCCTCTCCATATTACAAATCATCATATGGTTGATAGGTCTTTTATGGGGGAAACATATATAGAGATGTCAGGTCATTGCATTCATAGTCAAACAGTGCATTCAGCAGGTTAATGACACCCCACTACTGATATCCTGGGTGGTTTGTGAATATCCCTAACCACTCAAAGCATGATGTTTTGATGAATTGAAGTAATGTGTCTGAACATATTAGAAACATTCAACCTATGATTACCCATGTAATTGGGAACATCCTTATATATATCATACTCATACATAGGTTTCTTCCTTTTGATTTCGTTGTGGGAGTTAGAACTGGGGTTAAAGACTCGATTGTACTAAAATTAAACTCTCTGAATATGTTTAATATATATGTAGGGAGGGTGTATCTTAGCTATATTTTTTCCTCTTTATGGATTGTTGAGCCATGAATTTGTTATCTAGAAGTCACTACATAACGTTTTTGGACAATAATCACAAAAAATGTCATTCTTGAAATACCCCACAATTCTACACCGCGTTCCTAAGTCCTTGGTTTCCTAATTGTGAAGAGAAAACCCCCCAAATCAATTTTAAGGTTATTATTCATGGGCCATTCTTCGCGGATTTTTTTACGTGGTTTTTATGGGAGTATCTTGTCAAGGACCCCTAAACATTTTGGGTTGTTCTTATTGTGGGAAATAATGGCCGATAAGGGTTAAGTTCCACACCTAGGGATAGTGTAATCTAGGAAAGGTAAATTTTATATATTGATTGATGCAATGTTGTTTAACATCATATAGTATGGAGAATATATAATAGATTTTAACATCATATGATTAGGAAAATCCCTATAATGTTTAGAATAGTGTTGAAAGGATAAGGATGCCATGCATTTTATTGTCATGCAAGGAGGATGTTGAGGAATCAACGTGAAAAGGGGATATCAAATTGCTCGTGAGATGGAATCGAAAATGGGGCATATTTGGTTGTTGACTATTTTTTCATAAGGATGTGACATTTTTATGTGTTACACGGCTACTTCCAGATAATAGGATCTAGAAATCACTATTCACTCCAAGATGAACTGTGTTCACTTAAATAGTGCTCCCTCCTGCATAGATCTAGACCATACATAATAGGGGAAATGATTATTTTTACATCGAGGTTGATAAAATAGTCTAAATGTCCAGGAATTTAAACATATCATGTGAGGGAATGAATCAATTAATACATTGTTTTGAATAGACAATGTAGTTTAACATCGTGTGAAAAAGATGATGGCTGCATAGTTCAACATCTTGTTGTGGGCATGAATTTTCAACGAAACCATATGTAAATATGGTCTAATTGTTCAAGGATATTATGAAATACCTCAGATGTATGGGAGGGAGAAAGTGTAAAAAATGATTCTAGGAACCCTCAGATCGAGAGAAATGATATGGGGCTTAGATGATGTTGGCAATATAAAAGTACAAAAAGCCTCTCCCGATGACAAATTTTTATTCGGTTGACATTACATTTTTTGAGGGAGGAATATATAGTGTCATTGGGTCATTTTTTGCATAGTTAATATATGTGGACCTCAAGAAATTTACCATCAATTTTTATGGCATGGGATAGTTATGGAAATATGATATTTCCTGGGGCATTGTGTTTGGTGGATCGAAAGTATATATCTATGTACAATAGAAATTTCATGTCCACGATTTATTATGAAATACAGTATCCCTTACATATATCTGACTTTTACGTGTGGGGAATGATATTTTAAAAATCCATGTTATAGAAATAATGATTGGAACTCTCTCCATATATCTTCATTTCTGTATAATAGATTTCGGGCATTTCATTCCTTTTCATTTTGGGCAGCTGGAACATGATATGAGATTCAAGAATAACTACATATCCTATGACCATAGGATTCAAACCACATATATTTCAAGAAATATTTCTCCCTTTATAGGGATGATAAATACAAAGGGGTGGGGGAATTATTTTTTTAACAGTGGATTGACTATGATGAGGGATCCAGGTGTCATGATGTATCATGTGAGGGACAGAACCGAGAAACACATAGTTATAGTGATTGGTCTCCTTATATTTTCATGGTCCTTAAATATTTAGTGGGGAAATATTTTTTTATGGATGTTGGACCATGATGTGGGATCTAGGAATCACTACATATCCTACAAAGTCTTGAATCAATACACACATAGTTCTATAGGTACCACATAATTTTATATCTTGAGATATGGACATTGGGTTCAACAATATATGGGGGAGGACACTACATAAAACAATAGGACCATGGAAACCCTACTATAGATTTGTATGCCTTGAAAATGTTGGGAACTCCAAACCGAACCCCTATGCCCACGTAAGCTTTTCTTGATGTGAGAAATAGTGGGCAACATAGGTGTCTTCAGCCACATAAGGAAAACATAACCAAGAGTGTGGGAATTTTACTTTTTGTTTTTTATTGAAGATGGGACCATATTTGGAGATCTAGGTTCCACTACGTCTCCTCATGGAGATGATAATTGTACCCAGTGCAATGAATTACCCCTTTGTTGGTCCGGCACATATGAAGGGTAAATTAATTTTTTCTGATGGAGGCTGAAATAGGCTATGGAATCTAGGCATCATTGTATATCTAGTGAGGACATGAATCAAAACACACATAGTTCATAGAGAAACTCCCTATATTAGTTTGACCCATGCACATATAGGGGGAATTTTATTACAATTTTATGTAGTTATGGACATCTCTTATACTTTACTCTCTATTTGTATAGTATAAAATTTTACAATGATTCCCATGATCATGTGATCCAAGATTGGTGTGAGAGACAATGATTATAAAAATATTATTTAGCAATATATAGGTAGTGGAGGGTACAAGAAAATATTTTTTATAATTTTGTGGATGGACGAAGACACAAGGTTAATGCATCTCTGCAAATCCCATAGAAAAATGGGAATCTAGCCATATGTATTTATATGAATTCCCCTTATGCTGGTCTAACCCATCCTTAATATATCTTTTTTGGATTGAGGCTGGAAAATGATGTGGATTCCAAGTGTCACTACATTTTTTATGAGGGTATAAATCAATCCTCAAGTAGTTTTTTTGGGAAGGATTTCCCATGTGTATCTGGCTCTCACATTGGATAAATTTTACTATTTCTTTCTGCCGCATAGATCAGACTCTTGTGAGATGAATCATTGGTCATGAATTTATGATCAAATGAATTTTATTTTCCTTTTTCAAGGACCTTTGTTCTATGTAATTTAATTTCACTGATCATGGAAAGATTTGGTGCTGTTTAGTTTAAAATGTTACATCAAATAGGAACATTATATGATTTTATAATGTATTTATTAAATAACATTGCATTAGATGGAGATTTGGTATGTTGGTAATCCTTTTAAATCAATGAATATTTTCCATTGGAGTATACCTTTAGTGTGAAGTATGGTCCATCCAACTTTAGTTCCAATTTTGGAGTTTTCTTCTTTTATATCATTTGGGTTGTTAAGAACCACAACATGTCTCTTTTTCTAATATATTGGGGGTGATCATTATTGATGAATACATGTACTATCATGTTTTGGTAAGAATCCAATTAGTTCAATGTTTTCAATCTTTTCTCATCCTATAACTCTAACTCATCGATTAATTTATAAGAATATACATTAACTGATAACTGATCACATATGGCAAGGAGGAGAGAGTGTAGTTAGACATTACTATGTATAAAAACGTTTATTATGTACACAAATGAATATGAGGTTTCTTGAGTGGTGGTATGGTTTTTGGTCTGATAATCTCACAGAGAATGGAGAATCTTTTCCATCCATGATTTATTGTCCTTTTATACAATATTATAGGCTATTTTAGATAGTGTCTTGTTGAATGCCTCTATATTTCCATTTGATACTTTAGGGTTGCAAGTTGAATGGTTGATCTTGATACCATATTCATGAAATAATTTCTCCAATTAAGAAGTGCAGAAATTGGTTCCATTGTTCATTTTTATTATATAAGTAAGACCAAATCAAGTGATGATATTGGATTTCACAAAGCATATAATTCTTCTTGCTCCAACCTCCATGAGAGGTGAAACTTCATCCCATTTGGATATTATGACTTCCTTTATTAGAATAATCCAGAATTTATCATCCATAGTGGGAGGATAAGGTCCCACATTTTCCATTCCCCATATGTAAAAATTCCTAGAGTACATTTATGTTTGAAGTTACTCTATGGGATGGTGGATAATAATGGAATGAACCAGACATGATTGAAATAGTTTTTTTGAATACGGAAAAATATTTAATAAAAGTGGTCTAATAGAATCCAAGCCATTCAATTTGATAAGAGATTACAAATCGTGAATGATGTGTGCCATGGGCTCCAACATGCACGTCTTTCATAACAACAATAGTTTCACCTCCATCGATGAATCTAAAAATGATCCCATCGAGGTTCTACTTATAAAATTACTTTTCTTGATTTTTTCCATTGTGCATAACATATTTGATTTCCATTATCCATATTTTCACCATTCCAACCCTATATATTCTTACTTTTACCTTTTCATGAAATTGTTTTATGGGATTCATCCAACCATGGGTGGAACCATACAAATAGTGATTGTGATAATATTTTTTATTTCCACAATCATGGTAGGGATGAATGGTAAGTCTATACGACATAGGGAAATGATTATGAATGTATTATCCTAGTCTCAGTCATCTTGAGTTGTGGAAGCACTTTATAATGCATCATATTGTGTATTTTTGACATGGGGACATGAGTTAATATCAATTATGATGTAAATTCTACCATTAACCCTTATACATGGTGAAACAGTGGGATTATCTCCTCTTTGTGATTGCATAGTCATTATAGACTTTCTTGATGTCCAATTCCAAGACTCCTTGAATATTAAAGTGCTCTTCATGGGAATGAAGTGTGAGGTCTAGGCCTACCATGATATCCTAACACGATACATAATGGTTTTTCACCAGTCTAATAGAAGGAATGTGTAAGGAATGATTTCCTTTCCAAATATATGAGTATGAACCCCTACACAAACTTATAGCAAATGTGGTAATCCATTCTATATTTCTGTTTGACTTCATGATGCACCATCAAAATGCATCTCCCGTGATAGGGCGTCAACTTGTATAGTGAAAAACTCTTCTTCTTCTAATTTACCTCTCAATGAGTAATTTATTTTAGGATGTGTTCTTATAGTAATTATACTAATTTGTGGAATTTGATAGTGTTATGAGGTATGGACCATATATTAACCTACATCAGGCTGACCTCCCACAACAAAAATTCCTCAAATAAACATTTGAAAACAGAGGATATACATGAGAAAATTTCTACGAGAGACCAAATGATATTGTGTTGATGAAAATATTGCCTCATATTTGTGAATGCAAAGAGTGGGTCTAGAATCTCTTTGTGATATTTTAATAATTATTCACTTAATCGATGATAGTTTGGGTAATATAATAAAGGATATTATTTTAGTCGACATCATTATTTTGTTCGTGAATGGATCCTAGTGATCATTTTAATGAATTACATATACAATGAGTGGTCATCCTTCATCATTAGTCATTATCCTTGTTGGTATTAAGACATGTTAATTAAGGGTTTCAAATTCTTCCTTATGATCATCAGTTTGTTGATATTTGACCCCCTTTTTCATCAATATGGTGAGGGGAAAACATTTTCTTATTGGGTTGGATATGAAGCGTATAATGTCTGCCAAATTTCCTCATATTACTCTCATCTCATTGGGGTAGTGAGGAGGTGACATTTAGAGGATATTATTCTTCTTCAGGTGTTCTAATTCTATACCATGATGGAATACAATGATGTCATTGAATTTACCAGAGGTAATGTCAATATAACATTTTAAGGGATTAATTTTCAAACAATTTTTTCACAATTTGAGGATGAATATTTCAAGATCATTCATGTTTTCCATACATTATCACAATTAAACTACCAATTCATAAAAATATCATTGCTCAATAATTCCTAGGAATTGCTGGAATATGTTATTCATGGATCGTTAGTATGTGGCGTCAACAGTTATCAACCAAAATGGAATCATCCAACAGTAAAATACTCTCTATGGGGGGCCTAAAAGATGTTTCCTCGTCATTTTCACATGAAATTTGGCTTCTGGTTATATCTATAATAGCCATACATGATGGAGATATCCTCAAATCCCTATTTTTCATTAGTTCGTAATTCTGTGATAGTAACTGGGAATACAACTTTCAGGATGTACAATTTGAGATCATTGATGTCCATGAAGACATTGATCATCATGTTCTTCTTTTTGATGGGAACTATATTGGATAGCCACATGGGATGTTGGACCTGTTGTAAAAGTTTTTATCTAATGATATTTTTTACATAAACCTCTTTTATGGAAGCATATGTCGGGTGCATCCTCCTGGCAGCTGGCTCATACCAATGGTGTTCTTCTGGAAGGCCCAGGTGGTGAGTGGACACCTTGAGATTGAGGCATAAAATTTATGTATAGTTCCAAAAACAAATCTCAAATCTTCCTTTTTAAGGAGTTATAAACCTCAATTTATCTATAATACATGGTCATACTAATAAGAGTGAGCAATGTGTCTTCTTCGATACCAAGGATTTTTCCCTCAATTTGTTAATGGTTTTAGAGACACCTCCCAAAATTTCGAAGGGGGATACCTAAGGGATTCTTCTTCCTCCTAATCTACATTATATTTATCATTCTAGTCATCCGATGGGGAAATATTTACTGATAAGAAATCATCATTGATAAGAGAAGAGTCACACTTTTGGAATTTAAAGGCTGATGAGACTTCTTCTTATTCAACTAACAGAGGGGATATTCTAGAGAGGATGTAGTGAAGGGTAAAAGAGTGTTTTCTTCATCTTCTTCCCCAATGTGTGACGAATAAAATTTATAGATCATGAAGGATTTTTTAAAGGGAAATTTTTTTCCAGAATTCACAATCATCACAGGGATCAGTTGATTTTTTTCAACATTATTAGGCTTGGTAACCAGGACAGAAATCACAAGGAATGTGGAAAACATCTCGGAATCCTAACTTGTGGACTCGATTTAATTGATTTAAAGTAAGTATTTATTCACCATGTTTCTTGAAGGGTTTATTGGGAACCATTTTTAGAGTGATTGGGGTAGTGACACAATCAATACCATAAACTAAGGTTTTCATCTCTTTTGACTCATAGAACCCGACATCAATATTCGATTCAATTATGGTATGATGAGGGGATTTTAGAGTGATTATGCTTCAAGGGAAATTCCATAAAAACATTAATGGTTCGGTTTTTTCAGACTTCCTTGAATTCATTCTCGGCAACAAGGTCGCCAAATTGGGATTTGAATTCAATTTGGCCTAATGGATTCTCCTAATTCATGTTATATTCCAACATGATTGTGGTATAAGGAATCATTTTATCTTTACTGTAGCTCATCTAGCAACGTGCCTATAGTGGGATGAGATTAACCACCAGAGACATTATCAATGAATTCTTTTCTAATATCAAAATCATTTATCTTATCATATAGATATAAGGGTTTTATATTTTCCTACATAATGGAATCTAGATCATAATTCAGGACGAATTTATAGATTTGAAATTCTATAGCATAAGTCTCTGTCCAATCGATTGCCACGATGGCCTCTTTTTCATCAAACACCTTGGGGATTTTTAAATAATCTAAGAGTGCTTCCTTAAGATCTGCTAATAGATTTAGAGCTTTGAGAATTTATATATTTTCTTATACCAAGGATAACTACTCTATAATATCATATTTATGATCTAAAATTTTGGTGCTTCTCTACTGGGTGATTCTCAATCACGTGTTATTTAGGGTTTTGGACCCTGGATTAGGAGGAGCTAGTTTTCGAGATAGGAGTTGGTGGGGCTTCTGTATTTTTTGAATTTGGAAAAGCCGGTCTACCTGATTTCCATCTGTAACTAGAAATATTAGCATCTTCTAATGGAAAATCTAGGGTAATTGGTCTATAGTGTATTTTGGTGGGGTAATGATAATAATCTTTTCCAGTTTGGCACCACTGAAGGGTTCTTTCTCGAGTTTCTGGAATATTGATATTTTCAGTCGGATAGAGACCAAAACATTTATTTTTTCCATGGATGCATCTTCTTGGGTATCCTTGGATAAGATGTCCTATTCCTTTGGATCCCCATATTGGTTTAGGAATTTATATTTCTTAATTATGTTCTTTATCATAGAAACGATTCATTATGTTTATGTCCTTAATGGAGACGAATATTAGTTCCTTCTCTAATAAGGAGTTCACATGATTTAAATTTTCTAAGGGTTCTATATGGGGGGGAATTTCCTTAAAACATTTTCATGAATTATGATTTATTAAATTCCAACTTTTTCCTTGGTACATAATCTTTTTCAACACTTTTTTTACCTTTCTTATAGAACTTATTTTTTGATGGTTGAATAGTGGAGAATTGCGAGGCTAAGGATGTTTAATGTGTAACATTCTAAGCTATTATGGGAACAATATTAAAATTCTTCTACACTTGGAGTGTGCCATGGGTTAGTTTGAATGATTTTCGAGTCATCCAACTATTGAACATCTGATCCCTTTTTCTATCAATTGTTTTACACTATCCTTCGTCATTTTTTTTAGTGATAGAAATTTTTTCCACAATTGCTGCAATTGGTCCTAGCTGGAATTTCATTGAATCTATTATTCATTTCAAGAGGACAATGAAAAAAACACTCCTGAATGTTGTTTCTCAATATCCAGGGGAATGGGAAACTATGTATCTTGTCATCGAGACATACTTCATATGCTCCCTTTGCTATTAGAAGAAATAGAAAGTAGTAATTTATGGCATGTACAATGTAACCCTGAACATGATCATCTCTGAATGAGTAAAATATATTATTCTATTCCTCAAAATTATTTCTCCTTGTTACCATTTTCTCTTAATGGAGGGGTTGGGGAAGATATTGATGTCTAGGAGGTCTTTAACAGTTTTTTGAGGTCATAGAAAATGGATTTTGTGCAGGGGTGGATTAATAATAATAGAAGTCGCTTCAACTCTTCCCATTATTTTTCTGGTGACCAACATGGGGTTTCCCGAGACGTGGTATTAGTCTGTTGCATGAAATATTATATTCCTTATGTAATGATATTGAAATATAGAATTCCTATTGTATATTTTTCTAGGATAGGTATTTTTTGATACATATCATGTAAATTGTCAATCAACATAGCCTAAATATTATCATAAGGAGTGGAAAGTTAAAATAGTAGGATAGACCATTCCATCTAACATTGAAGTTTGAAACTCTTCCATTTATCATAGTTAGATGTTACTGAGGTTTTTGACAATATTTTAGGGGAATGTGGAGCTGATATAGAATTGGAACCGGTGTTGGTGGACCCTTCATCCAATCAATTAGTGATCTGGAAAATAATTTTACTCTTTGAAGTACGATCCTTTCAGGGTTTCCACAAAAAATATGAGCATTACTTCAAACTGTTGTTCTAGGATCCCATCATGGGATCAGAGTAATATGAGAAGTTATACATATGTTTCTTTGGGTCCCTTGATTCACAAAACATTTGTAATATTTTGTTCCTAAAATTTTGGAGGAGGATGGACATTTCACAACTAGTTGGGGTATGATTTTCGTTCTGGTTTTATTAGAGCGTGCAACATCTACATGGAATACAATAGATCTACCAATGAATCCATTGTATTTAGGATCCCTTCATGTTTTTAATTTTTAATCTCTGTCTATGAGGGAATAGCTGGGTGTAGGATTGGTTAGGCTTGGGTTGCAGGTACATGAGGTGGGTACTCAATTAGGGGAAGGAATAGTGTATTTTCTAGAATTTGTTTCTGTTTTGTTCTCAAAAGTGGGAAATCATGGTATCCTAAAGAGAATGGATAATGGTAGAATAATAGTCCTTGTACTTCATTAGACATATTTTTTGGCCTTAATTCATTTTCCGAGATGATCTATTGTGGCAGAGGCACACATGTTGGGCATTTTTTTTGAAGCTCTTCTTGAGGATCATATCTAGTTGGATGACTTGCTTGAAGCAGATCAACGTTAATTAACCTCATATCTTTCATTTATTCATCCTTTCGATCAAATATCTCCTCGAGAATTATATTCTTGTTTTCTTGGGTAGGAGGAGGTTGTACATGTACGAATTTGTTATTAATCCTCTAGTTGGTGGAGATTCTCAAGGGATAAAATGATGGATTGGGTGAAAGAATGTGCATATTTAGGGTGGATATCTGGCTCTAGGTTCATTAACCTTTAACCTCAGAGTGGACCACATTCAGGAGGTAAACATCTTCTCTGGCATCCTAATTATTTGTATCATTTTCTGGGAGGACTATGGGATTGAAATCCATGATGTTAACTGATTCAAACTACATTGGGGAGGTAAACTAGTGTTGAATTGTAGGATAGATTTCTTAAATCTTTCATTTCTTCTTCTCTTATCATTATAGGGTCCTAAATAGGTTTCTTGATAAATGGTAACTCAATGTGATCTTTTACATGACCTGGTCATTGGTCTCTTTTATGGGGGACATGAGTCACGAGATGGGATAGAGTGGGTAACATCTCTATTCATTGTTCTCCACAGGTGGGAAAAGACAAACATCTGATGGGAAGGTGGTTGAGGTAAAAATGAACCCTACACTATAAGTTGGGGTAACTTCTATTCCTTTTCTATTGTATCTCGACCCACGTTTTATAGTTTTATGGGATAATTGTTTTATTAAAAATTCATCCATCCCGGTGGTGTGGGGTTGACCATGTCTGGTTGTAGTTTCTGCAGCTTTTTCCACATTCATAATCATGCATATTCCCATTCAAGGTTGATCCATATATGGTGTAGGGTTAGATTATAAATTTGTTGGGGGTTACTAAATGACCATTTATTTAATATTGGACCCCTTCTGTGAGAATCATACTAAATTC
Source organism: Viscum album (assembly GCA_963277665.1). Taxonomy (NCBI): domain Eukaryota; kingdom Viridiplantae; phylum Streptophyta; class Magnoliopsida; order Santalales; family Viscaceae; genus Viscum; species Viscum album. The sequence continues at coordinate 807,135,230 of OY728153.1, forward strand.
TATCACTTTACTTGTTCAAGATATTTTGAATGGATTATTCTTAACAGGATTCAAGATTTTGAGTCTTACGCAAAAACCATTTGTTGTCTACTATGCCACTATTCTTAAACATGTGTTTTATTTTCCTTTTACCATGGGATGATGACATTGTAGTATGCCAATTAGTATGGTATTTGATTGATGGGATGTGGGGTGAATTGAAACCCTCCATGCTATCCCCAACCCCAAAAGGGGAGGACCTTTTTTTATTGTTGTTGGATAGAGGACCTTCACGATGAATTTCATCACATAGATAACTACCATCATAGCATGAAATTGCATTGCAAGGGTAATATCTACAATTTCTATCCTGGTATAGATGTTCATAATGCACTGTAATGTGTGGAGGATCATCTCATTTCTTGATGTTACTATGGGTAGGGCCTTTGATGTGGCTTCCATCAAGGCTTGAGATACTATCCGAGTGCGAGGTCCAACTAAAGTGATAATTTTTATATTTTATACCCATGGTAGGGACATTAAGGTAGAAAAATGTAATGGGTGGGGGGGATTCATGCGGTTGGATCTTCTACTCAATGGGAGGGATACTATGTCACCGATATAGATACGGTCTCTCATGTTCAATTGTTTCCTTCCCATGAAGAAAGACCATATGGGATTTAATGGGAGGACCATAAGAGATGTTGGTAACAACATTGCGGGTAGGACCTTTGCCACTACTATAGGCACATCCATAATTTTATAATGGATTGACATGATCATGATCCTCTTTTGATAAATATTTGATGACATTTAGAACTCAAGCTTCTAGTAGATCATGATCATGAATGTTCACTTCATTTTTTAGTTACATTTGATGCATTTAATTTTTGGGCCCTCACATATGTGTACCTCGGGCCACATACCATTAGAAATACCCTTCAGGTATGGGTACCTATTTTAGTGGTTCCAAAGATTCTTGTGGGATACACTGATAAACATATTCATTTTGGGCATAAATATATGCCTTCCCTGGAGTGGACACCATGAGGGACCAACATCACCCTATAGGAACGAGTATTTCTTCCTGATCTTGTTGACCTTGTATCATAGATTATGTTCATCGACCCTCTTGGACTAGATTAGGGATGAATTCATACTCATATGTCTATATCATAGTTTAAGGATAAATCACCCAACTCGGGGAGACATGTTCATGGGCATGACTCTTAGAATTTATGCAAAAATAATTAAATCATGAATGTATGATCTATAATTGATGTCATATCATCCATATTTTCCATGGGTTGAGATACGTCTTACGATGGTACAGTTAAAAATTCATATTCTTATGTTGGAGCATGAGTTTGATCCAGCTCTGGTCCTCCATGTATTTTTAGATGGTACTTGATGTTCTCCTATGTTTGGGTAGATGGATGAATTTTTTCCCCATTTCCAAATAGGATACACTAGCTAATTTCTCTAGTTTCTATCCCATTTGGATGACAAGATTCATTTTTACGTGAAATAATTTTCATGTACTGATTTTTCATTTTATTTTTCGAACATCCAAGATATTAATCCATATGAATTTTGATATTCTTATATATTATTGTCATCATATTAAACTTGTGACTTTGATATGAGGGGGTAAGAATTTTTCTCTTTCCATTCTTGATTTCCACTATATATGACTACTATGTTTCATATTAATTGTAAAGGATGTTAACCTACCTATAAATATCTACCCTATATGGATGACTAACATGGTATGAATTATTATGAATTTGAATCGTCATTTATTTGATTTCATCCATATTTGATTACTAGGATTCCTAGTGGTTTTTAGGAATTTGGATTTTCATGATGATTACCATAATATTTGACTTATGGACTTCACGTACATTAGATTTATTGTATGAATTCATATAGTTGGATTCCCTATATAGACGAAAAACATCTATCTCATTGGAATGTATTTTTAACTACCTAAAACATGAAAGTGTATTTGTACAGCGGGACGAGTGAGAAATGGTTTGAATTTTCACCTTCTCATAATATATCATCATATATTCATGGTGGGATTTAGAACAGGGGGCTGAATTTTATACCAATCCATACCATTCCACTAGGTTTCTATCACATATCTCCTTTTTAGGAACTAGGGTGATGACCAACTCCTGATCATTTTTTTTCTTCCCTCTGGAGGCTTCTCTTGGAGCATGTGTCTGTTGTACATTATATGTGGCCCTGGAAGTGATATCCTCTTCAGAAGATGGATACAATGTCGTAGGATGTTCACAATGATGTCATATTAAAGGGGGATTTAATATATATCATTCTATTATAGGAATGATTTCATTGATGATGTCATCATCTTCCCCTGGAATAATGGAGAAACACATTGTCTTGTTTGACATATATTCTTCAGAAATGGTTTTTGACAGAAAATAGATTCACTTTGCTATGGTCCATCATGCACTGCTGGTAGGGTGTATGGAAGGGCTTCATGGCCTAGAGGGATTCAATTGCTACATCCTTGGTGGGTTGAGTACAATTTTGATTGTACTCCATGATCAACGCTTTTGAAACCCAGTGTTGAGATGCTTGATGGGAAATGGTGTCATGTTCTTCACTGAGGACCCAAACGATGCAATGATTTCAATTTGATTCTATGAGCACATAAGGGATTCCCTTGGATTAAAGGTTTCATTTTCAATTGCGTTCTATATATAAGAAAATAAAAAAGAAAAAATCCTCACCATAGAAGTATATCCTGAACACATGCATTATTGATAATCATTATTGGACCTCTTCTTTTTTATGCTCAATGGAATTTAGGTGGTGTAACACATAACCAAAAAGAAGTATTCTGGTCGAGTTCACATTTTTTGTTTTAAGAAGAGGTTTTTCATTGTACCCAAGGATGATAATGGACCACCAGGAATTAGGGTGGTATATCCTTTCAAGATTATGATGGAGTTTCCATTGTTTAGTAGTACTAATAAGTAATTTTTAGCGGGTTATGTTTTTGTGAAATCTCACTATGTCAGGTACTATTTGCTTATATGGTCTCCAATAGGTTTAGTCGGGGGTCCAAAAATAGCAATTGGACCTTTTATCCATGATTTTTGGACATTCATTCTAATGGTAGATGCTTTTTGGATGATAAATTTTCCAAAGTCAATTAAGGAATCAAACTAGTCGAGTTCATGTGATCTAAGGATCACCACACCTCTTTTGGAGGAATTATTTTCTTATTACATGCCTCTATTATATATTTATGATATGTATATATATTCATGAATCCATGATTATTTTCCATGAATATGTCCTCAGATTAACCCTAGGTTTCATGATCGATCATAGATATACATGGGTATGGAATCATCTATATGTATCATATGTTTTCTATTAATGATTATTTCAGTATGTATTAGAGGATATTATTCAATGGTACCCTTTTTTTGATATATTTCGAATTTCATCATCGTTTACTAAGACAACATGGGGTTAAGCCATGTAATGAGGATCTATAGAGTTTATCATCATCAATGGGGAATGAGAATTATTATAATGTCTAAATAAAACTTATGTGATAGTGTTTTTGTGTATCCACATGAGAGGAATTACATCCCACATAGTTCGGTGCCACTTAACTTGACACATCACTTTTTTAGTTCATGTGATGAGGACCCTTCTATACAGTTTAATGTCATGCAGTAAGGCTGTCTTGAAGGAAGTTTCCTAGTCATTATTAGATGTGGGACTTAAATTAATGTAGACCAAAGTACATATTACCAACATAGTCTCTAGGGGTAAGTAATTCTTATCAGGGATACATCTGAGAAACCATTAGGGTGCGTTTCGATGATATGTTTGGACCTCGGGGAGGTTACCTACACATCCCAGTTGGTTTGTAAACAAATCCCTCGTAGTTCTCTAAGAATGAGCCTATGCATGGAAGCATTCCATGATTTAGGAATGCTACGTGCCTTACATCAGTGGAGAAGGCCCTTTTTTAGTCATAGTTTGGACTTATACTATAAATGAGGCTATTGTTAATTACAATTCATGATTCGGGTTAAACATTGTAAAGGATACCATTTGATCTCGGACCTAAGATATGGGTCCTACGTATCTTATTTGGGGAAGGAATTAGAGTACTCCTAGATCATTTTTAAAGACCGTAAAATTCAAGGGAAATTTTTTCTTAATTTTATTTGGGATTTTACAAGAACGCAGTTTCTGACGGCACCTGATTCCGAGGCCCGGTGTGCTCGGAATCATTTTGCAAAGTTTGGCTCAGGTTTGTTCAGTGAACGAATGAGCGGGTTTTCCTAAATTTTCAACTGGTGCTCGGAATCAAAATCTGAGGGCACCGATGGAATCACAACGCGGGTAATTGCCTAGGAACACCTATTCCAGAGTTGTGTTTACATGAGAGGAGTTGTTAAAAAATTGTGGATGGTAAAATAAAATTGTGCTACAATTTTATTTCTTTTTAAGTGGTTATATCCTTTGAGTGGAAGTTGGGGAACTACCCATGAGAGGTTAAGAGGGTGGTGGGGCCCACACGAACTCCACCACTTCAAATTCTCTAAACCCCCATAACTCTTCACCTTTAAACCCCCATGTATTAAATGATATGACTTCCTCCACATTAAAGCATGCCGTTTATTTTGGGAGTTCGGCATTTGAGTTTTAAAAAAATTTAAATGCATGGAAAGTTAAAAATAAAATAATCTTAACAGTTATTTTATTTGGGGGTTGTTTCGTGGTGTTGGGTTTTTGAGAGAGGGAGAAATCAACCTCTGATGAAGTTCATATTCCACTTTGAAGAACGCGAAGAAGGCCACTCTCCAATGAAGAACGCCAACACCAAAGAAAGATGATGTGTCTTACTACTCTTCTCTGTAGCCGGTGTGAGATACCCCCCACCTCGGACAATCTTCATCAAGCTTGTATGTAATCCTCTTCCATGACATTGTTTTCCGCGACGAGCCTTCGTTCCAAAATTCTCGGGGTAGGGGTTTTTATTGTTGTTTTTGTTTGTGAATAATTCCATTTCCATTCTTCATGAAACTTTGTCGCTTGCTATCGATTAACGGGAGGGGGTCGGACCGCACAAACACGGCCGACCCTCCTCCCTTGTAAGTTGTGTTGATACGGTTCGAAGGAATGCGGTGCGGTGCAACGACACTGCGCAGAATCATACGGTAAGGGTGTGCGGCGCCGTCGCGCCGGGCCATTAAAATCGAACAAAGGCGCGGCACCATCGGGCCACGCAGAAGAACCTGAAGGCATCGCGGCTGGTGCGGGGCCACGGTGGAGGGTCACGGTGCCGTCGTGCCACGCCGGACTAACCAAGACCATGGCTTAGGCCGCGGCGGAGCAAGACTGGCGGCCGGTTCCGGGCTGCCGGTGTTGGAGCAGGGGGAACCGCCCATGCCGGTCCCGTGGTGGTGGCAGCCGGCCGGCCGGAGCAGGCCGGCCGGTCAGAGGAGGAGCTTGGGGTTCATAACCCCTGGCTGGCCAGACAAGAGCGGCCACCCACATGGGGGCCGCAGTTATGAAATGGGGGTTACCCCCCCCCCCCCATCCGCTTAGCCGAAACGGACGAGCCGCCTGGCCAGCGCGCTGGACCGGGCCACCCAGGCCGCGCCCAGGACGGGCCCGGCCGCGCCAGCCGGGTCGGGCCACGCCGAAGCAAGCCAGACCCGGACCCGGTTCGGGTCGGTCCGGGCCCGAAACCCCCACTTCCAGACCTCTCACAGTCTTTTTCCCATAACATAGGCTACGGACCTCCGATCGACGCACCATCACCTGCGATGCAATCCTTGGATCGAGACGCTCGTTTCTATATATTACACTCAAGGTTTCGGAGAACTTTGGGTTCGGCCGGGTTGGTTCGTACTTGAAACCAATCGGGCCCTCAGAGCGGAAACGCTTATAACATGAGCTCCAGACGTCCCATTGACGTGTCGTCGACTTTGATGGATTCATCTTTGTAAGACGAATCTTTTGACTTACTCTTATCGAGGTTTGGATGCAGTTGGAGTACGGTCGGGTTGGTTTTGACTTAAAAACCAACATGTCCCCTGGAATGAAAAAACCAATAACTCTCAGACCGGACGTCCGATTGAGGCGTCGTCTGTCACATTGAGTTCCTATTGAAGATACGGAACTTTTGGATACATAAACTCTAAAAATTGTGTCAGTTGATGTATCATCCCTCGGCTCGTAGAGAGGACCCTCCTCGAATGAGCTTGCTGTGTGCGAGAACCGTAGAGCTGGTTACGACTGCGACAACAAAGACAACTATACAGAAATCCTCCATGGATTCGACGGCGATGACTACAGCACTCAGCGATCCTACGTGGATTATTGCTACCGATCTTGTGTGGTTCAGATCCTATGTGGGTCAGCGCTCAGCGGTCCTGTGTGGGACAGCGCCTACAAATCTTGTGTGGGTCCGATCCTGTGTGGGTCATTGTAGGGGTTAGTTACCTATCGATCCTTTGTGGGTCATTGTGGGGGTTAGTACCTATGGATCTTTTGTGGGTCCGACATCTTAGATGAATCAGTGGCTATAACTGATCATATTTATCGTCATACGAAGAATTATACCTTTGTGAGCTGAATCTTGACTTTCAATCCTCATCTTCAATAAGATTGACTTGATATCCTGTGTGGATTACGTTATGATTTCCTGTGTGGATTGGGTTGTGATTTTCTGTGTGGACTGGGTTGTACATGATCTCGGATGTTGGAGCCAATCTAGAATTGATGACTTAGGTATATATATGGTCATATACCTAAGTAGTGTCAGATGTTACTTCGTGATTGTATCTCTCCTTTTTAGATTATCCTTTGTGAATTCTGGGAGACGTTCGGGGGTCTCGGGGTCCCTACTGAGTAGCTTATACTCACCCCTGCATGGGCTATGCCTGCACTACATTGTGTTGGTTGCAGACAACGGACAACGTTGATCGTGGTTGGGGCTTGCAGAGCAGGTCGGTACCTGGAGGTGGACCACTGGGTGGGACGTACTCGAAGCAGACGGCTGGACCTGAGGAACTGTGGAGGCTATCTGTACCCACCCTTCAGGTGGGACATCCAGTGGATGGCTCGAGGCTGCGGCTTTACTTTTCAGTTGTTGTACTCCCATTTTCAGTTGTACTTTACTTTCAGTTTGGGTTTCTATTTTTTCCCACATACTTTCCCACACTTACTATTGTACGCAGTTTTTTACTTAGTATTTTCTTCTTCTTTCTTGATCTGTGGTGCTTGTTTACTTTAAAAAGGAAATGCCTTCCCTTTTTACCGGGAATTATGCCTTGGTGCTAGTCGCCAGCCCCTGGCCTATGGAAGGCGGGCTTGGGGTAGTCACAGCATGGGCCCCGAGGATGGGTCGTGACAAATTGGTATCAGAGGAGTTCGGTTCTACTGCAGAACCCAGGACTCTGATATTTTTCTATGTGAAGCAACAGTGTTAAGAGTATTGAGTGTGGTTATCAGTCCAGGGAGTCCAGTATTGGTGCGGCGGTCAATGTATCCATAAACCAGGACCCTGACTTCTAATTTCCGACTTAATGCACGAAAACATTGATTGCATGTGTGTTTCAAGTTTTCTTTGTGATTACTTTGTGTCAGATCACCAGGTATACTGTTTGACCATGACACACCTGTTTCCTTTCAGAAATTCCCCACGATGATAGCCAGCTAGGGTTCCAAGAGTTGTACGTGACGACAGCCCACCGAGCGACGAGGCCTTGGTACAGGGACCTTTGACAGCAGAGGCACCGACGGTACCTCTACCCACCGAGCCACTGATGCTTCCAGCCTCATCCGCTGACGATGCACGCCGCCTTAGTGCACTGCACGAGTTTCAGCGTCAGCGACCGCCCAGGTTCCGTGGGGAGATAGACCCTCATGCAGCCAAGGATTGTCTGGAGGCAGTTGTACGAGTTTTCAGGTTAGTGAGGACACCAGCTGACCTCATGGTGATCCTCGCAGCGAGCCTCCTGCATGCAGCCGCAGGTAGATCGTAGAGCTTGATGCTCCAAGTGCACAATGAGGAATCTATTCTCTGGATGGAATTTGAGAGACTCTTCCGCTAAGATTTCATCCCAACCACACTCCGTGCGGTGCGCATCTAGGGGCTTCTACAGCTGTGGCAGGGCCGCTTGACGGTCACCCAGTACTCGGCGATATTTACAGATCTCTTGCGCTATTCGATAGACATGGTACGAGACCCATTCTTCCGGTCCTGGACCTTCGAGCAGGGATTGAGGCATGAGATAAGGGAATCAATGATCTCCCCCAGCATTCCGACACAGGAAGGGGTACTGGATCGAGCCCTTCTGATCGAGAGCTTCCTTGTTGAGCCTATATCAGCAGCGAGACCTACCGCAGGGCGGCACGTAGCAGAGTATTCTGCAGCAGGCAGTCGACAGAGGACTCATGGGTCCAGGCAGACCAAACCCTCAGGCAGACGACCTCAGGACACTGGTTTAGAGGCGTGGGGAACACAGCGCAGAGCCAGTCTTTTGAGAGGAAGACAGTGCTACACGTGCGGCGGGCAGGGCCACATGGCTCGTGACTTCCCGACCCCCCGTACCGAGGAGTAGCAGACTGTTGAGGGACCTCCCAGGCAGAGGCAGAGGGTCGACCGTGATAGTCCGCAGGGTGCAGGCGGACGGGGGAGAGGAGTTGGCCGAATAGAAGGTGGTGGGAGATGCTTTGAGGCTCTACCACCACCACCACCACCCAGAAGTCCACCCCGACCATAGGGAGCTGGCGGGCAGAGACAGGCACCGCTTCAGGCAGTGGGGGCCTATGACCACAACGCGCATGAGATGATTCGAGGTACTATCTGTGTCTATTCTACCCTTGCTTCTATTCTTATAGACATAGGAGCGAGTCATTATTTTATAGTCGATGCCCTTGTTCGGAGCTCAAAGATTCCGACAGTGCCGTTGGCTCGATCCTTATGGTTGGAGACTCCTACGGGAGTTGACTCGACGATTACGCATTGATTCTAGTATTGTGAGCTTACTCTAGGAGGCAAGAGATTTGGTTGGGGTCTTCTTGTAGCGGCGTCGAGACCTTACGATGTCATCTTGGGCATGGATTGGTTATCTACAGTCCATGCATAGATTGACTGTATTACGCGCAAGGTGTGGTGTGTACGCACCGACGGGAGCAGGTTCACCTTCACCGGCGATAAGGGAGCCTTCACAGTAGAAAATGGACTCTCGCAGAGGAGAGGACAGCCCATAACTCATCAGTTGGCTAGCCACATCCTAGGAGTAGTGGACGTGAAGAGTCCTAGTTTACCTAAAGTGGTGGATCAGTATGCGAACGCTTTCCCCGACGACTTTCCAGGACTACCTCCTCGCAGAGAGGTAGACTTTTATATTGATCTATACCCCGGGATAGCCCTGATATCAACCCCAGCATATCGAATGGCTCCCGCCGAGATTATAGAGCTACGAGTACAGTTGGAGGACTTGCAGGGCGAGGTATTCATCCAACCCAGTGTTTCACCCTGGGCTTCCCCGATATTGTTTGCCAAGAAGGCGTACGGGAGCTTGCGACTTTATGTCGACTATAGTCGCCTGAACCAGGTGACAGTGAGGAACAAGTATCTGCTACCGAGGATTGATGACCTCTGTGATCAGCTCAAGGGATCACAGTGGTTCTCAAAGATAGACCTCAGGTCAGGCTATCATCAGCTCAGAGTTCAGGATGAGGACGTGCAGAAGACGACCTTCAGATGTCGGTATGGCCACTATGAGTTCATGGTTATTCCCTTCGGCATGACCAATGCTCCTACAGTGTTCATGGGCCTCATGAACAAGATCTTTCGGCCATACCTCGATCGATTTGACATGGTCTTCATCAATGACATTTTGATATACTCGAACACTAAGGAGGAGCATGCCTACCAATTACAGGTAGTACTAGACACACTCCGAGAGCACCAGCATTATGGAAAGCTCTCAAAGTGTCAGTTCAAGTTACGTGAGGTCTACTTCTTGGGGCACGCCATCTCTGAGGCGGGAGTTGCGGTGGATCCTGCGAAGATCAAGGCAGTGCTAGCTTGAGAGCCACCCAGGAGCGTGACGGAGGTGCAGAGATTCCTGGGACTAGCTTGGTACTATCAGAGATTTGTGCCAGACTTCTCCAGAGTTGCGGCACCACTCTCAGCTTTGACGAAGAAGGGGAAACCCTTTGTGTGGTCAGACAGATGTCAGTAGAGCTTCCAGGAGCTGAGACAGAGATTGACCAACGCGCCTATCTTGAGGTTTCCGGAGGAGGGAGTAGGTATGTAGTTTACTGCGATGCATCAGGGACCAGACTCAGATGTGTCTTGATGGAGGAGTGGGTCGTGATCGCCTATGGATCATGACAGTTGAGGCAGCATGAGCAGAACTACGCTACCCATGACCTGGAGCTAGCATCAGTGGTCTTCTCTCTGAATATGTGGTGACACTATCTGATGGGAGATCACTTTACAGTCTATTCATATCACCAGAGTCTCAGGTACATCTTCTCGCAGAAGGACATGAACTTGAACAACGGCGATGGATCAAGTTCCTCCAGGATTATGACATTGAGATAGTCTATACTCCTGGAAAGGGGAACGTAGTGGCCGATGACATCAGCAGGAGGACAGACATTCAGCTACTTGGGGAGGCGACAGAGCAGCTAGCTGCTATGCAGATATCCTTCGTGGATGGAAATGGAGCAGCCTTTCTTCAGTCACTCATAGTCACTCTTCCACTACTGAAGTGGGTTAGAGAGGCACAGCGTGGGGATGACGACTGTGAGACGCAACGCGCGCAGATATCCTCAGGACATGCACCTGATGGTTTCTGTTTAGGGGGAGAGCACGAATTTATTTTCAGAGGACGTACCATGGTACCAGTTGCTTTACGGGGGGAGGTGCTGAGAGTGTTTCAGACTTCCCCTTTGGCGGTACATCCTAGAGTGGCAAAGATGTACCAGGATCTCAGATGTCAGCACTGGTGGTCGGGCATGAAGAAGGTTGTGGCAGAGTTCGTTTCTCGATGCCTCACCTTCCAACAGGTGAAGGCAGAGCACCAGGTTCTAGCAGGCTTGGTATAGCCCTTGGAGGTCCCGGAGTGGAAGTGGGACGACATATATATGGACTCCGTGACTAGACTTCCACACACTTCCAGAGGTCAAGACTCAATTTGGGTGATTGTCGACCGACTAACCTAGTCGGAAAACTTTTTACCCATCAGAGAGTAGGGCTCAGTGGAGAGCTTGGGACGTCTCTACATTCAGGAGATTGTACGGCTTCATGGGGTGCCATCATTTATCGTCTCCGATCAAGATGCTCACTTCACTTCCCGACTTTGGAAGGGGTTTCAGGAGGTTTTCAAGACGCAGCTACGTCTCAGAACCACCTCTCACCCCCAGACAGATGGTCAGATGGAGAGGACCATTCAGACTCTCGAGGACATGCTCCGCGCATGTTTCCTTGACTTTGGTCGCAGCTGGGAGGACCACCTACCATGGGTGGAGTTCACGTACAAAAACAGCTACCACTCCACCGTCGAGATGGCACCATACGAGGCGTTGTACAGCCGACCTTGCAGATCACCGTTGTGCTGGACAGACCCTGGGGAGTCAGCACTTGTGGAAGCGGAGAATGTTCAGGCCACGACAGAGAAGGTCCAGGTCATCCAGGAGTGGAATAGGATAGCTCAAAGTTGGATGAAGTCTTATGCTGACAGGAGGCAGAGGCCACTGGAGTACGAGGATGGTGACCACATCTTCTTTCAGGTCTCATCTCGAAGTGGATTACATAGATTTGGCCGAGGGGGAAAGTTATCTCCACACTTCATCGGACCCTTCCAGGTCCTTAGCAGGATTGGCGAGGTGGCTTATCACCTTTATCTACCACCTCAGTTGCACCAGGTGCACGACGTCTTCCACGTATCTCAGCTGAGGAGATACGTGCACGACCCGACGCATATCATTGACCATGGGGAGCTGGACATTGATGATGGGGTGACTTTTGTAGAGGTCCCAGTGGAGATCGAGGATCGACAGGAGCGGGTCCTACGTGGATGTTTGATTCCTCTAGTGTGCATCAGATGGAAGCATGGGAACCTCCAGGAGAGCACTTGGGAGTGGGAGGCTCATATGCGTGCTGAGTACCCACATTTGATTCCCTAGTTTATAATGTATCTTTACGGAGACATAAAGTTCTGAGGTGGTAGTAATGTAAAGAACCATAAAATTCAGGGGAAATTTTTTCTTAATTTGTTTTGGGATTTTACAAGAATGCAGTTTCTGACAGCACCTGATTCCGAGGCCCGGTGTGCCTGGAATCATTTTCCTAAGTTTGGCTCGGGTACGTTCAGTGAACGAATGAGCGAGTTTTCCTAACTTTTGAACCGGTGATCGGAATCGAAATCCAAGGGCACCAATGGAATCGCAGTGCCGGTAATTGATTAGGAACACCTATTCCAAAGTTGCATTTACACGAGAGGAGTTGTTAAAAAATTGTGGAAGGTAAAATAAAATTGTTCTACAATCTTATTTCTTTTTAAGTGGTTATATCCTTTGAGTGGAAGTTGGGGAACTACCCATGAGAGGTTAAGAGGGTGGTGGGGCCCACACAATCTCCACTACTTCAAATTCTCTAAACCCCCATAACTCTTCACCTTTAAACCCCCATGTATTAAATGATGTGACTTCCTCCACATTAAAGCATACCATTTATTTTGGGAGTTAAGCATTTGAGTTTTAAAAAAAAATTAAATTCATGGAAAGTTAAAAATAAAATAAACTTAACACTTATTTTATTTGGGGTTTGTTTCGTGGTGTCGAGTTTTTGAGAGAGTGAGCAATCTTCCTCTGAAGAAGTTCATCTTCCACTTCGAAGAATGCGAAGAATTCCACTCTCCGACAAGGAACGACAACACCAAAGAATGACGACATGTCTTACTACTCCTCTCCGCAGCCGGTGTGAGACGCCGCCCCACCTCAGACATTCTCCATCATGCGTCTACGTAATCCTCTTCCGCGACGTTCCTTTCCATGACGAGCCTTCATTCAACAACACTCGAGGTAGGGGTTTTTATTGTTGTTTTTGTTCGTGAATACTTCCATTTCCGTTCTTCGTGAAACATTTCCACTTGGTATCGATTAACGGGATGGGGCCGGACCGCACAAACATGGTGGACCCTCTTACCTTGTAAGTTGTGTTGATGCGGTTCGAAGGAAAGCGGTGCGGTGCTACAGCACCGCGTGGAATCATACGGAAAGGGTGTGTGGTGCCGTCGCGCCACGCCGTTCAAATCGAACAAAGGCGCGGCATCGTCGCGCCGCGCCAGAGAACCCTAAGGCACCGCGGCCGGTGCAGGGCCACAGTGGAGGGGTGTGGCACCGTCGCGTCGTGCCAGATGAACCAAGGCCGCAGCGGAGAAGGCCCGGCGGCCGGTTTCGGGCCGCCGGCGTCGGAGCAGGGGGACAGGCCCATGCCGGACCCGTGGCGGCAGCAGCCGGCCGGCCGGAGCAGGCCGGCCGTTCAGAGGAGAAGTCGCGGGTTCGTAACCCCTGGCTGGTCAGACAAGAGCGCCCCCCCACATGGGGGCCGCAGTTACGAAACTGGGGGCAGCCCCCCCCCCCCCATCCGCTCGGCCGAAACGGCCGAGCCGCCTGGCCAGCAGGCCAGGTCGGCTGCCCAGGCCGGGCTAGGCCGCGCCAGTTGGGTCGGGCCGCGCCCAACGGGGCGGACCCTGACCCGGTTCGGGCTGACCCAGGGGGTCTCGGGCCTGGTTGGTCCGGGCCCGAAACCCCCACTTCTAGACCTCTCACGGTCTTTTGCCCATAACATGGGATACGGACCTCCGATCGATGCACCATTAGCTATGATGTGATCCTTGGATCGAGATGGTCGTTTTGGTATATTACACTCAAGCTTTCGGAGAACATTGGGTTCGGTCGGGTTGGTTCGTACATGAAACCAACCTGGCCCTCAGAGCGGAAACGCTTATAACTTGAGCTCCGGACGTCCAATTGAAGTTCCATTGACTTTTATGAATTCCTCTTTGTGAGAAAAATCTTTTTACTTACTCCGCTCAAGATTTGGATGCAGTTGGAGTAAGGTTGGGTTGGTTTTGACTGAAAAACCAACCGGGCCCCTGGGACGAAAAGCCAACAACTCTCAGACCTGAAGTCTGATTGACGCGTCGTCTGTCACGTTGAGTTCCTGTTGATGATACAGAACTTTTGGATACATAAACTATGGACTTTGTGTCAGTTTATCTATCATCCCTTAGCTTGTGGAGCATACCCTCCTCGGATGAGATTGTTGTGTGCGGGAAACCTAGAGCTGACTGCGACTGCGACGACGAAGACGACTATACAGAAATCCTCCGAGGATTCGACGGTGACGACTACAACACTCAGCGATTATACGTGGATTAGTGCTACCGATCCTGTGTGGGTCAGCGCTCAGCGGTCCTGTGTGGGCCAGCGCCTACAGATCCTGTGTGGGTCATTGCGGGGGTTAGTTACCTATTGATCCTTTGTGGGTCATTGTGGGGGTTAGTACCTATCGATCTTGTGTGGGTCTGACGGCTTAGTTGAATCAGTGGCTACAAATGATCATTTTTTTCGTCATACGAAGAAGTATACCTATGTGAGCTGAATCAAGACTTTCAATCCACATCTTCGATAAGATTGACTTGATATCCTGTGTGGATTACGTTATTCTTTCCTATATGGATTGGGTTGTGATTTCCTGTGTGGACTGGGTTGTACTTGAGCTCGGATGTTGGAGCCGATCGAGAATTGATGACTTAGGTATATGTATGGGCATATACCTAAGTACTGTCGGATGTTACTTCGTGATTGTATCTATCCTTTTTAGATTATCCTTTGTGGATTCTGGGAGACCTTCGGGGGTCTCGGGGTCCCTACTGGGTAGCTTATACTCACCCATGCACGGGCTATGCCCGCACTACGTTGTGTTGGTTGGAGACGACAGACATCGTTGATCGTGGTTGGGGCTTGTGGAGCAGGTCGGTACCTGGAGGTGGACCACTGGGCGGGATGTACTCGGAGCGGACGACTGGACCCGAGGAGCTATGGAGGCTATCTATACCCACCCATCAGGTGGGACTTCTAGTGGACGGCTCGAGGCTGCAGCTTTACTTTTCAGTTGTTGTACTCCCTTTTTCAGTTGTACATTACTTTCAGTTTGGGTTTGTATTTTGGCCCACTTGATTTCCCTCACTTACTGTTGTACCCAGTTTTTACATAGTATTTACTTCTTCTTGCTTGTTATGTAGTGATTGTTTACTTTACAAAGGCAATGCCTTCCCTTTTTACCGGTAATTACGCCTTGGTGCTAGTCGCCAACCCCTGGCCTATAGAAGGTGGGCTTGGGGTAGTCACGGCACGGGCCCCGAGGACGGGTTGTGACATCATTGATTATGTCTTAAACCATGGTAGAGGCCCATTTATATAGTGTGTTGATGTTGTGATTATCACTAGACTCTAAGGCCAAGTGAGTCATTCATGGTGTGAGAAGTATGAGTATGTGGAATTATTAAAAACTCACAAATAATTCCATATCCAATGATTGAAAAGGAGGAGAACTATGGTTGGAGAGGGAGTGAAAAGAGAACCACCTCCTAAAATTATAGGTGGCTTACTTCAAATGGGATTCCCTGACATCGATTTGAGGGAATAAGATAAGCATAATTCCTCATCAATTTTAAACACACGCAAGATATCATTCATTTTAAAGTCATTTTCATGGAAGGGAAATTCCAATAATTACCCTTAATCAATAGAATAGGGAGGTTCATTATGGTATCCCAATATTGGACACTAGGTTACCATAGAAATGTAAACATAGGGACATAATAGGGGTCCACAACATTATGAGTGATTACCCACGTGATTCATCTTACCAAGGGTTCATAAACTCAGATGGGCATGCTGGTTCACATGGTGGTTTAATCATTAATAATCAAGGGCTTCAGAAGGATATTTGGCCTAATATAATTATATAGGTTCATATAGAGGATAAGGATGGTGTGATAGGGCTGGAAGGAAATTATTTGTGATGAACAATGGAATGCCCAAGAATACCACATTCAGTACATCATTTTCTCCGGTAGTATGGAGTTTCTTAAATATAGAATATTCCTATGTCAGTGGGGTAGTCATCTATATACTATGATAGTACGTAGAACTAGAGGTGGTCTGGGAAGATTTCTTTAAATTAAAATAGGTTTCGTATGCATAGCACTTTTCAAAGCGACACTTAATTCTGATTGCGTATTTTGGTGGTATGTGGGGATATGTTTTGGACACATAATTGTTTAATCAACAACAATGATTTCATTCTATGTATAAATTTTCTACATGTTGCGTGGACCTTCCTACGTATTATTTTTCTATGTGGGGTGCCACTTTGAAGAAGGATTATTGGCCCTCAATTTAATGGAAAATTCATATGGGATAGAATTCGCTTCATGGTCTGCAAATTCATATTACATTATCCTATTTCATCATATGATGCAAGATATATCTATAAAAAATAATCATATAATTACTTCTTTGTGATAATCTTCTTGTACGTTCATTCATCGATTGATCATCTCAAAATTCCTCTTTTCTGCACATCAAAATTCTATTTTTTCTTCTTTCCTTCCCTTGGGATATTTTTAGAGAGGGGTTGTGGGGCTGGTTTGGTATATCACATGGAATCTTTCGTGAAATCTGAAAGGTGAAACTCCCAGCCTAGAGTTGACTTAGTCAATAGAGTACCATGGGGATGGGGTTTATGGAGGATCCAATTATCTCCTCGATCATGCAAGTGTCATTTTTAGTGGGACTCCACATGATTCTCCTAACCCATGAACAATACGAATCCATGAAAAATAGTATCTAGGAATAATTTCTCCACATTCGATCAATGAATGACACCATTCATAGGGGACTAGTTCTATCATCTTGGTTTTGAGGATCATTCTTTCACAAATGGATCATGGCACGGACTACCAAATAGAGTAGTGTTCTGTGAAGAATATTTACCATTTTCGGTCCATTCTTTTTCCCTATGTCGATTTTTCTTCGTCAAATACTTCTCATCAAATTGTAATCATGTTCATTGTTCTTCCATTTCCAAATTTATGGGAGTATTTTTCATCCCCATTTCTAAATTTTTTTGACCCATAATACTTCATGAAGATGGTCGGCCATAATTAATTGTGAATGATGATATCATTCCTTCAATAGTGAATAGTTATGGAATTAAAAAGTAATTTAAATAAACCAAATCAATATTATGAAATATTTCTTATGTAAAATATGGGTAGGCTTTTGAGTTGACTCACTCCTTATGGATGTGGCATGGGAAGTTTATAAGGGAAATGGTTAGGGTTTTGTTGATCTATGATAATCAATGAGATGAAAATATATGAAGGAGGTGATTCATTATTATAATAAATGGGACGGTTACTTTTTGAAACACTCAAAATATTAAATAAATCTATATTAATTTATAATTACGAATAGATCTGAAGTTAGATATTTAAAATCAAATATGTGAATGGTTATAAATCCTTTAAAAATATTATGTTCATATATTTTAGGTAACATTTTTACCCTTATCATTCGGCATTAAACCATAGTTAAATTTTCTAACTCTTACAATGACAACTTGTATTTTTACTATCTAACGGTTAATAGAATTACAATAAAATTCCAAAAAAACCCAAATAGATAACTGATGAAGAATATTTCCTTATCCCAAACAGTTGGAATTTTTTTATCTTCACATTTTTAATATTATTTAATAAAATTTTATTAATTTTAAATAATCAATAATGTGAATTTTGATACTTTTCAATTCATGACTTTGAAAAAATTATCATTACATAGGATAACATTAGACCAAAACCATTAATTCGTCTTAAATATGTCTATGAATTTTATAAAATTTGTGGAGGAAATTAATTATCTCATATTATATATTTTTA
The DNA here is from genome assembly GCA_963277665.1 of Viscum album. Taxonomy (NCBI): domain Eukaryota; kingdom Viridiplantae; phylum Streptophyta; class Magnoliopsida; order Santalales; family Viscaceae; genus Viscum; species Viscum album. Next base: position 807,153,253 of record OY728153.1, read on the forward strand.
ACATTTTAGATAACAATTACTTGATATTTATATTAAAAAATACATCATTATTTTACAATCTATTGAGGTAATTATTTATTTTCAATAAATTAAGGATAAATTATCATGATAAATAAAACCATTTTTTCTATAATCGGAATATATATTGTCAAATTTATCTTTTAAATGACCCTATATAAAAAAAGTTATTCTTATTAAAATATTAGTATCACATATTTAACTATTCTTTAAACAGACTTTTATAGTTATCATACTTGCAAACAAGAGGTTTATAAAAAGATATAATTTATACACATTGATAATTTTGGTTAAAAATCACCCATCTAATGAAATTAGGTCATGTGTTCGGGTTATTTTATAATATTTATAGTATATGTTTTACTTTTAATTACTTGACTTACCCTTAACCATTGTAATCAAAAAAATTACTAAAGTTAAAATTAAACTACTCATAAGTAATATACACATATATACATATTTGTAGACCCAATAATTCAAAATATCGAATCAATTTTTCAACAATAATAACATATAATTTTTTATTAAATAATTTAATATTAATCCTATTGTAGGATGAGAAAGGGAGTTATTAAAGTCTAAACATGAAAAAGATTGAATAGTTTTTATATTTGTATTCAATGTAAAATTTATTTCAATGACCTATATCAGATAAAAATGATAAAATTAGAATTTATATAATTTAAAAACAATAAAAATATAATTTAAAATTAGTAATTATTTGGAGGAAATATGTTTTTTCAATTAAAAAATTGTATTTTCACTATTCCTGAAAATACGAAACATATCCAAAATTTACTAGAATTTTACCAAAGTAAATATTTATATTTGAAATTCATAAAAGAAGATAATTTTCTCAAATATAATATATAAATGTGTCATAATTGGATATAAAATTGGTTCTCCATTAATAGGTGATAAAACATTCCTTAGAAACATATAGGTTTGTATTCATTAGATTGGTTATCTTTTTATCTTATATATACAACATCTCTCAAATGTATAGAAAATATATTTTATTTAATATATAACATATATTTCTCATTCATTTCATTTAATAATTTTAATAGATTTAATTTTGTAAGACAAAACAATATTTAGAGAATAAAAATATATTTTTTATATTCAATGGGTTTGTATTTTCCTTCCCAATTAATTAGTTAATAATTAATTAATATTAAATTTATATATTTTTATGTGTTAATTAATATTATTCCTAATCTCTATTTTAATAGCTTGGTTATATCATATTATATTAAATAATAATATTTTAATAATATATTTTTGTTTGGGAAAACATTTTTTTATGATTAAGGCACGCTATCAAGGATTCTATCTCTTTCCTAAAATGTATGCTAACTCATTATAGCATGAATTACCAAAAATAAAAAATATTATATTTCTAAAAAACTTAAAAATATTTTGAATTCATGAGATTTTACAAATTTAAAAAAAAAATCATTGTAGTTAATAGGAAATAATATAATCATATAATATTTATGTGGGAAAGGTGATTTATGAGATAGTGTGATTGTGGTAAAAAAATAATTTTCAAACAAATAATACTTACAATGATAAATATTACTCATTATAATCAAAGAAATATAATTTTTTTATTTTGTATCATTTGATAAATTTTCATTTTAGTTCATTTTCTAAAAAACATAACTTCCATCCTCTTTCATAATTTCTGTATTTTGATGAAAACATAACTCCATTTAGTTTTATTAAAACTGATGATTTTATAATTTTTAATATCATAAAAAACATATAATAATTAGGATGAAAAAAATATAAAATTAGCTTTATGAAAATATATTTTTTATTCTTATTTATAATCCATTAAAAGCAACTCCACTAATAATAATGTATTTATTTTTAGCAAATTCAAAATTTATTTTTTCACATATTCAAAAAATTAATCAAATTGAATTTTAAAAATAACAATTTATAACAAATAATATAATATATATTTTCATATTAAAAATTATTATAACAAAAAAATTCATTTTATTTTATATAATAATTACATATCATATAATCATAAATTAATTATTCACATCTATATTATAGTTACATTTAAATCATGATATACCTATGAATATACGGTCTCAATATATCCAATGGTCTTAAATCAATCTTCCATAATATATTCAAATGTTTCATTTCCATTACTATATATAACAATAACTACTTGTGTAAAATCAAACATCTAATACAATTATTCAAAAGAATTTTTATTTTGATATTTTTTATTTTTCTAAATAAAATATTGGTTGTATGTATCCCATGTAATATTAAAATAAGAGTATTTTAATCTCACATTCCTTTTATTTAATTTTTCATTGTCAAAATAATTTTTTTTAATATTATGATATATAGTATTTTTTTCATAATAATGTCTTACTTTGAAAAAAAATATTTATCATTTATTAAATTTTGTAATTATGATTTTCTATGTGAGTTACATTTTATATATAAGGAATATAATTCATTTTGGTGAAATTAAAACACTAATTCTTACTTGTATATATGGGGTCAAACTAATATATTATGATGGGTTTTGGTTGGAAATGATAAATTAAAGTATGGTGCCATTAAAGAAGACAAAATTTCATGAACAAAAACTATTCGTTAATCTTTCATATACATTAGTCCGACCGTGGAAATTAAATATATAAATTTTTGATTGATTTATGTTAGAAAAATGTTCATGGGAATAAGAAAAAATAAAATTCATTGGAATATTTTTTTTACAAAAAATAAATTTACATGATTAGTGTTTAACTTATAAAAATTTAGATGGCTCCACGATACATTAGAAATCCATACGGTAATATATATTTAAAAATAATTTAAAAAATCATTTACATAACTCCCATTGAATAACTTCACACACATCAGAAAAATCAATAAAAATATATTACTCTACATTTATAAATATCTACCATAACAAAAAAAATTATTAATATTCTAGTGATATCCTAATATATGAAGGGATAGCTTTGAAAAATCATTTGAGATTTATATATAAAACATACATGAAAAATAAAATTTTCCCATTTGAACTATGGTAAAACTACATCCAATAATCTATAACACACTCCATGTGTAGCCTAATGATATATTATGAGAAGTGAAATTTTTTCGATTTAGATTATGAACATTGAAAATAAATTAGGTTACTAATATAGAGTGTTGTTTTTTATATAGTGTGAAAATTACATCCATGTATTGTTTAAAAAATTATATAATGAATTAATTCATCTAAAATTACAAAATATTATTGTTTATATTGAATTAATTTAATGTATGGTTTTTATTATTCTATATGATTGTTTATCACTCTTATATTTATGGTCATACTCATTAAAAAACCAATTCTTTCCACATAAAACAATTAAATTTCTATTTATTAATCATTAAATTTTTTTATCAAAATAATCTCTAATCAAAACCCAATTTTGGAAACCTATTTGTAATATAGTTGGGGACACCTAAGAAACTCTTGTCTATATATATAAATTTAGTCATAATGATAAAAGAAACATCATAACATGATGTAATTGTTTTAAAAATAATATCATAAGTCATAGGATACAATATTATATGGAATTAATATTTAATTAAAATAGAATATGAGATGAAAAAAATAAAATGAATCAAATGTGTGGGGTATAATGATATTGGGGTAATAATGAATAAAATTATATTTATAAAAGTAACATTATAATATTTCAGGAATGTATATAGAAAATCCTCAGTAGATATGAAACATCTATTGTGATGATCTAATATAATCGTTACTGAGAATAATATTTCAAAAAATTCAATACATTCACATGTATATAACCAACAGAATGCTCTAAACATTCAAAACTAGTGAAAATACCCAATTAAATACACAATATGAAAGGGGTTCCAGCCCGTCTCATCAGTACTAGATAGAATCAATCTACCATTTATCTCATAAACCCCTTGAACCACTATGAGTACTATGATTATAGGTAGGTATATAACTATTAACAAATAAATATAAAATATACACCATTAGAAATCGTATCTTCATCCTACCATAACAACCCCAGTTGTTTCAATCCATTCTAAAAAACTATTTTCTAGAAGTTTTTTATATTCTAAAATTCACATAATATACATGGAAAATTGATAATGACTGTGTGTGAAAATGCTTTTGGAAAACCATTGAAAAAATGGGATTATATATATCATTTAAAAAATTCATCAAAAAACCTATTTATAAACTCAAATTGGAACATCACTATTATATTTGACACAATTTCATTATCTCTATACATATATATAATCATGTGTGTATAAAGAGACTGATCATATGGAAAAAAATCACAACACATTTTTAAAATTATTGGGACTTTTATATAAATATTCCCTTTTAAATATAAACGTGAAATATAAATTGATTCACTAAAAACATAAAAAATGATCTGAATTCATTAAAAACAAACGATCAACATATTAAAATCATTGAAAAAAAAGAATTTTCTAACCAGACCCCCATAAAATCATAAAAAACCATATTAAATCATTATAGATTCAAATTTTTATATTAAATAATATATTGTAATAATATTAATTATAGAATAAAACTAATTTTTTTTGAAAATATCCTGATGAAATAATTGGATCCTAATGATTTAAAATAATATATTTTTCATGAGATGCTATAAATTTTACCATTTATCCATTAAATTAATGGAATTTCAAAATAAATCATGAATTAATAATATCATGATTTAATTAGAATGCCAGAAAATGAATTCTCATTGAAACTCATACTTAGAACAATTATTGATGAAAATGAATATAGAATGTACCCACGAGAATAATAATATCCTTAGGAATTAAAAAGATAATAAATAAAAACATAAAACCAAACTGGTTTCATCCAACATAGTGTTAATTTGAGGTATATGGGTATAATTTTATGAAACGATTAGATAAATAATGAAAAGGAGGGATATTCATCATATATATAGAAAGTGAGACATCCTGACCTCGGGGCCACTAAACAGTGCCCCGAGCTGGTTAACCACACTCTCTCATGCACGCCTCCTGATATTCCAGAGGGTGTAGAATAGAAAATAGGGTCTGGTAAGTTATTCTTGGGGAGACTATACCCTCTATTAAATGAATAAAACACATTCCATAGAAAATAAAAAATAACCAAGTTCGGAAGCTTATAGTAAAAACCAGTTCAAATACAATTCACATGATAACCAAATCATAAAATACAATACATATTTGAAATGTAATACATGCAAAGACACTAAAAGTGCCAATTTTATGCAATGAAACTAAAAGTAAAGATAAAACATCTTTAAAATAGGCCATGTACCACATCTGTTTCCATCTCCCAAGCATCAATCCCAAATTAGATCCTATAATAGGTTCTTTACCATATCCAATACTACAACAAAAAAGTCTACTAGAGTGCCAATCAGGAAGCCTGAATAGAGTGTGAGTATAATTCAAAAGTACACCACAAATGATGTCTAAAACAATTCCATTCAAAAGATAAAGCATGCAGTTTTATTAGTAAATAAATTAAATTCAAAATTTAAACAGTTATCACATTGTCATTTAAACCCTAATCACAACATTTGACCATGTTCAAATAATGTTTTCCATTTGAATCATAAATCTTGATAAATGAACATCTGGTGAAAATCATCATTCCAATCAACCCAATTATCTTGTAAAACATCATTCATTATTATCATTAATCATTTGATGTAGGTCTTTATGCCTGGGACAACATATCTCGTTGAGTATAGGTCTTCATTCCTAGAAATCCAATTCCCATTTTGTGTTGTGCGTAATTCCTAGAACCAGATAATCTCAAGATTGGATAACTATTGGGAAGGAACACTATATCCATGTCCCAACTACTAATCGTCCTTGGATTCCATGCCTATCTCCAAAAATATCTCAACCATTTATACATTCATTATGTCCTAAAAATTATCAACATTAATCATTTTCTAATCCAACGATTACTTATACATTTCTAAGGCCATTAGTTATTTCCAAAATTATATAATCATATAACCAATTAATTAATTATACAATTAATTTAGCAATCAAAATAATTTTATTTCCATAATTAGCTCTTCACAATAAATTATCCAAATCAATACCCAACAATCCATAATTAATTCTATCGATTATTTATCTTAGAACAAATCTTCACACATAACTAATTCTTAATATTAATTATCATACATATCCAAAAATATATCAAAAATTAATACCCACTATTAATTATCATATCAAAATCACATCAAAATATTATATACAAAATCAAATCTCTAAAACATCTTGTTGTACAACCTCCCATCATTTATTATATGATTCAATTATCAATTAAATCACCAATGAAACTCAATTCAATTCCACCTTCTGAATTACTCCAATTTAAGAAATATATAATCATATGAATATAAAAATCATGAACTCACATTAAATAATCATAAAAATGACTATGGGAATTAAATTTTGATCACATTCCACAATTACATGATAAACGTTATCCCAATGGAAATCCCAAAAATCGGAGCTGCACAACGTCGTCGATCAAGCATCAGATCTAAATCTATAAGAATTTAAGATCAAAATCACCAATATCATGGGAAACTAGATCTAGATTTTTTTTCCCTAGATCTAGATCTCAATCCATAGGTCTATATCCACAAAAAGGTGGTGATCATATATGAAAATATTTTAGAACAATTTAGGAATGAACGAGGGAATCATCGTGAAGAAATCCACTTACTGGGAGGAGAGAAGATCGTCAATACAAGATTTCAATATCGAATAACTGCATTCATATCATTATAGAATATATGTGAGAGGCTTTTTAAGAAACTATAATTCTCCAATCCTGGGAAAATGACAAAAATAGATGTTCTAAGAGTTCAGGTGTTTTTCAAAAGGATTTTCATAATTTAAAATCACACATGAATGGTTTCTTGGGTAGAGTTGTGCGGTTAAGACAACTGTGTGCCAACTGTGTAGACCTCTATATCCAGGTTGGCAGAGTTGGAAAATTTTGGCTACAAGGTTTGTTAAACTGTTTGAAAACTATGTAGACCACTCTGTCCAGTTTTGTACGCAAGGCACAGTTTAGTCATACTATTTTTTAAACTGTGCACAAAAAGTTCATAGTCCATCGTCCATTATTTTTCCATTAATATTCACCCAAAATCACCCCAATTCACTATTATGAAAAAAGGAATTTAAAAAGATTACAAAGTACTAGAAAATGTGCACTATTTGACTCCAGAAAATGTTGGGATCTTACAGTCTCCCCACCGTATAACAGCTTGTCCTTGAGTTTCACTCTCAATCATATCTAAGATTCCAAGACACAAATATGGGTCCATTTATACCTCATGTCTGATTCCCATTCAAAATAATCTTCATGAACACTTCTGTGATGCCATAACACCTGAACTAACAACACAGAATTTCCCCGCATAACTTTCTCAATATGACCAAGAAGACATATAACTAGCTCCTCAAAGGATGCCACAATCTCGAGATCAATATATTCCACATAAATCACATGAGTAGGGTCAAGTTTCTACCTCCATAGTTGTGAGACATGTAAAAAATCAATAATTGTGCTAATGTTTTTGTAGAAGTGGTAATCGATATGCCACCAGCCCGATTCTCTCTATCACCTCAAAAAGTCCCACAATCCTAGGTAATAACTTGCCATACCCTCATACCTTGGGGTGACCCAATCTATGAGAAACCCAAAGGAATACATGATCACCCTATTTAAAAACTAGTGGTCATATCAGCCTATAAACATACGACTTCTATATATTCTGAGCGGTAACCATACATTTCAGAATCTGTTGCACCCCCTCTATGTCTCCTAAACAAGACTCGGTCCAACAGCTATGACTCAACCACCTCTAACCAATATAACAGTGATCTAAAAGTCCTAACATAAAGTTTTTCATATGGTGTCATCATAATAGTATCATGATAATGTTGTTATAGGTGAACTCCACTAATTACAAGTGCTTTTCCCAAGAACCACTAAATTTAAGCACATATGCTCCCAACATTTCTTCTAAAACAGGTATTATATGGCCCAACATTAAATCGTTCGATTGGTGGAAGGTTGTAAATAAAAGAACATATTTACCAAGATCCTTGTATATGACCTTCCAGAAGAATAATTTTAAGTGTTAATTATGATATGAAACTATATTCTATGGCATCCCATGAAAACAAACTATTTCTCTCATGTATATTTCTCCCAACATCTCTACTATAAATGTTTATTTGAAAGTCATGAAGTGTGATACTTTGGAAAGTTGGTACACAACAACCCATATAGAATCATTTTTCCTAAGATTATTTGGAAGTACTACCACAATTTCCATAGTCACATCATCCGACTTCCATTCCGAAATTGGTAACGGTTGAAATAGTTCTATAGGTCGTTGATGCTCTGCTTTCACCTGCTGACAAGTGAAACATCTTGTTACAAATATGGTATCTCATTTTTCATGTCTGGAAACCAAAACTATCGTCAATGTTCACGGTATATTTTTTTCACCCCATGTTGTTCCACCAACCTTGAAGCATGAAAATATATCATGATTTCCACACACATACTCAAAGGAAAAATATCCAAATTTTTCGCATAGATGATTCCATCCTCATTTATTTTCTGTCTTGAATGTTTATCCCCATCTTCAAGGCTTTCCCTCAAGGATAAACACTCCAGTTACTCATACATTCTATCACTAATCTATATCCTGAGTGTAGTCTCTCCTTCAACAGAAACCAAATTCATTCTCTCATGACACTAATAAACTACCACAAGGATTTCTGCAGCAAAATCACCATCTTCCACACTTCACATGACTCATGTACCAACTGAGTCAACATTTTTCTTCTTAAGGAATCAACCACAATATTCCCCTTCCCAGGTGTATAACCCTGTTCAAAATCAAAGGAATTCATATACTCTTCCCATCATCACTGCTGAAGATTCATGTCACACTGTTAAATGATAAACTTAATGATTTTTTGATCTATAAAAACATTAAAAATTTCACCCAAATGATAGTTTCTCCAACACTTAATATAATAAACCACTACTTCCAACTCGAGGACTTGTTTTCTATGATTCTGTTCATTTGGCCTAAACTGCATAGACCCATAAGCAATGACTCTTTCCCGTTGAATAAACATGGCTCAAATTCTGATCCCAAAAGCATTAAAATATATCATTTAGTCCTCACAAGACTCAAGTAAGATCAAAAGTGGTGTCGACGTCAAGCATTCCATCAACTCCTAGAAAGCATTTTGGCATACTTTTTTCCAAAAAAAACCATTATCCCTTTCTTTTTCAAACTAGTTAAAGGTGCCTTTAAACCGTTGATATCTGGGATAAACCTCAGGTAATATCCAGCTAATTCTAAAAAGCTTCAAATATCAATAAAACATGGGCTACTCCCAATAAATCACTACATACACATATTTTGTTTCCACTACCATTCCTTCTTTTGAGATGATGTTCCCCAAAAATTATACCTTGTCAATCCAAAACTGAAATTAAGATACCATGGTGTATAAATGATGCACTTTCAGTGTACCTAGGAGGATATCAATATGTTGAGAATGATCGTTATAAGTCTTAGAGAACACTAATTTTTCATCAACAAACAACTCCACAATTTGATCTATGTACATATGAAATATTTTGTTAATCACTTCCATTAACACTACAGGATCATTAGTCAACCCAAATGGAATTAGAAAAAACTCAAAAAGCCTATTCCTACACATAAAAGAAATTATTGGTATATCAAAAGCCTAAACTCTCCCCAAATGTACCATGATCTCATACCAATCTTTAGAAACCCACTATCCCACTTCTTCTGGTAAAATAGATTATTGATTCAGGAAAGAGATTATCAGTTCTTCACATCCATTTTATTCAACTTCTAGTAATCAACAAGAAAGAGTAAACTCTCATTTTCCTTCTTTGCAAACAAAACAGGTGATCCCCAAGCTGACATACTTGGACGAATATACCGATTATCCTCCAACTACTCCAATTGAATTTTGAGATTTTTATGTTTAGTATTTGCGATTTTGTATGCTAGACTACATATTATCTCATCCCTAAGCATGATCTCATTAGTAAATTTTACATCTCTCTTAGGTGGAAACCTTGAAAATTATTACAGAAAGAAATTATGAGAAAATTATACTACTTGTGGAAGTACAACTAGCCTACCACTCCCATCATTCATAAATTTACTAGAAACATATATCATTCTCTCTCCCAGTTGTTGAGGAACTAGCCCATCTTTGCCACCATGAATATCACATTCTCCATGGGGAACACACTCGTCACCCTTAGGAGATAGAATGGTCACTCTAAAACAGAATCAAACTATGTGGGCTTCGTATTCAACTAGAAAATCTATATCCATTATCAAGTCAAATCTAATTATTTGAAGGACGTATATATCCCAAAGTAAATTATACTCTCTCATATCTGTTGTGTAAGTAGATATCCCTAGTTCATGTTCCCAACGGTGTATCAATTTTCATCATACAACATAAAGACTCCACCTTTAGGATCAAGCCGTTAACATGGTTTCATATATAAAGGAATAAGAGGCACTATTATCAAATAAGTAAGTAGATAATGTAATGGAAACTAGAATATTACCTCTCACAGTCGATGTACAAGCCTCTCACTCTATAAAGAGTAGGTTTCACTCCATGAAACAGTCCTTTCTCTCTTACATGTGGTATCGTTTGACTCCCATGACCAGCACCACTTTGATGATACAAGTGATCATAAACTAAAGCCTCATGTCCACTACATCTACCACCCATGTTTGTAGAACTAAAACTGCCATATATATATGGTGTAGAAGACCCCCTTCCCAAATTTGGACTCTAAGATGTTTCTCCCTCAGCACCATCCTACCACTAATTCTCGAAAAACATTTGTAGGTGTCCCATCAAGCCACAAAACTAGAACTCAACTGATGTATGAGAACAATATGTATGATAGTGTCCCAACATACCACACCATTAGAAAATCACATGAGAATGATCTGGTGTAATTGTTCCTCCTGATGGTCAACCTTGCTTTCCACTGTCCTGACTAAGATTATCGTGACGGCGCTTCCTGCTATTAGATGGCACACAACCTGATCATTAAGATACCTCTCATGTACTAGAAGCCTCCTCCCTGTCCCCATCTAAAATGAGATCCTGATTAACCACTTTTGAAAATTTTTTCATCCTAATGATATTCACCTGGGACTTAATTTCACATTTATCCCATCCAAAATTTGTTTTTCATAAGAAGCTTCATCTACCTCAAAAGACGGCGAAAATCACTGTATATATGTAAAAACGTTATGCATACTCAATTATGGACATGCTTCCTTGTATCAGATGCATAATCTCTGAAGCCTTATCTTGTCTCAATATATCTGGATAGAAGTGTTCCAAGAACATCTAAAAAAAATCTTTACATAACATATTATCAATCTGTCTTTATCATACCAGAATTTCCCTCCAGTGCTTCACAGTACCCTGTTGCAAATAGGCATCCCACATGACTTTCCTCTCAGCCAGAGTCTCCAAATGGTCATGTATCGTCTCTATGGATTCAAGCCAGAATTATTCACCCTTAGGTACACTATCTCTAGTAAAAGATGGATTGTGCTCAACTAAAACTCCCTTGTCAATTCAGACATGATATTTTGAACCTTCCATGAGTCTGTCTCCATAAAATAAATGAAACGATTGATGTTCCCTCTAAATTTTTCTCCTTCCTCTTTATCTTTCACCAATAGTCTGTCATGCTCCTTCTCTGGATGTTAGTTTCGAGTGATACCCCTCGGTCTCTCCCTCAACAAGTTTCATGGAGGAATATACCTATAATGACAATACACATCTTAGGACTCATAAAACAACCTAAAAAAATTTATGTGAGGGAAGAAACATACACAATAAGTTTCAACATTAAATTCCTCGGTTTCCTCACCCCACAGTCAACACTAAGGCTTTATTATTACCCTAATCTATCCTACTATTGGGACTTGGTTAAAAATGATTCATTCATTCCCATTAATTAATCTACTAATATTAAATTATATTACCTAAAATTAATTAATAGAACAATTAATTATTTAATCTATCCCATTTTATCAATCATGATTCTCATTAGACACCCATTTATTCCCATTTTCTATTATTATTTCACTCTTACAATAAAGAAAACCATACAAGTTCAACAACTTACCCATCACACACATACCAATGCGGGCCTAGATTGATGAATGTCACAACAACCATGAATTCCTAGAATGATGCATAAAGACTAAACTATTATTCTTATTTAAGCCATGAATCAAATTTCATCAATTATAAAAACAAATATCACATCCGGCCACATGTGCATCACCCAAGGTGAAATAATATAAAACTATAATAATGAAAAAAAATCACAAAAATCCCACAATGAGTAATCGGACATTCCCCCTTACATGGGATTGCAAATCCCAAGCATGATATCATTATAAATATGTAGCTCTTCCTAATCACTTATCTACCTTTTCACAAAATAGTAAGACAAAAGAATAAGGAAGAAAAATAAACTCATATATTACCTCATTATGACATCCTAACCCAGGATCCAATGAACGGTGCCCCAATCCAATTGGCCACATGTCCTCAGTCACACCTCCCCATATGCCAGAGGGTTCCTACTAGTAGCGAGGGTCTGGTATGTTATTCTTGTGGAGACTATACCATTTGTAATATAAATAAAACACTAGCAGAAGAAAATAAAAAATACCCAAGTGAGGAAGTGTATATAAATAACCACTAAAAATCCATTTCATATGATAACCCAATCATTAAAATACAATACTAAACTAAAATGTAAAACATTCTAGGATAATGCATGTTCCATGTGTCTACAATGAAACTGAAATTAATGACACAACAACTAAGAAATAGGTCATGCACCACGTCTAGTTCCCTCTCCCATGCTCCAATCCCAAACTGTAACATATCACAAGTCCATTCCCTTATCGAGTCCAAAAAACAAAAAAGACTACTCTAGTGAAGATCGGAGGCCCAAATAGGTTGTTAGTACAACTCACTTGGCCACCACCAACAGTGTCTAAAACTAGTCCAGTAAATGATAAATCAAGCAATTTTATTAAGAAATAAATAAAATTAATAATTTAATCATTTATCACATTGTAATTTAAACATTAATAAGAACATTAAGTTAAAATAATGTGTTTCATTTGAATAATAATTCATTATCATTAGTCATATGGTGTAGGTCATCATACCTTACACCCCAATTATTAGTCGACACATCATTCATTATTATCATTAATCATTTGGTGTAGGTCTACATGCCTAGAACCACAAATCTAATTGAGCGTAGGTTTTCATTCTTAGCACTTTAGTTATCATTTATTGTAGGTCTTCATTACTAGCACCAAATAATCTAAAACTTGGATAACTATTGGATAGGATCATCATGTCCATGTCCTATCATTTAATCAGTCTAGGATGACACTCAATGCACTACAAAATCTCACCCATTTAATCATTATTTAAGTAATAATAATATTCCACATTATTCATTCACTAATGCAGCACTTTGTTAAAAATTTCAAAGGCCATTAGTTAATTCAACAATAAAAAATGAATATAAAAAATTACTTCAATCATTGATTAATTAATCAATCAAAAAATTATATTTCTATAATTATTTATTTACAATTTATTATCCAAATCAAAACCCAACAAGTCATAAATAATTCTCAAAATTAATTATCCTAGATAACATCATAAAACGTAACTAATTATATGAATTAATTATCATACCTAAACAAACATAGTTCTATAATTAATTCCCCTAATTTATTATCTTATATAAATCACATCAATATCTCAAATAAAAAATCGAATCTCGAAATAATCAATTTGGGAAACCCCCCCCCCCCTCGTTTGTTCTATAATTCAATTATCAATTAAATCACCATGGAAATCAATTCAATTCCACCTACCTAATTAATCCAATATAGGAAATAAATCATCATGTGTATCAAATAATCATAAACTCTCATTCACATATCATAAAACCTGACTATGAGTGTTTGATTTATACTACCCACCATAGTTTCTTAATTGATGTTCTCCCCATAGAAATCCACAAAATTTGTGTGGCACAACAACATCGACCAAACATCAAATCTAAATCCCTAATACCAAAATTATAATCAATGGAATCAAGATATTTCAAAAGTAGATATTAATTTGAAATCCTGCATCTGGATCTCAATCTATAGGTTTAGATCCAATGAAATAGTGGAGATCTTCCCTGAATATATTTAATAATGTTGGAGGAAAATATGAGGACATCCTTAAAATGAAATCCACATAATATGAGGTGATATGATCCTCAATCATGGCTTTAAATCTCATAGAAATTCCTTTATATCACTTTGGAATCTCTCTAAAAGAATTTTAAATCACCATGAATTCATCAAGAACAAGACAAAGTTGAAAATAGGGAAGTCTTGGGGGTTTGGGGGGGTTTTAAAAGTATTTTTAGAATTAAAATACCAGGTGCACGGTTTCCAGGGTAGAGGCACACAGTTATGAAAACTGTACACCAACCATGAAGACCTCTCTGTCCAAGTATGCACAGTTTTCATGGTTTTTCAATCCAGGGAAAAACCCTATAGACCTCTCTGTCCTATTTTTCATGCATGGAATTGTTTAATCGCACAGTTTGACAAACCGTACACAAACCACGCACAAACCAATTTCTATTACTTTTCTTCAAAATTCTCCCAAAAGAACCCCATAACACTATTCCAAAACAAATGTATGTAAATCATCAAAATTATGTGAAAAATTTCTCGAGATGACTCTAGAAAAGGTTGAAATCTAACAGAATAAAATTAAGATTATAAGGGGTTATGCATAAAAACTAGAGTGGTAATGTTGATTCTTGATAGGACACCCCATTTTTGTTTGTAAATTTTAGGGGATAAAGGATAGGTAAAATATATATTTTTGTCAAAATTTAATGGGATAATATATGAAATTGAAAATTTTAATATAATATTTACAATACTCGATTTGGCCACATGGTTGTTGAATCCATGGGCCATCTATTTTCCCCTTACTATTAATATTTGATAACATATTTGGTATGTGTTCATAGATGTAAAAACCTTGTTATATAACTGAATTATTACTCAATAATCTATAGAACCCAAAGGAATGGTTATTTATCCATTTTCACTAAATGTGGGTTTATTGTGAATGATGAATAACTTTTTTTAATATATTATAATAAAAAATGTTAGGATTAGAGGAGACAAAAATATTTAAAATAATTATGCCAATAAATTTTAAAAAAAATTAATGATATTTTTGTGGAAATTTTCCCAACAATAAAACTTTCCACTAAAAATTTACCGAATTTAATGAAGTCAAAATAAGTGGTTTTGAACCGAAAGTAAGAGTGAATCCATGGTTTCATCTCTAAAACATACTAATATATACATTAGTCCATGAAAAAAATATATACTATAACAAATTCATAAGAACTAACATAAGTTAAAACTAAATAATTGGGTCCCAGGGTTAATATTCCAACTATTTATATGTAAAACTGAAAAAATGGTTCTACATAGAAAGAAAATATATTGAATCACTAAAAAATATAACCTAGATCCTAATTTAAAGAACTCAAATACAGATATCAGGCTTGATTCTCAACGAATATCCCATAATAACAAAACATATTTCATTAAATTGGATCAATATAACAAATTCCATAAACTAAAATACCACGGAGCAGTAGTGAAAGGAAACATTCATTAATAAAAATCAATCAATAACAATTTTTTTAATTCATCCCATTCTATTTAAATAAGAGAAAATATTTTTTGGGAACCTTAATAAATCAACTAATAATATGTAATTTAAACATAATGAAAATAATCCTTGGGGAAAATTTCCCAATCAAAATATTTTAAATCAACTATGACCTAAAACTAGACATTTATCCTACAACATCAATTAAAGATACGTACATCACCATCATGACAATGCCAAATATGTCTTAGTATGTGGACATATATTAAAAAACACTTCAGTAACATAAAAGAGAAAAAATAATAATAAGAGAATAATCATTCATCAAAACACAATGAACAATCTTAGATAAATATAGACCTCTCATTGGTCTCCAAATTCCAAAATATTTATATTTTAGAAACTAGATGACCACAAAAAAACATAATCCACTATAAATGATATATCTTTGCCACATCAATATATATTGGTCTCATTTCACAATCATATGATCCTTGATCAATGTTGTCAAACCTCGTACCAAGGGAATAATTGATGATAATGAAATTCCAATATTCATTGAATCCATTATGGAACATTATTCCATATAACAATATATAACAAAAACATAATTAAATATTACCCAAAATTCAAATTGCATTTATCCACCTATAGATATTTACATTCAAAAAGAATCCTAGTAATGAAAATTAAATCAAGATCTATATAAATCTAAAATTAATCAATAATTAAATTTATCCTTTAAATAAATTCCACATCTGACATTTAAAATTATTATATATGAAAATTATAATCAAAAACAATTTTAGGCATCTTGGAATATACTTATATACCCTAGAATTAATATTTTAATAGATTAATAAAATTTAGAGATTCAATTATTAAATCACATAATCTATATCAAAATAGAAAACCCTATTTTTGTTATAAAATCTCATTATTCCCCTCAAAACAGAACTATACAATTCAATACAAGATTTACAATCAAAAAATTGATAAAATCCAAAAAAAATTACTCAATATAGTAATGCATAAAATAAAAATACATTGTAATACATGAAAATAAATTCCATTGGGGTTATTGGTTTTTCATATCCAGAAAACATAGTTTGATGGATCATGTTGTAATAAAGCAACCTCAAATGATATTCACATAGAAATATGTTCACATGATCTTCCATAATTCACACAACATGTGTGTATGATATGAACCTCTAGTAATAAAACCACTATTAAACTAAGGGTAAATATTATAATGGACTTACGAAACAACAACCCCACTGAAATTAAATCCACATAAATCGAAAAAATAATGTGGAATATATAATAACCCTCTAATTTCAATGATTTATGTCATGATATCCCACTGTAATTTATGGATTGTATTGGTAATATCTAGACAGACTCTTTACGGTCATACATATTATTCATTGAAATCCCAATATCTATGTATTATACTCACATAAATTAACATAATGTCATATTCTTATAATTTTTTAGGAACCAAATTGGGTTTTCTGTTCATCCTACCCCCAAGTAATCATGTTTTAAATCCCTATAGGCAATTCTGGTCCCCATGACAATATGAAAAGTACTATGAATAATAAATTACACAATGAAATATTTTTCCTAATTAAATAAATTATATTAACATGGATTTATATCATATAAATATAATATTTCTTATATTGAGATTGTAATTTTTCCTAAATTATATTTAACATACTTCTATTGAAAATATTACATCATTATATAGAATAAAATTTTGAGGTGTAGTGTATTGGAAACTAATTTCACAATAACATATGTTCTTATAAAACATAGCCTACATTTATTTTTCATTAATCATTTTCATAATATCCATATATGTTCACCTTAAAAAATATTATTTCATGATGAGATAAATCATTATAAAAGTGGAATCATTATCCCCTATAAGAGATAATAATAGAAGATAAAGAATATCACATTGGATAATTTATAAGGCCTAACTATAATGAATAATATTAAATAGATGCATTATAACATAATATATCAATAAAAATTTCATGATTCATAATTAATAAATGTGGATAAAATATGAAAATGAGATAATCACATGAATATGACTATTGTTTATAACCAAGGTTTCTTAAAACATATTACTCTGTTTAGTCCCCATGTTACCACAAATAACATTTAACTATATATTAATAAATTACCTAATAAGTTGGAATCAAATCAGGGTGAACCCTTTATATGTATATATTTGTGTGTACCATATAGATCAATTATTATAAGAATTAATTTCATAAACAACCTGTGGGAAGAAATAACAACATTCATATAATAATAATTAAGATTATTTTTTCTTAAAAAATCTACTATTATTTCAATATGACCAGAAAGAAAAGAATATGGTATTTTTTTAATAGAATTTTCCATTCAATGAGTGGAATTTATATTTTTTGTAAATACCCCTGAATGAAATTATTATTGGGTATTCCCAAAATAAAATCATTTGATGGAAATTTATGTGATAATGTCTTTTGTATAAAATATTGAAACTATAATTCATAGAATAAATTAATGATAGAATGGAATAATATCATATTAATAAAAAAATATTTAGGATATAATTTACTACATTGGGAATAATGAAATGTGGTCAATTTTTTATAAAATGGTGTAAAATAAAGTAAGTGTATTAATTGAATAGAGGAGGGTGAGAACCCCTAACCTTGATTGTTTACTTCTTAAAGGGTGGGAGGGTATTCTAACAATCATATGAACTATATAGAGAGAATAAATAGAGAGAAAATGTGGTTAAAAAAATACATGATGTCTCAAGAGTTTAATGAGAGGGGGTAATGAGTTGTTTTTATCTCAACGTATGGATATTTTATTTATAATTGTATAGACATACATTTTTGACACAATGATATAAAAAATGAAAAACCATTGTCTTTCAAATAATTTTAACCTAGGTTATATTCCAATGGGAGTGGATTTTAATATTTTAAATCATTATAAGATGAAATCCATAAAATAATATCATTCATCATATAGATGTGGGAAATATTCATAATTATTTATTTTAAAATTTAATAATATAAATTTGGATTCTGGAGATTCATTATAAGTTTGTAAAATAAATCTTGTTAGATAAAAATAAATTATCTTATAGAGTACAAACCATTTTGTCGATAAATAAATAAATGTAATTATTAAATTTCATTTTGGTCATTATGAGGTCACAATGCATTCCATCTATTTATATAGAATTTTAAATTTCTCAAAAAATTGGTTTCCCAGGAAAAATAAGTATAATTAATTTTTTTTAAAATTTTTAACATGATGATTTCTAAAAAAATTCAACCATTTTATGTAGAAAAGTATCTAAATATGAGAAATTTAAAATTTTTAATAAGGAATATTTAATTTAAAAATACTTGATTTTATTAAATAATGAAATTAATAACACTTATAAAAACAAAATATAAATATATAAACTTTTTTCTTATGTATATATGAATTTGTCTAGAAACAAATTATAAAAAATAAATTCACATTATCAAACTTCTAATCAAAAGTAGACATATATATGTTTTTCCAGCACATAATTATAGTTTTCATGTATCAAAATTTTATTTTACCATATTTATCCTCTAAAAATAGTTCTTTTTATACTATTAATTATTTATATTCTCAAAATAAATTATTGGATAAATGAAATTTTTTATCAATTCTGAAATAATTTATATCATATTACACTATATATGGTCTATAAACATATCCCCATATTAAACTAGAATAGTCTTTAAGGGTAAGGATTTGGATGGGAAAAAAATTTAAAGCCCCAAACTTACTATATAAAATTATCACAACTTAATAAGATATTATTTATTATATAAAATAATGATAAAATCCAAAATAATATTTTTCAAGTGATTTTTTAAACATGAAAACCAAAAAATTGTCCATAATAATGATACATCATTTCCCACATTGTTCATTATAATTATCACCGCATATAAATATTCTTAAAAAATCATCATATGTAACACCCCAAGCATCCATGGTACGTTTCCCTATGAATAATGCAATTGATTTATCATTGCTATATTATAATGAAGTTTATGTTTAAAAGAATTCAGTTTTAGTCTTATACATTTCCATAAATTATTATGCTTATTCTTGAACATTTCCTCTATATTTTCATCCTTATTGGGCATCTAAGATCACCCATTTCTATATTTTATTATTCCAAGGATGTTAAGAAGTGAATTAGGAGTGACCAATAGTCATAGTTTAAGGGATAAATGTAGTCAGTGGAGAAATTTGTTTTGTTATTTTTTTTGTCATAATGTAATGTAAAACATTTGAATGTATCTATAACATCCAAGGATACTAAACAGATTGGCCTTATGGGATGTTGATCCCAGGTGATATTTCCAATGTTATGTAATAATGCACAGACTCTGGGTAATTATGGTTGGGGCGTTACATCATAACCTAGGGAATAGAAATATTAGAAATTGACATCTCAGATGCTCAATAATGGAAAATAAAGTAGATATAAATTTAGAATTAGCCTATGAGTATGATAACGTGAGAATAACATATAAAATCCCTACTCTACAAATCCTACAACATTTACATTAATAATGCCAAAAATCATGGTGGTTCATAATACATGAATCATAATGTAATCATTAATCATGATCCATGGGAGAATAATATTATCACAATTCAATGACATGTGGCATATACATAATCATAGAAAATCAGATATCAAGGAAACCCATCATGAAATTAATAACACATCATTCTTGGGTTAACAACCCTTTTACCTACTTCATTTATGGCATATCTTCTAGTGTACCATCTTTCAAGAATCAGATAGCCTCTAGTGTAACCACTTTTTAACATGGTAGAACCTCTCTTATAACCTTCATGTTCATATTACATTAATAATTACCCTATTGATTACATGGTGGTAAATGTCTGACCAATAACATGTTTAAAATAATGATGTAATTTTATAAAAAACATAAAAAATTCACCATACATAATCCTATGAAAATAAATTCATTTTAGAATCATTTCATCTTTTCCTCATTATATAACCTAAGGAAAAATATGTGGGTTTCATTACCATGTTATCATGGAATAACATGTTAAATAGAAACATGTTTCAGAAATATATATTCATCCTAAATATACACCACACCGAGATTAAATATGATTGGTATCCTTGAATAATATCTCATACTAATCATAACTAACAAGAAATGGTGTAATCTTAGATTGAAAACTTTTTTGAATGAAAAATTACTTAGAAAATTTCTACAGGAAAATATCCTTTCATTTAAAATAAAATTTTTTTGAAATGAAAAATACATAAAATAATTTCTAAATAAATATTATTGAAGATAAATGTGAATAAATATAATATAATCTTCAAAAAATTTAATGTAAATGATGTTGGAATAATTATATTCATGTCATATATGTTAGAACAATGTTTCCATTCAATTTTTTAGTAAAAGAAATAAATTAAATACATGAAAATAGAAATAAATATTAAATTTAATTAATATAAAAAAATCATCAAAAATGACATTAAAAAATATTATATTCTAAATAAAAAAATTTAAATAATTTTTAGAAATCATGGTCATGGAAGGGATTGATTTTTTGATGGTAGGGGGAAATAAATTCAGTTTTATTTAAAATACGTAATTTTAATTAATGAATTTAGAAATAGAATTTATGGAAGAAAAATATATAAGAATTATAAATAACCAAATTTTATGAATATTTAATAGCTTCTTGAGATATAAATCATAATAATTTTTTATTGTCAGCATGACCATGAACAATCATGATAAATTATTTAAATATAACATAAAACTCTTACACTTTTGTTACATTGATCCATATTCCCCTATGAAAAATAGATACTAAAATGGTTATGTAAATATGAATTATTATTAAGGTAATCATAATAAAAATCATCATTAGTATATATATATAAAAAAATAGTTTTTTAAAATGGTGTATATCTCACATAAGTAAGATGTTGGACACAAATCCATTACATTAAGTCTCGAGTTACATCATAAAAACCATTGGTATAATAAATAAAATTTAATTATATATATATATATATATTAGTACAATAATTTTATATTTCTTACAGTATACGATCTCTTTATGATCTTTTATAACCTAATTATTAATAATACCATGTTAAAATCACGTTTCACGAATCAATTTAATTGTTTTATGGGTATTCTTTGGTTTTTAAATATTTGGTTCCCTTATATTACAATGGTTACATGTTATATATAATGATAAACATGATTTAAATATCATATATATGTATTCATGGTTATATATAAAATTTTCAAGTTGGAAATGAATTTCAATATTCCTAGAGACTGTAGGTCGTAGGTATGCAAGAACAATATTTACCTTTTTGCAATGGTTTAAAAGAAATAATGGTGAAATTATATTACCATTAAATAATAGTTTTTATCACTTTAAAATCTAATATTTTAATTTAAACCATCTTTATTATCTTTTATTTAATGTTTGAATGAATCTCATTGTTTCATGAGGTGGCAGTTCGTGGTTGGCACAAACGGCGTTATCATATTCTAATGTAATAACAGGTATGAAGGTATCACTGATATAAAAATTTTATTATTATAATAATATAAAATATATAATATATAAATAAAACTCTTCGTTATAACTATATAAGATAGGTGGTGAAGGATGAAAATAACATCAGCTCGCAAGACTATAAAGCATAACACACACATATGAAAATTTTGTACCTCGATTTATAGAATTTTAGATTTATATAAGTTATTAAATTAAAATAATAAAAAATATATATTTTAAATTTTTTTATTATTATATCATATTAATATAAAATTATTTGAACGAGGTGGATAAATAAATAAAACAAAAAATGTTTAAGAAGTTACCTCTTCATCAGAGAGAATCTTGAGTTTTATACAAAAATCCATTAGAGGAGGGATTCATAACAAATATAGGACTTATATTATAAAAATTTTTAATTAGAAAACTTATCTGGGTTGGAATTGGTTCAGAGAAATTGTTTAAATGTTTTAGAGGTAGATGTGAGGTTGTGGCCTTTGATAAGCGAGGTCATTGGAATACTCGTAATTTTGGAAAAAAAGGTGTGGTCTAATTTTTCACATACCAAAAGGATATAAATTATGAAATTAAATAAAATTTAAGATATTAAGTTTAAATAAATCATGAAAAATGTTTTTATAAATTTCTTTGGTCATTTTCATCTCTTATATTTTTAGTTTATCTCTGGATAAATATATTTCATTTTAAACAAAATATCTAATTTTTATTATTTTTACTATCAATTATTGGGAAAATTTACCATGAAATTATAATATAATATTTGTTTTTCCCATTTAAAATTTAGAATCAATTATTAATAATTTAATTGATATAATGGGAAAAAAGTAATTAAAAAAAAATCACACAAACTTGATGAGAAAGTTGATCTTCTCTGATAAAATATCTTAATATTTAAATATTATTGATATCAATATTAAATATGATAATGATTCTGATAACCTATATTTGATTTATATATTTATAAATATAAATATTTTACATTCTAACCCATTTATAATCCTAAATGAATCTTATATGTTCATTCAATGAAAAGGATGGTTTCAATAAAACCAATAATTTTCACTATTCAATGCAAAATTAATATTTTTAGAAAAATAAATAAAATTGAAACTATTATACTTTTGATATGAAAAATTAAAATGATAAATTTTATTTAAGAAATTCTTTTTCTTATATTTTAAAAAATAAATTTATTTATCATCTACTAAATGAATTTTTCATTCAATAAATATTATTTACCTATCATATAAAGACTGTACTGATATTTATTCATGTTATTATCAACATGATATCATTATATAAAACTATTATAATTAATTTTAAATAGTATTTATAAATAATTATATACATATGTTAAATTTATATGTTATAATATCAAATTATAAATAATAATAACAATAATAAATCATGGCTTGTTAATATGGATTGTTATGTTTAATGTTCACTAAATTCGATGTATCGTGTTATGAAAAATATCAATGATACTCAACTTATTCAAAAAACAATCAAAAAAACTCATGGGGTTTCATTATACCCCCATAATAATTATTTCCATTCTTTTAATTTAACATGCCAATACTGAAAAATGAGGGTAGTTGCTCCTCATCATTTTCCTAGTTTATTATATAATGTATATAAATTGGTGGATCCCCCAAAACACATAAACCAATTGACTTTATTATTTTTCAAAAACATTCTCTCTATGATATATAGTATCCACCAGTTATTCTTCATAATAAAATTCATGCTTATGTGGTATGAAATTTATTATCAATACATGTGAAGGATCAGGTAAGTACATTATCCTGAAATATAAATGGAACACATAGTAGTGTTGATTGTGATTTTTGGAAGGATTAATTGATAGGATACAATCATGATAATACAATGAATTTCAACTAGATATATGTACCTAAGGCTTAGTTTAACCTTATTCTCATATATCATAACCATATTTTACATTAAAATTTGTTGTAAAAACATTTCAACAACTTTAAATTCTATATCATTCCATTGATTGTTAGAATATTATATTTACTAACCCATGCATACCTTCATTCACTCATAAATGACACTAAAATCAAATAAAAATTCATCTTCTACGATAGTTTTTATGAACATGTTTTCTAAAACATAATCAAATTATGTTGTAGTTCTACACTATTTTCCATAGAGTTCTTAAAATGGATCCATCTAAATGCTTGAGATAATGTTAATGTTATATGAAAAGAATATGAGAAGATATTGATCCCAATCACCATTAAAATACTAAAAAAAATATTAACCTATCCTTTAAAAATTTAAAATTTATTTCAGATAGAATATATATTTTAAGATAACACACAGTTCTGAAAAAAAATCTAAATCACAAACTTATGAAGACATCATGAGATCTTTGAGGTATTATATATAACATGATCAGATAGAATTGATTTCCATACCCCAAGAAATAGTTCCCCATACTTAATAAATATCCTTGAATGATGATTTATAGATAGATATTATATAATTGTAATAATGTGGGATACCATTGTAATCTTATTGACTAAAACCCATAAATCATTATTTCTATTATACATTTTAGAGAGTTCGTCAACAAAATCCATGTAATACAAATCACCGAGAAAAATAATCTTCTATATCTCTTTTTATTCAATCGTAATGAACATATTATTTAAAATATCAATAAATCATCAATATTCTATGATGAGTAGTGAATGAAAAACCATATGCTAATTATAATAAATACTATTTGTCAGCGTAGATTACTCTTGAGGGGGGGTGGGGTTAATTAAGTATTTATAATAATTTCTTTTAAATTTAGTTCTTTCAAAACATCCCCACATAAAAATATAATTAATGTTAGTTTTTAGTGATTTTGAAATTGTTCGAAATGATCAATTAATTTCTCGGATTATATATTAGTTCATAGTTATACTAATTTGAAGATTAGTATAACTTTTGAAACTATCTTACTAGTTTAGAATAGATAAAAAACATGGTAAAATAACTATCAAAGTTCAATTTAGTTTTATGAAACTTTGATAAAATATAGTAAAACTATAGAGTAAAAGAAGAAGATATAAAACAAAGATTAAGTCTCATGCGGCGACATATTAATCTCTACATAGTGATCACCTACCACCAAGCTGTTTAATTTAATAATCAATTTGATTCACACCCTGGATCAGGGTTCACAACAACACACATGGCTATCCAGGTCAAACTTGACCTCTACCACAGATATTTTTGTGAAAAAAAAAACAAATATGTCATGCTTGACCTCTTCCGTTATTCTTCATGTGATAATTAATATATTAATTTCAATTATTTTGAGGATAACAAGTATCATCTAGTATAGAACTAGAGACGGTGTGTGTGGGTGGGTCATAGAAAAATACACACAGTACTCAAATAATGTAAACAAAAGAACACAACAGATCTAAAGATGTAGAATATGGTATAGAAGTCTTTGGGTGCTATGTAGTGATTCTATGGACTCGTTTGATGTAGATAAAATGATGTTTGAGTCATCTTTTTAAATAGGAAACAATATAGAGTATTGTAGACTCTGTGGTTTGGTTTTGAGGAATGAAGTATTCATATCCATGTTAGAAAGATGTTTAGTGGAGTTCAGCTATATTTCTCATTTTATTGATGACCCCATTTGATGTAGCTTTTAGATCTCGAGAATTAAAGAAAGATCGAGTGATGAATGAGTTTTCTGTTCTTCAATTACTTTTTTTCCTAATCTGTGTATTCATCTCCATGTTTCAAAAGATCAAATGTGTAATTAACTTATACAGTAACGACCAAGAGGAATGATTATCTCCCCATGTGAATGTACCTTTTACTATCTACTCATAGTCTTACAAACTATGACAAATAATTTCAGAAACAATATTTTGCCTAATATGACCATTAGTTTTAAATTTAAATTAATAATATAAAAATTAAATTTATTCTTATAATTGTGACATAAGTATTTATGACTCCTTAGAATTAGGTTGTCATCATCTATAGGAATTGGTTAGTTAGCATCGTAGATTCTATGTATCGGTGAGTCCATTAAATCGGTATCGGTGTCTCGATGTATCAGTGAGTCTTTTCCATCAGTATCAGTGACTGAGTTTGAACTTTCGGTGTTTCTCCCATTAGGGACTCATTTATTGGTGGATCATATAAGGAGGGTGTTCTTCATTCATTTTGTGAGACAGTTGAACAAATGGTGACTTATTTTAACTATTGGTGTCACATAAAATGGTGTAATATTCAAATACATAAAAAATAAGAAATATTCCTATATTATTTGTTTATTAGTAAGATGTTTGTATAATGGTGAGTCGTCATATTTTCATTGTCATTGAATTATTTTTAGATAATTTTATATTATCTATCTTGCATTTTGAAAAAGTCAGAAATTGGAAATCCTTAAAATTACTCAAAGATAAATAATTAAAATATTGTTTAGACTTAAGAACACATAAATGGTTATATGAATGAAATTATCTGATATTCATGATTATGTTTTGTCATAATTTACTATCTAATGTGAAAAAATATATATGTTAATATATGAAATAATTTTTCATAATTTGAATCTTTAGTTAGAGATAGTCAGCATCTATGGCCAACAACCTCCCCCATTTTGATAATCAAAAAACTTGGAATCAAATCATTTCATTATATAATCCCATAATTGTTCTCCCCCTTCTGGGAATAGAAAAAAGTGATAGGGGGAATGATTAAGAGGAATAGTAAAAGAGAAACAATGAAATATAATTAATAATCTGATTACACCAAAAAGTCCCACATTCAAGAATGAAACACTATTATATGAATAATAGTCCACAGAACATGATAGGATCAATCGGTTGGAACAAGGAGATCCCTCCCATTATTATAAGGATCAATAGAAGGTTAATCATGTGGGTTAGGCTTAGGATCAGGAGGGTTAGAATGGATTTTTAAAGGAGCCAAAGGCAACCCTTTATGAACTGTAAATGAAAGGGTATGTCTTTGTTGAGAAAGAACCTGATATGGAATAGTTGATGTGATGAGTGGAATAGTGTGGGATAAGGCATGTCAAAATAACATTTTAGGTTTAGCATCTATAGAACTATCAGGTCCATGTGTTGTAGTAGGTGGGACCCTAATGGATTCATATTTGACTTGAAGACACATTTTCAACAGCGTGATAAATTATTCAATGATATCTACCTCATAATTCATATATTTTCTCAAAATCATCCTTATTTACTATAATCTTTTCCATAGAAGGAGTGCATTCTCTATGTTATTGAATCTAATCCATAATGGCTTTTTTAATACATAAATAGTAAGATATGTGACACAATATAGAAACAAACTATTCATTTAATGCTTTTTGATGATTATCGAGAAAAACTCATTAATCCCCTTGGTAAACTCCTCCTGAGTCTGTGATGTAATCATAGTATAATATTTTAAATGATCATCCACTTTATCTGAAGAAACATAAAATTTGGATATGCATGTTTTCAAAACTTGTAGCTCCACTTTCAACACTAAACTAAGTGTAGAAAGATGATATAGATATACAGATTTTCAGGACGAAGCAGGTGGAGAAGAACATGATGCTACAACAGAAGAGGTGAGATCCTGAACTTCTTTTCTCAGTGTGAAAACTCTAGAGAATTAAAATGAGAAACAAGGTTCTCAAGACCTTTCATAACAGTTTGCATTATATTCCTATACACTGTAGTCAAATCATTGATCATAGTTTTTAGCATCATTAAATCATTCCCTATGTTGGTATTGCTTGTCACAATTATAACTAAAGTTTCGATTAGATTTGTATGAAGCTCTATTTTCACTAACATTGAAACCGAAGAAACATCAGCTTGAGACAGACTAGTTGAAGTTGGATAATAACTGGAAACTCCAGCAAATATTTACACAATCAACCACTGATTTTATTTCATTCAAATTCTCATTCATAACAGTTTTTTGACTCTTATCATAATCAATCTCATAACTCATTTGATATTGCACTGAGTGTCTTATTGTGGAACATATTTATTACATGAATTGTTCAAAATCTTCTTTAGTGACATAGTCACTAGAAGTGGTATCACCCACTGGGACCTTTGCGAAAAGTGAAAAAATCTCATAATGGAAATAATCATAATCTAATCCCAAATCTACATAACTAGTATTCCATATCCATTCATCAATAATATCAGAATCCAATGGAGAAATAGAATCATGAATTTAACTTCTTATTCAATTCTCTTTATCATCCTCAAAAACTAGTAATTGAAGCTCCCCCTTAGTATTATTTCATTACAAAGACGGCTCCCCCACAGTCATGGTTTCCTCGATTGATTTCTTTTCCTTATGTTTCTTTCATTTCCTAGTGTACAAGAAATAAGAAATAGGTTCATCTGGAGAAAAATTTTCTTATGGAACAACACCCTTAACAGAGAAAACAGTAGTAGCTTCAGTAAATTTTATACTCACAACATCTTGATTTTGATTAGGGTGTCTACAGTCACTATAACATTCACATTCACCGCTTTATTCAATATTTCCATCTTCATCCTACTCATCTTTGAATTTTTCATCTCCTTCTACCCATCCAGATTCTAAACCATTTTCACCACTACCAAATTATTCATCTTCATCAACTTCATCAACTTATTCATTGGATTAACCAACATCCTATACACTAAATTATACTAGGGTGTCTTCAATACCAATGTATATGAGAATAGGTTCATGAGAGGGTAAATACATAGGTGTAATTATATATGAAATAGACAATATATTTGACGTAACATTAGTGGATGGTCCACTTCGATCATCAACTGGTGATCCCACGTCTCTAATAGGGGTAGCGGGTTCCTCATCCCCATCTGAAGAAATGGTTATTTGTTCATCTAAACCTAGAACAAGATACACTAGATCCCTTGGTCTAACAGGATAGTCTATGGGATTGAACATCTCATAAAATCAATCGTCATCCCCAACACATTCAATATTCCAAGGGTTCTTATTTATTTTCATTCTTTTACAGATGACAAATATGAATCATATTACAGTGCATTCAATAACTACCACACCGTCAGCTTAATTTACACAACCCTTCTCCTTCATCATAGCTGAAATCATTCATGAAGTCTATATGGAATTTGAAATACACCTAGGTTTTATCATCTCATTGATGTGCCCCATGAAATATATAAAATGATTTTATTTAACATCTTGCTGAAGAAAATAAACCAAGAATACATCTTAATACTTGAGTGAAGAAAAGTCCCCTTTCATTAGATAAATTTCCTATTGAATAATCATAAAAATAATTCTACACTCACCATTCAATTATGAGGTAATAGGACTCTTGTGATATTCATTTCTAGTTAGCTCTTTTAGAGCTATCTCTTAGTAGAAGAAGTCAATTTCATTAAGAGATGGGACTTGGTAATTAGCAAACCTTCATTCATGGGGTTCCTTAAGACATTCATCCCAATGCCTTGAATACAACAAGATTATTTTACCTTTTACAATATACATCATCCATACAACATCACTTACTTCTAGTAAAAGTTCCAAATTCATATAAAACTCATACACAAGATTTAGATAAAAGCCTCTATCACTATTTTCAAACCATTCTAGAAATTCATTATCATTCAACATATTCAAAAACAATGATTATCTCTTCAATATCTATTCCACTAAATCATCATTCTTCTATGTTACATCATGTTTTAACTGACTTGGATTCTCAAGAATATAATGTTTTCAGGATTCACCTTTTTGTATCTTGGATGGAAGAGACTCACCCTCTTTTAGAACTCTCATCATTCGTGCTATTCTAATCAGTTTAGTCTAATGGTAAGAATTTGAAAAGTCAGGATTAGATAAAGGGAAAAGGTAGAAGTGAGAGAGAAAGATATAGAGAGATATTCTTTATTATGGGAGTAGAGTGTATTGATTAAAAATTATTTAATTTATGGATTTTACAATCTTATAATCGCAAAATTTTGAACTGGTTCATAGAATTAATGAAACACTGTCAAATTGATAATAACATATAACATAATAAAATGATGACTCATCAATGTCACCATTATTGATTTAGAAAAATACCAATTTTTTCAGCGATATAGAGGTGTTGGCATGACAACGATTTTGGAAAGATAATGGTTTTAGCATGACAACTTCATAGAAAATGAATAAAGTAGATATGAACATAGGGTCTTACAATTTGATCATTCCTAAATCATGTATGATGTAATTTATACATTTATAGATCAATGGATTAGCTAATATATCATAATGATGATATTCGGTGCCTATAAAGTCTAATATAATATCACATTTTTGATAATGATTTATCAAAATGAGATTTCTCACATCAATATGTCTAGTTCTAGAGTGAGAAACTGGGTTCTTAATAATTTTAATATCACTTGAGTTGTCACATATTATAGGTACATGTATAAATTGATAAACATAATCTATAAGAGTTTATTTTATATACAAAATTTGTGCACAATAGGTACTAGAAGCTATGTATTCATCTTCGACAGTAGATAATGGAAAATAATTTTTCTTCTTACTACAATATTGAAATATATATTTTCCCAAAAAAGTGACATGTCACAAAGGTTCTCTTTATATCTATATTACATCCACCAAAATCAGCATTAGAATAACTAACAATATCTAATTATTTCCCTTTTTGTTAAAACAAGAATAATATGATAAAATGGTTAAGGTATTTGAAAAATCTTTTAATAGAATTAAATTGAGATTTATTTGGATTAGTTTGAAAACAATCACAAATACACACTCTAAATATTATATCTGGCCTACTAGTATTCAAGCAGAGCTATCTTCCAGTCATTTATTTGTATGTGGTATGATGAAAAGATTTAACATATTCATCAAGATCCAACATAAAAGTATTACTAATTGATGTTTCACAACATCTAAATGCATCCAATACAAATATTTTTAAAAGTTATTTTGTATTCTTACATTGATTTAATCTGATACATTCATTATTTTGAAAAATTTTAATTCCAAGAATGCATTTTATTTCACCCATTAAATTCATTTCAAATTCATTTTGCGTAATTTAAGAAAATTAAAAACATAATGAATTTCTTGATGATCAAAAAATAATTTCATCAACATATATTGGGACTAATAAAACGTCTTTAGGAAATAGAATTATAAAAATATTTGGATCAATAATGCCTTTTGAAATAACTTTTCAAATAAAAAATATGATTAATCTACCATACAAAGCACTTGGATATTGTTTTAAACCATATAATGCTTTTTACAATTTGAAGACGTGATTTTGAAAATGAGAGTATTTAAAAGCATTATGTTCTTCCAAAAAACATCCATAACTATATATATATTTATGATAACACTCTTAACATCCAGTTAATATAGTATGAAATTAATATGGGCAACATAGTCATGAAAGATTCTGAAAAATTAAAGTATAGAAACAGGTGAAAAGGTTTCACTATAGTCAATGACTACCTCCTGATAATAATCATGTGCAACTAATCATGCATTGTTTCTCTCAATATTACCAGATTCATCTAATTTATTTATAATCAACGAATTAGTTTGTATGATCAAGGCGTATTTTGGGTTATCCACAAGTTTCTAAACATTAAATATTTCAAATTGATTATGATCATCTTTCAATTCCATCCTCCAAAATTCATAATTTTTTGCATCATTGAAATTTTTAGGTTCAATTTGTGAAAAGAAGGCATGATGTTCATCCTGATTTCTAAGAGAATATCTAGTTTGGGTTATATTATCTAAGTCTACAATAACATAATTCTTAGGTATCATTTTTAAGGGTTATAGATTGTTTAGAATAGGAAGGACTCATTATTTCAGGATCATGATTTTGACCCGGTTTATTATGACTATATTTTGTAGAATTTACAGAATTGATTGATTTCACAAATTTAATGACATAAGGATTAGAAGATTTTTCATTTATGTCATTATTTGAAATATCATATTTAAGGTTTTCTCGAGTAGTCTTAGGATTAGGTGGATCTATTTCATCAAATTTGATATGCCTAGATTCATAGACACTTTGGGTTATTTTATTAAATACATTATAGGATTTGATAGTGGTTTAATATCCTAGAATGATTCCTTCATCTCCATTGGAAGAAAATTTGATTAGATTATATTTAGTGTTCAAAATATTATTATTCAATCCAAACACTATAAAATTACATACTTTGGGTATCCTATTATTCCATTACTATTAGGGAGTCTTAATAAGGATGTGTCTAATTAGGACTCAATTTTTTAAATAACATGTTATATTAATAGCCTCCACCGAGGTTTAAATTGGTAGGTCATTATCCTTAATAATTGTTCTATGGATTTCTTGCAAGGGTGGTTTTCATCGTTCAACATCTCTATTTTGTGCAGATTTCATGGGAGTAGAGATGTAATAGTTACATCCATTGTGTGAGAAAAACGATTCAAAGTCTTTATTTTCAAACTCACACCATGATCACTTATTAGTGATTTAATTCTATGTCTACTAAGACGTTATACCATTTTATCATACATGTTATAGTAAGTACATGTTTCTCTTTTGTGAGCTATAAAATATTTCCAGGTATACCTTGAATAGTCATCATCAAAAACACAGACATTGTGCATCCCATTTAATCAATAAACTCAAGTTGGTCCAAAAATTTTTATCTAAACCATCTCAAATGGTAGAGAAGATGAAACTAAAGTTGTTGATTTGAATGATATCTTGTGTTGTTTGAAATTTTGGCCAGGAATTACATATTTTCACATTTGGAAACTACAGTATGGGTAGATCCTTTACTATCCCTATTCATTTATGTTTTCTATGAATTTGTACC
The DNA here is from genome assembly GCA_963277665.1 of Viscum album. NCBI lineage: Eukaryota > Viridiplantae > Streptophyta > Magnoliopsida > Santalales > Viscaceae > Viscum > Viscum album. The sequence continues at coordinate 807,186,819 of OY728153.1, forward strand.
TTAAAATTTCCTATTCTTATATACTAGATCGATGTATCTTTGTGAATGGAAGATAGACGAGATACATTCGGTTAGGGTAGTGTTTCTAAATTTATATCATAAACATTATAATATCATAGTGATGTAAATACTTAGTTAATCATGGCATCAAAAAATGTGGTCCAAATCATTTTTAAATTTAACATTAAATCCATCATAACATAGATGAGATATGTTAATAATATTTTACATTAATCCATAAACATAATGTATATTGGAAATCATAATAGAGATCGGGTTACCAATTAGTCCTTGGGTGATGATTTTTCCTTTACCATTGTCACCAAATGTAACATGTCCTCTATATATTGTGATAATACTTTTGAAGCATGTGTAGTCCAATGTCATGTGTCTTTTAACATCCATTTCCTATGTACAACATATTTCTACATGAACTCTTTAGGTAGTTTACATACAAAACAGTTTATCCATGAAACGATTTTGGTACCCATATTTTTCTGGATCCAGAAACACTAATAATAAAAGATTTTAGAACCCACAGTTGTCTTATGGGTTTCTTATATGCATAATATTGGGTATTTGAAAAAATTACTCTATTAGGTTCCGAAGAACTAGATTCAGTAAAAAAATTAGTACAAGTGCATGTGGTAAGATTAAGGTTTTTGAATAATGAAGTAGATTTTCCAATTTTTTTTAAAAAAATGCATTCTTAATAAGATCTTTTATCCTGGTTGAGATCATATTCTAGAATTATACTTATGAAATATCTGTTTAACAAGATTTTTTGTAAATTTATTTTCCCATTTATAAATTTTACAAGATCCTTCTTTAATTACTCAATAAACATTTTTTACTCATTGTTTTCCTAGAGAAGTTGAACATTTTTATCTTTTCCAGTTGTATGTTATGATTTTATAGTTATAGTAAGATCATTTTTCTTAGTAAAAATTTTATAATTATCCTTTAGTTCATTATATATGTCTTCCTGCATGTTGAAATTATCAAATAATTATTCACTTTACTTATTCTAATAATCACTATCAATTTCAGAATAGTAATAATGTTGAACTAGAGAGTCTAAGATTATAATAGATGTGTTTTTAAAAAACACATATTTGTGATATCATATTTATTATCATGTTAAGAATTATATTACTTGGAGTTGGCACTCGAGGTGGCCTTCATTGATTTCTTATATTTTCTATAATTATTATCATACTTTCTTTTGTATTTGATCTTGGGGGAGTAAGCATTTACATGTCTTTTCCATTTTCAATCATTTCACACAATATCTTATGATTTATCCTTTCTCTTCCAACCCGTTTTACAATTTCCCTTTTTATCATAAATTCTTTTGAAATTTGGATTTTTGAAATACTTATATTCCCTGTAAAATTTTGAGAATCATCTGGATAGCTGGGATATTTCATTATCACTGTCTGAATATGATTCTCAATTACTAGTGCTTTCATCACCAGCTTGAATTTTCCCTTTTTTATTGTTTTTATAGGAATTATTAGTGAATGATGCTGAATTTCTCTTAGGGACATCATCCTCCTCTTGATTTACATTGATTTTCGATTCATACATTATCTAGTTTCCAACCATTTCGTTGAAATGTAACTTGTTGATATCACATGATTCTATAATTGAGACAGAGGTTTCTCTCTAAATATTTTGAAGGTATCTACGAATCTATATAATTTGTTTTCTGAAAGTGACATCTATTCCAAGAGAGATCATTTTATTGAAATATTCATTGAACGATAGATTCATATGAGAAATTGTTTTTTCAGGCTTCATTTTAAAGTCATCAAACATAGTTGTATAATTATTATGTTTCATTTTATTCAAATTAGTGGTTCTATCATGATAATTGTACAATTTGTCCCAAATTTGATGGGTCGTTTTATAAGAAGATATACTATTAAACTCTTCACCTCTTAGTGAACAAGATTGAGCATTTATTTCTCAATAGTTTTTGTTATATGTAGTGTTTGAAAGGTTCATCCCATGTGTTTCTAGAAGTTTCAGGAATTTTATATATACATTAAATAGCAGTCCAGATATCAAATCCCAAGTTTCTAGATGTATTTTAATTTTACACTTCAACAATTCATATTTTTTTCTATTACAAAAGGTTGTCTGTTAGTAGTATATCCTTCCAAACATTTGCCCATAATATAAATTTTAAAAGGATTTCAAAGAGTTAAAAATTTAGAAATAACAAAAATTATATGATATTTGAAGGAAAACTTCAATAACAGTTGAAAAATATTTTGAAGATCTTTGAAAACTAAAAAATTTAAAAATATATTGATACCAATTGTTGGTCAGAGTAGATTACTCAAGAGGGGGGTTAATTGAGTTTTTTAAGAAACTGTGGGAAGATCCCCAAAAATAAATAAAAGAAAAACCATTTTTCAAGAATGAGAAAAGAGAAAACCCATCATAGAAACAATGAAAACGAAGCCAAAAGAAACAAACAAAAGGGATAAAAGAAATCAAAAGTGATCAATGAGGACCAAATGTCAATTAGAAAGAATAGAGTTTCAGCCCCCCCCCCCCCCCCCCCCCCGAGATATTTCAACAATGATAATGTCAATGTGAAAGTGTTTCCCACCCACAAAGAATTTTCACTGTGGTGGCATCACAACGGGGTAGATCATTCCTACCACACACATAAATATGTAGAGGGAGGAACAGACGATAGATGCCGGCACATATATCTCTCAAACAAGTCTCCCACTCGACAATGCTTGTGAAAAAATCAGAGAAAGTCAACCTGATGCAACACAACACAAGTCCAAAATCACTGAACAAAATCAAATCAAGGAACCCATCCGTCCGAGAAGACAGACAACTAGATAATGAGTGTCAACACACCCATCCCGTAAATGAAGCCGCCCACCTAGAAATTCAAGAAACTGTATTATGCCAAATGCAATAAAAACAGTTTTAATCCCCAAAAGACATTAACAACCTATAAACTATCCTATAAAACATTCAACAATTTATAGAAATAGAAAAGAACAAACACAGACCTAATATCACCCAAGTCATCGACAAACAGCATCATTGTCCATCAAAAAGAACCAGATCACCAGTGAAGAAGAAGTTGACCAACCAAGGTCAGTAAATATTCATATGTAGAAGAGCCAAATGAACACCATTGTGTCTGACATCCACACAATTATATTTATCCACTGCCACAGAGGAGTCCCCTCTCCCACCAGAAAACCTATCTTCACCATTCAAGGAAATCATCGGATGAAACTTATAGAGAATTCCCTCCGCCTGAAGCCAGATCATCGTCATGTACATATCATAATCTGCACAAAAATGTCGATTTGAACAGGGGATCCAGATTAATAGAACCAAGGAATAAAATTTCCAGTGGAGCATTGTCTACAGCCCACGCCATCTCCTAACCTGCAAAATCCCAGGAAAAACCTATTACCTTAGAATCATGTCGGAGGAGTCAGATCTGGGTAGATCTGAATCTAGTGGAGGCCAAAGGACCACCAAAACATTGAAACGTAGCAAAGACCAGGATAAGACCACCCTGAAATGACACCAAGAGGAAAGGTGGAAGCGAGAGTCTTGGAATAACCCGATGTGGAATGTAGATGAGATGAGTTGAAGGAAAAATGAAAAACCGGCAGAATGATTCTCTAATGCGAAGGAGAATCCCACCCGAGGAAGGGAAACCCTAAGTGAGGTCTTACCTCGCTCGGGAGAGAAAATTAGTTGAGAAGGGAGACATCTCAGGGTGGTTAATTGAGTATCTATAAATTTTTTTCTTAAAATCAATTATTTGAATATTTTCCCTTAATAAAAATATAATCAAATTCAGTTATTAGTGAATTTATAAAAGTCACGAAAGTTCAATTAAATTATAATAATATTGATGAGTTCTCAGCAATACTAATCTGAAGATTATAATAAATTTTGGAACTATATTACTAGTTCAAAATAGATATAAAAAAATGCTAAACTCACAAACAAAGCTCAATTTAGATTTTTGAAATTGTGATAAAATTGAGTAAAGCTAAAGGGTTAAACACAACAGATATAAACAAGAGTTTGGGACTCAAGTTGAGACATAATCCTCTCCACTTGGTGATCACCAACAATAAAATAGTTTAATTTAATAAAAAATTTGATCTACAACCTGGATCAGAGTTCAAAATAGAACAAAAGGTTGTACTGGTCAAACTTGACCACATCCACATTTATTCCTAACAAAAAAAAAGAAACAGGTAACACATGACCTCTTCCAATATTCAATGTGGGGGGAGAAGGATAATAATTAGTGTGAGTTTGATGATACCATGTATCGTCCAGTTATGAACTAGCAAGAGAGTGTGTGTAATAGAAAGATACAAACACTACTAAAATAATGTTAAAAAAAAACACAACAGAGATTATGATGATTAATACGGTTTAGAAGTCTATATGTGCTATGTAGTGATGCTCTGGACCAATTTGATGTAGATAAAATGAAATATGAGATCTCTTCTGAGAGTCGACATCAAAATAGAGTATCAGAGACTCTGTGGTCTGGTTTCAAGGAGTGAAGTGTTCAGATCCTTGTTAAAAAGATGTTTAGTGCCGATTAGTAGGTTGATCTCATCTTATTGATGTCCTCATATGTTCTTTATTTTAGATCTCAGGATTTTGAATAAATATCGAGTGTTTCAGGACTTTACAGTTCTTATGTTCCATATTTTTTTCAGCATATTCATATTCATGTGTTAAAAGATCCATTTTTTAATTCATTTATACATCAAATTCTATTAGGCATAACAATCTATCCATGTGCATGAACCTCCTATTGTATAGTAATTGTACAACGCACAATATTAAATAATGTTAGAAACTTTAATTTGTCAAAATATGATAGTTAGATATAAATTTGAATTAATAAAATAAAAAATAGTTTTTTATGACTATCAGCGAGACATAAGTATGGGTGACTCATTCGCATCAGTTTATCATCATCGGTCTCCCTCAGTCAGTCATCATCGGTCAACCAACATTGGTGACTATTTGTATCGATGAGTCCTTTCCATTAGTGTCCATGACTCAGTGTATCAGTGAGATATTTCCATCAGTATCAATGACTCAGTTTGAACTATTGGTGTGACGCCCGTCGGCGACTCCTTCATCGATGACACATATCAATAGTGAGGTTTTCCATCATTCGGATAGACCGTTAAACTAGTGGTGAGACATTTTGACTGTTGGGGACACGTCCAACGGTGACAGTATCACATACTTATAAATTATGAAATATGCATTTTTTATCTATTTATCAGTAGGACTTGTGTCTAACGATGAGTCATCAGCTTCAAGGTGTCAGTGACTTATATATAGGAAATTTTAGATGATCTATCTTATAATTCAACCAAGTTATAAACTACTAAGTATCAAAATTATACAATGATAAACAATTAAAATCTACTTTAGACTTATGAAAACGTAAATGTTTGTATTAATGGAATGATATGATATTCAAGATACATTTTTTTTATAATATACTAGCTAACATTAAATAATGTATATGTTAATATATGAGAATATTTTTTATAATTAAAACCTTTAGTTAGAGATAATCAACTTCTATGGTCAAACAAATACTTCTTTAAATATCGTATGGATAGAAAAAATACATGGTTCATAAACCTTTTTTAGTCTTTTGTGATAATGGTTATAAATGGGAACATTTCTGTTCATCTTCTTTATCTTAGAATCATCATTTTATTCCATATTACTATTCAATTGGAAATATTGTTTAGAATTCAATTGATCATGTTAATATTTATCTATATCCTTCATGATTTCCCTATCAAATAATTTTAAATCAAGAAATAATAGATATTTTTTTATCCTCATTATGTATATGATATCATGATCATTTTGACAAATATCGTCATCCATGTTATTGTTTCTCCGATAATGGTAATTTATTAAATACTCATTGTCATTTAGTTGCTCTAAAAATATTATCTAGAACATAATTTATCTTCTTGAGATTTAACTACATTTTCTTATATTAATTTTTTTTTTATAACTGCCATTATCAGAATCATATATTTTAGAATGAATTATAGACAATACATAGTTTTATCAATAGAGTGCATGACATAGATAAAAATTTTGTGCCAACCATGAAATGATATTATTTTAAATATGACCATTATAACATATCCAATAAATAATTGGATTTGAATATTATTAAATACTTTATGAAAATTACATATATATATCCTAATCAATATAATATTTTTATAAATTATTAGTAAATGATGAATTTATTAATATTAAGGTAATTATATTCATCAAAATTATTATTTCCTCAAAATTTATTTCCATTTAATTTTATTGTAAATTATAATATTCTATTTATAGATAATTTAGAAAATTTAATCAATAAACTGAATTTCAATTTTTAAATCAACATATTGATATTAAAATATTTTTAAATATTTGGTTTTTTCCTAATATATTGATTTTTCAGTCAATAATGAAGAATAATGATTTTAAAATAAATAATTTATTTTAAATAACATAAATAATTTAATTGGTGTATAATATTATATGGTAACAAAAATATTATTTATTTATGTTTTATCAATCAATGATTCTCCAATTTTTTATTTCAAATAATCCCTACAAATGAATGTATTAAATGAAATTTAGATATTATATATTGTTAAAAATTATTTTAGATTCCTGAAATAATTAATAGTAGATATAGAGTTAATAAAAAATCATCTTCTTCTTGAAAAACACAATTCTCTGCTATATTATTTTTCATCACATTTTCATGTTTTTATTAAATTTATTTTCCCCACATAGGTGAATTGAATATTTTTAATGGTTAATTTATTTTATATTTTAATAATTTATATTATTTATTATGGTCAGCATAATATTTTTCCCTAATGAATAGTTAATGTATAAATAATTTTTTAACATAGTAAAGGTATTATAGGGTATATTAAGTGGTTAAACTAAAAAGATAGGGAATAAAAATGTCTTAACACACACCTAAATCTAATTGGATGCCCATAATCCCATATTTTCAAACTTTATTTCCAATATATGGTCATTTTCAATCATTTAATTGGAAATCACTTTATTATTTTTGATTATTTTTGGAAATACTCATGTAGTTTCTATGTGGATTCCTTTCCCCCGTTTATAAATGTTCAACATCACCCTTTAATTATTCACACCTTCAAGCCATTAGGATTAAAAAATATTATAATAATCTATCCAAAACTTCATTATCCATGGTACAGATCTTCTTCTCATATGAAATGTCAAAAACTATGGTGTTTAATATGATATTCAACTCATATTCTCCTACGTGAAAGTAATTGTCATCCCTGAGACCCTTCTTGGTCATTCTTCTTTTTCAAACATCAAATTTTCCTTAATAAAAATAATATAATGAAAGAATTATATATATTAATATAATATTTTATTATATTAATATATTAAATTATATCAATCTATATTTCAATGAATAGGAATATGAAACCATCTACCATGTGTACGGTGGTCTACTGCCTCCCTAAATGATGTAGACTATTTTAATTCACCATCATTCAAGGTCGGATATGATGATGTGTTTAACATTTTTATATTATATTACTGATAGAAATATTATTATGAAATAATTATATAATAGATACCATTATATGTTATATCTTATGGGGTGTGCAATAATGTCCCTCCTTTGTACGGTGGAGAACTTCCTTATGAAGTGATGTGAATCATTTACACTAAGACATTACATAAAAGGTAGTAGGGGAAAATTTGATGATTATAACTGATATATATGACATCATAAAGATTTTATTGGCATCATATTATTTATCTTCATTTATTTTCAATCATTTTAGAAAATGGAAACTACGTCTATGGATTTTTAAAGCATACAATCTCCATGGATGGTGTATTTGTCTTTTTAACTCTCGATTTTATGGAATTCTCTATATAAATATATAACGAATATGTATAATATAAATTTCATGTGAAAAATTATATAGATTATGTAACCATGATAATGGTAATAGGATATAAAATAATCATCATCATTCATGCCTTGAAAATCTATTATATCCCGTAACATTGTTTTTACAAGGAGTTGGTAATAAACCCGTAAAAAGTAATAATTAAATCATAGATGGTATGATTTATAAAAATATGGTATGTAATATATTACTTTGAAATTATAATTATTATTCAAGAAATTTTTCTGTGAACGTGGGATTATGAGACTTAAGGTATGTAATTTCTATCTCCTTTTATTCTGTGATATTAATACCTTATTCACCAAATTCAATTATGTGGCTTATATAAATATAAATATTTTATTTTTTTTATTTTTAACATAATGAATATTTTTATTAGAATATATATTTGTGGAACTATATATTATCTTTTTTATTGTTATATCGTTATTAAATCTATACAAGATATTTTTCTCTTGATTCTTTCTTTGAGAAATATTTTATGTAATGTACTTATCTTCTTATATGAGGTGTATATACAATCACAAAAACATATAATAAAATAAATAAATAAATTATTATTTTATTTTATTTTATTTTTGATTATATTTAATTTTATGAAAGGGATTATGATTTAAACTTATTATTGTGGGAAGTGTTTTATGTTATAATATCATCATCTTTTGGGATTATTTACAATCATTCTTCATATAATGAATTATTATTATATAATTTTAATAAAACTCATTAATGTATTCTCCACTAGTCATATTTGGAGAATACATGTTTCCAATCATTTTCCTCTCATTATGAACTCAAGAATTCAAATTATTTTTTTATGAAAAATAATCTTCATCTCTATCTTCATTAGAAATCTCGTATTCATAAAAAATGATGTTTTATAACAATGTTAAAAAAAATTAATTTATTCATGTAAGGTCTTAATGAAATATATACCCATGACTAAATTTTTTCAAAAATATTTCAAAGAATATTCATATCTTTTTCCTAGGAATTATCATTTGGACTTCACCAAAAAATTATAATGGAATAATTATTTCCACATTAATGCTTGAATGGAATTTCCTACTATCATGTACATTATTTGATCTGATGAATACATTATAGTTTTTCAAATCTACATTCATAAGAAATCATTTTCGAATTTATTTACAATGAATTTGTGTTTTCCAAAGAGGAAAATATATTTTACTAAATAATTTTATTAATTTATTTTTAAATATTTCTTTTATATGAATCAAATTTTAATTTAAAATATAATGATTTGGATGATATTTTTATTGTAAAAATTGGTATTTAATCTAGAGTAAATATATTTCTCTAATAATGTTCAATGTGTTATTTCACAATAATTTTAAATCAATGATTACATCCATTTATGTATCTTATAATTTTCTGGGAAAAGATTGAATGATATAATACTAATTATTTATCTTGATGAATACTTATTATAATGATGAAATGATTATAAATGCCATATTTTTTTATTTTTTATGCTATGGTGAATTGAATAAATATTTAGGAAACCCATTTATATTATATTGTTTTTAATATGATGATATTGTTGATGTTTTATGATATTTTTTAACACATATGTATGGTTTTTATTATTATATTTGTTAGACTAATATCTCTTATAATTAATTAGTAAATGACTTATATATCTTATGGGATATTTATTGGATCCAAGATGATGGGCCTGATCTGCTATGAAAAATAGGTGTGTCCTAATCCACTATGGGAAATAGCTGAATCCTGACCCACTATGGAAAAAAAGGTGTATCTCGATCCTCTATGAAAATAAGTGCATCCAAGTCTATTATGAGAAATCAGGGAATCTAGATCTACTATTTTAATAGTCATGGTAGTTAGCCATGAAATATAAAATAGATTTCTATACTTATTATGGTGGAACACTTTTATGAAAAGAGCATATAGTTCATGATTTATCTATGATGATTTCTCATTCTTATGGGTAATATTTTCTAAAATAATAATGACTTATTGAAAGATTAATGTTTATAATATACTAATGGTTGTTTATGAACCTCATATGTTTTATTCATGATCACATATACTTATTATTATATAATTCTCACATATAATTATTGATTTATATGTCCTATTTTTTCCATTAATGATTATATGCGTTCACCCTTTCATATGTTCACAATCACCAGATTATGAAGAAAGGTTTTATGTAGGGAGTATTTATTAATAGTATGAAAGAGGAATATATTTATGGTAGGTAATAAATATCATTCTCTGTATAAGAATATTGTGAATCTAGTATCAAATTATAGTAAAATATTATGGTGGACAGTCTTGTGTTTGTACAATTTATTTAGTATTCATCTTAAAATAATTGATATTTATGTATTAAAATCCATAGTGACTATACATATTAAAATTATTATATTTGAATATAAACTATTAAAAAATTTCATCCATCTATTATTAACACTATTCCATGTAATATTGATTCCTCCAAATCATTAATGAAAAAAATACACAACAAAACTCCAAATCATGTGTTAGGTAATTTATCTAATGAGACATGAATTTTCATGTCGAATAATCTACATAATCACATCTTCTTCTATGTACATACCTCTATATATTTTTCACTAAACTTATATCAATGGGTTTACCATTCACTATAATCCATGGTTGATGACACTTATTCAGATAAGAAGAGCCCTTGTTAGAAAAAATATATTATGCTTCTAGATTTATGTTTAATTTAATTAAAATATAATAGGTATAAACTTTGTAAAAGTTATTATTATGAATTTTCATTTGTTTTTAAGGAATCATATGAGGTTCAGGAACTTTTAGAAAAGATGGTATGAAAACATGTCACTGAACAATTACACATTGTGTTCTTTCAACATGGCATGTACCTGTCGAAGAAAACCCTCCATGAATTGGTTGATGAAATGAATAGGTTACACTTCCTTAACATTATTCATATAAATTGATTATTGATAAGTCCATTAATTAACCTAAGGAGATGATATATTGTGTGTAACATAAAATGGAAAAAATAAATCACATGAAAGGATTACACGTCATCTATTAATTTTAACTGCTAGGTTTATGTGTAGAACATGTATCGTTTTCTTATTCATTCACAACACACTCTCCCTATTATACCTAATTTGAGTTCTGAAAAATATTTCAGTCTATTCCTCTCCTCTTGATGTTGATAATACACATATAATCCATTATGTGTGTTTCTTCTTTGGTATCCCTTCTCACAGTTCGTTTCTTTTTTGTTGTTTAATATTTTTATTATTGGTTTTTTTGGAGTTCTAATCATCACTTCGGATGATATAGGTTTTCATATTATCATCTCATCCATCTTACTTTTTGTAATTTTTTGATGTATGAAATTTGTTAATTTTCGGTTCAAGGAAGGTGGTATAAAGCTAATCCTATGATATTTTTAATTGTGATGTAAATATGTTATAGTGATTTGGTCAATGTAATGTGTTCTATAATTTATTAATTAATTAGTTATTGGTAAACCAGTTATTAGAATATTTTTGTTCTATTTTTTTCAATTATTGATGAAACTTGGCTTATAACTACCACTATGTCAGAAAACAATCGAATAATAAAAATATTGCTAATGGTTTAATGTGTGCTTTTCATGAAATTATACCCTTTGACATTTAATGAATTAGAATACCTATGAATTTTTTTATTACCTACTGATATTATTATTTTTATTTGAATAATAAATGATAGTGTAATTAAAAAAAAAAAGTTGATCTTCATGGTTAATAATTGTTTATTATGTTGGGATACTGTGATATCTTTGGTGTTATGAATTGTTTAGTCCCATGATACATTTCTTATATATTAGGCTATGCCCCATTACGATTTAATTATCATATTTAGTGGGCTCTACCCAATTCCAAGAATAAATTATTTTATTGAGTGGGCTCTACCCTGTCTCATTTTCTACTACTTATATTGGGTGGGCTCTTCCTTGTCTCATGTTGTAATGCTTATAATTGGAAAGATATAAAATGTTCCATGTTGAAATGCGTATATTGAGTGGGGACATCCCATTCCTAGGCTAATGTTCTCATACAAAGGTCTTAGTATTTTTTTATTTTACCATGATTTAGGGTTATAGTTTTCATGATTATGTTATAGAATCAGAGTGTATTTGGAATGGTGTATCAACTGTTTGATTTCTTTATTATATTATTTTGTTGATTAATATATATGACTATTAATTTTTTATATACTTTTATTATGAAAATGATTTTCTATAGGCCTGGTGGTATTGACTTACAATATATTACAGACACCCTATTTAGTCTATCATTAGGTAACTGAGAAGATTAAATGGATGATGGTTTGGATAAGGGAAAAGAAAAAATAAAGCTGATTTTTTATTGTTGGTTAAGGAATTATTTGGAGATATTTCTTCTCTAGGGATCAAGTCCAAGGAAATTTGAGATGATTTTTATCATCTAATTTATTTTATTCAAATTATTCTCTTATTTATATTTTTATAAATCACATTATATCATTACATGATTTTTTTTATTTTAATGGATTCTAAATTTCTTCAAATATTCATTATATATTAATTTTAATCCATTATATTGGTATTTATTATTATTTTATTATTCTACATTAATTTTACTCTATACTAAGGGAATGTTTCCCTCATTATATTCATTCACCCTCATTACAAGTCAACATCATTTGGTATATAGGGAGGCATGATTGAGGTCTCATAACCCACCCAATTTGGTCATATGAGATGGTTTTGATTCAGGGGATGCTACAAAGTGCTATTAGAGGTGAAAATTTTATCTTCTATTAGTTGATTTATTGGAAATATCCTAACAAAGACTATGATGTATTAGGAATTCCTAAAGAGATTTTTCAGGGGTTTTACTAACCTGTGTATGGTTGGTAATCCATGTTTTAATGGATGTGATTGTTGTATATGATTTTTGACTATTACAGATGATGTTATTTCACCTTGGGTTATTCAAATGATTTTTAATTTTATTATTTCAGGATGATATTATTTGTTGATATTTATAATCTTGTTCTGGTATAGAGAGAGATGAGTATTATTACAACATGATAGGCAAATAAGGATATATATTGACATGGATTGATCATGGTAGGGACATATATATATCTTATTTGATATAAATTCCCATATGATGTGTGGTATTAGATACCTATTATATTATTATTAATGTAATGAAATGTACAATTATGGTTTTCTAGAACACTTGAAATCCATGTTTAGAGAGACCCCGTGTATTGGATCTATGATTTTTTTCATATGTTGAGGATGTATTTTTCTAGACAATGTTGTAAAATGTGTTTTTTTATTTATGAGAAAATTACTCATTATCATATTCTTGTTGAGAATTATAAGGGTGGGAATCAGTACACTCATAACATAGCCTAACATGAGCTTCCAATACCACCTGAGGATCCTATGCATGATTGGCTTCTTGAACACATCTAAATGGTCCTATGATACATGGAAATAGAGACTACTCTCATCATGCCATTGATTCCAGAGCTATCCATAGTGTTTGTACTTTAGCATTATTCAATATTCACTGGGTTGTGATGCCCATATGTAGATGAATTCAGGATCACATTAGTTCAAATTATCATCATTTATCTAGAGACAACAACTGATATGTGGATGAATCATGTTTCATATATTCTCTGTTGACCTACCATGGATTGGAGTGATATTCGAGAGTATATTGAGAAGTAGGAGGACCTTTAATGCATGGAATTTTAGGAAATGTTCTTGATCCCATTCATTCCAAATATATTGATTGATGATAAGGCATGTAATTTCATGGATCTTAAACTAGAGGAAATTTCATTGATGGTATATGATGAATGTTTCACAAACATATTTATCATTTCATCAACATTATCAAATAGTATGATATTTTGGGGGATGTATTTATAGGATTCGATTTAATATGATATATAGTGGTAGGTGAAAATATTTTGTATGAGTATATTTTTAGATGTGATGAATCAAGAAGTCATAATAGAAGGGAATCAAAGAGAGTCCCTATGTAGCATTCAAGGTGTTCCTACAGGTGGAATTGGGATATCTTATTTTTAGAGAAATATGATAATCTATAATAGTTTTTTAAAAAAATAGTGATAATATATTCCCATGAAGTTTTATTCCTTATAAGGACCATGTTACACTGTAGTGCTATCAATTTGGGATTTTTTTTTCAGAAGTGGTTGTACTGTCTACATACCAATTTTGAGTTCAATGGTTACTACATAATGAACTGTAATCTGATTTTTTCAAGAACATATCATATAAGGCATGGTCAAGGGATCATGAAATATAAAAGAGTTTATTATGGACTCATATACAACACAGAAGACAAATAATAGGAGTTCTAGAAGATGTTTTGGGTGAGACATGAGATATGGTAACCCATGGGAGGATTGTACGTACCATGTTATGGGAATGGCTTAGGGGTATCATTCTAGAGTGTAGGGTTTGGGGTTGTTCAGTTTTACATTATATAACCCAATCTTGTTAATATAGATATATGAATTTCTACTAGTGTCTGTATTATTCATGTATTTTCTAACATAGCATTATCTTTTTATAAAGTACCATTTCTTTCCATTCTAACTTCTCTATTTTATAATTGTTTTTCTTTGGATGGGGAAATATTGGTTTGTTAATTTATCATTGACACACCTTTTTAAATGTGGTTTTGAGAATATTAAATATTGAAAGGAAATTTCTTTAGAGATTGAAAATTACCATTTCTTTTGAGAACTATTATTGCTTGAAATGATGTGTTTTAATTTGATTAATTGTATGAATTGGTTAGTCTTATACCTAGATCATATTGAATCATATTAGTTGATAGTTACATTTCTATCTATAGAATTAGGAATCTATTTTCCACAGGTTTGGTTGGATAATTATGTTTCTCATACAGAACTAGTTTAGTGTATATTATATTGTATCATGCCTCATGTAACAAGCGTATATTTGTTTGATTGTGTAATTTCACAGTATTGTTTTCTTACATTGGTATAAATTTTTGAGTATATCATTCTAGATGAGTTATTTGTCTTGAAAAACAAGTGTTAGATCATTCTCATGATAGATTTGGCATGTGGATAAGATCCAACTTCATTCCCACAATATAGGATAAGATCCTACTTCAAGAATACTGATGGTCCCTTGAGCTTATGTGTTGATTATTAAATATTGAAAATGATGAATGTGAAGGAGTGGTTTCCACCGACATGCATCGATGATATCTTTGATCAAATAAAATGTTATATGATATCCTGTATGATCAATTGGAGTTCATGATACCAATATTTTGTGGTGAGACTATGATATATACATCTATCTTTTTTTATGTGTTGGTATGGATTATTTGAGTTTGTAGTTATATTATTTCTATTTACGAACACACAAGTAGTATTCATGGAGTTAATGAATTAAATCATTTACCCTTTTAATTATTTTTACGTTGTAGTATTTGGTGGTTAAATATTAATGTAAACATAGTTAGCACATATTCATTCGAAACATCTTGATATCATCATTAAGACATTGAGAGAGCATCAAATTTATTCCAAGAAAACCAATTGCTATTTTTGGATGGAAAATTTTCTCTTCATGGGCCATCACATCACAAAGAATGGATCATTAGTAGAGTTGGAGAATGTTTTTATCATGGTATCATAGGATTGACCAAAAAAATTCATAAATATTTTTTGTTTTCTAGATTTAACTAGATATTATCAAGGCATTATATAGGACTAATCACTCTCTAAAGCATAGATTTGAAGGCAAACCAAGAAAGCGGTTCTGTTTTTTGGGGATGATTCATGTTATTTATATTTATTAGAGATGAAAGGTAAGATATATATAGAAACAATACATTTTTAACCTTTATTAGACATATCATATATCATGTAGTATAATGCATTCGAATTTTGACTCAAAGTTGTTTTGATATAGTAGGAATGAGTGGTTTCCAATGGCTCTAGAATGTTATGAACACGTGAGAGGAATTTTCATACTCAATATCAATTGTTGTCTATAGTTGTACATTCCCTATATGTTTGGAGACATTTATTATTTAGTTTGAGAGGGTTTTGATATACAAGGACCCCTATATAATATATTACATCAATTCTTAGTTGAACATGAACCTATAAGTAAGGAGGATGGTCTAGTATCTAAAATATTTTAGCATTATGTTGTATTATACCCTTTAAAATGGAGGCATCATTGTCTAGGAATAGATTATGACGATGCATAAAATTGTATTTATAGAGTTTTGGGAGGAATTTGGTTGATGGAAAACATTTTTGACATGAATATAGATGTTAAGGAGACCTAGGTTTGAGTAGCTCTGCCATTGACATCTATGGTTACAATAATTTTCTCTCAGCTTTATATAGAGCATTAATCTATTTTGGAAGGCTTATTCATTAGAGGAAACTTATATTTTGTAGAGACAACTTTTAATTTTTTAATGGAAATGGAAATATTCTTCTTTTCAATGGTAAATTGTCGTTTTTTTAACTCCCCTAAATTTTATGTGATTGATTATTTTTATTTTGTTTGATGTCTTGTATTTTACGTTACCCTATGATTAGTTGGCCCTATACACAACACCATAATAACTTGCCATATACACAAAACTATTCATCCCTTATGTTGCACACAATTTCATATTCCCTTGATAAAATTCATTTGATGGAATACTGGGTATAAGTGATATCTAAATATTATAACCTAGTAATTACAATGGTGGGTATGAATAATATTATCCTCCTTATAAAAAAATATTTAAATGAAAATTATTCAGTCTATTATATAATAAAAACACTATTTATAGATTTTATTATTGAAATATACATGTAATATATTCAATTTAATTTTTTAAATTCATCTTATACGTTTTCTAGATATGATATAAGAACACGTTAAATTTTTTCGGATAAAAATATTATTTTTTTAAAAAAATATATAGTTTTACCGCCATTTGATGGAGAAATGTTTTTAAATCTAGTTTTTTTAAATATTATAAGTTCTATTTAACATTATACACTTATTATATGGACATGGGACATCAAATCATACCTCAGTTGAAGATTTTTTATTATTCTGATGAAATTCATATTTCAATGAATAGTGAAAATACAACATTTTAATTCAAAACTACCTTTTCATTTAATTTATTTATATAGATAGATTATCTTTTTAATTTCTTATAATGTGTAATTGTAATAATTTTTTATCATTAAATCAAATATTGTTCATTGGTAGTTATTTCACATTATAATTGGAGAAAAACACATGTCAATCATTTAATAGATTTTACTACTTAAAAACACGTTTTATGGTTAGGAAAATTGAAATTAATTTTAAATTATTTAATACAACATATGTGTTTTGAATTTTAAAAACTGATTCCACATTTTATATCATATATTTAAAATTATTTAAATAGGTACCTTTAATTTTTTGACATTGTGAATATTAAATATAGTAATTATTTTAATTTACTACGGTTAAAGTGTAAATTAGGTAAATAAGGGTAAATTTAATATTATAATAATATAAAACAACTATAAAACATCTCCTAATATTATTGGATGAGTCATGGGAAAAAAATCTTAGGTTGAACGTTTGGCATTTCGGGGCCACTTGGGTGTGAAAATGACATGTTATAATAATTAACTTAATGTAAAGGGAAATATAAAATATATATGAATCTTATTACAAAAACGATTTTAAGGTGGGGTAATATAATTTATCTCATTGATGATAAATAGTCATTATAAATCTAAAATGATTTCATACATCAAGGTATTTTATTTATAATTTTTAGTCATTAAATAAATAAACTTATTTATGACATAATGATTATGTGGTGATTGCCATATTAATGAAATATTCAAATATATGATATTATAAACATTAAAATAAATGTAAATGGAAAATATTAAATCCATATATAAAGACCCCAGATATCCTTTTAATATTTTTTAAAATAAATGGGAATTTTTTGAATCCAGAAAAATTGACAGAGTATGATTCTGAGGCCCCGTGTGCCCAGAATCAATTTCTGGATTTTAGTTCAAGTACATTCATTAAACATACGAGATGGTTTTTTCTAAATTTTGAACTAGATCTTGGAATTGAAATCCAAGGGAACCGTTGAACTCGTAGGCCTAGTATTCTCTTAAACAGACATTCACCATGACGACAGTTGGTTGAGTGTGAAAGTTAGTTTTTTGGTTTTTCGTGGAAACAATAAATTAAAATAAACACATGTTTTATTTTATTTTATCTATTGTAACAACTCATGTAGAAGATAGAAGTGGGTACAACAACACCTTAACCTCCCATTAGATGTTATGGCGGTGGGAACCACATGAGTCTTATCCATCATAATGGGGGGGGACCTCTCAAATCCCTCAATTTAATTGTGTGTGTCAATGTAAAATTAAAGGCTTTCAATTAATTTATGTGTCAATAGAAAATTAAATGCTATCCATTAATTTTATCTATCAACATAAAATTAAATTCTATCAATTAATTTTATGTTTTAACATAAAATTGAATGATATCAATTATTTTTATGTGACAACATAATATTAAAAGCTATCAATTAATTTTATATGTCAATATAAAATTAAATTGTATAAATTAATTTTATGTGTCAACATAAAATTAAATCCTATCAATTTTTTTGATGTTGGATATTTCTTTTTATTCATGGTGGAATTGGGGAACGTTTTGGATTTAGGGAAATGGGAGGAGCTCGTGGGAGAAGGCTTCTCCTATGAAGAATGTTCTCCACTAACGAAAAACATCGACTAGGGCTTCAACCTTCTTCTTTGGTACTTTCTCCGACATAGGACGTCTTCAACTATGACGAGCAGACTCACAAACCAACAATTGAGGAAAACGCCGATGACACTGACTTCTGTATTTCCCCAACAATCTGTCGTATTCCCCACATCATTGTCGACGAACAATGAACAAGGTAGTGGGTTATTATAGAATTCCTAAATCATTTCGAATATTATCCTCGTTCTTGATTCTTGATTAATGTAGAGCTGCTGATACCACTCTAAATGCAGAGGGTGAAGGCCAAACTAACATGGACCAACCCCTCCGTCAATCTTCTTTGGTGTTCATCGTGATGGAGAAGGATGAAAACCTAAGTGGATGAGCACAAGAAATGGTGGTTGACACCATCGTTGGTCGTGACCAAGGAAAAAGTGCACGACACTTCTCCGTGGCACCACCGCCCAGCCGCGCCTTCGTGGCGGCCCCAGCGGAGCCGCCCGCACCCTTGTGGTAGCCCCCGGCCGGGCCAACTGTGGCCCCCTGCACGCAATGCCCGCCCTGTGTCCCCCCGCATTCCACACATGCCTCGTGTCTCCGCCTTCTAAATTCCCATGCACCTCGCGGCTCAGCGCGCCCCATGCACCCCGCAGCTCTTCCGGCCCACGCCCTCACGTCACCCCGGCCGAACCGGCCCGCACCCTCACAGAACCCTGGCTGAACCACCCATAGCCTCCGGGTTGTGCCTTATCAAGCTGTGCCACCTCACGGCACCCTCCGGGCCAAACCGCCCTAACACTGACCCACGATCGGTCCCCACCCTCGCGACCAGTCCACAACCTCGCTGCTCTCCACGACCCCTCATGGCTAGCTAGGATGGACGCAGCAGGCCGGTCCAAACCTAATGGGTTGGTCCGACCATCGGGCTGGGACAGACCAAAAGGGTTAGGCCGGGTTGACCCGAACCGGGTCAGATCGGACTCGGGCCCACTTCGACTCTTTTCTATCTTTTGGCCATATCATTGGCACCAGAAATTTGTTTGACGAACCTTCAGGGGTGCTGGTAATATTGGAGCGTGACAGTCCCTTTGAGTATAACCCACTATAGTTTGATGTATAATTGAGATATGACCAGGATGGATCAGGCACGAATCCAATCAGACCCTTAAGACTAAAAGGCTAATAACTCACAAATTGGGCATTTGATTGACGCGTCATCTGTTGCATTGAGACCCTTTTGACCTGGAGGACCTTTGAGATACATATTCGTGGGACTTTGTGACATTTGGAGTATCAAACAGAATCTCGTGGAGCATATCCTTCAAGTGACGAGCGAGAACAGTGTGGACACCTAGTAGCTGGCTGAGACTTGACGAATGTTGACTTTTTGACTCGGAGTGATTCTACTTGTCCAGTGGGGAGCGCATGGTTATGGTGGCTGACCCATGGTAGTGGAGAACCTAGTTTGGGCATAAAATCCACAGTACTCGACAGGAGGAGTTCCTCAGCAGGATGTGAGGGGGAGCGTCAGGGTGTGGTGGCAGACCCGAGGTGGGGAGCGACTCTATGTGACGCAGCAGACCCACTGTACTCGACAAGATAAGTACCTCAACCATCTAAGGTTAGTGGGATGCATGCTTGGTGTCGCAGTAGGCCCACTTTAATCTATTGAGAAGTTGTTCTCCAACATTTGAGGTTTAGATAATGTGAATAAAATCCTAGTTTGAGCTGAGTCAGTACTTTTGTGTTTTTCCCAATGATTGAGACGCATTACTTAATAACATAGGTAAAGGTATGGGAATATATCTAAGTAGGGTTATCTGTTGATCCCTTACCTTGTGGTTTATCCATGGTGGATTTGTGAGACCTATAGTGTCTATGGGCCCCTACTATGTATCATTATACTCACCCATGCACACGTTATCCCGCACCTTGTTGTGTTGGATGCTGACGATGGACAATGCTGACTGAGGCTGAGATTACCGGGACTAGACGGTAACCGGAGTAGGACCTTATGATAAGCCAGTACATAGAGGATACTGATAGATGTGAAGTGCTGGGAATGCTATATGTAACTACCCTTCAGGTAGGAATCTCATAATACGGACCAACAATAGTTTTTGCATTCTTCAGTTGTATTTGTACTTCCAGTTCCTTGTACATTAAAGTTGGGTTTGTATTTCTGGAAACTTTTATGTTTTAGTACTCTTTTGTTATACAGTTTACTTAGTTTTTTTAATCTATTTGTGTTCTCTTTTGTGTGTGTTTGACTATTATAAAGGAAATGAATTCCTAGATTTAGGGGATTACGCCTTTTATGCTAGTCTCTTGCACCTGGACTTTCGAATTCGTGATTGGGGTAGTCACAGAATGGGCCCTTGGGGGCGGGTCGTGACAAATTGGTATCAGAGGAGTCATTTCATTAACAGAACTAGGACTCTGAGATTTTCTGTGAAGAAATATTTTTAAGTGTAGTGAGAGAGTTTTTTAGTTCATGGATTCCAGTGTTGTTGTGGCGACTGAAATATCCATACACTAGGACCCGGACTTCGGATTTCTGACTCAGTGCACAAAAACACTGATTGCATGTGTGTTATCAGAAGTTTTCTTTGTGATCTTTTCAGTCAGCTCACTAGGTATAAATTTTGATCACGTCACACCTATTTATTTTCAGGATTCCTCCACGCAGATAGACAGCTAGAGTTCATATATTATTACTAAATGATAGCCCACCGAGTGAAAAGGCATCGGTGCAGGGGCCTCTTGTAGTAAAGGCACCCACGGAGGCACCAGAGGTACCACTACCCATTGGGCCACTGATTCCACTAGCTCTTGCAGCAGATAATGCACTCCACTTAAGTGCATTGCATGAGTTCCAGTGCTAGAGGCTACCTAGGTTTAGGGGAGATATGAACCCATAGGTAGCTGAGGATTGGCTTGAGGGTGTGGTGAGAGTTTTCTAATTGGTAGGGACACCAGCCAATCTCAAGGTGATACTTGCTGCCAGCCTTCTACAGTCAGTAGCGGGAAGATGGTGGAGCCTGATGCTTTAGTTATATGATTAGGTGATGCTTTTCTGGGAAGACTTTGAGAGTCTATTTCGGGAAGAGTTTGTCCCAGCGACTCTCCGATCAGTTCACATTTAGGAGCTACTTCATCTATAGCAGGGCAGCATGACTATGGCTTAGTATGCAGTGATGTTCATTGACCTCTCATGCTACTCCAACGACATGGTGCAGGACCCATTCTTTTGGGACCTTACCTTCATGTGGGGACTCTGGTGGGAGATCAGTGCTTCGGTGGTCTCACTCAGCATCCCGAAAGAGGAGGCGGTGTAAGAGAGAGACCTACTAGTGGAGAGTTTCCTTGTTGCACAGTCTTCAGAAGTGAGATCCACCACCAGTCAACACGTATCAATGTCTTCAGTAGTTGGCAACAGACAGATGTCACAGAAGTCCAAGAGGACCAGACATATAGGTGGATGAACACAAGAATCGGGATCAGTTTTGCGGGGCACACGAAGTGGAGAAAGGTATTCTAGGAGTGGGTAGTGTTAAGAATGTGGCAGGATGGGTCACATGGATCGTGACTACTTGAACCGCCATTCAGATGATCAACAAATAGCCAAAAGACCGTCCTGGCAGAGATAGAGGATCGATCGAGGTGATCCAAAGAGAGGAGCCAGACGTGGCAGGGGAGCAGGCCGTGCAGCTGGCGGTTGATGACGTTTCAAGATGTTATCTCCACCACCATAAGTAGGTCCACCCCGACAGTAGGGAGTATGTGGACAGGGGATAGATCATCTCTTGGAAGCTTAGGCATACGATCGTGGCTCTCTAGAGATGATTTGAGGTATAATTTGTGTCTCCTCCACCATAGCTGCAGTACTTATAGACATAGGTTCCATCCATTCTTTCATTTCCACTACCCTCGTTCGGAGCTCGGAGATTCTGATAGAGTTTTTGGCTCAGTCTTTACGGATAAAGACTCTTATGGGAGCGTATTCTATGATTACGCATTAGTTCCGGCAGTGTGAGCTTACTCTAGGAGGTGAGAGATTCAGCTGGGATCTCCATGTTGCGGAATTGAGGCCTAATGATTTCATCTTGGGTATAGACTAGTTATCTACATTCCATGCCCATATTGACTGTATTAGGTATAAAGTGTGGTGTGTCCGCACTGATGGGAAATGTTTTACCTTCACCTACTAGAAGGGTGTTTTTTCAGCATAGAATGGACTTGTTTAGAGGAGAGTACAGCCGACCACTCATCAGTTGCCTAGCCTTACCCTCGGAGCAGTTCATGTGGAGAGTCTGAGCTATCCTGTAGTGGTGGACCAGTACATAAATGTCTTCCCTGATGATGTTCCAGGTCTACCCACTCACAGAGTGTAATAATTTTACATTGACTTGTACAACGGGATGACACCAATATCTACACCAGAGTATCAGATGGATCCTACAGAGCTTCGCGAGCTGTGGGTACAGCTAGAGGACTTTTAGGGGGAAGGGATTCATCTGGACCAGTGTTTCTCCCTTGGCAGCCCTGATTATGTTCCCCAAGAAGGCGGATGGGAGCATGAGGCTTTGTGTTGACTATCAGTGCCTAAACCAGGTGATTCTAAAGAACAAGTACCCACTCCCAAGGTTTGATGACCTCTTTGATCAGCTGAAGGGATCATTGTGGTTCTTGAAGATATAACTCAGATAAAAATATCAGCATCTCAGAGTTCGAGATGAGGATGTTCAGAAGATAGATTTCAGATGTCGGTACGACCACTAAGAGTTCTTGGTTATGAATTTTAGCGTAAAAAACACAGTAATAGTGTTCATGGGATTCATGAATAGAATCTTTCCGCCATACCATGATCGCTTCGTTGTATTCTTCATCGACGACATTCTGATCTACTAGACTAATGAGGAGGAGCATTCCTGACATTTGCAGGTTGTACGGGACATGCTCTGAGCACACCAACTTTATGGTAAGATCTCTAAGTTACAGTTTTGGATCTGAGATGTTCACTTTTTGGGACATGTCATCTCAAGATCTAGAGTTTTAGTGGATCCAGCAATGATTTAGGTAGTGCTTGCTTGGGAGACACCCATGAGTGTGACAGAGGTACGAATTTCATGGATTTGGCTGGTTACTACTGGAGGTTTGTGTCACACTTCTCAAAAGTTGTAGCACAAGTATCTGATTTGACGAATTATGAAAACCCCTTTGTGTGGTCATAGAGATGCTCTCAGAGCGTTCAAGAGATGAGGAAAATGCTGACTAGATCCCCCATCTTGGGGCATCTAGAGGAGGGCGTAGTGTACGTAGTTTACTTCGATGCATCAGGGACCAGACTCTGATGTGTCCTGATGTAGGAGCGAGCAGTGATAACATATGGTTTATGACAGCTGAGACAACATGAGAATAAATACGATACCCATGACATGGAGTTACCAGTAGTGGTATTTGACCTAATGATTTGGCGACACTATCTGATGGTCGAACATTTTACCATGTACTCTGATCACAAGAGTCTCGGGTATATCTTCTCTCAGGTGGACCTGAACATGAGATAGAGACATTGGCTTGAGTTCCTCCAAGACTATGAATTCGAGATAGTCTATACTTTTGGGAAGGGGAATTTTTTAGGAGATACACTCAGCATGAGATCTGTTATACAGCTACAATGTGAGGTGATGGAGAAGCTGGCCGCATTGCATATATCCCTAGTGGATCGGGATGGTGAATATTTTTTTCAGTCTCTTACATTCACTCCCCCAATTCATCAGTGAGTCTAGGAGGTGTAGGATGGGGACACTTATGGCGAGACAAAACGTTTTTAGATATCCACATAGCAGGCACCTGATGGATTTTCTGGAGGTGGAGAGCACATTATCCATTTCAAAGGACGTATTGTGGTACCGGTGTCACTTCAGGAGAAAGTGTTGAGGGAGTTTAACACATCTCATCTAGAGGTACATCCTAGAGTGGTGAAGATGTAACATGTTCTTCGATGACCATACTGGTGGCCAGGAATGAAGAAAGAAGATGCAGAGTTTTTCTCTTGATGCCTCACTTGTCAACATGTGAAGGCAGAGCATCAGGTACCAGCAGTCTTGGTTCTACCATTAGAGGTTCCAGAGTGGAAGTAGGATGAGATATCCATGGACTTCATGAAATGACATCCATGTACATCCAGTGGTCGTGACTTGATTTTGGTTATCGTTGACCGACTCACCATGTCGGCCCACATCCTACCGATAAGTGAATTGGGTTCAGTGGAGAGTTTGCGACGCCTCTAGGTGCAAAAGATTATTTGGCTACATGGAGGACCTTTATCTATTGTCTCTGATCGTGATGCACATTTCACATCCCAGCTATGGAAGGGGTTATAGGAGGCTTTCAAGATGTAGCTTTTTTGAGCACTACCCTCCATCCTCAGACAGATGGTCTGACTGAGCGGACCATTTAGACCCTCAAGGACATGTTGCATGCTTGTGTCCTCGTCTTTGGTAACAGCTGGGAGGATCACTTATCTTTGGTGGAGTTTGCATACAAAAACATGTATCACTAAAATATTTTGATGACACCTTTTGAGGTGTTATATTAGCGACCATGTAGATCCCCATTGTGCTGGACTGACCCAGGAATTATACGGGTGCCCTCACGACTGCCCCGACCGAGCTGCCTGCACCATTGCGACAACCCCCGGCCAAGCCAACCATAGCCTCTCGAGACCCCTCGTGAACCCTGTGGACCCCATGGCTCTACTGTCTATATGCCCCGCATCTTGGCACGTCCCATGCACCCCGCAGACCCCACCGCTCTGTCGGCCTCTGCCCTCGCGGCTCCCCGGCTGAACCGGCCCCGGCCTCCGTGTCGAGCTGCCCAGAGTCGCGCCCGCTCGCGGAGACCTTTAGGGCCAACCACCCTCGCAGTACCCTCCAGGATGAGCATCCCCCCTCACGGTTCCCTCAGGGCCTAACCGACCTTGCACCGACCCGCGGTAGGTTCGTGCCCTCATGACCGGTATGCGCCCTTGCGGCTCTCTGCGACCCCTCGCGGCTAGCTAGGATGGACCCAGCGGGCCCTACCGAACCTAACAGGCGGGCCCACCCAACAGCCCAGGCCCGAACCAACAGGTGAAAATGGGTCAACCCAAACTAGGTTGGCCTAGATTGGGTCGGGCCGGGTCGGTCCGACCGGGTCGGACCCGACCCAGGCCCACTATGACTATTTACTATCTTTTGGCATATCTTTGGAACCGAACATTCGTTTGAAGAACCATCAGTGGTGCTGGTAATCATGGAGCATGATGATCCCTTATAGTATACCCCACTGGAGTTTGGGGTATAGTTGAGAAACAACCATGTTGGATCGTGCACGAATCCAACTAGGTACTCGGGACTAAAAGGCTAATAACTCACAGATTGGGCATCTGATTACTACACCGTCTATTGCATTGAGACCCTTATGAAGTTTCAAAACATTTATAAACTTCTTCGTGGGAATTTTTTATAGTTATAGTATCAACCAGAAACTCATGGAGAGGATCCTTCTAGTGGCGAGAGTGCAGAGTGTAGAGACCTAGTAGCTGGATGAGACCTGACGACTGCTGACCGTTTGAATCTGAGTGAATCTACTAGACCAGTGGGGATTTCATGGTTGTGGAGGTAGACCCATGGTGGAGGAGCACCTGGTTATCGAGGAATACCTAAGATAATCGACTGGAAAAGTATCTCAGTAGGCTACGAGGGGGAGCTCCTGGGTGTGGTGGTAGACCCACAATGGGCAGCACCTCTGTGTGATGTAGCAGAACCATGGTACTTGATAGGAGGAGTACATTAGCTGTCCAAGGTTACTAGGAAGCACGCTTAGTGTCACAGAAGGTCCACAGTACACGATTGATCAACATTTCTCCAGCATTCGATGTTTTGATAATGTGAATAAAATCCTAGTTTGAGAAGAGTCGGTACTTTTGTGTTTTCCTCTTGATTGAGACAGATTACTTAATAATATAGGAATATGTATGGGCATATACCTAAGTAGGGTTGTCTGTTGATTCATTACTTTTTGGTTTATCTTTGGTGGATTTGTGAGACCTTGAGGGTCTCGAGTCCATATTGAGTATCGTTATACTCAATCTTGCACGGGCTATGCCTATACCTTGTTGTGTTGGATACAGACGAAGGTCAACACTGACTGAGGTTGAGAGTAGTAGGACTGGACGGTAACCATAAGAGGACCTAACGACGAGTTGGTATATAGAAGGGACTGACAGACGTGGAGTGATGAAAAAGATATATGTACCTCACCTTTAGGAAGGAATCCTGTAGGATGACCATCAGCTGTTTTTTCTTTTTTTAGTTGTACTTGTACTACATGTTCCTTGTACTTTATAGTTGGGCTTGTATTTCCAGCCCTTTTTACATTTCAGCACTCCTTCGTTATACATTTTAAATTGTGTTTTGTATCTAGATGTGTGCTCTGTTGTGTTATTTTAGAGTTTATAAAGGCAAAGCCTTCCTAGATTTAGGGGATTACGCTCGCCAGCCCCTGGTCTATGGATGACGTGCTTGGGGTAGTCACTGCACGGGCCCTAGGGGATGGTATGTGACACCATATAATAATTTTATTAATGATTAGGACGTGGTATATATGAGTTAATAAGGTTTCCTTGAATCAATAAAGTTGTTATAGATTTAAAAAAAATCAATGTCTAAATAGTTTTAAAATTTCCATAAATGAGTTTTAAAAAATCTATTTTATTAAATGATATAATAGTCATAAAAATATATGATTCAACCAGATGACTTATATAATGTAACAAATTTAATTAATGTTCAACGTTAGGTTCCCTTGGAAATTTAAAGTAATTATATTTACCTTGTATTATAAAAATAATGAAGACAAGGTAAAAATTAATTTTTTTACAAAGGGTGAAAAACAAAATATAAGGTTAAATTTAGGACCTAAACTTGTATAAAACCTATTTTTATGATTATTTATACCCATACTCATCTTATCCTCCAAATATATCACATATTATGTTATAGAAATCTAAAACAAGGTATAATAAAATAATATTCCATTACTTTCATAAAGTTCCCATCCTCACTCTAACAAAAAGACACCACATTTACCAATTTACTCATACCTCTCAAGACCCTTGGATCGTCTAAAATATTCTCAAATAATCTCCCCCATATTCTTAAATTCATCTTATAAAACACAATTTTTGTACAAATACATATTACTTAGGAACTATTGTGATCCTCAATAAGAGATACTCGAAAAAACAGTAATTGTTGTATGAACTCTTTCATAATTCGTTTCTTATTCTACTTCCTATTCCTAGGTAGTTTCCACACTAAATTGATAAATATACATTCTTATACATTCTGAGATGTTATTATAATTATGGGGAAACATTATAAATCTTTTTATCCATACTAAGAAATACAATATCCCCCTGCGTGTGTACATACATCTTATAGTCTCCACGCCATGGTGTAATTTCTTATTCAACCATAATTAATTAGGATGTGTATAATGAACACTATAATCGATTTAAATAATGTTTATAACCTGATAATTATTATTTTTATTTAATATATAATCCAATTACTTACTTTTTGACTATTAAGTGAATGATATCATCGCTCTTGGGTAGGTAAGGCCTACCGTCTCCACGATGTGATGTGATTCTTTATAAATGATTTGGATTAAACAATGTTTTTATAGATTAATGTAATGAATAAATATGATATATATTATAATAATATCATGTTTAAGTTATATAACTATAACCAAATATGATGAACATTAAATTATCTGAAAAAACATGTATATGAACATAAATCAGTTAATATATGAATAACAGGTGGTCGTGATATGTTTCTTACAGACGGATGATAATACATAATATATGATATAATAAAAATTACAATGATTCAGTAATAAGTCAATAACAATATTTAAAAAATTATAATGTTGTTTTGGATACATATAAAGCTTATCATACCTATGTTAATGGATAATTTTTCAATATCCTTATTCACCAAGATTAATTATTTGTATGTATTTACTAGGATATATTTCTCATTAACTTCCATGATTCAAAATATATAATATTATATATATTTTAATAATATTTGTTAATGTTAATTTTAACCATTATTAAATTTGTTTTAAATGAAATTTAAGAAATATTTATTTCTTTTTCCATGGGAGGTACTTTTTGACTCTTCAGGTAAGTGCATGAGAAGAATGTTTTTGAACTTATAAGGCATAAATAATTTTTTACAGTTTCATAAAACATTAGTTCCATGTAGATTATTCTATGATATATCATTTTTAGTTTCAAATAAATTTTATTTTCAAAATTGTGCAACATTTTTTGATTTTTTTTTGAATAATAATGGATATTATCATTAAAAAATAAGATCATGTGTTTTTTCCAAATTAGTTTTAATCTAAGATGATGATATTTAAAAAATGTTTTGTTTATATCCCAATTATTACTATGAATATTTTGTTTTAATAATTGAATGATATTTTATGTGGATTAGGTTCTTATGGAATGATTTTTAAGAATCCTATTATAATTATTGAGTTATTCTATAATGAATGATTTATGTTTTTTGGCTCACGTAAGAATGATTTCATTATGAGAGGGGTGGGACATATATCTCCATACAATGCATTGGGTAAAGACTTATTTCTCATGAGATAGACATGACTAGAATGTAATGTAAATATGGTTGAGTAATATAGGGTTGTAATGACATGTAAATCTAGTTCAGTGATACATTGATGAAACAACAAGTAAACCTGGTTCTGTAATTGAATTTGTCCACTATGATGGTCTTTGAAACAATTCCTTGGTTACTATGGAAATAATATTATGTGAATATTTTCTTTTCCACATTTATGTTTTATTCTAATTCTATTTTATCATGTCCATTGTTCTACAATGATCTACTCCTTACATACCACCGTGTTTTATTTAATGACTCATGAATTTTATATTTAAACATTATGTTCATGTTTTTAAGATTCTAATGATAAGGGTTTTTTATGTTCTTCATGATTACCCATATTGAGCATTTTAGATAACAATTATTATTTTTTTCTTTCCCCAATGATATAAATAAAGGTTTTTGGTAGGAAGACAAAAGGTGATGATCATTTAAGGGGATGTTGATGATCATTCACCAAGATAGAAGATTATGTTCTGCATTTCTAAAGACAGTAATCTAATATGTTCATTGGGTGTATATTTTTTTGTAATGTATTATTTATTACACAAAATAAATTTAATGTCCATTTACAAAAATCATGGGTCATCAGAGTTCGTATTATGGAAAAGTATTAGTTAACCTTTAGAAACTTGTTCGTGAAAACTTTCATGAAATTTCTTGAGATATTTATATAGTATATCTAGTGATGTCCCTAAGGGTATGAATAACTTCAGGTTAAAAATAATAATTTTGAAAATGATCATGAATAACCTATAAATAAACATATGATGTTTTAGATTGGAATTACATCCAAGTGTTTATGTAGTTTTCATATTATGATTTTTTACACTCACACTTTTCTATTTGGGTTTTAGTCAATGGATGGAACACAAATGAATCATCTTAATGATCAATGCACTAGGAAATGCAATGAATTTTCTCCTAAACAAAAAAATGTTATGGGATATGAAATAGAAACTGTTATTACAATACATATAAAAGTTATGAATAAATATAGAAGTCCAAATGGGAAGAGAATGGAACAACATTCTATTGAGTCCTTCATGAGGAATCATCCACCATTCAATGGGTCTTCTAATCCAATTGTTGCCGAACAATGGATCAGTACAATTGAAAATATATTTTCCATCCTTCATTATTCAGAACATGAAAAAATCATTTTGGCTATTTTTCATTTAGAAGGTGAAGCAGAACAGTGGTGGAATCTAATTAAGAAGATAAGGCAGTTAAGTGAAATTGAATCCAAGGAATGGGATGAGTTCAAGAAATTTTTTTGGATAAGTACATTCCACTTTTTTAACAATCAATGATTAAAAATGAGTTCTTCGAGAGTATGAAAAATGAATATGAATCAATTTTTACATACAAGGAAAATTTTACAAGACTATCAAGGTATTCTTCTAGAATTATCATCCAACTTGAAAGTTCAGTTAATTGATTATTTAGTGGCATAAAACCATGTCCTAGATGGGAATAATCCATAATAGATTTAATATATTTGAATAGATTGTGTGTTGAGCTATCAATTTAGAAATTCAATTTGGTTTTATATATTAATCTCATGGTTTTTACTAGAATATAAAGATGGTGTTCAAGGGAAAATCTAAAAAATATATTTAAAATAAGATGGATTTTTATTTATGGTCAATTTGTGGATTGAATTATGGTGGAGAATATCATAAATGGTCATGAAAATGTTTTATGTGAGAAAATGATGGTCATCGAGCTGTAGAGTGCTAATGTAAAGGGAAAAAATTTTCTAATCATTTTAATAGAGTGATTACTAAAGATAACGCACCACCCACACTTCAATGATACAAGTTCAAAGAAATGAGACATTATGCTAAAAACTACCCTAATACAAGGTTTATGAATGACTATTGAAGTCAACATCAATTTGAGGATAATGAAAAAGTCAAATCACATGTTCACACTATTGGTGATGTTAAGTATGACAATGAAGTGGTGGAATTATTATGTGTTTCTATACTGGTTTCCCAAAAATAGTGTTGTAGAATATATTTTATAGTATTATGGAATATTTTAATATCTATGTATTTTTAAATTGTTGTTTTCCATAAGTATGTAGTACCAGTAAACATGAAAAGTAATTTATCTATTATTGAAAAGCTCGTGATATGAGCATAATGAAGGGATAATGTGATAAGATGAGGTTTGATAGTATGAAGCAGCTTAGGGTTTATATAGGGATAAAGTGAATCATGGATTGATTATATATAATTTTGGGTATTATTGGTTTCTCGATAGAGTTAATTTTGACACAATTCATGATTTCACTAGGGTTTTATGTTAATTCATGATATTTTAATGTATCAAGTGAATAAATTATTAAGGTATTCACATGTTTGGAATGTGAAAACCTAGAAAAACATTATGAGATATAGAATATAAATGTTGTTTGGATTTAGATCACCTCTTTCCATCATTTTATATTTTTTTTTTTTTTGATGATTTTGATTTTATACATTTAGGGACTGAAAAAGTTATATTCATTTTGAAGATTGTTAGATTAATGTATTATATAAATAAAAGTGGAATTTTGAATATTTTATTACCTCTACTAACATTTTTGTTGAGATAGATGAAATGATTTACAATTGAATCATGTGATCTGCTAACACCTCTTGAATAAAAAATTATTCTTCATTTAATTAAATAAGACATGAATGGAAATTGTTCAAGGAATAAAAAATAGTGAGTTTGTACCAGAATCATGTAAGTATTTAATCTCTTGGAAAAAATAATCTACATTTTGGGATGGATATTGAAACCACCAAAATTTTATCTTATTACTTTATTATCAAATGAATCATATGGTTCCTTAATCATTATAGATTTATGGCTTTCTGGTTTTTACCGTTCTACAAACCTTGTCCTCTATCACAATCAATTTATACATGGGGGTTATATTATTCATCCATATCCAGGTTTCCACTTCCCAAATATGTTCTCTTATGTGGAAACTAGTGATGAGTTAAATTAGGTAACCCATATGTTTATAACATTCATTATTATAATGATGTTTTAGTATTCCTTTTTACGTTGTGGGTTTCCATGAAAGAAACTTTCAAGTATATAACTTTTTATAACCCAAAATAATTTAGAGGAGGAAATGAATTTCAATGGAGGTATAATGTTAAAAACCCATATTATATGTTAATGATTCATTTTAATTTCACTGATGATGTGTGTTGTACGCTACATGAAGATTATCCTATGCTATACACAACACCTTGTTAACATGTAGTAAATGAAACCAGATTATTGGGTTATCTTACTCAAAATTTCATGTTCATCTAATAGAATTCATTTAATTCAAGACTAAGTTTAAGTTATAACTAAATATTATAATCTAGTAATTATAATGTTAGGTTTGAATATTATTAACTTCATTCTAAAAATATTTAAATGAATATAAGTGACTATATAAAATAAAAAAATCTCTCTTTAATGATTTTAATAGTGAAATATTTATGTAATATATTCAATGAAATGTTTTAAATTAATATTATATGTTTTCTAGATATTAAATAACAACAAGTTAAATTTTTCAGATAAATAAAGTATTTTTTTTAGAATATAGTTTTTTCAGATTTTGATGTAGTACATTTGTTATTATAGTTTTGTGAGATTTAATAATTTATATATGACATTATGAAACTTTTATTCAGAATAGAGACATAAAAATTTACCTTTGTTGAAATTTTGGAATTTTTTTGATGAAATTCATATTTTAAGGAATATTGAACAATAATACATTTTATTTTAAAAATTCCTTTTTATATAATTTATTTATACGGTTAGATTATCTTTTTAAATGGTTCTGAAGTGTAAAATGATAATTATTTTATTACTAAATCAAATTTTTGTCATTTTATGTAATTTCAAATTTAAAAATAACAAAAAAAACATTTCAATATTTTGATAGTTTTTACTTCTAAAAACCCCACTTTCTGTTTTTCAAGCCAGGAATTAATTTTAAATTAATTAATGAAAAATATGGGTTTTAAATTGAAATAATTTATTCCATATTTGGAATTGGAAGGTTCATATTATGTAAATAGGTAGCATTTATTTTATGATATTATTAATAGTAACATTAGTAATTTTTTTTTTTGCACGATAAAGTGGTAAATTCAGTAAATAAGGGTAAAACTAATATTATAATAATATAAAACTTCCCTAAAAATTTTCCTATTATTATTTTATGTGTCATGGGAGACCATAACCATCATTAAGCCTATATTTTGTCATTTTAGAGAATCATTAGTGAGAAAATGACATGTTATAAGAATTAATATAAGGAAATGGAAAATATAACATAAACATGTATCTTTTTATTAAAAAATATTATGTGGGGATATATAATTGATCTATTTGAATATAAATATTAATTAGAAATATAAAAATATTTCCCACATAAGGGTATTTAATTTATAATTTTTATATCTCAAATAAATAAATTTATTTTTGACACAATGATGATGCAGTGATTACTTTATTAATGAAGGATTCAAATAAATGATTTTATAAATATTAAATTAAATTTAAAATAAAAATTTTATACTATTAAAGAATATTATAGATGATCATGACATGTTATCATTGAGTTAATTTTGTTTTTTAATCATTCATTAAATGTTAGGTTTAATAAAAATCAATTACAAAATATTGCCAAAAATCACATAATTGGGTTTTGAAAACATATGCTATTTTATTAAATTATATAATAGTCATAAACATCTAATATTCTTCCAAAATAAAAATATAAGGTTAAAAATGGAACTAATTATACATTATTGGTTGTATTGGAATTTTATATAAATTATATTAACCATATATTGTAAAAATTAAAATGACATGGTAAGAATTAATTTATTTAACTAAGTGTTAAAGCCAAAATATATGGTCAAATTTGTGACCTAAAATTGTCTAAAACCTATTTATTTACTGGATATAGAACCTTCCTCATATTAACCTCTAAATATGTCACTATAGACCTATTATAATTCGAATATAAATTAATAATAAAATAATATTTCAAGACATTCTTAAAGTGCCCATCCTCCCTCTAATAATGTACAACACATCTACCCACTTAATCACACATCTCAAGATATATGGTTCATCCAAAATCATCTATAATAAGCTCAAAACATTCAAAGAAATTCTTATAGATCAATTAATTTTTTTAAATCCATCTAATAGTGAAATTCTATGTAAATCCAATAGAGACACTCAAAAAGAGGTAATTTTTTTATCACTTCATTCAAAGATTTTATCTTCTTCTACATCCTTATCTTAAATTTTTTCCAAACTATATTAATTAATAAAGTATATTATAAATTATATGAGGTAATTATATTTATGTTACTACCTTATAATTTTGTTTTCATTCTATGAATAATAATATCGTCATTTGTGCATACATACGGCTTACCATCTTCACGTCGTGGTGTAATTTGTTAATCAACAATACATAATTAGAAAGGGTATAATGGCGAGTATAATTAATTTAAATAATTAATAAAACATGATAATTACTATGTATAATTAATAAAAAAATTAATTCTATACCATTTTACCATTAATTGAATGATTTTATCACTTGTGCGTACGTACAACATATCGTCTCCACAACGTGATGCAATTCCACTTGATATTCATTCAACCATGAATTTATAATTGAATGGAATGAATAAATATGATATATATTATAAAAATATATTTTATAAATCGTTTAAATGTAACCATTGAAGTGTAACATGAACTTATTAGAAAAAACATGTATAAGAACATAAAATAGTAAATATCTGAATAACGAGTGACAATGAAATGCAACTAACAAACAGATGATAATATGAACATATATAATATCATAAATATGACTATGATTTGGGAATAATTAAATAAAATTATTTAATTCATTATACATGAGGTTCATATACATATGAATCATATCATACTAAATTTAAGGGATAATATTTCTATACTATTATTGTCCAAGATTTTTTATTTGTAAGAATTTAGTGTGGTATATTTTTCATTCACAAAGGTGTTTCAAAATTATGAAATATTTTTTCAATTCTACTAATATTTTTTAAAGGGAATTTTAATTATTAGTATATTTGTATTAAATGGTATGGATGGATTATTTCATTAATTTTCCATACAAAGTACTTTTCAACTTTCTATAAAAAGTACGCGAAGAATATTATTTTTAACATATAAGACATGAACGTGTTTTTTATTTCTTCGTAACACCATTGTTCCATGAACATTACTCTATAAGATATTAGGTTTTTTTAAATTAACTTATTTTCATTTAATGATGGGTAGTATTTTGAGATAAATATTTATTAATAATAAAGGACATTATCCTCAAGAATTATGTTCAAGTGTTTTGTCAAAATTATTTTTTGTCTATGATGAAGCTCTTTAAATAGATATTTTTTCTATCCCAATGTTTACATTGATTTTATTATGTTAATGATGGAAGGATATTTTATATGGATTATTTTATGATGGAATAATTTTTAGGAAACCCATTTTATTATTTGGGTTATTCTATGATGAATGATTTATGTTTTTGTGGAACACGTAAAAATGATTACATTATAAGATGGGTGGTACCAATATGTCCCACTAATGAATTGGGTAATTAATTGTATCTCATCTAATAGAAATGATAGAAATGATAAGTAAATCTGGTTCAATAATTTATGGATATAATGACATGTAAATCTTGTTTAGTAATACATGATTGGAACAGAAGGTATACCTGGTTCAGTAATGGATATTGTCAAATATTAAGATCATTGAAGTAATGCACTGGATACAATAGAAATCATATTATGTGAATTATTGTTTTCCACAATTCCTTTTTTATTTCAATGTTACATTATCATGGTTAATGTTCTTTTATGATATATTCCTTAATTACTTCCATGATTTACTTCATGGATCATGTTTTTGGAATTTAAACATCCTGTTAATATTTTTAATATTCTTATGTTAATAGTTTGTTTTATGATATCCATGTCACCCTTACTATGCATTTGAGCTCACACTTTTTATGTTTTATTTTCCCCATGATACAAAAAAAAGTTTTTTTATGGAAACAAAAGGAAAAAATCTTTATTAGAGATGTGGAATATCATTCCCCAATTTATATGATTCTATTCAATGTTTCCAAATACACTAAATTAATATGGTCGTTGGAATTATATTTTTGTAATGTGTTATGTATTATACAAAAGAACTATGTTTTCTAGGAATATAAATATTGGTTCAGTAGTGTTTCATAGATAATTGTATTTGGATATTAGAATAGTGGTTAATTCTTATTGATTATTTGTACATCATGGATTGAAAACTATGTATCATGATATCCATAGATAGAACTAGTGGTCATAAATAAAGGAGGTAGTTGGAACCGTGGTGACATGCTTCACTTTTCAGTAGGTGAAAGCCATGAATTATTATCCAAAAGGGTTATTGTAGTCTCTTCCTATTCCTAAGTGAAAATTTGATTATTCAACTTTATATCTCATGAAATGATTACCCAGGATACCCTTTAATAATTATGCAATATGGGTGGTCATGGATCGACATGAAAATATAGTGAAATTATTTATTATCATGGAGAAAATCATAATCAATGATCTAGGTAGTCTTTTTGTTCACAAGATAGTTCTAATTCACAATTTTAGGAGGCAATTTTTTTTTGATAAGAAGGAAAGATAACATTAATGACGAAGATCAACAGTCGTACATAAGAAGAGCCATGAAGGGAAATTGTCCAGCCAGAGCCGGTTGACATCGAAAGGGACTGAGGTCGTCGGCTGATGGGCCGCATTGTTTCCTTCCCTTTTTGTAAAGGAGAAGGTGCAACAAGAGAATCCTTGGTGTTGAGAGAAGATTCTCCTGATGATGAAGCCAAAGGGATGGAGTCCGACATCATTATGGTTAATGGAATTGATAACAGAAAGGCAGTCATACTCAATGATGATGACATCCCATCCACATTCCACAATGAACATCATACCTGCAAGGATGGAAGATACCTCAGCAACTACAGGTTCCCAGAAGGCATGATGTGATTCATATTTTGCTACAATGATCTTCCCCTGATGATTACGAGCCAGGAGGCTGAGATCAATAGGCACATCCTTGGGGAGAGAATCATCCACGTTAATATTAAGACTCTTTTCCAGTTGGGGGGTCCAATGAGGGGGACTGGAGGGGGTAACCACTGGCATAAATTGTCCTTTGTGGTCCTTCCATCCCTCAATCTAGGATGTGGTTCGTTCATTCCATAATTCATGACGTTGATGAACGTGGTGGAAAACCGAATCGTTACGCCGAACCCAAATGATCCAGACCAGGGTGCATCAAGAACTAGCATAAGACGACCAAAGGTAGGAACAACAGTGCATTAGAAGATCGGGGAGGTCAGATGCAATGTCTAATGAAGCATCTGAACCCGGGCCCCATTTATTCCAAATTTCCATGGCTCTCGGGATTTGAATGATGGCGTTCCAAGGAGTTTTAGGGATATTCGGGCAGAAAGGGAAGGACTCAACGTTGGCCATATGTCAGTAAACAAGGAGGCTCAGGGTAGGGAGGGTGCCTGTGCACACCTACCACCAAATTTGTCGTATTTTTGGGTGGACGTTGAGCTTCCAAAGCGCTTTCCATTGTCCCTCAACACTGCCAAGAGAGTGAATGCCAAGTGCCAATCTGTACCCAAATCTCACCGTGTAATAGCCTAAAGAATAATTGGTCCAAAAAAGATGGGTGGGTCCTGCATCAGGGACCCAGGGGATGCTCAAGATAATCCTTTGGTCTCTTTCATTAAAACATTCCTGGTTCTTTTCCACACACCACCCCGGACCCTGGTCTGAAATGAGGCAGTTGACAGTGGTGACTTCAAGACCTGGTTGGGTGGGGGATGTGGCCCGCAAACCATCCTTATCAACATGACTGGGATTGATCAATATGTTGACAGATGAGCCACTTCCAATCCTCCAACCCAGCCCTTTTTCCCGAAGAATTTGTGCCCCCCATATACTTCTCCAGAGGAAGATAGGATGGGGCATAAGATAGGAACCAAGGAAATCTGTGTGGGGAAGGTACTTGGCACAGAGTACCTACACACATAGATATGATGGATGGTTCAAAAGGTCTCATCTATGCTTGGCTATAGTACATCATTGAACATGAGAAGATTCCAGAATCTCATCCCTCCCTCCAACTTGGTTTTATAGAGTTTATCCCAGGACAACCAGTGGGGTCGATTTCTTCCTTCATTTTTCCCCCACCAGAAGATGGCAGTATGAGAATGGGTCATGAAAATGATGGTCGCCGGGAGCTTAAACATAGACATAATGTAGCTGGGGATAGACTGAATGACTGCTTTAATGAGGGTTCCTTTTCCAGTTTTGGAGATGCTTTTTGGGGTCCAGCCTTGAATTTTTTTCTCAATCCTATCCACCAGAGCTTTAAAGATTTATTTTTTGGACCATCCAATCACCGTAGGAAGTCTGAGATACATTTGGTGTATATTGAACATATGGATGCCTGCAAAATCACAAAGCTTAGCTCTAATAGAAAGAGGCACCCTAAGCTGAAGGATATTTCCGATTTTTCATGATTGATAGACTGTCCAGACGCCCACTCATATTGCTGGATCGCATGGCTGATCACCCGACATTCATTAATAGTGGCTCTGGAGACAAGGAGGAAGTCGTCGGTGAAGAAGAGATGTGACACGTGTGGGATATGACGACAGACCTTGGAACCATGAATAGACTTAGTGGATTCAGCCCTGAAATAATATTAGAGAAAACATCAGCCACCAATATGAAGAGAAAGGGGGAGAGAGGATCTCCCTGGCGTAGGCCTCGGGTTGGGGTGAATCTTATGGTGAGCTCCCCATTGACCTTGATCCTGAAGGAGACCGTGGAGATGCAGTGCATGACCATATCTATCCATTTAGTGCAGAATCCCTTTCTAAGCATCACAACTTTTAGGAACTGTCATTCCACTTTATTATAGGCTTTGGTCATATCTAGTTTCCACACCATGGTTCCTCTTTTCTTCATGGAGCACATTTGCATAGTGTGGAACACTTCATGGGCCACAATTGCATTATCAGTAATCAACTGCTTGGCCACGAAGGCGCTCTAGTCCAAGGACACAGCTAGTTGACAAGGATTTTTTATAAAATCTTATAAGAGACATTGCAGAGGCTGGTAGGACTGAAATCATGGATCGCCTAAGGTTTCTTGATTTTTGGGATGAGGATGAGGACAATTTCGTGATGGTGGAAATGCTTGTATTCCCCGCCCAGATGTTTTTTATCATTTTACAGATTTCAGGACCGATAATATGCCAGTATTGTTTAAAAAATAGGGTGTGAAAACCATCATGTCTCGGGGCCTTAGTGGGGTGGATATGTTTCAAACCAAGGTGAATCTCATCATTCGTCACATCTTTTGAAAGCTGCTGATTAATCTTATCAGTGATCACAGGTCTGATGCATTCTTCCACTTTAGTGGACATGAAAGGAGTTATTGTGGATAAGTGGTTCTGGAAATAGCCATCCAATGCTTCGTGATGTCGCAGGGGTCAGAAATGTTTCTTCCATCAGGTCGTGATAAGCTCATGAATGATTTTTTTCGATGCCTACCTGACGCTTTCAGATGGAAATACCTTGTATTAGCATCGCCCTCTTTAATGTGTATGTCACGCACCTGCATAGCCCAAAATATTTCCTAAACACGAAGGGCCCCATCGAGCTCTCTTTGAGTGACACCAATCTGAAAGATGTTTCCATTGGTTGGGGGTTGCATGTGTAAGTTGTGAAACTTCTTTTCAAGGACATCACAATGCCTATCAGGTTGGTAGAATTTCATGTTACTCCAAGATCTCATAATAGATGCAACATGTTGGAGATTGAGGCCAACATCTTCTTGAGAACTCTTCCAACTTGATCAGACCACCTCTTCGCATTCCTGTTCTTTTAACCAGAAGCTCTGAAATCTGAAGGGTCTGCTGGGTTTTCACTTTCGCTTGCCTTGCAAACAATCAATGAAAATTGGGCAGTGATCAGAACAGTTAAGGGACCTGGGGCCAATAGGAAACATGTTGAACAGATTAATCGAATCAGTAGAACCCAAAAATCTATCAAGATGCTCAGTGAAGCGGGTTCCTTCAGTATTGCCGCGGAACCATGTAAAAGGATTACCTGTGTACCCCAGATCAACCAGGTTCGCCCAAGTGACCACATCCTTGATGTTAGAAATCGAGGTTGAGTGTAAAATACTTCCTCCACTCTTTTCCTTATGGAACATGATCTCATTGAAATCTCCACCGAAAAGAATATGGCTAGGTAAATCCTGTCACAGCTTGCATAGAAGGTCCCATGACTGCTCCTTGTCAGAATGGGATGGCCAGCCATAGAATCCCACAAAGGTCCAGGGTGGGTGCAAGTCCGTTTGAATAGTCACAACCACATGGTGCAAGAAGAAAGACAAAATTTTAACGTCAATAATGTCCTTCCAAAAGAGACAG
Organism: Viscum album; assembly: GCA_963277665.1. Classification (NCBI taxonomy): domain Eukaryota; kingdom Viridiplantae; phylum Streptophyta; class Magnoliopsida; order Santalales; family Viscaceae; genus Viscum; species Viscum album. The sequence continues at coordinate 807,228,101 of OY728153.1, forward strand.
AGGCCCCCAGAATGACCATGTCTGGGCACCGGAAAGCAGCCTTGGAAGCCACACTTTAGAGCAATACCATTGGTGTCCTTGTTTTCCAGTATGGTTTCAGACATGAAAACCATATCAGGGGAACTTTGAGAGGAATTGCGCTGAAGCATGCGAACTGTTCGTGGGATGCCAAGCCCATGCCAGTTCCAGCTTAACACAATCATTGCTCTAGGTGGGGCAGGGTCTCGCCCGCCACCGCCTTTGGTTCCTCCAGACTCGTTTCACCACTTGTCATTTTCTATCTTTTGGTGGGATTCCTCCCAGATTGGCATGTTTCATTTGGACTATTCCAGACCCTGGGGTAAGGGTCATCCGCATGATCATCACATCCTCCGCGTTGCACCCTTTTCCACGTGTGACGAATGATTGTACCGAGAATTAGAGTTACGGTCATACCATGGGCCTCCATTGGTGATATATCAATTAAAGATGATTGTGGACCCGGATCCAGATCTGGTGCTTCGAAGTGCATCAGCATTGGCGTTGAGCATTTTCTTAGTGGTTCTTTTTGATTCGTCGCCGACCTTGTGGAAGATTCAGTTTTGTCCTCCAGGGGGTTAGGATGAACTCCAGCTTCTCTTTGAGTGGGATAGTCAGCATTAGAGAAATTCGGAGGTCCCAGTATAATGGCTTGTCCTTGTGTGGGTTCCACATGACTGGTATGTGACAATGTTATACGGTCACGGTCCTTTTGTTTTTCCATCTTAGGGATGAAATCATATTTAGTCATTTTTTCACGGGGCCAACGGGCCATATTGGAGGGTGATGTCACCTGATCCACACTTAGGTTTTGTGGTGTACGTTTTTTCCTGGTTTCCAAGACAACCACAAAAAAAAAAGATTTGGAGTTTTTCAAATTCGAATGATATCCAGGTGATGGCGTCTTCAAATTTCAAGAACATTCCCCTCATTAGGGGCTCTGACACCTCAATTTCCTCCTTGATCCGAACCGTGGGGCCCCATTGTATTGGGTCTGAGAAATCTCATTCAAGAAAGTGGCCTAGACTGTCCCCAATTTCCATCATTATGCGTTCCGTTCTTGCATGGAAGGAGATTCCTATAATTCTTATCCAGAAGGGGGAGCAGGTTAAGTTCACTTGCTGAATATCGTCTCCCCGTTTGAATTCTTCCATGAGGAGGTGTTGATTATCGAAGGACCATGGTCTTCAACACAAGGTTTTGTCCCAATCTCTCTCATTAAAAAACATGATGATAATGTGATTAGTCCCCGCCTCCCAAATGAGCACTCCTCCATCAAGTTTCCAGATGTTCTGAAGAGTGTTTTTGAAATCCTCCTGATTAACCGAAATTTTTTCAACGAACGTTCCCACAATGAGCAGAGACATGCATTTTTCCATGATTGGGTCTTCATTTCTCGGTGCCTCGATCGGCAACCTTGCAGATTCCAAACTACCTTCACTTCAAACAAGACCCGGTCCAAAAAACAGGTCTCTGGACGAGATACCTCCTCTTGGCCCCGAGTCTTCACGGGGCAACACTCCACGGCAGGCTTTCGCGGCATCACAACGCCTCAGGCTCTTCACGGGGCAACTCTCCACAGCAGGCCTTTGCGGCTTCACAACGCCGCAGACCTTCGCGAGCCTACACCGCCTCGGATCATCGCGGTAAGAACTTCGTGAAACAACCACTGTGTGCTCACGCAGCTCCTCTGACCTTCGCAATAGATGTTTCGCAAAGAGGCCTCTTCGCGAACACCCCTCGCGATCCAGAAAAATCCCGCACACACAGTGCCTCTGACCTTCGTGGTAGGTGTTTTGCGAATCAATCCCAGCGCGAACACACAAATTCCACAAACCTTCACAGGCGGTGCTTCGCAAAACAACCTCTTCACGAAACAACCTCTTCACGGCAGGTGCATCACGAATCAATCTCTTCGCGAGCGCTCAAATGCGATGAACCATCACAGAAGGAGCGGCATGAAAAAACCCCAAATTGGTTAAAACTTCTCACCAGCATGGGAGTAGAAACCCACCCCTAATCCGTCCCATGTCTTTGCGATGTAGGAACGAGAGACAAAAGGGGAAAAGGAAACCGCGAACATGGAGCGCACGGGTCATCAGCTGAGAGGGATGTGAATTAGGGTTATGGAATCCTCGGAAGCTGGTGAATGTCTCGAGACCGAGAACTCTCGGATCCCTAGAGAAGGTGAATCTTGAGATGTTTGAGATCAGGAACCTTCCTCTCACTCACTGAGGTTCCTGGAACAGGCGGAGACTCTCAATAGGCAACCAGAAAACAGAAACTTCACTGCGGAGGGATTGAGGAGCGGCCCTGAAGAAGGGGACGCGGACGCGGAAGAGGAAAACGCTGCAATCGTGGAAGACACTGCCAACGCTGAACCAGAGGCAGAGAAACCAGGGGAACGATCCGAACAGGACTCCGAGTAAGGAGACGATGGCCCTAGTAAAACCCTAGGAGTGAAAACTCTCAGATGCGGTGAGAGAATTTCGGATCATAATTTTAGGAGGCATATTATTTCACATGATGATCATATTATTCAATCATATTTCTAGAAGGATCTTCAAGGGGCTTTGGGATTAATGATTCTATTAAGTATAACCTATCATCCATAGACTAATGGTCAATTGGTCAAAACTATTTAGCTACTAGGGGAAACGTTTCAAGCATATGTCTTTGATGTTGGTGGTTCATGTGATCAAAATATGACATTCATGGAATTTTAATATAATAATAGAATCAAATAATTAGTACATAATTCACATTTTGAGATTTATTATGGAAATTCATTCTATTTTCATGTGTTTTTGGTTTCAGGAAGATGATTTAGATCTTATAGGGCCATGTTTTTTTACAGTACATGTCAAGTATATTCATTTAATCAAGGTCCTTTGGTGACATCCTAGTGTAAGAATAAATAATATGTCTACATTGAAGAAGAAATCTTTTGTTTTTCAGTTTTTCATCATGTGTCTATTCGGGTTTTGCATAGGATTGGGAAATGAGGTATCATGAAATAGGGTAATACATCTACCGTGTGTGTCAATCCATTTGAGATAGTGGATTGGGTCCGTCCATTTTCATGACCATTATCCCATCCATCGTGATGTACTTCCATTCTAGACATATTTCACATGTTGTGCCTTTAGATATATTATCCTCATCCTTTTCATGTGGTAGATACTGAGGATCGCGAACATTATCAAGACACATGTTTTTAAGAGAAAATTATTCTGATTGTGGACCATAGTGAGACGTAACTCTATGGTAGGGTTGTTACTCTACTTTGAGCACAGACTGATCATGGACATTTATTGTAGGAGAGGTGGGATAAAAAGTCTGATTGAATAGCACAACTCTCATGAATGTTTATTGAGTCTAGATAGTAATCATTGGAGATGCTTGTGTTTGAAATGTTATATATTTGGGAGGTTATAAGATAATTCCTTTTTTCTATATATATAACTCTATATTATTTGTGTCAAATGTCTATCATTGGGTTTTACATTGTCAGAATGACTTAGTGGTTGGATCTTGTTTGGAGACAGATATGCATTGTTATAGAAAATAACCTAGTTATTATGGATGGGTATTTATTTGAATAATCGAATTCTTGGTATGAATTTGTTAAATGGGTTTATCTAGGATTTCATGGGGTTATGATGGATTTAGAGGTGGTCCAAGTACTTTCATAGTGCCAATTAGGAAAACTATTATTTGAACACTTACACACCATATACATGTTACATAATGTGTAACTAGTGATAGGAAATGGTCATAAACTGGTTCATGACATCAAGTAGTTATAGATTTTAAACCTATTTGGGGTCGTGTTAATTTTTTTCAGATAAATATTAACTCTATGTTACATGTTTTTTGGCGTACCATAAATTTGAAGAAATATATGATGTAAAAGTTTTACACAAGTGTTATTCTCCAAACCCAATAGTCTCAAGTGCACATTGTGTATGGGCATCTTGTTTATTTGGTGAAGCCTCTCTTTTTATACCGTTTATTATTTAAATGTGATTTTCGAGAATATTACTCATCATCCAACATCCTTGTTACCCATTCCATCCATAGTGATCGTTTCTACTCTGGATTCCATCCACTCCTGTTGTTCTATATCCGTTGTGCTCTAATCATTTGTATGTGGGACTATTTTGGGGTGTTGATAATGACTTGGGTTGATCTAGGTTCTTATTAGGTTCGTCTACCCCTTCACCATTGTTTTTTTCTCATTAGGTGAATCGTTTTAATCACCAATAAATGGTATGGGGTCTGAACCTAACCCCATCATTTATTTAATTGTGATTTATATGAAATATTGGGATTTTTCCAACATTTTGTGAACTATAATTTGTTAATAAGTTTCGTTATGGTTAATTATGGTTTTTTGTACTAATTGAATTCTGTTGGATTCTCTTCTTGAAGGTCCTGGCTTCTTTATACTCATTGTCTAAGAAATGCTTTGAATAGTTAGAACATACATAATAGATAAAGGTGTATTTAGAATGATGTGAGATATTATGTGAAAACGTGATATATAAAACTAGGGTAATTAGTTTTTTCATATATATATGTTTTTCCATTATTAGATATAAAAATAGATGTATAATTGAATGGAAAATGGTTATTTTTAGAATTAACCATTTTGGATTATGTTTTGATTTTTTGATATTTATGTTTTCATGGCTTGTAAAGTCTCGTGCTATAATTGATATATATATAAAGATATTTCTAGTGCTGCAATAATCCTTATTTTGGATGGGTTATACATAGTATTATACTATAATTGTTATATTGTGTGGGATAATCTATGTCTCGTGTTGTAAGGATTATATTGATTAAGATCTACCCAATCCCATTCAACAATGCATATATTGAGTGATCCCTACACAGAATCATGTTGAAAGGATTATACTAAGCATTATTATTTTATCCCCATTATGTAATTCTTATAATGTATACATATTCTATAATTGTACGATTTTATCTTGATTTATAGTTGTGGTTGTCACGGTTGTTCCACACGCTCGTAGATATCAGGACAATGTTCCAATGAAGGTTAATTGATGTGTTTTATTAGTTTGTTAATTAATATATATTTTTTATCACTAAATATAATTCACTTATTAGGAGGCTTGTTTTGTTTAGACATCGTTCTGTTGACCTACTGGGTTTTACTCACACCATATTCAGGTATCTGTTTTGTACTCAAGAAGAGTGCATCGAGATATGTGTGGACTAGGTAAGGGGACCGTGTTGTTGATTATTGATTTCTATATAGGAAAGAGTCTTATGGATGAAAAAACATGGGGATTGGGATTGGGGACTCTTGAGATTACTCTTTCTAATAATTTATTTTATTTATTTTATGTTGACATTTAGATACATCATAACTTGTAATTTCATGAGTCATTGTTATTAGATTGTTGGATTCTCCATTAGATACTATCTGTATGAAATATTGTTTAAAATATTATCCATTACACTAATATTTAATATATTTTTTTACTATTATAAAGTGTTTAACGCAATACAAGGAATTATACTCCTCCCACTATATCCATCACACCCACACTACTAGTTCAAAGCCACTAACGTATGGGTGGAAAACTTGTGGTCTCATTACTAACATGATTTTCCCATGTGTGAGGTTCTAGATATGGGGATGTTATATAATCTATAACCATTTCATTCTATAAGATAAGGCATCCTAGTCCCTTCATTACTCAATTACTATATATTAAAAATAATTTTCTATTTATGGGTATTGTAGTCACATGTGCATCCACTAATCTACACTTCACATCCAAGAACTTTTCCTCACAATCCAATTTCAAGAGCATGAAGGATTCCTTCTGAGTTAACATTTTAATTTCATTTCCTATAATTTTTTTGATTAATGATCAATAATGTAACACCACCCCCCTCCCTCATTGGATTGAGGAGGCGGTGAGGGTTACTTGGCCTTATGGGATGTACCCAAGGCGCCAAAGTCTGTCAATAAATGATGAGGGCTCCGAGAAAAAATTGGGGAATGATTTTCCCTTAAGAAAAAACCATCCAAACAATCCCCCAACAATCACTATATGATGCATGTCAATAAAACATTCAAGCTTGTATTCTCAAAGGACAACCAAGTTGTTCAAAAATACATCCCAAAACCAATTCAACTAGACATGTCCAACAACATCAGTGTAAAATGTGGAAACTAAACAACCACACCCCACAAGGCACGACACCACCACAGCTCCACACTAAGCTCCATGCACCAAGCTCCACCATGACATCACAATGCTCTATTAATAGAGGGAGATGCCTTACCTTTTCCCACACCATGGTACATGACATTTGCAATTATAAAAGAGTGTCAAAGCAGGGGGTGTGTACTAAAACTCAGTAGGTTTTCCCCAAATTACTTCCCTACACATGCCACTAGGATAAAACTGTTAGGACATTTATATAAAACAATTTATATAAAATAGTCACAAGTGATAACATTTCCATAATCCAAACATGCCCTTACCAAGCCTTCACACCCAAACCAAGCAACCAAGGGAAAGCCAAAAAAACATGCCACAAGCCATATCATCATGTACACCTTAGCACATCAATTTCCACCTTGCAAATCAATGCATGACAAAACAACCATAAGAACCAAATGGTGGAGCTTCCGTCCAACCCGTTCACCCATTCATACCAAGCGGCACTTCCAGTCCAGTTATCATTGATAGTGGACCATCCATCCACTATCCATACCCTTTTTATAGTTGTACTTCTCGTCAATTCCACACAACATTCCAATCAATCACAACCAAGAATATTACCCACCAAGGTCACAACATCAAGTAATCACCCAATTCCATTGCATATCAAGCCACTACAATAAATCACCTTTTTATTGAAAACCATTTTTTTCATGCCAAAAAACCCTTCAATAAAACAAAATCTTTATTGAAAACCATTTTCCATCGACCATTTTCCCAAACCAATCTCAACAACCCATTTTAAAATCTCCATTTTAAAATCCACAACAATAGCATTTCACCATAAAACCTCATTATCCCCAAAAATCCCCAAATGGAATTTCAACCAACTTTGAACATCTACATAATTAATTTCAAGCCAACAAAATTAATTGTAATAAAAAACAACTAGCTCTAACCATGTGGAGTCGAGATAGAAGCCACCAAACTTTAGTGTTCTTTAGAAATCGACCCACAAGCAACCACACATCAAATCCAGTGAATGCACCAACAAAACCACTCTAGATCCCCATCCCTAACATTCAAAATCCTTAAAAACATCATACAAGGAAACCACAACCCTAGATCTACACACAAAAAGTGTAGATCTAGAAAACCATGAAAGAGGGAAGGGCAGATCTTGAGGAAGACACAATGAAATCATGAGAGAAAACATACCCGAGAGCAATCTCCTTCAAAACAGTAATAAAACTTTTAAAAATGCTTCCAAAATGATTGGGAATGCTCCTCCACCCCCTGAGAACCAAAGAACCTAAGTGAGCCCTAAGTGGGAGGAAGTTTGGAGTGAAATAGGTTAAGACTGAGGGATTTGGGGACTTATAACCATATTTTTATGTGGCTGCATGGTTAGTCCGCACAGTTTGGAAAATCGTGCGCTAATCGTGTGCACGGTACTACCTTGGGAGAAAGGGTCCACACAGTTTCCTCTCATGGTTTGGAAATTCGTGCATAGGTCATGAGAAGCCTACTATCTCCCCCTTCATGGTTTCCTAGAGCATCCGCACGGTTTCCACTAACTGTGCTCGAACCATGCACCCATAGAAAAGCCTCCAAACTCATCCAAAACCATTCCGAACTATCCCAACCACTTACCAAATCATCCCATGCACTTTTAACACATAAAAAATTCAAAAACAGGCCACATACCTCAAAACAGGGGTACTACATTCTCCACACCAATGGAATTTCTGTCCTCTGAAAGTAGGGAAACCACCCTTTACCGAAAGAGCTCTGGCGTCTGCTCGACCATTTAATTCTCCAACTACCAAGTATCCTCTTGAATCTGACCATGTTTCCATAAAACAGAAACTAAAAAGATGATTTTACCACACAAGAATTTCTCTTGCCAATCCACAACCCGCACTGGCATGTGCACTAATGAAGAATATGGTTCTAGCTTAATGTGATCCCATTGAATCACATGTTCATGATCTAGCTGATACTTTTTCAACTGCGGAACATGAAACATGATGTGCACCACACTGAAACTAGTCGGTAAAGCCAAACGATAAGCCGCCTCACCAACCCGCTCAAGAATCCCAAAAGGACCTATATACCTCGGAGATAAATTTCCCTGCTTCCCAATCCAACAATGTCGCAACCTAGGAGAGATCGTCAAGAAAACATGATCACTCAACTTGAACAAAAAAAGTCATCGAAGATGATCCACATACGATTTCTGACAAATATGAGCCATCTCTATTATATTCCAGATCATCTTGATCTTCTCTGTAGTCTCCTGGACAAGGCTCGGTCGAACTATCGAGGACTCACCTGTTTCCACCCTACATAGTGGAGAATGACATGGCCACCCATACAATGCTTCAAATGGAGCCAAATGTATGGATGCCTGATAACTGTTATTGTACGAGATATCAACCAATGACAAGTGATCCTCCCACGAGCCACTAAAATCCATGACACAAGCCCGCAACATATCCTTTATATTTTGTATCATCCTCTCGGATTGACCATCCTTCTGAGGGTGATACGCTGTACTCATCATCAACTGTGTCCCAAGGGCTTGCAGTAAGGATTTCTAGAAACAAGATGTTAACCTTGGATATCTATCTAATACAATTGAAACTGGAACACCATGCCTCATTACTACCTCCTGGATATTGATTTTGGAGAGATCCTCCACCGTATGAGATTCACAAATTGGAATGAAATGGGTCGACATTGTTAGCCGATACACCATCACTAAAATGGCATCATGATTTCTGACCGTTATTGGGAGACATGTAACAAAATCCATCGCTATCTACTCCCACTTCCAAATAGGGATTGGTAAAGACTGCAACATTCATGCTGGCCTCGGATGCTCTGCCTTGACCTGCTGACAAGTCAAGCATCTCGAAACAAACTCAGACACTCTTCTCTTCATACCAGCCCACCAAAACTCTGCTTTCAACGCTTTATACATTTTCTGAATTCCAGGATGAATATTCCACCTGGAATGATGAATCTCCTTGAGAATATTTTCATGAAAAGCAACTGGTATAACCATCCGATTCCAAAAAAACAAAACTGAATCTCCATTCAGTTTCTAACACTCAATTGTCTCCCCACCATTGAGTCTCGACCCCATGCTCACACACTCAGAATCAAAAATCTGTGCCTCTATTACCAGGTCAACCAAGTGAGCAATCAACAAAACTGGAAAGAATACTTCCCTATCACCATGGTCCTCATATTTCAACCGCATGTCAGCTATAACCGACATCAAGTGCCAATGGTATGATGCATGTTTCACCACCTGAGCATATGATTTTATACATAATGCATATGCCACTGAATTTCCCTTACCCTGTGTGTACATCAAGTCAAAATCAAACATCTGAAGATATTACATCAATCTCCTTTGCCTCATGTTCAAATCCCTTTGTGAGAAAATGTGTTTTCAGCTCTTATGATTTTTATATACAGTGAATTTCTCACAGAATAGATAATGATGCCACACTTTCAAAGCATGGACCACAGCTTCCAACTCCAAATCATGAGTTGGGTAGTTCTTCTCTTTCACCCTCAACTTCCATGATCCATACACAACCACATGATTCCCTTGCATGAGAACGCACCCCAACCCTGATCCCGATGCATCACAATACACCACGTACCCTTTTCCAGGTTCTAGAAAAACCATGATTGGTGCTGATGTAAGGCAACCCTTCAGCTCTTAGAAACACTGCTGACACTATTCATTCCACTAGAATGTAACATCCTTTCTTGTCAAAGATGTCATCGGCGAGGCCAAATGTGAAAATTCACAAACAAAACACCGATAATACCCAGCTTAACCAAGAAAACTCTGTATCTCAAAGACATTATTTGGCAGTTTCCACGAGATAACAACCATTATCTTTTCTAGATCCACTAAATCTATGTATCACAAACACATTCTTTGGCCAAGAAAATGAACTTCAGGTATCCAAAAGTCACACTTTGACATTTTTTCATACAACCGATGATCCCTCAAGATCCCCAGCACTGTCTCCAAGTGTTGCTCATGATCCACTCTTGTCTTCGAATACACCAAAATAACATCTACAAACTCCACCACAAATGAACCAGGATATCTCTAAAAAACCTGACTCATCAATGCCATGAACACTGTTGGCGCATTCGTTAGACCAAAGGGAATAACCACATATTTATAAAGGCCATATCTACATCTGAAAGCTATTTTAGGAATGTCGTCCTTCCTCTCCCGCAATTGATGATATCCCAGCCTCAGGTTGATCATGGAGAACCACTAGGCTCCACAAAACTGATCGGAAAAAACACTAATTTGTGGAATTGGATATCTATTCTTTATCATAACTTGGTTAAGTCTATGATAATCAACATAGAGCCTCAAATATCCATCCTCCTTTTTCACAATCAACACCGGTGCTTCCCACAAAGACATGCTAGTCCAGATAAACCCTTCGTTTTCTAACTCTTCCAACTAGACTTTCAGTTCCTACAATTCATCTGGTTCCATCCGATAAGATGGAAGTGAGATAAGACTGGTCCCCAGAAGGAGATCATTCAAAAACTCCACTTCTCTTACGAGAGGTAACCCTGAGATTTCTTCAAGAAAAACATCCATGAACTGATCTACCACTGCTGGAATAATAGTACATTCAACACACTCTACTGATTCCAACGAAAATACCACCAACTAATAGGATAACATACCCACTGCTGGTGCCAACAAACATGTTTCACCCTTCCTTTCATGAATTTCTCATTTATAAAGATGTCTAACGCCATTGTGTGTCGTTAAAGCCACTGTCTGCGCATTACAATCAATGTGGGCCTTAAAATCCACCATCCAATCCATTCCTAGGATTACATCATACCCATCCATCTCAAGCACTATGAAATTCCAGGTTTTCTCAACCTCTCCCACAACAATACAACATGCTCTACACAAGAAATCTCGACACTCTCTTTGACTCATCAGAGATTGATGTTTTAAAACTGAGGGAATCATTTCTACCCTTAATCCCAACAAATCAACCACACATGCAACAATAAAATAGTGTAAAGAACTCGTATCAAACAGAACTTGCATCAAGGAAGAATTTAAAAGAATATAACCTCGCACTGTGGATGGTTTTGACTGATCATCCACCCCAATCTTCTCATCCTTGAACAATTCCTTTGTCACCACACTCTGCTCTTTATTTCTTTGCTGAGGCGTTGTGGTATTCTGAGAATCACCATGACCCACTTTACTCTGCTGACGAGGGGTGTGATGCTATGCCCATCCCATCGAAGCATACGACGTCTCCGATCCATGAGAAGTGTAATGCGCTCCTGACCTTGGATCATTCCAACAACAATGATGCAAATACGGCATCTTCTTATAATTATGACATGCTCGAGGTTGTTCCATATAATATTTTCTTTATGTGGCTCGTTGAACCACACTGAAAACATCCTGGCTTTCTCTAGAGCTTTGGAGGAAGATTTACCAATTATGCCATCGTATTATATGCCATATTCCCACCCTGTTAATAAGTTTAACACCTTAATTTGACCCTATCGTTAGAGTTACCACTATTCCCCAAGGGTAACACCATGCTTCCTCCACCTGGAGCGCCCAACAAATCCCGCTCAGCCACCGAGGATCTATTCACCATCTTTGTGTATTCATCTATACATAGTACTTCTATATTTGAACATATTTCATGCCTTAAACCCACTTCAAATATCCTTTCCTTCAACTACATCTTACTCTCCACCTTGGGTGAAAACCGCACTATGTTCATAAACATATATGCATACTCTATCACATACATATCCTCTTGCTTTAAACTGAAGAAATCAGCCGTGCGCTGATTTCTGAACATATGTGGGTAGAATTGTTTATTAATGAATTCCTCAAAGCCTTCCCACGTCATACCCTGGTCCGTTCCCTCATGAACTACTAACTCCCACCACTGAAGGGAATGATCATCCAACATATACGTGGCCAACTTCACTTTTAACTCTACCAGAGTTCCCAAGAACTTGATGATCTTGTTCATTCTATTCATCCATGCTTCTGCCCTTTCTGGCAGTGAATCACCCCTAAAGATGGGTGGATTTTTCTTTTGAAACAGAACCTCATGATCCACATGCCTTTGATCATCCATTTTATTTCCACTTTCCACGGCTTGAAAGCTTTCACTATTCTTTGCACTAGCTGCTAGTTCACCATAGGCTCAGGTGCTACCACATTTTCAGCAGCCTCCTTCGGTTTGTCTCTACGACACCGACCTGGTTCCATTTCTATAAACAGAAAAAAACAACCATGAGTCTCATTTCTGTAGACATCACAAAATCCCATTTCAAATCACATTACACAACATAATCACAACAAGGCTTTCCACCTTTTCAACATGTTCCATGTTTCACCATTTTGAAAATCAAACAATTTTCAAAATATAAAATTTATTCACATTACAATTTCAATCATTCATATCACATCATAAATCATTATTCCTCAATGAAATATGCATTCTAGAGGGATTCATTTCAATCATTCATGTCATGCAAATATCATTGGATACACCCACGATAAGGAGATATCGAATAACTACAAGTGTCTCCAAAACACTTATGCACCCAACTCCCTGGTAATATGAATTTCAGTATAAAAGGGTTAGATATGTCCTTTTATACTATACATTCCATGTTCGGACAATCCTACTCCCTGCTACCATCCCGACACAAAGAATATACCACAACGAATGTCAACACCAAATCCAAGAATCAACTCCAAAATACCGAAAATGATGATAGCACTTGTAACACCCAGCCCGTATTTCATTGGCTTGAGGAGGTGGTGAGGGTTACATGGCCTTAAGAGATGTTTCCAAGGCACCAAATGCTGCAAATAAATTTCGAGGCCTTGGAGAACAAATTGGGGAACGATTTTCCCTTTAGAAAAAACCAAACAAACAATCCACCAAAAATTACTATATGATGCATGTCAATAAAACATTCATGCATGTATTCTAAAAGGACAACCAAGTTGTTCCACAATACATCCCAAAACCAATACAACTAGACATGTCCAACTACATCAGAGTACAATGCAAAAACTAAACAACCAAACCCCACAAGCCAAGACACCACCACAACTCCACACTAAGCACCAAGATCCAAACTCCACCATGACATCACAAAGCTCCACTAAAGGAGAGAGATGCCTTACCTTTTCCCACGTCATGGTAAACGACATCTGTAAAGACACCACATTGCCAAAGTAGGGGGTGAGTACTAAAATTCAGTAGGTTTTCCCCAAATGACTTCCCTACACACACCATTTGGATAAAACAATTAATATATTTAAATAAAACAATTTATATAAAATAGTCACAAGTGAGAACCCATCTCTCAAATATCCACACATGGGACGTTGGGTGGATGTGGGCCCCAAAAACATCTTCCCATGGGAGGAAATAAAATCAATGATATATAAAATTGTTCCAACAATTTTATTTAACTATTTCAAACTTCCCCAAAAAATAATGTCTCAACCCGCATAAAACGCAACTGCTGTAAAGGTCCCTTTAAGAAAATACTAGTGTAGTGAGTTCATCAATGTCCTCAAATTTCAATTCCGAGCACAGGTTCAAAAGATATAAAAAACACGCATGTACGTTTACTGAATGTACCCGAACGAAACTACAAAAATTGATTCCGGGCACACCGGGCATCAAAATCTGGTGCCGTCAAAAACTACGGACTCGTAAAATTTCAATGAAAATAAGAATACAATTTCATGAAATTTCCAGGTTTTTACATTACTCCCACCTTAGGGATTTACATCCCCGTAAATCTAAAACACACCATATGGAAACAAAAGGGGTACCAAGAATGCATCTGAGCCACCCGCTCCCATGTGCTCACCATGAGGTTCCCGTGCAGCCAGAAAAAGCGCACCAGAGGAATCGACCATTCGCGTAGAACCCACTCCTATCAATTCTCAATCTATACTGGAACCTTCATGAATGTCTCCCTGTCATCAATATCTAGCTTTCCATGGTCGATGTTGTGGAACTGGTAGTGCATGTATCGCCTCAGCTGAGATACGTGGAAGACATAATGCACCCAGTGCAACTGAGGTGGAAGGGCCATATGGTAAGCCACATCGCCTACTCTGTTGAGGACTTGGAAAATTACTATGTAATGTCGGGATAACTTGGCACCCCAACCAAATAACTTTTTACCTCATTGAGGTGAGACCCATAAGAAGATCTGGTTGCCATCCTCAAACTCCAGTGATCTTCGTCTCCTATTATCATAAGACTTCTGTCTTCTCTGGCATGTCTTCATCCACTACTAGATGATCTGCACCTTCTCCATCGAAGCCTGAGTCACTCTCTGGTTCTAATTGTTTGGAATCCATCACTATCCACAAAAGATATCTGAATCATGGCCTGCTGCTGTCTCACCTCTCCAAACAGCTGAATGTTTGATCTCCTACTAAGAGAATTTGCTACAACATTTTCCTTCCCAGGAGTATGGAATATCTCAAAGTCATAGACCTGTAGGAACTGAAGCCATGGATTCTATCTCAGGTTCAGGTCCTTCTATGAAAAGACACACCTGAGACTATTGAGTTTAGAGTAAACTGTAAACCGTTCTCTCAACCAACAATGGGTGAGACTAGCCAATTGTATGAAATCATCTCCACCCTTCTTTGTCTATGTTCTATAAGAGCTGCTGAGATTTATCCTCTGCTGAAAAGTGAAATTTGGTCTCATCCCCTAGATGAACCACGTTCTTTTCCTAATACAGTCAATCCTGACATGAACGGTACTATATCATGCCATATACGACATCGCAATGCCTCGATGCTACTACTAAGAAATTCAACTGTTACTCTCGCCTCCAAGGGTTGAGTCACACTGTCAGCATCAGTGTGTGGTTACTAGGTCTCCTCTAGTAGAAATCTCACAAGTGAGGATCAAGTCAACAGTTTTAACCGGATCCTCTTAGTATCAACCACAAAAAATGGACTGGAAAGTAAACCTCAAAAAGATAAGTGTCTTTTATTACTACAACTCAAAGTACAAAGACACATAACAACCACAAACAACAAAAACACAGAAATTAAAAGCACCAAGAAAAAAATGCCTCCATGCCTGGAACTAGTCTCGCTCCTATCCACCTGCTTCCAGAGCTCCATAGTGGTATGCTTCAGCTACCTGAAGTTGTTCTCTCACATATCAACCTGTTCCCGTCGGTCGGGGTGGACATCATGGTGGTGGTGGTGGCAACACCTTGAAGCGTCATCCACGACCAGCTGCATGACCATCTCCTCTACCTCGGACTCCTGCTCCTTCTTGTCTGCATCGATCGAACCTCTGCCTTTTCTTGGGAGGTCATTCTTCTATCTGCTGATCGTCTGCACGGCTGGTCGGACCGTCACGAGCCATGTGACATTTTCCGCTGCATGAGTAACACAGCTTGGAAGGTCTAGCTCTGTCTCTAACCTGGGTGCCCTGTAGTACCGACATTGAGTCATGTGGTTGACCACCTGTAGGTATGGTCCTCTTGGACCTCTTCTCCATCTGTCTACTGCTAGCTGTAGAAGACTATGCTTCATGCCGGCTAGTGGTGGGTCCCGTTACTAGAGACTGCTCAGCAAGGAAACTCTCCACTAAGACTACTCTCTCCAACACCCCCGTCTGTGTTGGGATGCTGTGGGAGACAATTGAAGCTCTAATATCTTGCTTGATTCCCTGCACAAAGGTCTAGGTTCTGAGGAATGAGTCTCGTACCATATCAGTGGAGTAGGGTGAGAGGTCGGTGAACCTCGCTGAGTACTGTTCCACCTTCATGCTACCCTGATGAAGATGCAGTATCTCTTGTATAAGCACTGCTCGAAGGTTGGATGGTACAAACTCCGCCCAGAACAGGCTCTCAATGTCTGCACATAAAAGTGTTTCCTCATCATGCATCTGGAGCATCAGGCTGCAGCATCTGCATGCTGATGCCTGAAGAAGGCTGGCATAAAGGATCACCATAAAGTCTGCTGGCATCCCTACTAGCCTGAAAAGTCTCACCACAGCCTCCATCCAATCCTCATCCACCCGTGAGTTCGTCTATCACTAGAACATGGGTGGACTCTATCATTGGAACTCGTACAACGTTCTCAAGTGGCATGCATCGCCTACTACTGGGGATGGTGGCATAAGTGGTCTAATGGGTGGTAGTACCACTGGTGCCTCCAATGGTGACTCAAATGGATGAGGGCCCTATACATAGGCCTTGTCGATCGACGACCTGTCAATACGTACAACTCTCAGAGCTATAGCTGGTCGTCCACAGGGAGGCATCCTGAAAGAAACAAATGCCACACGGTCAAAGACTATACCTGGTGAGATGACCTGGATTGAGATTACTTAAAGAAAACTTTTGAAAACACACACAGTATCAGTGTTTTCATGAACTGAGTCAAAAATCAGAAGTCAGGGTCTTGATGTATGGATACGTCGGTCACCAGCTCCATCACTGGACTCCCTGAACTAAAAACCACACTTAGTACCCTTAACACTATTTCTTCATATAAAAGAAATATTAGAGTCTTGAGTTATGTGGTAGAACTGACGTCCTCTAAAACCATTTTGTCACGACCTGTCCCCCGGGGCCCGTGTCGTAACTACCCCAAGCCCTCCTTCTATAGTCCAAGGGCTGGTGACTAGCATCAAAGTCGTAAATCCCTATTAATGGGAAGGCATCGCCTTTAAAAAAGGTAAACTCACACAACCAGAGAACAAGGGGAAGAAACTACTAATTAATGCATTATAATATGTGTTTTTAAAGTACAATGGGGCTAGAAATCCAAGCCCAATAGGAAGGTACATCTACAATTGAAAGAAAAGTACAACTGAAAAGACAACAAGTGAATGTTGAAGCAGCTCCTGGATCGTCCTCCGGGTTTCTACCTGATGGGTAGGTATAGATTTCATCCTTAACACTCCACGTCTATCTGTCCACTCCATGTGTCATCACAATGAGTGTACATATCCGGGTATCGTCTAGTCCTCATACACTCTACCTTGATCAACACTGTCTGTCATCTGCATCCAACACAACGAGGTGCGAGCTTTTCTCATGTAGGGGTGAGTATAACGATACTCAGTAGGGACCCCAGGACCCTCATGGTCTCACTAAATCCAAAAAGGATAATCCAAAAAAAAATATCTCAACAGATAAACATTACATAGGTATATTCCCATACATATAACTATGTTATCATGTAACCCATCGCAATCATGAGGAAAACACAAAGTTCATTGACTCAGCTCAAACCAGGATTTTTATTCATGATGTTGGAAACACGGCTGCTGGAGAACTCCTCCTATATCGAGCATAGTAGTCCTTCCACGACTCAGAGGTGCTACTCACTAACCTCATACTGCTGATGTACTCCACCTCTGTCGAGTACCACAGGTCTTCCACCCTAACACAGTAGTGTTCCCCACCATGGGTCTGCTGCCACAATACAGTAGTGATCCCTCTAATAGCATATAGACGAACTCCTCCTGTCGAGTATCGCGGGTCTTCTGCCACAACACATTAGCACTCCTCCACCATGGTTCTGTCGCCCTAACATAGTATCGATCCCCACTGGGCTATTCGAGTCACTACGAATCGAATCAGACAAATAGTCATCAGGTCTCAGCCAGCTACATGGTCTCCGTACTCAGTATGATCATCTCCGTGAGGATCTGCTCCATGAGCTACTGGTCGACACTCCAAGTGTCACAAAGTCCCATGAAGAAGTATCTCAAACGACCACCTCGTCATTGCGGTCTCAACGCAACAGACGACATGTCAATCAGATTCTCGGTCTGTGAGGTATTAACCTTTTTATCCGGGGGCCCAGTTGGTTTCATGTACGAACCAACCCGACAGTATCTCAATTATACCCCAAACTCCCATGTGGTATACTCAATGGAACCGTTTTCTCAATGTGATTACCAACGCCACTAACAGTTCGTCAAACGAACGTCCGGTCTGAGAGTTATTGGCATTTCCGTTCTAGGTGCCCGGTTGTTTTTTAAGTAAAAACCATCCTGACCATACTCCAACTATGTCCGAACAGCAATAGGAGTATGCCAAACGATCCGTCTCAACAAAAGGGAACCAACATAATTAACGGAATGTCAATCGGATATCAGGCCCTTATGTTATAAGCATTTCCGCTCTGAGGGCCCAGTTGGTTTTGGGTTTGAACCAACCCGACCATATTTAACTTTTCCGAAACCCTGAGTGTAATATATCGAAACGACCCTCTTGATCCATGGATTCCTACTCAAGTGATGGTGCATCGATCGGAGGTCTATATCTCATGATATGGCCGTTTAAACGAATCTGGTTCGAAAAAGGGGGGTCTGGGCCCAGTTCGACCCGGCCCAACCCGCCCTTCGTCGGCCCAAACCAGGTCTACACAACCCGGGTCCGGGTCCGGCTTGGCAGGGCGCGGCCCGGCCCACAGCTGGCAGCAGCTCGACCAGCCTGGCCGACCGGGGGGCACGACCTCCCCAGCTGGGGCGGCTTAATGCTGTGCCTCCCCATTATCTGAAACAACAAATTCGTTCCAGTTCATCCCGCCGCCGTTCGCCATTGTCGCCGACACCTTCCGCGGACCACCGAACGCGCTCCAGTTTTCCTATTCGCCCACCGTCTACGCCTGCATCTCTCTTGGGACATGCTCTTCAATACGACGACTTTCAATCAAAGTTGCGGCCCTATTTCGTCATCACCCGTCAATCCGCGCATAGACGAACAACCAGTGAGGGTCGTCACCCATCAATACGCGCATAGAACGAATAACAATTTTATTGAAATAAAATTGAAACAATCCACCCTACCTTGGAAAAGATTGATGATAGTCAAGCGTCGTGGATGAAGGTGTCAATTCTGTCGTCATCGGAGTGCACCCGAAGAAGAAGTGGTGTCGCCTCTCTTGTCGCGGAGAAAAGATAAGAAGGCACATTGTCGTTCTTCATGAAATTGGCATTCTTCATTTATGAGAGTGTCATTCTTCTTCAAATGCGTTCTTCGTCGAAGTGGGTGGTGTTCTTTCTTTGAGAGAAGAACACCCTTCTATATTTCTCCTGAGCTCCCCAAAAATTCCAACACAACTAGTGCCAAAATAATATAATAGAAAATATATTATTTTATTCACACATGTTATTCAAAAATCAAACAACTTAATTAAATTAAGAGGATGAACTCATTAATTAAAAAGTGTTGGCATACATTTAAGAGGGGTAGAGGGAGGTAAATAGTTCCCATTAAAAAGGAGAAGTTTTCACATTAAATGAAAGCTCAAAGATTCAACAGGGGTTAAAGTGGATTTGGAGAGATTTATGGGAGGTGAAAGGCTGGGGCTAATGTGGGACCCACCTCTCAAATATCCACACATGGGAAGTTAGGTGGATGTGGGCCCCACCAACGACTTCCAATGGGAGGAACTAACTTCTATAGATATATAAAATTTTTCCTAAAATTTTATATAAATATTTCCAATCTCCCCAAAAATTAACTCTCAACCCGAATAAAACCCAACTACTGTAAAGGTCCCTTTATGAAAATACCGGTGCTGCGAGTTCATCTATTTCCTCATATTTCAATTCCGAGCACCGGTTCAAAAGATATAAAAACCTGCATGTACTTTTACTGAACGTACCCGAACAAAACATCAGAAATGGATTCCGAGCACACCAGGCCTCAGAATTAGGCACCGTTAAAAACTGCGGACTAGTTAAATTCCAAAGAAATGAAGAAAAAAAATTTCATTGAAATTTCTGGGACTTTAAAATACATTTTTAATTTTAATGAAAAAATATGTGCATCAAAAGACGAAACAGTTGGGTGAATGAATGTCTTGTCAATATTCAACATGATTTTCATCATTAATTCATTTATCTCAACCAATTCTATCTAATAAGGATTTTTAGAAATAGGTCGAGCCATAAGTATGAGTTAAATTTAGAACTCAACTACACAACTTAGTAAAAATTGTTAAATCTTCCAAAATGTTATAAAAAATACACGTGCAATAGAAATATCATTATTTATAATTTTATCACCAACCATTTAAGATAAACACACTCTGGAATGTAAATAATTACCAAAACAATTGATGTTATTTCCATGGAAAAACATTTTCATGTTCTCACTAAGAGAATATCATTGAATTTTGTGGAATATCATGAATGGCATCACATACATGGAAAATTATGTTGTATTTATATATGGATGTCAAATGCATTCATTAGCTATTGTGATATTCAATTTTAAGAACATTGATAATATTTTGTGGATGTACATTATCGAAAACATGAATTATAGGGGACCATATACATGGGATGGGGTCAACCTACTATTAATGGTCTCATTGATATTCCCACATGAAATATAATGTGTGGAATAATTATAACCATAAAAAAATATATAAATGATTCAATATATTGAGTGTAAAATAAGATGTTATTAGTTATTGAGTGGATGATTAGTGTAACGTTAACAATTTTATTATTGCAACACATCTAAAATTTTCATCACATAATAATTCATTTTCCCATCAATAGAAAAGGTGGTTTATGTTGGTCATTTTTATTAACCCTTAGATTTGGATACATGTAAACATGATTACCAAACTCCTCTAATTGAAACACATATCTGTGTTGTGTGCATTTAATGGATCTTTCTTATTATTATTATAATTAGATATCTTCCTCCAATAACATCGACATTCATCTTCTCTATGACCATTGATTTCACAGATAAAAAATTTATTAGACTCATATAGAAAATTACTCAATGCTTTTATCTACACATTGAGCATAAGTGAAGGTCCATATACTTCCCTCCTGGGTTTTTAGTGTTTACCTTGGATTCAATCTTTCATATATAATCCAAACCATGTGATTAACAGGACAATCCAATCATTATTTCCAACATAAATGAAAAATGAACAAATCCATCATAGATAGAAAATTTCATTATGGAAAATATACTTAAAATACATGGTTTTAATCCAATTATGAATTGTTCAACCTTATATGTTATGTGTGTGGCACAATTATAATGATTGGAAAAAATGTTTACCCAATGATTTTTTATTCCTAAGTGGAAATGAACAGTCCATAAAAAAATAACCATTTTTTTGAAATATTTCAAAAAAATGGTAATGGAATAGTTTTTGTATGTTTTAGCACTTAGCTTTTTAGTTTAACCCATCAAAAAACCCATTTCCTCTTACCCAAGAAAAATTATTTTTTTATATTAATTTGTACGTTTTATATAAAATACTTAATTCCTAATGAAAATATGAAATATATTTTAATTAATTATATATAAATATGTCTAAATTTTTAATTTAAAATTATTCCCTCAAATGTGATGAAAAATAAATTTATTATAAAAAATATTCAAAATTTTAAGAAAAAAATTTATATCAAAATTCCATAAGCGAATGACAACAATAACCTCAATTTGTTATAAATATATATGAATTAATTAATGTTTTTAAATAACTATAACACAATAATATACCATACTTATTCATTAATTGAAATGTTAGTTCTCAATAAAAACTTATATTTTTTCATTATTCATCAAAAAAATGAATCCTTCTAGAAAAACACCAAAAAATCACCCAAAGATAATTTTTTACTTGTTGATTTATAAAATTATGATTATTTTATGATTTCAATAGTATAATATTATCATAAATTAGCATTATTATCATTTAAAATAACAAATAAAAACAATATTCTTCAGAATATAGTATTATTCACCATATATCGACTTTAAAAAAAATAAGAACATTATATATATACATATATAATATTTGCATAAAACCATTATACATAATACTTAATATTATATAAAATTTCTATATAGATAATTAAAATTTATAGATAATACTTTTTTTTAAATAACAACATTAATAATATATGATTGTTTGTTGAACCTGAGAGTAACATATATCCCAAACAAAAGGTAGTGTTTTGTGTTGCATAATATATCAATGAAAAATATTTTACATGAAAAATAATTCTTATTTTTTTCATTTATACATTAATAGGGTTGTTCATCTAATATTTATCTTAGGGGGATATTAATTTAACTGAGGTTATCTAATAGTTTATTCCAATTAACCCTTATATAATGAAGCTCTACTTGGGATTGTTTAAGTTATAATCCCAGTGATGAAATGACCCACAAAATATCTGATAAATGGGAAACACAAAGAACCACATTACATATTGAGTCTAATGTTTCTCCATTATAGACCAATTATCTTTCTTCTTTCCTATTTATATAAAATAATTTCAAATGAATCATTATTACCAATAGTTATAATTCCCAATATTCATCGTGGATAATTGTATTGCTTGAAAAAGATTATTATGACCAGTGGTTATCTAATAGAGAAAACTAGATTTTAAATTATCTTAGTACCAACTATATATATAGTTATCAATTTCCATACTTCATCACATAGTATAATGGAACTGTACATCACATGATAATTTCAATATGATTGAAAAATATTCTATTTTTTTGAAATATTTATTGAAAGGGTGATCATCATGAGAGAATTTGTGTTTTTGTTGTTTAACACTATTTATATAGTCTTATATTTTGTTTATCTACATTTACTATTTTTAGTTGTTATCATCCAATTTTTCTTATGATGTGTAATGATCATGTAAAATTTAATGGGTTTAGGTTATCAAAATAAATTAATTAAATTTTTATAATACATAAACAATTTTCTTAAAAATGTGATGATATTTTTAGTTTTCACAAGTTCACACAAAGAAATACATCAACCAAAATTTTTGTCATGCCTCAAAAAATGGGTTTATTTATCATTATTCACTTATTATTTTTCCTGATATTATTCGTTGAACATATAATTTTCCCCGAATATATTCATGAAATTGTTTTTCATGTTTCAAATTAATTATTAAAATTATTCACACACACATTTTTTTCTATTATATGATAGTTTACATTACATTTCAACAACAAATGTGTCAATAATATGTATTAGATCTTACATATATATTCATGAGAGGTAAATATGATTGTCATCATGGAATGAGATATGATTTGGATCTTCTTTTTCTGGTAATAATCTATTTCAAAACACCATATAATATAAAATGGTGTGATGTAACATTAACCTAGCTTCCCTTGGTTTCAAAATCCCATAATAATGTCCATTGTGATATTTAAATGATTATATGTTCCCAAACATGATGTTCAAATTTAATCCTTCTTTCTTCAACATATTTGTTTTTAATATGAAAAACCATTATATGTATGTAGATTACATCAGTATTAAATTTACTATTTTTAATTATGGAATGAACCAATTTTATTTTCCTACATTAATCCAATCATAATTGGTTTCAAAATATATTTCAATGATGTTATTAAAAAGGATCTATTTTTATTATCATATTGGAACCTCTATTGTAGGAGATATCAAAATAAAAAATATATTTATCCTGAATCAATATAAAATCATGGGAGTTGGAACCTAATATGTCTCTTAATTATCCAATATCCCATATATAATTTACATAATTTTATATAATATCGTTTATGTTATAGTTTAAATCAATATTATTTTGAGGGATCCATGAAAAAAAGAAGAGAAACATTGATCTTGGTCTGAAAATATTGATTGTGGAATCCCAAGTTATCTAATCACTTCATGAAAATAAAAATAATCAGATGACATAAGTGATAAATACTCTAATATACTAATAAAATAAGATGTCTCTTATTTCCTATGAATTGTTACCCATATAGAGTTATTCCAGTCTGGTGTAATAGGATATGCAGCCAAAAATACCATAATGATGTTTTCTTACATCCATATAGTTTTGGAAGTCGTTTAAAACAATAAATTGTGAAAATATCACCTTTATTTTCATAGTAAAACATTAAATATCAGGTATTATAATTAGTAGCCTCACATATAATGGTTTCCCACCAATAATGGTCTCAATGATAAATAATATTTATTTCTTCCTAGTTAAATATAGAATTTATAGATATGAGATTCCTCCATATTATCATTCAATAACAATTTAATATATGATATACATATCCAGTTACCTAACATTAGTTTTCCATCTTAGTAAAAAATGAATGATTGGAACCTAAATTTTGTCAGAGATCCGAAATTATTTTATGTTATAGAACCATCTCATTATTAATTCTTAATATTATCGAGTAATGTTTTTTTGTGAAATAATTTGGGAAAGGGGTGATGATCTCCCTTCCCTAATGACTTCAATTCCTTCAATTATTGTGTCAATTATCAATGTATATCATTAAATTAACATCATATCAAGAAATTTCTAGTGATTTCTAATCAACACATTAATGAATGTTTTACATTTCTATAAAAATAATGAGGTGAAAAATATTAGTTCTTAAGAACCTTCATAAATCCTCTTTATCACATGTGCATATCAAATTTCTTGAATATAAACTTCATGAAATTATTATTTTGTCTATATATCACAGTTCCCCCCAAAAAGACATTTTATAAATAATTTTATAACAATGATAAATACATATAACCCAAAATCATGGATATGATAATTCCCATCATGATGATTTACATGTAACTATACATAGGCTACCAATTTTAATTATAAAAATGTACACTACAAAATCCATTTATGGTTGAATAATTAAAGATACAAAATATTTACCAATGTGTATGTATTAATTTCAAATTTCTATTTACCAAACTATTCCTTATTTTATTGAATCATTATTCACACAAATTTATCTATATGAAAATGACTCACATTAATGTTTACATGGAAATTTTATTAGAAATATATGAAATCTTTTTGTAAAATCATATATTTTATAATTCTTGTCAACATAAACAATTAATCTCAATTAATGTAATATAAACAGGCCCTTAATATGATTTCTTCTATTGTTGGTTCATTCAATATTCTTCCATGAATCAGAATATTTAAAAATAATTCTATATGATGTATCTAAAACTTACGTTAATGTAATTTATAAAAATATTATCTTCCATGGAATGTTATTATATACCCATTAGATGATCCTCATCTAACTCATTTATTTTTGTAACATAACAAAATATAAATAATAAATTTAAAATATTTATCAAGTTATTCCCTTAAATTGATATTCATCATATATAAAAATATCACATGAGCATTAGTATATCTAATGTTCATAAAAAAAATCTCATTTTGTCGATATATTTTTTGTAATGAATTTTTTGAAATATCTTATTTCATTATACATATGATAAAATAAATGGACAAATCGTTAATCATTGATAATTATTTATCCACACAAAACAAGTAGTAAAACATAAATTATTGTATTATAGTGTTTAATCTTCACTATGATTTCATTAACATCCATATATTTATATCGTATCATTATTGATAAATACACAATCTAAATAACAAGATCATTTTCTCCCCAAGGAGACACATTTGATTGAAAAAGTCATAAACCAAAAAATTATAAATGTAAGAACCATGATATTGTTTTTAGATATGTTTTTCTTTTTTGGTTGTAATTAAACAAAAAATGAGTGTTTCTGAAAAATTCAGAAGTACACGACATGTATTTATAATTACACATCATGTTCTCGGTTGCCTCAGGAGACCATGTACTGGCCAAGTAGCGGTCGAGAACATGACATTGTGTGGTGACCTAGAGACCGCCTAAAAGAGGAGTCCGGAAAAGGAAAGTACACGCAATGAACTTTTAAATAACTTGGTATGTAATTTCTTTTTTTCATTAATCATACTGGGGTCACGTTTGATAGACAGAACACACTTCTTCTCAACCTATCATATCTAAGCCCCCAACATGACATCCATTCACTGAATCGACCACCACAGATTATGTTGGAATTGCATCAGTGAGTTATCTTTTATTCTTGAACATCATATCATGATTTCTCCTCTTCTGCAAGATATCCCCTGTTGAACGTCTAAATAATTTTTGTAGATCTACAAAATTCTAGGGGTATTCAAGGACATATGTTCACTGATATCAATCTCAAAACGCAGAGTTAGGCGGTTTGTTCCATTCCATAGTAAGTCTTAGAGTTATATATGAAAAATTGACCAATACCCTCATTTGAGGTATTGTGTGTTTATGGTGTTAGATCTTTTATTTACCTTCTATTATTTTTTTAATTGGATAGAGGTTAATTGATTGAGTTTAAGGTTATCTTTGCAAAGCTATGGACGTTTTCCCCATGTTTTCTTGTTTTTGACCGTTTGTCTAACCTTGCCTTTTAGTCTACTTCTTGTTCACCATGCCAAGTATTGTTGGGTGGAGTGATTATTATTTTACATGCTATGATATGATTTAGTTGTTTATCCATGTAGTTTATGAGGTTTACATTTTTTTCTGATTATAATTTGTGATTTAATTCTTTACATGTGGCTGTGGGAAGCTAGTGTAGTGAGACCATAAGGGAATTTGAAATTGAGGGATTTCCCAAAGTGTCTGTTTTAATTATCATGCTACATGACCATTGGAGGTATTGAATCTGAGTCCTCCCATAGAGTGTATATATGTTCGTTATGAGGCCACAAGATGCATTGATGTTGAGTGCTTCCTCAGAGTTCATGCAGGTTACTGTTAAAATACTATAGGGTGAATTGATGGTGAGTGCATCCTCAAAGAGTCATTGATCACACAAGACTAAAGGCAGAATTGACAGTGAGTGCTTACTTAGAGTGTATTTGCTATATCTTATCTTGTATTATAAACTAGAGGGGTTAGGATATGGGAACTACCAAGATGATTTCTTGAAATGAAACTATAGGAGTATTTACTATTGAGTACTTTTGTGTTAACTGCTTTTTTTATTTATTGTCTACCATATATATTCACATACTATTAGACACAGATATTTTGTTGGTTTCCTACTTGGATTAGTCTCAAAACCTATTTGGGTCATTATTTTGGGCCCTAACAAATTATATTACTATAGGTATAGATAATTACTAATGCCCTTCTATTTTAGGTACTTGATTATTATGGAGTTAGGGAGCATTAGACCAAGCTGAGGCTTGCAATTCTTTAGAGATGTTTACTTGATATTCTTTTGTACTTTTTTAGTATTTTATTCTATTATTTATATTTTATTTGATCCCTTATTAGAAATATGTATCATGCATCATTTATATATATATATATATGGTTGTCCCAGTTGTTTATTACTTCTATTGTTTACTTATTTCTTGTTTTATAGCTTCCACTATTGATATCTATTTTACTCATGTTGTGTTACTCTTCCCATGAGGGCATAATTTCCCCACTATCACACACAAGGCCCCCGCTGCTAGTTGACAATCTCAGGTGTTCGATAAAATGCGCAATAGTCCATGTGAGCAACTAGGTACGGGGAACCTCTAGGCGACACTGATTACTAGGATGGTAGAAAGTGGAATCAGAGGAATTTTTTTCTTCTTGACATACTATTTAGAGCCTATATCCTTGATTAAGAAGAAAATACGTAATTAGAAATAAGTTGTTCCTGGGAGTTTCTAACCTGTGTACAGGGAAAATCCAATTATCATCATTAATGAAATTTTTTTGTTATAAAAATTTACATTAGTTTTTAATTTACCATTGGGTGATTCACATGTTTTATGCTAATATTGTTGATATTATTGAGTTTCAATTTCTATTGCATCTCGATGAAATTTGGGGATTCTATATCATGCATTATATAGAAACTTACTAGAGATCACATGTCATGCATTATTTTCATTCCATTTAGTGTACATTTCCGATAACATGTACTTATGATAGATGTGGTGCTAGATTTGCATGCTGTTGTGATTGATGCCTAGATAAAATACCTTAAATTTGGTAGGGTATTAGATTTATTATTGTTTTGTTTGAACAAACGACAAACATTGGTTCTTGAGGTGTTAAGGGTCCTCATGGATCGAAATTTGGTAGATCATTGTATTGTTAAACCTTGTGTAAGACATGTATAAGAACCCAAGAATTGATTAGCGAGGAGTATGGGCCCTCACGGATCAGAATTTGGCACATTAATCTTCATTTTAGTGTTTTTATGGGCTTCTGGAGTAGTTTGTGTGGATTAATGTCTTGAAAACCCCAGAATAAATGACATTTATTGATGAATATAAGCCATGGGTCCTTATATTGCAGGAAGAACTATTTTTCATAAGTTCACACTGTGTAAAATATGTACACACCGTGTAATCTCTAACTGTGTCACTGACTGTGTGCGCAGAGACACGGGCTTGGGAAATCCTGGTGGGACACGCCGTGTACCTGATGTACAGGTCGTGTTATGCAGACCATGTGTCCATCCATTTTAAAATAATTGAATGCACATAAAAGTATTAAGAGTTTAACTAAGTAAAAATAAGATACATGTTATCAAAATATACATTAATGAAAAAACTTTTTGATTAATATAACGTTAATATAGTCCAATACAGTTTGAAATATACTAACTAATGAAAAATGTATCCATAAGGTATAATTAATTTACCACCAGATAATTTATATTTTATTAGACTAACATAATAAAAAAGGAAAAAATATTCATTGGGATAAAATGGATATATATTATAAGTAGTGTTTTATAGAAGTAAATGATATAGAAGAGTGAAATAAATGGATATAAGAGATAACAAAAACAAATTTAATACAATTAAAGTGATGTATTAATGATTTTACTAAATGATATTGATAATCTTGTGTAGTAATTAAATTTTAAGTGGGATGATACCATATGTGATTGTGTTGGAACCATATTTCGTAATGTCAATGAATTCACAAGCCTATGAAAAAATTTCTATGTTTATATAACTTCACTAGTAGGGAACCCTAAATGCATAAACTACACCAAATGGTGTCCATAAATTCACATTAAGACTATATATCAACAATATCTCATCCTTCACAAAAATGTCTAAGAACCTTTTCATTATATGAAGTCACAAATACATGAACTACATCACAAGAAGCCTTGTCATAATATTATTTCCCTATCACTACTAGTGTTAATTCCCTAAATATATCACATTTCAGTACAAAATATCAAATATATATTTCACATAAGAAAAAAAATATAATAGTATAACTACTGTTAGTGTAAAATGTTTTTTAAAACTATTTATAAATGAAAACTTGGATCCTATATAATGTTTTCAAATTTATCCTTTAATATGTATTTATAAAACAATTTTTATCATTATGTTTCTTTTATAATTATTTAATTCATAATTATAAATTTATACACTCATGTATGTATATATGTACCAATCATAATGATTATATTCACAACTCCCATGTGGGAGTATATCCATATTTATATATGTATATGTATATGTACACCTATTTATATATGTATAAATAAAAATCAAATAATGTTAATTTAATAACAAAATTAACTTTAGAATAATAAAATATAAATGAAAAATATAATTAAATTACTCAACAAAAAAAATCAAACCATTAAAACCCATAGAATCATCAAATTATCTGATATGAAATTATTCAACATCTCGAAATGATTTTTTGATCATTATACTATAATTGAATTAATTAACTAACAAAACTAGGTATTTCTAGAAAATCCATATGAATAAAAATTATATCATAATTTTTAAAGGATTGTGTTCATGGATAAATAAATTTATAATTATATTAATATATCTAAGAAATGATATAAATTTATATTTAAATATAATCCTATTAGACTCATTAATTTATTGTCAAGACATGATAAGAAATTTCCAAGAATTAAATAACTAGAAAAATTTGTAAATAATTAAAACATATGAAAATTAATAGACAAACAAGTATGGGGAAATATGAATCTATAAGAATGAAAATAATAGAAATCAAACCCCAAATCTACATAGTATTTGGAAAAAATTGATCAAAGGGATGGAAATTGGAGAAAATAAGATTAGATTACTAAGTAATATCTTTCCAACCACATTATGGTATTTATAAATAGTAAAATTATCCTTGAATTGTGTGATTTTAGGATAATTTTATGTTTTTTTGGAATGGTTGTTCTACATGCTCAGAGACATTTTGAAAAGGTTGTAATGAAGGTTGATAGATGCATTCTATTATATGGTTAATTAATATTTATTTTTATCACTATATTGCATTCACTTATTATGAGACTAGTTTTTTTCATAATTTACTGTGTTAATGTACTGTGTTTTACTCACACACAATTCAGGTAGCCATTTTGTACTTGATTATATATCATGGAGATTGTTTTGGACAAGGTAAAGGGACCTTGTTTTTATTATTGATTTCTTATTGAGAAGGATTCCTCGGAATAAGAAAACATAGGGATTTGGACTGAGGTATTTTGAGATTACTTTTTCTGCTAATTTATTTTATTTTATGAATTTTAGATTGACATTTAGATACATCATAACTGGTAATCACATGATCCATTATTATTGGATTATTGACTTCTCCATTAGATACTATTTATAAGACATATATTTTCAAATATTATCAATTAAACTGATATTTAATATTATTTTTCTATTCTAATATTTCTAATGAAATACCATGTATTATCCTCCCCCCACTATATAAATCACAAATGAACTATTAAATAAAAGACTCGGGTGTATGGGGGGCACGGTTAAGGTCACATAACTAACATTATTTGTCCATGTGCGAGGTTCTAGATCAGGGAATGAAATATAATCTATAACCATTTCATTATAGAATATAATTCTTCCTAGTCTCATCCTTGCTAAGTTACTATAGATTACCAATCATTTACTATTGTAGGGTATTATAATCATAGGTGAATTCACTAATATACTCTTACCATCCTTGAAAATTTCATCACAATACTATATCAAGAGATACATGGATTTCTTCTAAGTTAAAAATTTGAGTTGATTTCATAGAAATTCGTTTTTTGATAATTTATCTATAATATCTATCTAAATACCAAAAACTATGGATATATGTTCTAGTGGTGGGTCTATGACAACAATCAATGACTTATTTCATTGATGGATCCACTGATATACCATAAGCTTAGATTATGTGACCCATAAAATGAAACATTTTCATCAAAATTTCATATATTAAAAAAATAATACATTTTTCCCATCCATTGGGTCTTGAGCACAATTCAAAAGTGATCCTAATTCTCTTCCTTTCACATTTATTAAATAAGAAAATCGTGGAAATAGACTACCAAAATTTTTATTAATGTAATAAATAAAGATACCATCCATTAAATAAATGAATATATGAGAGGAAATAAAAAGACTGATTAGAATCAATATATACTTATAGTGTTTATTCCATGTACAAAATGAGGTATTAGGTCTATCCCCTTTCATGGATCTTAGTGGATAATATCCAAAAAAATATCATTCAGGGAAAAACTATATAGCACTACATTGTTAATGTAATAGTCCACTAATGTGAGATAGATGTAACATTTTATTAGTTTTAATATTGACTATATATAGATTATCAGTGATGATTTTGATAAGTACATATTTAAATTTAATGAAAACATAGTTTCATCCCATGTTGACACACTTTGATTCATGAATGTATTTATATTTTCCCGATGATTTCCTTTATTAATTCCTTTTAATCATAAATTTAAATCCAATAGGGAGTCCTATAAATAGTTTTGGTCCTAGTTATGAGTTCAATTTAGCACTAAACTTTCCAATTTAGTTAATATATGCAACTCTTCCAAAATTATATAAAAAACACTCTTGAAATAGAAAAATAATTTATTATAATTTTTTCACCAAACATTTATAATAATAAACCTCTTAAATATAAATAATTAGTGATAAAATGGATGTGATTTCAATAGAAAACTTTTTTATAGTCTCGCTGATAGTTGATCATTGAATATTTTAAAATATCAATCATGATATCACATCCATGGAAAATTATTTTGTGTGTATATATATATGGATGTCTAATTAATTATTTATAAAATATAAAATTAAATTATAATAACATTGACAGTATTTTATGGATGTACATTCTAAAAATAATGTATTATAGTGCACCATATACATGGGATGTGGTCATCGTACCATTGGTAATCTCATTGTAAATTTAACATCAAATAGAATGTGTGTAATAATTATAACCATAAAAATATATTAACAAATAAATGATTCTGTACATTGAGAGTAAAATAAGATATTATTAATTATTGAGTGGATGGTAAGTGTAAATTTATCCATTTTATTATTGCACCACACATCTAAAAGATCGTTCGAAAATAATTCCTTTTACCCTCAATAGAAAATGTTGTTTATATTGGTCATTTTTGTAAACCCTTGGATTTGAAAACATTTTAACCTTATTACCAGACTCCTCTAATTGTAATGCTTATGTGTGGTGTTTTCATTTTATGGATCATTATTGTTATTCTTATAGTCAATTATCATCTTCCAATAACATCAACCTTTATCTTCTATATGGTCATTTATTTCACACATTAAAAAATTAGAAGTCCCCTATATAAAATTACTCAATGTTGTTTCCTAAAAATTGTGTATAATGGAAGGTACATCTTCTTTTCACCATTGTTTTCAGAGTTTACCATGGATTCTATCATTCATTTCCTATCAAAACCACATGATTGATGGGAAACTCCAATCTCCAATTCAAAATTGATTAAAAAATAAACAATTCTATCATAGCTAGAAAAATTACTTTTTGGATAACACACATTAAATACATAGTTTTAATTCACTTATGAATTGATAAACCTTATATATTAAGGGAGTGGCACAATTATGATTATTGAAAAGAAATAGTTTTACCTAGTGTTTCATTATTCTAAAGGGGTAAAAAATCCATAAACAATTATATAAAAGGTATTGAAATATTTCTATAATATTGGTATTATTATTGTTTTGGGTAATTTATAAAACTTCTCTTTTTAGTTTAACCCCTCATAAAGCCCCTTCACATTATCCATGAAATATAATATTTCTTTTTTTATTAATTCTTGTAAAAATTGAATTTTTCAAATTTTGAGAAAATAATTAATTCCTAATATAAATATGGTATCTATTTTTGTTAATTCAATATCAATTAGTATAAAATTTAAATTCAATATTATTCTCAATAATGTGATGACAAATAATGTTTTAAAAGAACAAATGTTCAAAATTTTAAAAAAAAATTATATCAAAATTCCTTAGGAAAATGATAACTATAACCTCAATTGGATATATATATATTTATGATCTAATTTTACTTTTTAAAAAATTATAAAACAAAAATAACACTATAAATTCTTCAAATGAAATTATAGTTCTAAACAAATGACTATTATTCAC
Source organism: Viscum album (assembly GCA_963277665.1). NCBI lineage: Eukaryota > Viridiplantae > Streptophyta > Magnoliopsida > Santalales > Viscaceae > Viscum > Viscum album. The sequence continues at coordinate 807,261,810 of OY728153.1, forward strand.
GATTTATCACGAAAATTAATCCTTTAATAAAAATAAAAAGAATTACCAAAAGTTACTTTTTAGATGATGATTTAAACAAAGATGATTATTTTATGATATTAAGAGTATAATATTATCAACAATTTACTTTATTATCTTCCATAGTAAAAAATTAATACAATAATGTTGTGAAACTAGTATTCACCAGGTATAATTAATTAAATGAAAAATAAGAACATTATATATATAATATTTATATAAAAAAATTATACATAATACTTAATATTATAAATTTTTTTATAGCTAATTTTAATTTCTAGTTTATAATGGATGTGTTTAAATAATTTTATTTATAGTATATGATGGTTTGTTCATCCTCAAAGTCACGTGTAACACAAACTAATGTCAGTGTTGTGTGTAGCACAATATATAAATGAAATTTAATATATATGAAATAAATATTCCAATTTTTTTTTTGGGATTTCAACATTCATAGGGTAGTTTATATTATATTTATATTGTGTGTATATCTATTTAATGTAAGTTTTATAATATTTTATTCCAATTTAGCCATATATGTCAATACTCAACATGTGCTTGTTTAAGATATAATCCATGTGATAAAATAACCCTCTAAATATTTGATGAATTAGAGACATAAAGCACCACATTACTAATTGAGTCTAATGTTTTTCTATTATGGAACAATTATCATTCATCATTCCCATAAATATAGAATAATATTAATTTAAATGTTATTACCAACAATTCTAATTACCAATATTCATCACGTATAATAGTCATCTTTGAGAAGAATTATCATGACCAATGGTTAGCTAATAGTGAAAACCAGATATGAAATTTTCCTAGTACAAACTATATATATATATAGTTCACAATTTCCAAACTTCATCACATATTATAAGGGATCTACACGTCACATGATAATTTCAACAATCTTGATAAATATTCCAATTTTATTGAAATATTTATTGAAAGGGTGATCTTCATCTTATAATTTGAGTTTTTATAGATTAACATTATGTATAAAATCTTATTTTTTTTATCTACCTTTAATATTTATATATTTTATTATCAATTTTATCACATGATGTGAAATGATTAAATAAAATTTAATGTGATTATTTTATATTACAATATTAATTAAATAATAATAAGACATAAACTGTTTTCTTAAAAATATAAAGATATTATTATCTTTCGCAATCTTCCCACCAAGAAATATATCCACCAAAAATAGAGTCACGCATAAAAAATGTGTTTATTTCTCCATAATCACTTATTATGTTTCCATATTTCAATCTTTTAACTTATAAATTTTTTCTGAAGATATTAATGACATTGGTTTTCATGTTTAAAAATAATTATTAAAATAAATCAATAATATGAATATTTTTCCATTATACGATAGCTGAAGTTCAATTTCCACACCATGTGTGTCAATGATATGTACTGTATTTAACATATATTTTCATAAGAGGTAAATGTGTATGTCATCATGGAACTAGATATGACTTGGAGCTTCTTTTTCTGATAATAAAAAACCTTGAAACACTCTATAATCTAAAATTGTGTGATTTACCATCTACTCTATTTCTATTTGTTTCAAAATCTCAAAATCCGTTCAATGTTGATATTTTAATGAATACCTGATCCCAAATATGTTAATCAATTTCAATCCTTCATTCATTAACATAATTTTTTTCCTATTAAAAACCATGATAAGTATTATGACCTTTTCAATATTAATTTTACTATATTTAATAATGGCATGCCCAATTATTTTTTCACTACATTCATCCCAATATAATGGGTTTCAATTTTTTTTCAATAATGTGCATTATAAATATATGTTTGAATTATCGTATTAGAACATCTATTGTAGCATAATTCTAAATAAGAAATATTTTTATTCTGATTCAATATAAAATAATAGGAGTGGTCACCATATATATCTCTTAATGATTCAACATCCCACATATAATTTACAATAGTTTTCATAAGATTTGATATATTATAGTTTACATCAATATTTTTTAGGGAATCTCTCGAATAGAGAAGTGAATCATTGTACTTTTAATGAAATAATTATATGTGAAATCAATAGTTTTCTGATCACTTAATGAATAAAAAATGATCATGAAACACAAATGACAATTCCTATGATATAAGAATAAAATAATGAGTATATAATTTCTTTTATATTATTACCCATATAGAAATATTTCAGTCGGATGTTAATGGAAATCCAACAAAAATGTAAAAAATGATGTTTTCTTACATGCATATAGTTTTTGAAGATAGTTTAAACAATACATTTGGAAGATATCCACTTAATATTATTATAAAAAATGAATCACCAAAGATTATAATTATTACCCTCAATTTTAATGTTCTCCCACAAATAATGGTCTCAATGATCATTAATATATTTTTATTCCAGGTATAATATATAATTGATAGATTTAAGAATCATTTATATTATATTTCTTTAACTATGTAATATATGATTGACATAACCTATTATGAATCCTCATTTTTATATGATAATAATAAATTAATGATGGGAACTGAAATATTGTCATGCATCTTTTCTTATATTGCGATATCGGATTTTATATTTATTAATTCATAATATTATTTAGTAATGATTAATTGTAAAAAAATTGGGATAGGATTGATGATCACTCTTCCCTTATGACATCAATTCCTTCCATTATTGTGTCATTTATCAATGGATCTCATTAAATAAACAAAATATCATGAAATTTGTGGTGATTTATAATCCACAAGTTTTTTAATGTTTCTCTTTTTCCATAGAAATATTGAGGATAAAATTCATAATTATTAAGAACCGTCAATAATGCCATTTATTCCATGTTCAGTTCTAATTTCATGAATATAAACATCATACAGATATTGTGGGTGTATATATCACAATTTCCCACAAAAAGATATTTTATAAATACTTTTATAACAATGATAACTACATCTAACCCAAAATCACATATAAGATAATTAACATCATGATTATTCACTTGTAATGATACATATGATATCACTTTACATTCTAAATGGGTATACAACCAAAAAAATTCAAGGATGCATCCTTATATATATTAAATATTTCTTTATTTGATGGTAAATATTTCACATATGAGTTTACCTAACTATTCTTTATTTCCATGAATTTTTTATTCACACATATCTATCTAGAAAAAATAACTCCAATTTATGTTATCATATAAATTTGATTAGATATATAGGAAATATTTTTTCAAAATCATCTATTTTATAATTCTAATCCTCAGAAACTATGAATCTCAATTATTGTAATATAAAGAAGCCCTTAATAGGCATCCTTCTTTTCTTGGATTAACCATGTTTCTTCCATAAATCATAATAAGTAAAAATAATTCTACACATTATAACTAAAAATTACATTTATGTAATTTACAAAAAATATTATATTTCATTAAATATTATTATATAACCCTTAAATGATCCCCATTAAAAATTATTTTTTAGAATATATCAAATTATCAATAATAAAGTGAAAACATTTCTCATGTTATTCCCTTAAATCGATATTCATCATATATAACAATATCACTGGAGTGTTAGTATATCCAATGTGCAAAACAAAAAACTCATTAAGCTTATTTCTTTTTTGTAAGGAAGTCATTAAATTTTATTATTTTTTTATACATATGATTGGATAAATTGAAAAATGGTTAATCATTGAGAATAATTTATACACACATAAGAAGTAATAAAACATAAATCATATGATAATAGTATTTAATATTGACTTTTAATTCATTAACAAACATATAGTCAAATTGTATCATTAATGATCAATAATGTTTATTAATAATGGGATCTTTTTCCCCCCATGCAGGCACATTTGATTGAAAAAATAATTAACCAAAATATTATAATGTTCGTTCCTCGGTACCTTGATGTCTATATATTTCATTCTATATGTTGTGTTAAATATAGGATGGGATCAGTGTATGAGTTCATGAAAAAATTATTACACAATTGTTTTCTGGAGGTCAATTTAGTTTTTTAGAAATAAAACAATGTATTCTTTAATAATGGATATATATCCTATTTTATTATTTTATCATTTTCCACTACATCACCAGACATTTATATATTCAACAATATATTTAATGTATCCTAAAAATAAATATCATGAAATATATATCCATTAGTAAAATCCAAATTGGATTTTCATTTAGAATAACAAACATTTACATTCCAATATATTTTGTATTATAATTATATTTTCAAATATAATTAATTTCTTATTTTGATTAAAAATAAACCTTTAGAATAGCCACAATTTTTATGGAGATATTGAATTCATTATTGGTAATTGTGTTATATTTTTCTAAAATTTGTTATTGAATTATTTTTAAATTATTTGTAACCGAAAAATATACCACAATGGGTTCAAGTATTATTATTATGTTCATTGAAGAAATAATAATGTAATTGTGTTTTTGGAAATATAGTTGACCAATGTAATTTCCAATTTTGAATGCAAAATTAGATCACCTGACCTAGAATCATTTGGTTCCACTACTAAAGAAATAATGATATGAATTTAGGATCTTTCTCCCATATGTTTTATAAGGTTTTATGGTATTTTCAATATATTACCTTGTATGTTACCCATTGGTTAGACGAATACTCATATTTATTACACGTGAAGCATTACATGGATGGTGGTTCTTGCACCAACCTGAATTTCTTAGTTGCATTTGGATGTTGAGGATTTACATTTTTATGATATATTTAATCTATATTCCAATTGTTTATACACATGTAACACATTGAAGTTCCATACATACAAGTCCATGAATTATTTTTGTATTACTTATTGATCACCTTTAGTTGATGTTTCTTCTCTTATAATCCATTTACAAAACAGCTCATAAATTATTGATCCATCATTATATTTTTATCATTTAGTCCTTAAGACTGTTCCCAATCTATAAAATACATTTCCCCTTTTATAGAACAACACATCATCTAATAATAGTTATAAAAGTGTTGAATTTATATTCTATTATATATGGTTTCTTAAGAAAAAAATAATCATCCACCATTCACCTACAAATAAATGATAATGATTCAATCATATTGTGAAGGAAAAGTTAATCTAATAACATCACATTTATGAAAGATCTCTTTAAATAAAATTATAGAATACCTTCTCCATATTGTATTATATATTATGACATAGATATTTAATTGAAAAATACTTTTTTATGTCTCCCCAATCTAAGACTGCAAAAATATCCTTTGGAAATGATTTAATGATAAATTCCCACCATGTATTATATTTTTATCTAATAATTATATTTTAAAATATATATACCATTCTTAAAACACTTGAGTTACTGATCGAATTCACATTGTTCAATTTATTATATATTTGAAAAAAAAATTTATTTGTTACACGGGGGATTCAATTACTACTTATTAGATATTTAGTGTAGTTGGATGATAAAAATGGTTTTCGTTTTTACTCATGAACTAAATCAACTAAAGAAACATGATCATTATGTTATCCACTTTATCATCCATACTATTATGATATCTATAATATTTATCCCATAAAATTCATTATTTACATGATTCCTAATATTTTTTTTTATTTTTAAGAATAAAACAATTATATGAAATAATTGTCATAATTGGTTAATATATTATAATAATTCTAAAGGTATGGATGTCCATAAATATAAAATAATACATTTATAGGATTCTATACATAAATCTATAAATACAGTTATATTTTTAATAAAATAATCAAAATGGTTTTAAAAATGATTATGATAAAGCAAGGAATATCCCTGAGGAAATTCAATCCAGGAGTGATATTGTTTCCCACACACCATACACTGAGTATAGGTCATGTTCATTTTCAATCCATAGTTTAATGAGGATTACCCAATAGTGAAAATGTAATATAGCTGAATCATATAGCTTGTAACTATACATGGATAAAATTTCAGGTAAATTAAAAATTCTATTATTTGAAAAAATAAAGGAGATATCCACTTATTTTGACTTATCAACATGGTTCTTACAAATTATTTCACATGATAAAACTAGCAACTAAATAAATATTATATTGATACTTACTATAGCGACACACCAATTTCATATGAGATTTTTTATATAATTGTTTATAAAAATATTTCATTAAGAACTACTAGGATATTTTATGTTTCATTTTTAGGAAAATAGCACAAAATAGTTGATATACACAAAACCATTGACTAAATTTGATCATCTTTGAAGACATTATTAAAATAAGGAATGATAGAATGGGTTCTTCATGAAATGATTTCACTTGGTTTACAACGTAAAATAATATTCAATGACTTGTGTCTATATATGAATGAGATAATGTGGGGGGGGGGGGTTTATTTCTAAATAAATGAAAATATTTATTGTATCTAAATAAGGGTATTGGAAACTATGATATTGAAAATGAAAACACGATGGTTATACCATTATTTTATAAAAAATGTATTTTATATAGAGACAAATTTAATGTATTTTATGTGTTTAATGGCTAATATAATTAAAATAAAATAAATCATGATTTATAACTGACTCATATTCCTAAAACAATTTCTAAAATTCTCAAGCATTCATATGGTTTTGGAAGATTCATTTTAGGTTTGAAAAATTATCATCATTATATTTAAAAAAATTATTTTATTTAAAAAACCCATTATTGGACAAGAAATCCATTAATGTATTATTTACATGCCATATGTGACCTATAATGTCATTATTAATATTATTTATTAATACTATATTTTATGTTTAAACAAAATTATTTATCATCTTATAAAATTTTAAAAACTCCCCTTTGGAAAATTACAACCTGCATTATTGAGTGATTTCAGCCATTTTATCCTCATTAAATTTAATAAATAGAAATTTAATTTTTATTAAAAATATTTATTAATCTTAATATAGAAATTTATATGATAAAATAAACTTTCTATCTCTTATAAAACTACATATTATTTCCTAAAATCATTCAGATATTATTATATGAATAAATATATATTTTTTTATTTTCATTAAAACAAACATTCAATTCATCGATTTTTTTTTAAAATTAATACTAATAACAAATATAAATTTTATAAAAATATATTTATGGTTTCATTGTGTAAAAATACATTGTTATTGTATACATCCATGAAAAATATGCATTTTATAATTTATATATTATTGATACACTAGTCAAAAAAATAGAATTGATGAAACCATTATTTGATTACTTTAAAAATTCAACTTATTATAATTTTAGGTCTTCATATATAATCCATTATAACAATAATATAAGACACCATATTATGTTATGTTATGGTAATAAATACATGTGGTTTCTATGATAACATTTATCTTATAATGATCTCAATTAATACTAAGTTACTTCACTTTTTATTCCAATCAGGCTTAAATTATTGAAGAACTAATTGGGCATGGTTAAAGGGATGTTCACCCATGATACCTTCCTCCCAGGAAATAATAAATATGATTCATAAGAAATAATACTACTAGTTGAGGAAATCATTTCTCTCTTCATTAACAAATATCATTCATCATTTACCTTTATATATATTAATTCTTTTTGTAAACATATTTCCGATAGTCATAATTCTAAACAGTCATAGTTCCCAAAGATCACATTTTCCAATGTTCATATTGACTAAAAATAAAATTTAAAATTGATTATATTCACAAATGATTAGATAATACCTAGATCTAAAAAATAACTTCTCATATCACACAACATATTTGTAATCAACTATTCTCATAAATCACAATTTACTATTAATGTTCTAAAAACCCATTGAAAATTATAATAATATTCATAATAATTATTTTTAATATTCCAATTTTTATAGTAGGGGTGATATTTATCAACAAAATGAAGGTTATATAATTTACCATTTAATATAAATTATTCATTGTTCACTATATAATTTTACACTTATTAAATATTATCATCAATAAAAATTGATGATTTTTCTTTTTTCCTAAAAAATGTAAATGACTCTCTATGTCATCTCAATATAAAAATGTAATTATTGTGGGACATAAGGTCTATTATTAAAAAGAAAAACAAATAACGGCGTTTTATATCCCCTCTGTATATCAATGGACCCTTTATTAGAAGGAATGGTATTATAATATATAAAAACAAACCGAAAACCCACAACTAATCTTGACACATGAAAAAATGTTCTAATACAACATTTTAACTTCCATATTCATATGTATAAAATTTAATGAACAAATAAATAAGTATGATAATTGTAAAGGTCTATTTTATTTAACTACTACTAAAAATTCATTAAATTAATATTCATGATCATGTCGACTTATATGACATAAAAAATATTTAATAACTTGAGAACCCATTCAAATTATTCCTTATTGGAATATTCAGAGTAGATACACTATTATAAATGAGATAGTAATCCTAAAAAATATACTAGGTCTGAATACATCAATATTTGTATATTCTGTACAACAATTTCACAACATTGTAATATTTCATCAATGATTTCACACATTGCATTTATCAAAACATCCCAAAATTATTTGGTTCAAATATATTAAATAAAAAACTATTATTTTATATATTATTAAGATGATTCTATGAAATTTTTTGAACCATTTTTTTTAAATTCATTATATTTTCTTAATAGAATAAATAGTTTCTCTAATTAAAAATTGAATACATGTTTTAAAAATCAACATTAATGAACAAATTATTTGATTAATTAAATGCTAATGAACAAATTATTTGATTAATATAACATTAAGACACTCAAATAAAATTTTAAATCCACTAACTAATAAAATTGATTCATTAGGTATAATTAATTAACCATTAGATTATTTATATTTTATCAAACTAAGGTAATAAAAATGAAAAAAATATTCAATTGGATAAAATGGAACTACAATATAATTAGTGATGTATAAGAAAAAATTATATAAAAGAATAGTATAAATAGATATAAAAGAAAACACAAACTAAATTAATTGTTTTTAAGTGAAATATGTATGAATATAGGAAATGATATAGATAATAATTTACAGTTCCTAAAATTTAAGGAACCTAATTGTATGGAAAAATTTCTATGTTCATATAAATTCACTAGTGGAGAACCCTAATAACATAACATACACCAATGGGTATTCATACCAACACATTAGGACTTAATAAAAACAATATCTCATCCCTCACTAAAATTCCTAAAAACTATTTCAGTATATGAATGAAGGGTTAGGTAACAATGTCTTACGTATCACAAATACATGAATTACATCACAAGATGCCTTGTCATAATTTTTCCTCCCTACCCATGATGGGTTTAATTCCTGGAATATTTAATATTTCAATACAACATAACAAATATATATTTCACATTAGAAAATATGACAATAGGGTAACTGCTTTTAGTGTTAAATGTTTTTTTAAAACAATTTATAAAAATAAATACAAGATCCTATATCATGTTTTCAAAATTCTCCCAGAATATGTATTTATAACCATATTTATAATGTTTATGTTTCATTTTTAATCATTTCCTTCATAATTATTCTTTTATACTCTTATTTATTTATATATGTTCCAATCATAATGATTCTATTTACAACTCCAATGTGTGAGTATATATATATATATGGGTATACCTATTTGTATATGTATGAAGAAAAAACAAAAATTAAGTTACATTAATAACATAATTAATATTGGAATAATAAATTGCAAATTATTAATATAATTTAATTACTCGACAATAAAAACAATACCATAAAAACCCATAGAATAATCGAATTATCTAATATGACATTTTTCAACATCTATAAATTATTTTTGATCATTATACTTAAATAAAATTATTTAACTAACAAAAATAGGAATTTTTATAAAACACCTATTAATAATTATAATTTAACTAATATATCCGCAAAATAATAAAAATTTACATTGAAATATAATTCAATATGATAGGAAATTTTAAAAAAATTAACTACTAGAAAAAAGATTCAATTAGTAATACTTTTGATAATTAATATACAAACTTCAATTGGGAAATATATATCTCTATGAATGAAAATCGTAGGAATCAAACCAAAAATCCAAATATATTGGACCAAAATTGTCTAAAGTGATAGGATGTGAAGTGAGTAAGAAGAGATTGCTGAATGAATATATTGAAGGAAATAAAACATATCATAGAAGTAATCTATTTAATATTTTGAGAGATGTTGGATAATCATAGTGTCAATGGGGAATCATGTTAAGGCACCCCTTGGTCGTGTTTCTCTCATTTGTGAAAGATATGTGTAAAATTACTCGATTTTTTGACAAAAAATGAGGGGTAGAATTGTAAAAAAATAATTTTTAATGAAATGGGTATATTGAATGTTTTGGAAATATAATTTTACTTTAATTGCACCAACTATGAACCATTTACATTAAAAACACTCAAATGTCACATAGATGGGTCCTATAGTTTGAGAAACCATATACTAATTAGGAATATTGGATTAAGAAGTTGTAGACACCTATCACACGATTGTTTAATTTTTATCACAAATATTGTATTATACATGAGACAAGTATATCATAGAAAATTTTAAAATGAAAGTATTTAATTAATTGAAATGAACATGATGTAAAATAATAAAAATAAATAAATAAATGAAAAAATTGGGGTATGAATATTCATCATTCATGAATATCTTACACTTGAAAAGAAAAAAATTTCACTGAATACATAACAACTAGATTAAAATAAATAATAAGTGGACATACATGGGATGGTCTTAAAACTACACCAAAAAAACATTATCCACCCCCCAAAATTGTATTATCATCCCAAAATAAAATTTTACCAATTAGAGGGGAGAGAATAGGGAATTTTGACACATGATGTGTCACAAAAAATTTATGAAATCAAAATTCATGATATATTGATATATATAAACATCTTATAGAATTTTTCCGAATTTCAACCTAAATAATTTAGTGGAATCAAGAAGAATGATCTTATAATAACGACATCCAAAATATCATTTGAATAAGAAATAATTTTATAAATAGTATTATGGTAATAAATTTCTCAAATAACAATACCATGGATCAAAAAAAATGAAAAGAGGAATATAATTCAATTTACTAAACAACCATTAAGAAAACAAATGAAACAAAAACATTAATCAACTCAAACATTCAATCTCTACGACATTGTACGATCCTATGAATACACATTCATAATACCAAAGAAAACAATAATTTAGGATAATTATATGAGAGTAATATGATATAACATTAGAACCTTTAAACCTTATCCTGAAAATAGACCACAACCATTCAATAGCAATGAAAGTGTCAGATATAACCATCAATGACATATTAAACATATCACTACATGAGGATGTCCGTTTAAATGAATTCATTCACAATTTATTCAAAATAAAATTCCCAAAAGTTAATAATATATAATTAATGAACTTTAAACCATATTAGAGGAATGGAATCGTCCAATTTATCACACCAGTCTAATTTAAGGAATGAAATTGATGTCAAACTCTAATAGATTTCAAGATAATTTTAGTTAAAATTAACTAATCCCAAATATATTTTAAATCATATATTTATAAATTTTAAACTTCAATATTTTACAAAAAAATAAATAAAATATCATATCAACTATTTCTAAAAGATTAAATACTTTTTTTAAATAACCTAAATAAATTGTAGATTCCTTTATAAAAATAATTGATGATCCTCAAAAAACAAAATACAATTAAATTAAATAAAAAATAATCATTATTAAATACAAACAAATATTTACTCATAAAGGATCCATTTTTCAGACATCACTGAAATAAGACAAAATCATATCAACATATTAATCTAAATGGTTACAAAAACAGTGAAATCGAAGAATGAAAATTCAATTAGGGGGAGTGGTCCTTCATAGTGAGAACATAGGTTTTGGAAAACCATGATTTAATAATGATGAAAACCATATAAGTCACATATGAATATATTCATCGGCTCTAGAATGCCTTTTTATCTACATGAGCTCACTATGTTCCTTTTTTACACTCCCACCTTTATTCCATAAACAAGTACATAAATACAACCCACAGAACACAAAATCCAATAAATAACAACAATATAAATTAATAATATTTTGTAATGAATAATAATGATATAATTTTAAAACTCACATCCTAACAAATCATGTTAGTCAAATTATAAAATAATTTGTTATCTTTGCATTACTAAATCTAAACTATGTATTTGAAAAACTTATCTCTATTAAAAAAAACAAACCCAAATAATAATGGGTTATCCAATAAATATTTTTAATGAACCAACCAAAATAATCCTACCTGAACACACTTGATATGCCCCATTTAAATTCTGGAGGTGAATTCTCAATCATTATGGGTTTCTCAAAATATAATGGTAATCATTATCAAATTAGAGGGAAATAACTCACTAAAAACAAAATTAATAATCAACGAATTTACCTCATTGAAAAATGAGTTGAACCATTCATATTTTATAGGTCATTATTATATAAAGAATAAATTTAAAAATATATATAATAAATACCTCACAAGAACTCCAATAAACACAAAAAAATACATCTTCTATTCAATATCCCAAAAATGAATTCATCCTATAGAAAAAAGTTGAAAATAAATTATATTTATTAAGTGATTAGAAAATGATAATCATAAAATTTACAAAAATACAATGTAAAAAATATAAAAGTGACATACCATATAAATATATTCCATAAAATCAATGTCACGAGTCATCCTAAAGTCTATAGCACACTATAGGAGCATCATGAAGGATGATTTGAGGAATTTGTAAATTTTCTAATCAAAACATAACCAAATAAAATAAAATAAACATATATTCACTGAGATAAATATATAGGGGTTTAAAATAACACATCCCCATATGAAAAAACTGAAGTGCATTGTGTTGCATTTGTTGTCAATGAGGCATGAAGTTGTCATGGAATGAATGGATGTCAAGGAATGTCAAGATGTGAATGACAAAGGTTGTGATGGTGATGGTGATGAATGGAGAATGGCCATGGTACTAAGATGCATGTCACTTAGGAGATTGACTAAGTAACATAGGAGATGATGGTTGAAACATTCTCTAGTCACATCAGACGATTGTTGAACTGTTATTTAAGTTCAAAGAACTTGTATCAAGTGGATACAATGTCACAACAATGTTAAAAGACCATGCATTGTTAAGACAATGCATGAGGAGATGAAGATGATCCATCAACTACTTCCAAGTGGATGAAGTGAGCTAAAGAAGTCCATGCACTATCACTTAGTGCATGTGAATTTGAAGAAGATCCAACTTGATCTCTTATTGGATCATAGAAGCATGTTGAAGAATTATTTGATTCAGGAGCTTTGGTTGAAGATGAAGAACCTTCGGGAATTCCATTCCAAAGTGATGAATAAATGTTGAAGAGAATTGGAGGAATTATTATGAAGAAGAAATGGGAGAAATGGAGAAGAATAATTTGAAGTGGCATTTGGCTTGGAAGAACTTGGGTTGGCATTTATACATTGGGAGAACTTTGTTTTTAACAAAGTGTTTATTCAACACTTGTCCAAAAAGTAGCCACCAAGGAAGGCCAGCCGAGGGTCATCACCCAAGGCTCATGTGGGACTCGAGGTCACCACGCCCATGGGGAACCCTCAGGCCAAGGCAGCATGTCCCTGAGGCAGAAGGGTCGGGGCCGTGTATAAGCCCCGAGGGCACGCGGTGGTGAAGCCCGCGCACCCGAGTGTGAATGGTGGGCGCTAGAGCGCGCCCGCAGGAGGCGTGAGTGGGCGCAGAGCGCGCCCGCAGGAGAACACGGTGCGGGGCGGCACCGTGGAGGAGGAATTTCAATCGAGGGGTTGAGGCAGCGCCAGGGTGATAAAGCGCGAGAAAACTGCGCCCCGTTTCGATGTGGGACGTGGAAAAATCTCCAGGAGCGCATCCTGGCCGTCCGACTCATCGTGCGCTCGATCTGGACCGCTCATCGCATCTCGCGCGAGATCTTCTGATCGCGGCCGTCCGATGTCTTTCAATAGCCCGATCCAACGGCCCGCGAGTTTTCTCCTTCCTCAAGCTCAGCCGAGGCACCACCCGACGTCCTCCGTCGAACCAGGAGCAACCCGAGCACTGAAGTCGAGCTCCCGGCTGTCTTTCTCGAAGCCGAAGGCACCATTGTGCTCGTCTCTCCGTAAGGAACTTATACATGCAATAAAATATGCATGCACACGTTGGATGGAGAATTTATAGTATTGGCCGAAGGCAAACGAAGTGCCGAGGCCATGAGGATTACTGCTGTGCATGGTTTGTGCCTAAATGAAGGCTGTGCATGCGTTTGTAGTCGCATGCACGTGAAATAGGAAAATAAAAATATAGAAGGAAAAGTAGCCGCGTGAAACAGAGGAGAAACAAGATTTTGGAAAATCTTGAAAACCCGAGATATTGGGGAGTTTAAATTTAAACCACGCGGATGTTTTGAGGCATTCCTTTGCCTATGAAAAGAGAGCCCGAGCCCTCTTAGATGCTTGCTGAATCTTTGTTGAAGATCTGAAGTCCCGCGAAGCCTCGGTGCTTAGCGAAGAACAGCCTGCGCGCACCACTTGCGCGGCAGTGAATCCCGGAGCCATCCCTTGGCTCTGTGTGTTCCTTTTGCGCACCTCTTGCGCGAAAGAAGAGAAAGGGAGAGTCCCCTGCGCGCTTCCCCTTTGCGCGACAGGAAGGAGAGGTTGGGCTGCGCCAACTTGCGCACCCCCTCTGTGCACCGCGGCCCCCTGCGCGGTAAGCACTTGTGTGCCCGCGGTGTTGCACCGTGCACACCCAAGGCTGGTTGCACCTTGCACCCTGCGCGCCCTTGCCTCCTTGAGGACTTGAGCGACAGTATTGAAGGAGAAAGGCCACACCACTTGCACGCCTACTTTGAAGGTGGAAGACCCGAGACTTGTGCTTGTGTGCCAAGTGAAGGAGGAAGGCCCTACGGCTGTGTGTGCAAAAACAGAAGAAGGCAGTGTGTGTGTGCCAAGTGGAAAAGAGAACCCGAGGCCATACCTTGGTTGCACCAAGTTAAGACCACACCTTTTGTGTGTGCAAAACAAGAAGAGGACCTACGGGTTAAGTGTGTGCAAGAAAAAGAGTGAAGGCCAAATATACACTCATTGTGTGTGTGCAAATCAAAGAACAAGTTGTGTGTGAAAAACAACAAAGTGGCCTAACCTTAGTGTGTGTGAAAAATAAAGTGTACACACTAAGAAGAAAGAGTAGAGGACTCTCACACTATTGTAGAACACACAATCTAAGTGTGTAGACAAAAGGAATTAAACGTGTGAAGGAAAAGAAGGAACAAGGTGTGTGTGCTAAAAGTATTTACACCCATTGTGGGTTTATCACACCAAGGAGAAAAAAGGGGAGTGCATGCATGCATGCATGCACGTGCACACGTGAACAAAGCTAAATCAGGCTGTGTGCATCTGAGTTGTCCAAGACCAGAAGATCTTGAAGAATTTGAGAAGGCCATGCAGTCAGTGCATGAGGATTCAGAGTTTCCATGCATTCAGTGCATGAAGTTGTTTTGAAGTGAGACTGGACCAGACTGAAGTTAAAGATATCAGTTGTCTGAGTATTCAGTAGTTGGAGAGAATCCAGGTCATCCTGAGAAGAAGGAGATAAATCCTGAGCAAGACGAGAAGACCTGATCAACTCAAGTGATCAGAGGTACAGAGCAAGGCCAGGAGCCTTTATCCCAGGCTGCTAAAGATACTTGAAGAACTTAAAGTGAAGAAGAGCTACTCGTGCGACTCGAGGAGCCAAGAGAAGACCCTGTGGGACTCAGGGAGAAGAAGTCTTCAGTGGGATTCTGGAGCAGGCCAGTGGGACTCTGGTAACACTGTGGGACGCAGTATAAAGACCCTCCTGTGGGACTCAGGAGAGATACGGTGGGAAGCTGTATCGACCATTGTAATACTAACAGATTATAATGGGAGAATCCATGCTGGGAGAGCATGGCAAGGATGTAGGACTTTGGTGCCGAACCTTGTAAATCCTTGTGTCCTGTGCCTTTTCATTACTGCATCATTCGGGAAAGGTTGAGAGATACAAGAAGAGTGGATCGAGGCTTTAACCAGCCATAGAGGTTTAATTGATAAGAATAAATTAGTAAAAAGTTTTAAGGGATCACTGATTCACCCCCTCCCCCTCTCAGTGATTCACACTGATCTGGGCACTTCAATTGGTATCAGAGGGAGGTTACCTCTAAAAGATCCAAGAGAGTCTATATGGAGTGCAGATTTGAGGAAATGAAAGAACAGCCTCAAATGGAGATATCTTCCAAGACTCTGAAAAACAGAATGAAGAAATAGGCAAAGAAGATGAAGAAGAATGTTGTTGCAATCAGAGAAACTCCTTCTATGGAAAGAAATGTGAAAGTCACATCAGATGACAATTCCTTTTATCATTCTTCTGATGAAGCCTGCTCTAGCTGTAATGAAGATGGAAGGAACAATGATCTTCTAAATGCAATCAAATATCTTCAGAAGACAGTCCCCAAGGAAGTGGAAATGTGTATAGCTACAGGCCTCCTTGATCTTCAAGAAGAAAAATTACAGCTAGAAGATGAAGCCAATTCTCTGGAAGTCCAATTGGCAAAAAGGGTTGGCATAACCAACACTCTCAGAAAGCTGGTGGAGGCTAAAGATGAAACAGTTTCTCTTTGAAATGAAAGATATGAAGACACTGCTGAAGAATTGCAAAGAAGCCTTTCTGAGAAAGAATTCTTTATGATATTATTCAAAGATGTTTTCCATGCACTGGAAAAGAGGCATAAAGTGTCAATGAATGTCAGAGATGCTCAACTCAAAGACAAAGTCAAAATGGTGAAGGAGCTTGACAACTCATTGCATGAAATAAAGAAGGTGCATGATGACCAGATGGAACAGCTGAAACAGAATTGGGAAGGTAGGCTAAGATTGGTTGAGGATGAGAAGAACTCCCTCAACATGAAATGCTTTGAACTGGAGGTGATATTGAAAAATCTGCAATCACCCAAAGCCAAAGCCTCCCAGTCAGCTGAAAGAATAAATGTTGCTACTCAAGTGAGCTTTGAGAAGGATGATTCTAAAAGAAAGACATCCTCTAATAAAAGGGCAACAACTTCTAAAAAGAAGGTACCATCCATACCATCTTGTACTCATGCTTCTAAAAGTGTTTCTACTAAAAGTGCAGGATGGAAGAATGAATCCAAACAAGTTTGGATGAAGACAGTGAAGAAAGAATGCTCTCCTGAAACAACACAGCAAGTCAAGAAAAGTACCCAACAATCAGAAGGACTGAAGAGGTCAAGATTTGTGGGTCAGTGTTGGTGTTGTAATAAGTATGGGCACTGTGCAAAGGATTGTTGGTACAATCCACTGAATGTCAAAGCACAAAGGAAGCCCATGCCAAGGGGGAGCAAGCCAGAAGAAAAGAAGAAGCATCCACAGGTCCAGAGACATCTGTTTACTGCAAATAGATTTGGATTACTTGACAACATCTGGGATGGTTGCAAAAGTGGTCAACAATTTGATACATGTCAATCTCCGAATGTATCCAATGCTGGAAAGAAGAGAAGATCACAGAACCTGGCTAAGAGAGATTCCTTGGGAAGCAAGAAGAATGTAGAAAATGCTCCCAAGAAGTGTTTTAGAAATTAAGAGAAGACCTTGGAGTCTAAATCCAAGAAGGGTGATGCATCCAGAAGGACCACCAAGAAAACATGCTTCTACTGTGGAAAGAAAGGACACATCATGGACCTTTGTAAAGAAGCCATGAAACTAAATAGAAGCAGACTGAACTCCAAAAGACAATCAATCCATAAGAAGAAGGGATTGATTGAAAACAAGTTGCCTAAGAAAGGTAGCTTGATAGCATCAAAAGAACCATGTGGAATATCCAGAACTGAGGCCACACTTCCAAGTGACTTACTAGTCATATGGCCAAATCAGTTGCAACTTGCCAAAGATCTGCAAAGAGATGAAGATGAAGTTCTGGCAATTGCTAAGGCAAAAGGGAAGAAGAATATTTCACATGAAGATGTATTGAGATCCACACCAGCACAAACATCATTGAAGATCAAATGTGCAAGTGTGAAGAATGGTGAAAATGGGACATCTCGGTTGAGAGAATCTTCTCAACCTTGTTGTTCACATTGATGAACCAAGGATGTTCCATCTTATTCCCTAATCACTTGTATTTACATGTGCTAACATTGCAGGGAATTGAAGATGATGATCATTCTCATCTGGAGAGTGGTTTGGACCGAATGGAGTGCACCCCTTGAGGGGGAGCCAATCTGGAGAAGATGATGTTCTGAAATTAATATCATCTTGAGAAAGTAGATGAAAGGGGGAGCTTTATCTTTGCACCTGAACATTCTAATGTGTTTTGTGAAGTATGTGCAGGATTCAGCAATTCATTTAATATCTGAAAAAATTCAACCCCTAAGCATGATCTCACATGTTTACAGTGAATGTGGACAGCATTGAGTTCCTTGGTTACATCACTCTTGTTTTCTACACCGGGTTAGCCCAAGTAGACTTAGAGTTGATTTACTAAAGGTTCTTTTCTAAAGGATAACATGTGACATCATCCCTCTCTTGTGATTTTCAAGACAATGCTTTTCAAAGGGAGGAAGTGATTATTTTTGAAGAGAACCACACAACACCTTTACATTTGATTGCCAATAAGGGGGAGAAAAGATTGGCACACATATTGACCCATTCATATGTGCTGAAGGAGTGTATTGACAACAAATACAAAGGGGGAGATTGAAGTGCATTGTGTTGCATTTGTTGTCAATGAGGCATGAAGTTGTCATGGAATGAATGGATTTCAAGGAATGTCAAGATGTGAATGACAAAGGTTGTGATGGTGATGGTGATGAATGGAGAATGGCCATGGTACTAAGATGCATGTCACTTAGGAGATTGACTAAGTAACATAGGAGATGATGGTTGAAACATTCTCTAGTCACATCAGACGATTGTTGAACTGTTCTTTAAGTTCAAAGAACTTGTATCAAGTGGATACAATATCACAACAATGTTAGAAGACCATGCATTGTTAAGACAATGCATGAGGAGATGAAGATGATCCATCCACTACTTCCAAGTGGATGAAGTGAGCTAAAGAAGTCCATTCACTATCACTTAGTTCATGTGAATTTGAAGAAGATCCAACTTGATCTCTTATTGGATCATAGAAGCATGTTGAAGAATTATTTGATTCAGGAGCTTCGGTTGAAGATGAAGAACCTTCGGGAATTCCATTCCAAAGTGATGAATAAATGTTGAAGAGAATTGGAGGAATTATTATGAAGAAGAAATGGGAGAAATGGAGAAGAATAATTTGAAGTGGCATTTGGCTTGGAAGAACTTGGGTTGGAATTTATACATTGGGAGAACTTTGTTTTTAACAAAGTGTTTATTCAACACTTGGCCAAAAAGTAGCCACCAAGGAAGGCCAGTCGAGGGTCATCACCCAAGGCTCATGTGGGACTCGAGGTCACCACGCCCATGGGGAACCCTCAGGCCAAGACAGCATGTCCCTGAGGCAGAAGGGTCGGGGCCGTGTATAAGCCCCGAGGGCACGCGGTGGTGAAGCCCGCGCACCCGAGTGTGCATGGTGGGCACTAGAGCGCGCCCGCAGGAGGCGTGAGTGGGCGCAGAGCGCGCCCGCAGGAGAACACGGTGCGGGGTAGCACCGTGGAGGAGGAAGTTCAATCGAGGGGTTGAGGCAGCGCCAGGGTGATAAAGCGCGAGAAAACCGCGCCCCGTTTCGATGTGGGACGTGGAAAAATCTCCAGGAGCGCATCCTGGCCGTCCGACTCATCGCGCGCTCGATCTGGACCGCTCATCGCATCTCGCGCGAGATCTTCTAATCGTGGCCGTCCGATGTCTTTCAATCACCCGATCCAACGGCCCGCGAGTTGTCTCCTTCCTCAAGCTCAGCCGAGGCACCACCCGACGTCCTCCGTCAAACCAGGAGCAACCCGAGCACTGAAGTCGAGCTCCCGGCTGTCTTTCTCGAAGCCGAAGGCACCATTGTGCTCGTCTCTCCGTAAGGAACTTATACATGCAATAAAATATGCATGCACACGTTGGATGGAGAATTTCGAGTATTGGCCGAAGGCAAACGAAGTGCCGAGGCCATGAGGATTACTGTTGTGCATGGTTTGTGCCTAAATGAAGGCCGTGCATGCGTTTGTAGTCGCATGCACGTGAAGGAGGAAAATAAAAATATAGAAGGAAAAGTAGCCGCGTGAAACAGAGGAGAAACAAGATTTTGGAAAATCTTGAAAACCCGAGATATTCGGGAGTTTGAATTTAAACCACGCGGATGTTTTGAGGAATTCCTTTACCTATAAAAAGAGAGCCTGAGCCCTCTTAGATGCTTGCTGAATCTTTGTTGAAGATCTGAAGTCTCGCGAAGCCTCGGTGCTTAGCGAAGAACAGCCTGCACGCACCACTTGCGCGGCAGTGAAGCCCGGAGCCATCCCTTGGCTCTGTGTGTTCCTTTTGCGCACCTCTTGCGCGAAAGAAGAGAAAGGGAGAGTCCCCTGTGCGCTGCCCCTTTGCGCGACAAGAAGGAGAGGTTGGGCTGCGCCAACTTGCGCACCCCCTCTGTGCACCGCGGCCCCCTACGCGGTAAGCACTTGTGTGCCCGCGGTGTTGCACCGTGCACACCCAAGGCTGGTTGCACCTTGCACCCTGCGTGCCCTTTCCTCCTTGAGGACTTGAGCGGAAGTATTGAAGGAGAAAGGCCACACCACTTGCGCGCCTACTTTGAAGGTGGAAGACCCGAGACTTGTGCTTGTGTGCCAAGTGAAGGAGGAAGGCCCTACGGCTGTGTGTGCAAATACAGAAGAAGGCAGTGTGTGTGTGCCAAGTGGAAAACAGAACCCGAGGCCATACCTTGGTTTCACCAAGTGAAGACCACACCTTTTGTGTGTGCAAAACAAGAAGAGGACCTACGGGTTAAGTTTGTGCAAGAAAAAGAGTGAAGGCCAAATATACACTCATTGTGTGTGTGCAAATCAAAGAACAAGTTGTGTGTGAAAAACAACAAAGTGGCCTAACCTTAGTGTGTGTGCAAAATAAAGTGTACACACTAAGAAGAAAGAGTAGAGGACTCTCACACTATTGTAGAACACACAATCTAAGTGTGTAGACAAAAGGAATTAAACCTGTGAAGGAAAAGAAGGAACAAGGTGCGTGTGCTAAAAGTATTTACACCCATTGTGGGTTTATCACACCAAGGAGAAAAAAGGGGAGTGCATGCATGCATGCATGCACGTGCACACGTGAACAAAGCTAAATCAGGCTGTGTGCATCTGAGTTGTCCAAGACCAGAAGATCTTGAAGAATTTGAGAAGGCCATGCAGTCAGTGCATGAGGATTCAGAGTTTCCATGCATTCAGTGCATGAAGTTGTTTTGAAGTGAGACTGGACCAGACTAAAGTTAAAGATATCAGTTGTCTGAGTATTCAGTAGTTGGAGAGAAGCCAGGTCATCCTGAGAAGAAGGAGATAAATCCTGAGCAAGACGAGAAGACCTGATCAACTCAAGTGATCAGAGGTACAGAGCAAGGCCAGCAGCCTTTATCCCAGGCTGCTAAAGATACTTGAAGAACTTAAAGTGAAGAAGAGCTACTCGTGCGACTCGAGGAGCCAAGAGAAGACCCTGTGGGACTCAGGGAGAAGAAGTCTTCAGTGGGATTCTGGAGCAGGCCAGTGGGACTCTGGTAACACTGTGGGACGCAGTATAAAGACCCTCTTGTGGGACTCAGGAGAGATACGGTGGGAAGCTGTATCGACCATTGTAATACTAATAGATTATAATGGGAGAATCCATGCTGGGAGAGCATGGCGAGGATGTAGGCCTTTGGTGCCGAACCTTGTAAATCCTTGTGTCCTGTGCCTTTTCATTACTGCATCATTCGGGAAAGGTTGAGAGATACAAGAAGAGTGGATCGAGGCTTTAACCAGCCATAGATGTTTAATTGATAAGAATCAATTAGTAAAAAGTTTTAAGGGATCACTGATTCACCCCCTCCCCCTCTCAGTGATTCACACTAATCCGGGCACTTCAAAAACAAACAATTAAAAGTATTCCATTTATCTAGGATTAAAAAATTTCATAGTATTAAATACATAAATATAAAATGATGATTTTATTTTTTCATAATTAATTAATCATGGTAATTTTCATCACATATCAAACATAAATATGAAATTAGTCTTTAAAATGTTGAATGTTAATTTTTATTATTATTTATAATATCTTTCAAAAAATTTATTATTGAAATTACAATATAATAAACAAACCTATAATAAATTAAAGGAACCATAGGAAACAATAACAAAAATAAGATTGTTTGTAATGTATAATGAATTAACTACGTACGAAATTCTAATTATTATAGGCAAATTATTAAAACATCATAAATGATATTCAAATAAAAAATTTTGAAATAAAATTTAATATGTTATGTTTAACAACTTTTGAAAATAATGATACAATGTGATATAAGAGGTAATATGAATAAAATTATTTATATATTTTTCATATAAGAAGGATTTAATTTATTCCATAGATCGTGCATTGAAATTTAAATAAATATAGTTAGACGATCATATAAATTCCGTTGTTTAACCCATATACTCATTTATTAATGACTTCCTAAATCTATAAACAACCAACTACTCTATATTAGTGCCATTGGATTCAATCCCCGAAGAACTACACAATAGAAACAAGTATGAAGTCCATCACCATGAAAGGATTTAATATGTCCATTATACACCACAAAATTAATTTGGCATCAAATAAGTATATTAATAAGAGGTTAATTAATAAATTATTAGAAATTATATATACATTATATTCCAACATAATAAACCATATCATAATTCAACATCCATACATCATATGTTGTAAATCCCCAAAATAAAACACAAATCAAGAAGTCATATCAAATCTTTATTTCACATAATTAAAAATAAAATGTAGATTTCTCTATAGGTATAATATGTAATTATAAAATGATTTTGAAATTTCAAGCCATTCCACTATATCCCATTTTCAAAATTCTCCATGAAAAATAAATTGAGAAACCAAAATTTAAAAATGAATATTATATTTTAGACATTTTTTTATTAATATACATTTATATGAAACTATATATATGTATACATTCTCATATCAATAAAAATATTCACTACACATAAGTGTGAATATATAAATATTAACATATACAATACACTGGTTCATATATATGTAAATATTAAACAAAAACATAGACATTAAGTAAATATATTATAATAAAATATAAAACATTTCTGGAATAGATTTTAAAGGAGAAAATAAGTATAATTAGTACATTGAACATATTATACAAATAACAATATCTCATATTATGTTACAAAATATCCCAAAGGTAGTCATAATCACCAAAAATAAGTTAACTTAATTATGATACTGGACAATTCTATTTAGCATATACTTAGGATGTACAATTTGATGAAAAATTTATAAATGAAATATGTATATATTGATATTCATTTCTTAATCATTCCATATTGAAATGAGATAACCTTTGTTTATAAATAAATCAGAATTTAGAGAGTTTATAATTTATTATTTTTTATAAAAAATAAGATAAGATAGAAATAATTAACTATAAATAGAGATAATGAATAGTTCCCCTGGAAAATGAATAGTGGAATGTCTAAATATAATGTCACCCCCTGATAATCAAAATAATAGGAAATAATATCACAAAACCATCTAGGTTTTTTCTAAAAGCATGCGTAGTGTGGGGATGAGTAGTGAGTAGTTAAAAAAATGTGGATGAAGAATAAAGTAGGGGAAATGCCAAATATTTAAGGAATCAATAATAAATCACAAGGAGAGAAAAAAATATCAAATTCTAGGGCATGATGGAATATGTTAAGGATCCTCATAATGTATTTCATGTGTTATGGGGAGATGAGTTGTGAGGGAAACCATTTAAAATAAAACTCAGATTGGAATATTTCTAAATGTTCAAATATTAATGAATTAAATACTTACCATGGTTTGTATAAATATTTATCTATGCTATGTTATAAATAAAAATTCTTTATGTGAAATACAAGGTAAATCTCAGAGTTTTTCTTTGTGGTTGGAAAATCATACTCCTATAATGAAAAATGGAAATACAAACAGTAGACCCAAATTAAGAGGTTATTAATTGGTTATCATGAAAAATTAAATTGTATTGAAAAAAATATAAATTATTTTAGTTATGAATAAATAAAAAATTTATGTAAACCAATAAAAAATAACAAAATAAATAAACTTTTTAATTAATTTAAAAAATAAGGGATTTTGTGTCACACAGAATCTTTTTAAATGTTCTGAAACAAATTTCACTATTAATCCTCTGAATGAATTACAATGTTTCCCCTTTATGGTGACAATAACATACAATATTTATTTTCACAGTTTATAGTTAAGGGGAGAGGCCTTATTACTTCCTTGAAAAATAGGTTATATGTTTCTAGTCCAACAAAAGATGAGTACATTGTAATTTAAATGCATATAAATGGGGTGTGAATTTCAACGTTTAGAAAGTGTCTTGTAGTATAAATCCAAGAATAGGAAAACTAAATATACCATATCATAATTGTGAAACAACAATATAACATTTAGAATAATTCCAAAATTTGATAGCCTATAAAAATTTGTTTCAAATTATATGAATAACACAGATGAACACAGTTTATGGTAGGGTATAACCCAACCAAATGTCTATTTTTTTTACCCTCCTTTAATAAGTATCCATTTTTCATTGGATTCTATTTATATAACATATAAAATTTCATGGAATTTGATACAGTGGTAGAACAAAAATTACTTCATTAATTATAGGAGGAGAATCTACATAATAGAAGATGGATTAAACAGGGTGTAGATAATACTGAATCCCAAGAAGACTAAAATATATCTCAATCAATATGATAAAAATTAAAATAAGGTTGGTGACCCAATAGTGAAATAATGGGAATGTATGATTTTGGATTTAAATCATAGTGAACAAAGTTTTACATGGATATATTAAACAATACATAGATAAATTTTGTTTGGAAGTGGACTATGAACTATAAGATTTGATTTTACATAATTTAAAGCTACAATTTGATTGATCTCATACGGATTTTAATTCATTAGTACCTACATTATGAGAAAGTGAATTCTATGAATGAAGATTCTAAGTATGAAAACCTTGTACATGGGGACACTCAATGTACAGGGAAATATATATTCTAATTGTAGAGTTTTTCATTAGTCCAATGCATTTGATAATAATTAATTAACTTTTTAACAATATTATTCCTTCAATTAGATATATTGTATTACAAAAAATATATACTATAATTGGTCTAGTAATGTGGGGTTCCCATGTATGATAAAACTAAAATAGTTTTTAATATAAAGAGCGGTGTTAGGGTAATAGAAAAAAATAAATAATTTTCTTGACGAAGAGGGCTCATTGATCAAAAAAATAAATGTTAGAGTATTCAATTAAGTGAAATTTGTTTAATATATTTAGGAAAAGTACTGTAGAAAACATTAGGGTCATGGGAAATGATATTATCTTAAAGATGGATTATGGAACTAGATGATGGGTAATTATTTTAAAGGAAATATTACATTGATATATTTTTGTATAACTATTCTAAAATTGACAAAAATTGTTTTCCCTTAACAATGTTAAAAATATATTCATTTCAGAAATTTCGTTTAATGCGTTTTTTATCATTTAAAAGGATGAATGACTCACCTTATCTTTTTAAGCTATGTTTTATATTTATAATATTATATTGGATTATCTTATTCCATTTTGGTTCATTTAAATTTTCATATTTTTATTCCTGTGGTGTTTTTACTCATAACCCTTTAATCATTATCTTCCTCTTCTTTTAACATGCCAATTCACATAAAATTAATTATTTAATTTCGATGCGGTTGATTTTTTTCATATACCATTGTACATCAAATTAATTACTATCTGATCCAATAATGTGTTGATCATTACCCATGGTTCACGATAATCCATGTACTTTGTTTTTTATTCTTGACAATCTCAAACATCACCAAAAAATTTCCCAGGTATTATGTATACTTTTTTTAATAATTTTGAGGACCTAAAAACCATATATTTTTTATAAAGTACCACTCATTCAATAATATTAACAAATATTTAAGGGTTAGATTATATTTAAACAACATCTCCATCAATATTTTCTCTTCGATATATCTCAATAAAACATGATATATTTAATAAAATATTATCATCCTCATTTCATTATTTTATTTTGGAAAAAATATATTTTCAATAAATATCATCATCTCTATATTCTATATTTTCATATTTCATCATCTCACTAAATAAAATTCTATATATCATTATTATTATAATGAAAATATTTAGTATCACATGATTATCATGATAATAAACTAGGTTATATGTTTTTTATCCATGACATTATTATATATTAGATTCATATTATTTATATAAAAATATTTTCAATTACTCTTAGATTAATCATTTTAAAATCATTCATTTTTAGTTCATTAACTATAATTATCACCCAATATATTTTTGTAAAATAATTATATATTCTTATAGATACCTGTTAACCCTTTTTTATTATTCTTTGACCTGATCTATAGTTGTTTTCATGTTGGGATATTTTATAAAATTTTAGGATCCCTTTAGTATGTTCATGGTTGGAGAACAATTATTTTAATTACTATTGTTTGGCCCCGAAGACCCTATAGAATCTCATGGTCTACACTAATGCAAACAGAATTGGTCCAAACCATGTAGACACCCCCTCCAAACTGAGCCCCACTAGGTAAAAGGTTCATTCATAGTTGGTGCATGTTTAAATTAACATCAGAGACAAACTGTGAATCTCAGTCATAAGTTTGGTATAAGGTTCATGGTTACGAAGCACAATTACTCATAATAGTGAAGCATCCCCAAAAAACAATGTTTGTAGTTTCTATGTCACTAAAGAATTGTTTTAAAAATACAAAATACCCATGTATATCTTTAAATGATTCTAAATATAATATATTATTCGTATAATACATAAAAGAAATCATGTTTCTTCACTCATGGGATTCAAGATGGATTTAAATCATTCATGATAGATCATATCATCTTATGTTGTGTTATTGGTCTATATTACCTTCTTATTTTTATATATGGAATAGATTTCATCTCCAATTATCTTATTGGGACCCAAAGGGGATATTCATTCCCTATACAGGGGGCATAAGAGATTATTGTTTACTTTTTTGGGATCAAGGATCATGAGGACCCATTCAACTCATTCCTAGTGCTCTTTATCTAAAGCGAATAATCCTACCACCTTTTGATGAGGAATGAGTTTATATTCAAGGGTTTAATTCTATGTATTACTTATTGATCATGTTAAATTATTATGGGTAATTAATTTAATAGAAATAATTTTTTTGAAGGGAAATATTGGAATGAAACATGTATTAATGGGTTTTTTTCATTAAAACATTATTTTCCACAATAAGATCTTTATTAAATGATAGAATGGTGGTTTTGGTTAAGAAATGGATTTTAATGAACTAAACAGTATTTCATTTAGTTTTAATTTTTTCTAGCAATTTTTACCATTGTAATTACATGTATTTTTAGAAACATGGAACATTTGGAAACCTCAGTATGTCGAGATCATACATTACACTCATAGTGTGTGTAATTCCATTAGTGGTTTTTTGATATCATATTAAGATGGAGGGACACCATATCAGTTGGTACCAACATAAATTTTTTTATTTCATTTTGTTATTCCAACAGTCTAGGTTCCAATGTGGTGTTCTTTTTCATTTATGGGTTATTTATCAATATATTGATTTATTCATGGATTTTTGTGAACATGTTTATCAAATGAGGTTCTTTCCCATGGTTTCACATCTTAGATTACATCATGTATATTTGTATATTTTCATTAATTATGTTGTCTAAATTTACCATCTTTTATTATTACAAAAATATAAAATATTCTAGGATTTTCAAATATGAATTAATTTTATGAAAACCAATAGAAATTATTTAAAAATGGGTTTTGAATTCTAAAATATCGTCATAAATTTTTAAAAAAATAAATACTATATAATAATAATTTGATATTTTATTGACTCTGTGGTGGGGTGCTACTAGAATCTATTCTCACACCCAAATATTTTATTATGGTAGTTATAAAAAATCCTTTACAAAGACCCAGGTAATGGAAATGTAATCTTATATCATGTCAGCATCTCTTTTAATCATTTTTTTCATAATGGAGTAGTTTTGAGGTGATTGTTTGGAAACTATAGACTTGTTGGTGTTTTTCATGAATTATTGTATAATTAGTTTTTCCATGTATTTTATGGATATTATATTAATATTATTCTTATGATATTTACTATGGTGGAATGAATAGTTTTTATTTAGATGATTCATTTTTACTCTTAATTGTTGCACCTCATCAATTTAATGAGTGATATTTAGTGGCTAGTCTAGATAAAAATTGCTAGTTTAGTTAACTAGTGTTGTTTCCATTAAAAATAGTGTCATAGGTATTCTCATCATTAAATGTGTTATCACTTGTAAAGACCCGTAAATTTCAAGGAAATTTTTTTCTTAATTTTCTTTGGAATTTTACAAGAGCGCAGTTTCTGACGGCACCTGATTCCGAGGCCCGGTGTGCCCGGAATCATTTTCCGAAGTTTGGCTCGGGTACGTTCAGTGAACAGACGAGCAGGTTTTTCTAACTTTTGAACCGGTGCCCGGAATCGAATTCTGAGGGCACCGATGAAATCGCAGCGCCGATATTCTTTTAGAAACGCCTCTTCCGGAGTTGCGTTTGCTCGGGTGTGGTTTTTAATTTTCGGGCTTAAAGTTAAGAAATAAAATAATTTTGCGACAACTTTATTTTATTTCACTTAAGCCACTTGGAAGCCACTTGAAGCCACTTAAAGGCGGCTTGAACTGAGTTGAACTGGATAGGATGCTATCCGGAAATATCCTACCCCCTTGGTAGGATATTTGTGAGGTGGGGCCCGCACGAGCACCGCCGTTTCTTTCCGCTAAGAAACGCACCCGTGAAAACCCGTCTTAATGAAAGTCAACCGACGCGTTTTCTAAATTCTTAACAGACCATTTAATTGGGCTGTTTCTCTCGTGAATTGAATGGGCTGTTTCTTTCGTGAATTTAATGGCCTGTTTCTTTCGTTGAATTAATTCAACGAATTAATTCAATCGTTTCTTAACCTGTTTCGTGTGTTGGCATATTAATAAAATAAGACCAACCCAAATCTTTGGAGAAGGTTTGAGAGGATTCTTGTTCTTCTTCTCCCTCGCGAAGAACACGAAGAACGCGAAGAACGCGAAGAACGCCGAACCCGGAAATCGACGACGCTTCCGTCCGTGACGTTCTTCCATGCTCCGATCTCCGATCACCGACCGTTTGAGGTGAGTGATTTCGGATTTCCTCTCAAAAGTTCTTTTCTTTTGGTTTTAACGAAACACAGATTTAAATATTAATAATTTAAATCTGTTGTTCTTGGTTCGTTGAGCTCGCCGACTCAACGCCGGATTCCGCGACGACGCGACGCCTCCCCGCGACGACGCGACGATCCCTCTCTTACGCGACGATCCTTTCCGCGAAGAACGCCCGCGCGCGACGATCGACGACGCTTGAGGTAGGGATTTTATATTTTGAAATACCCCTCCTTATATTCCCGTGAACATTCTTTAAAAATTAAAGAACCAGAATCAAAGAAACAATTTTATTTTATTAAAATTGTTGGTTCATGTGTTGAACATTCTATTTTTTTCTCCCGTTGTTTTTATCTAACGCGGAGGGTGCGGGTCGAACGAACACGGCCCGACAACCCTCCGCCGTTCTTCGTGTTTTTCGGATTTGGCGGGTGACGACGGAACGTGCTGCAACGGGTGTTTGATGATCCCGCAGTAAAGAACGGAACCCGGGAGGAACTACGTCGCAGACGAGAAGGAAAACGGGCCACCAGAGCGACTCCGGCGGCCCGCGGAAGCCGGAGGTGGCGCGGCGGCGCCGGCGGCCGGAGGCGGCGGCACCCCGCGGGTGTCCAGGGCGACACCCCGCGGGGGTCCAGCGCGACACCCCGCGGGTGTCCAGCGCGACACCCCGCGGGTGCCGCGGGGTTGTCACGCGGCACCCCGCGGGTGTCCAGCGCGACACCCAGCGGGTGCCGCGGGTGTCCAGGGCGACACCCCGCGGGTGCCGCGGGGGTGTCCCGCGGGGCGGCGGCTTTCCCCCGCGTCGGCCGCTCGGCCGCTCGGCCGAGCCGAGCCTGACCGGCCCTGGCCGGGCCGGGCCGGGCCAACCGAGTCGGACCCGACCCGGTTCGGGCCAACCAGGGGGGTCGGGCCGGGTCGGCCCGGGCCCGGACCCCCCCGTCTTCGGACGGACTTCGTTCAAATGGCCATATCTTGAGCTACGGGCCTCCAAACGACCCGCCGTCAGCGGCAACGCGATCCTTGGATTGAGACGGTCGTTTTGGTTTATCGCACTCAAAGTTTCGGAATACTTGGGGTTCGGCCGGGTTGGTTCGTACACGAAACCAACCGGGCCCTCGGAGCGGAAACGCTCATATCTTGAGCTACGGACGTCCGATTGACGTGCCGTCAGCTTTGTTGATTTCCTCTAAGTGAGACGGATCTTTTGGAATACTCCGCCCGAGGTTCAGACGCAGGTGGAGTGCGGTCGGGTTGGTTTTGCCTTAAAAACCAACCGGGCCCCTGAGACGAAAATGCCAATATCTCTCAGACCGGACGTCCGATTGACGCGCCGTCTGCGACGTTGAGTTCCTGTTGACGATACGGAACTTTTGGATACATCAACTTCGGACTTTGTGTCAGTTGATGTATCAGCCTCTCGGCTCGTGGAGCGGACCCTCCCGAACGAGCTTGCTGTGTGCGGGAACCCTAGGCTGGCTGCGACTGCTACTTCGACAACGACGACCGTGCAGAGATTCTCAGTGGACTACGACGACTGTGCAGAGATCCTCCGTGGACTCCGACGACGACCGTGCAGAGATCCTCAGTGGACTGCGGCGACGACTGTGCAGAGATCCTCCGTGGACTCCGACGACGACCGTGCAGAGATCCTCAGTGGACTGCGGCGACGACTGTGCAGAGATCCTCAGCGGACTGCGACGACTCCTGCAATCAGCGATCCTACGTGGATCAGTGCTTCAGGTCCTGCGTGGGCCCGATCATGTGTGGGTCCGATCCTGTGTGGGTCATCTCTCAGCGGTTCTGTGTGAGCTGAATCTTCTGTTTTACTCGATAGAGGTGGTGCGCTTGGTTGTAGCGGCAGACCCGCGATACTGGAGACGAGCGTACGGAGTACGGAGACCGTGTAGCCGGCTGAGACCTAAAGACTGCTCGACCGACTCGACTTGGAGTGAGTCGACTAGCCCAGTGGACGGAGCGCCCAGTATTTGGCGGCAGACCCACGACGGATGGAGCGCCTGGTAGTTGGCAGCAGACTCGCGGTACTCGACTGGAGGAGTACCTCTGTAGGCTATTTGGGTGAGCGCCCGGTATTTGGCAGCAGACCCTTAGCGGACGGAGCGCCCGGTAGTTGGCAGCAGACCCGCGGTACTCGACAGGAGGAGTACCTCAGCAGTCTTAGGTTAGTGAGAAGTACCTCGGAGTCGTGACAGGACCACTGTACACTTCAGAGATGGGGCTCTTCAGCAGTTATGTTTTTGATAATGAAAATCC
Source organism: Viscum album (assembly GCA_963277665.1). Classification (NCBI taxonomy): domain Eukaryota; kingdom Viridiplantae; phylum Streptophyta; class Magnoliopsida; order Santalales; family Viscaceae; genus Viscum; species Viscum album. The sequence continues at coordinate 807,293,845 of OY728153.1, forward strand.
TGGTTTGAGCTGAGTCAATGATCCTTGTGTTTCCTCTTGATTGAGATGGGTTATCTGATAATTTCGATATATGTATGGGCATATACCTATGAGAGTTATCTGTTGAGTTTTCCTATGTGGATTACGTTTTCCTCTCCTTTGTGGATTGTGTTGAGTTATCCTGTGTGGATTTACTATTTACTCTCCTTTGTGGATTGTGTTGTTCTATCCTGCGTGGGTATGCGTTTTGCTTTCCTGTGTGGACTGGGTTGTGCTAGGGCTCGGACGTTGGAGCCGATCGGGGAATTGATGACTTAGGTATATGTATGGGCATATACCTAAGCCGTGTCAGATGTTACTTCGTGATTGTATCTCTCCTTCGTGGCTTATCCTTTGTGGATTTCGGGAGACCTTCGGGGGTCTCGGGGTCCCTACTGAGTAGCTTATACTCACCCATGCACGGGCTATGCCCGCACTTCGTGGTGTTGGTTGCAGACGACAGGCAGTGCTGATGGAGACCGAGTGTTCGAGGACTGGACGGTACCCGGAGGTGGACTACACGACGAGTCAGTACCCGGAGGTGGACTACACGACGAGTCAGTACCTGGAGGTGGACCACTGGGCGATACGTGCTCGGAGCGGACGACGGGACCTGAGGAGCATTGGAGCTATCTGTACCCACCCTTCAGGTGGGACTTCCAGAGGACGGCTCGACGCTGCAGTTTTTCCTTTCAGTTGCTGTTTTTCTTTTCAGTTGTACTTTATAGTTGGGCTTGTATTTCCGGCCCCTTTTTCTTTCAGCACAACTTGTACAGTTTTTACTTAGTGTTTACTTTTCCGCTTACTTACTCTGTGGTGCTTGTTTACTTTTCAAAGGCAATGCCTTCCCTTTTTGTTGAGATTTACGCCTTGGTGCTAGTCGCCAGCCCCTGGCCTATGGAAGGCGGGCTTGGGGTAGTCACGGCACGGGCCCCGAGGACGGGTCGTGACAATTGGTATCAGAGGTGGTCGGTTCTACCGCAGACTCTGATCTTTCTTCTATGTGAAGCAATAGTGTTTAGCGTATTGAGTGTGGTTATCAGTCCAGGGAGTCCAGTGTTGGTGCGGCGGCCGACGTATCCATACACCAGGACCCTGACTTCTGATTTCCGACTTAATGCACGAAAACATTGATTGCATGTGTGTTTCAAGTTTTCCTTGTGATTACTTGTGTCAGCTCACCAGGTATACTGTCCTGACCGTGGCGCACCTGTTTCTTTCAGGATGGACCCACGACGACAGCCAGCTAGGATTCCGAGAGTGGAGCGTGATGACAGCCCACCGAGCGTCGAGGACTCGGTACAGGGCCCTTTGACAGCTGAGGCACCGGCGGTACCTATACCCGCCGAGGCACCGATGCTACCAGCCCCAGCTGCTGACGATGCACGTCGCCTTAGTGCACTGCATGAGTTCCAGCGCCAGCGACCGCCCAGGTTCCGCGGGGAGACGGACCCTCAGGCCGCTGAGGACTGGCTGGAGGCAGTTGTTCGGGTTTTCAGATTAGTGAGGACACCAGCAGACCTCATGGTGATCCTCGCAGCGAGTCTCCTGTACGCGGTAGCAGGCAGATGGTGGAGCTTGATGCTCCAGGTGCACGATGAGGCCTCCCTCATCTGGACGGACTTCGAGAGCCTCTTCCGCTCAGAGTTCGTCCCAGCCACCCTCCGTACGGTGCGCATCCAGGAGCTTCTTCAGCTGCGGCAGGGCAGCTTGACGGTCGCTCAGTACGCGGCGAGGTTCACCGACCTTTCTCGGTACTCGACAGACATGGTACGGGACCCCTTCTTTCGGGCCCGGACCTTCGAGCAGGGATTGAGACATGAGATCAGGGCATCGCTGATCTCTCTTAACATCCCGACCCAGGCAGGAGTGCTAGAGCGAGCCCTTCTGATCGAGAGCTTCCTGGCTGAGTCCACAGCGAGACCTGCCGCAGGGCGGCAGATAGCGGAGTCATCGGCAGCAGGTAGCCGACGGATGACTCAGGGTTCTAGGCAGACCATACCTACCGGTGGCCGACTGCACGACTCAGGCTCAGTTGTGCGGGGGAGCCGGGGTGGAGTCAGATCCAGGCGTGCCGAGAGTGGGCAGTGTTACTCCTGTGGCGGGATTGGTCACATGGCTCGTGACTGTCCGACCCGCCATGCTGATGATCAGCAGTTAAGTGAAGAACCTCCCAGGTAGAGGCAGAGGTTCGACCGTGGCGGTCCGCAGGGAGGAGGCAGACGAGGCAGAGGAGCTGGCCGCGCAGCGGGAGGTGGGCGACGCTTTGAGGCTCTGCCACCACCACCACCAGGGGGTCCGCCCCAACCACAGGGAGTAGGTGAACATGCGAGAGCTCAGCTTCAGGCAGCCGAGGCCTTCGATCATGGAGCTCTGGGAGCAGATGGACAGGAGCAGAACTAGTGGATACGTCCTTTGTAATTCTGGTTCCTTGTTGCTTTTGTGTAGCGTCTTGTATTATGAGCTGCAATAATAAAAGACGCATACCTTTGTGATATTTTCGTTCCTGTCCTCTTTCGTGATGTTACTAAGAGGTTCCAGTTTTGGCTGTTGACTTGACCCTCGCTTGTGAGACATCTACTGGAGGAGACCAGTTACCACACACTGATGCCGACAGTGTGACTCAACCCTTGGAGGCGAGAGTAACGGTTGGATCTCTTAGTAGTAGCGTCGAGGCCTTACGACGTCATCCTTGGTATGGATTAGTATCATCCATGTTAGGATTGACTGTTTTAGGCAAAGAATGTGGTTCATCCAGGGGATGAGACCAGGTTTCTCTTATCGGAAAAGAAGAAATCTTGCAGCTCTTGTGGGACCAGAGATGGTCCGGGCCACGTCAGAGGAGGTCCAGGTCATCCAGGAGCGGATGAGGACATCACAGAGCCGGCAGAAGTCATATGCTGACAGGAGGCGGAGGCCACTAGAGTTCGAGGATGGAGACCACGTCTTCTTGCGTGTCTCACCTCGACGTGGTTTGCGGAGATTTGGCCGAGGCGGCAAGTTGTCTCCCCGCTTCATCGGGCCTTTCCAGGTCCTCAGCAGGGTTGGCGAGGTGGCTTATCACCTGGCTCTGCCACCTCAGTTGCACCGGATGCACGACGTCTTCCACGTATCCCAGCTGAGGAGATACGTGCACGACCCGACGCACATCTTTGACTATGGGGAGCTAGACGTGGATGATGGGGCGACTTTTGCGGAGGTCCCAGTGGAGATAGAGGATCGACAGAAGCGGGTCCTACGTGGGCGATCGATCCCTCTTGTGCGCATCAGATGGCGGCACGGGAACCTCCAGGAGAGCACTTGGGAGCGGAAGGCTCAGATGCGTGCTCAGTACCGCCTTGTATCCCTAGTTTGTGTTGAAGCTTTATGGGGACGTAAAGCCCTGTGGTGGGAGTAATGTAAAGACCCGTAAATTTCAAGGGAATTTTTTTCTTAATTTTCTTTGGAATTTTACAAGAGCGCAGTTTCTGACGGCACCTGATTCCGAGGCCCGGTGTGCCCGGAATCATTTTCCGAAGTTTGGCTCGGGTACGTTCAGTGAACAGACGAGCGGGTTTTTCTAACTTTTGAACCGGTGCCCGGAATCGAATTCTGAGGGCACCGATGAAATCGCAGCGCCGATATTCTTTTAGAAACGCCTCTTTCGGAGTTGCGTTTGCTCGGGTGTGGTTTTTAATTTTCGGGCTTAACGTTAAGAAATAAAATAATTTTGCGACAACTTTATTTTATTTCACTTAAGCCACTTGGAAGCCACTTGAAGCCACTTAAAGGCGGCTTGAACTGAGTTGAACTGGATAGGATGCTATCCGGAAATATCCTACCCCCTTGGTAGGATATTTGTGAGGTGGGGCCCGCACGAGCACCGCCGTTTCTTTCCGCTAAGAAACGCACCCGTGAAAACCCGTCTTAATGAAAGTCAACCGACGGGTTTTCTAAATTCTTAACAGACCATTTAATTGGGCTGTTTCTCTCGTGAATTGAATGGGCTGTTTCTTTCGTGAATTTAATGGCCTGTTTCTTTCGTTGAATTAATTCAACGTATTAATTCAATCGTTTCTTAACCTGTTTCGTGTGTTGGCATATTAATAAAATAAGACCAACCCAAATCTTTGGAGAAGGTTTGAGAGGATTCTTGTTCTTCTTCTCCCTTGCGAAGAACACGAAGAACGCGAAGTACGCGAAGAACGCCGAACCCGGAAATCGACGACGCTTCCGTCCGTGACGTTCTTCCACGCTCCGATCTCCGATCACCGACCGTTTGAGGTGAGTGATTTCAGATTTCCTCTCAAAAGTTCTTTTCTTTTGGTTTTAACGAAACACAGATTTAAATATTAATAATTTAAATCTGTTGTTCTTGGTTCGTTGAGCTCGCCGACTCAACGCCGGATTCCGCGACGACGCGACGCCTCCCCGCGACGACGCGACGATCCCTCTCTTCCGCGACGATCCTTTCCGCGAAGAACGCCCGCGCGCGACGATCGACGACGCTTGAGGTAGGGATTTTATATTTTGAAATACCCCTCCTTATATTCCCGTGAACATTCTTTAAAAATTAAAGAACCCGAATCAAAGAAACAATTTTATTTTATTAAAATTGTTGGTTCATGTGTTGAACATTCTATTTTTTTCTCCCGTTGTTTTTATCTAACGCGGAGGGTGCGGGTCGAACGAATACGGACCGACAACCCTCCGCCGTTCTTCGTGTTTTGCGGATTTGGCGGGCGACGACGGAACGTGCCGCAACGGGTGTTTGATGATCCCGCAGTAAAGAACGGAACCCGGGAGGAACAACGGCGCAGACGGGAAGGAAAACGGGCCACCGGAGCGACTCCGGCGGCCCGCGGAAGCCGGAGGTGGCGTGGGTCGCCGGCGCGGCGGCGCCGACGGCCGGAGGCGGCGGCACCCCGGGTGTCCAGCGCGACACCCCACGGGTGCCGCGGGTGTCCAGCACGACACCCCGCGGGTGCCGCGGGTGTCCAGCGCGACACCCCGCGGGTGCCGCGGGGTTGTCACGCGGCACCCCGCGGGTGTCCAGCGCGACACCCAGCGGGTGCCGCGGGTGTCCAGGGCGACACCCCGCGGGTGCCGCGGGGGTGTCGCGCGGGGCGGCGGCTTTCCCCCGCGTCGGCCGCTCGGCCGCTCGGCCGAGCCGAGCCGGACCGGCCCTGGCCGGGCCGGGCCGGGCCAACCGAGTCGGACCCGACCCGGTTCGGGCCAACCAGGGGGGGTCGGGCCGGGTCGGCCCGGGCCCGGACCCCCCCCGTCTTCGGACGGACTTCGTTCAAATGGCCATATCTTGTGCTACGATCCTCCAAACGACCCGCCGTCAGCGGCAACGCGATCCTTGGATCGAGACGGTCGTTTTGGTTTATTGCACTCAAAGTTTCGGAATACTTGGGGTTCGGCCGGGTTGGTTCGTACACGAAACCAACCGGGCCCTCGGAGCGGAAACGCTCATATCTTGAGCTACGGACGTCCGATTGACGTGCCGTCAGCTTTGTTGATTTCCTCTAAGTGAGACGGATCTTTTGGCATACTCCGCCCGAGGTTCGGACGCAGGTGGAGTGCGGTCGGGTTGGTTTTGCCTTAAAAACCAACCGGGCCCCTGAGACGAAAATGCCAATATCTCTCAGACCGGGCGTCCGATTGACACTCCGTCTGCGACGTTGAGTTCCTGTTGACGATACGGAACTTTTGGATACATCAACTTCGGACTTTGTGTCAGTTGATGTATAGGCCTCTCGGCTCGTGGACCGGACCCTCCCGAACGAGCTTGCTGTGTGCGGGAACCCTAGGCTGGCTGCGACTGCTACTTCGACAGCGACGACCGTGCAGAGATTCTCAGTGGAGTGCGACGACTGTGAAGAGATCCTCCGTGGACTCCGACGACGACCGTGCAGAGATCCTCAGTGGACTGCGGCGGCGACTGTGCAGAGATCCTCCGTGGACTCCGACGACGACCGTGCAGAGATCCTCAGTGGACTGCGGCGACGACTGTGCAGAGATCCTCAGCGGACTGCGACGACTCCTGCACTCAGCGATCTTACGTGGATCAGTGCTTCAGGTCCTGCGTGGGCCCGATCCTGTGTGGGTCCGATCCTGTGTGGGTCATCTCTCAGCGGTTCTGTGTGAGCTGAATCTTATGTTTTACTCGATAGAGGTGGTGCACTTGGTTGTAGCGGCAGACCCGCGATACTGGAGACGAGCGTACGGAGTACGGAGACCGTGTAGCCGGCTGAGACCTGAAGACTGCTCGACCGACTCGACTTGGAGTGAGTCGACTAGCCCAGTGGACGGAGCGCCCGGTATTTGGCGGCAGACCCACGGCGGACGGAGCGCTTGGTAGTTGGCAGCAGACCCGCGGTACTCGACTGGAGGAGTACCTCTGTAGGCTATTTGGGTGAGCGCCCGGTATTTGGCAGCAGACCCTTAGCGGACGGAGCGCCCGGTAGTTGGCAGCAGACCCGCGGTACTCGACAGGAGGAGTACCTCAGCAGTCTTAGGTTAGTGAGAAGTACCTCGGAGTCGTGACAGGACCACTGTACACTTCAGAGATGGGGCTCTTCAGCAGTTATGTTTTTGATAATGAAAATCCTGGTTTGAGCTGAGTCAATGATCCTTGTGTTTCCTCTTGATTGAGATGGGTTATCTGATAATTTCGATATATGTATGGGCATATACCTATGAGAGTTATCTGTTGAGTTTTCCTGTGTGGATTATGTTTTCCTCCCCTTTGTGGATTGTGTTGAGTTATCCTGTGTGGATTTACTATTTACTCTCCTTTGTGGATTGTGTTGTTCTATCCTGCGTGGGTATGCGTTTTGCTTTCCTGTGTGGACTGGGTTGTGCTAGGGCTCGGACGTTGGAGTCGATCGGGGAATTGATGACTTAGGTATATGTATGGGCATATACCTAAGCCGTGTCAGATGTTACTTCGGGATTGTATCTCTCCTTCGTGGCTTATCCTTTGTGGATTTCGGGAGACCTTCGGGGGTCTTGGGGTCCCTACTGAGTAGCTTATACTCACCCCTGCACGGGCTATGCCCGCACTTCGTGGTGTTGGTTGCAGACGACAAGCAGTGCTGATGGAGACCGAGTGTTCGAGGACTGGACGGTACCCGGAGGTGGATTACACGACGAGTCAGTACCTGGAGGTGGACCACTGGGCGAGACGTGCTCGGAGCGGATGGCGGGACCCGAGGAGCATTGGAGCTATCTGTACCCACCCTTCAGGTGGGACTTCCAGAGGACGGATCGACGCTGCAGTTTTTCCTTTCAGTTGCTGTTTTTCCTTTCAGTTGTACTTTACAGTTGGGCTTGTATTTCCGGCCCCTTTTTCTTTCAGCATAGCTTGTACAGTTTTTACTTAGTGTTTACTTTTCCGCTTACTTACTCTGTGGTGCTTGTTTACTTTTCAAAGGCAATGCCTTCCCTTTTTGTTGGGATTTACGCCTTGGTACTAGTCGCCAGCCCCTGGCCTATGGAAGGCGGGCTTGGGGTAGTCACAGCACGGGCCCCGAGGACGGGTTGTGACATCACTCTCTATGTCCGGATCTATGTCTTTGAGAATATTTTAGTTAGGATTTTGTAAATTAAGGTAGTATGTGTTGTAGGGATCATTTCCTTCTCACTTCCATGTTTGAAATTTAGTTACCATAGGTGGTCAGATGGTTTTTATTAGTATCGAGACATGGTGTTTGAGGTAATTTTAATTAAATAAATTGTATTATTACTTAATTTAACTTATCACTTATTAAATAATGATCTTATATTTTATTAAATCAAGATTTTATTATATTTTTTATGATTTTAGGAAATGACATAATTCATGATGATGGTCCTATGATTTTTTAACATCATTGTAAGATGAGTGGTTATTGACTATTTGTTGATAGTTAATTCCTCCAAAATGTGATATTAAAAATATCAGATAAGAATTTGAAATATATGACATATATGAGAATCCTCTTGTGGATCCTTATTTTGTTGAAGCAGACATTTTTTCAATTATGAATCTATATCATGTTGTATTCAGGATCCCCAAATGATAAATGGATCCTGGATTTGAATTTAATTGAAACAATCTACATCTATTAAGTGCTGAAATGGGAGAAAAAAATATAATTAATTTCATGGTCAAATTAATAGTAGATTAGATTCACGAATATTCCTCATGAATCTATGTTGTTTTTTCTTGTACATGCATGAGTGGCTATGAGGGAAATGGTGGAACCCAAACATGAATGATAATTTTCCTTGGGATCTCATTTCATAAAATTTCCAGAAAATATTTATTCAAATTCATGAAGATATGATATTACATAAAGTGAAGAAATAATAATTTATATTCATTTATAAAGGGTTGTAATCATTTTTATGGAATTCTAACCATTTTATTAATGTGGTGTATCTGGCATTGGTGCATGTCACAAATGAGTTTTGAATGGCTAGAAGGTTTCTATTGGGATTGAGACTAAAGATTTATTTGATTTTGATTCTCATGTCTCTTTGAAAATTTATACAAGTAGTCGATAATGAAAATTTATCTATGTAATAAATATCTTAACGGAATGTTTACAAGGGATCTTCAGTTGGTGTTGTTTTTAGGCATTATATATCTTATGGACATAAAATAAAGGAAAATGGTAGTTCATTTTTCCTTGGATCAGTTGTAGGTTTTTAGTAGAATATCATCAATAATTATTTTATTTATTTGGATTTAGTGTTCATACCATACATTACTATACACAGGTTCCTATTAAGATTCCTTATTTCTTATTATTAGGCCATAAAAATTATTTATGTGAAAGGATATCGTAGGGTAGTAAGGCCATATCAACTCTCACTAGGGGTTCTTAGGCGCATACTTATGCATCCTTCAATATGAGTCCAAATCATCTGGGAATGTGGTTTTTCATGTGGTAAATACCATACATCATAACATAACAGAGTATGCACTAGAAGAATTTGAATTAGGTCCAAATACTAATAGATGTTTTTGGTTTCATTAATCTTTAATGGGTATTGACATATATTGATATAGGTTCTACCAATTTGTTAATATTTACAAATTATTATGACATGTTATTATTAAATAAGGATCTTATTCCTTTCATCGTGGATCTATCCATTCATTTGAGAAATTTTTCTAAACATGTTTTATATTGTCTTGTGTGTTGGGTGGTGATAAATAACTTCAATTTGTGATACTTTTTAGTTTATGATATTAAATTATCATAAATGATACATGGAATGGATTGGAGGATCTATTTTATGGATATTATATATGGTAACAATCAAAATATTTACTTTTTATCTTTAGACAGGGTCATTCATGATTATTTGTGGTGGGTGGTTCTATTTATTGGGAATAGTAGGTCCTATCATTACATATTCTTTTTTAATATCATGAATTTTTTTAGAATTGTTTCCCATTTTCAATGACCTTTTTCGGGGCATAAATATTCATATGGTGGTGTTTTGTCACCCCATGTTATTTCTAGATTATTTTTTCATGTTTACTTCTATAAAAGGGGTCAATTTTACTATTGATCTTTTCACATGTACGATGCCCATTTCTATGTCATATTTTTGAGTGGATCCTATTTAGTTAGTGAAACATACATTCTATGTTTCAGATATTGAGTCTAAATTATATTTCATCTTATCATGGTAGCATGGGAAACACCAATCCTCATTGGTTAAAACGAAGATGAGAGTCCTATACTTTAAGTGAATTATCAACTATTAAATCAGGTGGCCATTAAAAACATGTCATTTACTAATGATTTATGATCTCATTTACCACATTATAGGATAATTTTGGATTTCAAAATTGAAAAATGTTCTTGGTACCACCAAATGAGATTATGATAAATGGATATAACTATGAAACATATTAGGACATGATATATTCATTTTGAGTTTCTAGTCATAACATTCAATCTATCCAATTATCGGGACGTATATATGGATTGGAGGAACTGATTCATTTATTGTAACATCACAAGTAAATAAAGAATATGAAATTTTAATATTTACTAATATTTTTATATTAATAATTAATTTGAATTTAATGGGGATGCTATGTTCTATGGCATAACTGATACACAACAACATGTTTCTTGGAAATATTGCATTGCACAAAAATAATATAATATTATTATTATAAATGGTAGTTGTCACCTAGCCATTGTATTGTCTAGAATGAACATAACTAACTAAAATATTATTATACATGTTTGTTAAATGTTTTTACATTTATCCAATAAATGTAAGAGGCTTAAAATGTGAATAAATCAAATTTTAAGCATAATTTACTTTAAAATGATGATTTACCACCTTTTAAGGGAGAACACTAATTAAATATAGTTTTCGACACTTTTATATGTTCTATTTGACCAAATAAACCGATTCTTTAGAATCAGGACATCAAAATTCACTTTCAGCAAAATTTTTCAATTTTTCTGATAAAAATCAATTTTTGGTGAATAGTAGAATATACTGTAATTTCATTCAAAAAAACCTTTTAATATAAGTTATTAAAATGGGTTTATTATCATTTGAATTTGTTTTAATGTTTAATTAGATTATATTTATTCCATTTAATACAATGGTGGTCAATTTATTAATTTCACTTTTAAATTGGACATAAACCAATTTAAATCTTTTGATAGATATTGATTCATAAAAATAGGCTATTTGTTTTGACAACGAGAATTAATTTTAAATTAATTAATGAAACATATTTGTTTTTAATTATTTAAAATAAACATTATTTTTTAGTTTGGAATATCAAATATCTCATAGGCTGAATTTTTGGTATTTTTATGATAAACTTCAATTTTTGAGGAAAAGTAAAACCACTAAGTCATAGATAAAAATGAAATCTATCATTTAAATGAAATTTTACTTCTTCTGTGGATTAAATTTTGTAAATCTGACATACATGGTTGTTATTTGTATATAAAATGAGATTTAATAAGATGAAAATAATTTTTTGTGAATAGAATGATTTTGACTTTTATTTACTGCGGCTAAAGATAAATTGATTAATTCAAGGCCAAATAAATATTATAACAATAAAAAATTACATTAAAACATGTTATAAACTTATTATATGAGTCATGGATGACCATGGAAATCCATTGGCCGATTTTGGGAACCCATGGAGGAACTTGGGAGTGATAATAAAACTTTAGATTAATTAATTTAAAGGAAAGACAAAAATGAATCAAATAGATATAATTTAGTAAGTCAATTTTTAAATGGTGTTATATGAGTCATCTATTTGACTATAAATATTAATTGGAAAGCTAAAAATATTTTATACATCATGGTATTTTTTATAAATTTTATACATAATATAAGGAAAATTACATATGAAACAAAAATGATGCAGTATATACCTCATTTAAAAATGATTTAAATAAATAAGATTATAAATAATAAAACAATATAAAAACATGTCCACTTATTATTGGATGATTTTATTTCGACCATGAGTCACTTTATCTTCGACTATAATTTGTTTTTTACATTATGAAAACGAAGATATTTTTAAAATAAAATAAAATTTTCAAACATTCCTAAAGACCCCCTAATAACAGGACACCAATTCTAAATAATTATTCGCAACTCTCATTCCCCTTGGCTTGTGTAAACCCTTCCCAAATAATCCCTATAGACCCCCCTCTTCCACCAATAATCCTTAACTTAGGAAGAAGGCACTTCAAGAAGTCCTTTTGGTTGAATCCAAATAGAGTTTCCGGATTTAATGGTTATGTACTCTATTAAGTTATTTTATTTTATTTCCCTTATCCAACCCCATAAACTATTTTTATTCCTTTAATTTATAAAAAAACTAGTATCCTGAATTTATTAGGTTGTTTTTATGAGATGTATTTGGACTACACTTATAAAAAATTCCATCTAATAGGTAATGAACATACTGTTTCTATAGATGACAAACTAATGCCTCATGAAATGTGGATTGTTCAATCTTCTTATACCACCTAATATAGTGTCCATTATTATAACACTATATATATATATATTATATATATTATGTTTATATATTCTTTATTATTTTGTATTTTTTATTTATATCATACCTTTATTGTTTCCATTATGGGTAATTGTGATAATTTCATTTGACGATGTGCGGACTACACCCCCTCAAAGTGATATGACTCGTTCATGCCATACGTTGGATGTATGAATGATGGAGTCAATGAAATTATAAATTATATTATAATGTAATTATAATATAAATGTGTATTACAATTTTTCTATTCCATTAAATACAATAATGAAATTAAAGTTGCGTTCATGCGTATGTACAGTTCATCATCTCCATGAACGATACATTTCATTTACTACCTCAAAATGTTAAGTAATATTATAAATACATATATATACTTGATATATATGATATATATCATATATAAATCCTGAAAATCATTCTGGAGACAATGGAATCCTGACAACATGGACAACTTGTAATTATAAGTTGTTCATTTTTGTCTTAAGTACCAAATATCTGAAAAACAACCATTATTAACACAAATGATTACATAATTTTTATAACATGAAAATAAGTGTTGTAAAAGGAATAATAAAATTTAAAAAGGTTCTTAACAAAGTATAAATTATCTTATGTTTAATATTCAGGAATAAAAAGTAACAAACGAATCAAGTCAAACATGAGGTACGTGGTTTCTTATTTCTCTTTTAATTCCTTGAGAATTCCATTTTTCACCACTTATTTAATGCATGTGGTGTATTTTGTTATTACATTTGATATATATTATCATTATTCTCTTCATATTCATTTTATTTTGTGATTAATTTGTTTGTTATTAACTTTTTTCATATGAAACTATTGATGACAATGTGTTAAGGGTTTTTAAACTCACTTTTTATTCCTGTGAGATTCTTTCTATATTATACATTTTTTTCTTTTTTGGTGTTGTAAGTTTTACCCATGATTGTATTCTTGGTGTAATATATTTAATTTATGGATCATTACATCTTCATTTTACGGTTCTTCTCCCATGGGTTGTATGTTTCGCATGTTACGAAATCAGTAAGGGAATTTAAATTTTCATTTAACACTCATTGGGATTTACGTATACTTAATTCATTATTTTACTCAAATATTATGTGTAAAATAACTTATTTATTTACTTATATATAAATTTCCAATCAACTTTTTGTGGATATACTTCGGATACACATAATAAATCCATTTATAAAATCTGAATTCATCGATATGAACTTGATAAGAGTAATTTTATCTCAATTTCCCTTCATTGAGTTAAAAATACAAGTCATTGGTGTTGTTTTTACAAATATATGTGTTATTGTTCTATAATTGATTTAAAATACATATCATATCATATTGAGTGTATTTATATTTGTCACACATTATTATGTAATTGATTTATCCTAAATCTAAGGCTACTGTTTTTATAAGGGATTTCGTTTCAATTTACATTCCATTGAGACTTCATTGTTGTTATACACTAATCCACTCATATATAGTGTATATACTATCCTTGGGAATATTATAACATGAATAAATTTATTCTCATGATATTATAAATTTCTAATTCAATTTTATTCCTTAATTATTTATATTCATGTGTCTCAAATTTTGATAAAAAATCTTTATGTAAAATATCAATTTAAATGTTTTGAAGATAAATCTTATAAATCATTATAATTATTGTCCATGTATTCAAATAGGTTTTAAATATTTATTTATAAGGACATTAATGTTTTAAAATGAAAATTTATTTACAAGTTTCAAAGTTTTATGCGGCACGTTTATTAAAAAATCACTTTATTAAATGTTTTAAATTGTTTTGAAATTTGTTTTATAAATCATTAATTATGAAAATATCTTGAAATGATATGATTGAAACGTGGGAATTTTATATTTCTTTTATTTTTGTTTTAACTGTTAGGAATAGTTTATGGATCATGGGAATTGGTTATGTATATGGGTGGTTTCATGATAAACTTAGTTTGGGTGAGCCCGAGATAGCTCTCTAATGCATTAGGTAACGTGAAAGATGTAAATATTAATGTTTTTCCAAAGAGATTTAGGAAGTTAATGTGATGTGTATTCCATAATAACTACCTATTTTGCTGTGATAAATACAATTTATGTATTTTTTTGTATGCCATAAGTTACCTTTATGATTCTTGATTTCTCTGTGTTATTAAAAAATCATATGATATCATAAGGTATGTTATGATTGATGAGCATGGTTTATTTTTTTTATTGAATGGATAATGTTTTCCTTCATTTTTTATATACCTTACTAATATTTATATGCTCATCCCATGTTTTTAAATGTTTTTCACAGGACTTAAAGATGTATATGATCAAGTATGAGATCATGTAAAATCCATGCTTTAAAAAACATAGAACTTGTCATCACTCTATTTTTTAAGTGTTTTTATTTTTTAAATAAAATGGGAACTAAGTAGAAGTGTCTAATTTTTATATATTGAGATGTAATGTAATATTTATGACCTAATTATCATAAACTATAATCCTAAAAAGATACTCAACATAAATTATACATTAATTTAAGATTATTTAATTTTTTGCGGTCCGGTCCTTATAGTTGGTATCATAGGTCTGTTTTGATAACTTCAAAGGTAAGGGTGCTATTTAAGCATAAGTGACCTTACCATAATGGTTAGGATTTTATAAAGAGTCACAGTTATTTTAGATAAACTTAATGAGTTAAATATAACATGAATAAGTATATCTTAGTAATTACCCTCCTCATAATATATTACAAGATGATTTTAATGATATACTCACACATAACTTTTTGGTTTAAGTAAAAGGCTAGATCTAGTAGGAACCAAAGTAATAGTGGATGTGAAGAGAACTATGATGGTTTTTTTAATGAGCAACTGAATGAAATGTGAGATATAATGAGAACTCTTGTGGTTATTCTCAACCAACTATCGGGTGTCATGATTGACCACCTGGACCTTTGTGATTTTTATTAGGCAACGTTATGTGAGAAACAAATACCCACAAAAGATCTGGTAATAATCATAATGGTAAGTATATTAAAAAAACTATGGGTAAAATATGTGGAAATAAACACATGGGAAAATGTTCCAAAGGGATGGGAAGATTCTATAGATATGTAAGTGATAGTCATAAATCCAGAACTAGGAATAAAAAATTGAAGAATCGAGTTGACTCCACAAAATGGAAAAATGTACTTTTTGAGGGATCAATTGAATGCATTAAATGTGTAGTGCATGGTCATTATAAAAAATAGATGTCCTATGAATAAATTTCATGAATGGTATCACCAGGATCATACAAATATATGTTTACCAATACCTAATGCCAATTTAATTGAGGATGAGGAAACTGAAAATGACCAATAAAATGTTTGGATTTTTTCTTAACTGATGATTGTACATTATTGAATCTTAGGATATAATTCATTATTTTGTTAGTAGGAATTAATTATTTCAGAATAAGTTGGAAATATATGGCTAATGGATCATGAATAATGATTAATGAGTAAGAAGTTAAGATACAAGGGATTCAAGTGTTATGGTAGATTTTAGGATGGTGAAATGCTTAAAAGTATTAAGGCTCTTTTGATGATTGGATTAAATTAGAATATTTTTTATAGTATGTGTAACCCCGAAGTTTGTTATATGAGTTTTTTATTCAATGAATAATTATATTTTCTTTTATATATATATATTAATAAAGAACCATCAGGGTTTATATGATCCTAGAATTTGTGGCAATTACATGTTCACACATTTTGGGATGCAAAATGAATGATATTATATAACCATTGTTGTTAAAGAATGCTAGGGTTATTTTTAATGATTTTTTCTCTTTTTTGGTAATTTTATAAAACTATACTATTTTGGAAAAAGGAATACACACAGACCACGTAAAAACCTGTCACATCAGAAAAAGATATGGGAATTAAACCGACAAGAAAAGTGCGACATTGATTTATCGCTTTCCACTGGACAACGTGAAGTACCTAGTTAGTATGAATAATTATATTTAGTTATATGTTTTTATGAATCAACAGTTAATTTATTTTCGGTTATCTATGGAATTGATTGATCTCTTTTAGGGAATATGTGATTAGGTGAATTACTTTTCAATATAAGTCATTAAGAGTAACTGGTGTTATTTGAAGATTAATTTTAAGAATTATCTTGGAATACAACATGATTAAATCCTTTTGTGATTTGGGTTTCAATGTTAGTTTGGACTAATTTGAATAATTTTATAGAAAACTATTAATTGAATGGTCTTTGATGAACTTTGGATATTTTTTTGACAAATTATGAAGATTAAGAGTAGTTTTTATTTTTGTAAAACATTATGCATTACAGGATTATCTAATCTTCTACTAACCATTTTAGTTTTGGATAATATCTAAAATCAGGGGAAACTATATATTTCATCTTTTGTGGATTATTTGATTCTATAGAAGTTGATTATAATACTTTCAATGGGAAAAAGTCATCTTTAATACTCATCGTTTGATTAAAAATTGAGCTTGTGGTATGAATTTTGTAAATGATGAATGTATACATGAAAACTTAGTATGTTTCCTTATTGTTTTAGTTAAGCTTATACATAAATTCCTCAAAATTATGAAAAGTAACATAAAACAAAAACATTTTCTGTTATCTTTTCCTACTGGGGAATCAAAGACCATTTAATGCATCACAAGTTTGTGATTTTTTGGTGGTAACTTTCTTCCAATCATGTATTATATCACTTTCCATCAAAATATGATGGTTAGTTTTCTCCTCTAAATACATGTTTTCATGAAATCCTAATATATTTTGTTTCAAGTGAACTTTGTACTTCTCTTCATTTATTTTATAATGATATATTTATTGACACTTTTTCCAATGTTGGACTTTCAATGAGGTTTCCGAGCCAAAATTTAAAATTGCAAGGATACAATTCCCAAATGGGGGAAGGATGTAACTTCCTTGGTAAATAATGAATATGACGTTTTTATATTTATTTATATTGGTAAATTAA
The DNA here is from genome assembly GCA_963277665.1 of Viscum album. Taxonomy (NCBI): domain Eukaryota; kingdom Viridiplantae; phylum Streptophyta; class Magnoliopsida; order Santalales; family Viscaceae; genus Viscum; species Viscum album. The sequence goes on from OY728153.1 coordinate 807,310,940, forward strand.
TAATTATTTTTACATTAAAGGGGATGCTATGTTCGATGGAATACCCAAAACACAACAATGAGTTTCTTTGAAATCTTACGTTTCACAAAAGTAATATAATAATATTATTTTAAATGGAAGTTAATTCCAAGTCGTTGTATTGGAAGGAATGAACATAACTAACTACAATATGATTATACATGTTTTTTAAATGTTTTTAAAATTATCCAATAAAATTTAGAGGCTTGAAATGTGAATGAATATAATATTAAACATAATTTAATTTAAAAGGTTGACTTACCACATTTTAAAGGGGATCCCTCATTAAGTATTGTTTTGTTGGGAAAAAATCCCTCAAGGCATCATTGAAGAATTTTTGAGGTGATTGTGTTTGTTGAAAAAGTGGACATCTGAGTGGTGATGTTTGAAAAAGAAAAACAATGACATACAAATTTGTTGACATTTAGGATTTCATGATGGAATGTCAAGGTCAAGAGCTGAGGTCAACAATTCATGTTTGATTCAAGAACATCGACAAAAGGAATGGATGATCTGGAGGCGATACAAAAGAACATATACAAGGTGGCGCCGTTGTAACACCCGAGATTTTTATGAGTAATATTTTGTTTTTATGTTATCAAAGGAATCTTTCACTACACACTAGCTTGGCTTACTTTACACGCAATCACGACCTTCCTCGATAGCTTGCGTCGTACGCAATACTGAGTTTCAGTAAACAACGATATGCTATTAAAATATTATTAAAACCAGCCATTATGAGTAGTAATAACCACTTTTTCAAATTTTATAAATTTTATTTTTTAAAATGGACTTCATTTTTGGATTCGGAATACCGAAATTAGCCTAGGGTGAAATTTTGGTATTTTTTCTGAAAACATTCAATTTTTGAAACCACTAAGCAGTGGGTTAAAAACTGAATTTTGAATAAAACTTAATTTTACCGCTTCTGTGAATGGAATTTCGAAAATCCGACAGACACAGTTGATATCAGTAAGTAAAATGTGGTTCAATGAGATAAAAATAATTTCTTTTGATGAATAGTAACTTTTTATTTTTTTTACCACGGTTAATAGTAAATAGGGTAACTAAGGGTAAATATGATATTACTATTACCCTAACACATGTACTAATTCTATTGGATAAGTTTAATTAGACCAAAAACAAACTTAGGAATAAAATATGACCATTTAGGCCCACTTGGATTAGATTAGGACATTTATTATTAATTTATTTAAAGAAGGGTTAAAATAGTTAAAATCAAAGTTTAATAAGTAAATCATTTTTAATATGGGGTTATACATAAGATAAATTCGACTATAAATATTCATTAGAAATCTAAAAGGATTTACTACATAATGGTATTTTATTTATAATTTTTAGACATTAAATAATTTAATTTATTTATGACACAATGATGATGCAGTAATTATCTTATTAATGAAATATTGACATAATTGATGTTATAAACACCAAAATAAACGTAATTTGAGACTTTTTATGAATCCCACTAATTTTCTAGGTTACTATGGTATATTATTGTTGATTTAATTATCTTGGTTCGAACATATAATTCTGTTATGGCTTTCACAAAAATCATATATCAAATAGTGTCAAAATTGACACAAAATAGTTTTTAAATCAAATATTATATTATTAATTGTTATTTTATTCCTAAAAATATAAGGTTCGGCCAAATGACTTAGATAAGGATATATATATTAATAATAAACAAATTTGGGGTTCGTTTGGCATGTTCTAGTAAGTGTATTAACCATATAGTGAAAGAAAACAAAAAGACACGGTAAAAGTTAAATTATTTAACTTAGAGTTAAATCTAATTGATAAGCTTAAAATAATAACCTAAACCTGTATAAATCCTATTGGTTGATAGGATATAGACCCATCCCCACTTTAGCTTCGAAATAAGGCCCTTTTGAACCATTATAAACCGATTTTGACTTCAATATAAAATAATATTTTGAGATATTCCTAAGGTACCCCTCTCCTCTCTTATAAAAGGGAACCTCCTCCCCCTCCTCCTCACACCAATTTGAGCACTCAAGCTCGGCCAACCCCTTCCATTTTCTCCTCTTCACTTCCCTAGAATAATCCTAGAGGTCCTGGTCTTCTTCAAAGACCAATCTTAGTTCCCTAAGTGGAGGATTCAAAGAGTCGTTCCAAAGAAGAGGTAATATCCATTACTGATCTTTTCAATTTATTTCTTCTTCAACTTCTTCTTCTTTAGTTGTTTCATGATAAAGTAATAAAATCAGTATTACTTACATACTTATATGTTATTATAAATATTAAACAACCCTAATTCACCTTCTATCCATCCTACGGAAAAATGAAATCACCGCGCGTGCGTACGTGCGGAATACCGTCTCCACGCCGTGGTGTAATCTATTTTCCACCATCACCTTACAAGGATGGGTATAATGGTGTAATGAGTAACTATTTATGATTATTATAAAGTAATATTGATACTGAAATAATATATATATACTCCAATACAATTCCACGATCATAGGAACGATATCATCACTCGTGCGTACGTACGGAATACTGTCTCCACGATGTGATGCGACTCATTCTACATGATCATCATTACATAGTAATTATATAAATGCATTGAATGAATAAATATGATATATGTTACACTAATAACATTCTGTATATAACGTATCTATAACCTTAAAAGAAGAATAAGAATTTAATCCGCAAAACACGCATAAGAACAAAAGGCAATAAGGACCAGAGTAACAAGTAACAATGAAATATTACTAACAAGAAGCTAATAATATGACCATATATGATATCATATCAATATGTATGATTCTGGAATAAGCCAATAACATTATTTAAACCATTATACAGGAGCTTCAGACACATACAAAGCAAATCGGACCTAAGGTAAGGGAAATATCACAATCTCATTCTTATCCGAGATTGTTTATACTTTGGCATTTACTGGGGTGTATTTTATCATCCACATCCATGTTTCCTCAATATGTAATATTTATATCCTTATACAATAGTTTATATTCAATTTTACCCTTTGGTAAATTTTTAGTAAAGGATATGAAAGGAATCTTTTGTCGTTTTTCGTACGAGGTACTTTTTGACTTTTCCGACAAAAGTACGAAGAATGTTTTTTTAACTTATACGGCATGAATGTATTTTTAAAACATTATTTAAAAGAAGCTTCCTTTACAAGTTTTCAAGTTTATTTTTAATCACCTTGTTTTATATTAAAGTCGTATGTCATGTTAGGAAAGGAAAAATGTTTTTAAAGAAGAAAGGATATTTTCCTCAAGAATGGAGTTCAAGTGTTTTATCAAAATTATTTTCCATCTAAGATAATAAAGGGTTCTGTTTTTATCCCTATTATTACATTGATTTGATTATGTTGTGAGGGAATTATTTTTATGAAGTCTTTTACCTTATATGGTTTGTTTTATGATGTCTTGATGTTTCAAGAATCCCATTTTTGTTACATGTGTTATGCGATGATGTATGATTTATGATTATGTGGCACACATAAGAAAGGATTCATTATAAGATGGGTGGGACCTATATCTCCCTCCAATGCATTGGGTAAAGATTTATATCTCATGAGATAGACATGGCTGGAACGGAAGGTTATTTCGGTTCAGTGATACAGGACTGAAACGAGGAGTGAACTCGGTTCAGAAATGGACTTTGTCCGCTAAGATAGTCTTGGAAATGAGTCATGACTAACAAGAAATGATTTTCCATGATTATGTGTGCATGCCACAATGTTTAAAGTTTTATGTTATGATTATGGGGATCTCATTTTCACTTCTATGATTTATTCCATGTTAAGATATTATGATCTCTTTTGCAGGTTATGATTTTCAAAAAGATATGATATGATTTTTATTTCCTTTATTTGCCCTTGCTGAGCATTTGAGCTCACCCTTTTATGTTTTATTTTCCCCAGGTCAAGAAGATGAATATTAAGTAGAATATGCTAAAAGGGACCCTAGATATGATGAAATAAATGGGAGACACTGTAGAAGATTTATGAATCAGTTGTTTATGTTTCCCAGTTTCTAAAGACACTATACCTATACGGTCCTTTGTGGTTTTGTCATATGTTGTAATAAGTGTGCTTCAATTTTGTAGTATTAACAATGTATGTAAAGTATGGGTCATTATAGTTGGTATCAGAGGAAAGGTATAGTCAACCTTTGGAAACTAGGATGTGAAAGCCTTAGTAAGAACCATAAGGATAAGTCTAAGCATAGAACACAATCTTAGTGTTTTAGAAATGGCCATGAATACCCTAGGATAAGACCTTAAGTGTGAAATTTTATCCTTGATTATGTGGTTTTCCTATTATAATTAGTTATTCTCACACTATTCTTCTTGGTTTTAGTCAATGGATGGAACCTGAAGGAACCGTGTTAATGCGGAATGCGATGGGCAATGCAATGATTGTCCCCCTGAGCAACCAAACGATATGGGAGCTGGGATGCAAAATATTGTAACCATGCTTACACAACTTTCTCAAGCTATGAATCATGCAGGACTTCCAAACGAGCAAAGGAAGGAGCAACATTCTGTTGAATCCTTCATGAGGCAGTGTCCACCTTCTTTCAGCGGGTCTACTGATCCATTAGTTTCTGAACAATGGATTAGTACTACTGAAAAGATATTTTCAGTTCTTCAATGTTCTGAACATGATAAAGTCATCCTAGCAGTGTATCGTTTGGAAGGAGATGCTGATCAATGGTGGAATCTTATTAAGAATACGAGGCAAAGGGAAGAAATTGAGTCTATGGAATGGGACGAGTTCAAGAACTTATTTTTCAATGAGTACTTCACTCGTATTCTCCGAACAAAGATGGAGAAAGAGTTTCTTGAACTGAAGCAAAGGGATGATGAATCTGTTGGTACCTATGAAGCAAATTTTACAAGACATGAAAGGTACGCTTCTGGTATTATTATCCAACCTGAGAGTAAGATCGATCGATTCTTTAGTGGCTTAAAACCAAGTCTTCAAAGGGCGTTAGCCATAAGGGACTTCAATAGCTACGAGGAAATCGTTCGATGTGCTCTCAAAGTCGAGATGAAGATTGGAGTAACCCATCAGACATATGGGTTTGATAAGATGAGGAAAATGGAATTCAAAAGAAAATCTAAAGAGCACACTGAAAAGAAGATGAGCTTTCCCTTATTCTCAAAGTGTGGAAAGAAACATGGAGGGAGTTGTCTTAAAGGGACAAGTAAATGTTTTAAATGTGGAAAGGAAGGTCATCGGGCATTTGAATGCCGCGATAATGGGAAGAAGATGTCTAATGACGCAAACAAAGGAAGGGATACACAGAATGAACCTACTACACTTCAATGTTTCAAGTGCAAGGAGATGGGGCATTATGCCAATCAATGCCCAAATCCAAGGGTTGATGATGATGGTCGACGTCAACAAAATCATAAGGCTAAAGACAAAGGAAAGTCACATGCAATTTCTATCAGCGATGTGGAGTACTATAACGAAGTGGTGAAAGGTACACTTACCATCCACTCTAAAGTAGAAAATGTTTTATTTGATTCTGGATCCACCCAGTCTTTTATTTCTGAAAAATTTTCTAAGGGTATCACTGTATTACCTCAACAATTAGATGTTGAGTTAGCTGTGACAACACCTAATGGCACAACAGTCGCATCAAAAGTTTATAATTCTTCTCCGATCGAAGTTTGTGGGAAAGTGCTTCCTGCAAATCTTGTGATCCTTACTTTAGTGGAATTTGATGTGATTCTTGGCATGGATTGGATTTCTCTACATGGAGCTTATATCAATTGCCAAAGAAGGGAAGTCACATTTCATATTCCAGATCAATCTACGATCGTCTATCAATGCAAGGATGAACATAACCTTCCAGTGGAATTTTCTTCCATCTTATGGGTATTGATTTCACTAAATGAAGGCTATTTATCTCAAATGGTTGGTGAGAAACTCACGATTAAGAATATGCCCATTGTACGGGAGTTTGATGATGTCTTTCCGGAGGAATTACCGGGTCTTCCACCAAATCGTGAAGTTGAGTTTTCAATAGAACTCGTACCGGGTGCTTTTCCTATTTCAAAGACACCTTATAGAATTGAAGAAGCAACTCCAAGAGAATCTTGATAAGGGATTCATACGCCCTAGTGCGTCACCTTGGGGAGCACCTGTTCTATTTGTTAAGAAGAAAGATGGATCAATGAGACTCTGCATTGATTATCGAGAACTTAACAAGATCACTATCAAGAACAAATATCCTCTCCCACGCATTGATGACTTATTTAACCAACTACGCGGAGCTCAATACTTTTCTAAGATTGATCTTCATTCAGGGTATCATCAATTAAGGGTCAAAAGGGAGGATATACCAAAGACAACTTTCCGTACAAGGTATGGACACTATGAATTTATAGTGATGCCATTTGGTCTTACTAATGCCCCTGCTATCTTCATGGATCTAATGAATAGAGTCTTTAGAGACTATCTTGATCAATTTGTGGTAGTCTTTATAGACGATATTCTTGTCTATTCAAAGAGCAAGGAAGAGCATGAAGATCACTTGAGAATTATATTGAAGACCATGAGAAAGGAGAAGCTTTATGCCAAATTTACCAAGTGTGAATTTTGGCTTCAAAAAGTTGCATTTTTGGGTCACATAATCTCAAAAGAGGGGATATCTGTGGATCCAGCAAAAACAGAGGTTATCGAAAGATGGTCGAGACCAACAACAGTAACTGAGATCCGAAGTTTTCTTGGTTTGGCTGGATATTATCGACGTTTTGTAAAAGATTTTTCATGATTATCTAATTCACTTACCAAGTTGACTCGAAAAGGAGTTAAGTTTGTTTGGACAGAGGAATGTGAAGAGAATTTCAAGGAGTTGAAAAGAAGGTTATCCAGTGCACCTGTGCTCACACTGCCTTGTAGTGGAGGAAGGTTTGTGATCTATAGTGATGCATCCAAGAAGGGATTGGGGTGTGTTCTTATGCAAAATGATATGGTGATAGCTTATGCCTCACGACAGTTGAAAATCCATGAGCAAAATTACCCAACACATGATTGGGAGTTGGCTGCGGTAATCTTTGCATTAAAGATTTGGAGGCATTACCTTTATGGTGAAAGATGTGATATTTATACTGATCATAAAATTTTAAAGTATATTTTCACACAAAAGGAGTTGAATATGCGTCAAAGAAGATGGTTGGAGCTGATTAAGGATTACGACTGCTCAATCCATTACCACCCTGGGAAAGCAAACAAGGTGGCAGATGCATTAAGTCGACAAGACCATGCTAGTTTATCCATGATGAGGATAAAAAAAGATCCAATATTTATGGATTTACAAAGGATGGATCTTGGAATTATAATGGAAGGGGAAAAATCTTATCTTTCTCAAATGAATGTTCAACCATCTATACATGTGAAGATTAAAGAGGCACAGAAAGAAGATGTCGAGTTACAAAAGAAGGTGAGAAATGTTCCTGAATTCAACCTTGATTGTGATGGGATAATAATGTTCAGGAATCGAGTTTGTGTTCCTTCCATCCCCGAATTAAAGAAGGAGCTACTGGATGAGGCTCACAGTTCTTCATTCTCTATTCATCCGGGAAGCACAAAGATGTATAGGGACCTGAAGGAGTACTTCTGGTGGGATGACATGAAAAGAGATGTTGCTGAATATGTCTCTCGATGCTTGGTTTGTCAACAAGTTAAAGCTGAGAGACAGAAGTCTAAGGGGATGTTACAACCATTACCCATACCTGAATGGAAATGGGAAAACATCACTATGGACTTTGTCACAGGACTTCCTAAAACATCCAAAGGAAATAATTCTATTTTGGTCATAGTTGATCGTCTTACAAAGTCTGCACACTTCATTGCTATTAGAGAGGATTTCTCTCTAGATCAGCTTGCCAGGATATATGTAAAGGAAGTGGTAAGATTTCATGGAGTACCACTTTCTATTATATCTGATCGGGATTCGAGATTTACCTCGAAGTTCTGGCGAAGTCTTCAGCATACTCTGGATACAGAGTTGAGTTTCAGCACTGCTTATCATCCCCAGATAGATGGTCAGTCTGAAAGAACAATTCAAACCCTAGAAGATATGTTGAGAGCTTGCTCTATGGATTCCAAAGGAGGTTGGGATCAACACCTACCTTTGGTGGAATTTTCTTATAATAATAGCTTTAACTCTAGTATTCAGATGGCTCCTTATGAAGCTCTCTATTGAGAGAAAAGCAGGACTCCAACTTGCTGGGATGAAGTTGGGGAAATAAAGCTATTAGGACCTGTTCTCATTGATGAAATGGCAGAAAAGGTCAGATCTATTCAACAACACATAAGAGCAGCTCAGAGTCGACAGAAAAGTTATGCCGACAACCGAAGAAAAGACCTAGAGTTTGAAGTGGGTGATAAAGTGTTCTTACGAATATCTCCCTGGAAGAGGGTTATGAGATTTGGAAAGAAGGGGAAGTTGATCCCTAGATATATCGGTCCTTTCGAAATACTGGATCGTATTGGGAAGGTAGCTTACCGATTGGCGCTTCCACCGAATCTCTCTTAAGTTCACGATGTGTTCTATGTATCTCTCCTGAGAAAGTACATACCTGATCCTTCACATGTACTCAGCTCAGAAGTTGTACCGCTGGAGCAAGATCTTTCTTATGAAGAACAACCGATAGAGATTCTGGATCGTAGCGAAAAAGTCCTACGAAACAAGACCACTCAATTGGTGAAAGTTTTATGGAGGAACCACCAACTTGAAGAAGCTACATGGGAGCTTGAGGATATGATGAGGGAAAAGTATCCTCATCTGTTTGTTACAAAGTGACGAATTTCGAGGGAGAAATTCATTTTAAGGGGGGTAGAATGTAACACCCGAGATTTTTATGAGTAATATTTTGTTTTTATGTTATCAAAGGAATCTTTCACTACACACTAGCTTGGCTTACTTTACACGCAATCGTGACCTTCCTCGATAGCTTGCGTCGTACGCAATACTGAGTTTCACTAAACAACGATATGATATTAAAATATTATTAAAACTAGCTGTTATGAATAGTAATAACCACTTTTTGAAATTTTATAAATTTTATTTTTCAAAATGGACTTCATTTTTGGATTCGGAATACCGAAATTATCCTAGGGTGAAATTTTGGTATTTTTCTGAAAACTTTCAATTTTTGAAACCAGTAAGTGGTGGGTTAAAAACTGAATTTTGCATAAAACATAATTTTACCGCTTCTGTGAATGAAATTTCAAAAATCCGACAGACATGGTTGATATCAGTAAGTAAAATGTGGTTCAATGAGATAAAAATAATTTTTGGTGAATAATAACTTTTTATTTTTTTTACCGCGGTTAATAGTAAATAGGGTAACTAAGGGTAAATATGACATTACTATTACCCTAACACATGTCCTAATTCTATTGGATAAGTTTAATTCGACCAAAAAAAAACTTAGGAATAACATATGACCATTTAGGCCCACTTGGATTAGATTAGGACATTTATTATTAATTTATTTAAAGAAGGGTTAAAATAGTTAAAATCAAAGTTTAATAAGTAAATAATTTTTAATATGGGGTTATACATAAGATAAATTAGACTATAAATATTCATTAGAAAGATAAAAAGCTTTCCTACATAATGGTATTTTATTTATAATTTTTAGACATTAGATAATTTAATTTATTTATGACACAATTATGATGCAGTAATTATCTTATTAATGAAATATTGACATAATTGATGTTATAAACACCAAAATAAACGTAATTTGAGACTCTTTATGAATCCCACTAATTTTCTAGGTTACTATGGTATATTATTGTTGATTTAAACAACTCGGTTCGAACATATAATTCTGTTATGACTTTCACAAAAATCATATATCAAATAGTGTCAAAATTGACACAAAATAGTTTTTAAATAAAATAAAATATTATTAATTGTTATTTTATTCCTAAAAATCTAAGTTTCGGCCAAATGACTTAGATAAGGATATATATATTAATAATAAAAAATTTGGGGTTCGTTTGGCATGTTATAGTAAGTTTATTAACCATATAGTGAAAGAAAACAAAAAGACACGGTAAAAGTTAAATTATTTAACTTAGAGTTAAATCTAATTGATAAGGTTAAAATAATAACCTAAACTTGTCTAAATCCTATTGGTTGATAGGATTTAGACCCATCCCCACTTTAGCTTCGAAATAAGACCCTTTGGAACCATTATAAACCGATTTTTACTTTAATATAAAATAATATTTTGAGATATTCCTAAGGTGCCCCTCTCCTCTCTTATAAAAGGGCACCTCCTCCCCCTCATCCTCACACCAATTTGAGAACTAAATCTCGGCCAACCCCTGCCATTTTCTCCTCTACACTTCCCTAGAATAATCCTAGAGGTCCTAGTCATCTTCAAATACCAATGTTAGTTCCCTAAGTGGAGGATTCAAAGAGTCGTTCCAAAGAAGAGGTAATATCCATTACTGATCTTTTCAATTTCTTTCTTCTTAAACTTCTTCTTCATTAGTTGTTTCATGATAAAGTAATAACATATTTATTACTTACATACTTATATGTTATTATAAATATGAAACAACCCTAATTCACCTTCTATCCATCCTACGGAAAAATGAAATCACCGCGCGTGCGTACGTACGGAATACCGTCTCCACGCCGTGGTGTAATCTATTTTCCACCATCACCTTACAAGGATGGGTATAATGGTGTAATGAGTAACTATTTATGATTATTATAAAGTAATATTGATACTGAAATAATATATATATACTCCAATACAATTCCACGATCATAGGAACGATATCATCACTCGTGCGTACGTACGGAATACCATCTCCACGATGTGATGCGAATCGTTCAACATGATCTTCATTACATAGTAATTATATAAATGAATTGAATGAATAAATATGATATATGTTACACTAATACCATTCTGGATATAACGTCTCTATATCCTTAAAAGAAGAATAAGAATTTATTCGGCAAAACACGCATAAGAACAAAAGGCAATAAGGACCCGAGTAACAAGTAACAATGAAATATTACTAACAAGAGGTTAAGAATATGACCATATATGATATCATATCAATATGTATGATTCTGGAATAAGTCAATAACATTATTTAAACCATTATACAGGAGCTTTGGACACGTACAAAGCAAATCGGACCTAAGGTAAGGGAAATATCACAACCTCATTCTTGTCCGAGATTGTTTATACTTTGGCATTTACTGGGGTGTATTTTATCATCCACATCCATGTTTCCTCAATATGTAATACTTATATCCTTATACAATAGTTTATATACAATTTTACCCTTCGGTAAATTTTTAGTAAAGGATATGAAAGGAATCTTTTGTCGTTTTTCGTACAAGGTACTTTTTGACTTTTCCGACAAAAGTACGAAGAATGTTTTTTTTAACTTATACGACATGAATGGATTTTTAAAACATTATTTCCAAGAAGCTTACTTTACAAGTTTTCAAGTTTATTTTTAATCACCTTGTTTTAGATTAAAGTCGTATGTCATGTTAGGAAAGGAAAAATGTTTTTAAAGAAGAAAGGATATTTTCCTCAAGAATGGAGTTCAAGTGTTTTATCAAAATTATTTTCCATCTGAGATAATAAAGTGTTCTGTTTTTATCCCTATTATTACATTGATTTGATTATGTTGTGAGGGAATTATTTTTATGAAGTCATTTACCTTATATGGTTTGTTTTATGATGTCATGATGTTTCAAGAATCCCATTTTTGTTACATGTGTTATGCGATGATGTATGATTTATGATTATGTGGCACACATAAGAAAGGATTCATTATAAGATGGGTGGGACCTATATCTCCCTCCAATGCATTGGGTAAATATTTATATCTCATGAGATAGACATGGCTGGAACGGAAGGTTATTTCGGTTCAGTGATACAGGACTGAAACGAGGAGTGAACTCGGTTCAGAAATGGACTTTGTCCGCTAAGATAGTCTTGGCAATGAGTCATGACTAACAAGAAATGATTTTCCATGATTATGTGTGCATGCCACAAAGTTTCAAGTTTTATGTTATGATTATGGGGATCTCATTTTCACTTCTATGATTTATTCCATGTTAAGATATTATGATCACTTTTGCAGGTTATGATTTTCAAAAAGATATGATATGATTTTTATTTCCTTTATTTTCCCTTGCTGAGCATTTGAGCTCACCCATTTATGTTTTCTTTTCCCCAGGTCAAGAAGACGGATATTAAGTAGAATATGCTAAAAGGGACTCTAGATATGATGAAATAAATGGGAGACACTGTTGAAGATTTATGAATCAGTTGTTTATGTTTCCCAGTTTCTAAAGACACTATACCTATACGGTCCTTTGTGGTTTTGTCTTATGTTGTAATAAGTGTGCTTCAATTTTGAATTATTAACAATGTATGTAAAGTATGGGTCGTTATAGCCGTTTTCCATTGTTTGCCTAATTTTTGGGCCTGAAAATAGAAAAATGAAGAAAAGTGGTTTTTGGAAAAAAGACTTGCGCGCCGTGTACATTAAGGCTTAGAAACTTGCGCGCCATATGTTTTTCATGGTCAGATCATCAAAATATGGCAAAGTGATAAGGATCGTGCAAGTTTTGGTGAGGTCGCGCAGGTGACTTGCGCTCCATGAAAGATACTTGCGCGATGATTCCTTGGAAGCTTGATAACTTGCGCTCCTATGGTTTTTCAATATTAGAAGATAAAAATATGGCAAAGGAAATAGGTTCGTGCAAGTTTGGAAGTGGGTCGCGCAAATGAATTGGAGGGGCAGAGAGCTACACGCCGTGACTTGCGCGCCATAGGGATACTTGCGCGCCGTCGCATAGGGTGGTCGATTTGCCTATAAATACTGGACCAACCCTCTTCATTCAGAACCGTAGATCAACACTCTGATAAATCAGAGCACCCATCGTGCAGGTGTGGTGGTCGCGCAAGTGGTGTGTGTGGTCACGCAGGTGGGACTTGTGCGCCAGGGTGATAGTTGCGCGCCAGCGTTTGAAGCTGTGCTCCAGTGTGGAGTTGCACGCCAATATTGGATTGTGTGTAAAAGGAAGTGAGTCGCGCAGGTTTGGAGTTTAGGAAGCTTGAGTCGCGCAAGTGTCTGAGGAGGACTTGTGCGCCCTTTTTGACTTGTGTGCCGATACTTGCACACCGAGATAGACTTGCGCGCCAATTAAGGTTTGGTTCCAACAGTGATTTTCGGGCTGCTTGAAAGCTGGAAGTTTCCCCGATACCTTTAGTGCAAAGAGAGAGTCATCTACATGTGAAAATTGGGCTCCAACAGAGCATCTACTTACAGAGGAAGATTCATTCCTTCATGAAAATGAAGAGACCTACTGATCTATAAACTGTGAGTGGATCCTTTCCAAAGCAGCGAGAAAAATAAGAGGAAGAAGGTGATCCTCTCCATCGGTAGTGAACTAGAGAGAGAGAAATAGGGAGTGAACCTTGGGGAAGCAGGGAGCTGACCCTATACATTGTAAAGGCAGTGAGCCTTGGCATAGAAGTGATCTAGCCCGAAAATTGTAATCCAAAGCTAGTGAAGTTTGGTGGAATTGGTACGACCGAAAACATGTCGGTGTATGCTCCTTGGATGTATCCCTTAGCGGTGAACAAAGTAAAATTACTGTGTCCTGTGCTTGCTTTACTTTCTGTTTACATTGTGAAACAGGAAAGATATAGAAGAGTGTTTTGCTTAATAGCGAAACAAGATCAGAATCGGCTTTAAGATTAAATTATTCATACCCTGAATCACCACCCCTCTCAGGGTATTCAGACTTGTGGAGCTAACAATTGGTATTAGAGGTAAAGGTTAATATTAGGTCTTCTCTCAATGGATGTCACTAATCATAAAGGGATTCCGATCTTCAACGGATGAAATTTTTAGATACAGACGAATCTAATGCAACACTATTTCTGATCTTTGGGAATGGATGTGTTTTCAGTAGCTATGCATGGTATCACAGCTGATATTACTAGTGGTGCATTATCAGAAGCTGAGAATAAAGAGTTGGATGCTGATGCCAATGCAATAAATGCCTTTGGGGGAGCCCTTTACAATCCCATCTATAAAAAGGTGATGTCATCAAAAACGTCACATGCCATGTGGGAAAAGATTTTGAATATTTATGAAGGGGATACAAAAGTCAGAGAGGAAAAGCTGCAAGTGTTGTGGAACAAGTATGAAGATCTAAGATTTAACCCGAATGAGTCTGTTGATGCATTCTTTGATAGGGTAAATGCTGTGGTAGAAGACATGTAGGGTCTTGGTGAGATTATCGAGGACATTAAAATTGTAAAGCGCATCTTGAGAAAACTCCCACCTCGGTTCAATCCGAAAGTTTCTGTTTTGGAAGATAAAGATCTGAAAGAGATGACATTGGATAACCTGCACAACACTCTTGTTGCGTATGAAATGAGAAATGATGATAACGACGCTGTGGAAAAGAGGAAATCTAAAGAGGTGGAATTTAAGGCCATGAAGAAGATCACTATTGAAGATTCTCATGAAGAAGAAGAGACAAATTAGGTGATGTCATTCCTTTATTCAAATCTGCAAAGAGGAAAAGGAAAGTTTAAAGGGAAACTTCCAGTAGCATGCTTTTTATGTGGAAAGGTTGGTCACCTTGCTGCATGATTCCCCAAAAAGTTGCAAGAAAAAAATGATGAAGATGATGTTGAAAATCCCAAGAAGAAATCTTGAGCCTATGTGAAAGGGAAGAAGAAGTTCAAGAGAACTTTATTCAAGAGGAAGAATCTTCTTTCACAAGAATTAGACAGTTTAGATGAGTCTGAGGATGAAGGGGATGAGGAGTTTTAAAATTATAAAGATCATAGACAAAATGATATGGTAGCAGTCGTCGGTAGTTCTCATGAAAAAGGAAGAAACTGACTTTGGAGAAGAGGAAGAAGAAGTTGAAGGAAGAGTTGATATGGAAGTGGAATTGGAAGAAGCTCTTGAGGAGATAGATGTTTGGAGAGTAAAAACAAATAAAGCCAATAATGTTGTTCGTGATGCCAAACTCTATATGCAGTAGTAGGAAGATGAGAAGCCTGAGTTGATGGAAGAAATTGAAAAACTCAAGTTATCAACATTAGAGAACTCAAAATCAGTTAGTGAGTATAATCTAAAGATTGAGGAACAGAAAAGGGAGATCGATGGCTTGAACAGAAAAGTGAAGGATCACGTCAAGAATATTGAAGAGCTTGAAGAAGAAGTTTTCAGTCTATGGAGAAAAGTTATAGACTAGGAAACTCCTTAGATCCCCAATACATTATTGGGAAAGCAGATCATTCCAAACACTGAAAAGATGAAATATTCACCCAGTAGTTCAGTAGGAAAGAAGCAGCAATTTAGCTCAATTGTTAAGGCTGAATCAGGGCTTGATCATAAAGAAAAATCTGTGGCAATTGAAATCAGACAGTAATATCCCGTCCCGAGATTGAAGATTGATTTGGGCACAAATCAAAATCAGAATATTCAGAGATCCCTAGTGGAAACTAAGTGTGCTGAAGTGTCATGAAGGAATGCACCATATATCAGGTGTTATTGTTTTGGAAAGATGGGACATTCATAGTATGTGTGTTCCATAGCCAAGAGATATCAAAGGGAACAAGAACAGTGGTGGAATCCAAACAGAGAACGGTTTTCCAGAACATATTTTGATGGACACTGTTTTTGGTGCGGAGGATTTGGGCGCATGGCTAGGTATTGTTCTTTGACCATTCAGAGAAATGTTCCAAAGTAGAATCAAAACATTTGTAAGCAGCAGATTAATAAACCGACAAGTGAGTTAAAAATGCAGAATAGATTTGCGACTTTATAAGATGAGGCTATTCAATTATACTAAGAGGAAGAACAGAAGTCTCAATCCATGCCGAGTGTGAAAGAAAAAGTATGGACCACGAAGAAGATAAATGAGAAGGCCATGGTAGCAGAGATTGCCCTTAATGCATCAGATCGATCTGGCATGTGGATCCTTAACAGTGGTTGCACATACCACATGGCGTGTAATAAGGATCGTGTTACAGGCATAAAATATTAAAAAGAAGGAGTTTTCAAATTTGGAAATGATGAAGGCCTGGAGATTGTTGGCTCAGGGAAATCCAAGTTTGGGGGAAAAGAAATGAGACGTGCTGATGTCTTGGTAGTAGAGGGTCTTAGTCATAACTTACTCAGTGTCAGTCAACTATGTGAATCTGGGCACTCAATCCGATTTACCAAGAAGATGTGTGTTGTGAAAGGAAAAGATGGATTAGTTGTTCTGTAGGTAAAAAGGATAAATGGAAATCTCTACCTTGTAGGTGGGGAAGAAGATACATGCCTTTTATCCATAGAGGAAGAAAACCAGCTGTGGCATAAGCGACTTGGTCATCTATTCCAACCATCTATGGAGGATCTCGTAAAGTGTGATGATGCTAGAGACCTTCCCATACTATCACGTGATCGTACTGATACGTGTGATTCATGCCAACAAGGGAATATCATCAGAAATAAATACAGGCAAATGGAACAAAAATCAATTAGAGTGATCGAACTGGTTCATGCTGATGTATGTGGACCTATCTCACCACGAGGTATAAATGGGCAAAGGTACTATGTTCTTTTCATTGATGATTATAGCATAATAACTTGGGTATTTGTTATTACCCATAAGACAGAGGTGTTAAGTTGCATAAAGCAGTATAGGAGGGAGTCAGAAAAGATTCTTGGGCAGAGAATTCGGAAGTTCCATACTGATAACGGTATATAATTCACAAAAACTCAAGTTGAGAACTATCTCGAGAAACACAGGATAAGGCATCACATTTCATCAGTGAGAACTCCCCAACAGAATGAAGTGGTTGAAAGGAGAAATCGGATCATTAACAGCATGGACAGAACGATGCTTATTGATAAATACCTACCAGAGAAATTTTGGAAGGAAGCAGTTTTAACATTGGTCTATGTTTAGAACATGTCTCTATTGTGTCCGATGCAAGGGAAGACTCTATATGAACTGTGGTACAGAAATAATCCAACGTTGAAATACTTTTGAATCTTTGGAAGTAAGTGCTTCATTCTCAACAAGGAAAATCATAAGAAGTTTGAGGCACGAGGAGATGAGGGTATATTCCTTGGCTAATCAGTGAAAATTAAAGCATATAAATGCTTCAATAAAAGTCTGGGGAAAATTGTTGAGTGAAATGATGTCACAATAGTCGAAAATGAACAGAATGCTCAACAACCTAGTGAAAAGTTTTTGGATGAAAGTGATGACGAGGTAAGTGAAACAGGGGGAGTAGAAGTGGCAGAGGCTGACTCAGAAGAAGATAATAATGATGAAAAAGAAAGTGTCAAGTCTGTGTCTGCAAGGAAGCCAAAGAGTCAAGTTGAAATTGATAGGTAGGATATCATTGGTGATCAGACAACTCTAGTTCAGACTCGAAGAATGAAATTATTACAACAAACATCTTTTTTGTCTCAGGTGGAGCCAAAATGTTTTTCTAATGCAGCAGAAGATGAAAACTGGGTTCATGCTATGAATAAAGAGCTTGATCAGATAGAGAAGAACCAAACATGGGAGATTGTTTCGAGGCCAGCAGACAAGAATGTCATTGGGACTAAATGGGTGTATTGAAACAAGATGAATGAATAAGGAAATGTGATTCGAAACAAAGAATGTATAGTGTGCAAGGGATACTCCCAGATAGAGGGAATAGATGTAGATGAGACATTTGAACTAGTTTCAAGGATGGAGACAATCAGATTATTTTTGGCCATAGCAGTTCAAAGAAAGTTCAATGTTTTCCAAATGGACGTCAAATTTGAATTTCTAAATGGGGTTCTGGAAGAAGAGGTCTACATTGAGTAAACAGATGGTTTTCTTATTCATGAAGATGAGAACAATGTTTGAAGGCAGAAAAAGGCATTATATGGGATGAAACAAGCACCAAGAGCATGGTACTCAAGGCTTGATCAGTACATGAAGAAGCTTGGTTTCCAGCGTGGTGGAGTTGATTAGAATATCTATTTCCACAACAATAGTAATCAAAGGATTATGGTGTTAGTCTATGTCTATGACATAATATTTGGTGGATCAGACAATTTTCTGAATTCATGAAAAAATTAGTTTGAAATGTCAATGATTGGAGAGATAACGTCTTTCCTTTGTCTACTGGTGACACAAGGAAGGAATGGAACATTCATTTCTAAATCTAAATATGCCAAGGAGGTCCTGAGAATGTTTGGAATGGATAATTCCAAGGAGATGAAGACTCCGGTTGCTACCCGGATAAAATTATCAAAAGATAAGGATGGAAAGGTAGTTAATATCACAGAATACAGGAAAATTATTTGATGTTTGTTGTACTTGACTGCCACAAGGCCTGATATTGTTTTCTCCACATGCCAATCAGCGAGATATCAGAGAAATCCCACGGAAATCCACATGCTTGTAGTGAAAATAATACTTCGGTATATCAAGGGCATAGTGGACTTTAGCTTGATATATAATGACAAATCTTAGACAGTGTTATTGGGATATACTTATACAGACTGGGACAGTTTAGTAGATGATAGAAAATCAAAGTCAGGTGGTGCATTCTATCATGGTGTATTGTGTATTTCATGGCTATACAAGAAGCAAAATTTCATTTCTTTGAGCAATGCAGAAGATGAGTATATTGCGGCCACTCAAGAATGCACACAGTTATTATGGATGAAGCAATAGCTTGAAGATATGGGAGTTGAAGTGAAGTCTCCGATCAGAATCCAGTGTGACAACTCAAGTGCTATAAATCTTAGCAAAAATCCCATCCATCATTCAAGGACAAAGAACATTGAGATTAAGTATCATTTCATCAAGGAGAAGGTGGAACAATGACATTTGAAGTTGGAGTATATTCCTACAGAGTTACAGGTTGATGATATTATGACAAAGGCCTTACCCAAGGATGCTTTCGAGAGGCATCAACTGGCTCTGGGAGTTCATCCAATTCCCCGCACTTGAAATAGTGTGGATGTGGAACCCCCCCTCTCCCCGTGGTATGCTGTGTTTTTTCCTAATGTTCTGATTTGTTCTCTACTCTGTTACAGACTACAAACGAGTGCCCTTTGTGTTCATTGACAAAGGGAGAGAAAATAGTGATTGTTCAAGGGGGATACAATGTGGAGATTTGATAAATCATGAATGATATGGGGAGAAGCTAACAAGTGGAGCATCCAGATAGGGGGAGTTGAAGCTGGTTGAACGTGCTTAGCCAGAGCATAACTTGGACAACATAGGAAATAGGGCAAAAGATGTGTTGATGCTTTGATTAGAAAGGGGGAGCGTATAACATCTGACGATGCTAGAAGTGATCAATCAAAGAATAGATATAACGACACCTGCGGATCGTGATAAAAGAAGAAGAGTAGTGTTGGAATGTGGTACAAATATTTCCAAACAGAAATTGGTCTTCCAACAAGTCCTTCAACAATTGGTATCAGATTATTACAAATTGGCATCAGTTTGGTGTCAACAGTGGATGTCAGAGATGAAGTTATTCATTGATGAACTTTTTATTTACTCTTTTTTCTCACGCCGAGCATTGCTCATGTGGGCTTAGAGTATGTGTTGAGTAAATCGTTGATCGTTATCAAAATTGAAAAAGGCAAATGGTGGAAGAAGAATCAACGATGTATCTTTTTATGGAAGAGTTGTCAACAATCCCAAAGGGGGAGATTGTTGGGAAAAAATCCCTCAAGGAATCATTGAAGCATTTTTGAGGTGATTGTGTTTGTTGACAAAGTGGACATCTGAGTGGTGATTGTTGACAAAGAAAAACAATGACATACAAATTTGTTGACAAAGAGGATTTCATGATGGAATGTCGAGTTCAAGAACTGAGGTCAACGATCCATGTTTGATTCAAGAACTTCGACAAAAGGAATGGATGGTCTGGAGGCTGTACAAAAGAACATATACAAGGTGGCGCCGTTTTCCATTGTTTGCCTAATTTTTGGGCCTGAAAATAGAAGAATAATGAAATGTGGTTTTTGGAAAAGGGACTTGCGCGCCGTGTACATGAAGGCTTAGAAACTTGTGCGCCATATGTTTTTCATGATCAGATCATCAAAATATGGCAAAGGGATAAGGGTCGCGCAAGTTTTGGTGAGGTCGCGCAGGTGACTTGCGCGCCATGAAAGATACTTGTGCACTGATGCCTTGGAAGCTTGAGAACTTGTGCGCCTATGGTTTTTCAAGATTAGAAGATCAAAATACGGCAAAGGCAAGAGGTTCACACAAGTTTGTAAGTGGGTTGCGCAAATGAATTGGAGGGGTAGAGAGCTGTGCGCCGAGACTTACGCGCCAATGGGACAATTGCGTGTCGTCGTGCAGGGTGGTCAATTTGCCTATAAATACTAGACCACCCCTCTTCATTCAGAACCGGAGTTCAACACTTTGAGAAATCAGAGCTCCCGTCGCGCAGATGTGGTGGTCGCGCAAGTGGTGTGTGTGGTCGCGCAGGTGGGAGTTGCGCGCCAGGGTGATAGTTGCGCGCCAGTGTTTGAAGCTGCGCGCCAGTGTGGAGTTATGCACTAATATTGGATTGGGAATAAAAGGAAGTGAGTCGCGCAGGTATGGAGTTGAGGAAGCTTGAGTCACACAAGTTTCTGAGGAGGACTTGTGCGCCCATTTTGACTTGTTTGCCAATACTTGCACACCGAGATAGACTTGCGCTCCAAGTAAGGTTTGGTTCCAGCAGTGATTTTCGGGTAGCGTGAAAGCTGGAAGTTTTCCCGATACTTTTGGTGCAAAGAGAGATTCATCTACGGGTGAAAATTGGGCTTCAAAAGAGCATCTACTTATAGAGGAAGATGCATTACTTCATGAAAATGAAGAGACCTACAGGTCTATAAACTGTGAGTGGATCCTTTCCAAAGCATTGAGCAAAGGAAGATGAAGAAGGTGATTCTATCCACCGGCAGTGATCCAGAAAGAGAGAAATAGGGAGTGACTCTTGGGGAAACAATGAGCTAACCCTAAACATTGTAAAGGCAGTGAGCCTGTGCATAGAAGTGATCTAGCCCGAACATTGTAATCCATAGCTAGTGAAGTTTAGTGGAATTGGTACGACCGACAACTTGTCAGCATATGCTCCTTGGACGTAGCCCTTAGCGGTGAACCACGTAAAATTTCTGTATCATGTGCCTTCTTTACTTTCTATTTACATTGTGCAATAGGAAAGAGAGAGAAGAGTGTTTTTCTTAATAGCAAAACAAGATCAGAACCGGCTTTATGTTTAAAATAGTCATACACTGATTCACCCCCCTCTCAAGGTATTCATCCTTGTGGACCTAACATGTTTTGGTTAAATTTATATTTTATATTTGACCAAATAAAATTATTTTTTAGAATTGGGACATCAAAATTTACTTTGGGGAAAAATTAGGTATTTTTATAATAAAATTCAATTTTTTATGAATAGAGTAAAAATGTATTTTAATTCAAAACTACTTTTTAATTAATTTATTTATATGTTTTTTTATTTTTAATTGGTTTTAAAGAGTAATTAGATTATATTTTTACCATTTAATCTAATGGTTGTCATTGAAATTAATTTCACATTGAAATTGGACATAAACAAGTGTCTATCTTTTGATGGATAATGTTTCTCAAAAACTCACTATTTGTTTTGACTACGAGAATTAGTAATAAATTATTTAATACAACTTCTAAGTTTTGAATTTTGTATAATATAAATTATTATTGAATTCATAATATCAAATATATATTAGGCAGAATTTTTGGTAATTTTCTTGAAAACATGAATTTATGATAAACAGTGAAACCACTAAGTGTTAGTTAGAAAACTGACCTTTCCATTTAAATGAAATTTTATATCTTCTATTCATTGAATTTTGAAAATCTGACATAGATGGTTGTTATTAGAAAGTAAAATGTGGTTCAAAAAGATAATGATAATTTTTGGTGAATAGTAACTTTTGACTTTTATTTACTGCGGTTAAAGGTAAATATGGTAATTCAAGGTAAAAAGAATATTATAATTATAAAAAATTATCTTAACACTTGTCCTAACCATATTGGATGAGATATGGATGACCATGGGCATCCTTAGGCCAATTTTGGGACCCCATGGTGACAATTTGGACTGATAATGACACTTTAGATTAATTAATTTAAAGTAATGACAAAAATGATACCGACAAATATCTTTAAGTAAATCATTTATTACATGGGGTTATATGAGTTAAATTTTCAAATATAAAAATTCATTGTAATTCTAAAAATATTTCCTACATCATGATATTTTTTTTATAATCTTTAGAAATCAAATAAATAAAATTATTTAGGATACAAAAATGTTGCCGTATTTACCTCATTAACAAATGATTTAAAGAAATTAGATTATAAACATTAAAAAATTATTCAAAATATGTCCAAATATTTTTGGATGATTTTACTTCGACCAAGAGTGACCTTATCTTTGACTTTAATTTGTTGTTGACTTTTTGAAACTGATGATAAGTTTACAATAAAATATCATTTTCAAACATTCATGAAGAGCCCCTCCTCCCCCATATAAATGGAAACCACTTCTACCCATTTATCACACCTCTCAAGACCCTTGACTCATCCAAACACTGCCCAAATAATCTTTCAAGATCTCTCTCTTCCACATATATGCCTAAACTATTACATAAGACACTTCCAGAATTATTGTTTGTTCAAACTAATGGGAGTTTCCCGATTTAATTTTAGAGTCTTCTCTTAAGTTATATTGTTTTATTTTCCATCTCCAACCCCATAGACTATTTTTATTGCTTTTTATTTTATAAAAAAACCAGTATCCTAAATATACTAGGTTATTTTTATGATAATTATTCTTACTACACTTATACACACCTCTGTCTAATTGGTTACAAACATACCGTTTTTGTGGACGGAAAACTAACGCCTCATGAAATGATGATTGTTCAATATTCTCCTACCACATCTTATAGTTTCCATTATGATGGAATTTTATTTATATATGATATATATTATTTTTATGTATTCATTATGTTTCTGTGTTTTTCATTTATATCATACCATTATGGTTTCCATTATAGGTAAAGTCTATAATTTCATTTGAGGAAGTGCGGACTATCATCCCCTCAAAGTGATATAACTTGTTCATGCCATACGTGGGATGTATAAAGGATGGAGTTAATGAATTTATATATTATAATTTACTGGAATTATAATATACCTATCTATCATTTTGTTCTCATTCCATTAAATACTAAATAGAAATTAAAGTAGAATTCATTCGTACGTACAGCTTACCATCTCTAGGAATGGTGCATTTCATTTCATACCTCTAAATGTTGTGTAATATTATAAATACATATATATACTATATATATATATGATATATATGATATATAAATAATGAATATCATTCTGGATATAATGTACTCTTGACCACATGGAAAACATGTAACTATAAGCTGCCCATTTTTTACTCAAGTACCAAATATCGACAAAATATCCATTATTTACATAAATGATTAAATAATATTTATAACATAGTAATAAGTTATATAATTGGAATAATAAAATTGAAAAAGTTTCTTAATCATTTATAAATTAACTTATGTTCGTTATTCAGGATGAACAGGGAATAAATGAGTCATGTCGGACATGAGGTAAGGGGCTTCTAATCTCAATTTTAATTCCATGAGATTTCCATTGTTCACCCCTTATTTATTGCATGAAGTTTATTGTGTAATGATAGTTGATATATATTATAATGATTCTATTTATATTCATGTTATTATATGATTCATTTGGTGGTTATGAACTTTTTTTCATATGACTCGATTGATTACAACGTGGTAAGGGTTTTTAATCTCACTTTTTATTCCAGTGAGATTCATGCTATGTTATCTAATATTTAATTTTCTCAGGCGTACATACTACCCATGATTATATTATTGGTGTAATATAAGTTAATTTATTGTTATTTACTTCTTCATTGTATGATCCTTTTATAATGGGGTGTATGTTTTGTAAGTTACCAAATCAGTAAGGGAATTTCAAATTTCAATTTCTACTCATTACGATTTATGCATACTTCATTGATTATTTTACTCCAAGATTATGTGTAAAATCTCTATTTATTAACTTGTGTAGTAATTTCCACCCCCCTTTGTGTGGATATAATTCTAATACACACAATCAATCCATTGATAAATTCTCAAGTCAACGATATGATTTGATATGAGTAATTTTTACTCAATTTTGATTCGTTCTGTTAAATATCCATGTTATTGGTGTTGTTTTAAAAAAATTTGTGCGAATGTTCTCTGATTTATTTTCACTAAATATCCAATCATATTTAGTTTATTTATATTTTTTATACATTATAATGTAATTTATTTATCCTTAATCTAAAGCTATAGTTTTTATATGGGATTTTGTTTCAATTTACATTTCTATTGAGACTTCATTGTTGTTATGCACCAATTCACTCTTATATGATGTATATACTATCTTTTTGGATTATTATATCATGAATAAATTTATTATAATGTTATTATGAAGTTATGATTCAATGTTATTCCTCAATTATATGTATTCAAGAGTGTCTCATTTTGATAAAAACCCTTTAACTAAAATATCGTTTCAAATTATTTAAGGATTTATTCTTAAAAATGTTTATAATTAATGTACATGTTTTCAAAATTGTTTTAAGGATTTATTTATATGGACATTAATGTTTTCATATGATAATATATTTTAATGTTTTAAAGTGTTATGGGACACTTTTATTCAAAAATCTCTTTATTAAATGTTTTAAATGGTCTTGAAAATGGTTTAAAAATGCATTGATTATGTCTATATCTTGTAATGGTATGATTGCAATGTGGAAATGTTATATTTCATTTATTATTTTTCTACATTTTACTAATATGATATGGTTCTTGGGAATTGATTTCATATATGGGCGGTTCCGTGATAAACCTAGGGCAGGTGAGTCCAAGATAGCTCTATAATGCATTGGGTATCGTGACAGAGGTAAACATTAATGTTTTTTCAATAAGATTTAAGGAATATACTGTGATGACTATTATCATTTTACTCCCTACATAACTATTATAGCTACAATGTATGTATTGTTTTTATACTATAAGTTACCTTTATGATTTATGATTTCTGTTTGTTATTCATAAATCTTATTATTTCATAATGTATGTTATGATTGAAAAGTACAGTTTTTTGTGTTGTATTTTTTGATTGGATAATGTTTACATTCATTATATTATATACCTTACTGATATTTTTTTGAGCATCCCATGTTTTGAAATGTTTTTTCATAGGACTTAAATATGTATCAGTTCAAGGATGCGATCGAGGAAAAGTCATGCTATCTAAAACTTCGTACTAATCATGACTCTATTTTTTTAGTGTTTTTATTTTGTAAATAAAATGGGAATTTAGTAGAAGAGTCTTCTTTGTATCTTTTGAGATGTAATGTAATAGTTATGACCTAATTCTCAAAAAACCTAAACATTAATGGATCCTCAAAGT
This sequence comes from Viscum album, assembly GCA_963277665.1. Lineage (NCBI taxonomy): Eukaryota > Viridiplantae > Streptophyta > Magnoliopsida > Santalales > Viscaceae > Viscum > Viscum album. Next base: position 807,336,592 of record OY728153.1, read on the forward strand.
GAATTATTCATTAATTCAAGATTATGTAATGTTTTATGCCCGGGCCCTTATATTTATCATTTAATTGAATCATTTATGTCTGAGTTTTTATTTGATAATTCTGAGTTCTAAAATTTGTATAAGGATAATATGGACCAATTTTATATCATTATTCTAGCACTGAATAAAATTATTTGGAACTGTATTCATTGAAAATGTGATTTTTGGATCCAATAAGTGAATATTATAGATAATTTCATATCATATATGGGAATATTAGTAGTTCCTTTTAATATATAGGTTTTCATGTCCTGTGAGAAACCCATAAATGTTTTTTATATTATGATATTCATAGGTTATGCTTGTTACTGTATGCTATTTGGTCATGAATTCTCTATGATAACATATTTAATGTTATTTTATACTTGTAAATGTGAAATGTTCAAATTGGGAGAGAGTTTTGTGAGACACATAGATTATATAATGTTTAGGTGGACATACTTTTTTTATTCTTCTAGAAACGAGTTCATGATATCAACTTTTCTTTTATAACAGGTTTGGAATGTGTCTAAATATAGGGATAAATGCTGGGGGCTTATTTCCATAACTAGTTATTCCCTCTTGATAAGAACTAACCTATCAATGTTTTTTATTTGTAAAAAGTAATGAATGAACTCAAAATGTAGCATCACTATATCATTTTTGGAAAATATAGAATGTATTCTATAAATAATTTCTTCAAATGTGTATTTTATTATAGGGATTTGATTATGGGACAATCAAAATAGGTGAAGTACCTGCATGAATTTTATTTTGATATTGCATAAAACTGGGGAATGTGAATGTGGTTTTAGATGAATTGATAAAAAAATTACCAATTCAATCCATGCTGGAATCAGTGGAAGAGTGGTCTATGAAGATTTTATTTGCCGATATGAGCCTGGGATTGGTAGATGTTGGTGAATATGTTTTATTACATTTGATGAAAGATGAATCATATTTGGATGAGAGAGTTCATCCTGAACTGGTGACATTAACTTATTTCCCACACTTCTATTAAATCTATTATTGTGGGGAGACCTTAGGTGGTTGGTCTTAATAACCCATTTCATATTTATTCTATTTAAATAGGATGTATGTTTTGATATCTCTATGGAATGGGTTAATTGATAGTGGAAACTGGACATGTTGGTCCATACACAATGAGGATACAACAATGTTTCACAACCTAAGATGCAAGTATTATTGGCAGTGGATGTGGTGTTTGGTAGTAGACGTGTATTACTATTTTCTCAATTATCAGAAAATTAGAATGGTAACTAGAGACCATAGTATTTTTTAAAACAACTAACTATTATAGAATATAAGTTGATTGATATTTTGATATAATTATTTCATGGTTATCCATGGAAACCATTTAGTTAGTATGTGATCTGGGAGATCATAAAAGTATTAATATATGTGATCATTTCTTAGGTATCAATTGGAATACTAATATAGGATACCTGGGGGACTTGTATGTTCAAGATATTGGGTAAAATCATCTAATTCCCACTATAAATGTTTTTGATAAGGACCCATTGTTTACATCCAGCCTCTCAAAAGGATTGCAGGAAGTGATGGGTTCCCATTTGAAATTAATTATGTCTTATTATCAATAGATTGATTGACAAACATAGATATATATCTAGGTTCTTTAGGATATTTTTGGGGATTGTGTGCTTGAATTTTGTGGATCATGGGAATAGAATTTTCCATTGCTCAAATTTTCCAATAAAATATTATCTGGATCCTATAAACCTTGACTCATTTGATGAGTTATATTGGTAGCTATATAGATCTAGCTTGCGCTCGATAGTGCTGGTAGAAGAGTTTTATTTCACAATTCTTGTTCAATACCTGAAGGAAAATGAAAAGTTCAACCAAATTAGGTTTTCAAATCCAATAATAGTTACAAACATTATGCAAATAATAATTATCAGTCACGTGATTTTAATGCTATAGATCATGATTTTAATACATCTTTGTCTCTCATGGGACATCGTTAGTTGGTTCAGTATGGTATATTTGAACCATTATTTATTATCCCCATTGAGATCATTGATCAACTAGGAATTGTGGAATATGTCTTGGAATTTTAATCCTCTTTAACTTCAATCCACAATTTTTTTTTGATCCTTGATAAAGCGGTTTCACCCAGATCATGTTCATGTGATTTAATGGAAGGGCATTGATATTGATCTCGATACAACAATTATTGAGAAACATGTTGAGACTATGGATCTCTATGATAAGATACTACAAGGTAACAAAATTTCCATTATCTAATTATTGTGGTCGTGTAGTGTGGATTTCAACATCACATGGTAGAATGGGGTTTTGATGAAAAATAAATGGCCATCTCCATTTACATGTTTGAAATCATGAGCACATACTTGGGAATAAAAGACATTGTTGTGGGTATATTGTAACATTATGTTACTTTCTTATAGGTACCACATGTCTATTTTTTCCTATAAATTTTTTAGTTTATTATTTGGGATTGTATTTGGGGGTTCCGTATAATTATTCAAGACCATTGGGATTTGTAATATTGGAAGATTATTAGTTAAAATAATGTGGTTTTTTTCCTTGAAACCAGAACCCTAAGGAAGATCTATCAGAAGGGGAGATATGGTTATTTAAATCAATGTTTCAACCCCTTATAATCCATTATATAGTAGGAATATGGGTTAGAGATTGGTTAAATTAACAATTTTTCCAAACCATTCTCCACAAATAGGCCCTCTATATAGGGTGTACAGTTAAGGAACACGATTAATCATAATTATGTATCCTACCGCTAAAATCAAGAGTGTCATTTTCAATTACATCAATTATTTATAAAAAATATTTAAAACCTATGATTAACCTTAATTTACCCTTTATTTCATCTTATATTTTCTTATTCCTTAATTAGAGGTGTATAGTCATATATCATGGAAATCATTGAGAATTCCTATCATTCATGATTGATCATCTCAATATATGTGGTGTCCATGGTCAGGAATACCATCTTCTTTTCTGATCCCAAATTGATATCATCTATTATATCTCTATAGAGACAAAAGGGGTTATATATTAAATATATAATTGGTGTGATAGTTGATATATGTATTTCATCGGAATCTTTGACAAGGAGGACCCAATCCACTATCTGTGATCTCCATTATCTAAGGATAGATGATCAAACTCCATTATTGAAGTAGGTGTTTCTATTAAATGGGAAAATTGAATGAGTTACTTATTTTTATATAAAAATTTATTTATATAATTCATTTAATTGGATAAATATTTGATTTCATTACATTTTATGGATAAATATATGTTATTAATGTTTTATTGGTTTAAAAACATTGGTTTTCAAAACAAGTTTTTAATAAAAAATTTTAATGATTGTTTTGGTTAAAATTTGATTATAAAATACCAAAGTAGACTGTGTTAGAATTGAGATTTTTTAGTATGTTAGGATCATTGTTTTGAAATGGATTTTAGAAAATATATCACATTAGGAACCTTGGTTTCATCAATAATATCCATGTCACAAATAGTATGTGTAACTCCAAGAGATGTTTTAAAATATTGATAGAATTTGGTTGGAATCCATATCAATTAGTACAATTTTATTCCTAGTACATTCTTATTTTATATATACTACATATTATAATAGGTTAGGTCCACATGTGATGTGTTTTTTCATTTATGGTTTTTCTATCACATGATGTATTTTATCATGGATTGTTGGTCTAATCTTTATTATGTGAGGATGTATCACAAGGTTTTATATTATGAATTATTTCATGTATATATGATAAATAATATTACTTATGGTATTTTTTATATATTATGGAATTATCACATATACATTTCATATTACTGGTTGTGTGAATATGAAATAAGTTTTTTTAAATAAAATAGGTGATTTATAAATGGTTTGGAATTTTGATAACTATTATTAAAGCTATTATTTTTCATATGATAAAATAGTTTCATTATTGTTACCATATTTTATGATGACTCTATATTGGTATCTTTTTTCTAACATATTAAATTTCAATTTGATATGTTGTAAATGTTTTTTTGATGGACTCGATTATGGGGGAGGAAATCTTGTATCTTGAATGAATATATATTTATTATTTCATTAAAAGTGGAATGTTTAGGTTGTGTTGGATGGTTATATGGAGTGTAATCATTACATTGATTTCACATATTCATGATTAGTTGGGTTTTAATCTATTTCGGGTTTCTTTGATATATCTATTTCATCCACTTTTGACACTAGTTTTATAGTTAATTGTTTTGTTCAATACTTATTTTTGTTATGTCATTTCCCTTCAACATTGTGATGGGCCATGTTGAGTGGACAGTATTATTATCTTAGGTTCATTTTTAATAATTCTTCTATATCACCTAATAATTCATATTAAATTTATTAACTCATCGTAATTTTTTATTTCTTAGTCATATAGAAAATTATTTCCTTACATCAACAATTCCTTTAAAATATACTTTATATAAACCAACTTCATTATATTACATCATTCTACACATCCAACACATGTATGTTTATAATATCCCCATATATAAAAATATATTTTGAATAAATATACATAATAAATTAATACATATAATTTTTATTTATGTTAATAATTCGATAGTCACAAAATATAATTTTATTTTTCTTTATGATTGATAACGATTAATTTTTTTATTATATGAGATTCTAAATTTTATTTATTCCATTAGTATGTACTAAAAAATCCAACAAATACATTTCTATAACATTATTTATAAACCAAAAACACAACTAGAGTCACATTGTTAACTCACATATATAAATTTAAGGTATTATCCTCTGAATGATAATGCATTAATAGTTTGAATTTTTTTACCATCAATATTTTATTTTATATAGCATTTTAATTTTAATTTATTAATCTCTCACAAAACTAATTGTTTTATTCTACATATTCATTCAATTTTTTACCAAACTCTTATTGCCCATTATGTAAGAAAATCATATGTTCTTCTGTTTTCCTACTCAATATCTGTTACATTCCATGATGCAATATTTAATAATATTTTTTCAATCTTACACTTCTTGACAATAATTTGAATAGGTAATTATCTTACAAAAACATGATATTTATTTGATGAGTAATTAATTTTTTACTCTTAAATATGAAGTAAAATTAATTAATTACAATTAATTGTCATTATATATAATAAATAGACCAAATAATTCAGTTGTTCTTCCATGTAGACATTCTCCTACACCCTCATGATGGGAATTATTTTTCTTTGTTTGCATGAAAATTAAAAAATTAATACATAGTTTTGAAAAAAATTTATTTAAATAAGTGTAAAATCATATGATTAATTTTCTTGTCTCTAAACAATTTTAATAAATATAAATATTTTTAATGTGAAAATTCAATTATAAATGAATTATTTTCATTTTAATGAGATTTAATTTGAGTGTCATTAATTTTTTTGTTCAATTAATGACATAATATTTTAAGGTTATTTCCAATTTCATCGTTATTCATGGATGAAAAATCATTACCCTTAAATTCAATGTTGATTTCATTATGAATTTAATTTCATTAAAATTATATATTAACAAGATAATTGGATGAAAATTTTATTTTTAAATTCTTATACAATCCTTTTTGATTGTATTTAATTTTAAAAATTTCTATAATCTAATATAATATATAATATCAATTATGGATATTTTTATTGATAACATCATCAGATTTCATAAATTTATCACTCACTACAGTTAACTTTATTTTTTCCAAGCGTTTACTCATATTCAATTGCATACAATAAAAACATTCAATGATTATTTATCATTTATCTACTTTAATCATGATCAAAATTATAAATTTTCATTTTTCATGTAATGATTTTTAATTACAAAAAATTGATAAAAATCATATAATTATTTTTAAACATTCATAAAAATGTAAGAATATATAAATAAATAATTATATTATTTTTTAAAATTAATTATTTACATATATCCCATCCTTAGATCACTCAAATTTTTAAATTTAATTTTGAAACACCAATTTCAGTTTAATCACCTTTATCATATTTTTAGGATTTGATTTATTTAAAATCATATCCAATGGAGTGGAATTATTTTATATTGATATGTAGTACCAATTTTAATATATTATTTTATATTTATAATGTATTTATTAATATTCATGAATTACATTATATGTCCATCATCTTCCTCAACATCTATATGAAACATTTTAGGATATTATGAATGTTACATCTAATTAGTTCAAATCAGTTTCGTATAAAAAATGAAATATCAAAATTATATGATTATTCAAGTGATGTTAGAAAAATGCAAATACATTATTATTTTTTCATATGTCATTATATAAAAATTATATTATTAATCATTTTTAATATAAAAATATTATATTTATAATACATTTATCCAAATATTAATTTATACATATCTTAAAAAAACAACTATTATTTTCGATTCCTCGTGACAATATAAATTGAGATAAATGTATTCTTTTGTAGAAAAGTTCACAAAATATTTATAACATATTTATCAGGTTTGTATAAAATGTATCATTTCTATAATTACCAAACCAATGAAACATTTTTTAATAACATTAATCAACTTTAAAAATAATGGATTGAACATTTAAAAAGTACAATATCACTTTATTTTTTAAATTATTTAATTGGACATGATTCTCATTGACCAATTCCTCCTAATAACAATTATATATGTTTATTTTCATCACTCACACCACATGTGTGGATTTTATATTAATGAATTTTAACATACTGTAGTGGACACTATATCCTATAATGAATTTAATTATTTTTGTCATTATAATGATCTTATTGGTATTTTTTGAGAAATATTTCAATCATACCACATATATTTAATCAAAAAATAAAAGTGAAAATTACTTATATTTGGTGGAACCAAAGTTATGAATATGTTATAATTTTTCCTCTTTGGAAATTTTATACTTTTAAAAAAGGTATTGTTCTTAGTTGACCAGATTCTACGATTCTTTTCCTTTAAAATCAAAGAGAAAAACTCAATATAAAGAACCATTATTCTAATTATAGTCTTAAATAAAAAGAATTGAGAATCCTTATGTAGGAGGGATAATTAATGATATTATCATGTAATTAACTTCCAATTATATTCCATATTTTTTAAATTATCTCTATAGTTAGTTATTCTAAGGGATTCTACCAACTTTTCATTAATATTTTTAAACGGTAAAAAAAATAATAGTAAAATAAAAAATTACATTTTTTCAGAACTACTATTGATGTAAATATAATGATTTAAAATATTCACAATTCAACTTCATATTTCTTTTAATCTCTAAAATTATAATTATTTTTATGAAATTACACCTATTCAAGGTAAAAACAAAATTAGTAAGTTTTATTATCTTTTTTAAAATAATATATTTACTCATATTAGTAGTTGTAAATCATATATTGATAGTGCATAAAAAAATTAATTTGATTCAAAGGTTTCAAATCTGCACTTTATTGTGAATTTTTTTATTAAAGATAAAAATAATATTATAGCTTAAATCCACCAAATTAGTTTCCATTATCTAGTTTTATGCCATATTGTATATCAATTTAACATCCCATAAACTATTGGTTTATTAAATTGTATTGTTTTAAAATTATATGTGTAAGAAGGTATCATTATGGTGTTTTAATGGATGAGTGAAGTGTATTTTGGATGGTATTATATGAAATAGAAAACATAAAGGGTATAAAAATATATGGTGTATATATATTCTATAGGCATTCTTCTCATATATAATGTGGGAATAAAATCATTTTCAGAGTAGATTGAATTGAATATTCGAGTCTCATGGGTGAGGCCACAATGGAATATGAAATTTTATTTTGTTAGGTATTGTGGATGGTGTCATACTGTAAGATTATCTTGGATAAATTCTGAGCATTAAATATCATTTTTGAAATTCATGTTTTTATGTTTTCAGTAGGTGTTTATTTTTTCTATTTTTTCGAAAAAATATATAGTAGGGAAACACCACTTATTAGAACATGGTGTGGGGACATGAAATAAAAATTATGTGGTAATGGTGATACTATAAAGAGATAGAGTTTAGTAGGGGTCCTTGTTTTTGTGAGAGTTTAAAAATAATTAATTCTTCATTTCTAAACCATATCTCAAGCTTTGGTGATATTATAGGCATAAAAATTAGGGGAATAATTATACTACACGATAGGGGACCCAATAGTGGTTGTAAGAAATTATTTAAATTGGTGAAATATATATATATCCCATAGATAGTTTTTTAGAAAATTTCTTGGTTTGATAATATATTTTCCATGTATCAATGATCATAATCAATATGTTGAATAAATTTCAGAAATCTTATTCTATTTAGGAGCTTGCTGTACATGAAACCGGGTCTATTAATGTACTATTATATAGTATACCATTACAACCATACCATTAATAAAATATCTAACTAAATTAAAAATATATATATGTTTTAACCATTTTTAAAATTAATATAATGGTTACAATTTTTTTGAAAAATAATATAAGATCAATTCAAATAGAATGAAATGTTTTGGGAAAGTATTCTATTTTTTAAATTGTAATTTTAACTCACATAGAGAACATTAATTAAATCTAAATTTTTATACTATTAAAAAATATATTTAAAAAACTGTAATTTATTTTAAAATTCATAATAGAAAATTTATCTTAGGTTAAAAATTTGGGATATTTTAGAAAATATTGAATATTAGTGAATAGTGAAAAATACTGATTATTGTAAAAATCAAATTTCATTACAATTAATTAATTATTTTAAATGTAAAATCATTTATTTATTTATATTTAATGTATAATATGTATTATTAATTTTATTTTATCCATGCAATTATTTTTAAATAAAAATTTTCAGGAATTTATTATAATATTATTTTTGTGATTAAAAACAGTATTTGTATAGAAACTGGTTTATTCATCCTAATTTTTCACCAATTTATATAATTAAAACCAATGATGAAGATAAATAATTTAATATAAATTTATATATTATATGTTTTTATATTTTAATTTATCTTCATTTCATGAATTTTCATAGACATATAATTTTTTAAATTATATTATGCATGAAAAATATAGTTAATGAAAACACAGTTTTTCACTGCCTATATAGGTCTAATTTTAGACTTAATTATTCCACATTATTCAGTTTAGTTATTTATAATGAAACAAATACTTTTAATCTATATAATTATTATAATATTATAATGAGAACAATATTGTATGTTTTACTCAATAGTGAAAACAGTGAAAATCCATTAATACAGTTATGGTTTAAATAGGTTTAATGGGGGTTAAAATTAAAAGATAAATGTATATTTTATATTTAAATGTGTCAAACTATAATCAAGTTGAAAAATATGGATATTATTTTTCCTATGTAAAAATATAAGGTCATATGGAATAAATTTTTATATGAATTACTTTATCATTTTTATTGTTTTGAATAATTTCAATGTAGTTTGGACATTGATTCCTTTTCCCACTAACAATATGCCACCAACTAAACTATACTATTGTCAAATTAATATTATTTTGAATAATAAAATCCAAACAAAAATTATTTATTATCTTCTATCCCCATGACAAAATCCCCTTTTTGACCTTATAGCCAACTTAGGAAGTAATATTTTTGCTAAACAAAGGATGTTTTATGAAGAAGACATATAATCATTACCAGAGTATTTTAATGTTATACCCTATAACACCTTCTTAAAATATTCTTCAATCTAGTTGATATAAATAAACAATTATTTAAAGTATAATTTTTTTTAATTTTTATTTATCTATTTAAATATGTATCATATTCCATCAAATGAGAAAAACATCATCATTCGTGTTTACATAAGACTACCGTGTTGTAAATAATTTGCATTCATTTTTCATCATCGCCACTAATGAACTATTTTTATTTTAGATATAAATTATAAATATTATATTTGTAACATAATTATTCTTTTATATTTATATCATGACATATAAATTCATGTTTTTCATTCTGTTGGATATAAGATGACATCACTTATGTGAACATGAAACAACCATCTCATGAGGTGACATGATTTAGTTTACAGTAATGTTATTAATGTAAGTTAATAAGGATGAAATTAAGTAACATATGTTACAAAATTATTATTTTAATCTCACATTTAAAAATTATTAAATATAATATATCTCGTTATTTGTGTCACCAATAGTTTGAGGTATGTGGCCTTTGTTCATTCATTTTTAGGTGTTTGATGTTCATGGGATGAGTTGGGAAGAGGTTTAGAGATTTTGGAATGGTTTTAGATGAGTTTGGAGGCTTTTAAAGTGGTGCACGGATTGAGCAGGGTTAGTGGAAACCGTGCAGATTCCCCAAAAAACTGTGCAAGGGAGACAGTAGGAATTTGACAGTATGCACAAGTTTTGTCAAACTATGTGAGGAAACCGGGTGAACCCTTTATCTCAAGGCCGGAGCCTGCACACTGTTTGTGAACGGTTTTCCAAACCGTGTGGTCTAACCGTGCAACCACTTAAAAAATAGGGTTATAAGTTCCAGGATCCCTCAGGTTTAACCTATTTCACTCCAATATTCCTCCCACTTGAGCCTCACTAGGTATTTTTTCTTCTCAGGGGTTAAGGGTGCTCTCCTAGTTGAATTGGAAGCGTTTCAAAGGGGTTTTAAGATGGTTTGAAGGTGGTTTCTCCGGGGTAAGTATTTCCTCTTGATTCTCTTGTGTTTTCTTCTAGATCAACATCCCTCTCTTTATTGGTTTTCTAGATCTACACTTGTTATGTGTAGATCTAGGGTTGAAGTTTCCTTTGATGTTAATATTAAGGCTTGAGGATGTTATGGAATGGGGATCTATAGTGGTTTTGGTGGTGAGTTCTCTAGATTTGAGGTGCAGTGGCTTGTGGGTCGATTTCTAGGGAACCGTAAAGGTAGGTGGCTTCTCTCTCAACTCCACCTGGTTATATCTAATGGTTTTGGTTACAATTAATTTTTTGTTATTGAAATTAATTGTTTTTGATGTGCGAAAGTGGTTAGAAATCCCTTTGGTGATGTTTTGGGGATTTTTGGGAAAAAGAGGGTTTTGTGGTGAAATGCTATTGTTGTGTGTTTTAAAATGATGATTTGAAAATGGGATGCATTGGGTGATTTGTGGAAATGATCTATGGAAATGGTTTTCAATAAAAAGCGTTGTTTTATTGAAATTTTTTTCGGCATGGAAAATGGTTTTCAATAAATGGGTGATTTATTGAAGTGGATCGATATGAAATGGAATTGGTTGATTGCATGTGGTAGTGACCATGGTGGGTTATATGATTGGAATTGGCTTGTTTGAATGTTTTATGCTAGTGGAGATAAGTACAACTATAAAAAGTGGATGGATTGGGGACAGAAGGGACACCATCAAGGATAAGTGTATGGGAAGTGCCTCTAGGTGTGAATGGGTGAATGGGTTGGATGGAAGTTCCACTATTTCGTTGTTTTGGTTTGTGGTGAATTTATTTTCAAGATGGATGTTGTTGTGCTAACGTTTAAATGATAATATGACATGTGGCATGTTTGTTTGGCTTTCACCTAGTATCTTGGTTTGGGTGCGATGGCTTGGTAAGGGCATGTTTGGGCTTATGAAAATGGTTGAACTTGTAATTTAATTTATATATACTATTTTATATAAATATGCTAATGGTTTTATCCTAGTGTTGTGTGTAAGGAATTCATTTGGGGAAATCCTACTGAGTTTTTTTACTCACTCCCTGCTTTGGCATGTTGGTGTCTTTGCAGATGTCGTGTTCCTTGACGTGGGCAAAGGTAAGGCATCAACCTCATTTAGTGGTCTGTTGTGATGTCTTGGTAGAGCATAGAGCATGGAGCTAGTAGTGGAGCTGCGGAGGTGTCATGGCTCGTGGTGCCTTGGTTGTTTGGTTTCTGCTTGAACTCTGATGTTGGTGGACATGTATAGTTGTATTGGTTTAGGGTTGTATTTTGGAACAACTTGGTTGTTTCCAGGAATACATGTTTGGGTGTTTATTTGACATGCATCATATAGTGTCTCTTAGTGGATGGTTTGGTTGGTTTTGTATTAATGGAAAATTGTTCCCAAACTTGATCTTGAATCCCTCGGCATTTATTACCAGCCTTGGGCATCTTGGGAATGTTGCATAAGGACTTGTATCCCTCACTACCTCCTCAACCCAATGAGGTAGGTGCGAGGTGTTACAAGTGGTATCAGTTTGTTCAGTCCTTTGGAGTTGATTCTCAGATTTGGTGTTGACATTCGTTCTGTTACATTCCTTGTGTCAATATGGTATCAAGGCATAGGATTTTCAGAACATGGAATGTATAGAATAAAAGGACGTAGCTAACCCTTTTATGCTGAAATTCATGTTTCTAGGGATTTGGGTACATATGTGTTTTTGAGACACTAATAGGCATTGGATATCTTATTGTCGTGGGTGTAGCCAATGGGATGAGCATGGAATGCATGGTAGAAATGACTTCCCACTAGGATTCATAATTCATTGAGGTATAATGATTTATGATGTGATATGAATGTGTGAAATTGTAAAGTAAATAAATTGGTATTTTAAAAATGGTTTGGTTTTAAAAATGGTGAAACGTGGGACATGTGGAAAATGTGAACTGGTGAAAAGACTTGTTGCGATAGTGTTGTTTAATGTGATTTGAAATGGGATTTCGTGATATCTATGGAAGTGAGAATAATGGTTGTTTGTATTATGTTTATAGAAATGGCATCTGGTAGGCATCATAGAGACCAACAAGAGGAGGCTATTGAGAATGTGGCAGCACCTGAGCCTCAAATGAACCAGCAACTACTGAAAATAATAGTGCAAGCTTTCCAGGATGTGGAAAGTGGAAACAATGTAGATGAACCAAGGCATGTGGATCATGTGGTACAGTTTCAAATGTAGAATCCACCCATCTTCAGGGGTGATTCAGAGCCACAGAGGACATAAACATGGTTGAATTGAATGAACAAGATCTTCAAGTTCTGGGGAACACCAGTATAATTAATGGTGAAGTTGGCCACATATATGTTGGAATATATTTCCATTCAGTGGTGTGAGTTTATAGTCTAAGCGGGGACATACAAGGGTATGATGACAAAAGGCTTTGAATAATTTTTTAATAAACAAATCTACCCATATATGTTCAGAATTCATCATATGACTTATTTCATTATTTTGAAGAAAGATTTTATGTCTATGATAGAGTATAGAGCTAAGATTATGAACTTAGTGCAGTTTGCACCTGAGGTGGCGGGTAGCACGTCATCGAAGGCAGGGATCATTGAAGTTGGATTAAGGCAAGAAATCTGTTCAAAGATAGGAGTAATGTGTATTGATGATTACATAGAGATGGTGAATAACACCTCTATGGCTGAGCGGGATCTGTTGGGAGCTCAGGGCAGGGGAAGCATGGTGGTACCCATGGGTAATAGTGGGAACTCTAACGCTGGGATCAAGAAGAAGAGGGACACTTATACCCAGGGTGAGAATATGGCATATAATCCGACGGCCGGATCAGTAAATCATCCTATCAAGCCCTAAAACAAGCCGAGATTCTTTTAGTGTGGTTCTACAAGCCACATCAAGCAGGATTGTATGGCACAACCTCGAGCATGTCCTAATTGTTAGCAGATGGGGAATCTGCATCGTTATTGTCGGAATGCTCCACAGTCGGGTGCGCGTGACACTCCTCAGGGATCATAGGTTTCGTATGCTTCGACTGGATGGGGACAACAGAATATCCCTCGTCAGTAGAGTAATGTGGGTCATGGTGATTCTATGAATACCATGTCGCCTTAGTAGAGCAATAAAGAGCAGAGTGGGGCAAGCAAACATGTGTTCGTAGCAGAGCAGGTTGTGGTGGATGATCAGTTTGAACTATCCACTGTGCGATGTACTATTATTTTAAATTCTACCTTGATGCATGTGTTTTTTTGATACAGGCGCTTCACACTATTTTATTGATGCACGTGTGGATGATTTTCAAGGTTTAAGGGTAGATATTATGTCGTCTGTTTTGAAACATCAAAATCCTCTCGGTTGAAGAGAGTGTCGAGCCTTTTTGTGTAGGGAATGTTATATCGTTGTGGGTGAGGTTGAGAATGTGTGGAAATTTTCAATGCTTGAAATGGATGGGTATGACATAATCCTATTTATGGATTGGTTTGTGGATTTTAAGGCCCACATCGATTGTGATGTGCGAACAATGGCTTTTACGACACACGATGGAGTTAGACATCTCTATAGAGGAGAGAAGCATGAAAGGATGGGTGAAACGGGTTTGTTGGAACTATTAGTGAGTACGTTATCATATCAGTTGGTGGCGTTGTCGTTGGAATCGGTAGACGATGTTGGGCAGAGTGTTCTTCCTATAGTACTAGATCAGTTCATGGATGTTTTTCCTGAATAATTCTCTAGGTTAACTCCCATAAGATAACTAGAGTTTACGATTGATCTCCTTCCGGGGACCAGTCCTATCTCACTTCCGTCTTATCAGATGGCACCTAATGAATTATAAGAATTGAAAATCTAGTTGGAAGAGTTATGAAACAAAGTGTTTATCCGACCTAGTATGTCTCTTTGGGTGGCGCCTGTATTTTTTTGTGAAAAAGGTAGATGGAACATTGAGGCTATATGTTGATTATCATAGATTTCACAATTCTATGATAAAGAATAAATATCCACTTCCACGAATTGATGATTTGTTCAACCAATTAAGGGGGGCCCAATGGTTCTCCACGATCGACCTGAGGTTGGGATATCATCAATTGTGGGTGAGGAAGGAGGATATTCCAAAAATAGCTTTCATTAGTAGATATGGACATTATGAATATATGGTTATTCCCATTTGTCTAACGAATGCGCCAGTGGTGTTTATGTCATTGATGAATCAGATATTTTATAGATATATGGATTAATTCATGGTGGTGCTTGTAGACGATAATCTGTTGTATTCAATGACAAGGGTGGATCATGAGCAGCACTTGGAGATAGTGCTAGGGATCTTGAGGGATCGCCAGTTGTATTCCAAATTGTCAATGTGTGACTTTTGGATATAGGATGTTCGTTTTATGGGCTATGTGTTTTTTTAAAGATGTATTTTAGCTGATCCGGAAAAGATAGAGGCTGTTATCTCCAGGAAAACGCCAAATAATTTGTTTTAAATACGATGTTTTCTTGGTCTTGCTGGGTGTTATCGGCATTTTGTTTGTGATTTTTCATGTTTGGCTTCACCAATGACAGCTTTAACAAGAAAGAATGTTCCATTACAGTGGAATTAATGATGTCTGTAGTGTTTTGAAGAGCTAAAGGGTCGTATTACATCAGCACCTATCTTTGTTTTTCCAGAATCTAGAAAAGGGTAGGTGGTGTATTGCGATGCATCATGATTAGGGTTGGGGTGCGTTCTCATTCAAGGGAATCTGGTGGTTGCATATGGTTCATGGAAGTTGAGAGTGCATGAGAATAACTACCCAACTCATTATTTGGAGTTGGAAACAATGGTTCATACATTAAAAGTGTGGCGTAATTATCTCTTCGGTGAGAAATTCACGGTACATACAGACCATAAGAGTTGAAGCATATTTTATAACAAAGGGATTTGAACTTGTGGAAAAGGATATGGATGGAATATCTCCAATTTTTTTATTTTTACTTGATTTACACACCGGGTAAGGGAAATTAGGTGGCATATTCATTAAGTAGAAAATCATATGCTCAGGTGGTGAAACAGGCATCAGACCAGTGGTAGTTGATGTCGGTTATAGCGAATATGCGATTGGAATGTGAAGACCAGAGAGATAGAGTGGTCTTCTTTCCAGTTTTGTTGATTCCTGACTTGGATGGCCTGGTTAGAGAGTCACAATTATCCGATTCTGAGTGTTTGACCATGGGGTTGAGACTCAATGTTGTGGAGACCATTGAGGGTTGGAAACTGAATGTAGATTTAGTTTTTTGTTATCGGAATCAAATGGTTGTACCAATGTTTTGTCATGAGGATCTTCTCAGGGCGTATCATCATTCTAGGTGGGATGTTCATCCTGGAAATCAGAAAATGTATAAAGCATTGAAAGCGCAGTTCTGGTGGGCTGGAATGAAAAGAAGAGTGGATGAGTTTGTTTCGAGATGCTTGACCTGTCAGTAGGTCAAGGTAGAGCATCAGAGGCCAGAAGGAATGTTACAGTCTTTACCAATCCCTGTTAGGACGTGGGAGAAGATTGCGATGGATTTTGTCACATGTCTCTCAAGAACGGTTATAAAGCACGATGCCATCTGGGTTATAGTGGATCAACTAACTATGTCGGCCCATTTCATTCCAATTTGTGAATCTCATACAGTGGAGGAACTGTCCAAAATCTTGATCCGGGAGGTGTTAAAGAGGCATGGTGTTCCGGTTTCGATTGTATCAGATAGAGATCCGAGGTTTACATATTTTTTCTAGAAATCCTTGCAGCAATCCCTTAGGACACAGTTGACGATGAGTACTGCATATCACACTTAGACGTATGGTCAATCCAAGAGGACGTTACAAACTCTGGAAGATATGTTTCAGGCATGAGTCATGGATTTTGGTGGCTCATGAGAGGAGCTCATGTTATTGTTTGAGTTCTCATACAATATCATTTATTAGGCATCCATACAGATTGCTCTATTTTAAGCATTGTATGGGTGGCCATGTCATTCTCCACTATGTTGGGTGGAAATGGGAGAGTCCTTGATGGTTGGACTGAGCCTTGTCCAAGAGACTACGGAGAAGATCAAGTTGATCATGATGAGAATGGACATGGCTCAGATTCATTAGAAATCGTATATGGATCATTGTTGATAGCCGTTGTCGTTTGAGGTGAGTGATCGTGTATTCTTGAGGATCTCTCCTAGGTTGGTGCATCATCGGTTTGGGAAGCAGGGAAAGTTATCTCCAAGGTATATTTGGCCTTTTGAGATTATTGAGAAGGTTGGTGAAGTGGATTATCATTTGGATTTTCCACCTATGTTCAGTGCGGTGCACAATGTGTTTCATGAGTGTCAGTTCAAAAAGTATCAGCCGGATTGTGACCATGTGATTCAATGGGATCATGTTGAGCTAAAACCGGATTCTTCGTTGGTACATGTGCCAGTGTGGGTTGCGGATATGGAAGAGAAAGTCTTTCCTGGTAAAAGAATCATTTAGTTCATGTTTTGGGGCAACACGGTCAGATTCAAGAGGAGACTTGGGAGTGGGAGAATGAAATGGTCAGGCAATGGCCCTAAGCTCTTTCGACAAATGGATGGATAACTACATTCTGAGGATGGAAATTCCAATGGTGGGGAGAATGTAGAACCACCAGTTTGAGGTAAGTGGCCATTGTTTATGATTTTTTATGTGTTTAAAGTGCATGAAATAATTTGAGAAGAGGATGGGAGAGTTTGGAATGGTTTTGGATGAGTTTGGAGGTTTTTAAGGGGGTGCACGGTTTGCCCATGGTTATTGGAAACCATGCGGATTCCATAGGAAACCGTGAAAGGGAGACAGTAGTCTTCACACGACCTTTGAAAAATTTACCAAACCCTACAAGGAAACTGTTCGGACCCTTGCTCTCGAGGCAGTAGCATGCACATGGTTAGAGCATAGTTTTCCAAACTGTGCGGTCTAACCGTGCGGCCACATAAAAAATAGGGTTATAAGTTCTGGGCTCCCACAGGCTTAACCTATTTCACTCCAATATTCCTCCCACTTGATCATCACTCAAAATTTTGGGTTCTTAGGGGTTAAGGGTGCTTTCCCACTTGATTTGGAAGCGTTTCAAAGGTGTTTCAAGTCAGTTTGAAGGTGGTTTCTCCTGGGTAAGTCTCTCCTATTGTTTCTCTTATGTTTTCCCCTAGATCTAAATTTGTCTCTTTCTTGGTTTTCTAGATCTAAAATTTTTGTGTGTAGAACTAGGGTTGCGGATTCCATGGATGTTAATATTATGTCTTGTGTATGTTAGGGAAAGGAGATCTAGAGAGGTTTTGGTGGTGCGTTCTCCAGATTTGAGGAGTGGCGGCTTGTTGGTCGGTTTCTCAGGAACCCTAATGGTAGGTGGCTTCTGTATCAACTCCACATGGTTAGAGATAATGGTTCTGGTTACAATTAATTTTTTTTTCTTGAAATTAATTGTGTTTGATGTGAGAAATTGGATAGAAATCCCTTGGGTGATGTTTTGGGGATTTTTGGGAAAAAGTGGGTTTTGTGTATGAAATGCTATTTTTTTGGATTTTAAAATGTGGATTTTTTAATGGGATGTCTTGGGTTATTAGTTGAATTGATTGATGGAAATGGTTTTCAATAAAAAGTGTTGTTTTAATTAAATGTTGTTTGGCATGGAAAATCATTTTCAATAAATGGGGGATTTATTGAACTGGACTGATATGCAATTGAATTGGTTGATTGCATGGTGTTTTTACCTTGGTCGGTTATATGCTTGGAATTGGATTGTTTGAATATTGTGTGGTAGTGGTGAGAAGTACCACTATAAAAATGGGATGGATAGTGGACAGAAGGGCCACCATCAAGGATAAGTGGATGGGAAGTGCTGCTTGTGTGAATGGGTGAACGGGTTGGACGAAAGTTCAACCGTTTGGTTTTTTTTTGGTTTTTGGTGTATTTCTTTGCAATATGGAAGTTGTTGTGATAACATGTAAATTATGAGGTAGATTGGCGCATGTTTTTTTGGATTTCCCTAGGTTGACTGGTTTGGGTGTGATGGCTTGGTAAGGGAATGTTTGGGATTATGAAAATGGTTGCACTTGTGATTTAATTTATATAAATTTATTTATATAAATGTTCTATGGTTTTTATCCTAGTGGTGTGTGTAGGGATGTAATTTGGGGAAATCCTACTGAGTTTTAGTACTCACCCCATGGTTTGGCATGTTGGTGTTTTTGCAGATGTCGTGTACCGTGATGTGGGAAAAGGCAAGGCGTCAAACTTATTTAGTGGTGCGTTGTGATGTCTTGGTAGAACATGGAGCTTAGTGTTGGTTGTGGAGATTTGGATATGTCATGGCTCGTAGTGCTTTAGTTGTTTAGTTTTTGCTTATATTATGATGTTGGTGGTCATGTGTAGTTGTATTGGTTTGGGGTTGTATTGTGGAACAACATGGTTGTTATTGGGAATACATGTTTGTGTGTTTATTTGAAATGTATCATATAGTGTCTGTTAGTGGATGGTTTGGTTGGGTTTTTGTTGAGGGATAATCATTCCCCAACATGATCTTGAAGCCCTCAGCATTTATTTCTAGCCTTTGGCAACATGAGAACGTCTTTTAAGGCCTAGTATCCCTCACCGCCTCCTCAATCCAATTAGGTAGGGGCGGGGTGTTACATTATTTCTAACCTTCCCATATTAACATCCGTCATACATAGATATGGACTACCAACTCCATAATATGATGTGATTCAAAAGTCATCAACACATTATAAGAATGGTATATAAATGTATATTTATTTAAAAAATTTAATTTAAATATTTTTTTCTTTATTTTATCAAATATTTGATACCTTCTATAAAAATTTTCATTCCAAAATTTAATCATTTATCATGCGTATATAAAGCCTAACATATACATGATTTATCTGTGATACCTTTTTCATAACCATATATTATGAATGAATTTAATAGAATAGTAATTGTAAAATTATAAAAAATATTTATTTACTATTTTTATATTAATGATTAAATAATTAACTCTTTAACCTTTGTAGACATTTTGTAGTCGTTTATAAATATCTTAATGACTATCCTCAAAATAGAAAAAATAGACATAATTAATTAACAATATAAATATTTAATTAAATGGATACAATTTAACAAAATTATATATCTATTTTAATAAAAAAAATGTATTATCAATAGATCAAATAATAAATATATTCTTCTTATATAGGATGTTTAAACACAAGCGATGGAATTGAGGCATGATGTAAGGGTTTATCATCGCATATTTATTCCCATGATACATATTTCCTTTTTAGAAATATATTTTATTACGTCTTGTATATAGCAAACCAGATGTTATTTCATGATTATTTAAATTTAAATTATTAAATTAATTTAATCCAAATGATGTACAGTCTTTCGTGATTTCCTGATCTGGATATTACTAAATCTGTAATGGAAATTTTTTGAATTTTGTTAAATAAGGAATATTTTATTTTTAGGCACAAAATTCATTTTATTTTCAATATATAGTGAAATATTTTCATTTAATATAATTAATACTTCATACATAATGGAATTCAGAGTTTTAATTTGAATTATTTCATCCAATGGGATTCGAATTAACTATTTATAAGTAGTAATGAATTTTAATACATAATATATTTTCCTCAAGTTGTATTACATCATTGTTGTTATTTATTTTAAATAATTGTGTGCATAAATAAATTTAATTATCATATTTTTCATTTATAATTTTTTTTAATATTTATTTCCATGTGATACTCAATACTGATTCATGGATTTCTTTTCTGTTCAACATTATGATCCCTGTATGGGTTCTTAAATAAAATATTTTTCATTATGAAATATGTTATGTTATAAACCTATATAAAATATTGTCGTTTGTCAACATCCCCATTGAAATTTTATTTCCTTAAAATCATTATGTATATGATATTAAATTTAATATGTGAATTTATCCCTGATATGGCATACGATTGAAGAGTATCAAGGTGAAAAATATCATATTTTGTAATATACTTTTTAATTTTGAATGTATATTCATGAATTTCCATTGATGGAAATTATTTTAAAATTGTACTAAAATAAAAAATAAATTTATTCTTATATGGTTAATAAGGATATTTTCAAGTTATATTAACATTTTCACCCCATTAAAGTTTAAAGTGATTTAATAATTTTTTATTAAAATATGACTTCATTTCATGCTTCTGTCAAATATCCATTTTCATCAAAATCATTTCTTTATAAAATATTTACTTTAAATTTTTAATATAAATTATAAAATACATTCTTACTAATAAAATTATTTTTTCAAAAAAAAAACATTTTAAAGTGTATTATTGTTATCATTTTCTAAATAGGAATCATTTTTACATTTACTAAAAATATGTAATTAAAACTTTTATTAATCATACTTGGAATTAAAGTGAATTTTCCTCCATCCAAACCACATACTATTTTAATGAATCAATTTTATGTTTCCTATTTAATTTTCCAATAAAAATATTTCAATTTCTGTTGGAATAATTTATATTTCAATGAAGTTTTTTCAAAAATGAAATCATATTTTCCTCATGAAATGCTCAAAGTCATATATTAAAATCGTTTTCCATCAATGATGACATAAATTTATGTTATTCAATGTGAGATAATTATTTTCATAGATAATGATATAAATTTTATTTTAATATTATTTAAATTGAACAATTTCAACAACCCATCTTCTTAATGATTAACCAATGAGGGTATTTTATAATGATACCATCCTCATTAATTCATTAGATGGATTATAACTATTTCAAATTGATTGTCACAGAACATATTTATTTTCCCCATTTTATTCATGTTTCATAGATATTTTCATGGAAATAATTCCCTTTCTGTGGATGACAATATGTATGAAATAATTTAAGGTTTTTTAGATATATGATTAATTAGAGGTTCTGTATATTTTATTCATGAAATAGTTCTTAAAATTTATTTTTGATGATGGTTTTTTCTATTATAAAAAAATTAAGAATTTTAAAATAGTAAAATAAGAAATATATGGCTTGTTATTTTCATATAATTTTTACGTCATTGATAAAATATTTGTGGGTGGTTCTAAGATGAAACATAGATAGGTGGCTCCATGGTAGACATCAAATTCATTTGTTTCTCTAGATATGGATGTTTCCTATACTATTTATTCCATCTCTAAGTGTGATATCAAGAATATGTTACAACATACAATTACATTTTTTTCCAATTTTAGTTTTATAGAGTTTCCTCTAATCAATATTTTAATCACACAGCTAGTGATTTATATATATATGGTAGAATACATCCTTTTTTGTGACTATATTCTCTTCCAAAAATTTATTCATCATTGTTTTATGTGTATAAAATATATTAGGTTGTTCTCAAGATATTTTTTGATTTCATAGCACTATTATTAAAATATTATTCTAATTGATGAAATTCAATTTTAAATGTTTATGTTTACCCAAATTGAGAATTTGATGTCACACTTTTTTAGTTTAATTTTCCACCAGTTACCAACAATGTTGATAAATGATTTATTTCTAGAAGTGAATTATATGGATGATTGTTATTAAATAATGTGAAACATGGAATTAGATGTTCATTATAATAATTTTTTATGTTTATTATTTATTGAATAGGTTTTTCAAATTCACTCAAAACAAACATAAAAGGTCCTATGTAATGTATGTGATCCATTATTTCATTTTGATGTTGTTTATTTTTGGGATGACATTTTTTGTATAAGTAGTGGTTTTAAATTACTATATATTTTTAAACAATTATGCTATGTGATCATAAAATTTATGTATAAGATTATAGGTATATGAGATTATATTTGTTAATAAGTTAAATAGTATTAGGAACCCCTTTTTAGGTTTCATGATACGAGATTTTAATGAGATCAATAAAATTTTAGTTGGCTATTTATTAGGTTTAGGTATATGTAATTCTTTTGACAAACATAATAAATGATATTACATTTTTTGGAAATAAATTTAATTATTTTTTAAACATTAGGGTTTATATTATTCTGTATATTACAGTGATTATGAGAAAAAAAAATACTTATCTTATATATAACCATATGACTGAAACTTGAATTTGTGTCTACACGATTAATTTAATTTTTGAGGTAGATAAATAATATTTTGAATATAAGATACAAAATATTAGATTACCTTTAATTTAATAACACTATTTCATGTTGATTTTATAGGTTTTTTGTGAACATAAATTATTTATTTATAGAATTATTTAGTTTGAATATTGGGTATTACTGTAGAATTTTGGAGATTATATTATAATTTCACCATATAATTGATTATTCAGTTTGGAATAAATCTAACCATATTCTATGAATTTTTTTGCTTGGGATAATTTTTCTGGATAGTTGAAATAGTTAATCCCCTATTATATGGTTATGTGGACCTATAAAAGATTATTTTATTATTCCAATAATATAAAAATTAATCTTAAATAATTTTACCATGGACAATGTACAAAACTTTTATTGAATTTAATTAAAGAATAAAATTCTGATAATCAAGTAAGTGAATTTTTTAATGATCATATATTATAATTTAATATATTTCCATAAATATAGGTAAATTATATTAGAACATATTTTTCCTTATAAAAATTATTTCTACTAAAATCAATGATCCTTGACACTTTAAATAATTAATTAAGAATTAATCTTTTTTTTCAAGTCCCTATCTAAACATCGCTTATAGTTTCACCCGCATTTGAAACCATTTATTCATTAATCTAGAAGATCATTGTACTTCCCATTCTCATATATCAACGATATGATTTTTTGAATCTATTTAAAATGTGGATTTTTTTATTATTGAAGTATTTTAAAATCTCAATCTCTTAAAAATCCCCATCATATTAATTTGGGGGGGGGGAATTATTGATTTGAAGATATAACACCACAATATTTTATAAAAATAATGAACAAGTATACAATATCATAATCCACATGTAACATAAACATTAAATAATGAAAAAATATATTTCATTGAATTTAATAACATAAATCGATTATAGTATATATTGCCCCGAGTACAAATGACCGATAATATAGTATGTTGTTATATCACTGGAATTAAATAGTATGATAAAAAAGGGGTTAAATAAATTTATAAAATTAGATTTTTAAATGTTTTTTACTAAATTTTAATTATTATCTACTGATTATAAATTAATTTATGAATATTTGTATCTTTTTTTGTAAAATAAAAATTTTCTGATAAAATAATATTTTTGTAAATGTTGATTTCAACATGCATTTAAAATAGACTATTTCATTATTTTTAGCATATATATTTATTTATGTTTTCAAAAAAATTATTTTTAAATTCATATTATCAAAATTATATTTGGTTTCTTTTTTATTTTCCAGAAAATATTAATTTTATAGGTAGTAGTGAAGATTACCACATTTTGGGAAAATGTAATTTCTTTTCAATAATTTACTTAATTAAATTGTAAAATTATTTTTTTATTATGATTTCAATTAGCATTATTATTACTTAATTTTTTAATCCAGATAATTTAATTTTAAATTAAATTTTATTTAATTTTATTATAATTTTATTTTTAGGATGTAACAATAATTTTTTTGATTTTTTTTAAATTTCATAATTTCTCCACATTTTAGTTTATTATAACAACCACAAACCTATAATTAAATAAACGAAATTTATACATAATACATTTATATATCTAATAATGAAATTAATATAATAATAATTATTAATAATATAGTGAATGTAAATGAAATTATTCTTGAAAATTGCACATCAAAGAAACTAGCTTCTCGTCACGTACGTGGGTTTAATATTGTATTAAAATTTTGATAATAAGTAAATTTAAATGATTTAAAAAGAATTAAATTTATTCAATAAAACAATTTTATAATATATAATATGTTATAGTTATTTTATCATATTTTATAGAAATAAATATAAAAATATTTTATTGTGTTTAATGTTAAAATGGGTTTATCAGGGGTGAAATTAAAAATATTAGACTATGTTTATCAATAAAAATTTCAATTATCATATTTTTTGGAAATATTTGAATATTATACTAATAAGTATTTAATATATGTTAACAATTATTCATTTTCATACAAATAAAATTATTGTTTTCACTCTTTTGGTAAATTTTTAATTAATTTCCTTATGGGTTCCATTCCCCACATATATAAGGCTACTTGCTCCTCTATCAACTTCATAACAAAAATTTCTATTGGGTCACCCAAAAAAATCACTAATTATATCCGGAAATCCCTTCCCATGACCTAGTTCCAGGTGTTTTATCATGAAGCCATATACAATTAGATATTTGTGTTAACCTTTGGTGGTTTTTTGAAGAAGAGGTTATGTTCTAAAGAAATAAATTTTAGTTTATTTCTTTTTCACACTCCTTTAAGTCGTCATCAACTATAATGAAATAAGGAACCAAATATCATCAATATTTCTTTATTTTTTAATGTTAACTGAATATCAAAAATCCCTCTATTTTTCCATCAAATGTGAAATGAAATAACATTTCTTGTGTACGACATCCTATAACTACACGAACCAATGAAAATCATATTCATTATCTCCTGTCACAACTTCTTTTGATGATAGATTTAAACATTATCAATAAATATAAAATGTTTTAATAATATAATACATATATGTCTCATATATCATATACATATTATTACATTCCATTCCATTTGAGATATTATGATGTCGCTCCTCTATATTGAGGACCACCAACTCACAAACCAAAGTGATTAGTTTTTCACTAAAACATTCAATTGAAGGTTACCATGATAAATTTAATGAATATTTGAGACATAATTAATATAGTCAAGAAACCATATTAATTATGATAATATTATTTATCATATTCATAGTTAGCTTTCCACTCACTGAAAAAATATAATGTCATTCATGCATACCTATGGATTACAATATCCATAATGTTGAGGGATTCATTTTTCATCACAAAATAAAAGTAAGGATATATTTATTTTTATTTAATAAATAATATTTTATTTATTATAATATGATCACTCAATAATTATAATATGTTATATACATAATTCCATATTTATCATTTAAATATAAAAACACTTCTCATGCATGGATATATCCTAACATCTCTATAATTGTAGAAAAGTTAATTTTTGATAAACATAATTAATGGTTGGTTTTAAAAGTATAAATCATGTATATATATAATAAATATATAATTATTATTTATATTATGAAATAACCACTACATTGACATTGGGCACAAACTGAAACCATTTCAAAACAATGAACCATATGTCCTCAAAACCCATGATATGGACATAAGTGATTATGTATTTAAATATATCATTGAAATTAAATAAAAAAATGATATTATATTATGATATTAAACAATTAAAATTTTTTATCAAAGAAAAAAATTAAAATAATTTTATTATACATGAGTTCTGAATGTGTAACATAAAAGTTGGGATAGAGGTAAGGGTTTTTTGTCTCGCCATTTTTTTCATCAATACATATAAACAATTAACACAAATTTTAATTTTGACACATCTATACTAACCATGAATTTTATTATTATTATTTTCATGAAAAATATTAGTATTTATGAATCCATATTATGTTCTTTCATTCATGATATCTTGATTTGTTGATTTGGATTAGAGTAAGTGATATTGACTCACAATCCATAATTAATGCATATTTTAATGTTATACCTCCAATAATTATAATATAATGTATTTAAAAACCCTTTTATATTAATATAATAAATTATTCATACATAATGGAATTTTATGTTTAAAATTGAATTATTTCGACCATGGGGACTTGAATTGAATGTTTGCAAATTATTTTAATTTAATAATTCATTTTCACTTCATTTTGTAATATTAATTCTTCATGATATTTGATTTTAATAGATTAATTGTGTAATGATTTTAATAATATTATGTTTTATTTCTAATTATTTATTTGGATTCACATTTGATACATATAATAAATTCATCAATTAATTTTCAATTCAATGTTATGCTCTTTAGAAGTGTTCCATGTGACATATTTTTCTCTTGGGGACATATCTTATATAGTAAACCTATATCACTACTGAAAAAAATGACATATCCCCACAGTTCAAAACCACGGATATTGTAACACCCCGCTCCTACCTCATTGTCTTGAGGAGGCGGTGAGGGATACTTGGCCTTAAGCGATGTTCCCAAGATACCAAAGGCAAGAAAAAAATTCCATGGGCTTCACGATCAAGTTGGGGAATGATTTTCCCTTAAGACAAAACTAACCAAACCCACAACTAAAGATCCATGCACTTTCAAACACAGCCATGTATTTCTAAAGGACAACCATGTTGTTCCACAATACAGCCCAAAAGGAATAAAACCAGACATTTCCACACCACATCAGAGTACACTGTGGAAAATAAACAACCAAACACCGTAAGACCTGGCACCACCATAGCTCCACACCAAGATCCAAGATCCAAGCTCCACAAAGGCATCACAATGCTCCAATAAAGGATGGTGATGCCTTACCTTTTCCCAGGTCATGGTACACAACATTTGCGAAGACAACAACATGAAAAGTAAGTGGGTGAGTACTAAAACTCAGTTTGTTTTCCCCAAATTCCTTCCCTACACACGCCACTAGGATAAAACCGTTGGCAAATTTATATAAAACAGTTTATATAAAATAATCTCACATTATAACATTACCATAAGCCTACCACACCCTTACCAAGACATTTCACCCAAACCAAACCACCAAGGGAAAGCCAAACAACAAGCCATAAAACATTCCAACACTTACACATTAGCAACACAATTCCTTTTTGCAAAGCAATTCACAAAAAAAACCATAACAACCAAACAGTGGAACTTCCGTACAACCCCTTCACCCATTCACACCAAGAGGAACTTCTCTTTGACTTATCCTTGATGGTGGCCCTTCCATCCACTATCCATCACCTTTTTATAGTGGTACTTCTCGCCACTTGCACACTACTCTGAACACAAGACAATGCCAAGGAGATAACCCACCAAGGTCACAACCACATGAAATCACCCAATTCAATTGCATAACAATCCTTTTCAATAAATCACCAATTTATTGAAAACCATTTTACATGCCAACAAACATTTCAATAAATTAGATCTTTTATTGAAAACCATTTCCATCAATCATTTTCACAAATCAACCACATCATCCCAATTCAAAATCCCCATTTTAAAATCCACAACAATAGCATTTCACCACATAACCCTCTTCTTCCCAAAAATCCCCAAAACAACACCCAAGGGTTTTCTAACCAATTTCTCACATCAAACACAATTAATTTCAATCACCACAAATTAATTTTATCCAAAATCATTAACTCTAACCAAGTTGAGATAAGATAGAATCCACCTACATTTAGGGATCCCAAGAATCGACCCACATTCAACCGCACCTCCAATCCAGAGAACGCACCATAGAAACCACTCTAGATCACAACCCCTAACATTCACAAGCCTTAAAACATCAACCTAGTCAACCACAACCCTAGATCTACAAACAAAAAGTTTATATCTGGAAAACCAAGAATGATTGGGATATAGATCTAGAGTAAACCAAAAGAGAAACATGGGAGAAGACTTACCCGGGAGAAATCAGATTCTAAACACAAAGAAACCTCTTCAAAATGCTTCCAAGAATAATGGGAAAAATCCTCCACCCCCTGAGAACCGAAGAACCTGAGTGATCCATGAGTGGGAGGATGTTTGGAGTGAAATAGGTTAAGTATGAGGGTGACCATAACTTATAACACAATTTTAAAGTGGTCGCACGGTTAGTCTGTACGGTTTGGCAAACCGTGTGCACGCTACTACCTCAGGAGCATGGGTATGCGTAGTTTCCTCGCACGGTTTGGAAAATTATGTGCATGTTGTGTGAAGCGTACTATCTCCCCTGCAAAGTTTCATTGAGAATTCACACAGTTTCCAGTAACTGTGCTCAAAATGTGCACCCCTTTAAAAGCTTCCAAACTCATTCAAAACCATTCCAAACCCTACCATCCTCTTCAAAACTCATCCCACGTACTTTTTACACATAAAAAATGCATAAAAAAGGCTAAATTCATGAATACGGGGGGTACTATATTCTCCCCATGATTGAACATTCCGTCCTTGAAAAGTAGTGAACCCACCCTTTGACGAAAGAGCTCAGGACACTTCTCGACCATTTCATTCTCCCACTCCCAAGTCTCCTCTTAAATCTGACGATGTTTCCACAATACATGAACTAAATCGATTCCTTTACCCAAAAATACTTTTTCATGCCTATCCACAACCTGCAGAGGCACATGCACCAATGAAGCATCTGGTTCTAGCTTAACATGATCCTATCGAATCACATGGTCACGATCCTGTTGATACTTTTTCAACTGTGAAACATGAAACACATTGTGCGCCGCACTGAACATAGGTGGAAAAGACAAATGATAATCCACCTCACCAACCCGCTCAATAATCTCAAAAGGTATAATATACCTCGAAGATAACTTTCCATGCTTTCCAAACCGAGGATTTCCCTACCTAGGAGAGATCCACAAGAAAACATAATCAGTCACCTCGAACGACAACGAACATCGACGATGATCTGCATATGATTTATGAAGACTCTTCGCTATCTTTATTCTCTTCCTTATCCACTTGATCTTATTTGTAGTTTCCTGGACAAGGCTCGGTCCAACCATCGAGGACTCACCCATTTCCACCCAACACAGTGAAGAACGACATGGCCACCCATAAAATTATTCAAATGAAGCCATCTGTATGGAGGAATGATAACTTTTATTGTACGAAAACTCAACCGACGACAAGTGCTCCTCCCACGAGCCACCAAAATCCATGACACAAGCCCGAAACATTTTTTTTCAGAGTTTGTATCATCCTATTAGATCAACCATCCATTTGAGGGTGATACGCCGTGCTCATATTCAACTGTGTCCAAAGGGATTACTATAAGGATTTCTAGAAACGAGATGTAAACCTCGGATCTCAATGTGATACGATCGAAACTGGAACAACATGCATTTTTTACACCTCCCAGATATTGATTTTGTATTGATCCTCCACCATATGAGATTCACAAATTGGAATGAAATGGTTCGACTTCATTAGACGATATACTATCACCCAAATGGAATCATGCTTTCTGGCCTTTCTTAGAAGACCTGTAACAAAATCCATTATTATCTGCTCCCACTCCAAAACATGTATTAGTAAAGACTGAAATATTCATGCTTTCCTCTGATGCACTTCCTTGACCTACTGACAAGTAAATCATCTCGAAAAAAACTCAGCCACACTTCTTTTCAGGCCATCCCACCATAACAGCATTTTCAACGATTTATACATTTTCTGAATTCCAAGATGTACTGACAACCTGGAATGATGATACACCCTGAGAAGATCTTCCTGACAAGAAACAGGTACAACCATTTGATTCTGAAAACACAAAACTAAATTTCCTTTCAGTTTCCAACCCTCAATGGTCTCCCCACTATTGAGTCTCGACCCCATGTTCACACACTCATAATCAAATATTTGTACTTCTCTAACCAAGCCAACCATGTCCATAATTGACAAAACTAGAATGAAGACTTCTCTATCACCCTAGTCCTCATATTCCAACAGCATATCATATATAACCGACATCAACTTCCACTGTTCTAAAGCCTTTTTCACAACCTAAGCCTATGATTTTCTACTTAATGCATCCGCCATTGAATTTCCCTTACCCGATGTGTACATCAAGTCAAAACCATACATCTGGAGATATTACATCTATATTATTTGCCTCAGGTTCAAATCCCTTTGTGAGAACATGTGCTTCATGCTCTTATGATTTGTATATACAGTGAGTTTCTCACCGAAGAGGTAATGATTCCACACTTTCAAAGCATAGGCTACTGCTACCAACTCCAAATCATGATTTGGGTAGTTCTTCTCATGCACTCTCAACTGCCATGAGCCATACGCAGCCACATAATTCCCTTGAATGAGAATGCACCAAAACCATGATCATGATGCATCACAATACACCACATACCATTTTCCTTGTTCTGAAAAAACCATGATTGGTGATGATTAAGATGACCCTTTAGCTCTTCGAAACACTGTTGACATTGTTCATTCCTCTGGAATGGAACATTATTTCTTGTCAAAGCTGTCATCAACGAAGCCAAATGTGGAAAATCACAAATAAAATGCCGATGATAACCAGCCAGACCGAGAAAACTCAGTATCTCAAACAAATTCTTTGGCTGTTGCCATGAGCTAACAACCTCTATCTTTTCAAGATCAACTGAAACACCCTTTTCAGAAATCACATGGCCATGAAAACGAACTTCTGATTTCTTTAAGTCACACTTTGAAATTTTTTATACAACCGATGATCCCTCATGATCCCCAGCACCATCTCCATGTGCTGCTCATTATCCACCCTTGAAATTGAATAAACCAGAATATCTTCTAAAAACACCACCACAAATGAATCCAGATATCTCTAAAATATCTGATTCATTAATGCAATAAAACACCATTGGCACATTAATTAGACCAAAGGGAATAACCACATATTCATAATGGCCATATCTATTTTAGAAATCTATTTTAGGAACACCGTCCTTCCTCACCAACAATTGATGATATCCTGAACTATTATAGATCTTGGAGAACCACTGGGCTCCCCTCAGCTAGTTGAAAAAATTATCAATCTATGGGAGTGGATATATATTCTTTATCGTAACTTGGTTAAGTCTATGATAATCGACACATAATGTCAAAGTTCCACCCTTCTTTTTAACAAAAAACCCTGGCGCTACCCATGGAGATGTGTTAGGCCGGATGAAACCATTGTTTTCTAACTCTTCCAACTGGACTTTCAATTCCCACAATTCAGCTGGTGAAATCCGGTAAGAAGGAAGTGAGATAGGACAGGTCCCTGGAAGGAGATCAGTCGTAAAATCCACTTCTCTTAAGGGAGGTAACCCAAGGAATTATTCAGCAAAAACATCGATGAAATGATCCACCACTGATGGAAGAACACTCTTCTCAACACCATCTACTGATTGAAACGACAACACTGCCAACTGATACGATAACTTACACACTTTTGGTGCCAAAAAAACCATTGCACACTTCCTTTCATGCCTCTCTCCTATAAAGAGATGTCTAATGCCATCATGTGTCATAAAATCCACTTTCCGCACATCACAGATGATGTGGGCCTTAAAAGACACTAGCCAAACCATTTCCAGGATTACATCATACCCATCCATCTCAAGCATTGAGAAATTCCACATTAGCTCAACCTCACCCGAAACTATAAAACATGCTCTACACAAGACAGCTTGACACTCTCTTCGACCTAGAGGAGTTTGAAGATTCAAAACTAAGGGAATCATTTCTACCATTAAACCAAGCAAATCAACCACACGTGCAGTAATAAAAGATTGTGAAGCTCCCATATCAAAAAACACTTACATAAAGGTAGATTTTAAAAGAATAGTTCCTCGCATTATAGATGGTCCTGACTGATCATCCACCACAACCTGCTCCGCTCCAAACACTTTTTTGATTTCCACACTCTGCTATTTATTACCTGCTGAGGCGTCATGGTATTCCAAGAATCACCATGACCTTCTTTACTCAACTGAAGAGGGGTGTGCTACTGTCCCCGTCCCATCGAAGAATATGAAATCTGCGATCCCTGATGAATTTCAAGCACACCCAAGCTTGGATCATTCCAACAATAACACTACAGATGCCCCGTTTGCTTACAATTATGGCATGCTCGAGGTTGTTACATACAATCCCTCTTGATGTGGCTCGTAAAACCACACTGAAAACATCTCAGCTTGCTTTAGGGATTCAGAGGATGATTTACTGATCCTAACATCAGATTATATGCCATATTCCCACCATGGGAATAAGTGTCCCTCCTTTTCATGAACCCAATGATTGGGTTCCCACTATTCCCCATGGGTACCACCATGCTTCCTCTACATGGAGATCCAAACAAATCTCGATCAGCCACCGAGGCTCTATTCACCATCTCTGTGTAATCATCTATACACTATACTGCTTTCTTTGAACAGATTTCTTGCCTTATTACTGCTTCAATGATCCTTGCCTTCAACGATGTGATACCCGCCACCTAGGGTGAAAACCTTTCTATGTTCATAATCTTAGCTGCATACTCCGTCACAGACATAATCTCTTGCTTCAAACTGAAGAAATAAGTCATACAATGAATTCTAAATGTATGTGGGTAGAATTATATATTAAACAATTCTTTAAAGCCTTCCCACATCATACCCTGGTCCATCCTCTCTTGGACTACCAACTCCCACCATTGAAGGGATAGATCTTATAACATATACGTGGAAAAAATCTCCATTAACTCTACCTGTGCTCCCAAGAACTCTAAGATCATATTCACTCTATTCAATTATGCTTCTGCCCTATCTAGATCTAAATCACCCCTGAAGATGGGTGGATTTTTCTTTTTAAACTAAACCGCATGATCCACATTCCTTGGTTCTTCCATTTTGTTCCCACTTTCCATAGCTTGGAAAGCTTGCACTATTCTTTGTACTAGCTGCTGGTTCACCTCAGGCTCAGGTGCTACCACATTCTCAGCAGCCTCCTTCAGTTTGTCTCTACAATTCCCACCCGGTACCATTTCTATAAATAGAAAACAAACAACCTTGAGTCTCACATTCGTAGAAAACACAAAATCCCATTTCCAATCACATTACACACCACTATCACAATGAGGCTTTCCACCATTTCCATATATTCCATGTTTCACCATTTCGAAAACCAAACCATTTTCAAAATACCAATTTATTCACATGACAATTTTACACATTAATATCACATCATATTACAATATACCTCAATAAAATAAGAATCATAGTGGGAAGTCATTTCTACCATGCATTTCATGCTCATCTCATTGGCTACACCCAAGACAATGAGATATCCAATGCCTATATGTATCTCCAAAACACTTATGTACCCAACACCCTGGTAACATGAATTTCATTATAAAAGGGTTAGATATGTCCATTAACACTATACATTCCACATTACAAAAATCCTACGGCTTGATACAATCCCGACTTAGGGAATATACCACAACGAATGTCAATACCAAAGGAACGAACAGGCTGATACCATTTGTATCACCATGACCCTACCTCATTGTCTTGGGGAGGCGGTGAGGGCTAAATGGCCTTAAGAGATGTTCCCTAGACTCCAA
This sequence comes from Viscum album, assembly GCA_963277665.1. Lineage (NCBI taxonomy): Eukaryota > Viridiplantae > Streptophyta > Magnoliopsida > Santalales > Viscaceae > Viscum > Viscum album. The sequence continues at coordinate 807,370,835 of OY728153.1, forward strand.
AGGATGGAAATAAATTCAAAGGGATTCAAGATGATGTTGGGGAATGATTTTTCCTTATTAAAAAAACAAACATACCAACAAATAAATATACATTCTCTTTCAAACCCAACCATGTATTTTCAAAGGACAACTAAGTTGTTCAACAATACAAACCAGAAACAATAAAACTAGACATGTCCACAAAACATTAGAATACTCTGCGGAAACTAAACAACCAAGAACCACAATCCATGACACCACCATAGCTCCACAAAAATCTCTAAGCTCCACCAAGGAATCAAAATGATCCACTAAAGGAGGGTGATGCATTACCTTTTCCCACATCACAGTACGCGACTTCTGAAAAGACACCAACGTGGAAAAGAAGGGGGTGAGTACTAAAACTCAGTAGGTTTTCCAAAAGCTACATCCCTACACATGCCGCTCGGATAAAACTATTAGAAAATTTATATAAAACAGATTATATATAATAATCACATGTGTTACCATTACCAAAAGTCAACCACACCCTTACCATACCATACCATTTCACCCAAACCAAGCCACCAAGGGAAATCCAAACAACAATCCACAATCCATTCCAACACTTACACATTAGCACAAAAATTCTACCATGTAATGCAACGCACAAAAAAGCAATCATAACAACGAAACGGTGGAACATCCGTCTAACCCGTTCACCCATTCACACCAAGCGCCATTTCCCGTCCACTTATCCCTAATGGTGGCCCTTCCATCCACAATCCATCCCATTTTTATAGTGGTACTTCTCACCACCTCCACACAACATTCAACACAATTCAATGCCAAGAAGATAACCCACCAAGGTCACAACCACAAGAAATCAATCGATTTCATTGCATAACAATCCTTTCAATAAATCACCCATTTATTGAAAACCATTTTCCATGGAAAATAACATTTCAATAAAAAAACCCTTTTATTGAAAACCATTTCCATCAATCATTTTCACAAATCAAACATAAAAACCCATTTTAAAATCTTTATTTTAAAATCCACAATAATAGAATTTCACCACAAAACCCTCTTTTCCCCAAAAATCCACAAAACAACACCGAAGGTATTTCTAACCAATTTATCACATCAAAACACAATTAATTTCGAGAAAAACTAATTGATTGTATCCAAAACCATTAACACTAACAAACTTTAGTCGAGAATGAAGCCACCTACCTTTAGGGATCCTGAGAATTGACCCACAATCAATCGCACCTCCAATCTAGTAAACGCACCACCGAAACCTCTCTAGATCCCTTCCCATAACATTCACAAGCCTTAAAATTCCAACCAAGTCAACTGTAACCCTATATCTACACACAAAATGTGTAGATATAGAAAACCAATAAAGATACGGATATAGATCTAGATGAATACACAAGAGAAACATGATAGAATACTTACTCGGGAGCAATTACCTTCTAAACACTAATAAAACTATTCCAAATTCTTCCAAAATGATTGGGAATTCTCATTCACCCCCTGAGAACCTATGAAGCTGAGTGAGACTTGAGTGGGGTGAAGTTTGGAGTGAAATAGGTTAATCCCAAGGGTGCTCGGAACATATAACCCTATTTCTAAGTGGACGCATGGTTAGTCCTCAATGTTTGGAAAACCATACGCTAACCGTGTGCAAGCTACTACCACGGGAGAAAGGGTCTACATAGTTTTTTCTCACATGATTTAGAAAACCATTTATAGGCCGTATGAAGCCTACTTTCACCCCAGCACGGTTTCCTAGAGAATCCGCACGATTTCCAGTAACCGTTCTCAAACCATGCAACCCTTTAAAAGCCTCCAAACTTATCCAAAACCGTTCCTAATCTCTTTTGTTCTTTTACCAAATCTTCCCATTCACTTTAAACACATAAAAATTCATAAAAAATGCCACATACCTCAAACCAGGGGTACTACAGGTATAACCCCGAAAACTGTGGGTGTAGGCTTCACCCGTGGTTTTTGGAACTGTGGGAAACTGAGGTATCGATATAGCTCCCTATCCAATACACATGGTTTTCCAAACTGTGGGTATTGGATTTTACCTCCATGTCATAAACCAATTAGAATGGTATTAAAACGTTGTTTTTTGGTTTTTGAGAAAATACATGTGTTGGTTTCGATAACACAACCTCCTCAAATAATAGCCAACGCCTCATCACTCAAACAACTTAACACATATATATACACAAAATTATACATTTATTTATACATATCTATCTAAAAAATGTGTATAGAAGGGAAAACCAATGGAATAGATGTTCATGTGAAAAGAAAATTTGGTCTTGCCAAAAACATTTCACCCACCATAACACCAGAACTTTATACCCATGTTATATACAACCATGTGTATAGGCCCACAAAAAAACAACCCTATACCAATGGATTTACAAAACTATGGGTAATCCTTGAAAATCAACCATATACCCATCATTTTTCCTAAACTGTGGGTATTGGTCATCTTAAACAACATATACCAACTGGTTTCTAAAATAATGGGTATAGGCTCTCATACTATACATATACTCATGGTTTTGGGAAACCTGTCATTATAGGGTGGCCTATACGCATAGTTTTTCATATAACTGTAGGTAAAGTCCCATATTTTAGTATTTTATTATTTTTTGAGGATTATAAACTTCTATATGGATATTTTTTATCATGATAAATTATTGTTATGAAATTTAATATATTAGGTGAATTTTGACTTTCATGGGGCCTACGTTTTATGAGTATTATAGTCAGAAAGGCATTATGTTAGAATCTTAATTTTTTAATGATTATTTTTTCTTTGATTTACATTGAAAGAAATTGTTTCAAAATTGCATAATAAAATAGTTTAATACTCTTCCATTGTGGTTATTTATTAAATTATCATGTGAATATAACATTTAAATATTTTTGGTAGTTAAATGATTTTAAAATATATTTTCATAAAAACCAATCATCATTTCTATCTTCATGTTAAAATCCATTTTCATTGAAATCCAAATTTACAACATGAAAATATCCAAAATTTCGATTTTAAAATTAATTTTTTTCATTAAATTTATTTAAAAAAATTTATTCAAAGGAATCATCCTATCATGTTGTGATCGAGTATCTTTTTCAAAATTTTCTAAAAATTTGAAAGGAAAATTTTTTGGATGTACTCAACAGACTCATTTATTCCTCCATCGTTGCCGCTCAATTTTAAAAAGCTTCAATTTTATGTTTCAAATGATATATTAAATAATTATGATTTTTCTAATGCTTTAATATTTTTAAAATATTGAATAATTTTTTTAATTGGAGTCGTATTTTTCATTATGAAATGTTGCATCTGATTTTAAAAATATTTTTCCACCTAAAGGGACTTTATGTTATAAGTCAAACTGAATTGGTTATTTTTTCTAAGAATGTTATTAGTGAAACTTTATGTTAATATTTATTAATCAAAATAAATAACCATAGATTTTACTTATGATCAAATGTGAATATTTATTAATGATACCATCATATTTATTTATATGGATATATTATGTTTATTACAAACTGAATGTCAAGAACATGCATCTTTTTCGATTTTTAATCATGTTTCAATGATATTGTCATAGAACCCATTTTTTACATGGGATAATATAATTATGATTTTAATAATGGGTTTTTAATAATTTTTATGATGAAAATAATTATTTATATACATTATTAATTATATTTTTCATGGACATTGATTATAGTGATGGGTGGTTCCATTATAATCCCATGATGGGTCATAATGTTATAATTCAAGCCATGGTGGTTATTTTATTATCCAATGAATGGTTTTTATCTAGGATGGAACGAATATTTTTTCCCATTATAAATAAAATAAGTGTGGTTATGTGACAAAAAATGGAGTAGTGGTTATGTGATAATCCAAGGATGGGTGGCTCCATGATATTCCACAAATGCATTTGTCTAATCTGAATTTGGAAGTCAACCATATTTGAAAAACCATTTATAATTTAGAAATGAATATAATTTCTAAAATACTAATACATGATTTTTATTCTTATTATGGGTTTTATACATTTTATTTAATCAATATTGACATCACATGTGTAGTGATTTATTGTTTTCATGAATCATTCCATTGTAAATGATTTTTTCATTGAAATATATTAATTGATCGATCTAATATGTGTCTATCATCACTTCTGTAATGATCATTTACATGATTATTTCATCATAAAATTAATATCATATTATTATGACACAAGAAATTAAATTGTTATTGATTATGTTTACCCTTAATAGGCATTTGAATGCACCCTTAATATGTATCATTTGACAAAGGTAATATTTAATGATTTTTAATTATTTGAGTATAGAAGTGGTTCATTTGGATAATAATGATGAATTAATGTGATATAATATATTACGGGGGAAGTGGGAGAAATGATCATTTATTTACATGGGTATTATATTTGAATTTTTTTTCCTAATTCTCAAACAATATAATCATTAAATATATTTTGGTGTGAATGTAATATAATACATCCATTTTTTATACAGTGTTTTTAGGAGAAAATTGGGATACTTTATCCGCATAAAATCCATAAATGTAAATTTTATGATGTATAAACAGAATCTGTGAGTGAGGATCATTATTGTTATAAAAAATCAATTTCAAAGGGGAAAACATTGGTTTTAAAATGATGTGATTTCAATGTATAGTTGTTTAATACTATCGAGGCTACAATTTATGTATATATATGTTTATAGATATATTTTTAGGTATATATGTATAGGTTCATCAATTAAACATAATTCAAACTTATATATTTCCTTTAGGCATTCATCATGTCTATAACACCTTATTGTAATGACTATTTTTTACTTTGTGGATATGAAACCTACTAGATTCTAGTTGATTACATTGTAAATTGATTTTAAGAATCATTCATTATTCCACCCTAACATCCTCACAACATTTCTCTATATATGACTTTTTAAATTCTATTGCATAAATACTATGGATATGAAATACTATTTTATTAAATGGGTGCGATGTTTTAGTAATGGGAATGAATCTTTTAATTTTTCTCATTAGTTCAATGAAAAATATTTCTTAATTCCAGAATATTGGGATTTTAAGACTTATCACACATATCATTGAGCAACATGATTGAGTTATATTTTTTGAAATTTTACAAGCTAAAACCCATAATATAATCCAATAAAAAATTAATTTTCCCTATTTTTATATTAATTAATCAGTATAAAGAATTATAATATTAGAGGAATGTAATGGATGGTGTAATTAATAAGGGAATAATAAAAATGTTCTCTGGTTCAGATGTATTTTTAAAAAATATGTTACATTTTATTTTTTATTTCATTATTATTTCTCATTGTTTTACATTTCCTGATGCTCAAAAAACCAAAATAAATATTAATGAATTTAAAAATTAAAACATACAAATTTTTTAAATTTGGAATGAAATATTCATTCTTGGAAATTTTATAATTGATTTATATATTTAAATTTTTGGTTTCATTAATCTACTTTTCCATGAACATAGATAATGAAGGTTATTAAATAGTAATGGTAAATTGGTAGGTAATTGAGAATATGTGTATGATAATTTTGACAAGAATTATGAAATTTATCTAATTTGAAAGGGTTAAAATAAATGTATGTTTGTTATTGTGTTCTGAAATTCCATTAAACTACACACATTTAATGATAATTATGTTTTAATAATATTTATCAATCATGTAACTAATTTATTATAGAGAATGTGAAGGGTTGATAATAATTAATAATATTTTTTTCAATATGAATTTGTTCATTAATTATTAAACATTTTTGTGAATTCATGCATAAAATAAGAATTTGTAATAGGGAATGTTAGTTTGGAATTGATCATTTATAACATAATTTGTAAAATATTACTTTGATATATTAAATGATATAGGCTGAAAATTTAAAAGAATGTATTAATTTGAAATTAGATTAATATAGTATGTAAAAACATTATTGTTTCTATGAAATTAAATGATTTAATGAAGAGGTGGTAAGGAATGTGTATGATGAAAAATTAAGGGCCAATATGAAATAACCTATAAACTGAATAATTCTTTATGATAAATAATATTAAAAGGCATTTAATGTGAATATAATGATTGGAAGGTGAATTTTTTAATGGATATAATTTAATATTAAGCTTGTTGATACTAAATTGGAAATTGTTTTGGAATGAACATAACATGCAATAAAAAATTAATATTCCAAATGGATAATGTGTTGTAGATGCAAAGACATTGATGTGTAATGAATATGGCAGTAATAATGTTTCTGATTATTAATGATTCTATTGAGATGATAATTGATAGTTTTATGAATTACCCGTGGCATTTAATTATAATATGGGGTTAATATAACCTATATATGTCAGTTAAATTTAATTAGAAGAAAAACTGTATTGAAATTTTCTAATGCTTTTAAACATTTTAAGAATTAATTTTATAAATTAATAATATTATGAGGATATGAATTAGTTATCAATGTGGATGGGAACATTAAGAAAGTGTTTAATTATAAATTTCAATTTTCAAAATCCTTTACTTTTTTATTTATATTTCAACTATGTTGTGAAAAAAAATTCATTAATCTATATTTGATATATTTTAGATATAATTATAGAAGTGGGTGTGGGGAAATGATGATATTTCATATTGCGGGTCATTCATTTTAGGGGGTGTAGTTTTAAACATTATATGTGAATCATACACCACTTTTATGGTTATAATAATGGGGATTGAACCACTATCATAGTTAAATAGTAATTATGGTACCTATTGTTGGTATATTGATATATGATGCATTGATAAGGGGAATGTGTTACGTGGTTATGGTGTTATGGATACTATTGGGATGAAATATTTTATGAATACAAAATGAATGATTATAGTAGATATGGTTCTATTCTATCATTCTTAACTAGATGTGTAGAGTGTATTCCTTGACAACAAGATTCCATTTAGAGGATAAATGGATAAAATAATAGTAAAGGATGGTGAAGAAAATATATTTTCTAATAGTTTTGGGAATATTGTTAATGTTTAGGAGTTTTGGTTTTATTATGTATTCAGATAATTAAATTCATTTAATTTTGATGTTGTGGGGAACATAACTAAAGTTAATGTGGAAGTCAAATGAGATGCTTGACTTCTGATTTGATGCATAAATTTTATACTCTATATTTTATTTATTCCATGTGTTTTTTAATAATGGTTTCCCTCATTATTACAAAATAATATCTATTGCACAAGGATGATTATTTTATTGAGGTATGATCACACGGTGTACCCACATGTTCAAACTGTATCAGAGTTTTTATGTGTTTTATATATAGATACAAAAATGTTTCAAACTATTGGTTATGTAACATGGACGGAGATGTTAAATAGAATGGATCATTCAAGACAATATTCCACTTATTTTAAAAACATTTTACATTTTACATGGTTACATTATTTGGATAACATAAAATTATATTTTTAATTGAAATTCCTATTTTTTTAGAGGATATCCTAATAATATTTTTTATATTACTTATTATGAGAAATACATTAAATTTTACATTATATATCCCGTATTATAGTAACTATCATTTGTCCTAATGAAGGCTGACTCTAAGAGTCAAAACATTTTTAATTTTCATACCATGTGGGGTTCCAGTGGAGTGGTGTTCGTGAAAATATATAAAATCTACATTTAAATACTTCAATAAAAAATAATGGAATCATATTAAATTGTATAGATTATATCTTTTATCAATATAACATAAAATCATCTATAGTATTTTCCGTTATTCATATATGATATAAAAAATATTTTTTATAAATTGAAATAAAATAACCACAAAGTATATCTATTGTTAAAATATTAAAAATATATATAGAGTGAATTATTTATGATTAAATATTTTCCAGGTATATACCACTTGATGTTTGGTTAAATATATTTCAGTTTGGATTTCTTATCTTGATGAAAACATTATGGTAGAGCCTTTTCTTTAGCAGTGGAGATATATTTCCAGGTTTAATGACAAATTGTAAGTGGATGTATGATTTTTTTAATTAATGTTTTTATCTATAGATCTATCAATGGGATTATGATGGTTCTTCATGGTTCTTTAATGGATTAGAGTTTATTCGTGTTTTTCTGTCAAATCTGTTATGTGATCTATCTTCTAAACAGATTCAAGTAACACTTTTTTTACATGACGTGAAGCTATTATTGTAAATATTTCTTGAACTAGTTCATAGATTGAAATATTTACACACCATCAAACTCTATCATGTCGTGAGATGGTTTATTGGGGTTGTCATGGCATGAATAGACACATATTTTGTTGAGCCTTATGAATCCAAAAATTCATGTTTGGAAAGGGGTTCCCATAATTAATATATCAGGACTAGTGGTTTTTAACCACATTATTTTTATAATTTTAATTTCATCCTATAATAAACATCCTCTCTGAAAACTAAGGGTGGATCATGGAAATTTTTGAGTGATCCATCCCCTTTTGGATGTTTTTTGGTAGATATTAATCCCTAGTGAGATGCTTTACTTTTTTTCCCAATTCATTCACCTTGCAAAAATTTTTAGAAGATTCTATTCTCCTGACTACTATAGAATATGGTTTGATATTTTTGTTTGTGTGATATTGATTTTCCTTGGTTTATTATTCTTTTATTATTATTTATTATTGTTGTCTATTGAGAGTGATTCATTGAGTGTTAGATAAAGGTATTTGGTATAGTTACAAACACTATGTTATGTTTCATCTTTTTAAATTATATAAAATACTATAAAAATTTACTTACAAAATTGAAAATGGAATAAAGTAATAATGGGTGATAATAAACATGTGTTTGGAATAATACATACATCCATTGGTACCCAATAGTATTGATACCTATCTTGGGCCTACTCGAAGGGTGAGCCTACCATAAATTGATATGAAATTTCACTTGGCTGAAAAAATGAATTTACATAACTTTAGAATATAAGTGATTTCTTTTGATAGGATCACATAAAAATTCGAATATAATTTTATTGAAATTACATATTGTTTTTTATATTATATGTTTGTGTAAACTACCATCATATTGGTATAAGACATAACTTAATTAATGAATGGGAATTAAAAGAAAAATGTAAATTATACAGATAGACATTTGTGTATTTGGATTTCTGTCATGTTATTCTTACCACAATGAATTTTTTAGAATGATTGTCTTTATTGATTATATGGAGTCTCGAAATTATTCTTAAATGATTATATAGAGGTCTTAGCTCAGTTATAGTTTAAAGATAAAAGGGGTTTTCCTCGTTGTATCAATATTATTAAATAAATGGATTGGAACATTTTTCATAAAATTATTTTATCGTTGTATTGGCCTAGTTGTGTTGAATTGATTATAGAAATGGGTATCCCTATTAAGAGAACATTATTATAAGTCATTGTCCGATTATACTAAAATGATTATATAGTGTTCAATACTAGTTAAGCTTAAATGATTATGCATTGTCACTTTCCTGGTTATGTGATTTGGAAATGGACTTCTAGTCATGGTTATCCTTGTAATGCTACATGTTCATATATATTATTTCATTTTTTTGAAGATGGATTATTATTATAATATTTTATGGATTAATTAATAATCATGTTTTGTCACATAATTTAATGAAAATATTACCAGAAATGTTTTATTTATAAATTGTGGGGGTAAAAATGTGGAGTTATACTCACACCCTATTCATACCACTAATTAGTACCTAATATGATTACATTTATATATGTATAAATAAGGTAAAATGGTCATGTGGTTGATTTCCATATCTGGATGAGTTTTATATTAGAGAAGGCTCTAATGTGGGGTTAAAGAAAAAATACAATAGAATCTCTCTATGTATGAATTGTGATTTAGTTTTATGTTTTTATCTTGTCTATTTGTTACATTTCGTACCATCTATACATTATTCATTTATAATAATTATATTGTTCTATTTCTTTCACATTGTTTTATCTCCTATTGTTTACTTTTTATTTATTTTTTGTCACCCAGATATATGATTATATCCAATGTATTATATCTTTTTAACATAGGTTATAGTCTCTTTACTACACTATATACACTCTCATTTAATTTTAGTATCCTCTATCACTCACTGATGAACATATGAGGCCTAGTATCAATATTGGTTTTCCAATGATAGAGAGTGACAGATCGAGACACAATACAATGTGGAATCATAGGACATCATGTTTATTTCCTAACTATTTGTAAAGATGGAAGGTAGAAAAGGATGTGTGGCTACATGTAAATGATCTTATTCGTGAGAGTAGTTGAACAATGTATGGGTAAATATTTTAGTTCCCTATGATAGGATTATTTTTTTTATGTTTACATGTAACAGTTGACATTATTTCACCTAGGGTGATTCAAATATTATGAGATGTCATTTCTTATTAATATTTATACATGTGGATTGGTATAGAATCTGGTAGTCATCCATGAATCATAATAGAAATTTTGGGATATGTATTGATATTCTTTTTTCGTTACAGGGTTATATATAATTCTTGTGATATATTTACTAAGATGAAATGTGAAGTGAGATCCTTGTTATATCTGATGAAAAAATAAATAAATAATATGTTATTACAAGAAAATTAACTTATTACACGATGAATAGAGAGACCAAGAGATACTTCTTACCTTATATCACCTATTGAGGTTGACCATGATGTAATCCATTATCTCTATGAGTATTTTTTTTATTGTATATAAAATTACATGTCTTCAAATGGGATTTGAGTGATTGGAGAGATTAAATAAGTATGCTTCTATCATAGATAATCTAGAGCTTCCTACAGCTTAGTAGGATTAGAAGAATGTCAATATTCATGACACGTTCTTGAATTTATGCGATCTATGAAATGTGGTACTATTCCCATTGTACCTTTGATATCTAATCCAACATGTTTTCTTATCCAATGAGAGAGTAACAACAATAATATCCACATACATTCATGGGGGAGGGTGCCACCATGTAGTAGTGTTCCTGATCGATTAATTCTAAATGATTTTAATGAACCTCAAGACAAAATAATATATGAATTATATATATAAATATCAAGTAATTTTTTGAAATGATTAACATTAAATAAAATCATTCTTCCATATCTTTCCTTACACGTATCCACATGTTTAAATGAGCAATGTTATATGATAAAAATATTATTATTTAAAAAAAACACAGTATAACATAGACATTTCTTTTGAGGTTCTGAATTGGAATAACCATTTTATAATTTTTTTTTCATTTTAACTTCAATAAAAATTTACTTCATAATTCATAAGAAATAAAAATTTTATAGTAAAAAAAATCATTATTCAAAATTTTGTATTTTTATAAAAAAAATATTAATTCTACATATGTCAATGAAATAATAAATATAATAATTTCATGAAAATTTATCAAAATAATTTTCTAAAATTTACATCGTTTTTTAGAAAATCATATAAAAATTATCCTATAGAAAAATATTTCTAATTAAAAAAATGATTTTTAATTGAATAGTAGGAAATGAAAATTTTCATCGAAAACTATATTTTATATACAATGAAAAATTTCATTTTGGATTATATAAAAATTGATATAATTTCATTTAAACTTAAAATGCTCTAATTATTATATTTTAAATCTATATGTATACATAAATTGAGTATAAAAACATTTTATATTTAAAAATCTATTTTTTCCAAGATATTATTTGTCATTGTGTTTTTCCAATTTAATATTATATTCATTTATTCAGAATATTTTATTTATTTTTTTAAAATTAATTCAATAATATTAATTAGGAGAGATGGAATATTTAATAAGTTAATTTCAATTATTACGAATAAAAAATTTATCAGGGTAATAAATGATTTACCACAATATAGGGAAAATAATATAACTGGATAATGTTCAAATAATATTGATTAAAATAAAGAAAAATTTCCACATTTAATTGTTGAATAATGTTTTTAATGACCTAAAAAATTAGGCTAAACATTAATTATAAAATATATTATTTCGAATTAATTCTAGAAAATGGTTGTTAGATTTAAATATAATACATTCATTATTTAATAACATAGAAAGACTATTACTAGAATGTAAATACCCCCATTTCCTCTTTAATACTCATTACCATATATAATGGAAAAAATAACTAATTTCCCTTCCCATCACTATATATATGTTTTAATGTCTTGATCATCTAAAAATAAAAACTATAGTGTCCAATGTGGATATCCAATGGATGAATATAAATGAAATGGTTATCATTTTTACTAAATCATTCAAATATATATTTTACATTACTTCCTCAAAATACGTTCTTCAAATTATAATGTAATAAATATAGTAAGATAATTGTAATGATATTTTATTTTGTTAATGTGAATACAACTTTTAATGTCTTCTACATCAAATGAAAATTGAAAACATTTCTCATGAGTGTTTTTGTCATACTATCTCCATAAAGCGATGTGATTCATTTTCTATTGTTAAATTTAAAGAATGAATATAAAAATGTATAAATTTATTAAATAATATATTTAAAAGGTTAATATATTTTTTGGAATGATTTATTTATATCCAATACAAGAGAACCATTAAATTTTTCTCTAAACATGCATATGAAAGAAAGCAAATTAACACATTAAATAGTTAAAATAGTGAAATATTATTAATTAACGGGTGATAAGATGTTATAAAATAATAATTAATCTTATTATAAATATAAATAATCTTATTTTATAAATTAATAAACTTTTGAAAATCATTTTATAAGATTTTTAAACATTTTTGAAGGAATTGAAACCTGTGGTATATGATTTCATAACTCAATTCTCATTCATTAGATTAATCATCGACATTATTTTTTATTTCAGGATAATATTATGTGTCTAATTTATTTTGATTATATTATGTTATATTTTTGGTTGTTTTGCGTAGATCTATAGTCGATAAACATAATATAATCATTTTATCACTTCTCTTATGAATAATATCATCTTTGTAAGGGTTTTATGTATTAATTTGACTATATTTTGACATATTCCATATTAACCACTTATTTTATTTGGGTTTTGTATTGATAACTTTATTTCATGCGTACATTTTAGTGAATTATTAACAATAATTTTTGTATTCAATTGATTAATCATTCCATTTTTTTATTAATTGATTTTTTATGGTACGATATAATGATATGTAAAAAAAGAAGAAAAATGGGTGAAATTATGGGAAAAAAGAAACTTTGCCCCACAAGCAAAGCTGAGTCACACAATAATATATTTTTTAAGATTTTTGAAGCTGTTTGAACTCAAGAAACATGATTACATGACAACTAAATCAATTACACATTGTAAATTCAACGGAAAGAAGGGCAGTTGGCAGGATAATTCATGATGAGATTACTTTTTGTGAATGGAAATTACATGTCGTGTAACTACATTGCATGGAATTACATATTTTGGACATGTTTTTTGATAATTAATATTTTCATATTTGTGGGATCTAAATATTTTATGGTTACATGTTGTGAATCTAAATTACACGTCATGGATGGAGTCATACTTTAAAATTTTTATATGAGATTCACACGTGTTTTAGTATATTGAAAATAAGCTGAGAAAAACAAGGATAAATATTACACTGTGTGTAAACACATTAAATATGGTGAAATGTTTTGTGTAGAACCCATGTAAATCCCATAAAAAGAGGTGTTACAAGAAACTATGGGGTATTGCAATTCAGATGTGGAAAAAGACCAATTATTGTAATAAATCTTCTGTGACCTCAACGATTTATTTCTATATTTTGATATATTTATTTATTTTATTCTCTCATTCCCTCTAAATCTCTAATCATTATAATGAAATGATAATCCCATCTATTTCTATGGTGATGTAATCGACGGTGGAAGGTTCATTGGATTTATTTTATTCATGTGTTTTGTTTGTGTAATTTATTCATCATCATCCAAAACATTACTTTTTTTATTATAATAACCATTGATAATTTAATTAAGAAATATAAATTTAAACTGAAAAAAGTATGTCCCTTTATAGTGAATCAAAATATTCAGCATTAGGAGAAACAAGGATTAAAAAATGGTATCAGGAAAAACTTTTCCATATAAAATCCAAAATTATCAAAATATGATAATATAGAATTTCTAAGTCAAGTAGGTGATACCATTACCATTGGTACTTCCCTGTTTCAATTCTAAAATTCATGAATTAGTCAACATGTTTTAAAAAATATAATTTCATCAGATCCGTGAAATTATAAAACCTAGTCATACTTTAATGATCGATGAATTACCAAATCAATTGGGTTCATTTTCATTTTTCATTCTCAAACCTAAAAAATTTAATGTCTTTTCACACTATTTATTTCATTTAATATTAATAAAAGAATAAAAATAATTTTCTCAATGATGTGGTTTAGACCTTGAACATTCATAATACATTCTTCTAATTAATTGAGTAATATAGTTTCAGTTTTAAATTTTTTTAGCATACTATCATATGAAATTAATGAACCCCATATGGATATAATGTATATAAAACCTATTTAGTATTTAATATCTTAAAATAGATTATCTTTATGGTATTTAATTTTTTATTTAAAACCATTTCAATCATGTTGAATATTACTCAACAGACTTGAAAGTTATAAGTGTTTATTTCATACTCTCAATATTATTTTGGTTATCATTTATTTATATCTTTATTTGGTAGTATTTTTCATCATTTTCCATTTATTGTAAAAATATTTCCTAAAATGAACTTTATATTATTAAAAAATTACATACAATTATTTATATCTGTGTTTCAATTTTATTTAATGGTTTTTTTTCAAAACTGTGTTCATTTGGACTTTTTTGACAATACATTATCATGAAAAGTTTTTTTTATTAACTAGATTATAGGAATTTTCCACCCTAAATATACCTAAAATCATTTAATAATACATTAGGGTGTCACCAGTTCACTTAAAAAATTTATATTTCATTCACTGTTGATTATATTTTTAAAAGTGAATTGATTTGAAAATGGAAAATTTATATTCATGAATAATTATTCCATGTTATATTCAAAATTCATTTTCCATCAAAGATGATGTTCTTCGATGTCAAATATATTTTACTTGAGATATTTTACATGAATACCATATATATTCATTCTATATATGGTTTATGACTATGATGAAATGAATAAATATTTAGGAAATTCATTTGTTTTTCATTGGAAATGTTATGATGAAATTATTATAAAACCCATTTCTGTTCAAGGGTACAGATATGTTAAATTGGGAATTTTCCATGTTGAAAAAAGATTATTTTTTATTGTGTGACATGTGACACCTATATATACCTACAAGTCATTTTTTAATCCTTTATATATAATGATATAGATTTTATATAAATTAAAATTGAAATTGGTTTATTAATATACTTTTTATGCTATGATATAAGTGTGAGTGAAACATGACTACTATGATTTTTTGGTTCATGAATGCATTCCACTATGATGGTATTGGAAAAGATCACTAACTAATATGAATATTATTTTATATGGTTATAGAAAAAATATAATTCCACATCCTATTTAAATTTTATTCTATTGTGTATCAGATTATTTTATGCTTCATGTATTATAAACATCAAGGGTATATTCCATGAATCATTATTAGGATATTTGATATGAAACGTATAATTTTTATATGTTATTCCATGTTATTTTTACCATATTATTATTTAATGATAAATACCTCCCTTGTTTAACCTTAGAGAGTATCTAATCTCACCCTTTTCTAATGTTTCTTTTGCCCTAGATTTAAAAAGAGGTGTAAAGTAAGATATATGAAAATGGGTTCTAGTAATTATGAAATAAACAGGTGAATGTGTAGACACTTTATAAACCAATTATTTATTATTCCAGGTTTCCAAAGACACTGAAGACTTATTCAACTAATGTTATTTTATTAGGTTATGATTATTCATATATTTAGATTTAATATCTATGTATAAAATTAATTGGTATTTATAGAGACCCATCCATAACATCCATCAATAGTAAATTATTTTAGATGAATATTCAGAACATTATGAAAATATATGACTGAGTCCCGTACTAGTGAATTTCATTTTAAAACACGGAACAATAGATTCTATCTTCACCAAGGATCATTAATTTTTTCCAAAACTCTTAAACCCTTTAGAACCTATATATAAAACCATTGATTATAACCTTGGGAACGAAAACATAATATAGGGTTTATCTCATATTCTTAGAGCTAACTATCAAACAAGATTTTTAAGATTATCTTGAGCATAAGGGATTGAAAATTTGAGAATAACATTGGAGGATTAGACCATGTGTATCAAAGGTATTATACATGAGATATGACTTAAATATTGGAAGATCATAAGATATTAATAATAAGGGTATCGGGGGAATAATCCATGACACCATAACATTGGAATAGTGTATAAATTTTTTTGAAGACACATAATCATATAAAATGACATACATAGTTGTCATGTATTCACTTTCGTGTCCATTATAGTTGTATGGGAGTAATCACATTATAATTTTATGTAATCATGGTCAACTCATATGACCGTCTTAGTATTCATTCACCACTTCAAACTCTATCATAGCATATAAAATCCATTATTTAACTGAATTAACTCCATATTATATTATAGTATGTCTATTGAGATATAAATCTTTACCTAATTCACTGTAGGGGGATATTGGTCCTACACATATAATGAAGAAAATACATACATTTTCTGCATGATCATATAAAATCATTTCTTAAGACATGAAATGAAATGGGATTCATAAACATGTAATAATATCATAGCACATGGAATAGTGGAAGGTTTTAAAATCATGTCGCCATAGAATAAAACATGAAAATAAGAGTGGTTAATGAACAAAAAACCCTATAAAAATATTGTTTTATAAACATATAACCCATTAATGGGACACTTGTATCATAAAAAAATCACCTATGAAGGAGAAAAATGTTCCATAAAACATTTTCCAAGGAAAGAGAAAATGGTTTCACAAACATCATTCCATAAAAACATAAACCTTCCAAAGAATAAATATAATTATAAAATTTGGATAATTTACTGTAAATGAATGACTAACATCAACATATGTCATATTAGGGAGAAATTATTTTTTAATATCTTTTAAACAAATTTAATGAGGAAAATATCATTCCTTAATTCATACAAGATTTTTAATACATGAAACAATTTGAACCCCATTATTCTTGAAAATACATTGAAATCATAAAATAATGGATTCAAATAAATTTGAATCCATTTTACATGAAATAATATAAAACATGGAAAAAATATTTATCAAATAAATTTACCTGAAAATATATAAATCAATCATGAAAATATTTTGAAAATCATCTTCATTGAAAAGATATAATAAAACCCTAAAAACATTGTGGGAACTATTTTCCAAAAAATATTTTAAAATATGGTTTGAAATATATATTAAAACTATTTCATATAATTTACTTTGAATTTATTTAAAAAAATCTTTGAGATCATTGAAATCATTTTCTTTGAAAGCAACCTTTTGAAAAGAAATAAACAATTATTTAAAATAAATTAAAATACTTTTAAACAGAAATTTTTAAGAACCAATTTTATTGAAAAAATTATTTAAAATAAATAAATTTATATAACATTATGATGAATCTTTTATTTTAAATAAATTTCTTAGAAAAATAAAATGGAAGCATCATAGTAATTAAGGTTATGAAATTCGGAAAATTTGTACATTATGAACATTCCTTTTTCACCTTAAATAATTTGAAATGTTCCTTCACCAGAAAAAGAAACAAATATTCCATTAAAACCCATTTTTTAAAAAGTTAGTTAATGGGTAAATTTTTATTTTAAATACCACATTATAATATTAATAAACGTTAAAAACATTTTTTTTAAAATATGGTTATGAAAGAATGAATATTTTGGATAGAATTGAAAAATAAAGAAGGATTTTCAAAAATGAAATTATTGATTTTATTATGTATCAAAGAGTGTAAAAATGTTACTATTAAATGGATATGGAATGAATAACAAGATGTTAATATAATTCACTAAATTTGATGAGAGAAGAAGCATATCATATCATAAATGGATTTCTAATCATTAATAACATGATAAATGATGTGATTGTTGTAATAAACCACATTCACATTATGAACATTGAAAAATAATAAATAATTAATTGTGATGTACACTAGGTCCAATATCATAAATGGGGGGTAAATTAGTTTATGAATGATTTACACTACTTCACATTTAGATATTTTTTTCGCTAAACAAGACACACTTCTCTCTTTCTCCCATAGAAATTTATGGAAAAGAATTAAATCCCGCACAAGACAATTCATTTTTTCTTATTTCAACCTCATTGGGCTACGCTCAAGGGAAATAAAATAGTGATGTTTATTTGTAACAAATCTACAAAATATCACAAATAATTACAAGGTTTAGAATAGATCACATCTATTCCTAGGATTACTTCATTTATAATTTCTAGGTTCTTTTCACTACATTCTCAAGGATCACCCCAAATATCTCTCTATAAGACTCAAATTTGGTGGAAAGCATCACTGTATTCATCTTCCCTTTATCACTACTATTGGAAGGAATGCACTTAGATTTTATAAACCGATATGTTCATTCGTTTTCAGAATTTTATAATTATTTAATTGTAGATAGATGTTCTTTTAAAGTTCCAATTTCATTCACTATTGAATACTGCTTTACCATAGATGTACTATGAAACATCCATGTTTCTTTCATTCTACGATTGACTTGCACACAACATTAATTCATGTTTCACATGTGTCACATTTTTCATAAAAAATAAACTTGTGCACTACTCAATTTTTTGAGTAACACAACCTTTTTGTACCCAACACAATATTGTTTCACAACTCCATTTCGGTTCAAACCTTCTACATAAATCACTACATGGGTGGTTTTCTCTAATGGGAATAATTATAATAAATGTGGATTTAAATGTTATGAAGTTAATCATATAAATGATATAAAATTCCAAAGATTATATATACTACTAATTTAAAACTATATTTCCATGACATGACATGTGCCTCAAAAAATCCCAATTGAGAAAAAATACATTATCAATTTAATATCATTTGAAACAAAAAATCCATGAAAAAAATATCATAAAATGAAAATGTAAATACCGATATAATTATGTAGAAAAAATATAGTATTTTTCAATTGGTATTATTTATTCCTCTAATAATAAATAGGATGTGAACATGGATTCTGTCTGAGGGATGATAAAAGTGAGACTACAAAGCCTTTACCATATCTCATAACTCTAATCGTACTCATACAAATCTGCTTCATAATAAAAAACATTTATTATTATATTAAAAAAATATTCATATATCTTATCACATATATTATTTTACTATTACATTAGATTACCAGTTTGTTATCATTTCAATATTAATGTTACGATTTTATTAATATCTACCTTGTTTTTGGTACATGGTTAGACTAGTTATTTTGGATCCTCATTCATAGATTGTGATATAATAATTTGAAAAATGTAAAACATGAAAAACTTATCATATATATTCATTATATATATATTTTAAAAAAATTTATATATAATAGAAATATAAAATGGAGTTCAATTTTCATGGAGATGGTAGGTCATACATATTCATTAACGATACATCATTTTTATTATCACATTAAATGAAATAAATTAATTAATGTAAATAAAATTTATGTATATATATTTATATATATAATATAATTGAATAATAATTATTCGGTAACACATGATATATATGTTAAATATACACATCCTTAATACATTCCATGTTGAATGTGAACGAATCAAATTACATTGAGAAGGCGGCAATCCACATTTACAGATTCAAAGTTATAGAATTTACACAGAATTAAAATATTGAAGGTATGATATATATAATAATTATAGATGTATTAATGAATCATAAATATCATAAATATCATATAGAAATAGTTTTTCAAACATAATGTTCATCTATGAGAGGTGGGAGATGAAAACGAACATCATTTTATGAGGTTGATGTTATCCATACACAATAACAGTAAGATAATTAACAGTTAGCTAGAAATGTGTGTAAGAGTTATTAAAAAAGATAGAATTAAAATATAACTATATATTTAAGTGTATGAAGTTATAATGTAACCATGTAATAATAATTGTTTTGTGGTGATTAATGAAAATAAATCAATAGAGATTGATGAATAATGTATTTCCTTCTTTGCATAACTCTTCTAGGTTTTCATAAAATGGCTTCTTAGGTTATATTTCATTAAAAATAGAGTCTTATAAGATTAATTTATATTTTTGGGAGCTTAATGTTGAATTTTTAGTGCTATGAAATGTTCTTAATTTCTGTGAATATGTGGGATTGTTTACTGCATTTTTATATTTGAGGTAGAGCGGCATTCTTTTATATTTTTTTAGGGGATTTCCAAAAACGTTTTTCAAATGTCATGTTTCTCCAATAATGTCCCTAATTTAATAAATGGTAATATAGTTCTGGTATATGTCCATAAAATGAACTCTGGACGAGTTTTTATGTCATTTTGGTAGTTAATATTAATGGTAAGTCTATTTTTTAGGAATATATTTTTCTCTTAGTCGTTTTAAATATTAATAATATCAATCATTAATATTTCTGGTCAAAAACTATATGGTCCTCATTAAAAATAATTAATTATTCTGATTCCTAATTTTGAATCCATTTTTTCCTTATTCTAATAACATATGATTAAGAAATTAAATTAAATTTAATCCTGTAGACAGGATGAAAAAGTTGGTTTTGAAGTAAAAAGGATCAAATGTTTACATTGTTTTAATATCCAAAATAAATGTGAAATAAATTCCAATGACCCAAATTGTATTAATGAATCTAAAACAGATACAATTAAAATATACATCCAAATTATTCATAATTTTACTATTTCAATAAATTATATGAAAAATCTATTTTGATTTAAAATCCAAAGTTCATCACTATTCATAAAAAAGGGAAAATTAATTGAAAAATACCAAAAATAAACCCAACTTAAAATTTTAATATAGTTATTTTAAAATGTATGATTATTTTTTCATAAATAGATTAAATAATTTAAAAAATCATATTTAAAATGGTTTCTCAAATAAATGCTTGTAAAATTACAATTCAAAAAAATAACTCTTTTTATTCATAGTGTCAGATTTTTTATTTTCATATAAATATAAAATATATTTGATGAATATCAAAAATATTTATTGAATATGTAACAAATAATCTTTATTAAAAATTATTAATGAAAAATGGGTTGCTTTATTAACTGATAAAAAATGTTTTTGTACATAGAAAAAAAATTCCTATAAAAGTTACATCATTATTTTAAAATAGTTTTCACGATCACTTACACTAAATAATAACCAAAGATTTAATTTTTAATAACTATTTATATAATATTTTTCAATATAGTTAATCTTTTTTGTAATTTCCATTCAAGTGAATTGGTGGAAGCAATCAAATATTTTTAAAAATATTTTTAATAGTATATTGTAGTTTGGTAAAACTCGGCCTTGTGGGTAACACATGTTATCGAAGGAAACAATATTGTGTGTAAAACAAGAAAAAAATAATTATTTTATGTACCAAAAGTTAATATATGTGTTTCATGTAGATAAATATTAACTTGGTTTAGTGTATAATACAATCCAAGCATTGTTTTTTGTTTTATAAAAAAAATATTTTATGTTGAATGGAATGAAAAATATCATAGATATGTACTAAATTCCCAAAAAAATTATGTTAAAATATTTAGATGTTCTACCATTCCCATATAAAAATATATTATCCCCAGAAATTATTCTGAGTTATCCCAAGATGTGGTCATAAATTTTACATTATCATAAAACCAAATTTTAAAAATTATTTCTAAAACATACTTTAGGAAGGTTATATAGGATCCATAACAGTTACCAAAAGTATTACATAACTAGTTTTCCAAATAGTACTATAATGGTCGGATGTTAAAACATAAACCTGGAAGAGAAATATAAATATGTGGCTTTGATAGAGATTTTTAGATAATATTGTTAGGATAATGTGAATAGTCACAAATTAATATATATAGAAGGATATAAATGAACACTTGAATTTTAGATAAAAATGTAATCGGATAATATTTTTTGATTTATGATATTTTTTCTAATGTTTAATAATTTTCATTATAATATATATATGCATGATTTCTGAAAAACCATACCTTTTTGTGCCCTGATAAACATTACATTAAAATATAATTCCATGAAATGATGTTTAGTTTTTCATTCCTGGTGCATTAATAGATCATTAGATATATGAACATATTTACATGTCATTACATAAGTTTTTATCACAAAAAATTGACATATGTCATCTAATGTAGGGAAATAATCACATTTTGAGATAATACATTAATATATAAACATCCTATAAATGTTAACAATAAATAATCAATAAATGTTCTTGATTTTTAGCCAAAACAATAGGGAAAATATAAATCATTATAAAGAAGGAAAGATTATCTAAAAACATATTCTCATTGCTCCACCAAATATCATAAATTAAATATAGGTTATCAGAAACCAAATATATGAATTTCATTATCTGGTATTATATTTAAGCATGGAAATTACAATAAATCTATCTTGGAAGAATCCTTGATTTCTTATTCTAATGATTATTGAATGTAATCCTTAAAAAATCAATCTTCATCAATGATTACCAAAAGAACGTTTCAAAAACACTATAATTATTTCAATGGAAATCAGTTCCATTTAATTTAAATATTTAAAAAAAACATATCTGGATACATGCATAATTATCTTAATATATTCAAAATAGTAAGGGTTATATTTACCTTACTCATGTGCTTCCCCTGAACATCACCATGAAACTAAATCAATTTTCTAGTCCCTCAAAACAATTTACCATATTCTTTTAAATCATTAAGAGAAAAAATTGAACAATCCTTGTATATATCACAATTTATATAGAACAATTCATGATTCCAAATAAGAATAAGCATAAATTATTCCCCTTGTACCTTCATCCATTAACTATTATTCCTTAGAGTATTAATTATTATATCGTTTCCTTTATATGTTACCTCTTGTTTCATTATCATCTAAAATATAACCATTTCTCACACCGATGTGTAGAATCTCTTCATGAGATTTCAACTTGGGAGATCTA
This sequence comes from Viscum album, assembly GCA_963277665.1. Lineage (NCBI taxonomy): Eukaryota > Viridiplantae > Streptophyta > Magnoliopsida > Santalales > Viscaceae > Viscum > Viscum album. Next base: position 807,394,281 of record OY728153.1, read on the forward strand.
TTTTCAAATTGAATATTCAATACAAACTTAAATAATTTAACATTATATTATTTTTCTGAATTCAAATATTATCATCCATTATGTCTCCCGAAGTCATTATTTTTTCTTTTTTGTTCTTGTTATTATGTATTTCTTTCCCACAGTCAAAATACCATCATGTTTTTTAAGACATTAACTAATGTGATTCTTCAATACATTCTTGGCATAACTAAAATCGAATCTTCATTCCTCCAAATCTACATTACCCCAAATCTCACCAAATCTATTATTATATTCCATGTTAATTCAAATAATTGGTTAAGGTATATATTTTTTATAATTTTTCATAAAAATTTATTATTCATAATCAAAAAATAATGTACTCTATTGATCATCCATTTAGACTTTTCATCACCAGAATTTCTATAAAATTAATTATTAACTCGATTCTTTCTAGTGACCTCCATTGACTAAAAGAAAACAAATCGTAGTGTAAGAATCACACATCCTTGGGAAAACCAACATAATCAAGAAAATTAGATATATTATGTCTAAATTATAATATCTTATTTTAAATTTAGGACACATTAGGCTTTTCATTAGAGACACGCCTGGATATAGCCTTATAAAAATCCCTAGGTATATCACTAACGTTTTGAAATCCAAGTTTCCAAAGGATGAATAACACTCACTTTTATAGAACAATAGAGACCCATGCATAATAAACATTAATATTAAATCATTTAAGAAAAAATATTCAGCACATTATATAAATTCATGCGCGATGACTCTAATATTTTTGTGTCTTCGAAAACATGGAAGCATACTACCTTACTTGTAAAAATATTTTCAATGTTTTCTTCAATGAAATTGTCCTTACGTTCATATAATTAAAATATTCATTCAAAACTTGAGGAATGAAAAAAAAATAAAGGGTTTAGCTTAGATGATCAGTAACAGTTAAAAAATGAGATTTATTAACATAACATGGGCATAAGGGTATGAAATCATGAAAAAAACACATGAATATCATAAAATTCAAATCTACTATGATAAAAATGAGTCATAGAATAAATATAAGTAGTTAAAAGGATATAATTATAGTGTAATTAACTACATAATCTATTTGACCATAGAATATGAATAAGACATAAATTTGTGGAAGGAAGATAATCATATAAAATTATTTCCATAATAAATAAGGCATCACTACAAAATCCATATTACTATATTGGGTGCACTTTGAAAAACATCATGTAATAATGGATCACTCCCAATATCATTATAGAGAAAAATGAACAATGCTTAACTGAGTTGATATAACGACCCATACTTTACATACATTGTTAATACTTCAAAATTGAAGCACACTTATTACAACATATGACAAAACCACAAAGGACCGTATAGGTATAGTGTCTTTAGAAACTGGGGAAACATAAAAAACTGGTTCATAAATCTTCTACAATGTCTCCCATTTATTTCATCATATCTAGGGTCCCTTTTAGCATATTCTACTTAATATTCATCTTCCTGACCTGGGGAAAAGAAAACATAAAAGGGTGAGCTCAAATGCTCAGCAAGGGCAAATAAAGAAAATAAAAATCATATCATATCTTTATGAAAATAAAAACCTGCAAAAGAGATCATAATATCTTAGCATGGAATAAATCATAGAAGTGAAAATGAGATCCCCATAATCATAACATAAAACTTGAATCTTTGTGGCATGCACACATAATCATGGAAAATCATTTCTTGTTAGTCATGACTCATTGCCAAGACTATCTTAGTGGACAAAGTCCCTTTCTGAACCGAGTTCACTCCTCGTTTCAGTCCTGTATCACTGAACCGAAATAACCTTCCGTTCCAGCCATGTATATCTCATGAGATATAAAATCATTACCCAATGCATTGGAGGGAGATATAGGTCCCACCCATCTTATAATGAATCCTTTCTTATGTGTGCCACATAATCATAAAACATACATCATCGCATAACACATATAACAAAAATGGGATTCTTGAAACATCATGACATCATAAATCAATTCATATATGATAAAGGAATTCATAAACATAATTCCATCACAACATAGTCAAACCAATGTAAAAATATGGATAGAAACAGAACCCTTTATTATCTTAGATGGAAAATAATTTTGATAAAACACTTGAATTGAATTCTTGAGGAAAATATCCTTTCTTCTTCAAAATCAATTTCTTTTCACAAAACATCATGCAATTTTAAAAGAAAGAGATTTTATTGAAAATAGTCATGAAATATTTTATAGGAAGATTCATTAAAATAAGGCTTTATAAAACAGTAGAAATCCGTTCGTGCCGTATAAGTTAAAAAAAACATTCTTCGTACTTTTGTCGGAAAAGTCAAAAAGTACCTCGTACGAAAAACGACAAAAGATTCCTTTCATACGTATTACGAAAAACTCACCGAAGGGTAAAAATGGATTTAAACAATTTTAGGTGGATGGAAATAATATTACATATTGATGAAACATGGATGTGGATGATAAAATACACCCCAGTAAATACTTACGAATAAACAATCTCGGATAAAAATGAGATTGTGATATTTCCCTTACCTTAGGTCCAATTTGCTTTGTACGTGTCCGAAGCTCCTGTATAATGGTTTAAATAATGTTATTGACTTATTCCAGAATCATACATATTTATATGATATCATATATGGTCATATTATTAGCTTCTTGTTAGTAATATTTCATTGTTACTTGTTACTCGGGTCTTTATAACTTTTTGTTCTTATGCGTGTTTTGTCGAATAAATTCTTATTCTTATCTTTAGGTTATAGATAATTCATTTCCAGAATGGTATTAGTGTAGTATATACCATATTCATTCATTCAATTCATTTATATAATCATTATGAAATGAAGATCATGTAGAACGAGTCGCATCACATCGTGGAGACGGTATTCCGTACGTACGCACGAGTGATGATATCGTTCCTATGATCGTGGAATTGTTTTGGAGTATATATATATATTATTTCAGTATCAATATTACTTAATAATAATCATATATAGTTACTCATTACACCATTATACCCATCCTTGTAAGGTGATGGTGGAAAATAGATTACACCACGGCGTGGAGACGGTATTCCGTACGTACGCACGCGCGGTGATTTCATTTTTCCGTAGGATGGATAGAAGGTGAATTAGGGTTGTTTCATATTTATAATAACATATCAGTATGTAAGTAATACTGATGTTATTACTTTATCATGAAACAACTAAAGAAGAAGAAGTTGAAGACGAAAGAAATTGAAAAGATCGGTAATGGATATTACCTCTTCTTTGGAACGCCTCTTTGAATCCTCCACTTAAGGAACTAAGATTGGTCTTTGGAGAAGACCAGGACCTCTAGGATTATTCTAGGGAAGTGGAGAGGAGAAAATGGCAGGGGTTGGCCGAGCTTGAGTGCTCAAATTGGTGTGAGGAGGAGGGGGAGGAGGTGCCCTTTTATAAGGGAGGAGAGGGGCACCTTAGGAATATCTCAAAATATTATTTTATATTAAAGTCAAAATCGGTTTATAATGGTTCCAAAGGGTCTTATTTCGAAGCTAAAGTGGGGATGGGTCGAAATCCTATCAACCAATAGAATTTAGACAAGTTTAGGATATTATTTTAACCTTATCAATTAAATTTAACTCTAAGTTAAATAATTTAACTTTTACCATGTCTTTTTGTTTTCTTTCACTATATGGTTAATACACTTACTATAACATGCCAAACGAACCCCAAATTGTTTATTATTAATATATATATCCTTATCTAAGTCATTTGTCCGAACCTTAGATTTTTAGGAAATTAATAATATAATATTTGATTTAAAAACTATTTTGTGTCAAGTTTGACACTATTTGATATATGATTTTTGTCAAAGTCATAACAGAATTATATGTTCGAACCAAGTTGATTAAATCAATAATAATATATTATAGTAACCTAGAAAATTAGTGGAATTCATAAAAAGTCTCAAATTACATTTATTTTGGTATTTATATTATCAATTTTTTCAATATTTCATTAATAAGATAATTACTGCATCATCTTTGTGTCATAATTAAATTAAATTATTTGATGTCTAAAAATTACAAATAAAATACCATCATGTAGGAAATCTTTTTATCTTTCTAATGAATATTTACAATCGAATTTATCTTATGTATAACCCTATATTAAAAATGATTTACTTATTAAACTTTGATTTTAACTATTTTAACCCTTCTTTAAATAAATTAATAATAAATGTCCTAATCTAATCCAAGTGGGCCTAAATGGTCATATTTTATTCCTAAGTTTGTTTTTGGTCGAATTACACTTGTCCAATAGAATTAGGACATGTGTTAGGGTAATATTAATATCATATTTACCCTTAGTTACCCTATTTACTATTAACCGCGGTAAAAATAGTAAAAAGTTACTATTCACCAAAAAATTATTTTCATCTCATTGAACCACATTTTAGTCCTTGATATTAACCGTGTCTCTCGGATTTTTGAAATTCCATTCACAGAAGCGGTAAAATTAAGTTTTATGCAAAATTCAGTTTTTAACCTACCACTTAGTGGTTTCACTATTCATCAAAAATTGAAAGTTTTCAGAAAAATACCAAAATTTCACCCTAGGCTAATTTCGATATTCTGAGTCCAAAAATGAAGTCCATTTTGAAAAATAAAATTTATAAAATTTCAAAAAGTGGTTATTACTATTCATAACGGCTAGTTTTAATAGCATATTGTTGTTTAGTGAAACTCGGTATTGCGTACGACGCAAGCTATCGAGGAAGGTCGCGATTGCGTGTAAAGCAAGCCAAGCAAGTGTTGTGTAGAAAAAGATTCCTTTGATGATAACATAAAAGTCTCGGGTGTTACATTCTACCCCCCTTAAAAAGAATTTCGCCCTCGAAATTCGTCACTTTGCAACAAACAAATGAGGATACTTCTCCCTCATCATATCCTCAAGCTCCCATGTAGCTTCTTCAAGTTGGTGGTTTCTCCATAAAACTTTCACCAAGCGAGTGGTCTTGTTTCGTAGGACTTTTTCGCTACGATCTAGAATCTCTATCGGCTGTTCTTCATAAGAAAGATCTTGCTCCAGCGGTACAACTTCTGAGCTGAGTACATGTGAAGGATCTGGTATGTACTTTCTCAGGAGAGATACGTGGAACACATCGTGAACTTGAGAGAGATTCGGTGGAAGCGCCAATCGGTAAGCTACCTTCCCAACACGATCCAGTATTTCAAAAGGACCGATATATCTAGGGCTCAACTTCCCCTTCTTTCCAAATCTCATAACCCTCTTCCAGGGAGATATTCGTAAGAACACTTTATCGCCCACTTCAAACTCTAGGTCTTTTCTTCGGTTGTCGGCATAACTTTTCTGTCGACTCTGAGCTGCTCTTATGTGTTGTTGAATAGATCTAACCTTTTCTGCCATTTCATCAACGAGATCAGGTCCTAATAGCTTTCTTTCCCCAACTTCATCCCAGCAAGTTGGAGTCCTGCATTTCTTTCCATAGAGAGCTTCATAAGGATCCATCTGAATACTGGAGTGAAAGCTATTATTATAAGAAAATTCCACCAAAGGTAGGTGTTGATCCCAACCTCCTTTGAAATCCATAGAGCAAGCTCTCAACATATCTTCTAGGGTTTGAATTGTTCTCTCAGACTGACCGTCTGTCTGGGGATGATAAGCAGTGCTGAAACTCAACTCTGTATCCAGAGTATGCTGAAGACTTCGCCAGAACTTCGAGGTAAATCTCGGATCCCGATCAGATATAATAGAAAGTGGTACTCCATGCAATCTTACCACTTCCTTTACATATATCCTGGCAAGCTGATCTAGAGAGAAATCCTCTCTAATAGCAATGATGTGTGCAGACTTTGTAAGACGATCAACTATGACCCAGATAGCATTATTGCCTTTGGATGTTTTAGGAAGTCCTGTGACAAAGTCCATAGTGATGTTTTCCCATTTCCATTCGGGTATGGGTAATGGTTGTAACATCCCCTTAGACTTCTGTCTCTCAGCTTTAACTTGTTGACAAACCAAGCATCGAGAGACATATTCAGCAACATCTCTTTTCATGCCATCCCACCAGAAGTACTCTTTCAGGTCCCTATACATCTTCGTGCTTCCAGGATGAATAGAGAATGATGAACTATGAGCCTCATCCAGCAGCTAATTCTTTAATTCGGGGATGGGAGGAACGTAAACCCGATTCCTGAACTTTATTATCCCATCACAATCAAGGTTGAATTCAGGAACATTTCTCACCTTCTTTTGTAACTCGACATCTTCTTTCTGTGCCTCTTTAATCTTCACATATATAGATGGTTGAACATTCATTTGAGAAAGATAAGATTTTTCCCCTTCCATTATAATTCCAAGATCCATCCTTTGTAAATCCATAAATATTGGATCTTTTGTGATCCTCATCATGGATAAACTAGCATGGTCTTGTCGACTTAATGCATCTGCCACCTTGTTTGCTTTCCCAGGGTGGTAATGGATTGAGCAGTCATAATCCTTAATCAGCTCCAACCATCTTCTTTGACGCATATTCAACTCCTTTTGTGTGAAAATATACTTTAAACTTTTATGATCAGTATAAATATCACACCTTTCACCATAAAGGTAATGCCTCCAAATCTTTAATGCAAAGATTACCGCAGCCAACTCCAAATCATGTGTTGGGTAATTTTGCTCATGGATTTTCAACTGTCGTGAGGCATAAGCTATCACCATATCATTTTGCATAAGAACACACCCCAATCCCTTCTTGGATGCATCACTGTAGATCACAAACCTTTCTCCACTACAAGGCAGTGTGAGCACAGGTGCACTGGATAACCTTCTTTTCAACTCCTTGAAATTCTCTTCACATTCCCCTGTCCAGACAAACTTAACTCCTTTCCGAGTCAACTTGGTGAGTGGATTAGATAATCGTGAAAAATCTTTTACAAAACGTCGATAATATCCAGCCAAACCAAGAAAACTTCGGATCTCAGTTACTGTTGTTGGTCTTGACCATCTTTCGATAACCTCTGTTTTTGCTGGATCCACAGATATCCCCTCTTTTGAGATTATATGACCCAAAAATGCAACTTTTTGAAGCCAAAATTCACACTTGGTAAATTTGGCATAAAGCTTCTCTTTTCTCAGGGTCTTCAATATAATTCTCAAGTGATCTTCATGCTCTTCCTTGCTCTTTGAATAGACAAGAATATCGTCTATAAAGACTACCACAAATTGATCAAGATAGTCTCTAAAGACTCTATTCATTAGATCCATGAAGATAGCAGGGGCATTAGTAAGACCAAATGGCATCACTATAAATTCATAGTGTCCATACCTTGTACGGAAAGCCGTCTTTGGTATATCCTCCCTTTTGACCCTTAATTGATGATACCCTGAACGAAGATCAATCTTGGAAAAGTATTGAGCTCCGCGTAGTTGGTCAAATAAGTCATCAATGCGTGGGAGAGGATATTTGTTCTTGATAGTGATCTTGTTAAGTTCTCGATAATCAATGCAGAGTCTCATTGATCCATCTTTCTTCTTAACAAATAGAACAGGTGCTCCCCAAGGTGACGCACTAGGGCGTATGAATCCCTTATCAAGATTCTCTTGGAGTTGCTTCTTCAATTCCTGCAACTCAATTGGGGCCATTCTATAAGGTGTCTTTGAAATAGGCAAAGCACCCGGTACGAGTTCTATTGAAAACTCAACTTCACGATTTGGTGGAAGACCCGGTAATTCCTCCGGAAAGACATCATCAAACTCCCGTACAATGGGAATATTCTTAATCGTGAGTTTCTCACCAACCATTTGAGATAAATAACCTTCATTTAGTGGAATCAATACCCATAAGATGGAAGAAATTTCCACTGGAAGGTTATGTTCATCCTTGCATTGATAGACGATCGTAGATTGATCTGGAATATGAAATGTGACTTCCCTTCTTTGGCAATTGATATGAGCTCCACGTAGAGAAAGCCAATCCATGCCAAGAATCACATCAAATTCCACTAAAGGAAGGATCACAAGATTTGCAGGAAGCACTTTCCCACAAACTTCGATCGGAGAAGAATTATAAACTTCTGATGCGATTGATGTGCCATTAGGTGTTGTCACAGCTAACTCAACATCTAATTGTTGAGGTAATACGGTGATACCCTTAGAAAATTTTTCAGAAATAAAAGAGTGGGTGGATCCAGAATCAAATAAAACATTTGCTACTTTAGAGTGGGTGGTAAGTGTACCTTTCACCACATCGTTATCGTACTCCACCTCGCTGATAGAAATTGCATGTGACTTTCCTTTTTCTTTAGCCTTAAGAGTTTGTTGACGTCGACCATCATCATCAACCCTTGGATTTGGGCATTGATTGGCATAATGCCCCATCTCCTTGCACTTGAAACATTGAAGTGTTGTAGGTTCATTCTGTGTATCCCTTCCTTTGTTTGCGTCATTAGACATCTTCTTCCCATTATCATGGCATTCAAATGCCCGATGACCTTCCTTTCCACATTTAAAACATTTACTTGTCCCTTTAAGACAACTCCCTCCATGTTTCTTTCCACACTTTGAGCATAAGGGAAAGTTCATCTTCTTTTCCGTGTGCTCTTTAGATTTTTCTTTGAATTCCATCTTCCTCTTCTTATCAAACCCATGTGACTGATGGGTTACTCCAATCTCCATCTCGACTTTGAGAGCACATCGAACGATTTCCTCGTAGCTATTGAAGTCCCTTATGGCTAACGCCCTTCGAAGACTTGGTTTTAAGCCACTAAAGAATCGATCGATCTTACTCTCAGGTTGGATAATAATACCAGAAGCGTACCTTGAAAGTCTTGTAAAATTTGCTTCATAGGTACTAACAGATTCATCATCCCTTTGCTTCAGTTCAAGGAACTCTTTCTCCATCTTTGTTCAGAGAATACGAGGGAAGTACTTATTGAAAAATAAGTTCTTGAACTCGTCCCATTCCATAGACTCAATTTCATCCCTTTGCCTCGTATTCTTAACAAGATTCCACCATTGATCAGCATCTCCTTCCAAACGATACACTGCTAGGATGACTTTATCATGCTCAGAACATTGAAGAACTGAAAATATCTTTTCAGTAGTACTAATCCATTGTTCAGCAACTAATGGATCAGTAGACCCGCTGAAAGAAGGTGGACGCTGCCTCATGAAGGATTCAACAGAATGTTGCTCCCTCCTTTGCTCGTTTGGAAATCCTGCATGATTCATAGCTTGAGAAAGTTGTGTGAGCATGGCTACAAGATTTTGCATTCCAGCTCCCATATCGTTTGGTTGCTCAGGGGGACAATCATTGCATTGCCCATCGCATTCCGCATTAACACGGTTCCTTCGGGTTCCAGCCATTGACTAAAACCAAGAAGAATAGTGTGAGCAACACTAATTATAATAGGAAACCACATAATTCAAGAATAAAATTTTCATGCTTAAGGTCTTATCCTAGGTTATTCAAGGCCATTTCTAAAACACTAAGATTGTGTTCTATGCTTAGACTTATCCTTTGGGTTCTTACTAAGGCTTTCACATCCTAGTTTCCAAAGGTTGACTATACCTTTCCTCTGATACCAACTATAACGACCCATACTTTACATACATTGTTAATACTTCAAAATTGAAGCACACTTATTACAACATATGACAAAACCACAAAGGACCGTATAGGTATAGTGTCTTTAGAAACTGGGGAAACATAAAAAACTGGTTCATAAATCTTCTACAATGTCTCCCATTTATTTCATCATATCTAGGGTCCCTTTTAGCATATTCTACTTAATATCCATCTTCCTGACCTGGGGAAAAGAAAACATAAAAGGGTGAGCTCAAATGCTCAGCAAGGGCAAATAAAGAAAATAAAAATCATATCATATCTTTATGAAAATAAAAACCTGCAAAAGAGATCATAATATCTTAGCATGGAATAAATCATAGAAGTGAAAATGAGATCCCCATAATCATAACATAAAACTTGAATCTTTGTGGCATGCACACATAATCATGGAAAATCATTTCTTGTTAGTCATGACTCATTGCCAAGACTATCTTAGTGGACAAAGTCCCTTTCTGAACCGAGTTCACTCCTCGTTTCAGTCCTGTATCACTGAACCGAAATAACCTTCCGTTCCAGCCATGTCTATCTCATGAGATATAAAATCATTACCCAATGCATTGGAGGGAGATATAGGTCCCACCCATCTTATAATGAATCCTTTCTTATGTGTGCCACATAATCATAAAACATACATCATCGCATAACACATATAACAAAAATGGGATTCTTGAAACATCATGACATCATAAATCAATTCATATATGATAAAGGAATTCATAAACATAATTCCATCACAACATAGTCAAACCAATGTAAAAATATGGATAGAAACAGAACCCTTTATTATCTTAGATGGAAAATAATTTTGATAAAACACTTGAATTGAATTCTTGAGGAAAATATCCTTTCTTCTTCAAAATCAATTTCTTTTCACAAAACATCATGCAATTTTAAAAGAAAGAGATTTTATTGAAAATAGTCATGAAATATTTTATAGGAAGCATCATTAAAATAAGGCTTTATAAAACAGTAGAAATCCGTTCGTGCCGTATAAGTTAAAAAAAACATTCTTCGTACTTTTGTCGGAAAAGTCAAAAAGTACCTCGTACGAAAAACGACAAAAGATTCCTTTCATACGTATTACGAAAAACTCACCGAAGGGTAAAAATGGATTTAAACAATTTTAGGTGGATGGAAATAATATTACATATTGATGAAACATGGATGTGGATGATAAAATACACCCCAGTAAATACTTACGAATAAACAATCTCGGAAAAAAATGAGATTGTGATATTTCCCTTACCTTAGGTCCAATTTGCTTTGTACGTGTCCGAAGCTCCTGTATAATGGTTTAAATAATGTTATTGACTTATTCCAGAATCATACATATTTATATGATATCATATATGGTCATATTATTAGCTTCTTGTTAGTAATATTTCATTGTTACTTGTTACTCGGGTCTTTATAACTTTTTGTTCTTATGCGTGTTTTGTCGAATAAATTCTTATTCTTATCTTTAGGTTATAGATAATTCATTTCCAGAATGGTATTAGTGTAGTATATACCATATTCATTCATTCAATTCATTTATATAATCATTATGAAATGAAGATCATGTAGAACGAGTCGCATCACATCGTGGAGACGGTATTCCGTACGTACGCACGAGTGATGATATCGATCCTATGATCGTGGAATTGTTTTGGAGTATATATATATATTATTTCAGTATCAATATTACTTAATAATAATCATATATAGTTACTCATTACACCATTATACCCATCCTTGTAAGGTGATGGTGGAAAATAGATTACACCACGGCGTGGAGACGGTATTCCGTACGTACGCACGCGCGGTGATTTCATTTTTCCGTAGGATGGATAGAAGGTGAATTAGGGTTGTTTCATATTTATAATAACATATCAGTATGTATGTAATACTGATGTTATTACTTTATCATGAAACAACTAAAGAAGAAGAAGTTGAAGACGAAAGAAATTGAAAAGATCGGTAATGGATATTACCTCTTTTTTGGAACGCCTCTTTGAATCCTCCACTTAAGGAACTAAGATTGGTCTTTGGAGAAGACCAGGACCTCTAGGATTATTCTAGGGAAGTGGAGAGGAGAAAATGGCAGGGGTTGGCCGAGCTTGAGTGCTCAAATTGGTGTGAGGAGGAGGGGGAGGAGGTGCCCTTTTATAAGGGAGGAGAGGGGCACCTTAGGAATATCTCAAAATATTATTTTATATTAAAGTCAAAATCGGTTTATAATGGTTCCAAAGGGTCTTATTTCGAAGCTAAAGTGGGGATGGGTCGAAATCCTATCAACCAATAGAATTTAGACAAGTTTAGGATATTATTTTAACCTTATCAATTAAATTTAACTCTAAGTTAAATAATTTAACTTTTACCATGTCTTTTTGTTTTCTTTCACTATATGGTTAATACACTTACTATAACATGCCAAACGAACCCCAAATTGTTTATTATTAATATATATATCCTTATCTAAGTCATTTGTCCGAACCTTAGATTTTTAGGAAATTAATAATATAATATTTGATTTAAAAACTATTTTGTGTCAATTTTGACACTATTTGATATATGATTTTTGTCAAAGTCATAACAGAATTATATGTTCGAACCAAGTTGATTAAATCAATAATAATATATTATAGTAACCTAGAAAATTAGTGGAATTCATAAAAAGTCTCAAATTACATTTATTTTGGTATTTATATTATCAATTTTTTCAATATTTCATTAATAAGATAATTACTGCATCATCTTTGTGTCATAATTAAATTAAATTATTTGATGTCTAAAAATTACAAATAAAATACCATCATGTAGGAAATCTTTTTAGCTTTCTAATGAATATTTACAATCGAATTTATCTTATGTATAACCCTATATTAAAAATGATTTACTTATTAAACTTGGATTTTAACTATTTTAACCCTTCTTTAAATAAATTAATAATAAATGTCCTAATCTAATCCAAGTGGGCCTAAATGGTCATATTTTATTCCTAAGTTTGTTTTTGGTCGAATTACACTTGTCCAATAGAATTAGGACATGTGTTAGGGTAATATTAATATCATATTTACCCTTAGTTACCCTATTTACTATTAACCGCGGTAAAAATAGTAAAAAGTTACTATTCACCAAAAAATTATTTTCATCTCATTGAACCACATTTTAGTCCTTGATATTAACCGTGTCTCTCGGATTTTTGAAATTCTATTCACAGAAGCGGTAAAATTAAGTTTTATGCAAAATTCAGTTTTTAACCTACCACTTAGTGGTTTCACTATTCATCAAAAATTGAAAGTTTTCAGAAAAATACCAAAATTTCACCCTAGGCTAATTTCGATATTCTGAGTCCAAAAATGAAGTCCATTTTGAAAAATAAAATTTATAAAATTTCAAAAAGTGGTTATTACTATTCATAACGGCTAGTTTTAATAGCATATTGTTGTTTAGTGAAACTCGGTATTGCGTACGACGCAAGCTATCGAGGAAGGTCGCGATTGCGTGTAAAGCAAGCCAAGCAAGTGTTGTGTAGAAAAAGATTCCTTTGATGATAACATAAAAGTCTCGGGTGTTACAGTTCACCCCCTATTCCTCTAATGTCAATCCCATATGATATAAATATTTACACAATGCATTATTTGGATATATTGGTCCCACCCATCTCTTAATGAAATTATAATATGTGTTCAAATTTATCTTCATAATTCATATCATAAACCATAAAATGAAATGGGTATCATAAAAATATAATTATAGCATAACTAATGTATAAGATATTGGTTTCATAATCACATAATCAAAGAATAACCCAAATAATATGTAGGTTTTTAGTTATATAATCCATGATAATAAGAGTGTTTAATAAAAATATAACCCTTAAAATGGAAAAGGCTTCTATAAACACGTGACATGTGAAATAAAAATGTGGTTAGGAAATATATAACCTTTGAAAAAGAAATAGGTTTCATATAATTATATATATATATAACATAAACCATTCATATAAAGATAGTGATTGGATCCTTTTGAAAAATTCTTAGAAAATCATGAGTAATAACAACATATTTCATTGTAGATGAAATTTTTTTGAATATATTTTATAAACATATTTGAATAAATAATCAATTATTTTTTAAAAATCATTTTTTAGTAAAAAAATCCTTTTGAAAATAATTTTTATTTAATTTTTTTTAAAACATAGAAATATGTCTTAAAAGAATTTTGATGACCTTTTTCCATGAAACTAAATAAAATAATCTTGAAAATATTATAAAAATTATTTTTCTTCAAAACATTTCAAATAATATTGAAAAGATTCTAAATTCCATTTTCATTGTATGAACATTCAAACCAATAAAATAAAAATCGAGTAGTTGAAATCCTTTTCTTTGAAAACATCCATTTAAATTCATATAAATGAATTATTGAAAATCTTTTAAACACATATATAAAAAAATATATATTTCCCAAAAAACTATTAACTAGATAATAATTTAATATAAAAAATGTTACATAATATTAGTGGAAAACATTTATATTTAAAAAATAAATTTTTATAAATAAAAATGAACCATCAAGGAAATTATGGTCGTGATTTCATGTTAACATGTATTTGTCGAACATTTATTTTGAACCTTAAAATCATAGAAATGTTCACTGATCAAAAAATAAATAAACAACCCATTTAGAAGAATTTTTTGAAAATTAAATACAGGGTAATAAATTCAATTATTAGTCATACTATAATAATAAAACATTTTATGTATAATCCGTAGAATATAAGGTTCTGAAGGAAACTTGTTTTCTGAACAAAATGAAAAATAATGAAATATTTTCATAAAAACATTTACATAATTATCATAAATACAAAATATAAGGAAAATGGTATAATTTGTTTTATATCTCATGAATAATCACAGGGTAATAAAATTTATGATACTTTTTGTGTTATGGATTATAATATTTTATAATTGGAAGCATAATAAAAAATATTGATAAACAATGAAAGTGTAGAAATAAACCATTTTATTTTTCCTAACATTGAATCAAAATAAAATAAACAAAATAATATTATATAAAGGTAAAAATTTCATGAAAATAATTAGGTTCGTGATATAGCATTTCAATGTAACTATTTACATATTATTAAAAAAATATAGCTGTATAATATGGCATGTTTCTCAATTAAGGCGAATTGATACAAAATTACATTAATAATTTGGTAAGTTTTGAATCCTAATCCCCATGAAAGAAATATATTAAAATACATATGTAAATAATAATATATTTATTTGTAATGACAATATAATACATCCATGAGATTTATACACCCCCAAATAAGAAAAATGAGGTGAACATGGCTTGTGTCTCACAGAAAATAAATGTGTGAAGAGAAAACAATTTCTTTATGTCTTGACTCTAATTTTACCCAGACAGACCTCCTGTATAATTAATATATGTATATTATGCCTATATTAAAAAACCATATTCTTATATATAATAACATATATTATTTTATTATTACATTATATTACTCATTTATTAACAATTCTATGTAAATGTTTTGCTTCATGTAATATCCACATTGTTTTTCCTATATGTATTGAATTATTATTCTTGATCATATTATATGGATAATGTTTAAATTATTGATGGAATATAAATATTTATATAAGTATCATATCTAACAATTATATAACTAATATTAATAATCTATTAAATATATAGTAGTGAAATGGAGTGATCCATTCATAGAGATAATTGGTTGTACATATGCAAGAATGGTGTTTTTGGTTTATTGTCCTATAAAAATAATGTTAGTAAATGAAATATTATATATATATATATAATTATATTATAAATATATTTTCATATATGTCATATAATTTTACTACTATCATCTTTAATATGCACCATGATGTAACCGAACGAATCACATCATCTTAAAGAGGTAGTTGTCCACACGTCCACAAACGACATTATCATATTTACAAAACATGGACCTAATGAAGGTATATATTTTAAAATTAATAAATAAAATTAACTAAATCAAAAATATCATATATATATATAATATAAAAACCATGTTTATATCTTAATGTATAACCATGATAGCTGGTAAAGGACAATTGGAGAGCATCATATCATGAGTAGGTATTTCATCACACACAAGAATGGTGAGTTTTTTAACCATCAGATAGAAGTGTGTGTAGTTTTAGGAAAAACCATTTTATAAGAAACCATAGAATATTTATAATATTTACGTTATTATGTAATAATCTAACAAAAAAAGTTTATATGGTGGCGAATAAAAATAAAACAAAAGATTTTGAGGAAGAATATTACCTTTTCTTTGTGTAAATCCACTTATTTTGCACCATTTGAATTACATTGTTGGATATATAACCAAATGGATTCATATAAAATGAATTTAGTTATTTTAGGGCTTATTTGAGAATATATTTTTAACTATAATGGCATTAGATGTGTTAATAATCATGAGGGGTGAATATCATTTTATAATTGTGGAAGAGTGGTCGCCTTTAAAATATTTTCAATGTGATTTCCACCCACATTTTCCCAATACATATGGCAAAAATAATGGTCCAAATGATAAATATGGGATGAATGTGTATCTTTATTTTAGGATAGCGGTTTCTGGATATGATCATAGGTTTTTTTGGTCCTTTAGATTATGGTTTTTTTACTATGTTAATTTAGGTTTTCATTTAATCGTTTTTAGTAATTTTAATCACAATCACTAATATTTTTTGTCAAAAATACTATAATTACCTAATTAGACATTATATTTTTTTTACTAAAAATATTTTTTTTTAATTTTAATCATTTAATTAGAAATAACTATTATAAATTTAATTTTATAGTGGGTATGAAGAAAAGGTATTTAAAGAAAAAATGTTCAAATGATTGAATTGTATTTATATCTGATTTCAATGTTAAATTGATTCAAATGAACTATGTTTTTTTAATTGATGAAAACCATATCTCATTAAACATTAAAAAAAATTTCCCAATAATTATACTATATAATAAACTTATATGAAAAACCACTTTGGAGTTAAAATTCAATGTTTTTCACTATTCATTAAAAAAATAAATCTTATCAGAAAATTATAGAAAAATCACAATAAAAAATTATTATATCAATATTTTGATATTTTGATTTTTTTTTGAAATAAAAATTATAACATGGTCAAAAAACATATTTATAACTGTTTTACTAATAAAAGGTGGTAAAATTTCCTTTTATAAAAATAAATTTTTTATTTATAAAATTGTATTTATAATATTAATATAAAAAAAATTGAATTAATTTCAATAATATTTATCAAATATATAAAATATAATATTTATTATATAAATAATTTTTGAAATTTATTGAGATAAATTTGTTTTTGTGCAATGAAAATAGTATTTTAAGTGGCTTAATTATTGTAAAATAATTCATAAATTATCAGATACTAATTTATAATTAAAGTAATTATTTTATATAATTGTGTAAAATATTTTTCAATAAATTAGTTAATAATATTTGTAAATTACATTCCAGCAGCTAGGTGGTATGAATATTAATATTATAATAACAATATCATAGTATATTTTAGTTCGGTAATGCAGGGACCATTGTGTTACAAAATATATCAAATGGAATCATTATTGTGTGTAATAAATGCTAAAAGATAGATTTTGTGTACAAACATATAATCAAATGGTAGTGTTCTGTGCATTATTAACATGGTCTTACATATAATTCAAGAAAAACACTGTAATTTTATGTAGAAAAAATATTCATTGTTTAGTGAAATTATAAATAGAAAGAGATTATAATAACTAATAAAATTATTTCACAAAATATTGTGGTGATACTGTGTATTTAACATGAATCATAACAAGTTCTAGAAAACCTTATGAAACTAAGATGATAAATTCATAGTAAATACACTATGGGTACGCCTATATATAGGTTCAAATACTATTGTTTTGTTAATGATCAAGGATGACATATGATATGCCTAAGGTTTCATTGATTAGAATTTTATAATTAATTTATATTAACTATGCGTTTTTCTCACAATGATTATTTAATCTCACACTATGCAATTTGGTTTTAGTCAATGTATGGAACCCAAAAGATGCATTCAATTTTGTAATATGATAGGTAATAAAACCATTTTGATCTTGAGAAACTAAATGTAATGATAACTAGAAGGAAAAATCATATTTCAATGATCACTAAACATTCCCATGTTTTGATTCAGTATAAACAATAAAATAATCATATAATTTTTTTTTCATGGAGCTATGTCCAACTTCAATCAATTGGTCATTCGATCTACTAGTGGTTGAGTAATGGATATATACAACTAAAAATATATTTTCTATTCTATAGTGTCTAGAATTCTAAAACATAATTTATCATATAGAAGGTGAAGAATATCAAATGCATAATCTTATTTGTAATATGAGTTATGTGTACAAATTTAACTATATTTATTTGGATGAGATTTATAACATATTTTTAAATAATTTCTTTCATTATTTTTTTCAAATGAATATAGAGAAGTAATTTATTAACATTATTCAAAATTATAGTGAATCTATTGTATCATTTGAAGAATATTTTACAAGAATTGTGATGTAAAATTATTAATTATTCATCAATCCAAAATTTATGGTTGATCTGTTCATAGGTGGATTAATACCAATTCTATGAAGGGAGTTTACCCAAATAGATATCAGAAGATATGATTAAATCATTCAAACTAATCTCATGGTTGTGATTTAGATTGGAGTTACTCATCAATATTATTTTTTTTATAAGAAAAGAAATTTAATTCAAAGGAATTTATAAAACCCACTTGAAAAAGAAGATGACATTTCCATTATTTCTTGATGTGTAGATGGATACATGGGGGAAATATCCTTAAGGGGACTCATAAATGTTTCATGTATATAAAAGAAGTTCGTCGGGAAAACGAATGCCGAAGGGATGAGAATATTATTCTTTATGTTGAAAATAATGAAAAATCCTTATACAATGAACCACCCATGGTCTGATTTTATAAATTAATGTAGTGTAATAATTATAAAAATTATTTCAGGATTTTTTATATTTTTATTACTACTATAAAATACCTTTTACGCCCAAATATGATTGTAAATATTATCAAAAAATGACTATTAAAGTAGGTCATGGGAACAACGTGTTGAATGGTACACATATTATATACTCTAAAGAAGACAATGTCTTACATGATTCTAGATCCACCCTATTTTTTATTTTTTAATAATTTTTATTGCTATTATCACATTACCTCTATAATTAAATATTTTTTAGTTGTGAAAACAACCAATGGAGCATTGTTCTCTACCAAAGATTAAATTTATTCTCCATTTTATGTTTTTGGGAAATTGATTCTTGTGAATCATTTCATTTTATATTTAATTCAATTCAACATGATTCATATATTTTATTTGATTTCTCTATATTGGGATTATATTATTTGATGGGGAACTAATGTAACATTTTTTATTGAAAATTTACACATAATCATTTATTAACAAATGGTTGATTATTAACATCCAAGGGAAATTTCAACTCTCTTGTGGGTCTTGATTCCAATAAATCTATATTTAATGATTTGGGATAAACTAACCATTAATGATACACATATTTTATGTTATTTTTCATGTTATTCAATAAATATTTCATTGCCTTCTAGAAAATCTTGATGTTTATTTTTTAAAAGAACTCATAGCTAGTGTTATACCTATTTCAAGACACTCTTTATAGAATGGATGTAATTATGTTGTAAGAATTGAAAAAACACTCCAAGAGAATCTTAATAAGGGTTTCATTTTTTAGTGCATCACCATGTGGAATGCCAATTCTATCATGCAATTTAAAATATAGATCAATGTGATTTTTCAATGATTATCAAGAACATAACAAGATAACAATCAAGTTTAAGTTTCATATTCCAATATTGGTGTAATTTTTGATCAACTACATGGAGATACAAAGTTTTCAATGATTATTCATCATAATATATATAATCATTTGGGAGTCAATAAGGGATATATACCCAATAATTTATTTTGTAAAAGGTATGATTATTATGATTTAATATTTATTTCTTTTTTGACTAACTAATTCAACCATTATATTCATGTATTTAGTTAATAGATTCTTTAGAGAATACAATGATAAATATTTTGTATTACTTATATATGATATTATTCTATACTAAAAATGTTTGTAATATCACTAATTTCATTTTACGATTTGATCAAAGACCCATTGGAAGGATTATATTTATGATAAAATTAAAAACTATTAACTATGGCATTAGAAAGATTCTTTTATCGGTCATATAATCTCTACAATGGTATATTAGTAGATCCTTCAAAGGTATAACATATAGAAAAATGGACTAGACAAACCACCGTGACTGAAATCTATAGTTTTCATGAGATTCGATGATATAATGGATGTTTTTTTGAAGTATTTATCATGATTATCTAATTTCCTCACCATGTTCACTTAAAAAGTATTTATGTTATTATATATAAGGAAATGTAAAGATAATTTCATGGAAATAATGATAATGTTGGTAATTTCACCAGTGAACCCAATACCCACTAGTAGATAATGGTTGGTTATTTATTTTGATCCATTAAAAAACTTTTTGGGATGATTGTTCATGAACAATTATATAGTTATATCTTATACAAATTTCCTGTAAGAGGTCAATGAAAAAAATAATCCGACACAAAATTTAGTCTTAGAAGTGGTAATTTTTTCAATAAAAATATAGATAAATTATATATAGAGAGGAAGGTGTGACCTACATAAGGATAAAAAATGATTAAATTTTATATTAAATGAAATAGGGTAGATCAAGTGAAATATATAATGTTTTAGATGATTAATTATTATTACTACTTTATACATTCCTACTCTAAGAAAGAAAAGAAAGTGGAATTATCATTGAGAGGAATGGATCATGTTATCATATTTATGATGAGGATAACAAAAATTCCAAAATTTATGTGTTTACATTGTAGATTCAATGAAATCATTATGAAAGGAGGGACTCTTATAATTTTCAATGAATTTTCAATGATCAATACCTGTGTCTCTTAATGTGGTCTAGAGTGATGATATAGAGAGATAATAGATGGTATGTGATGTTTCTGAGTTAAAAAATGATTTCGTGTGAATAATAACATTTAGGAACTGTATATATGTTTCTCCCATACATGATTCAGTGAAGATGTTGTTGGATGAGTCTCATAGATCATCATTGTCTATTCAACCTATATGTACAATGATTTATGGAGACATGAATGAATATTTAATTTCATAAGTGATGAAGAGAGTTATTGTAGAGTATATTTTCAATTCATAGTTTATTACAATGATAAAGTTTTGAGAATAAATTCTAATGGACATTTACAAATATTAACCATACCCTTATATAAATTTCAAACATCACCATCGATGTTTTTATCTTACTCCACAGAAAATAAAAAGGAAATAATTACACATGTGTTATAGTTGATCATCTTATGAATTCTACTGACATCATTGATATCAATGAAAATTTATATCTTGATCAACCTTAAAATATATATATTATGGAAGTGTAGATATTTTATAGAGTACAACTTATCATTATATCTAAGACTAATTTTGAGGTTTTCCAAAATGTTCTCGTGAAGAATTAAACGGGTATTGGATACATAGTAATGTTTCAACACTAACAACGATCCTCATATATATATTCAGTCCGATAGGACCATTAAAAATAATAATAATCATGTTGAAAGCATTCTCTATGTATTTCAACAGTCGTGTTAATGAACAACATCAATTTTTGAATTCTCATACAATAATTTATTTCATTCAAGAATTATGATGTATCCTTATGATGATCACTCTGGAAAAATATTAATAAAACCAAAATAAAGGAGTTTATTTGTGGAATTAAAGCTATTATAAAAATATATAGATAAGGAGATGTAAGAGAATTTACGATTCACTCATCATCACATAATATCATCTAATATTAAAATAATATATTAATGACCAATATTAAGAAGGATATGAATATTGAAGTGGGTGATTAGTAAAATCAATGAATTTATCCCTGAATGATTGATATAAAAAATGGAAGGAAGGTAAATATAATCAATATATATATATATATATATTCTTTATAAATTCAAGATTTTGTCTAGCTGGTAGCTTATCTATTAGTAGTGCCACTAAATCTCTATCAAGTTCATGATGTGTTGAATTTATCTTTCCAAAAGAAGTGAATACCTCATACTTCACAAGTGCTAAAACCAATAGCCATTCATCTATATAATGACAATTCTTATGAATAACAATCATTAGTGATTTTTTTATTATAGAGATAATGTTCTAAGAAACAATACCACATGCCTATTTAATGTTTTTTTCCTGAAACAACTAGTTTGAGGAACTCAAATGGGAACCAAAGGATGTGATAAGGCAAAGGCACCCTCTTATGTTTGTATCATGGTGAAATGTTTTGAGAGAAAATTCATTTTTAGGTTTCATGAATAATACACTAAAACATTTTTATGAAATATTTCAATTTAAATATATTGATTTCCTCAACAGATTTCATTGCACACAACACAAACATTAAAGAATCCTTGAGATAATATTAAAATATTATTATTTTAACATGGACATTATAATGTAGCCACTGAATTGGTAGATAAAAATATCAATAAAAATATTATGAAATATATTTTAATTTTATATTAAATACACATTAATTTTTTAAGGATTTGTAAATATTGGTTTTTTAGTAATGTGATTTCCTTCAAAAATACTTTTTCATCAACAATTGTTTTTTATTTTTGTGTTTTTAAACCTAAATATAAGATATTTTTAAATAATAGGAAAAAATATTTATTAAAAGAAATTTATTTCTAAAATTATCTTATCATAATGATCATATGGTATAATTTTTGTAACTTTAATAAAATATTGATTACTCCATGAATAATAAAAAGGAATTGTTTTTTATTGAACACATTATTTTATTTAAATGATAATATTATTTTTTGGATTATTTTTAAATATTTTATAATTCATTATTATATTATTAATATTCTAGTTAAAATTTTTCAATTATTATTTATAATTGAATTTTGTATAGGACCATTTTATATTTAAAAGTTGATTTATCTTAAAAAATATTTTTCATTGCGTTGTGTGTCAAAGTATTTTAAATTAAAATATAAAATTAATTTTTCTGAGTTTTTGAAAATTTATTCCATATTTTCAATTAGGTGGTCAAAATTTTGTAATAAAGACATTTATGTTTTTAGTAAGACACAATTTATCCATGTTTTAAAAAATAATTAATGTAGTATAGGTAAAATGATGATGGATGTAAAGTTTAAAAGATAATAGCTTAAAATACCTAAAAACAATAACATTAAAATGTTGGTTGATGTATTTCCTAACCTAAACCAATCATTAAAATATTAATTTTCATCAAATTTGTAATAATTAAATACACCCAAAACCATTTATATTTAACTACAAAATAATCAATATTTAATCATTTAAAAAGAGATACCAATAAGTATAAATAAACCCCATTTCTTTAAAAAAATTCTACACACCATATATATTTATAAAACAATACCCATTTATCTATCCAAAATCCGTTAAATATTTCTAGACGTCCATGTCTTCCATAAAGACCAACCCTAATGAACTTATGAGGAGATCCAATAGTGAATTATCTTAATAGAAGTTTATCCTCTTTACTAACTCATTCAAATTTATGTATTATTTTAATTGATAATATAATGATGATCAAATTATAAATTATTAACTGTAGTATCATAAATTCAGAAACATGATATTAAGTTTATAGAAGACTGATTTTACATATCATCCTCATCAAATGAAAATTTAAAACATTGATCATGAGTAAAAAATGACATACCATATTAAGAAATTTATGTGATTTACATTCTAGAATAAAAATTCCAAAATCGATATAAAGATGTATTGAATAATTAAATATTTAATTTTAACAAGAATATCATTACAATTTATAAATATATATAACCTATGAAAGAGAACCATGGATTTTTTTAAAATAAAAACATGATAAAATAATGAAAGTAACAACCAAAAAATTTAAAAAAGTGAAATATAATTAATGAATGGTTTGTACAATGGAACAAAAGGATCATGTATTTTCTATAAATATAAATATGTTATTATATGGGAAATAATTGAACATGAAATCTAATTGGAAAAATAAAAATGTTTGACCGGAACTAGGAAATGTAACCTTTTACATGGTGAATGATATGCAATGATTATATATGTTCATGTCATGTTCACTAATTTTATTTATTCAGAAAAGGGAATGACTAAGTTAAATTTGGCATGTCCTGATGGTTGAATGTTTGTTCGTTTATTTCCATACAATCATTATCTTCAGGTCTTTATTTTTGTTCTCATCACAAACTCATAATGATTATGACATACATAACAAGGTTAAGACATTCATTAAAAATCTAGGTGGTCATTTTTCATTTCAGACTCAATTATTCATAGGAAATTGCATTGGTCAAGAGGAATGGATGTAAGGGTCATCACACCATTTTTGTTGGATTTTATTCTTACTTTGGTAATCTTTTATAATATTATGATATGATTGTAAATATATTCATAATTATTATATGGAACCAAATAGAATGATTAATTTATAAACACTTTATTGTGAAAAATAAGTGGATCTCATTAGTGACTAAATATATATTTATTTGAGTTTCATAATCATGTTCAAAGTTATGATTAGCTCCTTATATGTAAAAGCCGCATAACTAATAAATTCATAATTTTCTCTGATGTAGGGTGGAATTTAATATTCCATGGTGTGGACTGATCCATTACATGTCCTATTATATATAATGTTCATTATAGTAATATAAATACACTTCTTCCATTAACACCCATGGAGTTTAACATCATGTAGAAAGAACGTATTTTTGGGAACATAGGCAGTAGTTAATTCAGTTCGAGTCCCACTGATACGTCATATGTATCTTGAATATGGAAGGAAATAGATATATCATTGTTCTGTCACACCTATGGGATTGGAAGCAAGTTATATGCCCTTATATGGGTTAAATTTATATCACCCCACTCATCAAGGATTTAATACATAGATTATCCTAACTTGGGGAGATTCATGATGAACATGATATCACAATTGAAACTACCTAATCCTACATCATCCATTCACAGTGTGAGATTCAGTAATCATTCCAAATATATATGGATATAGGACCTTTGTACTTGGAAAACCCTTGTGATGTTTAATATGAAAAATGAGCCTTAGTAAGGAAACCTATATATCAAAGATATTTCAATAATCATAGATATCATAAATTAGTTGGATTTTCTGTTTGTTGATGGATGAGAAATAATGATCAATCCATTGGAATGATAGAATCATAGTGGTTGAAATGATAGAGTGATAAATTGATTTACACAATAGTGGATGATTATTTTTCTCAATCATAAGGAAGAAATCCAACATATCCTGGAAATTATAGGAAATATTGTTTCTATAGTTCTTTTTATTTGGGATCATACACTCTGGTTTTCCAAATATTGATGGAATAAAACATTACTCATCTAATTTTGGAGATTATGATATATGGTTTCCCATAATTATATATATGATTAGTAAAAATACCTATTCCAACAAGATTATTTCTTAGTGAATGAAATATGGTATGAAAATTTATATGTCTCACTAAATGTGGATAAAGGAAATTTGTGCTAGTACTACCCTTTGTATGGTTATAAAAGTTATCAAACCTTTAATAATAATCTTACATACCATGGTTACATCTAAATTCATATTCATAAGAGTTTTTAGGCCATTGGTTACAAATTTATTGTTCCATTTGTGGATGATGGACATGGTTATCATGTCCTGGGATGCTCGATTGACATGGTCTCATTTTTTAAATGACATGATTTGATTTTATGAATTACATGCCTTGATTTTCTTCATGAAATGTCTGAGGATGTCTTCATGAAATATCCAAATACATTCACATGATCCAGTTCACATGTCTAATGGACATCAAATAATATAGATGTCATGCTTGCATGTTGTCTCATGATCATGGATGACTTGTACATGGGACTTCGTAAGTCCCATATATCATGTCCTGGAATCCATCAAATGATTTAGTCTAACATGATTATAGGGAATCACATGAGATAATTTACATTTTATAGTCTCATAAAAACTGATTGATACTCTTGGAGGGAATCTCTAGTGTCAGTAATGCATGAATGGATTTTGATACATAATCTAGGAAGATATTTGGGGTGTGCGCCATAAAATCTAGTTTACAAGCTCATAGTATGTCTCGAGATATGGTTGGCTTGCTCAATGATCATTTCAAGAAATAGTTAATAAACCTTAGTGCTACTACAAGACTCATACTACAAGTTCCGGTACATCCATATGTGATAAACTACATGTCTAAGTTGTATCGCATGGTGTGGATGGTGAGCCTAGTTGGATTTGTGATACATAGGAGGAATTCATTTGGGAACCATGTGACATTCATTGACATGTCTTGTAAAATATTCATTATCCAAAAAGTATTCCAAAGGAGCATCACAAGATTATGGTGGCATGTCGCAGTGTTGTCGTGTGGCCTAGGTAGATCACAAAAAACATATAATGATACGTATTTTTGTTCTTCACATTACACTCCACTAATTTAGTTCTTTATTCAAGAATTTTATTTCATATATCTTAGATTTTTTTATGTTCTATATTCATTTTTTTCTTTCATTGTCAAGAAAATATGGGGTAAGTTCTTCCCATGTTTCTCTATAAAACAATCACATGTTTTATTATTGATCACACAAACTATTTATGAATGAAGAATTATCAGTCGTATTGGTCCACAAAAATTTACCCAAATATAATATTTTTCTATCATTATATTAGTTTCTTTGTTAAATTAAATCATATGACTAGTTGGACTGCTTAAATGATGCATGAAAAGTTCAATAATTTTTTTATCCGAGTTAGTGTGTTTCTATCCATTTACATCGATATTAATCCCCACATTTCACTGTGTGAAACATAAAAATCTATATCAGATTAAATAGAGGGATTTTATGTCCTGAATTTTGTGAGATCATACAATAGGTCATACTGACAGGGTCACAAGATTTCTAGAAACTACAATTCCATCCCAGAAATTCCCCATTTATTAAATTAAATCTAATTAATTTGGCCTTTCAGAATCATTTGTTCATTTTAATAGTATTCCAAAATAATAATTCCGATATATCCAAGGGCCTTCATAAGATAAGGGTTCCTCTAAAAAGGCCATAATGTGAAATTGGGAAACTTATATTGCAAAATTATAAAGGGGTCTTGAGATTCCATTCTGCTGTGAAACATTTGTTTTATGATAGTAAGAGGCTTCAATCTTTTCCCCTAGTTATTTACTTGTTTATTCGAACAGTATATTGGGGATTCTTTATTTTTCATGATTATTGTTAAAGCAAATCACTCTAACCATTTTTGATGCATCACATGACCAATATAGTGACTTGTAGATAAGATCGATATTTTTAGTGATAAATTCTTATTTTTTCCATATATTCAGATAGAGAGTACAATATATTCAAGACATGTCTGAGGCCTTTCATATGATACGGATAACATGCTAGTATGATCTCACATGGTGAGGTTGTCTAGTATCTAGGGTAATTCAGTTTCATGTGAACCACCTATTGCATGTTAAAGGATTATTATGACACCCAAATTTTATGTTATATCTCCTTTTACTACTTTTTTATTTCAAAAATTATCTTCATCTCTTCCGGTTGTACAAGTGTTTTAATATACAATATATCTATCTATCATTAATGTGTCACGTGATTGTTTTTTGACCATAAGGAGATATCACTATTGTAATATTTTTCTTCTATTTTATATGAAGATTTTTATGTATTTTCAATCATTGAAAAATTTTCATGTCGTGTGACCTTGAGGATATTATCCATCTATTCTTATATGGTAACTGATTATCTATGGTATCTTTTTCTAGAGAAGATGTTATTTTTAAAGGGGAAACATAGGTTATTATATAAGATATGAATTGAATGTGACTATTTATATGAACTTATGATGGTTACGGTATTACATGTCTCCTGGGGGTTTACAAAATTTGTGTAACCATTGAAAACATCATACCTTGTATTTTGGGGGGAAAATATTACCGATATTAAAGTATTTCGTTATATTGATTTTTAAGGTGCACATTTGGAGTGCGTCAATAATAATTTTCTACTATAATTTACAAACATGTTTATTACTTCTATTGTTTACTTATTTCTTGTTTTATTGCTTCCACTATTGATATCTATTTTACTTCTATTGTGTTACTCTTCCAATGAGGGCATAATTTCCCCAACTATCACACCCAAGGCCCCTGCTTCTAGTCGACAACCTTAGGTGTTCGATAAAATGCGCAATAGTCCATGTGAGAAACTAGGTACGGGGCACCTCTGGGTGGCTCTGATTACCGGGATGGTACAAAGTGGAATCGTAGGAATTTTTTTCTTCTTGACATACTATTTGCAGCATATATCCTTGATTAAGAAGAAAATACGTAATTGGAAATAAGCTGTTATCGAGAGTTTCTAACCTGTGTACAGGGAAAAACCAATTTTTATCGTTAATGAAATTTTCTTGTCTTAAAATTTTACACTAGTTTAGAATTTACCATTTGGTGATTCACATGTTTTATGCTAATATTTTTGATATTATTGAGTTTTAATTTATATTGCAACTCGATGAAATTAGGGTATTCTATATCATTCATTATATAGACAATTTCTAGAGATCACATGACATGTATTATTTTAATTCCATTTAGTGTACATTTCTGATAACCTATACTTCTGATTGATGTAGTGCTGGATTTGCATGTGGTTGTGATTGATGGCTAGATAAAATACCTCAAATTTTGTAGGGTGTTGGATTGAGTATGGTTTTGTTTGAATAAACGACACACATTGGTTATTGAGGTGTTAAGGTTCCTCATGGATCGGAATTTGGTGGATCATTATATTGTTAACCCTTGTGTAAGACATGTATAAGAACCCAAGAATTTATTCCTGAGGTGTATGGGCCCTCAAGGATCATAATTTGGAACATTAGTTTTTATTTTAGTCTTTTTCTGGGCTTTTAGAGTAGTTTGTGTGGATTATTGTCTTGAGAACCCCAGAATACATTACATTTATTGATGAATATAAACCATGAGTCCTTCTATTCTAGAATGAACAATTTTTCTTATATTCACACCGTGTACAATATGTACACACCGTGTAATCTCTAACTGTGTCACTGACTGTGTGCACAGAGACATGGGCTTGGGAAATCCTGGTGGGACACGCCGTGTACCTGATGTACATGTCGTGTTATGGAGACCATGTGTCCACCCATTTTAAAATAATTGAATGTACCTAAAAGGATTAAGAGTTTCACTAAGTAAAAATAAGATACATGTTATCAAAATATACATTAATGAAAAAACTTTTTGATTAATATAACGTTAATATAGTCCAATATAGTTTAAAATCCACTAACTAATGAAAAAATGTATCCATAAGGTATAATTAATTTACCATCTGATAATTTATATTTTATTAGACTAACACAATAAAAAAGGAAAAAATATTCAATGGGATAAAATGGATATATAATATAAGTAGTGATTTATAGAAGTAAATGATATAGAAGAGTGAAATAAATGGATATAAGAGATAACAAAAACAAATTTAATAGAATTAAAGTGATTTATTAATGATTTTAGTAAATGATATAGGTAATATTTTGTATTTCTTAAATTTTAAGTGGGATGATACCATATGTGATTATGTTGGAACCATATTTTGTAATTTCAATGCATTTATAAGCCTATGAAAAAATTTCTATGTTTATATTACATCACTAGTAGGGAACCCTAAAAGCATAACCTACACCAAATGGTGTCCATACATGCACATTAAAACTATATATCAACAATATCTCCTCCTTCACAAAAATTCCTAAGAACCTTTTCATTATATGAATGGAGGGTGAGGTACCAAAATCTTGCAAGTCACAAAAACATGAATTACATCACAAGAATCCTTGTCATAATATTATTTCTCTATCACTGATAGTGTTAATTGCCTAAATATATCACATTTCAATACAAAAATATCAAATATATATTTTACATAAGAAATAAAATACAATAGGATAACTGCTGTCAGTGTAAAATGTTTTTTAAAAGTACTTATAAAATGAAAACCTGGATCCTATATAATGTTTTCAAATTTATCCTTTAATATGTAATTATAAACCTATTTTTATCATTATGTTTCTTTTATAATTATTTCATTCATAATTATAAATTTATACACTCATGTATGTATATATGTACCAATCATAATGATTATATTCAAAACTCCCATGTGGGAGTATATCTATATTTATATATGTATATGTATGGGTACACCTATTTATATATGCATGAAAAAAAATCAAATAATGTTAATTTAATAAAAAAATTAACTTTAGAATACTAAAATATAAATGAAAATTATTTTTAAATTACTCAACAAAAACAATCAAACCATCAGAACCCATAGAATCATTAAATTATTCGATATGAAATTATTCAACATCTCGAAATGATTTTTGATAATTATACTATAATTGAATTAATTAACTAACAAAACTAGGTATTTTTAGAAAATTCTTATGAATAAAAATTATATAATAATTTATAAAGGATTGTGTTCATGGATAAATAATTTTATAATTATATTAATATATCTAGGATATAATTTAAATTTATATTGAAATATAATTCTAATAGACTCATTAATTTATTTTCAAGACATGATAGGAAATTTCAAAGAATTAAATTATAGAAAAACTAGTAAATAATTAAAAAATTTGAAAATTAATAGACAAACACGTATGGGGAAATATGAATCAATAAGAATGAAAATCGTAGAAATCAAACCGCAAATCTACATAGGATTTGACCAAAATTGTTCAAAGGGATGGGAATTGGAACAAATAAGATTAGATTAGTAAGTAATATCTTTCCAACCAAATTATGGTATTCTTAAATAATAATATTATCCCTGTTTTGTGTGATTTTATCCTAATTTTTAGTTTTGGTTGGAATGGTTTTTCTACATGCTCGGAGACATTTTGAAAAGGTTCTAATGAAGGTTGATAGATGCGTTATGTTATATGGTTAAATAATATTTATTTTTATCACTATATTTCATTCAATTATTATGAGACTAGTTTTTTCAGACATTACTTTGTTAATGTACTGTGTTTTACTCACACACAATTCAGGTAGCCATTTTGTACTTGATTATATATCATGGAGATTTTTTTGGACATGGTAAAGGGACCTTGTTTTTATTATTGATTTCTTATTGAGAAGGATTCCTATGAATAAGAAAACATAGGGATTTGGATTAAGGTATTTTGAGATTACTTTTTCTTCTAATTTATTTAATTTTTGAATTTTACATTGACATTAAGATACATTAGAACTGGTAATAACATGATCCATTATTATTGGAATATTGACTTCTCCATTAGATACTATTTGTAAGAAATATATTTTCAAATATTATCCATTAAACTGATATGTAATATTATTTAACTATTCTACTATTTTTGATGAAATACCATGTATTATCCTCCCCCCACTATATCAATCACAAACACACTATTAAATCAAAGACTCATGTGTATGGGGGGGGGGGGGGTTCACGATTAAGGTCTCATAACTAACATTATTTGTCCATGTGTGAGGTTACAGATCAAGGGATGCAATATAATATATAATAATTTCATTCTAGAATATAAGTCTTCCTAGTCTCGTCATTGGTAATATACTATAGATTACCAATCATTTACTGTTGCACGATATTAAAATCATAGGTGCATTTACTAATCTACTCTTACCATCCTTGATATTTTCATCATAATACTATGTCAAGAGATACATGGCTTTCTTCTAAGTTAACATTTGGAGTTTATTTCATAGAAATTCGTTTTTTGATAATTTATCTATAATATCTATCTAAATACAAAAAACTATGGATATTATTTCTAGTGGTGGGTCAATGACAACAATTACTGACTTATTTCATTGATGGGTCCACTGATATTCCATTAGTTTAGATTATGTGACCCATAAAATGAAACATTTTCATCAAAAATTCATATATTAAAAAAATAATTCATTTTACCCATCCATTGGGTCTTGGGAACAATTCAAAAGTGATCCAAATTCTCTTTCTTTCATATTTATTAAATATGAAAATTGTGAAAATAGACTACCAAAAATTTGATTAAGGTAATAAATAATGTTACCATATATTAAATAAATGAATATATGAGAAGAAATAGAATGACGTATTGGAATCAATATATACTTATAGTGTTCATACCATATACAAAATGAGGTATTGGGTCTTTCCTCTTTCATGGATCTCAATGGATGATATCCAAAACAAATATCATTCAGGGAAAAACTATAAAGCATTACATTTTTAATGTAATAGTACACTAATGTGAGATAGATGTAACATTTTATTAGTTTTAATATTGACTATATCTTGATTATCAGTGAAGATTTTGATATGTACATATTTAATTTTAATGAAAAAATAGTTTCATCCCATGTTGACACACATTGATTCATGAATGTATTTCTATTTTCCCGATTATTTCCTTTATTAATTCATTTTAATCATCCATTTAAATCTAATATAGAGTCCTATAAATAGTTGTGGCCCTAGTTATGAGTTCAATTTAGCACTAAACTACCCAATTTAGTTAATATAGGCAACTCTTCCTAAATTATATAAAAAACACTAATGAAATAGAAAAATAATTTATTCTAATTTTTTCACGAAACATTTAGGATTATAGACCTATTGAATATAAATAATGACCAATACAATGGATGTGATTTCAATATAAATTTTTTTTATAGTCTCAATCATAGTTGATAATTGAATTTTTTGTAATATCAATTATGACATCACATCCATGGAAAATTATTTTGTGTGTATATATATATGGATGTCTAATTAATTATTTATAAAATATAAAATTAAATTATAAGAAAATTGACAATATTTTATTGATGTACATTCTAAAAATAATGAATTATAGTGCACCATATACATGGGATGTGGTCATCGTACCATTGGTAATCTTATTGTAAATTTAACATCAAATAGAATGTGTGTAATAATTATAACCATAAAAATATATTCAAAAATAAATGATTCTGTACATTGAGAATAAAATAAGATATTATTAATTATTCAATGGACGGTAAGTGTAAATTTATCCATTTTATTATTGCACCACACATCTAAAAGATCGATCGAAAATAATTCCTTTTACCCTCAATAGAAAATGTTGTTTATATTTGTCATTTTTATAAACACTTGGATTTGAAAACATTTTAACCTGATTAACAAACTTATTTAATTGTAATGTTTATGTGTGGTGTGTTCATTTTATGGATCATAATTGTTATTCTTATAATTATTTATCTTCTTCCAATAACATCAACATTCATCTTCTATATGGTCATTTATTTCACACATAAAAAATTTAGTATTACCCTATAGAAAATTACTCAATGTTGTTTCCTAAAAATTATGTATAATGGAAGGTCCATCTTCTTTTCACCATTGTTTTTAGAGTTTACCATGGATTCTATCATTCATTTCATATCAAAACCACGTGATTGATGGGAAACTACAATCTCCAATTCATAATTGATTAAAAAATAAACATTTCCATCTTAGCTAGAAAAATTACTTTGTGGATAACACAATTTAAATACATAGTTTTAATCCACTTATGAATTGATAAACATTGTATATTAAGGGAGTGGAACAATTATAATTATTGAAAAGAAATAGTTTTACCTAGTGTTTCTTTATTCCAAAGGGGTAAAAAATACATAAAAAATAATATAAAAGGTATTGAAATATTTCCATAAAATTGGTATTATTATTGTTTTGGGTAATTTATAACACTTCTATTTTTAGTTTAACCCCTCATAAAGCCCCTTCACATTATCCATGAAAAATAATTTTTCTTTTTTTTTCTATTAATTCTTGTAAAAATTCAATTTTTCAAATTTTGAGAAAATAATTAATTCCTAATATAAATATGGTATCTATTTTTATTAATTCAATATCAATTTGTATAAAATTTAAATTCAAAATTATACTCAATAATGTGATGAAAAATAATGTTTTAAACGAAAGAATGTTCAAAATTTTAAAACATATTTATATCAAAATTCCTTAGGAGAATAATAACAATAACCTCAATTGGATATATATATATATATGATCAAATTTTACTTTTAAAAAAAATATAAAAAAAATAACACTATAAATTCTTCAAATTAAATTTTAGTTCTCCAAAAAACATGTATTTTTCATGATTTATCATGAAAATTAATCCTTTAAGAAAAATAAAAAAAAATTACCATAACTTACTTTTTAGATGATGATTAAAACAACGATGATTATTTTATGATATTAATAGTATAATATTTTAAAAAATTAACTTTATTAACATATATAGTACAAAATTAATACAATAATGTTGTGAAACAAGTATTCTTCTAGTATAATGAACTAAATCAAAAATAAGAACATTATATATATATATATAATATTTATATAAAACAATTATACATAATACATAATATTATATACAATTTTTTATAGCTAATTTTAATTTTTAGTTTATAATGGATGTGTCTAAATAATTTTATTAATAGTATATGATGGTTTGTTCATCCTCAAAGTCACGTGTAACACAACTTAATGTCAGTGTTGTGTGTAGAAAAATATATAAATGATATTTTTTATATATGAAATAAATATTCCAATTTTTTTGGGTTTTCAACATTCATAGTGTAGTTTATCTTATATTTATATTGTGTGTATCTCTATTTAAATTATGTTTTATAATATTTTATTCCAATTTATCTATATATTTCAAAGCACAACATGGGCTTGTTTAAGATATAATCCATGAGATAAAATAACCCTCTAAATATCTGATGAATTAGAGACATAAATCACCACATTACTAATTGAGTCTAATGTTTTTCTATTATGGACCAATTATCATTCATCATTCCCATAAATATAGAATAATATTAATTGAAATGTCATTACCAACAATTATAATTACCATTATTCATCCTGGATAATAGTCATCTTTGAGAAGGATTATCATGACTAGTGGATAACTAATAGTGAAAACCAGATATGAAATTATACTAGTACAAACTATATATATAGTTCACAATTTCCATAGTACATCACATATTAAAAGGGATCTACACTTCACATGATAATTTCAACAATTTTGATAAATATTCCAATTTTTTTGAAATATTTATTGAAAGGGTGATCTTCATTAGATAATTAGAGTTTTTATAGATTAACATTATGTATAAAATCTTATTTATTGTTTATCTAACTTTACTATTCATATATTTTATTATCAATTTTATCACATGATGTGAAATAATTATATAAAAATTAATGTGATTATGTTATCTTACTACATTAATTAAATAATAATAAGACATAAACTATTTTCTTAAAAATATAAATATATTATTAGCACTTAAAATCTTCCCACCAATAAATATATCCACCAAAAATAGAGTCATGCATAAAAAATGTTTTTATTTCTCCATAATCACTTATTATGTTTCAATATTTCATTCTTTTAACTTATAACATTTTTTCGAAGATATTAATGACAATGGTTTTCATATTTAAAAATAATTATTAAAATAAATTAATAAAATAATTATTTTTCCATTATATGATATTTGAAGTTCAATTTCCACACCATGTGTGTCAATGATATGTATTTTATTTTACATATATTTTCATAAGAGGTAAATCTTTATGTCATCATGGAACTAGATATGATTTGGAGCTTCTTTTTGTGATAATAAAAAACTATGAAACACTCTATAATCTAAAAATGTGTTATTTACCATCTACTCTATTTCTATTTGTTTCAAAATCTCAAAATCCATTCAATGTTGATATTTTAATGAATATATGATCCCAAATATGTTAATCAATTTCAATCCTTCTTTCATTAGCATAATTTTTTTCTTATGAAAAACAATTATATGTATCCTGACCTTTTCTATATTAATTTTACTATATTTAATAATGGTATCCCCATTTATTTTTTCACTACATTCATCCCAAGATAATGGGTTTCAATTTTTTTTCAATATTGTGCATTATAAAGATCTGTTTGAATTATCATAATGGAACATCTATTGTAGCATAATTCTAAATAAAAAATATTTTGATTCTGATTCACTATAAAATCATGCGAGTGGTCACCTTATATATCTCTTAATTATTCAAAATCACACATATAATTTACATTAGTTTTCATAAGATTTTTTATATTATAGTTTACATCAATATTTTTTTAGGGAATCTCTTGAATAGAGAAGTGAATCATTGCTCCTGTTATGAAATAATTATATGTGAAATCTATAGTTTTCTGATCAGTTAATGAATAAAAAAATGGTCATGAAATACAAGTGACAATTCCTATAACATAAAAATAAAATAATAAGTATATAATTTCATATCTATTATTACCCATATAAAAATATTTCAGTCGGATGTTAATGGAAATCCAACAACAAAGTAAAAAATGATGTTTTCTTACATCCATATAGTTTTTGAAGATAGTTTAAACAATACATTGGGATGATATCCCCTTAATTTTATTATAAAAAATGAATCACCAGAGATTATAATTAGTAGCCTCACTTTTAATGTTCTCCCACAAATAATGGTCTCAATGATCATTAATATATTTTTATTCCAGGTATAATATATAATTGATAGATTTGAGAATCATCTATATTATATTTCTGTAACTATGTAATATATGATTGAAATAACCTATTATGAATCATCAGTTTAATATGATAATAATAAATTAATGATGGGAACTGAAATAATGTCATGCATCTTTTCTTATTTTGAGATATCAGATTTTATATTTATTAATTCATAATATTATTTAGTAATGATTAATTGTAAAAAAATTGGGATAAGATTGATGATCACCCTTCCCTTTTGACATCAATTCCTTCCATTATTGTGTCATTTATCAATGGATCACATTAAATAAATAAAATATCATGAAATTTGTGGTGATTTCTTGTCTACAGGTTTTTTAATGTTTCTCTTTTTCTATATAAATATTGAGGAGAAAAATCATAATTATTAAGAACCATCAATAATACCATGTATTCCACGTTCAGTTCTAATTTCATGAATATTAACATTAGACACATATTGTGGTTGTATATATCACAATTTCCCACGAAAAGATATTTTATAAATACATTTATAACAATGATAACTACATCTAACCCAAAATCATAGATAAGATAATTACCTTCCTGATTATTCACTTGTAATGATACATATGATATTACATTACATTCTAAATGGGTATACAACCAGAACCATTCAAGGACGAATCCTTATATATATTAAATATTTCTTTATTTGAGGGTAAAGATTTCACATATGAGTTTACCTAACTATTCTTTATTTCCTTGAATTTTTATTCACACAGATCTATCTAGATAAAAATAACTACCATTTATGTTATCATATAAATTTGATTAGATATATATGAAATATTTTTTCAAAATCAACTATTTTATAATTATAATCCTCAAAAACTATGAATATCAATTATTTTAAAATAAATATTCCCTCAATAGGCATCCTTATTTACTTAGATTAACCAAGTTTCTACCATAAATGATAATAAGTAAAAATAATTCTACACGTTGTAACTAAAAATCACATTTATGTAATTTACAAAAAATATTATATTTCTTTAAATATTATTATATAACCCTTAGATGATCCCCATCAAAAATTATTTTTTGGAACATATCAAATTATCAATAATAAAGTGAAAAAATTTCACATGTTATTCCCTTAAATCGATATTCATCATATATAACAATATCACTGTAGAATTAGTATATCCAATGTGTAAAACAAAAAACTCATTAAGCTTATTTTTTTGTAAGGAAGTTATTAAATTTTATTATTTTTTTATACATATGATTGGATCAATTGAAAAATGGTTAATCATTGAGAATAATTTATACACACATAAGAAGTAATAAAACATAAATCAAATAATAATAGTATTTAATCATGACTTTTATTTCATTAACATACAGATAGTCAATTCGTATCATTATTGATCAATAATGTTTATAAATAATGGGATCTTTTTCCCCCCCATGTAGGCACATTTGATTGAAAAAAAAATAACCAAAATATTATAATGTTCGTTCCTCGGTACCTTGATGTCTATATATTTCATTCTATATGTTGTGTTAAATATAAGATGGGATCAATGTATGAGTTCAAGAAAAAATTATTACACTATTTTTTTGGAGGTCAATGTAGTTTTTTTAGAAATAAAACAATGTATTCCTTAATAATGGATCTACTTCCAATATTATTATTTTATCATTTTCCACTACATCAAGAGACATTTATATATTCAAAAATATATTTAATATATCCTAACAATAAATACCATAAAATATATATCCATTAGTAAAATGCAAATTGGATTTGAATTTAGAATAAAAAAAATTTCGTTTCCAATATATCTTGTATTATAATTATATTTTCAAATATAATAAATTTCTTATTTTGATTAAAAATCAACCTTTAGAATAGCCACAATTTTAATGGAGATATTGAATTCATTATTGGTATTTGTGTTATATCTTTCTAAAATTTGTTATTAAATTATTTTTAAATGATTTGTAACTGAAAAATAAACCACAATGGGTTCAAGTATTAATGTTATGTTCATTGAAGAATTAATTATGTAATTGTGTTCATGGAAATATAGTTGACCAATGTAATTTCCAATTTTGAATGCAAAATTATATTACATGACCCAGAATCATTTGGTTCCACTACTAATGCAATAATGATAGGAATGTAGGATCTTTTTCCCATTTCTTTTACAAGGTTTGATAGTATTTTCAATATATTACCTTGTATGTTACACATTGGTTAGTGTAATACTCATACTTATTACATGTGAAGCATTACATGGATGGTGGTTCTTCTGCCAACCTGAATTTCGTAGTTGCATTTGGATGTTGAGGATTTACATTTTTATGATAGCTTTAATCTATACTCATATTGTTTATACACATGTAACACATTGAACTTCCATGCATACAAGTCTTTGAATTATTTTTGTATTACTTATTAATCACCTATAGTTGATGTTTCTTCTATTATAATCCATTTTCAAAACACCTCATAAATTTTTGATCCATCATTATATTTTTATCATTCACTCCACGAGACTGTTCCCAATCTATAAAATACATTTCCCCTTTTAGAGAACAACACATCATCCCATAATAGTTATAAAAGCATTGAATTTATATTCTATTCTATATGGTTTCTTAAGAAACAAAATAATCATCCACCATTCACCTACAAATAAATGATAATGATACAATCGTATTGTGAAGGAAAAGTTAATCTAATAACATCACATTTATGAAATATCTCGTTAAATAAAATTATAGAATACCTTCTCCAAATTGTATTATATATTATGACACAAATATTTAATTGAAAAATACTTTTTTATGTCTCCCCAATCTAAGACTACAACAACATCCTTTGGAAATGATTTCTTGATCAACTCCCACCATGTATTATATTGTTCATCTAAACTATATATTTTCAAATATATATATATATATATCATTCTTAAAACACTTAAGTTACTGATCCAATTCATATTGTTCAATTTATTATATATTCAACAGAAACATATTTTTTATTTGTTACACAGGGGATTCAATTACTACTTATTAGATATTTATTGTAGCTGGATGATAAAGATGGATTTTGTTTTTACTCATTACCTAAATAAAATAAATCAACATGACCATTATGTTATCCACTTTATCATACATACTATTATGATATCTAAAATATTTATCCCATAAAATTCATTATTTACATGACTCCTAATATTTTTTTTATTTTTTAGAATAAATTTTTTTTATGAAATAATTGTTATAATTGGTTAATATATTATAATAATTTTAAAGGTATGTATGTACATAAATATAAAATAATACATTTATAGGAATCTATACATAAATCTATAAATATAGTTATATTTTTAATAAAATAATAAAAATGGTTTTAAAAATGATTATGATGAAACAAGGAATATCCCTTAGGATATTCAATCCAGGAGTGATATTGTTTACCACACACCATACTCTGAGTATAGGTCAAGTTCATTTTCAATCCATAGTTTTAATGAGGATTACCCAATAGTGAAAATGTAATAAGATGAATCATATAGCCGGTAAGTATACATGGATAAAATTTCTGGTAAATTGAAAATTATATTATTTTAAAAAATAAAAGAGATATCCACTTATTTTGACTTCTCAACACGGTTCTTACAAATGCTTTAACATTATAAAACTAGAACCTAAATAAATATTTGATTGATTCCAACTATAGTGGCACACCAATTTTATATGAGATTTTTTATATAATTTTTTATAAAAATATTTCATTAAGAATTAATAGGATATTTTATGTTTTATTTTTAGGAAACTAGGCACAAAATAATTGATATACATAAAACCATTGACTAAATTTGATCATCTTTGAAGACATCCTTAAAATAAGGAATGATAGAATGGGTTCTTTATGAAATGATTTCACTTGGTTTACAATGTAAAATAATAATCAATAACTTGTGACTATATATGAATAAGATAATGGGGGGTTTATTTATAAATAAATCAAAATAGTTATTGTATCTAAATAAGGGTTTCAGAAACTATGATATTGAAAATGAAAAAACCATGGTTATACCATTATTTTAGAAAAAAGGTATTTTCTATGGAGACATATTTAATGTATTTTATGTGTGTAATGGCTAATATAATTAAAATAAAATAAATGATGTTTTAGAAGTGACTCATATTACTAAAATAATTTCTTAAATTTTCAAGCATACATATGGTTTTGGAAGATTCATTTTAGGTTTGAAAAATTAATATCATTATATTTAAAAAAATTATTTTATTTAAAAAACCCATTATTGAACTAGAACTCCATTAATGTATTAATTACATGCCATGTGTGACCTATAATGTCATTATTAATATTATTTATTAATACGATATTTTATGTTTAAACAAAATTATTTATCATCTTATAAAATTTTAAAAA
Source organism: Viscum album (assembly GCA_963277665.1). Classification (NCBI taxonomy): domain Eukaryota; kingdom Viridiplantae; phylum Streptophyta; class Magnoliopsida; order Santalales; family Viscaceae; genus Viscum; species Viscum album. The sequence continues at coordinate 807,435,489 of OY728153.1, forward strand.
CTCCCTATTGGAAAATTTCAACCTTCATAATTGAGAAATTATATCCATTTTATCCTCATTAAATTTAATAAATAGAAATTGAATTTTTATTAAAAATATTTATTAATCTTAATATAGAAATTTATATCATAAAATACGCTTCATATCTCTTATAATACTACATATTATTTTCTAAAATCATTCAGATATTATCATATGAATAAATATATATTTTTTTATTTTCATTAAAACAAACATTCAATTCCTCGTAATTTTTTTTAAATTAAAACTAATAACATATATAAATTTTATAAAAATATATTTATGGTTTTATTGTGTAAGAATACATTGTTATTGTATACATCCATGAAAAATATGCATTTTATAATTTATATACAATTGGTAAACTAGTCAAAAAAATAGAATTGATGAAACAATTATTTGATTACTTTGAAAATTCCACTAATTATAATTTTAGGTGTTCATATATAATCCATTATAATAATAATATAAGAACCCATATTATGGTATATTATGGTAATAATTACATGTAGTTTCTATGATAACATTTATTTTATAATGATCTCATTTAATACGAAGTTACACCACTTTGGATTCTAATCAGGCCTTAATTATTGAAGAACTAATTGGGCCTGGTCAAGGGGATGTTTACCCATGATACCTTCCTCCCATGACCTAATAAATATGATTCATAAGAAATAATCCTACTAGTTGAGGAAATCATTTATCTCTTCATCAATAAATATCATTCATCATTTACCTTTATATATATTAATTCTTTTTGTAAAAAGTTTATCAATGGTCATAATTCTAAACTGTCATAGTTCCCAAAGATCATATTTTCCAATGCTCATATTGACTAAAACTAAAATTTTAAAATGATCATATTCACAAATGATTAGATAACAGCTAGATCTAAACAATAACTTCTCATATCATGCAACATATTTTTACTAAACTATTCTCATAAATCACAATTTACTATTAATGTTCTAAAAACCCATTAAAGATTATAATAATATTCATAATAATTAATTTTAATATTCCAATATTTATAGTAGGGGTGATATTTATCAACGAAATGAAGGTTATATAATTTAACAATTAATATAAATTATTCACTGTTCACTATATAATTTTACACTTATTAAATATTATCATCAATAAAAATTGATGATTTTTATTTTTTCCTAACAAATGTAATTGTCTCTCTATGTCATCTCAATATAAAAATGTGATTATTGTGGAACATAAGGTCTATTATTAATAATAAGAACAAATTATGGGGTTTTATTTACCCTCAATATATCAATGGACCCTTTATTAGAAGGAATGATATTATAATATATAAAAACAAACTCAAAACACACAAATAATCTTGACACATGAAATAATGTTCTAATAAAACATGTTAACTTCCATATTCATATGTATAAAATTTAATGAATAAATAAATAAGTTTGAGAATTGTAAAGGTCTATTTTTTAACTACTATTTAAAAGAAATTAAATTAATATGCTCGATCAAGTCGACTTATATGACATAATTTTTTTTAAAAACTCAACAACCCATTCCAGTTATTCGTTATAGAAAGATTCGGAGTAGTTACACTCTTATAAATGAGAACGTAATCCTAAAAAATATACTAGGTCTGAATACCTCAATATTTGTATATTCTGTACAAGAATTTCACAACATTGTGATATTTCATTAATGATTTCAAAAAGTGAATTTATCAAAACATCCCAAAATTATTTAGTTCAAATATATTAAATCAAAAACTGTTATTTTATATATTATGAAGATGATTCTATGAAATTTTTTGAACAATTGTTTTAAATTCATTAAATTTTATTAATAGAATAAATAGTTTCTATAATTAAAAATCGGATACATGTTTTAAAAATCAACATTAATGAACAAATTATTTTATTAATAAAACACTTATGTACAAATTATTTGATTAATATAACATTAATACACTCAAATAAAATTTGAAATCCACTAACTAATAAAATGGATGCATTAGGTATAATTAATTAACCATTGGATTATTTATATTTTATCAAACTAAGGTAATAAATATGAAAAAATATTCAATTGGATAAAATGGAACTACAATATAATTAGTGACGTATAGGGAAAAATTATATAAAAGAATAGAATAAATGGATATAAAAGAAAACACAAACAAAATTAATTGTTTTAAAGTGAAATATGGATGAATATAGGAAATGAGATAGATAATAATTTATAGTTCCTAAAATTTAAGGAACCTAATTGTCTAGAAAAATTTCTATGTTCATATATCTTCACTAGTGGAGAACCCTAATAACATAATATACACCAAAGGGTATTCATAACAGCACATTAGAAATATATAAAAACAATCTCTCATCCATCACTAAAATTCCTAAAAACTATTTCAGTATATGAACGGATGGTTAGGTAACAATGTCTTACATATCACAAATACATGAATTACATCACAAGATGCCTGGTCATAATTTGACCTCCCTACCCATGATGGTTTTAATTCCCAGAATATTTAATATTTCAATACAACATAACAAATATATATTTCACATTAGAAAATATGACAATTGGGTAACTACTTTTACTGTTAAATGTTTTTTTAAAAAAATTTATAAAAATAAAACCAAGATCCTATATCATGTTTTCAAAATTCTCTGTGAATATGTATTTATAATCATATTTATAATGATCATGTTTCATTTTTAATCCATTTCTTCATAATTATTCTTTTATACACTTATTTATTTATATACGTTCCAATCATAATGATTATATTCACAACTCCATTGTGTGAGTATATATATATATATATATATATATGGGTATACCTATTTGTATATGTATGAAAAAAACAAAAACTAAGTTACATTAATAACATAATTAATGTGGGAATAATAAAATGAAAATGATTAATATAATTGAATTACTCGACAATAAAAAAATACCATCAAAACCCATAGAATGATCGAATTATCTAATATGAAAATTTTCAACATCTATAAATTATTTTTGATCATTATACTTAAATAAAATGATTTAATTAACACAAATAGGAATTTTTATAAGAAACCTATGAATAATTATAATTGAACTAATATATCAGTGAAATAATAAAAATTTATATTGAAATATAATTCAATATGATAGGAAATTTTAAAAAATTTAACTACTAGAAAAATGGTTCAATTAGTAATACTTTTGAACATTAATATACAAATTTTAATTTGGAAATATAAATATCTATGAAAGAAAATCGTAGGAATCAAACCAAAAATCCAAATATATTTGACCAAAATTGTTCACAGGGATAGGAAGTGGAGAGAGTAAGAAGAGATTGCGAAATGAATATATTGAAGGAAAGAAAACATAGCATAGAAGTAATCCATTTAATATTTCGAGAGATGTTGGAAAATCATAGTGTCAATGGGGAATCATGTTAAGACACCCCCTATCCGTGTTTCTCTAATTTGTGAAAGATTTGTGTAAAATTACTCGATTTATTGACAAATAAATGAGGGGTAGAATTGTAAAAATATAATTTTTAATGAAATTGGTATATTGAATGTTTTGGCAATATACTCTTACATTAATTGCACCAACTATGAACCATTTACATTAAAAACCCTCAAAGGTCACATAGATGGGTCCTATAGTCTGAGAAACCATATACTAATTATGAATATTGGATTAAGAAGCTGTAGACCCCTATCACACGATTTTTTCATTTTTATCACAAATATTGTATTATACATGAGACAAGTATATCATAGTAAATTATAAAATTAAAGTATTTAATTAATTGAAATGAAAATCATGTAAAATAATAAAAATAAATAAATAAATGAAAAAAAATTTGGGGAATGAATATTCATCTTGCAAGAATATCTTTCACTCGAAAGGCCAAAAATTTCACTGAATACATAACAACTAGATTCAAATAAATAATAAGTGGACATACATGGAATGGTCTTAAAACTACACCAAAAAAACATTATCCACCCCCCAAAATTGTATTATCATCCAAAAATAACAATTAACCAATTTGAGGAGAGAGAATATGGAATTGTGACAAATTATGTGTCACCCAAAATTTATGAAATCAAAAAGCATGATAGATCGATATATATAAAAAACTTATAGAAGTTTTCGGAATCTCAACCTAAATAATTTAGTGGAATCAAGAAGAATGATCTTTTAATAAGGACATCCAAAATATCATTTGAATAATAAATAATTTTATAAATAGTATTATGGTAATGGATTTCTCAAATAACAATACCATGGATCAAAAAAAGTGAATATAGGAATATAATTCAATTTACTGAACAACCATTAAGAAAAAAAATAAACAAAAACATTAATCAATTCAAACATTCAATCTCTTCAAAATTTTATGCTCCTATGAATACACATTCATAATACCAAATAAAACAATAATTTCGGATAATTATGTGAGAGTAATATTATATTACATAAACATTATCCTGAAAATGGACCCCAACCATTCAATAGTAATGAAAGTGTCAGATATAACCATCAATGACTCATTAAACATATCACTATATGAGGATGTCTATTTAAATGAATTCATGCACAATGGATTCAAAATAAAATTCTCAAAAGTTATTTATATATAATTAATGAACTTTAAACCATACTACAGGAATGGAAACGTCCAATTTATCACACCAGTCTAATTTAAGGAATGAAAATGATGTCAAACTCTAATAGATTTCAAGACAATTAGAATCAAAATGAACTAATCCCAAATTTATTTTAAATTATATATTTATAAAATTTAAAATTCTATATTTAACAAAACAAATCAATAAAATATCATATCAACTATTTCTAAAATATTATATACTTTTTTTAAATCACCTAAATAAATTGTAGAATCCTTTATAAAAACAATTGATGATCCTCATAAAACAAAATCCAATTAAATTAAACAAAAAATAATCTTTATTAAATACACACATACATTTACTCATAAAGGATCCATTTTTCAGATATCATTGAAATAAGAGAAAATCATATCAATATATTAATCTAAATGGTTACAAAAACAGTGAAATCAAAGAATGAAAATTCAATTAGGGGGAGTGGTCCTTCATAGTGAGAACATAGGTTTTGGAAACCCGTTATTTAATAATGAAGCAAACTATATAACTCACATATGAATATATTCATGGGATCTACAATAACATTTTATCTACATGATCTCACTAGGTTTATTTTTTACACTCCCACCTTTATTCCACAAACAAAGACATAAATACAACCCACATAACACAAAATCCAATAAATAACAACAATATATATTAATAAAATTTTGTAATGAATAATAATTATATAATTTTCATACTCGAATCCTAACATATCATGTTTGTCAAATTATAAAATAATTTGTTATCTTTGCATTTCTAAATCTAAAATTTTGATTTGAAAAACTTATCTCTATCAAAAAGAACAAACCCAAATAAAAATGGGTTATCCAAAAAATATTTTTAATGAACCAACCAAAATAATCCTACCTGAACACACTTGATATTCCCCATTTAAATTCCGGAGGTGAATTCTCAATCATTACGGGTTTCTCAAAATATAATGGTAATCATTATCAAATTAGAGGGAAACAACTCACCAAAAAAAATTAATAATCAACGAATTTACCTCATTGAAATATGAGTTGAACCATTCATATTTTATAGGTCATTATTATTTAAAGAATAAATTTAAAAATATATATATTAAATACCTCATAAGAACTCCAATAACCACAAAAAATACATCTTCCATTCAATATCTGTAAAATAAATTCATCTTATAGAAAAAATTTGAAAATAAATTATATTTATTAAGTGATTAGAAAACAAGAATCATAATGTTTTCAAAAATACAATGTAAAAAATATAAAAGTGACATACCATATCAAGATATTCCATAAAATCAATGTCACGAGTCATCCAAAAATCTATAGAACACTATAGGGGCATCATGAAGGATGATTTGAGGAATTGGTAAATTTTCTAATCAAAACATAACCAAAGAAAATACAATAAATATATATTCACTGAGATAAGTGTGTTGGGGTTTCAAATAACACATCCCCATATGAAAAAACAAACAATTAAAAGTATTCCATTTATCTAGGATTAAAAAATTTTATAGTATTAAATACATAAATATAAAATGATGATTTTATTTTTACATAATTAATTAATCATGGTAATTTTCGCCACATATCAAACATATATGTGAAATTATTCTTTAAAAAGTTGAATGTTACTTTTTGTATTATTTATAATATCTTTCAAAAATAGTATTATTGAAATTACAATATTATAAACAAATACATAAAAAATTAAATGAACCATAGGAAACACTAACAAAACTAAAATTGTTTGTAATGTATAATGAATTAACTACCTACAAAATTCTAATTATTATAGACAAATTATTAAAACAACATAAATGATATTAAAATAAAAAATATTGAAATACAATTTAATATGTTAAGTTTAAAAACTTTTTAAAATAATGAGACAATGTGATATAAGAGGTAATATGAATAAAATTATTTATATATTTTTCATATAATAAGGATTTAACTTATTCCATAGATCGTGCATTGAAATTTAAATAAATATAGTTAGACGATCATATTAATTCTGATGTTTGACCCATTTACTCATCTATTAATGAATTCCTAAATCTATAAACAACCAACTAATTTGGATTAGTACTATTGGATTCAATCCCTGAAGAACTATACAATAAAAACATGTATGAAGTCCATCACCATGAAAGGATAAAATATGTCCATTATCCACCACAAAATTAATTTGGCTTCAAATAAGTATATTAATGAGAGGTTAATTAATAAATTATTATAAATCATATATAAATTATATTTCAACATAATAAACCATATCATAATTCAACATCCATACATCAGATGTTGTAAATCCCCAAAATAAAACACAAATCAAGAAGTCATATAAAATCTTCATTTCACATAATTAAAAATAAAATGTAGAATTATCTATAGGTATAATATGTAATTATAAAATGATTTTGAAATTTCAAGCCATTCCACTATATCCCATTTTCAAAATTCTCCATGACAAATAAACTGAGAAACCAAAATTTAAAAATGAATATTATATTTTAGAAATTTTATTTATTAATATACATTTATACACAACTATATATATGTATACATTCTCATATCAATAAAAATATTCACTACACATAAGTGTGAATATATGAATATTAACATATACAATACACTGGTTTATTTATATGTAAATATTAAACAAAAACTTATAAATTAATTAAATATATTATAATAAAATATTGAACATTTCTGGAATACATTTTAAAGGGGACAATAACTATAATCAGTACATTGAACATATTATAATCATAAAAATATCTCATGTTATGTTACTAAATATCCCAAAGGTAGTTATAATCACCAAAAATAAATTAACTTAATTATGATACTGGACAATTCTATTTAACATATACCTCGGATGTACAATTGGTTAAAAAATGTATAAATAAATATGTATATATTGATATTCATTTTTTATTCATTCCATATTGAAATGAGATAACCTATGTTTATAAATAAATCATAATATAGAGAGTCTATAATTTATTCTTTAAAAAAAGAAAATATAGAAATAATTAACTATAAATAGAGATAGTGAATAGTTTCCATGGAAAATGAATAGTATAATTTCTAAATAGAATGTCACCCCCAGATAATAAAAATCATTGGAAATAATATCACAAAACCATCTAGGTTTTGTCTAAAAGTATGCATAGTGTAGAGATGAGTAGTGATTAGTTAAAAGAAAAGTGGATGAAGAATAAAGTAGGGGAAATGACAAATATTCAAGGAATCAATAATAAATCACAAGGAGAGAAAAAAATATCAAATTCTTGGGGCATGATGAAATATGTTAAGGATCCTCATGATGTATTTCATATGTTATGGGGAGATGAGTTGTGAGGGAAACCATTTAAAATAAAATTCGAATTGGAATATTTATAAACATTCAAATATTAATGAATTAAAGACATACCGTGGTTTGTATAAATATTTATCTATTCTATGTTATAAATATAAATTCGTTATGTGAAATTCAATGTAAATCTTAGAGTTTTTCTTTGTGGTTGGAAAATCATACTCCTATAATGAAAAATGGAAATACAAATAGTAGACCCAAATTAAGAGGTTATAAATTGATTATCATGAAAAACTAAATAGTATTGAATAAAATATAAATTATTATAGTTATGAATATTTAAAAAAAATGAATGTAAACCAATAAATAATAACAAAATAAATAGATTTTTTAATTAATTTGAAAAATAAGGGTTTTTTGTGACACAGAATTATTTTAAATGTTCTGAAACAAATTTCATGATTAATCCTTGGAATTGATTACAATGTTTCCCCTTTACGGTGACAATTACATACAATAGTTATTTTCATAATTTATAGTAAAGGGGAGAGGCCTTATTACTTCCTTGAAAAATAGGTTATATGTTTCTAGTCCAACAAAAGATGAATACATTTTAATTTAAATGCATATAAATGGGGTGTGGATTTCATCTTTTAGAAAGAGTCTTGTAGTATAAATCCATGAATGGGAAAACTACATATACCATATCATAATTGTGAAACAACAATATAACATTCAGATTAATTCCAAAATTTGATAGCCTATAAAAATTAGTTTCAAATTATATGAATAACACAGATGAACATAGTTTATGGTAGGGTATAACCCAACCAAATGTCTATTTTTTACCCTCCATTAATAAGTATCCACTTTTCATTGGATTCTATTTATATAACTTAGAACATTTCATGGAATTTGATATAGTGGTAACACAAAAATTACTTCATTAATTTTAGGAGGAGAATCTACATAATAGATGATGGATTAAACAGGGTGTAGATAATACTCAATCCCAACAAGACTAAAATATATCTCATCAATTTGATAAAAATTAAAATATGGTTGGTGACCCAATAGTAAAATAATGGGAATGTATAATTGTGGATTAAAATCATAGTGTACCAAGTTTTACATGGATATATTCAATAATACATAGATAAATTTTATTTGGAAGTGGACTATGAACTATATGATTTGATTTTACATAATTTAAAGCAACAATTTGATTGATCTCATATGGATTTGAATTCATTAGTACCAACAGTATAAGAAAGTGAATTATATGAATGCAGATTCTAAGTATGAAAATCATGTACATGGGGACACTCAATGTATAGGGAAATATATATGCTAATTCTAGAATTTTTCATTAGTTCCATGCATTTGATAACAATTAATTAACTTTTTAACAATATGATTCCTTCAATTAGATATATTGTATTACAAAAAATATATACTATAATTGGTCTAGTAAGGTGGGGTTCCCATGTTTGAGAAAACTAAAATTGTTTTTAATATAATGAGGGGTGTTAGGGAAATAGAAAAAAATAAACAATTTTTTTGAGGAAGAGGGCTCATTGATCAAAAAAATAAATGTTAGTGTATTCAATTAAGTGAAATTTGTAGAATATATTTAGGAAAAAGACTGTAGAAAACATTAGGGTTATAGGAAATGATATTATCTTAAAGATGGATTATGGAACCAGATGATGGGTAATTATTTTTAAGGAAACATTACATGTATATATTTTTGTATAACTATTTTAAAATTTACAAAAATTGTTTTCCCGTAACAAACGTAAAAGTATATTCATTTTAGAAATTTCATTTAATGAGTTTTTTATCATTTAAAAGGATGAATGACTCACCTTATCATTTTACGCTATGTTTTATATTTATAATATTATATTGGATTATCTTATTCCATTTTGGTTCATTTAAATATTCATATTTTTATTCCCTTAGTGTTTTTACTCATAACCCTTTAATCATTATCTTCCTCTTCTTTTAAAATACCAATTCACATAAAATTATTTATTTCATTTTGATGCGATGGATTTTTTTCATTTACCATTGAACATCAAATGAATTACTATCTGATCCAATAATGTGTTGATCATTACCCATGGTTCATGATAATCCATGTACTTTGTTTTTTATTCTTGACAATCTCAAACATCACTAAAAAAATTCACAAGTATTATGTTTTATTTTTTTAATAATTTCAAGGACCTAAACACCATATATTTTTTATAAAGTACCACTCATTAAATAATATTAATAAATATTTTAGGGTTAGATTATATTTAAACAACATCTCTATCAATATTTTCTCTTTGATATATCTCAATAAAACATGATATATTTCATAAAATACTATCATCCCCATTTCATTCTTTTATTTTGGAAAAAATATATTTTCAATAAAAATCATCATCTCTATATTCTATGTTGTCATATTTCATCATCTCACTAAATAAAATATTAAATATCATTATTATTATAATGAAAATATTTAGTATCACATGATTATCATGATAATCAACTAGGTTATATTTTTTTGTATCCATGATATTATTAGATATTAGATTCATATTATTTATATAAAAATATTATCAATTACTCTTAGATTCATCATTTTAAAATCATTCATTTTTAGTTTATCATCTATAATTATCACCCAATATATTTTTGTAAAATAATTATATATTCTTATAGATACCTGTTAACCCTTTTTTACTATTCATTGACCTGATCTATCGTTGTTTTCATGTTGGGGTATTTTATAAAATTTTGGGATCCCTTTAGTATGTTCATGGTTGGAGAACAATTGTTTTAATTACTATTGTTTCTCCCCAAAAACCCTATAGAATATCATGGTCTACACTAATGCAAACACAATTGGTCCAAACCAAGTAGACACCCCCTCCAAAATGAGCCCCACTAGGTACAAGGTTCATTCATAGTTGGTGTATGTTTAAATTAACATCAGAGACAAACTATGAATCTCAGTCATAAGTTCAGTATAAGGTCCATGTTTACGAAGCACAATTACTCATAATAGTGAAGCATCCCCAAAAAACAATGTTTGTAGTTTCTATGTCACTAATTTTTTTTTCAAAAATTCAAAATACCCATGTATATCTTTAAATGATTCTAAATATAATATATTATTCGTATAATCCTTCAAAAAAATCATGTTTCTTCACTCCTGGGATTCAAGATGGATTTAAATCATTCATGATAGATCATTTCATGGTATGTTGTGTTATTGGTCTATATTACTTTATTATTTGTATATATGCAATAGATTTCATCTCCTATTGTCTTATTGGGACCCAAAGAGGATATTCATTCCCTATACAGAGGGAATAAGTGATTATTGGTTTAATTTTTAGGGATAAAGGATCATGAGGACCCATTCAACTCATTCCTAGTGGTCTTTATCTAAAGAGAATAATCCTACCACCTTTGATGAGGAATGAGTTTATTTACAAGGGTTTAATTCTATGAATTACTTATTGATCATGTTAAATTATTATGGGTAATTAATTTAGTAGAATTAATTTTTTTTGAAGGGACATATTGGAATGAAACTTGTATTAATGGGGTTTTTTCATTAAAACATGATTTTCCAAAATATAAGATTTATTAAATGATAGAATTGTGGTTTTGGTTAAGAAATGGATTTTAATGAAGTAAATATTATTTCATTTAATTTTAATTTTTTCTGGAGATTTTTACCATTTTTTTACATGTATTTTTAGAAACACTGAACATTTGGAAACCTAAGTATGTTGAGAACATACATTACACTCATAGTGTGTGCAATTCCACTAGTGGTTTTTTGATATCATATTATGATGGAGGGACACCATATCAGTTGGTTCCAACGTAAAATTTTTTATTTTATTTTGTTATTCCAACAGTCTAGGTTCCAATATGGTGTTCTTTTTCATTTATGGGTTATTTATCAAAATATTGATTTACTCATGGATTTTTGTGAACATGTTTATCACATGAGGTTCTTTCACATGGTTTCACATCTTAGATTATATCATGTATACTTGTATATTTTCTTTAATTATGGTTTCTAAATTTACCATCTTTTATTATTACAAAAATATACAATATTCTAGGATTTTTTAATATGAATGAATTTTATGAAAACAAATAAAAATTATTTAAAAATGGGTTTTTGAATTCTAAAATATTGTCATAATATTATTAAATAAATACTATATAATAATTTGATATTTTATTGACACTGTGGAGGGGTGCTACTATACTCTATTCTAACACCCAAATATTTTATTGTGGTAGTTATAAATAATCATTTTCCAAGACCCAGGTATTAGAAATGGAATCTTATATCATGTCAACATCTCTTTTAATCATTTTTTTCATAATGGAGTAGTTTTGATGTGATGGTTTGGCACTTATAGACTTGTTGGTGTTTTTCATGAATTGTTGTATAATTAGTTTTTCCATGTATTTTATGGATATTATATTAATATTATTTTTATGATATTAAATATGGTGGTATGAATAGTTTTTATTTAGATGATTAATTTTTACTCATTATTATTGCACCTCATCAATTTAATGAGTGATATTTAGTGTCTAGTCTAGATAACAATGGCTAGTCTAGTTAACTAGTGTTGTTTCAATTAAAAATGGTGTCATAGGTATTCTCATTATTGAATGTGTTATCACTCTATATGTATGGATCTATGTATTTGAGAATATTTTTGTTAGTCATTTGGAAATTAAGGTAGTATGTGCTTTAGGGATCATTTCCATCTCACTTCCATGTTTGAAATTTGGTTACCATAGGTGGTCGGATGGTTTTTATTAGTATTTAGACATGGTGTTTGAGGTCATTTTAATGAAATAAATTGTATTATTACTTAATTTAACTTATCACTTATTAGATAATGACCTTATATTTTATTATATGAAGATTTTATTATATTTTGAATGATTTTAGGAAATGACATAATTCATGATGATGGTCCTATGATTTTTTAACATCATTGTAAGATGAGTGGTTATAGAATTTTTGTTGATAGTTGATTCCTCCAAAATTTGATATTAAAAATATTAGGGAAGAATTTCAAATATATGAACTATATGAGAATCCTATTGTGGACCCTTATTTGGTTGAAGCAGACATCTTTTCAATTATGAATCTATATCATGTTGTATTCGGGATCCCCAAATGATCAATGGATCCTGGATTTGAATTTAATTGGAACAATCTACATCTATTAAGTGTTGAAATGGGAGAAAAAAATATAATTAATTTCATGGTTGGATTAATAGTAGATTAGATTCATGAATATTACTCACGAATCTAAGTTTTTTTTTAATGTACATGAATGAGTGGCTATGAGGGAAATGGTGGAACCCAAATATGAATGAAAATTTTCCTTGGGATCTCACTTAATAAAATTTCAAGAAAATATTTATTCAAATTCATGTCGATATGATATTACATAAAGTGAAGAACCAATAATTTATATTCATTTATAAAGGGCTGTAATCATTTTTAGGGAATTCCAACCATTTTATTAATGTTGTGTATCTGGAATTGGAGCATGTCACAAATGAGTTATGAATGGCTAGAAGGTTTCTATTGGGATTAAGACTAAAGATTTATTTGATATTGATTCTCATGTATCTTTCAAAATTTATACAAGTAGTCGATAATGAAAATTTAAATAAGTATTAAATATCTTAACAGAATGTTTACAAGGGATCTTCAGTTGGTTTTGTTTTTAGGCATTGTATATCTTATGGCTATAAAATGAAGGAAAATGATAGTTCAGTTTTTATTTGGATCAGTTGTAGGTTATTAGTAGAATATGATCAATAATTATTTTATTTATTTGGATTTAGTGTTCATACCATACATTAATATACACAGGTTCCTATTAAGTTTCCTTATTTTATTATTATTAGGCCATCAGAATCATCTATGTGAAAGGATATCGTAGGGAAGTAAGGCCATATCAACTCTATGTAGGGGTTCCTAGGCTCATACTTATGAATCATTGAATATGAGTCCAAATCATCCGGGAAAGTGGTTTTTCATGAGTTAAATACCATACATCATAATGTAACAGAGTATGCACAAGAAGAATTTGAATTATATCCACATACTAATAGATGTTTTTGGTTTCATTAATCATTAATGGGTATTGACATATTTTGATATTGGTTCTACCAATTTGTTAATATTTACAAATTATTATGAATTTTTTTTATTATATAAGGATCTTATTCCTTTCATCGGGGATCTATCCATTCATTTGAGAAATTTTTCTAAACATGTTTTACAGTGTATTGTGTGTTGAGTGGTGATAAATAACTTCAATTAGTGATAATTTTTAGTTCATGATATTAAAATATCAAACATGATACATGGAATCGATTGGAAGATCTATTTTATGGACATTATAGATGGTAACAATAAAAAATTTTACTTTTCATCTTTAGACAGGGTCATTCATGATTATTTATGGTGGGTGGTTCTATTTATTGGGAAAGGTAGGTCGTATCATTACTTATTCTTTTTTAATCTCATGAAAAATTTTAGAATTGTTTCCCATTTTCAATTAGCTTTTATGGGGCATAAATCTTCATATGGTGGTGTTTTCTCACCCCATGTGATTTCTAGATTATTTTTCATGTTTACTACTATAAAAGGGGTTAATTTTACTGTTGACCTTTTCACATGTACGATGCCCATTTCTATGTCATCTTTTTGAGTAGATCCTATTGAGTTAGTGAAACATACATTCTATGTTTCAGATCTTGAGTTTAAATTATATTTCATCTTATCATGGTACCATGGGAAAAACCAATCCTCATTGGTTAAAACGAAGATGAGAGCCCTATACATTATGTGAATTATCATCTATTAAATCAATTGACCATTACAAACATGTCATTTACAAATGATTTGTGATCTTTTTTACCATATTATAGGTGAATGTTGGTTTTCAAAATTGAAAAATGGTCTAGGTACCACCAAACGAGATTATGATAAATGTATATAACTATGAAATAGATTATGACATGATATATTCATTTTGAGTTTCTGGTCATGACATTCGATCTCTCGAATTACCGGGAGGTATATATGGATTGGAGGAACTAAGTCATTTATTGTAACATCCCAGGTAAATAGAGAATATGAAATTTTAATATTTATTAATATTTGTATATTAATAATTAATTTTACTTTAAAGGGGATGCTATATTCGATGGCATACCTGATACACAACAACATTTTTCTTGGAAATCATGTGTTTCACAAAAATAATATAATATTATTATTTAAAATGGTAGTTGACACCTAGTCGTTGTATTGGAAAGAATAAAAAGAACTAACTAAATATTATTATACATTTTTTTAAATGTTTTTACATTTCTCCAATAAATGTTAGAGGCTTAAAATGTGAATAAATAAAATTTTAAGCATAATTTACTTTAAAATGATGATTTACCACCTTTTAATGGAGAACACTCATTAAATATAGTTTTTCTCACTTTTATATGTTCTATTTGACCAAATAAACCTATTATTTAGAATCAGGACATCAAAATTCACTTTCGGAAAAATTTTGCAATTTTTCTGATAAAAATAAATTTTTGGTGAATAGTGGAAAATACTGTAATTTCATTCAAAACAACCTTTTAAACTATGTTATTAAAATGGTTTTATTATAATTTTAATTTGTTTTAATGTGTAATTATATTATATTTATTCCATTTAATACAATGTTGGACAATGAATTAATTTCACTTGTAAATTGGATATAAACCAGTGTCAATCTTTTGATTTATATTGTTTCATAAAAATAGGCTTTTTGTTTTGACAATGAGAATTAATTTTAAATTAATTAACTCAACATATTTGTTTTGAATTATTTAAAATAGACATTATTTTTTAATTTGGAATATCAAAAATTTCATAGGAATTTTTTTTGGTATTTTTATAATAAACTTCAATTTTTGAGGAAAAGTAAAACCACTAAGTCGTAGATAAAAACTGTCTCTATCATTTAAATGAAATTTTACCACTTCTGTGAATTAAAATTTGGAAATATAACATACATAGCTATTATTTTTATGTAAAATTATATTTAATAAGATGAAAATAATTTTTTGTGAATAGAAATCTTTTGAATTTTATTTACCGCGGTTAAAGATAAATAGATTATGTCAAGACAAAAAAATATTATAATAATATAAAATTACATTAAAACATCTTCTAAACCTATTATATAAGTCATGTATGACCATGGGAATCTATTGGCCGATTTTGGTACCGCATGGAGCAACTTGGGAGTGATAATGAACCTTTAGATTAATTAATTTAAAGTAAAGATAAATATGAAACAAACAGATATAATTTAGTAAATAAATTTTTACATGGTGTTATATGAGTCATATATTTGAATATAAATTTTCATTGGAAAGCTAAGAATATTTTATAAATCATGGTATTTTTTTATAACTTTTATACATAATATAAAGAAAATTACGTATGACACAAAAATGATGCAGTATATACCTCATTAAAAAATGATTTAAATAAATAAGATTATAAATAATAAAACAATATAAAAACATGTCCAATTATTATTGGATGATTTTATTTCAACCATGAGTCACCTTATCTTCAACTTTAATGTGTTTTTTACATTTTGAAAATGAAGATATTTTTAAAATAAAATAACATTTTCAAATATTCCTAAAGACCCTGCTAATAAAAGGACACCAATTCTATATAATTCTTCACAACTCTCATTCCCCTTGGATTGTGAAAACCCTTCCTAAATAATCCCTATAGACCCCCCCTCTTCCAACAATATTCATTAACATAGAAAGAAGGCACTTCAAGAAGTCCTTTTGGTTGAATCCAAACAGGGTTGCCCGATTTAATGGTTATGTACTCTATTAAGTTGTTTTATTTTATTTCCCTTATCCAACCCCATAAACTATTTTTATTCCTTTAATTTATAAAAAAACTAGTAACCTAAATATAGTAGGTTGTTTTTATGAGATGTATTTGGACTACACTTATAAACACTTCCATCTAATAGGTAGTGAACATACTGTTTCTATGGACGACAAACTAACACCTCATGAAATGTGGATTGCTCAATCTTCTTTTACCACCTAATATAGTGTCCATTATTATGGCACTATATATATAAATATTATATTATGTTTATATATTCTTAATTCTTTTGTATTTTTTATTTCTATCATACATTTATTTCTTCCATTATGGGTAATCGTGATAATTTCATTTGACGATGTGCGGACTACCGCCCCATCAAAGTGATATGACTCGTTCATGCCATACGTTGGATGTATGAATGATGGAGTCAATGAAATTATAAATTATATTATAATGGAATTATAATATAAATGTGTATCAATATTTTTTTATTCCATTATATACGATATTGAAATGAAAGTTGTGTTCATGCGTATGTACAGCTTAACGTCTCCATGAACGATACATATCATTTATTACTTAAAAATGTTATGTAATATTATAAATACTTATATATACTAGATATATATGATATATAAATCCTGAAAATAATTCTAGAGACAATGGACTCTTGACAACATGGACAACTTGTAATTATAAGTTGTTCATTTTTTACTCAAGTACCAAATATCTGCAAAATAACATTTATTAACATAAATTATTACATATTTTTTATAACATGAAAATAAGTGATGTAAAAGGTATAATAAAATTTAAATATTTTCTTAACCAAGTATAAATTATCTTATGTTTAATATTCAGGAATAACAAGTAACAAACGAGTCAAGTCGAACATGAGGTAAGGGGTTTCTTATTTCTCTTTTAATTCCTTGAGAATTCCATTTTCACCACTTATTTAATACATGTGGTGTATTTTGTTATGAAATTTGATATATATTATCATGATTCTCTTCATATTCATTTTATTTTGTGATTAATTTGGTTGTTATTAACTTTTTTCATATGAAACTATTGATGAAAATGTGTTAAGGGTTTTTAATCTCAATTTTTATTCCTGTGAGATTCTTTCTATATTATACACTATTTCCTTTTTAGTGGTGTAAGTTCTACCCATGATTGTATTCTTGGTGTAATATATTTAATTTATGGGTCTTTACATCTTCATTTTATGATTCTTCTATCATGGGTCTTATGTTTCGTATGTTACCAAATCAGTAAGGGAATTTAAATTTTCATTTACCACTCATTGGGACTTACGTATACTTAATTGATTATTTTACTCAATGATTTTGTGTAAAATCACTTATTTATTTACTTATATAGAAATTTCAATAATCGTTTTTTGGATATACTTTGGATACACATAATAAATCCATTTATAAAATCTTAATTCATTGATATGAACTTGATAAGAGTAATTTTATCACAATTTCCCTTCATTGAGTTAAAAATCCAAGTCATTGGTGTTGTTTTTACAAAAATCGGTTTTATTGTTCTCTAATTGATTTAAAATACATATCCAATCATATTGAGTGTATTTATATTTGTCACACATTATTATGTAATTGATTTATCCTAAATATAAGGATACTGTTTTTATAAGGGATTTCATTTCAATTTACATTCCATTGAGACTTCATTATTGTTATACACTAATCTACTCTTATATGGTGTATATATTATCCTTTGGAATATTTTATCATGAATCCATTTATTATCATGATATTATAAATGTCTAATTCAATTTTATTCCTTAATTATTTATATTCATGTGTCTCAAATTTTGATAAAAAATCGTTATGTAAAATATCAATTTAAATGTTTAGAAGATAAATCTTATAAATCATTATAATTATTGTCCATGTATTCAGATTGGTTTTAAATTTTTATTTATAAGGACATTAATGTTTTAAAATGATAATTTATTTACAAGGTTCAATGTTTTATGAGGGAATTTTATTAAAAATCACTTTATTAAATGTTTTAAATTGTTTTGAAATTTGTTTTATAAATAATTGATTATGACAATATCTTGAAATGATATGATTGAAATGTGGAAATTTTATATTTCTTTTATTCTTATTTTAACTATTAGGAATATGTAATGGTTCATGGGCATTGTTTATGTATATGGGTGGTTACATGATAAACCTTTTTTGGGTGAGCCCGAGATAGCTCTCCAACGCACTGGGTAACGTGACAGATGTAAACATTAATGTTTTTCCAAATACATTTAGGGTGTTAATGTGATGTGTATTCCATCATAACTACCTATGTTGCTGTGATAACTTCAATGTATGTATTTTTTTGTATGCCATAAGTTACCTTTATGATTATTGATTTCTCTGTGTTATTAAAAAATTATATGATATCATAAGGTATGTTTTGATTGATGAGTATGGTTTCCTTTTTTGTATTTATTGAATGGATAATGTTTCATTTATTTTTTTATATACCTTACTAATATTTATATGCTCATACAATGTTTTTAAATGTTTTTACAGGACTTAAAGATGTATATGATCAAGGATTATATCATGGAAAATCCATGCTTTCAATTACATAGAACATGTCATCACTCTATTTTTTAAGTGATTTTATTTTTTAAATAAATTGGGATTTAAGTAGAAGTGTCTAATTTGTATATATTGAGATGTAATGTAATAGTTATGATGTAATTATCTTAAACTATAAACCTAAAAAGATCCTCAACATAAATTATACACTAATTTATAATTATTTAATGTTTTGGGGTCCGGTCCTTATAGTTGGTATCATAGGTCTGTTTTGATAACTTCAGAGGTAAGGGTGTTCTTTAAGCATAAGTGACCTTACTATAATGGTTAGGATTTTATAAAGAGTCATAGTAATTTTATATAAACTTAATGAGTTAAATATGACATGAATAAGTATATCTTAGTAATTACCCTCCTCATAAGATATTATAATATGATTTTAATGATATACTCACACATAACTTTTTGGTTTAAGTAAAAGGCTAGATATAGTAGGAACCAAAGTAGTAGTGGATGTGAATAAAACTATGATGGTTTCTTGAATGAGAAACTGAATGAAATGTGATCTACCATGATAACTCTTGTGGTTATTCTCAACCAACTATCTAGTGTCATGATTGACCACCTGAACCTTTGTGATTTTTATTAGGAAACGTTATGCGAGAATCAGATTCCCACAAAAGATCTAGTATTAATCATAATTGTAAGTATATTAAAAAAACTATGGGTCAAATATGTGGAAATAAACACATGAGAAAATGTTTCAAAGGGATGGGAAGATGCTATAAATATGGAAGTGACACTCATAAAGCAATAACTAGGAATAGAAAATGGAAGAATCGAGTTGACTCCACAAAATGGAAAAATGTACTTTTTGAGGGATCAATTGAATGCAATAAATGTGTAGTGCATGGTCATTATACATATAGATGACCTATGAAGAAATTTCATGAATGGGATCACCGGGATCATACAAATATATGTTTACTAATACCTAATTCCATTTCAATTGAGGATGAGGAAACTGAAAATGACCAATAAAATGTATGGATTATTTCTTAACTGATGTTTATACATTATTGAATCTTAGGATATAATTAATTATTTTGTTAGTAGGAATGAATTATTTCAGAATAAGTTGATAATAAATGGTTAATGGATCATGAATAATGATTAATGAGTAAGAAATTAACATACAAGGGATTCAAGTGTTATAGTCAATTTTAGGATGGTGAAATGCTTAAAAGTATTACGGCTCTTTTGATGATGAGATTAAATTATAATACATTTTATAGTATGTGTAACCCCGAAGTTTGATATATGAGTTTTTTATTCAATGAATAATTATATTTTCTTTTGTATATATATTAATAAAGAACCATCAGTGTTTATATGATCCTGGAGTTTTTGGAAATTACGTGTTCACACATTTTGGGATGGAAAATGAATGATATTATATAACCTTTATTGTTAAAGAATGTTATTGTTATTTTTAATGATTTTTATCTTTTTTGTGAATTTTATATAATTATACTGGTTTTGAAAAAGGAATTCACACAGACCATGTAACAACCTGTCACATCAGAAAAATATGTGGGAATTAAACCGACAACCAAAGTGCAGCCTGGATTTATCGCCTACCATTGGACAATGTGAAGTCCATAGTAAGTATGAATAATTATTTTTAGTTATATTTTTTTATAAATCAACAATTAATTTTTTTCGGTTATCTATGGAATTGATTAATCTCTTATAGGGAATATGTGATTTTTTTTAATTACTTTTCAATATAAGTCATTAAGAGTAACTGGTGTTTTTTAATGACAAATTTTAAGATTTATCTTGGAATGAAACATGATTAAATCCTTCTGTGATTTGGGTTTCAATGTTATTTTGGACTAATTTTAAGAATTTTATGGAAAAATATTAATTGAATGGTCTTTGATGAACTTTGGATATTTGTTTGACAAATTATGGAGATTAAGAGTAGTTTTTCTTTTTGTAAAACATTATACTTTATGGGATTATATGATCTTCTACTAACCATTTTGGTTTTGGTTAATATCTAAAGTCATGGGAAAAATATATTTCATCTTTTTTGGTTTATTTGATTCTATAGAAGTTGATTATAAAACTTTCAATGGGAACAAGTCATCTTAAATACTCATCGTTTAATTAAAAAATGAGCTTGTGGTATGAATTTTGTAAAGGATGAAAGTATACATGAAAAGTAAGTATGTTTCATTATTGTTTTAGTTAAGATTATATATATATTCCTCAAAATTATGAAAAGCAACATAAAACAAAAACTTTTTTCTGTTATCTTTTCCTACTGTGGAATCAAAGACCGTTTAATCCATCACAAGTTTCTGATTTTCTGGTGTTAACATTCTTCTAATCATGTATTATATCACTTTCCATAAGAATATTATTTTTAGTTTTCTCCTCTAAATACATGTTTTCATGGAATCCTAATTTTTTTTTGTTTGAAGTGACCTTTGTACTTATCTTCCTTTATTTTATAATGATATATTTATTGACACTTTTTCCAATGTTGGACTTTCAATGAGGTTTCCGAGAAAAAATTTAAAATTGTGAGGATGCAATTCCTAAATGGAGAAAGGATGTAACTTCCTAGGTAAATAATGAATACGACTTTTTTATATTTATTCATATTGGTAAATTAATAATTAGTTTTACATTAAAGGGGATGCTATGTTTGATGGCATACCCGATACACAACAACGAGTTTCTTTGAAATCATACGTTACAAAATAGTAATATAATACTATTATTTTAAATGGAAGTTAATGCAAAGTCATTGTATTGGAAGGAATGAACATAACTAACTACAATATGATTATACATGTTTGTTAAATGTTTTTAAAATTATCCAATAAAATTTAGAGGCTGAAAATGTGAATGAATCTAATTTTAAGCATAATTTACTTTAAAAGGAAGACTTACCTCCTTTTAAAAGGAATCCCTCATTAAGTATTGTTTTTTTTACGTTTATATTTTTTATTTGACCAAATAAAATTCTTTTTTAGAATTGGGACATCAAAATTTCCTTTGGAAAAAATTTATGTATTTTTATGAAAAATTTCATTTTTTTATAAACAGTGTAAAATATGTATTTTAATTCAAAAATACTTTTTATTTAATTTATTTATATGGTTATTTATATTATTAATTGGTTTTAAAGTTTAATTAGATTATATTTTTACTATTTAATCTAATGATTATCATTGTAATTAATTTCACTTTGAAATTGGACATAAACAAGTGTCAATCTTTTCATGGATACTGTTTCTCAAAAACTCGCTATTTGTTTTGACTACGAGAATTAGTAATAAATTATTTAATACAACTTATATGTTTTGAATTTATTAAAATATAAATTATTATTGAATTCAGAATATCAAATATATCTTAGGTAGAATTTTTGGTAATTTTCTGGAAAACCTGAATTTTTGATAAATAGTGAAACCACTAAGTGTTAGTTAAAAAACTGACCTTTTTCATTTAAATGAAATTTTATCTCTTATGTGCATTTAATTTTTAAAATCTGACATATATGGTTGTTATTATAAAGTAAAATGTGGTTCAAAAATATAACAATAATTTTTGGTGAATAACACGTTTTGACTTTTATTTACTGCGGTTAAAGGTAAATTTTGTAATTCAAGGTAAAAAGAATATTATAATTATAAAAAATTAGAGTAACACTTGTTTTAACCATATTAGATGTGATATGGATGACCCTGGGCATCCTTAGGCCAATTATGGGACCCCATGGTGATAATTTGGACTAATAATGACACTTTAGATTAATTAATTTAAACTAATGACAAAAATGATACCAACAAATATCTTTAAGTAAATCATTTTTTACATGGGGATATATGATTTATATTTTCCAATATAAAAATTCATTGTAATTCTATAAATATTTCCTACATCATGATATTTTTTTATAATCTTTAGAAACCAAATAAATAAAATTATTTAGGATACAAAAATGATGCCGTATTTACCTCATTAATAAATTTTATAAATAAATTAGATTATAAATATTAAAACAATATTCAAAACAAGTCCAATTCTTTTTGATGATTTTACTTCGACCATGAGTGACCTTATCTTTGAAATTAATTTTTTTTCAACTTTTTTAAATAGATGATAAGTTTATAATAAAATATCATTTTCAAACATTCTTGAAGAGCCCCTCCTCCCCCATGTAAATGGACACCACTTATACCCATTCCTCACACCTCTCAGGACCCTTGAATCATCCAAAAACTGCCCAAATAATCATTAAAGATCTATCTATTCCACATATAATCCTAAAATATTACATAAGACACTTCCAGAATTATTGTTTGTTCAAACTAATGGGAGTTTTCCGATTTAAAGGTAGTGTCTTCTGTTAAGGTTTATTGTTTTATTTTCCATCTCCAGCCCCATAGATGATTTTTATTCCTTTTATTTTATAACAACACCAGTATCCTAAATAAAATAGGTTGTTTTATGAGAATTATTCTTACTACACTTACACACACCTCCATCTAATTGGTTACAAACATACTGTTTATGTGGACGACAAACTAACGCCTCATGAAATGATGATTGTTCAATATTCTCCTACCACATCTTATGTTGTCCATTATGATGGAATTGTATTTATATATGACATATATTATTTTTATTTATTCATTATTTTTTGGTATTTTTCATTTATATCATGCCATTATGGTTTCCATTATGGGTAAAGGCGATAATTTCATTTGAGGAAGTGTGGACTATCGTCCCCTCAAAGTGATATGACTCATTCATGCCATACGTGGGACGTATAAAGGATGGAGTTAATGAAATTATATATTATACATTACTGGAATTATTATATACCTATTTATCATTTAATTCTCATTCCATTACATACTAAAGATAAATGAAAGTAGCATTCATCCATACGTACAACTTACCATCTCCATGAATGGTGCATTTCATTTCATACCTCTAAATGTTATGTAATATTATAAATACATATATATAATATATATATATATAGGATATATATGATATATCAATAATGAATATCTTTCTGGATATAATGTACTCTTGACCACATGGACAACATGTAATTATAAGCTGCCCATTTTTTACTGAGGTACCAAATATCGACAAAATATCCATTATTTACATAAATGATTACATAATATTTATAACATAGTAATAAGTGCTATAATACGAATAATAAAATTGAAAAAGTTTCTTAATCATTTATAAATTAACTTATGTTCGTTATTCATGTAAAACTCCAAGCTTCTACGGTAAACTTCTCTTTGAATAATGTGATAGTGTGTGTTGTACGCAACATCGAGTTCTAACACACCACAACCAATCAAACTAGCCATTATGAATAGTAATAAATAATTTATTGAATTTTTTAAATTTTATATCTCAAAAAGGACTTCATTTTTGGATTCAGAATATCGAATTTAGCCTAGGGTGAAATTTTTGATCTTTTCGGATAACATTTATATTTTGATGAATAGTGAAAATTACTAAATTTTAATTAAAAACAACTTTTTCAATTGAAATAATTTATGTTGATAAATTATGAATTTCAATGGTTTTAAAGTAAATTTAGATTATATTTTTACCATTTAATACAATTTTGGTCATTTTACATAATTTTAAAATTAAACCGTACATAAACAAGTGTCAATCTTTTGATAATTATTATCTCTTAAAAACACGCTTTTTGTTTTAAAAACGGGAATTAATTTTAAATTAATTTCTGAAACTTCTGTGTTTTGAATTTGGAAAATTGGATTCCATATTTGGAATCAGGATGTTCATATTGTTTAAATAGGTAACATTTATTTTTAGACATTTTGAATAATTACTTCGGTAAATATTTTATTTAGCAAGGTTAAGGGTAAATCCGGTAAATAAGGGTTAAAAAAAATATTATAATAATAACCAATTACACTAAAACGTGTCCTAACCTTATTGGTTGATACATTTACGACCATGGTCATCTTTGGGTCGATTTTGGGACCCTGTGGAGCCACTTGTAAGTGATAATGACACTATATATTAATTAAGTTAAAATAAATACGAAAATGACATAAGCATATATAGTTTAGTAAAAAAAATTTACATAAGGTTATGTATGTTAGATTTTTGACTATAAATATTCATTAGGAATATAAAAATATTTTATATATAATGATATTTTATTTATAATTATTAGACCTTAAATAATTTAATTTATTTATGACACAATGATGATGCAGTAATTACCTAATTAATGAAATATTAGAATAATTGATATTATAAATATCAAAATAAATATAATTTGAGACTTTTTATGAATTAAACTAATTTTATAGGTTAATATGACATGTTAGGATTGATTTAATTAACCTCTTTCGAAGTAATAGCTATTTTATGATTTTTTTAAAAATCAATTATTAAATAGAATCAAAATTCAAATAAAAGAGTTTTTAAAATAAATATTATATTATTAATTGATATTAAATTCCTAAAAATATAAGGATCGGCCAAGAGACATATATCATGATAGGTGTATCATTAATTGACCAATTGGGGGTCCCTTGGATGTATATATTATGTTTATTAACCTTATAATATAAAAATACAAAGAGACATTGTAAAAGTGAAACTAATTAACTAAGAGTTAATACTTAAAGATAAGGTTAATATAGTAACCCAAAACTGTCTAAATTCTATTGGTTGAGTGGTTTTCAACCCATCCCCACCATTAAATTTAAATAATTCACTTTGGAGCCATTAGAAACCGAATATTAATTTATTATAAAATAATATTTCGACCTTTTCCAAAGGTGCCCCCCACCCCTCATATAAAAGGGAACTCTCCCTTCTCATTAATTCACCACTTAAAATAATTTTGGTTCGGCCAAACCCTACCAAATTACTCTCTAAACTTCCCTCAATACATCCTAGAGGCCTTATTTTGATCATAATGCCAATCTACGGAGTGATTTCGATCAAATCAAAAGGAAGAAACCGTAGAAGAGGTAATGTTTTCACCACCCTTTTTCAAATTCATTTCTTCTTCAAATTCTTCTTTCTTTGTTTTTCCCATTCTAAAATATTGAATCAAGTATATCCTATATACTGTAATATTATTATAAATATGGTACAACCATATTCAGTATTCTATCCATCCTTTGAATGACATGTCACCATACATGCGTACGTACGGCTTACCGTCCCCACGTCATGGTGTAATTGTTATTCAATATATTGTTATTTAGATGGATATAATAATGATTTATAATTCATGTAAATAATAAATATAACATGATAATGATTCTGTATATATGATATACCATCAAATTATATATTATTTTAATATCAAAATAATGATATTGTTGCTCGTGCGTACGTACGGACTACCGTCTCCACGAACGCGATGAGATTCATTCTCCATCGTATCCATTCATGTATAATTATCATTTGATGATTTAAAAATAATTTTTAAGGACTTTATATCATTCTAGATATGAATAAGATACATCCTACCCATGAAAAACATGGCTTACGTAACAAAACATATAGAAGAAAATGAGTAAGTTTACACCTGAAACAACGATAATACTAAGATATTATTAACAAATCAATGTTAAAAGATCATTTATGATATCATATAAATGTATATGATTATTTTATAATTTAATAATAATTACTTCACCATTATACATGATTTTAACCTACCCCCAACCAAGGAAAAGTACAAGGTAAGAGTTTATTTCACAATCTCTTCATTATTAGAGGTTGTTTATACGTAATACTCTACTGGGATTTCTATATCATCCACATCCATGTTTCTTAAAAATGTATTTCAAAACATTTTTACCATTTAAAATAATATGGGTTAAAGTCATTTATACCATTTTTTGACTTTTAATAAGAGGTTTATAAAGGAATCTTTCCATCGTTTTCAAAACAAGGTGCTTTATAACCTTTTCAACAAAATTAAGGTAAGAAAGTTTTTTTAACTTATACGGTGGGTGCGGCTATTTTCCACCGTTATAAAATCTTTGAAGCTGCCCTTACAAGATTATAAGAATATTTTCAAAGAAAATGTTATATTTTATAAATATATGACTCTTAAATGATTTCAAAATAAAAAGAGATATTACTCTAAAAAGAGTTTTGATTTCACTTATGTCAGCATCCTTTGATGGATTTTACGCTTATTTGATGTTGATTTATTATGATACAAAACTTCTATATTGTATTGAAGGTTTTGTGATATGTTTGACTGTATATGTTCTATTTTTATACCATTCATGGTTTATGGATGATGTATTTACTTTCCGTATGCTAGTTTTAATACGAATGTTTATGTTATGTTTAAACCTGTTCATATGAGGAATGCATTGGACTTAATGTGTGACGGGTGGAGCCTTCTATAGCTCCTCGATGCATCGGTAAGTCTCATTAGACAAAATAGTGTCTTGGAAAAAGGCCTTGTCAAAATATTATTCGTAGTTTTGGCACGAGGCCTTGGCTATGTGGTTATGATAGCATGGCATTATGCATTCCATCATTATAAAAGTGGTTATTGATATTGCATGTGATTATTCGATTAGTAGAATATCCATGTGAATAAGTAAATAAATTTATTTCATTTTATTTTTTCCATGCTATGTTGAAGTCCAAGTTTAAAAGGATTTTGTTTTAGTTATACATTGCCTTAAATTTTTATGCTTATTTATGAAAGTTTCCGCTTTATTGTTATCCTTTCTGATAATCTGAGCTCACCCCTTTCAATGTTTTATGTTTCCCAGGATGTGAAGAAATAATTTATGAATGACCTGCAGGGATAGTATGTGGGGATATGAGTGTGGACTATGATGAAAATATGTTGTTGTATTTTTCATTTTTATGATGTAGTGTAAGACTCATGAATATATCTAGTGTTTCCAAGGCTACTAAAACAATCTGTCTTTCGAGATTTGATCTTTATTGTGATCATGACAATGTTTTATAATAATTCACCGACTCTGGGTAACTGGGTTCGGGGCATTAGAGTTGGTATCAAATGAAGTTTAGTACAAAACTTGGAAGCTAGATTTAGATAAACCTTGATTAGAGCACATAGATTTAAGATGGACATTGAGGATTAGTATAGAAGTACTTCCTAGAATTTTGGTATTGTAGAGATTTTGAGAGTTTTCCGAGAAATACATATCTGTCTGGATTCGAGAAGGTAGAGGCAGATCTGGCACAGATGTACCTAGGGGTAAAACCTGAAAACACCGCTTTAAGCTAGACTCGAACAGGAACTGGTGCACAACAACGGGACTTACTATAGTTTGGGTTATGAAATTCCGGTGGATATGCATAGGATAACTATAATTTTCTTTAAAAATCATTATGAAGGATTTATGAGTATATAATTCCTCAATGAAAACATTTTTATGATTATGGATTATATCCATATATAGTTCAATTTATGTTAAGTGTTTTATAAGTATGGAATTATGTATTTTGATTCATAAAATGATCTAGTTTATGCCATTGTTTAGAAATGTCTTCTAGTGGATGAAATGGAAACCGTATCATTGCACGCACTCCATGTAGGGATTGCCCTCCTGCTCAAGATAATTATAGTGGAGCTGGTGATGCAACTGGTGCCGATCAGCTAATCACCATACTAGGACAACTCACTCAGGTTATGAATAATAACCTTACCTATATGGAGCACCCTGATACGCAGCATGGAGGATCAATGTTAGATCGATTCATGAGGCAACAACCACCAATGTTCAATGGGAGTAAAAATACCTTAGTAGCTGAGAAATGGATAAATTCCCTAGAGAAAATATTTCAGGATTTTGGGAGTAGTGAAAGGGAAAAAGTTATCATTGTAGTTTTACACCTCACGGGAGATGCTGATCAATGGTGGTCATTGATTCAAAACATGAAGGAAGATAATGAAGTATCAAATATGGAATGAAGGGAGTTCAAAGATCTGTTTTTGGACAAATACTTTCCTCATGACCATTGAGTAGATATGGAAAGGCAATTTTTGAGTCTGAGACAAAAGGAGGATGGGAATGTCACAATGTATGAGGCTAACTTTACAAGGTTAGCAAGGTATGCTGGATATTATATACGTAACCCTATAAGTAATATTGATCATTTATTTGATGGGTTAAAACCATTTCCCCGTAGAGCATTAGTATCACAATCCTTTTCATCATACGAAGATATTGTCTCATGTACTATCAAGACTGAAAAGGAATTCTCTAAGTTTTATGACTTTAAATCAAAGCAAGAGAAGAAGAGATATACTGATCAATCTGGGAATGGAAATAAGGGGAAGAAGGGAAAGGTTGAATATCCATCTTGTGGTAAATGTGGGAAGAAACACCCTGGTACTTGCTTAAAGGGAATGGGTGTCTGTTACAAGTGTGGTGAAAAAGGCCACCAAGCTCGTGATTTCAAAGGGAAGTAGGAAGCTACAAATGTTTAATGCTATAATTGCAGGGAGATATGACATTATGCAAATGAATGTCCTAAGAGTCAAGGGAACTTACATCAGAAAAGGCCAAGGGATCAAGTGTAAAGACTCGTAAAATTCAAGGATATTTTTTTCTTAATTTTCTTTGGGATTTTACAAAAACACAGTTTTTGACGACACCTGATTCCGAGGCCCGGTGTGCCCGGAATCAACTTCCAAAGTTTAGCTCTGGTACGTTCAGTGAACGAACGCGCATGAATTTCTAACTTTTGAGCCGGTGCTTGGAATCAAATTAAGAGGGCACCAATGGAACCGCAGTGTCAGTATTTGCTTATGAACGCCTATTCCAGAGTTGTGTTTACTCGAGAAAAGTTGATAAAAATTGTGGAAGATAAAAATAAAAATTTAACAACAATTTTTATTTTACTCTAATTGTTTACTCCTTTGGATGGAATTTGGGTAACTACCCAACCTCCCTTGGGAGGCTATGTGGGTGGTGGGGCCCACATGAACCCCACCCCTTCATATCCTCTAACCCCCTCAACTCACCATTAATATTGTTAACTTAAGTTAATAACATATGACATTAATGTAGTGAGTTTAATGTGAGTTTTTGAAATTCAAACACTTGAATTTCAAAAGCAATGTTGAGTTAATAAATTAAGTGTGGCTTAATTTATTTTGGGTTAGTTCCCTGGTTGCCTGAGAGGACTTGGGGGAAAAAGAAGGCAAGGAGCTTAGAGATCATCTTCTTCATCTTCGACGAAGAACACGAAGATAGAACGATTCCCAACAAAGAACGCTGAGCCCTCGGAGACCGTTTACCGCGACGCCATAACCGCGAAGCGCCACCCTTCGTTATTCTACCCACATCAAAGGAAGGTAGACAAAGTTCCATCTCGAACAATCTCCATCAACGTCTTCGAATCCTCTTTCCGCGACGTCTCTTTCCGCGACGGTTTCTATGCGACGAATTTCTCCACGACGAAAACCTCGTTCAAGCTGCGCTCGAGGTAGGGGGTTTACATGTTTTCTATACGCGATTCTCTTCTGTCCTTTATCCGCGTCTATTTGGACCGCATGATATCAGTTAATGGGAGGAGGCCGTACCGCACAAACATAGCCGTCCCCCTCATTAATTTTCTTGTTGTTGCGTATTGAATGAAATTGACACGACATCGTCACGACGTGCAGGATCGAGCGTCAAGGATGCGCGAAAACGTCACGCCACGCAGGATCGAGCGGTAAGAATGCGCGATGTCGTCACGTCGCGCAATCAAATTTTTTAAACTCTCATGCGTGGGTATTTGATTGCAAGGTGTTCGTATAATTTATTTTTGATAAATGATACCCTAGTAATTATTCAAACCATGCGTTTATTTTTTTTCCAATTGATAACACCTAACGCGGAGGACGTGGGCCGAACAAACATGGCCCGACAAACCTCCGCAGCTTGTTTGTCGATGTGCGGATCAACGGACGATGACGAAGCAGGACGCTATGGCATTTGAATCCCTTTGCATTGAAGGTTGAGTCCCGGGTGGACTGTTGGCAAAGTCGGCAGGAGAAAAGGACCATCGGAGCGCGTCCGGTGCTCCGCAGAAGGCAGTAGCGGTGGCGCACCACCGGAAGGCTGGCGACGGCGGTTCGCCGCCGGCTTCAATCAGCGGCGGGGGGAGCCGCGCACCCCGCTCCGCGGCTTCCGCTCGGCTGCGCTGGCCGAGCCGCGGCTGGTCGGCCGGGCCCAGCCGGGTCGGACTTGGGTCGGGTCGACCCGGTTCGGGCCGACCCGGGGGGGGGGGGGGGGGGGTGGGGGTCGGGCCGGGTCGGTCCGGGCCCAGACCCCTCGTTTTCAGACCCTCTTTGATATTTTGCCCATATCTTGGGATATGGACCTCCGATCGACGCACCGTCTGTTGAGTAGCGATCCTTGGAACGAGACGGTCGTTTCGGTATATTATACGCAAGGTTTCAGAATACTTTGGGTTCGGCTGGGTTGGTTCGGATACGAAACCAACCGGGTCCTCGGAGCGGAAACACTTATATCTTGAGCTCCGGACGTCCGATTGACGTGCCATCGACTTTGATGGATTCATCTAGGTGAGACAGATCTTTTGGATTACTCCGCGCGAGATTTGGATGCCTTCAGAGTGCGGTTGGTTGGGTTCGCTCACGAAACCAACCGGGCCCCTGGAATGAAAAAGCCAATAACTCACAGACCGGGCGTCCGATTGACGTGCTGTCTGTCTCGTTGAATTCCTCATGATGAGACATAAATTTTGGCATACTTCGCCCAAGTTTTGGTTGCAGTTGGATAGTGTCCGGGTTGGATTGTACCTAAAATCCAACCGGGCCCTTGGAACGGAAAAGCTGTTATCTTTAGACTAGACGTCCGTTTGACGAACCGTCAGCGGCGTTGGTGATCACGTTGAGAAGAGGTCCCTAAGAGTATAACCTATGAGAGTTCGGGGTACAGTTGAGATATGGCCAAGTTGGTTCGCTCAAGAAACCAACCGAGCCCCTAGTACGAAAAGGATAATAACTCACAGACCGGGCATCCGATTGACGTGCTGTCTATTGCGTTGAGACCCCTATGATGAGGCGGTCCCTTGAGATACTTCTTCGTGGGACTTTGTGATACTTGGAGTATCAACCTATATCTCGTGGAGTGGACCCTCCCGGAGATGAGGGTACGGATTACGGAGACCATGTAGCCGGCTGAGACCTGACGACTGCTTGACCGACTCGACTTGGAGTTAGTCGACTAGCCTAGTGGACGGAGCGCCCGACATTTTGAGACTGACCCACGGTGAACGGAGCACCCGGTAGTTGGCCACAGACCCGTGGTACTCGACAGGAGGAGTACCTCTGTAGGCTATTAGGGGGAGCGCCCGATATTTGGTGACAAACACACAGCGGCCGGAGCGCCCGGTAGTTGGCCGCAGACTAGCAGTACTCAACAGGAGGAGTACCTCAGCAGTCTTAGGTTAGTGAGCAATACCTCGGAGTCGTGACAGGACCACTGTACACTCCAGAGACGAAGCTCTTCAGTAGTTACGGTTTTGATAATGAAAATCCTGGTGGTTATCCGTTGATTTCATAATCTTGTGTTTCCTAATGATTGAGATGGGTTACTTGATAACTTAGGTATATGTATGGGCATATAACTAAGAAGAGGTTATCTGTTGAGATCCTCTTGTGGATATTCTTGTTGGATTTAGTGAGACCTTGAGGATCTTGGGGTCCCTACTGAGTATTGTTATACTCACCCCTGCACAGGCGTTGCTTGCACCTCATTGTGTTGGTTGCAGACGACAGACAGCGCAGACAGAGGCAGAGTGTACAAGAACTGGACGGTACCCAGAGGTGGACCTCACGACGAGTCAGTATCTGGAGGTGGACTTCATGGCGAGACGATACTCGGAGGAGGACGACGGGCGAGAGCGTTGTGGACGCTATCTGTACCTACCCTTCAGGTAGGATCCTTGGTGGACGATCCAGGTGCTGCGCTATTTGTACCTACCCCTTAGGTAGGATCCTAGGTGGATGACCCAGGAGCTACTTCCTTTCTTACAGTTGTTTGTCTTTTTCTGTTGTACTTTCGTTCAGTTTTAGCTAAACTTTCTGTTGGGTTTGTATTCTGGCCCATTTTCTTTTTAGCACATTCTTTTGTACTTAGTGTTTTACTTCTGCTTGTACTCTGTGGTGTTTTGTTACTTTTGTAAAGGCAATTCCTTCCCAGTTATCGGGATTTATGCCTTTGGTGCTAGTCGCCAGCCCCTAGCCTATGGAAGGCGGGTTTGGGGTAGTCACGACACGGGCCCCAAGGACTGGTCATGAAAAATTTGTATCAGAGGAGTTCGGTTCTACTGCAGAACTCCGGACTCTGATCTTTTTCTATGTGAAGCAATAATGATAAGGGTACAGAGTGTGGTCTTTAGTTCAGGGAGTCCAGTGTCGGTGCGGCGGCCGACGTATCCGTACACCAGGACCCTGACTACTGATTTCCGACTTTGTACATGAAAACACTGATTGCATGAGTGTTTCCAAAGTATTAAAGTCAGCTCAAACCAGGTCATCTCACCAGGTATAAACGTTGACCGTGTCGCATCTGTTCAGGATGTCTCCACGCAGACAGTCAGTTGGAGTTCCGAGAGAGAGTACTCGATGACGGCTCACCGAGCGACGAGGCTCTAGTGCATGGCCCTTTTTACTATGTTGGCACCCTCGGGTGGTGTACCAGCAGCAGCACCACCTGTTGGGAAGCAGATGCCAACAGCTATACTATCAAACTGTGCACGCTGGCAGAGCATGTTGCATGAGTTCTAGCAGCAGCGGCCTCCGAGGTTACGAGGCGAGACAGATTCCCAGACAGCAGAGCACTGGCTGGGGGCGATTGCCAGAGTTTTTCGCCTAGATGAGACATCAGTATAGTGGATGGTGGACTTGGATACTAGTTTTTTCTAGTGATTGACCATGAGGATGGTCCGCTTAGTGATGAGGCTTCGGTACGTGGACCGATGCCTGAGATAGTGCCTTCGGGTAGTGTGTCAGCTATACATCACTACCTGTTGGTCAGCAGTTACAACCGGTGGTACCAATATGTGACATATGTAGGCTTACTGCCTTATACGTTTTCCAACATCAGATACCCTCAAGTTCCAAGGTCAACCTGACTCACAGACGGTTGAGGACTGTCTTGAGGAGGTAGTAGAGAGTTCTCTAGAGCTTATACAACTTCAGCAGGATGATGTGTCGGTAGCTGAGAATTCATCGAGGCATACCGAACATTCTGGGTACTCAATGAATATGATTCAATCAGTGCTATTTAGCTCAGACCTCTGATCATGGTGTGTTTAAGTACATTCGATCCAACACCTTTTTATTCTATGAAATCATACTCACATTAGGGTGCTAGAGAGAACCTTGAGGTTGAATGTTCGTTGGCTGAACGAATATAGCCAGTGTATGTTAGCAGTGGGAAGAAGCGAACTGGATTCAGTCATAGAGACTTGGACGTGTAAAATGTTTCAAGAAGAGGAAATGTTAAGGACATATGAATCTGCAGAGCTGCGGACATGGAGACAGAGCTAGGAGAGTAGCTTGTGGTGGTGTACATTTCAACATGTTACCATTACCTGCCTTTGTAGTCCCCGCTAGGCTCAAGGAGTTGGGAGCAGGGGAAGAGAGTAGCTGCTTGCGGTCATGGAGTGTGACCAAAAAGGGCTCTAAAGATGATTCGAAGTGCAGACTTTGTCTTCTACTAGCTGCCGTAGCCACAGACATCGAAATGAATCATCCCTTCCTTCCATGAATCTAGTCCCAGACCAAGAGTTTCCGGTTAATCCATTGACTTAACCCTCACGTATGGAGATACCTTTGGGAGGAGACTCGATAGTCACACTTACGCCGACGGCATGATCTAACCCTTGAGGTGAGAGTCTCGGTTGGGACCTCTTGGTGGCAGCGTCGAGGCCTTACGACGTTAGTTTGAGTATGGATTTGGAAATCACTGTTCATACTCAAATTGACGGTATTAGGAAAACATCGGGATGGGTTTTCCTTGGTCGGTGAAATGGAAACCCTGGGCAGCACAAGTTAAACTCGTGCATTAGAGGGTGTACCTGATCATTCTTGAGTTGGCCAACCTTACCCTCATGGCAGCAGGAGTTTTTAATTTCAGTTCTAATCTAAAAAGGGAGACCAGCAGAGTTCGAGGATGGCAACCATGTTCTTATACGGGTCTCATCTCGACGAGGTTTACAGAGATTTAGCCGAGGCAGAGAGATATCTCCGAGGTTCAATGGACCTTTCTAGGTCCCCAAAAGGGTAGGCGAGGTGGTTTACCGCTTCACCCACCCACCTCAGTTGCACCGGGTGCATGACGTCTTCCACGTATCTCAGCTAAGGAGATACGTGCACGTCCCGACACAAATCTTTGACCATGGGGAGCTGGTCTTTGATGATGGGGTGACTTTTGCGGAGGTTCTAGTGGAGATTGAGGTTCGACGGGAGCGAGTACTACGAGGATGGTTGATTCCTCTTGTCCGTTTTCGTAGGCTGCTCAGAAACCTCCAGGTGAGCACATGAGAGCGGAAGGCTCAGATGCATGCTTAGTACCACTTTTGTTTCCCTAGATTGTGTTATAGCTTTACGGGGAATCAATTTCCAAAGTTTCGCTTGGGTACGTTCAGTGAACAAATGAGCAGGAATTTATAACATTTGAACCGGTGCTCGGAATCAAATTCTGAGGGCACCGATGGAACCACAACGCTGGTATTTGCTTATGAATGCCTATCCCGGAGTTGCGTTTACTCGAGAGAAGTTGATAAAAATTGTGGAAGTTAAAAATAAAAATTTAACAACAATTTTTATTTTACTCAGTGTTTAATCCTTTGGATGGAAGTTGGGTAACTACCCAACCTCCCATGGGAGGTTATGAGGGTAGTGGGGCCCACACGAACCCCACCCCTTCATATCCTCTAACCCCCTCAACTCACCATTAATATTGTTAACTTAAGTTAATAACTTATGACATTAATGTAGTGAGTTTAATGTGACTTTTTTAAATTCAAACACTTGAATCTCAAAATCCCTGTTGAGTAAATAAATTAAGTGTGGCTTAATTTATTTTGGGTTAGTTCCCTGGTTTCTTGAGAGGACTTGGGGAAAAAACAAGGCAAGGAGCTTAGAGATCATATTCTTCATATTCGACGAAGAACGCAAAGAACGAACAATTCCCAACGAAGAACCCTGAGCCCTCAGAGACTGTTTACCGCGACGCCATACCCGTGATGGACCACCCTTCGTTCTTCTTCCCAAGTCAAAAGAAAGGGAGACAACGTTCCATCTTGGACAATCTCCATCAACGTCTTCGAATCCTCTTTCCGTGACGTCTCTTTCCGCAACGGTTTCTCTGCGACGAATTTATCCGCGACGAAAACCTCGTTCAAGCCGTGCTCGAGGTAGGGGGTTTACGTGTTTTCTATACGTGATTTTCTTCCATCTTTTATCCGCGTATATTTGGACCGCATGATATCAGTTAACGGGAGGAGGCCGGACCGCACAAACACGGCCGTCCCCCTCCCTTATTATATTTCTTGTTGTTGCGCATCGAATGAAATTGATGTGACATCGTGACGCCACGCGGGGTCGAGCGGCAAGGATGCGCGACATCATCACACCGCGCGGGATCGAGCGACAAGAATGCGCGACTTCGTCACGTCGCGCAATCAAGTTTTTTAAACTCTCGTGCATGGGTATTTGATTGCAAGGTGTTCGTATAATTTATTTTGGATAAATTATACCCTCTTCATGATTAAAACCATGTGTTTATTTTTTGCCAATTGATAGCACCTAACGCGAAGGACACGGGCCTAACAAACACGGCCCGACAACCCTCTGCAGCTTGTTTATCGATGTGCGGATCAACGGACGACAACAAAACAGGACGCTATGGCATTTGAATCACTTCGCAGTGAAGGTCGGGTCCCGGGAGGACCATTGGCAAAGAAGGCAGGAGAAACGGACCACCGGAGCGCGTCCGGTGGTCCGCGGAAGGCGGGGGCGGCGCGCCGCCAGAAGGCTAGCGGCGGCGGTTCGCCGCCGGCTTCAATCAGCGGCAGGGGGGGGGGGGGGGAGCCGCGCACCCCGCTCCGTGGCTTCCGCTCGGCCACGCTGGTCAAGCTGCGACCAGTAGGTTGGGCCTAGACCCCCCGTTTTTAGACCCTTATTGGTATTTTGCCCATATCTTGGGATACGAACCTCCGATCGATGCACCGTCAGTTGCGTAGAAATCCTTGGAATGAGACAGTTGTTTTGGTATATTATACTCAAGGTTTTAGAATACTTTGTGTTCGGTTGGGTTGGTTCGGATACGAAACCAACCAGGCCCTCAGAGCAGAAACGCTCATATCTTGAGCTCCGGACGTCCGATTGATGTGCCATCGACTTTGATGGATTCCTCTAGGTGAGATGAATCTTTTTGCTTACTCCGCTAGAGATTTGGATTCCATCAGAGTGCGGTCAGGTTGGTTCGCTCATGAAACCAACCGGGCCCCTGGAATGAAAAATCCAATAACTCACAGATCGGGCGTCCGATTGACGCACCGTATGTCTTGTTGAATTCATCATGATGTGACAGAACGTTTGGCATACTTCGCCAGAGTTTTTGTTGCTGTTGAATACTATCCGTGTTGTATTGTACCCGAAATCGAACCGGGCCCTTGGAACGAAAAGATGTTATCTTCAGACTGGACGTCCATTTGATGAACCGTCAGCGGCGTTGGTGATCACGTTGAGAAACAGTCTCTATGAGTATACCCTATGAGAGTTCGGGGTACAGTTGAGATACGGCCGGGTTGGTTCGGTCACGAAACCAATCGGCCCCTGAGACAAAAAGGCTAATAACTCACAGACCAGGCGTCCGATTGATGTGCCGTCTGTTTCATTGAGACCCCTATGACGAGGTGGTCCCTTAAGATATTTCTTTGTTGGACTTTGTGATACTTGGAGTATCGACCAGTAGCTCATGGAGCGGACCCTCCCAGAGATGAGCGTACGGAGTATGGCGACCGTGTAGCTGGATGAGACCTGACGACTGCTTGACCGACTCGACTTGGAGTGAGTCGACTAGCCCAGTGGACGGAGCGCTCGGTATTTGGCGAATGACCCATGGCGGACGGAGCACCCGGTAGTTGGCCGCAGACCCGCGGTACTCGACAGGAGGAGTACCTCTGTAGGCTATTAGGGGGAGCGCCCAGTATTTGGCGACATACCCACAGCGGAAGGAGCACTCGGTAGTTGGCCGCAGACCCGCGGTACTCAACAGGAGGAGTACCTCAGCAGTCTTAGGTTAGTGATCAGTAACTCAGAGTCATGACAGGACCACTGTACACTCCAGAGACGGATCTCTTCAGTAGTTATGGT
Organism: Viscum album; assembly: GCA_963277665.1. NCBI lineage: Eukaryota > Viridiplantae > Streptophyta > Magnoliopsida > Santalales > Viscaceae > Viscum > Viscum album. The sequence continues at coordinate 807,474,516 of OY728153.1, forward strand.
TTCGATAATGAAAATCCTGGTTTGAGCTGAGTCAATGATTTTTGTGTTTCCTCACGACTGAGATGGGTCACTTGATAACTTAGGTATATGTATGGGCATATACCTAGGTAGTGGTTATCCGTTGATTTCATAATCTTGTGTTTCTTAATGATTGAGACGGGTTACTTGATAACTTAGGTATATGTATGGGCATATACCTAAGAAGAGGTTATCTGTTGAGATCCTATTTTGGATATTCTTGTTCGATTTAGTGAGTTATTGAGGGTCTTGGGGTCCCTACTGAGTATTGTTATACTCACCCCTGCACAGGATTTGCCCGCACCTCGTTGTGTTGGTTGAGGATGACGGACATCGTAGACAGAGGGCAGGTGTACAAGAACAGGACGGTACCCAGAGGTGGACCTCACGACGAGCAAGTATCTGGAGGTGGACTTCATGGAGAGAAGATACTCGGAGGAGGACGACGGGCGAGAGTGTTGTGAAGGCTATCTGTACTTAAAATTCAGGTAGGATCTGTGGTGGATGATCCAGGAGCTGCGCTATCTGTTCCTACCCTTTATGTAGGATTCGAGGTGGATGACCAAGGAATTTCTTCCTTTCTCCCATTTGTTTGTCTTTTTCTTTTGTACTTTCTTTCAGTTGTAGCTACACTTTCAGTTGGGTTTGTATTTTGGCCCATTTTCTTTTCAGCACTTTCTTTTGTACTTAGTGTTTTACTTCCTCTTGTACTCTATGGTGTTTTGTTACTTTTGTAAAGGCAATGCCTTCCCAGTTATCGGGATTTATGCCTTTGGTGCTAGTCTCCAGCCCCTGGCCTATGGAAGGCGGGCTTTGGGTAGTCACGGCACGGGCCCTGAGGACGGGTCGTGACATCAAGGCCAAGCTTATGCTATCACTACTGCTGAGGTAAAAGCTCTGAAAGACGTGGTGGCAGGTAATTTAATGGTTTCCTCAAGTATAAAAAATGCATTATTTGATTTTGGATCATTGCATTGTTTCATATATTCCCATATTTCTTTGAAAATTAGATATTTCCAATTCGATTTAACAAGGGAGTTTTCAGTTAAAACTCCTAAGGGAAGTATCATTGAAACAAATTTTTGTGAATTAGTCCCCATTAGAGAACATAAATGTTCTTTATCTGCTGATCTCATCGACATACCTATGATTGAGTTTGATATAATCCTCGGTATGGATTGGATTTCAGACTATGATTCGAAGATTTATTGTAAGAAGAAGGAGGTTACAATTTTTGATGATGATGATGATAAGGAACACCATATATTTATAGTAGAATCGTTACCATATAATTCTTTTCTAGATCCCCCCTAGTAGTTCAAATAAATTCCATTATTGGGGAGGAAGAGAATGAAATGTTTGTGGGTGAGGAAAGGAATATCCAAATAGAGGATGTACCTATTGTGAAAGAATATGTAGATGTATTTCTGGAAGATTTACCTGGACATCCTCCAGAATGAGAAATTGAGTTTTCCATTGATTTTATTCTTGGATCAAGGCCTATATTGAAGACCCCTATGGAATTAGTCGAACTAAAGAAAAAACTAGAGGAATCGAGTAATAAAGGATTTATTCAACCTAGTGTTTCTCCATGGGGAGCCCTTATTCTTTAAAAAAAAAGAAAGATGGATCTATGAGGTTATGTATCAACTACAGGGAGATAAATGCTATATCAATAATGAACAAGTATCCCCTACCTCACATTGATGATTTATTTGCCCAACTGCATGGAGATCAATACTTTTGAAAGATTGACCTTCGATCTGGATTCCATCAGTTGTGTGTGAAGATGGAAGACATTCCAAAGACATCATTTCAAACCAGGTACAGGCATTACGAGTTTACAAAAATGGCTTTTGGATTGACTAATACACCCTCGGTATTCATGGATATGATGAATAGAGTTTTCAAGGAATATCTCTATGAATATTTTTTGGTATTTAATGATGATATCTTGGTATACTCCAAAATCTATGAAGATCATGAAAATCACTTGCACATTATCTTGAAGACTCTGAGAAGACATGAATTATATGGGAAGTTTAGCATGTGTGAATTATGGCTTCAGGAGATTTCATTTCTTGGCCATATTTTCTCTAAATATGGAATCTCTATTGATCCTTCTAAGACCAAGGCAATCCATGAATGGCCAGTACCTACGAGTATAAATGAGGTACGTAGTTTTATTGGTTTAGCAGGTTATTATCGATGTTTCGTCCAGAATCTTTCCCGATTAGCTAACCCATTAACGAAGCTCACACGTAATGGGGTTAAAGTTGTTTGGAAAAAAGAGTGTGAATAATGTTTTGAAGAACTAAATAGAATATTAGTCAATGTTACTATATTAACTCTACCATCGGGGAATGATGCGTTTATTATTTATAGTGATGCATCGAAGAAAGGACATGGTTGTGTCCTTATGCAGAATGATAGGGTTATTTCCTATCCATCACGACAGTTGAAAACTCATGAACAAAACTATCCTACACATGATCTCGAGTTATCAGCTGTGATCTTTGATTTGAATATATGGAGGCACTACCTCTATGGTGAAAAATGTGAGATTTATACTGATCACAAGAGTTTGAAGTATATTTTCTCACAAAAAGAACTCAACATGAGGCAAAGGAGACGACTTGAATTACTCAAGGATTATGATTGTACGATACACTACCACCCGGGGAAAGAAAACAAGTTGGAAGATTATTTGAGCAGAAAAGATCATGGAGTTTTGAACAAAATGAGAACTGAAAGGGATCCAATTTTCATGGATCTAGTGAAGATGGACATGAGAATAACCAGGGAAGGTGAAACATCAATGCTTTTTCAAATGGTTTCCTAACCGTATTTACTAGAAAGGATTAAGAGTTTTCAGACCGACTATGAAGAATTTCAAATGAAAATTAAAGCTGTGAATGATGGGAGATTGAGAGACTTTTTGTATGAAGATGGAATTTTGAAATTCGAGAAGAGACTTTGTGTTCTTGATATTCCTGATCTAAAGAGAGAATTGCTGGATGATGCTCATAGTTCCAATTTCTCTATACACCCTGGGAGAACATAAATGTATATAGATTTGATGGAACATTTTTGGTGGGACAACATGAAGAGGGAAATTGATGATTTTGTGTCAAGATGTATGGTTTTTCAACAAGTGAAAGCTGGAAGGAAATAACCTAGAGGATTCATGCAACCTCTTCCCATACCAGAGTGGAAATGAGACAATATTACAATGGACTTTGTCATGGGGCTACCAAAGACTCCTAGAAGGAACGATGAAATATGGGTTATTGTTGATCGTCTTACCAAGTCAGCACATTTTCTTACTATAAGAGAAGATCTACCACTGGAATGTCTAGCAAGACTATATATTAATGAAGTTGTGGGACTTCATGGAGTACCCCTATTGATTGTTTCTGATCGCGATCCCTGTTTTACTTCAAGATTCTGGAAGAGTCTTCAAAGATCCCTGGATACTGAACTTAATTTGTGCACTTCCTACCACCCTCAGACAGAAGGACAATCAGAATGGACTATTCAAACCTTAGAAGACATTTTGAGATCTTGCTCAGTTGACTTTCAGGGTATGTGGGATCAATATTTACCTTTGGTAGAATTTTACGATAACAATAGCTTCCATTCGAGTATTTTGATGGCACCATATGAAGCGTTATATGGAAAGAGATGTCGCACACCAACCTGTTGGGATGATGTTGGTGAAAGAAAACTTGTAGGTCCAGAACTGGTGGAGAAAATGATGGAAAAGGTGAAGGTAATCCAAAATCACATCAAAGCAGCTGAAAGTAGGTAGAAGAGCTATGCCAATAATCGGAGGAAGGATTTGAAATTTCAAGTCGGTGATCATGTTTTCCTGAAGGTATCTCCATGGATGGGAGTCATACATTTTGGTAAGAAAGGTAAATTGAGTCCCAGGTACATCGGACCTTTTGAAATTCTAGAACGAATTGGGGATGTAGCTTACCGATTGGCAATACCGCCAAGTCTATCCAATGTTCACGATGTGTTCCACGTATATCTGTTGAGGAAATACATGCCTGAACCAACACATGTAGTCACTTATGAACAATTAGAATTGGAAACCGATCTGTCTTATTGTGAAGAGCCCGTCAGGATTCTTGATACGAGAGAACAAGTACTGAGAAACCTGATGACTCGTCTGGTAAAAGTCTTGTGGAGAAACCATTAGATGGAAGATGCAACGTGGGATCCCGAGCAACTTAGGATGAAGAACCACCTGAGTATTTTCATGTGGTAGTATTCTATAAATTTTTAGGACAAAATGTTTTGAATAATGGGATAATGTAACACCCCATGCTTCTATGGTACGCTTCTCTTTGAATAATGCGATAGCGTCTGTTGTATGCAACATCGAGTTCTAACACACCACAACCAATCAAACTAGCCATTATGAATATTAATACCTAGTTTTTGAAATTTTATAAATTTTATCTCTCAAAATGGACTTCATTTTTGGATTCGGAATATCAAATTTAGACTAGGGTGACATTTTGGAACTTTTCGGATAACATTTATATTTTGATGAATAGTGAAAATTACTAAATTTTAATTAAAAACAACTTTTTCAATAGAAATAATTTATATTTATAAATTATGAATTTTTGTGGTTTTAATGTATATTTATAATATAATTTTACCATTTAATGCAATGTTGGTCACTCTACATAATTTTACAATTAAACGAAACATAAACAAGTGTCAATATTTTGATAATTATTATCACTTAAAAACACGCTTTTTGTTTTAACAATGAGAATTAATTTTAAATTAATTTATGCCACTTATTTGTTTTGAATTTGAAAAATGGATTCCATATTTGGAATCAGGATTTTAATATTGTGTAAATAGGTAACTTTTATTTTTAGACATTTTGAATAATTACTTCGGTAAATATTTTATTTACCATGGTTAAGGGTAAATCCGGTAAATAAGGGTTAAAACAATTATTATAATAATAACAAATTACCCTAAAATGTGTCCTAAACTTATTTGTTGATACATTTACGACCGTGGGAATCTTTGGGACGATTTGTCGACCCCATGGAGCTACTTGTAAGGGCCAATGACACATTATATTAATTATGATAAAATAAATACAAAAATGACATAAGCATATATCTTTTAGAAAAACAATTTTTACATAGGGTTATATATGTTGGATTTTCGAATATAAACATTCATTAGAAAGGAAAACATATTTCCTACATAATTATATTTTATTTATAAATTTTAGACATTAAATAATTTAATTTATATATGACACAATGATGATGCAGCAATTACCTAATTAATGAAAAATTTGAATAATTGATATTATTAATACCCAAATAAATATAATTTGAAACTTTTTATGAATTAAACTAATTTTATAGGTTAATATGACATGTTATTATTGATTTAATTAACTTTTTGCAAAGTAATAATTCTGTTATAAGTTTTACAAAAATCAATTATTGAATAGTGTCAAAACTGACATAAAAGAGTTTTTAACACATATATTATATTATTAATTGATATTAAATTCCTAAAAATCTAAGGATCGGCCATGTGACTTATACCATGATAGGTGTATTATTAATGGACCAATTGGGGGAACTTGGATCAATATAGTATGTTTATTAACCATATAATATAAAAATACCAAGAGACATTGTAAAAGTGAACCTAATTAACTAAGAGTTAATACTTAATGATAATGTTAATATAGTAACCCAAACCTGTCTAAATTATATTGGTTGAGTGGTTTTAGACCCATACCTACCTTAACCTTTAAATAATCCACTTTGGAGCCATTAGAAACCGAATATGAGTTTATTATAAAATAATATTTCTAGCTTTTCCAAAGGTGCCCCTCAACCCGCTTATAAAAGGGCACTCTCCCTTCTCATTAATTCACACCTTGAAAACCTTTTGGTTCGGCCAAACCCTGACCAAATACTCTCTAAACTTCTTTCACTACAACCAAGAGGCCTTAGTTTTATCCTAAAGCCAACCTAATGAGCCCTTATGATCAAATCAAAAGGAAGAACCCGAATAAGAGGTAATGTTTTCACCACCCTTTTTCGAATTCATTTCTTCTTCAACTTTTTCTTTATTTGTTTTTCCAATTCTAAAATAATTAATCCAGTATATCCTATATAATGTAAAATTATTATAAATATGGTACAACCATATTCAGTATTTTATCCATCCTTTGAATGACATGTCACCATACGTGCATACGTACGACTTACCGTCTCCACGTCGTGGTGTAATTGTTATTCAATATATTATTATTTGAATGAGTATAATAATGACTTATAATTCATGTAAATAATAAATATAACATGATAAGTATTCTTTATATATGACATACCATCCAATTATATATTATTTTATTATCAAAAGATTGATATTGTCACTCGTGCGAACGTACGGACTACCGTCTCCACGAACGTGATGAGATTCATTCTCCATCGTATCCATTCAAGTATAATTATCATTTTATGATTTAAAAATAATGTTTATGTAATTGATATCATTATGGATATAAATAATATACAACCTATCAATGACAAACATGGCTTACGCAACAAAACATATAAAAGAAAACGAGTAAGTTAACACCCGAAACAACGATAATACTAAGATATTATTAACAAATCAATGTTAGAAGATCATATATGATATCATATTAATGTATATGATTCTTTTAAAATTTAATAACAATTAATTCACCATTATATAGGGTGTTAACCTACACACAACCAAGGAAAAGTACAAGGTAAGGGTTTATTTTACAATCTCTTCATTATCCGAGGTTGTTTATACGTAATAATCTACTGGGATTTCTTTATCACCACATCCATGTTTCTTAAAAATGTATTTCAAAACATTTTTACCATTTACAAGAATATGGGTTAAATTCATTTATACCCTTGTTTTACTTTTAATAAGAGGTTTATAAAGGAATCTTACCGTCGTTTTCTAAACAAGGTGCTTTTTATCCTTTTCGACAGAATTAAGGTAAGAATGTTTTTTTAACTTATACGGCGGGTGTGGCTATTTTCCGCCATTATAAAATATTTGATTCTTCCCTTACAAGATTATAAAAATATTTTCACTGAAAATGATATATTTTATAAATATATGACTCTTAAATTATTTCAAAATAAAAAGAGATATTACTCTAAAAAGAGTTTTGATTTCATCTATGTCAACCTCCTTTGATAGATTTTATGTTTATTTGAAGTTGATTTATTATGATACAAAACTTCTATATTGTATTGAAGGTTTTGTGATATGTTTGACTGTGGATGTGCTATTTTTATACCATTCATGGTTTATGGACGAAGTATTTACATTTCGTATGCTATTTTTAATACGAATGTTTATGTTATGTTTAAACCTATTCATATGAGGAATGCATTGTACTTAATATGTGATGGGTGGAGCCCGCTATAGCTCCACGATGCATCGGTAGGTCTCATGAGACAAACTAGTTTCTTGGCACAAGGCCTTGACAAAATCTTATTTGTAGTCTTGGCATGAGGCCTTGGCTATGTGGTTATGATAGTCTGGCATTATGCATTCCATCATTATGAAAGTGGTTATTGATATTGCATGTGATTATTCTATTAGTAGAACATCCATGTGAATAAGTAAATGAAATTATTTCATTTTATTTTTGCCATTCTACGTTAAATTCCAAGTTTAAAAGGCTTTTTTTAGTTATACATTTCCTTAAATGTTTATTCTTATTTATGAAATTTTCCGCTTTATTGTTATCCTTACTGAGCATCTGAGCTCACCCCTTTAAATGTTTTATTTTTCCCAGGATGTGAAGAAGTAATTTATGAATGACCTGCGGGGATAATATATGGGGATATGAGTGTGGACTATGATGAAAATATGTTGTTGTAGTTTTCATTTTTCTGATGCAATTTAAGACTTATGAATATATATAGTGTTTACAAGGCTACAAAACCAATCGGTCTTTTGAGATTTGATCTTTATTGTGATCATTTCAGTGTTCTGTAATAATGCACCGAATCTAGGTAACTGGGTTCGGGGCGTTACAATTTAGTATGAACAGGGAACTAATGAGAAATGTCGAACACAAGGTAAGGGGTTTCTTATCTCAATTTTAATTCAATGATATTTCCATTGTTCACCCCTTATTTATTGAATAAAGTGTATTGTGTAATGATAGTTGATATATATTATAATGATTCTATTTATATTCATGGTATTCTATGATTAATTTTGTGGTTATTATCTTTTTTTCATACGACTCGATTGATTACAACATGGTATGGGTCTTTAATCTCACTTTTTATTCCCATGAGATTCATGCCATGTTATCTAATATTTAATTTTCTCTTGGGTACATACTACCCATGATTGTATTCTTGGTGTAATATAAGTTAATTTATTTTTATTTACTTATTCATTGTGTGATTCTTTTTTAATGGGGTGTATGTTTCGTAAGTTACCAAATCTGTAAGGGAATTTCAAATTTCAATTTCTACTCATTGTGATTTACGCATACTTCATTGATTATTTTACTCCAAGATTATGTGTAAAATCTCTATTTATTTACTTCTGTAGTAATTTACAACCCCTTGGTGTGGATATAATTCTGATACACACAATCAATCCACTGATAAATTCTCAAGTCATCGATATGATTTGATATGAGTAATTTTTACTCAATTTTCATTCGTTCTGTTAAACATCCATGTTATTGGTGTTGTTTTAAAAAAAAATTTGTGTGAATGTTATATGATTTATTTACACTAAATATCCAATCATATTTAGTTTATTTATATTTTTCATACATTATAATGTAATTTATTTATCCTTAATCTAAAGCTATAGTTTTTATATGGGATTTTGTATCAATTTACATTTCTATTGAGAGTTCAATGTTGTTATGCACCAATTCACTCTTATATGATTTATATACTATATTTTTGGATTATTATATCATGAATCCATTTATTATAAGTTTATTATTATGTTATGATTCAATGTAAATTCTTAATTATATGTATTCAAGAGTGTCTCATTTTGTTAAAAACCCTTTAACTAAAATATCATTTCAAATGATTTAAGGATTTATTCTTAAAAATGTTTATCATTAATGTACATGTTTTCAAAATTGTTTTAAGGATTTATTTATATGGACATTAATGTTTTAAGATGATAATTTATTTTTAAGTTTCAAAGTGGTATGGGAAACTTTTATTCAAAAATCCCTTTATGAAATGTTTTAAATGGTCTTGAAAATATTTTACCAATGCATTGATTATGTATATATCTTGTAATGGTATGATTGCAATGTGGAAATGTTATATTTCATTTATTCTTGTTCTATATTTTATTAATATGATATGGTTCTTGGGAATTGATTACATATATGGGTGGTTCCATGATAAACCTAGGGCAGGTGAGTCTAAGATAGCTCTCCAATGCATTGGGTATCGTGACAGAGGTAATCATTTATGTTTTTTCAATGAGATTTAAGGAATATACTGTGATGACTAATATAATTTTACTCCCTACATATCTATTATAGGTAAAATGTATGTATTGGTTTTATACAATAAGTTACCTTTATGATTTATGATTTCTGTTTGTTATTCATAAATTTTATTATTTCAAAATGTATGTTATGATTGAAAAGTATAGTTTCTTGTGTTGTATTTTTTGACTGGATAATGTTTAAATTCCTTATATTATATCCCTTAGAGATATTTTTATGTGAATACCATGTTTTTAAATGTTTTTTCACAGGACTTAAATATGTATCAGTTCAAGGATGTGATCAAGGAAAAGTCATGCTATCTAAAACATGGTAATAATCAGGACTCTATTTTTTTAAGAGTTTTTATTTTGTAAATAAAATGGGAATTGAGTAGAATAGTCTTAATTGTATTTTTTGAGATGTAATGAAATAGTTATGACCTAACTCTCGAAAAACCTAAACCTGAATGGATCCTCAAAGTGAATTATTTATTAATTCAGGATTATGTAATGTTTTATGCCTGTGCCCTTATATATATCATTTAATTGAATCATTTATTTTTGTGTTTTTTTTGATAATTTTGAGTAATAAAATTCATATAAGGATAATATGGAACAATTTTATATCATTATTCTAGAACTAAATAAAATTATTTGGAACTGTATTCATTGAAAATGTGATTTTTGGATCCAATAAGTGAATATTATAGGGAATTTCATATAATAGATGGGAATATTAGTAGTTCCTTTTAATATATAGGTTTTCATGTCCTGTGAGAAACCCATAAATGTTTTTTATATTATGATATTCATAGATTAGTATTGCTACTGTATTCTATTTGGTCATGAATTCTCTATGATAACATATTCAATGTTATTTTAAGCATGTAACTGTTAAATGTTCGAATTGGGAGAGAATTTTGTGAGACACATAGATTATATAATGTTTAGGTGGACTTAATTTTTTTATTCTTCTAGAAAAAAGTTCGTGTTATCAACTTTTATTCTATAACAGGTTTGGAATGTGTCTAAATATAGGGACAAATGTTGGGGGCTTATTTCTATAACTAGGTATTCCCTCTTGAGAAGAACTAACCTATCAATGTTTTTTAGTTGTAAAAAGTAATGAATGAACTCAAAATGTAGCATCACTATATCATTGTTTGGAAATATAAAATGTATTCTATAAATATGTTCTTCAAATGTGTATTTTATTATAGGGACTTGATCATGGGTCAATCAAACTAGGTGAAGTACCTGCATGAATTTTATTTTGATACTGCATAAAACTGGGGAATGGGAATGTGGTTTTAGATGCCTTGATAAAAAAATTACCAATTCAATCCATGATGGAATCAGTGGAAGAGTAGTCTATGCAGATTTTATTTGCCGATATGAGCCTGGGATTGTTATGTGTTGGGGAATATGTTTTATTACATTTTATGAAAGATGAATCATATTTGGATGAGATAGTTTATCCTGAACTGGTGACATTAACTTATTTCCCACACTTCTATAAAATCTATTATTGTGGAGAGAAGTTAGGTGGTTGGTCTTAATAACACATTTCATATTTATGCTATTTAAATAGGAGGTATGTTTTTATATCACTATGGAATGGGTTAATGTATATTTGGAAACTGGACATGTTGGTCCATACACAATAGGGATACAACAATGTTTCACAACCTGAGATGTTGGTATTAGTGGCAGTGGATGTGGTGTTTGGTAGTAGACGTGTATTACAATTTTCTCAATTATCAATAAATTAGAATGGTAATTAGAGACTAGAGTATTTTTTAAAACAACTAACTATTATAGAATATAAGTCGATTGATATTTCGATATAATTATTTAATGGTTATCCATGGAAACCATTTAGATAGGATATGATTTGGGAGATCATAAAAGTATTATGATATGGGATCATTTCTTTGGTATTAATTTGAATACTAAACTAGGATACCTGGGGGACTTGTATGTTCAAGTTATTGGGAGAACTCATCTAATTACCACTATAAATGTTTTTGATAAGGACCCATGGTTTACATCCAGCCTCTCAAAAGGATTGCAGGATGTGATGGGTTCCCATTTGAAATTAATTATGTCATATTATCGATAGATGGATTGACAAACATAAATATCTATCTAGGTTCTTGAGAATATTGTTGGGGATTGTATGGTTGAATTTTGTGGATCATGGGAATAGAATTTTCCATTGCTCAAATTATCTAATAAAATATTATTAGGATCCTATAAACCTTGACTCATTTGATGAGTTATATAGGTAGTTATATAGATCTAGATTGTGCTCGATAGAGCTGTTAGAAGAGTATTCTTTCCCAATTCGTGTTCAAGACTTGATGGAAAATGATAAGTTTAACCAAATTAGGTTTTCAAATCAAATAACCATTACAAATATTATGCAGAAAATAATTATCAGTCACGTGATTTTAATGCTATAGATCATGATTTTCATACATCTTTGTCTCCCATGGGACATCGTCAGTTGGTTCAGTATGGTATATTGGAACCATTATTTATTGTCCCCATTGAGATCATTGATCAACTAGGAATTGTGGAATATGTGTTGTAATTTCAATCCTATTTAACTTCAATCCACAATTTGTTTTATGATCCTTGATAAAGCGGTTTCACCCAGATCATTTTCATATGATTTAATGGAAGGGAATTGATATTGATCCTAATACAACAATTATTGAGAAACATGTTGTGACTATGGATCTCTATGATAAGATACTACAAGGTAAAATAATTCCCATTATCTAATTATTGTGGTAATGTAGTGTTGATTTCAACATCATGTGGTAGAATGGGTTTTTGATGAAAAATAAATGGATATCTCTATTTACATTTTTTAAATCATGATCACATACTTGGGAATAAAATACTTTGTTTTGGGTATATTGTAACATTATGTTAATTTCATATAGGTACCACAGGTCCATTTTATTCCTATAAATTGTTTAGTTTATTATTTGGGATTGTATTTGGGGGTTCTATATAATTATTCAAGACCATTGGGATATGTAATATTGGAAGATTATTAGTTAAAATAATGTGGTTTTTTTTCATGAATCCCGAAACCTAAGGAAGATATATCAGAAGGGGGGACATGGTTATTTAAAACAATGTTTCCACCCCTTCTAATCCATTATAGAGTAGGAATATGGGTTAGATATTGGTTACATTAACAATTTTTCCAAACCATTCTCCACAAACAGGCACTCTATATAAGGTGCACAGTTAAAGAACACGATTAATTGTAATTATGTATCCTACCCCTAAAATCAAGAGTGTCATATTTAATTACATCAATTATTTATTAAAAATATTTAAAACCCATGATTAACCTTAATTTAACCTTTATTTCATCTTATATTTCCATAGTCCTTAATTAGCGGTGTATAGTCATATATCATGGAAATCGTTGAGAATTTCTATTATTCATGATTGATCATCTCAATATATGTGGTGTCCACGGTAAGGAATAACATCTTCTTTATTGATCGCAAATAGATATCATCTATTATTATCTCTATAGATCCAAAAGGGGTTATATATTAAATATATAATTGGTGTAACAGTTGATATATGTATTTCATGTGAATCTTTGACAAGGAGGACCCAATACACTATCTATGATCTCCATTATCAAAGGATAGATAATCAAACTCCATTATTGAAGTAGGTGTTTCTATTAAAAGGGAAAATTGAATGAGTTGCTTATTTTTATATAAAAATTTATTTATGTAATCCATTTAATTGGATAAATATTTTATTTCATTACATTTTATGGATAAATATATGTTATTAATGTTTTATTGGTTTAAAAACATTGTTTTTAAAAACAAGTTTTTAATAAAAATAATTAATGATTGTTTTGGTTAAAAATGTATTATAATATACCAAAGTAGATTGTATTAGAATTGAGAATTTTTACTATTCCAGGATCATTGTTTTGAAATGGATTTTAGAAAACATATCATATTAGGAACCTTGGTTTCATCAAGAATATCCATGTCACACATAGTATGTGTAACTCCAAGAGATGTTTTAAAATATTGATAGAATTTGGTTGGAAACCATATAAATTAGTAAAATTTTATGCCTAGTACATTCTTATTTTATATATAAAACATATTCTAATAGGTTAGGTCCACATATGATGTGTTTTTTCATTTATGGTTTTTCTATCACATGATGGATTTTGTCAGGGATAATTGGTCTTATATTTATTATGTGAGGATGTATCACAATGTTTTATATTATGATTTATTTCATGTATATATGATAAATAACATTACTTATGGTATTTTTTATATATTATGGAATTATCACATATACATTTCATATTACTAGTTGTGTGTATATGAAATAATTTTTTTTAAATTAAGAGAGGTGATTTATAAAGGGTTTGGAATTTTTATAACTATTAGTAAAGCTATTCTTTTTCATATGATAAAATAGTTTCATTATTGTTACCATATATTATGAGGACTCTATAATGGTATCTTTTTTCGAACATATCAAATTCCAATTTGATAAGTTGTAAATATGTTTTTGATGGACTCGATTATAGGGGAGGAAATATTGTATCTTGAATGAATATATTTTTATTATTTCCTTAAAAGTGGAATAGTTAGGTTATGTTGGATGGTTATATAGAGTGTAATATTTAGTTTGATTTCACACATTCATGATTAGTTGGGTTTTAATCTATTTTGGATTTCTTTTATATATCTATTTCATCCACTTTTGACTCTAGTTTTATAGTTAATTTTTTTTCCAATACTTGTTTTGTTATGTAATTTCCCTTCAACATAGTGATGGGCCATGTTGAGTGGAAAGTATTATTATCTTAGGTTCATTTGTAATAATTGTTTTATATCACCTAATAAAATCATATTACATTTATTAACTCATCATAATTTTTTATTTCATAGTCATATAGAAAAAAATTCCTTACTTAAAAATTCCATTAACATATACATTATATAAAGCACCTTCATTATATTACATCATTCTACAAATCAAACACATGTATGTTTATAATATCCCCACAATATAAAAATATATTTTTAATAACTATACATAATAAAGTAATACATATAATTTTTATTTATGTAAATAATATGATAGTCACACAATCTTATTATATTTTTATTTATGATTGATAACGATTAATTTTTTTTTGTTATATGAGTTTTAGAATTTTATTTTTTCCATTAATATATACAAAAAAATCCAACAAATACATTTCTATAACATTATTTATAAACCAAAAACACAACTAGAGTAAAATTGTTAACTCACATATATAAATTTAAGGTATTTTCCTCTGAATGATAATGCAATAATAGTTTGAAATTTTTTACCATCAATATTTTATTTTATATAGTATTTTATTTTAAATTTATTAATCACTCACAAAAATAATAGTTTTATTCTACATATTCATTCAATTTTTTACCACACTCTTATTGTAAATTATGTAGGAAAATCACATGTTCTCCTGTTTTCCTACTCAATATCTGTTACATTCCATGAGGAAATATTTAATAATATATTATCAATCTTACACTTCTTGACAATAATTTGTATAGGTAATTATCTTACAACAACATGATATTTATTTGACGAGAAATTATTTTTTTACTCTTAAATATGAAGTAAAAATAGTTTATTACAATTAATTGTCATTATATATAATAAATATACCAAATAAGTGGGTTCTTCCTCCATGTAGACATTCTCATACACCCTCATGATGGGAATCATTTTTATTTTTTTGCATGCAAATTATAAAATTAATACATACTTTTGAAAAAAAATTATTCAAATAATTGTAAAATCATATGATTAATTTTAGTGTCTCTAAATTTTTTTAATAAATTTAAATATTTTTAATGTCAAAATTCATTTATAAAGGAATTATTTTCATTTTAATGATATTTAATTTGAGTGTCAATAATTTTTGTGTTCAATTATTGACATAATATTATATGGTTATTTCCAATTTCATCATTATTCGTGGATGAAAAATAATTACCATAAATTTAATGTTGATTTCATTATGAATTTAATTTCATTATAATTATATATTAACCAGATAATTGGATGATTTTTTTATTTTTACATTCTTATACAATCCATTGTGATTGTATTTCATTTTAAATATTTCTATAATCTAATATAATATTTAATATCAATTACGGATATTTTTATTGATAACATCATCAGATTTCATAAATTTATCACTCACTACAGTTAAATTTATTTTTTCTAAGTGTTTACGCATATTCACTTCTATAAAATAAAAACAGTCAATGATTCTTTATCATTTATCTACTTTAATCACGATCAAAATTATAATTTTTCATTTTTCATGTGATGATTTTTAATTACAATTTTTTTTTAAAAATCATATAATTATTTTTAAACATTCATAAAAATGTAAGAATGTATGAATAAATAATTATATTCTGTTTTTAAATTAATTATTTACATATATCCCATCCTTGGTTTACTCAAATTTTTAAATTTAATTTTGAAACACCAATTCGAATTTAATAACCTTTATCCTATTTTAAGGATTTTTATTTATTTAAAATCATATCCAATGGAGTGGAATTATATTATATTGATATGTAGTAACAATTTTAAGATATTATTTTATATTTATAACATATTTATTAATATTCATGAATTACATTATATGTTCATCATCTTCCTCGAAATCTATAAGTAACATTTTGGGATGTTATGAATGTTATACTAATTAGTTCAAATCAGTTTCATATAAAAAATGAAATATCAAAATTATATGATTATTCATGTGATGTTAGAAAAATGTAAATACATTATTATTTTTTCATATGCCATTATATAAAAATTATATTATTAATCATGTTTAATATAAAAATATTATATTTATAATCCATTTATCCAAATATTAATTTATACATATATTAAAAGAAATTATTTTTATTTTCAATTCCTTATGAAAATATAAATTGAGATAAATGTATTCTTTGGTAGAAAATTTCACAAAATATTTATAACATATTTATCAGGTTTGTATAAAAAGTATCATTTCCATAATTACCAAACCAATGAAACTTTGTTTAATAACATTAATCAACTTTAAAAATAATTGATTGATCATTTAAAAAGTACAATATCACTTTATTTTTTAAATTATTTAATTGGACTTGATTCTCATCTACCAATTCCTCTTATTAACAATTATATATGTTTATTTTCATCACTCACATCACATGTGTGGATTTTATATTAATGAATTTTAGCATACTGTAGTGGACACTATATCCTTTAATGAATTTAATTATTTTAGTAATTATATTGATCTTATTGGTATTTTTTGTGAAATATTTCAATCATACCACAAATATTTAATCAAAAAATAAAAGTGAAAATTACTTATATCTGGTAGAACCAACGTTATGGATATGTTATAATTTTTCCTCTATGGAAATTTTATACTTTTAAAAAAGGTATTGTTCTTAGTTCACCAAATTCTAACATTCTTTTCCTTTAAAATCAAAGAGAAAAACTCAATATAAAAAACCATTATTCTAATTATAGTCTTAAATAAAAAGAATTGAGAATCCTTATGTAAGAGGGATAATTAATGATATTATCATGTAATTAACTTCCAATTATATTCCATATTTTTTAAATTATCTCTATAGTTAGTGATTCCAAGGGATTCTCTCAACTTTTCATTAAAATTTCCAAAAGGTAAAAAATAATAGAAAAATAAAAAATTACATTTGTGCAGAACTACTATTGATGTAAATATAATAATTTAAAATATTCACAATTCAACTTTATATTTCTATTAATATCTATAATTATAATTATTTTTATGAAATTACACCTATTCAAAGTAAAAACCAAATTATTAAGTTTTATTCTCTTTTTTAAGAAAATATATTTACTCATATTAATACTTGTAAATATTATATTGAGAGTTCATAAAAAAATTAATTTGATTCAAAGGTTTCAAATCTGCACTTTATTGTGAATTTTTTTATAAAAGATAGAAATAATATTATATCTTAAATCCACCAAATTAGTTTCCATTATCTTGTTTTATGTAACATTGTATATCAATTTAACATCCCAAAATCTATTGGTTTATTAAATAGCATTGTTTTAAAATTATAGGTGTTTGAAGGTATCATTATGGTGTTTTAATGGATGAGTGAAGTGTATTTTGGATGGTATTATAGGAAATAGAAAACATAAGGGGTATAAAAATATATGGTGCATATATATTCTATCAGCATTCTTCGCATATGTAAAGTGGGAATAAAATCATTTTCAGAGTAGATGGAATTGAATATTCGAGTCTCATGGGTGAGGCCGCAATGACATATCAAATTGTATTTTGTTAGTTATTTAGGATGGTTTCATAATGTGAGATTATATTGGATAAATCTTGAGCATTAAATATCATTTTTGAAATTCATGTTTTTATGTTTTTTGTAGGAGTTTATTTTTTATATTTTTTTGAAAAAAATATATAGTAGGGAAACAACACTTCTTAGAACATAGTGTGGGGACATGAAATAAAAATTATGTGGTCATGGTGATACTATAAGGAGATAGAGTTTAGTAGGGGTCCTTGTTTTTGTGAGAGTTTAAAAAACATTAATTACTCATTTCTAAACCATATCTCATGCTTTGGTGATATTATAGGCATAAAAAATTAGGGGAATAATTATACTACACGATAGGGGACCTAATAGTGGTTGTAAAAAATTATTTAAATTGGTGAAATATATATATATCCCATAGATATTTTTTTAAGTAAAATTCTTAGTTTGATTGTATATTTTACATGTATCACTGATCATAATCAATATGCTGAATAAATTTCAGAAATCTTATTCTATTTAGGAGCTGTTTGTACATGAAGCCGGGCCTGTTAATGTAAAATTATATAGTATACCATTTAAACCATACCATTAATAAAATATCTAACTAAATTAAATATATATAAATGTTTTAACCATTTTTAAAATTAATATAATGGTTACAATTTTTTTTAAAAATAATATAAGAATCAATTCAAATAGAATGAAATGTTTTGTGAAAGTATTCTATTTTTTAAATTGTAATTTTAACTCACATAGAGAACATGCATTAAATTTACTTTTTAATACTATTAATTTTTTTTTTAAAAAATTTAATTTATTTTAAAATTCATAATAGAAAATTTATCTTAGGTTAAAAATTTGGGATATTTTAGAAAATATTGAATATTAGTGAATTGTTAAAAATATTGATTATTGTAAAAATCAAATTTCATTAAAAAAAATTAATTATTTTAAATGTAAAATTATTTATTTATTTTTATTTAAAGGATAACATGTACTATTAATTTTATTTTATCCACACAATTATTTTTAATGAAAAATTTTTAGGAATTTTTTATAATATTATTTTTGTGATTAAAAACAGTATTTGTATGGAAACTGGTTTATTGTTCCTAATTTTTCATCAATTTAAATAATTAAAAACAATAATGAAGATATATAATTTAATATAAATTTATATATTATATGTTTGTATATTTTAATTTAACTTCATTTCATGAATTTTCATAGACATATATTTTTTTAAATTATCTTATGCATAAAAAATACAGTTAATGAAAACACAGTTTTTCACTGCTTCTATACGTCTAATTTTAGACTTAATTATTCCACATTATTGAGTTTAGTTATTTATAATGAAATAAATATTTTTAATCTATATAATTATTATAATATTATAATGAGAATATTATTGTATGTTTTACTCAATAGTGAAAACTGTGAAAATCCATTAATACAGTTATGGTTTAAATAGGTTTAATGGGGGTTAAAATTAAAAGATAAATGTATATTTTATATTAAAATGTGTCAAACTATAATCAAGTATAAAAATATGAATATTATTTTTCCTATTTTAAAATATAAGGTCATATGGATAAAACTGTAATATGAATTACTTTATCATTTTTATTCTTTTGAATAATTTCAATGTAGTTTCGATAATGATTCCATTCCCCACTCATAAAAGGCCACCCACTAAACTATACTATTCACAAATTAATATAATTTTGAATAATAAAATACAAACAAAAATTATTTTTTATCTTCTATCCCCATGACAAAATCCCCCTTTTTGACCTTATAGCCATCTTAAGAAGTAATTTTTTTGCTAAAAAAGAAGGTTTTATGAAGAAGACATATAATCATAACCAGAGTATTTGAATGTTATAACCTATAACACCTTCTTACAATATTCTTCAATATGGTTGATATAAATAAACAATTACTTAAAGTATACTTTTTTTAATTTTTATTTATCAATTTAAATATGTATCATATTTCATCAAGTTAGAAAAAATCATCATTTGTGTTTACATAATACTACCGTGTTGTAAATAATTTTCATTCATTTTTCATCATCACCACTAATGAATTATTTTTATTATAGACATAAATTATAAATATTATATTTGTAACATAATTATTCTTCTATATTTATATCATGACATATAACTTCATGTTTTCAATTCTGTTGGGTATAAGATGATATCACTTATGTGAACGTGAAACAACCATATCATGAGGTGATGTGATCTATTTTATAGTAATGTTATTCATGTAAGTTAATAAGGATGAAATTAAGTAACCTATGTTACAAAATTATTATTTTAATGTCACATTTACCAATTATTAAATATAATATATGTCGTTATTTGTATCACCACCAGTTTGAGGTATGTGGCCTTTTTTATCCATTTTTAGGCGTTTAATGTTCATGGGATGAGTTGGGAAGAGGTTTGGAGGGTTTCGAATGGTTTTAGATGAGTTTGGAGGCTTTTAAAGTGGTGCACGGATTGATCAGGGTTAGTGGAAACCGTGCAGATTCCCCAACAAACCGTGCAAGGGAGACAGTAGGCTTCGCACGGCCTGCACAAGTTTTGTCAAACTGTGTGAGGAAATTGGGTGAACCCTTGCTCTCAAGGCAGTAGCCTGCACATGGTTAGCGCACGGTTTTCCAAACTATGTGGTCTAACTATGCATCCACATAAAAAATAGGGTTATAAGTTCCAGGATCCCTCAGGTTTAACCTATTTCACTCCAATATTCCTCCCACTCGATAATCACAAGGTATTTTGTCTTCTCATGGGTTAAGGGTTCTCTACTACTTGAATTGGAAGCGTTTCAAAGGGGTTTCAAGGCGGTTTGAAGGAGGTTTCTCCCGGGTAAGTCTTTCCTCTGGTTTCTCTTGTGTTTTCCTCTAGATCTACTTCCCTCTCTTTCTTGGTTTTCTAGATCTACATTTTTTGTGTGTAGGTCTAGGGTTGAGAATGCCTTTTATGTTAATATTAAGGCTTGAGGATGTTAGGGAAAGGGGATCTATAGTGGTTTTGGTGGTCTATTCTCTAGATTTGAGGTGCGGTGGTTTGTGGGTCCATTTCTAGGGAACCGTAAAGGTAGGTAGCTTCTCTCTCAACTCCACCTAGTTAGAGCTAATGGTTTTGGTTACAATTAATTTTTTCTTATTGAAATTAATTGTGTTTGATGTGCTAAAGTGGTTAGAAATCCCTTTTGTGATGTTTTGGGGATTTTTGGGAAAAAGAGGGTTTTGTGGTGAAATGCTATTTTTGTGTGTTTTAAAATGACGATTTTAAAATGGGATGCATTGGGTGATTTGTGGAAATGATTTTTGGAAATTGATTTCTATAAAAAAGGGTTGTTTTATTGATTTTTTTTTCGGCATGGAAAATGGTTCTCAATAAATGGGTGATTTATTGAAGTGGATTGATATGCAATAGAGTTGGTTGATTCCATGTGGTAGTGACCATGGTGGGTTATATGATTGGAATTGGCTTGTTTGAATGTTGTATGGTAGTGGATAGATGTACAACTATAAAAAGGGGATGGATAGTGGACGAAAGGGCCACCATCATGGATAAGTGGATGGGATGTGCCTCTTGGTGTGAATGGGTGAACAGGTTGGACGGAAGTTCCACCATTTGGTTTTTTGGTTTTTGGTGAATTGCTTTGCAAGATGGATATTGTTGTGCTAACATGTAAATTATGAGATGACATGTGGCATGTTTGGTTGGCTTTCACCTAGTAGCTTGAATTGTGTGCGATGTCTTCGTAAGGGCATGTTTGGGCTTATGAAAATGGTTGAACTAGTAATTTAATTTAAATAAACTGTTTTATATAAATATGCTAACGATTTTATCCTAGTGTCTTGTGTAGGGAATCCATTTGGTTAAATCCTACTAAGTTTTAGTACTCACTCCCTGCTTTGGCATGTTGGTGTCTTTGCAGATACCATGTACCGTGACATGGGCAATGGAAAGGCATCAACCTCCATTAGTGGTGCATTGTGATGTCTTGGTAGAGCTTGGAGCATGGAGCTAGGAGTGGAGCTGCGGAGGTGTCATGGCTCGTGGTGCCTTGGTTTTATAGTTTCTGCTTGCAATCCGATGATGGTGGACATGTCTAGTTGTATTGGTTTAGGGTTGTATTTTGGAACAACTTGGTTATTTTCCGGAATACATGTTTGGGTATTTATTTGAAATGAAACATATAGTGGCTGTTAGTGGATGGTTTGTTTGGTTTTGTATTAATGGAAAATCGTTCCCCAACTTGATCTTGAATCCCTCAGCATTTATTACCATCCTTGGGAATCTTGGGAATGTTTCTTAAGGACAATTATCCCTCACCTCCTCCTCATTCCAATGAGGTAGGTGCAGGGTGTTACAAGTGGTATCAGTTTGTTCAGTCATTTGGAGTTGATTCTCAGATTTGGTGTTGACATTCGTTATGTTACATTCCTTGTGTCATTATGGTTGCAAGGCGTAGGATTGTCAGAACATGGAATTTATAGCATAAATGGACGTAGCTAACCCTTTTATGCTGAAATTCAAGTTACTAGGGAGTTGGGTACATAAGTGTTTTGGAGACACTTATAGGCATTGGATATCTCATTGTCGTGGGTGTAGCCAATGAGATGAGCATGGAATGCATGGTTGAAATGACTTCCCACTAGGATGTATAATTCATTGAGGTATAATGATTTATGATGTGATATGAATGTGTGAAATTGTAAAGTAAATAAATTGTTATTTTAAAAATGGTTTGGTTTTAAAAATGGTTAAACGTGGAACGTGTGGAAAATGTGAACTGGTGGAAGGCCTTGTTGAGATAGTGTTGTGTAATGTGATATGAAATGGGATTTCTTGATTTTTACGGAAGTGAGAATCATGGTTGTTTGTATTATGTTTATAGAAATGGCATCTGGTAGGCGTCATAGAGACCAACAAGAGGAGGCTGCTGAGAATGTGGTAGCACCTGAACCTCAGGTGAACCAACAACTAGTGAAAATCATCATGCAAGCTTTCCAAACTGTAGAAAGTGGAAACATAGTGAATGAACCAAGGAATGTGGATCATGCAGTACAATTTTCAATGCATAATCCACCCATCTTCATGGGTGATTCAGAGCCATAGAGGGCAGACACATGGTTGAAATGAATTCACACGATCTTCGAGTTCTTGGGAACACTGGTAGAGTTAAAGGTGAAGTTGGCCATGTATATGTTGAAAGATCATTCCATTCAGTGGTGGGAGTTGATAGTTCAAGCAGGGATAGACCAGGGTATGATGAGGGAAGGATTTGAATAATTGTTTAATAAAAAAATCTACCCATATATGTTCAAAATTCATCACACGACTTATTTCATTAGTTTGAAGCAAGTGTTTATGTCTATGACAGAGTATGCAACTATGTTTATGAATATAGAGCAGTTGGCACCTGAGGTGGCGGGTAGCATTTCATTGAAATAAAGGATCATTGAAGTGGGATTAAGGCAAGAAATCTGTTCAATGATAGCAGTAATGTGTATTGAGGATTACACAGAGATGGTGAATAGTGCCTATGTGGCTGAGCAGGATCTGTTCGGAGCTCAGGGCAGGGGAAGCATGGTGGTACCCATGGGGAATAGTGGGAACTCTAATCCTGAGATGAAGCAGAAGAGGTACACTTATACTCAGGGTGAGAATATGGCATATAATCTGACAGCAGGATCGGTAAATATTCCTCTCAAGCCCTAGAGCAAGATGGTATGCTTTCAGTGTGGTTCTACGAGCCACATCAAGTGGGATTGTATGGCACAACCTCGAGCATGTCCTAATTGTAAACATATGGGGCATCTGCAGCGTTATTGTCAGAATGCTCCAAGGTCGGGTGTGCGTGACACTCCTCAGGGATCATAGACGTCGTATGCTTTGACTGGACAGGGACAATTACACATCCCTCATCAGTAGAGTAAAGTGGGTCATGGTGATTCTAAGAATACCATGTCGCCTCAGTAGAGCAATAAAGAGCAGAGTGGGGCAAGAAAACATGTGTTCGGAGCAGATCAGGTTGTGGTGGATGATCAGTCTAAACTATCCACGGTGCGACGTACTATTCTTTTAAATTCTACCTTGATTCAAGTGTTGATTAATACGGGTGATTCACATTCTTTTATTGATGCACATGTGGATGATTTTCGAGGTTGAAGGGTAGAAAATATGTCCTCAGTTTTGAAACAATAAAATCTTCTGGGTCGAAGAGAGTGTCGAGCCTTTTTGTGTAGAGATTTTTGTATCGTTGTGGGTGAAGTTGAGAATGTGTGGAACTTCTCAATGCTTGAAATGGATGTGTATGATGTAATCCTGGTTATGGATTGGTTGGTGTATTTTAATGCCCACACCAATTTTGATGCGCGAACCGCGACTTTTACGACACCCGATGGCATTAGACATCTCTTTAGAGGAGAGAAGCATGAAAGGATGGGTGAAACGGGTTTGTTTGCACTAGTAGTGAGTACGTTATCGTATCAGTTGGCAATGTTGTCGTTGTAATCAGTAGACGGTGTTGGGCAGTGTTTTCTTCCTGCATTGCTAGATCAGTTCATGGATGTGTTTCTTGATGAATTCTCTAAGTTACCTCCCATAACATAACTGGAGTTTATGATTGATCTCCTTCTAGGGACCAGTCCTATCTCACTTCCGTTTTATGAGATGGCACATACTGAATTACAGGAATTGAAAATCTAGTTGGAAGAGTTTGAAAGCAAAGTGTTTTTTCGACCTAGCTTGTCTCTTTGGGTGGCACCTGTATTTTTTGTGAAAAGGGCGGATGGAAACTTGAGGATCTGTGTTGATTATCATAGATTTCACCATTCTACGATAAAGAATATATATCCACTTCCACGAATTGATGATTCGTTCGACCAGTTAAAGGGATCCCAGTGGTTCTCCATGATGGACCTGAGGTCGGGATATCATCAATTGCGGGTGAGGAAGGAGGATATTCCAAAAACAACATTCATAAGTAGATACAGCCATTATGAATATGTGGTTATTCCCTTTTGTCTAACGAATATGCCAGTGGTGTTTTAAACATTAATGAATCAAATATTTCATAGATATATGGATTCATTCATGGTGGTGCTTGTAGACGATATTCTGGTGTATTCAATGACAAGTGTGGAGCATGAGCAGTACTTGGAGATAGTGTTGGGGATCCTGAGGGATCATCAGTTGTATTCCAAATTTTCAAAGTGTGACTTTTGGATACAGGTAGTTAGTTTTTTGGGACATGTGATTTTTGAAAGAGGTGTTTCAGTTGATCCGGAAAAGATAGAGGCTCTTATCTCCAGGAAAACGCCAAATAATGTGTTTTAAATACGAAGTTTTCTTGGTCTAGCTGGGTATTATTGGTGTTTTGTTCATGATTTTTCACGTTTGGCTTCACCGATGACAGCTTTGACAAGAAGGAATGTTCCATTCCAGTGTAATGAACGATGTATGCAGTGTTTGAAGGAGCTAAAGGGTTGTATTACATCATCACCTATCATTGTTTTTCTAGAATCATGAAAATGGTATGTGGTGTATTGCGATGAATTGTGATCAGGGTTGGGGTGCGTTCTCAGGCTAGGGAATCCGATGGTTGTATATGGATCCTGGCAGTTGATAGTGAATGAGAATAACTACCCAACTCATTATTTGGAGTTGGAAACTGTGGTCCAAGCATTAAAAGTGTGGCATCATTATCTTTTCAGTGAGAAATTCACGTTACATACAGATCATAAGAGTGGAAGCATATTTTATAACAATGGGATTTCAACTTGTGGCAAAGGATATGGATTGAATATCTCCAAATTTTATATTTTTACTTGATGTACAGTCCGGGTAAGGGAAATTAGGTTTCATATTCATTAAGTAGAAAATCATATGACTAGGTTGTGAAACAGGCATCAGACCAGTGGCAGTTGATGATGGTTATTGCATACATGCAATTTGAATGTTAAGAACAGTAAGATAGAGCAATCTTTATTCCAGTTTTGTTGATTCCTGACTTGGTTGGCCTGGTTAGAGAGGCACAAGTATCTAATTCGGAGTGTGTGACCATGGGGTCGAGACTCAATGTTGTGGAGACCATTGAGGGTTGGAAACTGAATGGAGATTTAGTTTTTTGTTATCAGAATCAGATGGTTGTACAAATGTTTTTTCAGGAGGATATTCTCAGGGCGTATCATCATTCTAGGTGGGATGTTCATCCTTGAAATCAGAAAATGTATAAATCATTGAATGCGCAGTTCTGGTGGGATGGTATGAAAAGAAGAGTGGATGAGTTTGTTTCGACAAGCTTGACATGTTAGCAGGTCAAGGCAGAGCATCAGAGGCCAGCAAGAATGTTTCAATCTTTACCAATCCCTGTTTGGATGTGGGAGAATATTGCGATGTATTTCTTAACATCTATCTCAAGAAAGGTTAGAAAGCACAATTCCATCTGGGTTATAGTGGATCGACTAACTACGTCGGCCCATTTCATTCCAATTCGTGAATCTCATACAATGGAGGATCTTTCCAAAATCTTTATCCAGGAGGTGGTAAAGAGGCATGGTGTTCCGGTTTTGATTGTATCAGATAGATATCTGAGGTTTACATATTCTTTCTAGAAATCCTGGCAGCAGGCCCTTGGGACACAGTTGATGATGAGTAGGGCGTATCACACTCAGAAGGATGGTCAACCTGAGAGGACATTACAAACTCTGGAGGATATGATTCGGGCAAGTTTCATGGATTTTGGTGGCTCATGGGATGAGCTCTTGTTGTTGGTTGAGTTATCGTACAATAACAGTTATCAGGCATCCATACAGATTTCTCTGTGTGAAGCATTGTATGGGTGGCCATGTCGTTCTCCACTATGTTGGGTGGAAATAGGTGAGTCCTTGATGGTTAGACCGAGCCTTTTCCAAGAGACTACAGAGAAGATCAAGTTGATCATGATGAGAATAGAGATGGCTCAAATTCATCAGAAATCGTATCTAGATCATTGTCGACAGCCGTTGTCATTTTAGGTGAGTGATCATGTATTCTTGAGGATCTCTCCTAGGTTGGGGCATCGCCGGTTTGGGATGCAGGGAAAGTTATCTCCAATGTATATTTGGACTTTTGAGATTCTTGAGCGGGTTGGTGAGGTGGATTATCATTTGTCTTTTCCACCTATGTTCAGTGCGGTGCACAATGTGTTTCATGTGTGGCAGTTGTAAAAGTATAAGCCGAATCTTTACCATGTGATTCGATGGGATCATGTTGAGCTAAAACCAGATTCATCGTTGGTGCATGTTCCAGTGTGGGTTGTGGATAGGCAAGAGAAGGTCTTGCATGGTAAAATCATTGTTTAGTTCGTGTTTTGTGGCAACACGGTCAGATTCAATAGGAGACTTGGTAGTGGGAGAATGAAATGGTCAGGCAATGGCCCTGAGCACTTTCGACAAATGGAGGGATCACTACTTTCCGAGGATGGAAATTCCAATGATGGGGACAATGTAGAACCACTAGTTTGAGGTATGTGGCAATTTTTTTTATTAATTTTTATGTGTTTGAAGTGCATGAGATAATTTGAGAAGATGTTGGGAGAGTTTGGAATGGTTTTGGATGAGTTTGGAGGCTTTTAAAGGGGTGCACAATTTGAGCACGGTTAGTGGAAACCGTGCAGATTCCCCGGGAAACCGTTAAAGGGAGATTGTAGGCTTCACACGGCCTGCGCATGGTTTACCGAAACATGTGAGGAAACTGTTCAGACCCTTGCTCTCGAGGTAGTAGCATGCGCTTGGTTAGAGCATAGTTTTCCAAACAGTGCGGGCTAACCATGCGGCCACATAACAAATAGGGTTATAAGTTCTGTGCTCCCACATGATTAACCTATTTCACTCCAATATTCCTCCCACTCGATCATCACTCAAAATCATAGGTTCTTAGGGGTTACGGGTGCTCTCCTACTCGATTTGGAAGCGTTTCAAAGGTGTTTTAAGTCGGTTTGAAGGTGGTTTCTCTCGGGTAAGTATCTCCTCTTGTTTCTCTGGTGTTTTCTCCTAGATCTACATCCCTCTCTTTCTTGGTTTTCTAGATCTAAAATTGTTTAGTGTAGAACTAGGGTTTCAGTTTCCATGGATTTTAATATTAAGGCTTGTGGATGTTAGGGAAGGAAGATCTTGATAGGTTTTGGTGGTGCGTTCGCCAGATTTGAGGTGCATTGGCTTGTTGGTCGGTTTCTCAAGAACCCTAATGGTAGGTGGCATCTCTCTCAACTCCACATGGTTTGAGACAATGGTTTTGGTTATAAATAATTTTTTTACTTGAAATTAATTGTGTTTGATGTGAGAAATTGGTTAGAAATCCCTTTGGTGATGTTTTTGGGATTTTTTTGGAAAAAGTGGGTTTTGTGGTGGAATGCTATTTTTGTGGATTTTATAATGAGGATTTTAAAATGGGGTGACTTGGGTGATTAGTGGAATTGATTGATGGAAATGGTTTTCAATAAAAAGGGTTGTTTTAATGAAATGTTGTTTGGAATGGAAAATTGTTTTCAATAAAAGGGGGATTTATTGAAGTGGACTGATATACACTTGAATTGGTTGATTGCATGTGGTTGTGACCTTGGTCGGTTATATGCTTGGCATTGGCTTGTTTGAATATTCTGTGGTAGTGGTGATAAGTACCACTATAAAAATGGGATGGATAGTGGATGGAAGGGCCACTATCAAGGATACGTGGATGGGAAATGCTGCTTGTGTGAATGGGTGAACGGGTTGGATAGAAGTTCCACCGTTTGTTTTTTTTGTTTTTGGTGAATTTCATTGCAAGATGGAAGTTGTTGTGGTAACATGTAAATTATGAGGTGGCTTGGCACATGTTTGTTTGGATTTCCTCCGGTTGACTGGTTTGGGTGTGATGGCATGGTAAGGGCATGTTTGGGATTATGAAAATGGTTTCACTTGTGATTTAATTTATATAAATTGTTTTATATAAATGTGCTATGGTTTTTATCCTACTGGTGTGTGTAGGGATGTAATTTTGGGAAATCCTACTGAGTTTTATTAATCACCTCATGTTGTGCCATGTTGGTGTCTTTGCAGATGTCATGTACCGTGATGTGGGAAAAGTTAAGGCATCAAACTTATTTAGTGGTGTGTTGTGATGTCTTAGTAGAGCATGGAGCTTGGAGCTAGTTGTGGAGCTGTGGATATGTCATGGCTCGTGGTGCTTTAGGTGTTTAGTTTCTTCTTATACTATGATGTTGGTGGACATGTCTAGTTGTATTGGTTTGGGTTTGTATTGTGGAACAACATGGTTGTTTTTGGGAGTACATGTTTTTGTGTTTATTTGACATGCATCATATTGTGTCTGTTAGTGGATAGTTTGGATGGTTTTTTGTTGAGGGAATACCGTTCCCCAACATGATCTTGAAGCCCTCAACATTTATTGCCAGCCTTTGGCGTGTTGGGAACGTCGCTTAAGGCCTAGTAGCCCTCACCGCCTCCTCAAGACAATGAGGGAGGGGTGGGGTGTTACACAATTTCTAACCTTCCCACTCATTTAAAATATTAACATCCTTCATTCATAAATATGGACTACCACCTCCAAAATATGATGTGATTCAAAAGTCATCAACACATTATAAGAATGATATATAAATGTATATTTAATTAAAAAATTTAATTTAAATCTTTTTTTCTTTATTTTATCAAATATTAGATACCTTCTATAATAATGTTCATTCCAAAATTTAATCATTTATCATAATTATATATAGCCTACCATATACATGATTTATTTGTGATACCTTTTTAAAAACCATATATTATGAATGAATTTAAGAGAATAGTAATTTTAAAATTATAAAAAAATATTTATTTACTATTTTTATGTTAATGATTAAATAATTAATTATTTAACCTTTGTAGACATACTGTTGTCATTTTGAAATATCATAATGACTTTCCTCAAAACAGACAATATAGACATAATTAATTAACAATTTAAATATTTAATTAAATGGATATAATTTAAAATATTTATATTTCTATTTTAATAAAAAAGGAATGTATTATCAATAGATCAAATAATTAATATATTCTTCTTATATAGGATGTTTTAACACAAGTGATGGAATTGAGGCATGATGTAAGGGTTTCTCATCTCATATTTATTCCCATGATACATATTCTATTTTTAGAAATATATTTTATTATGTCTTGTATATAGAGAACCAGATGTTATTTCCTGATTATTTAAATTACAATTATTAAATTTATTTAATCCAAATGATGTACAATCTTTCGTGATTTCCTGATCTAGATAATACTAAATCAGTAATGGAAATTTTCATAATTTTGTTAAATAAGGAATATTTTATTTTTAGGCAGAAAATTTATTTTATATTCAACATATTGTGACATATTTTCGTTTAATATAATTAATACTTCATACATAATGGAATTCAGAGTTTTAATTTGAATTATTTCATCCAATGGCATTCGAATTAACTATTTATAAGTGGTTATTAATTTTAATACATAATATATTTTCCTCAAGTTGTATTACATCATCGTAATTATTTATTTTAAATTATTTTGTGCATAAATAAATTTAATTATAATATTTTTCATTTATAAATTTTTTAATATTTATTTCCATGTGATACTCATTACTGATTCATGGATTTATTTTCTGTTCTACATTATGATCACTGTACGGGTTCTCATATCAAATATTTTTCATTAGGAAATATGTTATGTTATAAACCTATATAAATTATTGTCGTTTGTAAACATCCCCATTGAAATTTTATTTCCTTAAAATCATTATGTCTACGATATTAAATTTAATATGTGAATTTATTCCCTGATATTACATACGATTGAAGAGTATCAATGTGGAAAATTTCATATTTTCTAATATACTATTTAATTTTGAATGTATATTCATGAATTTACATTGATTGAAATTATTTTAAAATTGTAGAATAATAAAAATTAAATTTATTATTATATGGTTAATAAGGATATTTTCATGTTATATTAACATTTTCACCCCATTGATGTTTAAAATGATATAATAATTTTTTATTAAAATATGACTTCATATCATACTTATGTCAAAAATCAATTTTCATCAAAATCATTGCTTTATAAAATATTTACCTTAAATTTTTAATATAAATTATAAAATAAATTATTAATAATAAAATTATTTAAAAAAAAACATTTTAAAATGTATTATAGTTATCATTTTATAAATAGGAAACATTTTTACATATACTAAAAAAATGTAATTAAAACATTTATTAATCGTACTTGGAATTAATGTGAATTTTCCTCCATCCAGACCAAATACTATTTTAATGAATCAATTTTATGTTTCCTATTTAATTTTCCAAGAAAAATATTTCAAATTTTTTTTGGAATAATTTATATTTCAATGAAGTTTTTTCAAAATGGAAATCATATTTTCCTCATGAAATGCTCCAAGTGATATATTAAAATCATTTTCCATCTATGATGACATAAATTTATGTTATTCAATGTGAGATAATTATTTTCATCGATAATGTTATAAATTATATTTTAATATTATTTAAATTCAACAATTTTATCAACCCAACTTCTTAATGATTAACCAATGAGGGTATTTAATAATGATACCATCCTCATGAAATCATTAGATGGATTAGAACTATTTCAAATTGATGTCACAGAACATATTCATTTTCCTCGTTTTATTCATTTTTCATAGATATTTTCAGGGAACTAATTCCCTTTCCATAGATAAAAATATTTAGGAAATAATTTATGGTTTTTAGATATATTATTAATTGGATGTTCTGTATATTTTATTCATGAAATAGTTCTTATATTTTATTTTTGATGATGGTTTGTTCTGTTATAAAAATATCAAGAATATTAAAATAGTAAAATAAGAAATATATGGCTTGTTATTTTCTTATAATTGTTATTTCTTTGATAAAATATTTTTGGGTGGTTCTAAGATGAAACATAGATATGTGGCTCCCTGGTAGACATCAAATTCATTTGTTTATCTGGATATGGATGTCGCCTATACTATTTACTCCATCTATAAGTGTGATATCAAGAATATGTTCCAACATAAAATTACATTTTTTATTCAAATTTTAGGTTTATAGTGTTTCCTCTAATCAATATTTTAATCACACAGCTCGTGATTTATATATATGGTAGAATATATCTGTTTTTATGATTATATTCTCTTCTAAAAATTTATTCATCATTGTTTTCTGTGTATAAAAAATCAAAGGTTGTTCTCAAGATATTTTTTGATTTCATATAACTATTATTAAAATATTTTTCTAATTAATGAAATTCAATTTTTAATGTTTATGTTTACCCAAATTGAGATTTTGATGTCACACTTATTTAGTTTAATTTTCCACCAGTTACCAATAATGTTGATAAATGATTTATTTCTAGAAGTGAATTATATGGATGATTGTTATTAAATAATGTGAAACATGAAATTCTATGTTCTGTATAATAATTTTTTTATGTATATTATTTATTGAATAGGTTTTTCAAATTCACTAAAAACAAACATAAAAGTTCCTATGTTATGTATGTGATCCATTATTTCATTTTGATGTAGTTTAGTTTTGGGATGACATTTTTGGTATAAGTAGTGGTTTTAAATTATTATATATATTAAAACAACTATGCTATGTGATCATAAAATTTATGTATACGATTATAGGTATATGAGATTATATTTGACAAAATTTAAATAGTATTAGGAACCCCTTTTTAGGTTTAATGATACAAGATTTTAATGAGATTAATAAAATTTTAGTTGACTATTTATTAGGTTTAGGTATATGTAATTCTTTTGATAAACATAATAAATGACACTACATTTTTTGGAAAGAAATATAATTAATTTTTAAACATTAGGGTTTATATGATTCTGTATATTACAGTGATTATGAGAACAAAAAATACTTATCATATATATAACTATATGACTGAAACTTGAATTTTTGACTACATGATTAATTTTATTTTTGAGGTAGATAAATAATATATTTTAATTTAAGAAAAAAATATTAGATTACCTTTAATGTAATTACACTATTTCATGTTGAGTTTATATGTTTTTTGTGAACATATATTGTTTATTTATAGAATTATTTAGTTTGAATATTGGGTATTACTACCAAATTTTGGAGATTATATTATTATTTTACCATATAATTGATTATTCATTTTGGAATAAATCTAACCATATTCTGTGAATTTTTGGTTTGGGATAATTTTTATGGATAATTGAAATAGTTAATCCCCCCTTATATGGTTGTGTGGACCTATAAAAGAATATTTTAGTATTCCAATAATACAAAAATTAATCATAAATAATTTTTTCATGGATAATGTACAAACATTTTATTGAATTTAATTAAAGAATAAAATTATGATAATCATGTATGTGAATTTTTTAATGATCATATTTTATATTTTAATATATTTCCATAAATATAGTTAAATGATATTGAAACATATTTTTCCCTATAAAAATTATTTCTACTAAAATCAATGATCCTCTTCACTCTTATTAGTTTTTTATTTTTTGTTTTAAAATTTATCATGATAATTGACATATTTGGGTTCAATGATCCTTGACACATTAAATAATTAATTAGGAATTAATATTTTTTTCAAGTCCTTATCTATACATCCCTAATAGTTTCTCCCACATTAGAAACCATTTATTCATTAGTCTAGACGATCATTGTACTTCCCATTCTCATATATCAACAATATGATTTTTTGACTCTATTTAAAATGTGCCTTTTTTATTATTGAAGTATTTTAAAATCTCAATCCATTAACAATCCCCATCATATTAATTTGGGGGGGGGGGAATTATTGATAGGAAGATATAACACTACAATATTTAATAAAAAAATGAACAATTATACAATATCATAATCCACATGTAACATAAACATTAAATAATGGAAAAATATATCTCATTGAATTTAATATCATAAATCGATTATAGTATATATTGCCCTGAGTACAAATGAATGATAATATAGTGTGTTGTTATATCACTGGAATTAAATAGTATGATAAAAAAGGGGTTAAATAAATTTATAAAATTAGATTTTTAAAAGTTTTTGACTAAATTTTAATTATTATCTATTGATTATAAACCCATTTATGAATATTTGTATCTTTTTTTGAAAATAAAAATTTTCTGATAAATAAATATTTTTATAAATGTTGATTTCAACATGCATTTAAAATAGAAAATTTCATTATTTTCTGAATATTTATTTATTTATTTTTTCAAAAAAATTATTTTTGAACTCATATTATCAAAATTATATTAGGTTTCTTTTTTATTTTCCAGAAATTATTAATTTGTCAATGAGTAGTAAAGAATAACATATTTTGGGAAAATGTAATTTCTTTTCAATAATTTACTTAATTAAATTAAAAAATTCTTTTTTTGATTATGATTTCAATTAAAATTAAAATTATTTAATTTTTTTAATCCAGATAATTAAATTTTAAATAAAATAAAGTAAAATTTTATTATAATTTTATTTTTAGGATGTAACAATAATTTTTTTGAAACTCTTTTAAATTTCATAATTTTTCCACATTTTAGTTTATTATAAAAACCACAAACCTATAATTAAAAAAATGAAATTTATACATAATACTTTTATATATGTAATAATGAAATTAATATAATAATTATTAATAATAATATAGTGAATGTAAATGAAATTATTCTTGAAAATTACACATTAAGGAAACTATCTTCTCGTCATGTATGTGGGTTTAATATTGGATTAAAATTTTGAAAATAAGTAAATTTAAATGATTTAAAAAGAATTTAATTTCTTCAATAAAAGAATTTTATAATATATAATATGTTATAGTTATTTTATTCTATTTTATGGTAATAAATATAAAAATATTTTATTGTGGTTAATGTTAAAATGGGTTTATTGGGCGTGAAATTAAAAACGTTAGACTATGTTTATCAATAAAAATTTCAATTATCATATTTTTTTGGAAATATTAGAATATTATACTAATAACTACTTAATATATGTTAACTATTATTAATTTTCATACAAATCAAATTATAGTTTTCACTCTTTTGGTAAATTTTCAATTAATTTCCTTATGGGTTCCATTCCATACATATAGAAGGCTACTCGCTCCTCTGTCAACTTCATAACAAAAATTTCTATTGGGTCACCCAAAAAAATCACTAATTATAACCTGACATCCCTTCCTATGACCTAGTTCCTCGGGTTTTATCATGAATCCATATACAATTAGATATTTGTGTTAGCCATTGGTGGTTTTTTGAAGAAGAGGTTATGTTCTGAACAAATATATTTTAGTTTATTTCTTCTTCACACTCCTTTAAGTCGTCATCAACTATAATGAAATAATGAACCAAATATCATCAACATTTCTTTATTTTTTAATGTTAACTGAATATAAAAAATCCATCTCTTTTTCCATCAAATAAGAAATGAAATTACATTTCTTGTGTTCGATATCCTATAACCACACAAACCAATGAAAATCATATTCATTATCTCCTCTCACAACTTATTTTGAGGATAGATTTAAATATTTTCAATAAATATAAAATGTTTTAATAATATAATACATATATGTCTCATATATCATATACATATTATTCCATTCCATTCCACTTGAGATATTATGATGCCGCTCCTCTATATGGAGAACCACCAACTCACAAACCAAAGTGAATAGTTTTTCACTAAAACATTCAATTGAAGGTGACAATGATAAATTTAATGAATATTTGAGACATAATTAATATAGTAAAGAAACTATATTCATTATGATAATATTATTTATCCTATTCATAGTTACCTTACCACTCACTGAAAAAATATAATTTCATTCATGCATACCTATGGATTACCATATCCATAATATTGAGGGATTCATTTTTCATCACAAAATAAAAGTAAGGATATATTTATTATTATTTAATAAATAATATTTTATTTATTATAATATGATCACTCAATAATTATAATATATTATATACATCATTCCATATTGATCATTTAAATATAAAAACGCTTATCATGCATGGATACATCATAACATCTCTATAATTATAGAAAAGTTAATTTTTGATAAACATAATTAATGGTTGGTTTTAAAATTATAAATCATGTATATATATAAAATATATATAATTATTCATTATATTATGAATAAACCACTACATTGACTTTGGGCACAAACTGAAACCATTTTGAAACAATGAACCAGATGTCCTCAAAACCCAAGATATGGACATAAGTCATTATGTATTTAAATATACCATTGAAATAAAGTAAAAAAATGCTATTATATTATGTTATTAAACAATTAAATTTTTTTTATCAAATAAAAAAATTAATATAATTTTATTATACATGAGTTCCGAACGTGTAACATAAAAGTTGTGATAGAGGTAAGGGTTTCCTATCTCACCATTTGTTTCATCAATACATATAAATAATTAACACAGGTTTTAATTTCGACACAACTATACTAACCATGAATTTATTTTATTATCATTTTCATGAAAAATATTAGTATTTATGAAATAATATTACGTTCTTTCATTCATGATATCTTTATTTATAGATTTGGATTAGAGTAAGTGATATTGAATCACAATCCATAATTAATGCATATTTTAATGTTATACCCCCAATAATTATAATATAATGTATTTAAAAACCCTTTATATTAATATAATAAATTATTCATATATAATGGAATTTTATGTTTAAAATTGAATTATTTCATCCAAGGGGACTTGAATTGAATGTTTGCAAATTATAATGAATTTAATAATTCATTTTCATTTCATTTGGTAATATTAATTCTTCATGATATTTGATATTAATAGATTAATTGTGTAATGAATTTAATAATTTTATGTTTTATTTCTAATTATTTATTTGGATTCACATTTGATACATATAATAAATTCATCAATTAATTTCAATTCAATTTTATGCTCTTTAGAAGTGTTCCATGTGACCGATTTTTCTCTGGGGGACATATCTTATGTAGTAAACCTATATCACTACTGAAAAAATGACATATTCCCACAGTTCAAAACCATGGATATTGTAACACCCCGCTCCTACCTCATTGTCTTGAGGAGGAGGTGAGGGATACTTGGCCTTAAGCGATGTTCCCAAGATGCCAAAGGCAAGAAACAAATGCCAAGGGATTCACGATCAAGTTGGGGAACGATTTTC
This sequence comes from Viscum album, assembly GCA_963277665.1. Classification (NCBI taxonomy): domain Eukaryota; kingdom Viridiplantae; phylum Streptophyta; class Magnoliopsida; order Santalales; family Viscaceae; genus Viscum; species Viscum album. The sequence continues at coordinate 807,511,844 of OY728153.1, forward strand.
CTTGAAGACAAAACCAACCAAACCCACAACTAAAGATGCAATTACTTTCAAACACCACCATGTATTTCCAAATAACAACCAAGTTGTTCCACAATACAGCCCAAAAAGAATAAAACCAGACATGTCCACACCACATCACAGTACACTGTGGAAAATAAACAACCAAACACCGCAAGCCATGACACCCCCACAGCTCCACACCAAGCTCCAAGATCCAAGATCCACCAAGGCATCACAATGCTCCAATAAAGGATGGTGATGCCTTAACTTTTCCCAAGTCATGGTACACAACATCTGCGAAGACACCAACTTGAAAGGAAGGGGGTGAGTACTAAAACTCAGTTTGTTTTTCCCAAATTACTTCCCTACACACACCACTAGGATAAAACCGTTGGAAAATTTATATAAAACTGTTTATATAAAATAATCTCAAGTGCTACCATTACCATAAGCCTACCAAACCCATACCAAGACATTTCACCCAAATCAAACCACCAAGATAAATCTAAACAACAAGCCAAAAACCATTCCAATAATTACACATTAACAACACAATTCCTTCTTGCAAAGAAATGCACAACAAAAACAGCATAACAACCAAACTGTGGAACTTCCGTACAACCCCTTCACCCATTCACAACAAGAGGAACTTCTCGTCCACTTATCCTTGATGGTGGACCTTCCGTCCACTATCCATCGCATTTTTATAGTGGCACTTCTAACCACTTACACACTACTCTCAACACAAGACAATGCCAAGGAGATTACCCACCAAGGCCACAACCACATAAAATCACCCAATTCAATTTCATAACAATCCTTTTCAATAAATCAACAATTTATTGAAAACCATTTTACATGCGAAAAAATATTTCAATAAAACATCCCTTTTATTGAAAACAATTTCCATCAATTATTTTCACAAATCAACCATAGCATCTCATTTTAAAAACACCATTTTAAAATCCACAACAATTACATTTCACCACAAAACCCTCTTTTTCCCAAAAAATCCCCAAAACAACACCCAAGGGTTTTCTAACCAATTTAGAACATCAAATAAAATTAAATTCAAGCACTAAAAATTAATTTTAACCAAAACCATTAACTCTAACCAAGATGATATGAGATAGAAGCCACCTACCTTTAGGGATCCCGTGAGTTGTCCCACATTCAATCGCACCTCCAATCCGGAAAACGCACCACCAAAACCTCTCTAGATCCCATACCCTAACATTCAAAAGACGTAAAAAATCAAACCTAGTCAACCAAAAACCTAGATCTATAAACAAAAAGTGTATATCATGAAAACCAAGAAAGATAGCGATATAGATCTAGAGTAAAGCAAAAGAGAAACATGAGAGAAGACTTACCCGGATGCAATCATATTCTAAACACAGAGAACCCTCTTCAAAATGCTTCCAAAATGAATGGTAAAACTCCTACACCCCCTGAGAACCAAAGAACCCGAGTGATCCACGAGTGGGAGGATGTTTGGAGTGAAATAGGTTAAGCTTGAGGGTGACCAGAACTTATAACACTATTTTAAAGTGGTCACACAGTTAGTCTGTACGGTTTATAAAACCGTATGCACGCTACTACCTCGGGAGCAGGGGTCCGCACGGTTTGGAAAAATCTGTGCATGTTGTGTCAAGCATACTATCTCCCCTACACCATTTCTTTGAGAATTCACATAGTTTCTAGTAACTGTGCTCAAACCATGCACCCCTTTAAAAGCCTCCAAACTCATTCAAAACCATTCCAAACTCTCCCAAACTCTTCAAAGCTCATCCCATGAACATTGAACAGATAAAAACGCATAAAAAAGGCCACATTCCTCAAAACCGGGTACTACATTATCCACATGATTGGAAATTACATCCTTGAAAAGTAGTGAACCCACCCTTTGCCGAAAGAGCTCAGGCCACTGCTCGACCATTTAATTCTCCCGCTCCCAATTCTCCTCTTGAATCTGACCATGTTACCACAATACATGAAATAAACCGATGCTTTTACCCCGAAATACTATTTATTGACTATCCAAAACCTGCAAAGTCACGTGCACCAATGAAGCATCTGGTTCTAGATCAACATGATCCTATCGAATCACATGGTTATGATCCGACTGATTCTTTTTCAACTACGACACATGAAACACATTGTGCACTGCACTGAACCTAGGTGGCAAAGCCAAATGATAATACACCTCACGAACCCGCTCAAGAATCTCAAAAGGTCTAATATACCTCGGAGATAACTTTCCCTGCTTTCCAAACCGACGATTTTCCTACCTAGGGGAGATCCACAAGAAAACATAATCACTCACCTCGAATGACAACGACCATCGACAATGATCCACATATGATTTATAAAGACTCTCAGCTCTCTTTATTCTCTTCCTGATCCACTTGATTTTATTTGTAGTTTCCCGGACAAGGCTCGGTCCAACCATCGAGGACTCCCCCATTTCTACCCAACATAGTGGAGAACGACTTGGCCACCCATACAATGCTTCAAAAGGACCCATCTATATGGAGGCCTGATAACTTTTATTGTATGAAAACTCAACTAACAACATGTGATTCTCCCATGAGCCACCAAAATCCATGACACAAGCCCAAAACATATTTTCCTGAGTTTGTATCATCCTCTCGGATTAACCATCCATTTGAGGGTGATACACCGTGCTCATAGTCAACTATGTTTGAAGCGATTATTACAAGGATTTCTAGAAACGAGATGTAAAGCCCAGATCTCAATCTGATACGATCGAAACTGGAACACCATTCCTTTTTACCACCTCCCGGATATTGATTTTGTATAGATCCTCCACCATATGACATTCATGAATTGAAAAGAAATGGGACAACTTCATTAGCTGATCTACTATCACCCAACTAGAATCAGGATTTCTAGCCGTTCTTATCAGACCTGTAACAAAATCAATTGCTATATGATCCCACTGTAAAATAGGTATTAGTAAAAACTGCAACATTTATTCTTTCCTCTGATGTTGTTCCTTGACCTGATAACAAGTCAAGCATCTCAAAAAAACTCAGCCACACTTCTTTTCATGCCAACCCACCAGAACTGAAATTTCAACGATTTATACATTTTCTGAATTCTAGGATGAACTGAACAATTGGATTGATGATACACCCTGAGAAGATCCTCCTGATATGAAACAGGTACAACCATCTAATTCCGAAAACACAAAACTGAATTTCCTTCAGTTTCCAACCCTCAATGGTCTCCCCACTGTTGAGTCTCAACCCCATGGTCACACACTTAGAATCAGATATTTGTGCCTCTCTAAAAATGCCAACAATGTCCATAATTAACAAAACTGGAATGAAGACTGCTCTATCACCCTAGTCCTCACATTCCAACAGCATATCATCTATAACCGACATTAAATACCACCGGTTCGAAGCCTTTTTCACCACCTGAGAATATGATTTTTTACTTCATGCATCTGCTACCGAATTTCCCTTACCCGATGTGTACATCAAGTCAAAACCAAACATCTAGATATATTCCATCCATCTTTTTTTCCTCATGTTCAAATCCCTTTGTGATAAAATGTGCTTCATGCTCTTATGATCTGTATATACAATGCGTTTCTCACCAAATAGGTAATGATTCCACAATTTCAAAGCATGGACCACTTCTTCCAACTCCAAATAATGATTTGGGTATTTCTTCTCATGCACTCTCAACTACCATGATCCATACTCAGCCACATAATTCCCTTTAATGAGAATTCACCCCAACCATGATCCGGATGCATCGCAATACACCACATACCATTTTCCTTGTTCTGGAAAAACCATGATTGGTGATGATTAATATGACCCTTTAGCTCTTCAAAACACTATTTTCATCGTTCATTCCACTAGAATGGATCATTAATTCTTGTCAAAGATGTCATCAGTGAATCCAAACATAGAAAATCACGAAAAAAATGCCAATGATACCCAGCCAGACCGAGAAAACCCCGTATCTCAGACATATTTTTTGGTTGTTGCCAGGAGCTAACAACCTCTATATTTTCAGGATCAACTGAATCACCCTTTTCAATAATCACATGGCCAAGAAAACGAACTTCCGATTTCCTTAAGTCACACTTTGAAAATTTTTCATACAACCGATGATCCCTCAAGATCCCCAGCACCATCGCCATGTGCTGATCTTTCTCCACCCTTGAAATTGAATAAACCAGAATATCTTCTAAAAACACCACAAAAAATGAATCTAGATATCACTAAAATGTCTGATTCCTTAATTCCACAAACACCATTGGCGCATTAATTAGACCAAATGGCATAACCACATATTCATAATGGCCATATCTATTTTAGAAAGTTATTTTAGGAACACCGTCATTCCTCACCCACAATTGATGATATCCTGAACTCTTATAGTTCATAGAGAACCACTAGTCTTTCCTCGACTGGTTGAAAAAATCATCAATCTGTGGGAGTGGAGAGTTATTATTTATCGTAACTTGGTTAAGTTTACAATAATCGACACATAATATCAAAGTTTCATCCGCATTTTAACAAAAAACACTGGCGATACCCATGGAGATGTGCTAGGCCGGATGAACCCTTTGTTTTCTAACTCTTCCAACCGGACATTTAATTACCACAATTCATCTGGTGTAATCGGGTAAGAAGGAAGTGAGATAGGACAGGTCCCAGGAAGGAGATCAATTGAAAACTCCACTTCTCTTAAGGGAGGTTACCCATAGAATTATTCAGAAAAAACATCCATGAAATGGTCCACCACTGATGGAAGAACACTCTTCTCGACACCATCTACCGATTCCAATGACAACAGTGCCAACTAATACGATAACTTACACACTGTTGGTACCAAAAAAACCATTGCACACTGCCTTTCATGCCTCTCTCCTCTAAAGAGATGTCTAACTCAATCGTGTGTCGTAAAATCCAATTTCCGCTCATCGCAGACGATGTGGGCCTTAAAAGCCACTATCCATTGCATTCCCCGGATTACATCATACCCATCCATCTCAAGCATTGAGAAATTCCACATTATCTCAACCTCACCCGCAACTATAAACATGCTCTACACAAGAAGGCTCGACACTCTCTTTAACCTAGAGGAGTTTGACGATTCAAAACTGAGGGAACCATTTCTACCCTTAAAACCAACAAATAAAACACATGTGCAACAATAAAAGAGTGTAAACCACCCGTATCAAACAACACTTACATAAAGGTAGAGTTTAAAAGAAGAGTTCCTCACACCGTGGATGGTCCTGACTGATCATCCACCACAACCTGCTCAGCTCCAATCACTTGTTTGATTTCCACACTATGCTATTTTTTTCCTGTTGAGGCGTCGTGGTATTCTGAGAATCTCCATGACCCACATTACTCTATTGAAGAGGGGTGTGCTACTGTCCCCGTCCCGTCGAAGCATACGACATCTGCGACCCTTGATGAATTTCACGCACACCCAAGCTTGGAACATTCCAAAAATAACAGTACAGATGCCCCATTTTCTTACAATTATGACATGCTCGAGGTTGTTTCGTACAATCCCTCTTGATGTGTCTCATAGAACCACACTGAAAACATCCCGTCTTGCTTTGGGGATTCGGAGGAAGACATACCGATCCTACCATCAGATTATATACCAAATTCCCACCATGGGAATAAGTGTCCCTCCTTTTCTTGAACCCAGCGATAGGGTTCCCAATATTCCCCATGGGTACCACCATGCTTCCTCTACATGGATCTCCCAACAAATCTTGATCAACCACCAAGAATCTATTCACCATCTCCGTGTAATCATCTATACATTGTACTGCTATCTTTGAATGGATTTCTTACCTTATCCCCGCTTCAATGATCCTTGCCTTCAATGACATTATACCCACCACCATGGGTGAAAACCTCGCTATGTTTATAATCTTAGCTGCATACTCCGTCACAGACATAATCCCTTGCTTCAAACTGAAGAAATGAGTCATACAATGAATTCTGAACTTATGTTGGTAGAATTGTATATTAAAAAATTCTTTAAAGCCTTCCCATATCATACCCCGGTCCATCCTCACTTGGACTACCATATCCCACCACTGAAGGGAAAGATCTTATAACATATACGTGGAAAACATCTCCATTAACTCTACTGGTGTTCCCAAGAACTCTAAGATCTTGTTCACTCTATTCAACAATGCTTCTGCCCTCTCCAGCTCTAAATCACCCCTGATGATGGGTGGATTTTTCTTTTGAAACTAAACCTGATGATCTACAAGCCTTTGTTCTTCCATTTAGTTCCCACATTCCAGAGCATAGAAAGATTGCACTATGATTTGTACTAGCTTCTGGTCCACCTGAGGCTCAGGTGCTACCACATTCTCAGCAGCCTCCTTTAGTTGGTCTCTACGATTCCCACCCGGTGCCATTTCTATAAATATAATACAAAAAACCACGAGTCTCACATCCTTAGACATAACAAAATCCCATTTCCAATCACATTACACAACACTATCACAACAAGGTTTTCCACCATTTCCACAGAAGCCATGTTTCACCATTTTGAAAACCAAACCATTTTCAAAATAAAAATTTATTCACATGAAAATTTCACACATTAATATCAAATCATATTAAATTATACCTCAATGAAATAAGAATCATAGTGGGAATTCATTTTTACCATGCATTTCATGCTCATCTCATTGGCTACACCCACGACAATGAGATATCCAATGCGTATATGTATCTCCAAAACACTTATGTACCCAACACCCTAGTAACATGAATTTCAGTATAAAAGGGTTAGCTACATCCATTAATATCATACATTCCATGTTACCACAATCATACACCTTGCTACAATCCCGACTTAGGGAATATACCACAATGAATGTCAATACCAAAGGACCAAACAAGCTGATACCACTTGTAACACCATGCCCCTACCTCATTGTCATGAGGAGTCGGTGAGGGATACATGGCCTTAACAGACGTTCCCTAAACGCCAAAGGCTGGAAATAAATTCCAAGGGATTCATGATTAAGTTGGCGAATGATTTGACCTTATGAAAAAAACAAACATACCGACAACTAAATATGCATGCACTTTCAAACCCAACCATTTATTTCCAAAGGACAACCAAGTTGTTCCACAATAAAAACCAGAAATAATAAAACCAGACATGTACACACAACATCAGAATATGTTGCAGAAACTAAACAACCAATCACCACAATCCATGACACCACCATAGCTCCACACCAAGCTCCAATCTCCACCAAGGAATCACAATGATCCACTAAAGGAGGGTGATGCATTACCTTTTCCCACGTCACGGTACACGACATCTTCAAAGACACCAACGTGGAAAAGAAGGGGGTGAGTACAAAAATCAGTCGATTTTCCAAAAACTACGTTCCTACACATGCTGCTCGGATAAAACCATTAGAAAATTTATATAAAACAGTTTTTATATAATAATCACAAGTGCTACCATTACCAAAAGACAACCACACCCTTACCATGCCATTTCACCCAATCCAAGACACCAAGGGAAAGCCAAACAACATGCCACAATCCATTCCAACACTTATACATTATCTCAACAATTATATTTTGAAATGATATGCAAAAAAAACAATCATAACAACCAAACGGTGGAACTTCCGTCTAACCTGTTCACCCATTCACACCAAGCGACACTTCGCATCCACTTATCCCTAATAGTGGCCCTTCCGTCCACTATCCATCCCATTTTTATAGTGGTACTTCTCGCCACTTCCAAAAAAAATTCAACACAATCCAATGCCAAACAGATAACCCGCCAAGGTCACAACCACAAGCAATCAACCGATTACATTTCATAACAATCCTCTCAATAAATCACCCATTAATTGAAAACCATTTTCCCTGGAAAATAACATTTCAATAAAACAACCCTTTTTTTGAAAAAAATTTCCATAAATCATTTTAACAAATCAAACATAAAATCCCATTTTAAAATATTCATTTTAAAATCCACAATAATAACATTTCACCACAAAACCAACATTTTCCCAAAAATCCCCAAAACAACACCGAAGGTATTTCTAACCATGTTCTCACATCAAAACACAATTACTTTCAAGAACAACAAATTAATTGTATCCAATAACATTAACTCTAACAAAGTGGAGTCGAGAAGGATGCCACCTACCTTTAAGGTTCCTGAGAATCGACCCACAATCAATCGCACCTCCAATCCGGCGAACGCACCACAAAAACCTCTCTAGATCTCGTCCCATAACATTCACAAACCATAAAATGCCAAACAAGGAAACCTAAATCCTAGATCTACACACAAAAAGTGTAGATCTAGAAAAACAAGAATTATAGGGATGTAGATCTAGATGAAAATGAAACAGAAACATGAGCGAATACTTACCAGGGAGCAATCACATTATAAACACCAAAAAAACTATTCAAAATGCTTCCAAAATTATTGGGAATTCTCCTCCACCCCTTGAGAACCTATGATCCCGAGTGAGCCTTGAGTGGGTGGAATTTTGGAGTAAAATGGGTTAAGCCCGAGGGTGCCCAGAACATATAACCCTATTTTTAAGTGGTCACATGGTTAGTCTGCATAGTTTGGAAAACTGTGCAGTAACCATGTGCATGATACTGGCTGGGTAGCAAGGGTCCACATAGTTTTTTCTTTCATGATTTGTAAAACCATTCATAGGATGTGTAAAGCCTACTATCACCCATGCACGGTTTCCTAGAGAATCCGCACAATTTCCAGTAACTGTGATCAAACCGTGCACCCCTTTAAAAGCCTCCAAACTCTTCCAAAACCATTCACAATCTCTTCCAATATTTTACAAAATAGTACCATGTACTTTAAACACATAAAAATTCATAAACAATTCCACATACCTCAAACCAGGGGTACTACAAGCATAGCCCCCAAAACTGGTTGTGTAGGCTTGACCCATGGTATATGGAACTGTGGGAAACTAAGGCATCAATATAGCTCCCAATCTTATACAAATGGTTTTCCAAACTGTGGGTATTGGATTTTACCCCCATGTCATAACCCTATTCACATGGTATTAAAACTGTGTTTATTGGTTTTTGAGAAAATACATGTGTTGGTTTCGATACCACAACCTCCTCAAATAACACCCAATGACTCATAACTAAAACAATTTAACATATATATATATATACACAAAATTATACATTTATTTATACATATCTGTCAAAACCATGTGTATAGAAGGGAAAACCAAGGGAATAGATGTTCATGTGAAAATAAAATTGGGTCCTTCCAAAAACATTTCTCCCACCATAACACTAGTACTTTATACCCATGTTATAGACAACCATGTGTATAGGCCCACAAAAAAACAACCCTATACTAACAGACAAAACTATGGGTATAAGCCTTAAAAATCAACCATATACCAATCAATTTTCCTAAACTGTGGGTATTGGTCATCTTAAACAACATATACTGTCTTCATTCTAAAATCATGGGTATAGGCTCTCATACTATACATATACTCATGGTTTTGGGAAACCTGTCATTATAGGGTGGCCTATACGCATAGTTTTTCATATAACTGTGGGTAAAGTCCCATATTCTAGTAGTTTATTATTTTTTTAGGATTATAAACTTCTATATTGATATTTTTTATCATGATAAATTATTGTTACGGAATTTAATATATTAGATGAATTTTGACTTTCATGGGGCCTACGTTTTATGAGTATTATAGTCAGAAAGGCATTATATTAGAATCTCAATTTTTTATGATTGTTTTTCTTTGATTTACATTGAAATAAATTGTATGAAAATTGCATAATAAAAGAGTTTAATACTCTTCCCTTGTGGTTATTTAGTAAATTATCATGTGAATATAACATTTAAATATTTTTGGTAGGTAAATGAATTTAAAAAATATTTTCATAAAAACCAATCACCATTTATATCTTTATTGTAAAATCTTTTTTAATTAAAATCCAAATTTCCCACATAAAATTATCCAAAATTATGATTTTAAAATAAGTTTTTTTCATTAAATTTATTTAAATACAATTTATTCAAAGGAATCATTCTATCATGTTGTGATCGAGTCTCTTTTCAAAATTTTCTAAAAATTTGAAAGGGATATTTTTTGGATGTACTCAGCATGCTCATTTATTCCTCCATCATGGCCGCTCAATTTTAAAAAGCTTCAATTTTATGTTTCAAATGCTATATTCAATAATTATGATATTTCGAATGCTTTAATATTTTTAAAATATTGAATAATTTTTTTAATTTTAGTAGTATTTTTCATTATGAAATGTTGCATGTGATTTTGAAAATATTTTTCCACCTAATGTGACTTTTTGTTATAAGTCAAACTGAATTGGTTATTTTTTCTAAGAATGTTATTAGTGAAACTTTATGTTTATATTTATTAATCAAAATAAATAACCATAGATTTTACTTATGATCAATTGTGAATATTTATTAATGATACCATCATAATTATTTATATGGATATATTATGTTTATTACAAACTGAATGTCAAGAACATGCATCTTTTCCAATTTTTAATCATGTTTCAATGATATTGTCATAGAACCCATTTTTTACATGGGATAATAAAATTATGAATTTAATAATGGGTTTTTAATAATTTTTTGGATGAAAATAATTATTTATATAAATTGTTCATTATATTTTTCATGGACATTGATTATAATGATGGGTGGTTCCATTATAATCCCATGATGTGTCATAATGTTATAATTCAAGCCAGGGTGGTTATTTGATTATCCAATTAATGGTTTTTATCTAGGATGGAAAGAATATGTTGTTCCATTATAAATAAAATAAGTGTGGTTATGTGACAAAAAAATGGAATGGTGGTTATGTGATAATCCAAGGATGGGTGGCTCCATGATGTTCCACAAATGCATTTGTTTAATCTAATTTTGGAAGTGAACAATATTTGAAATCCCATTTATAATTTAGTAATTAATATAATCTTCTAAAATACTAATACATGCTTTTTATTCTTGTTATGGGTTTTATACATTTTATTTTATCAATAATGACATCACATGTGTAGTGATTTATTATTTTCATGAATCATTCCATTGTAAATGATTTTTTCATTGAAATATATTAATTGATCCATCTAATATGTGTCTATCATCACTTCTATAATGATCATTTACATTGATCATTTCATCATAAAATTAATATCATATTATTATCACATAATAAATTAAATTGTTATTGATTATGTTTACCTTTAATAGGCATTTGAACGCACCCTTAATATGTATCCTTTTACAAAGCTAATCAGTAATGATTTTTAATTATTTGAGTATAGAAGTGGTTCATTTGGATAATAATGATGAATTAATGTGATATAATAAATTGTGGGGGAAGTGGGAGAAATGGTCATTTATTTACATGGGTATTATATTTGTAAAAATTATCCTAATTCTCAAATGATATAATCTTTAATTATATTTAGGTGTGAATGTAATATAATACATCCATTTTTTATACAGTGTTTTTATGATATAATTGGGATACTTCATCCGCATTAAATCCATAAATGTAAATTTTATGATGTATAAACAGAATCTATGAGTGAGGATCATTATTGTTTTAAAAAATCAATTTCAAAGGGAAAAAACAATGGTTTTAAAATTATGTGATTTCAATGTATAGTTTTTTCATTCTACCATGGGTATAGTTTATGTCTATATATTTTTATAGATATATTTTAAGGTATATATATAGGTTCATCCATTAAACCGAATTTGAACATATATCGTTCCTTTAGGCATTCATCATGTCTATAACACCTTATTATAATGCCTATTTTTTACTTTGTGGATATGAAACCTAGTAGACTATAGTTGATTACATTATAAATTGATTATAAGAATCATTCATTATTACACCCTAACATCCTCAAAACATTTCTCTATAGATGACTTTGTAAATTCTATTGCATAAATACAATGGATCTGAAATACTATTATATCTAATGTTTGTGATGTTTTAGTAATGGGAATGAATCTTTTAATTTTTCTAATTAGTTCAAAGAAAAATATTTCGTGATTCCAGAATATTGGGATTTTAAGAATTATCACACATATCATTGAGCAACATGATTGAGTTATATTTTTTGATATTTTACATGCTAAAACCCAAAATATAATAAAATAAAAAATTAATTTTCTCTAATTTTTTCTTAATTCATTAGTATAAATAATTATAATATTAGAGGAATGTAATGGATGGTGTAATTAATAAGGGAATGATAAAATTATTCTCTGGTTCATAAGTTTTTTAAAAAATATGTTACATTTTATTTTTTATTTCATTATTTTTTCTCATTATTTTACATTTAATGATGCTCAAATAACTAAAAGAAATATTAATGAATTTAAAAATTAAAACATAAAAATGTTTTAAATTTTGAATGAAATCTTCATTCTTGGAAATTCTATAATTGATTTATATATTTAATTTTTCAGTTTTATTAATCTAGTTTTCCATAAACATAGATAATGAAGTTTATTAAATACTAATGGTAAATTGGTAGGTAATTTAGAATATGTGTATGATAATTTTGACAAGAATTATGACATTTATCAAATTTGAAAGAGTTAAAATAAATGGATGTTTGTTATTGTGTTCTGAAATTCCATTAAACTACACACATTTAAAGATAATTATGTTTTACAAATATTTATCAATCCTGTAACTAATTTATTACAGAGAATACAAAGGGTTGATTATAATTAATAATCTTTTTTTCAATATGAATTTTTTCATTAATTATTAAACATGTTTGTGAATTCATGCATAAAATAAGAATTCGTAATAGGGAATGTTAGTTTGGAATTCATCATTTATAATATAATTTGTAAAATATTACTTTGATATATTAAATGATACAGGATGAAAATTTAAAAGAATGTATTAATTTGAAATTAGATTCATATAGTATGTAAAAACATTATTGTTTCTATGAAATTAAATGATTTAATGAAGAGGTGGTACAGAATGTGTATGATGAAAAATTAAGAGCCAATATGAAATAACCTATAAACCAAATAATTCCTTATGATAAATAATATTAAAAGGAATTTAATGTGAATATAATGATTGGAAGGTGAATTTTTTTATGGATATAATTTAATAGTTATCTTGTTGATACTAAATTGGAAATTGTTTTGGAATGAACATAACATGCAATAAAAAACCAATATTCGTAATGGATAATGTGTTGTAGATGGAAATACATTGATGTGTAATGAATATGGTATTAATAATGTTTCTGATTATTAATGATTCTCTTGAGATGATAATTGATAGTTTTATGAATTACCCATGGCGTTTAATAATAATATGGGGTTAATATAACCTATGTATGTCACTTAAATTTAATTAGTAGAAAAATTGTATTGAAATTTTCTAATGCTTGTAAACATTTTAAGAATTAATTTTGCATGATGTAATAAATTAATAATATTATGAGGATATCAATTGGTTATCAATGTGGATGGGAACATTAAGAAAGTGTTTAATTATCAATTTCAATTTTCAAAATCCTTTACTTTTTGATTTATATTTTTACTATGTTGTGAAAAAAAATTCATTAATCTATATTTTTTATATTTTAGATAGAATTATAGAAGTGGGTGTGGGGAAATGATGATATTTCATAATGCGGGTCATTCATTTTAGGGGGAGTAGTTTTAAACTTTATATGTGAATCATACACAACATTTATGGTTATAATAATGGGGATTGAACAACTATCATAGTTAACTAGTTATTATGGTACCTATTATTGGTATATTGATATATGATGCATTTATAAGGGGAATGTGTTATGTGGTTATGGTGTTATGGATACTATTGGGATGAAATTTTTTATGAATACATAATGAATGATTATAGTAGATATGGTTCTATTCCATCATTCTTAACTAGATGTATAGAGTGGATTCTTTGACAACAAGCTTCCATTTAGAGGATAAATGGATAAAATTATAGTAAAGGACGGTTATGGAAATATATTTTCAAATAGTTTGTGGAATTTTGTTAATGTTTATGAGTTTTGGTTTTATTATGTATTCAGATAATTAAATTCATTTAATTTTGATGTTGCGGGGAACAAAACTAAAGTTGATGTGTATGTCAAATGAGATGCTTGACTTCTAGTTTGATGCATAACTTTTATACCCTATATTTTATTTATCCCATGTGTTTTTTAATAATGGTTTCACTCATTATTATAAATTAATATCTATTGCACAAGGATGATTATTTTTTCTGGAGGTATGATCAAACGGTGTACCCACATGTTCAAACAATATCAGAGTTTTTTATGTGTTTTATATATAGATAAAAACTGTTTCAAACTATTGGTTATGTAACATGGACGGAGATGTTAAATAGAATGGATCATTCAAGACAATGTTCCATTTAATTTAATAATGTTTTACATATTACATGGTTACATTATTTGGGTAATATAATATTATATTTTTAATTGATATTCCTATTTTTTTAGAGGATATCCACATAATATTTTTTATATTACTTTTTTTGAGAAATACATTAAATTTTAAGTAATATATCCCTTATTATAGAAGCTATCATTTTTCCTGATAAAGGATGACTCTACGAGTCAACACCTTTTTAATTTTCATACCATGTAGGGTTCCAGTGGAGGTGTGGTCATGAAAATATATAAAATCTACATTTAAATAATTCAACAAAAAATAATGGAATCATATTCAATTTTATAGATTATATATTTTATCAATATAACATAAAATCATCTATAGTATTTTCTGCTATTCATATATGATATAACAAATATTTTAGATAAATTGGAATAAAAAAAACTCAAAGTATATCCATTTTTAAAATATTATGAATATATATAGAGTGTATTATTTATGATTACATATTTTCCAGGTACATACCAATTGATGTTTGGTTAAATATATTTCAGTTTGGATTTATTATCATGATGAAAACATTGTGGTAGAGCCTTTTCTTTAGCAGTGGAGATATATTTCTAGGTTTAATGACATTTTGTAAGTGGATGTATGATTTTTTGAATTAATTTTTTTATCTATAGATCTATCAATGGGATTATGTTGGTTATTCATGGTTTTGTAATGGATTAGAGTTTATTCGTGTTTTTCTGTCAAATCTTTTATGTGATCTATCTTCTAAGCAGATTCAACTAAAAATTTTGTTACATGACGTGAATCTATTATTGTAAATATTTCTTGAACTAGTTCATAGCATGAAATATTTACACACCATCAAACTCTATCATGTCATGAGATGATTTATTGGTGTTATCATGACATAAAGAGACACATATTTTTTTGTGCCTTATGAATCCAAAAATTCATGTTTGAAAAGGGGTTCCCATAATTAATATATCGGGACTAGAGGTTTATAACCACATTATTTGTATAATTTTAATTTTATCCTATAAGCAACATCCTCTCTCAAAACTAAGGGTGGATCATGAAAATTTTTTAGTGATCCATCCCGTTTTGGATGTTTTTTGGTAGATATTAATCTCTAGTGAGATCATTTACTTTTTTTCCCAATTCATTAACCTTGCATAATCCTTTAGAAGATTCTATTCTCATTATTACTATAGAATATGTTTTGATTTTTTTTGTGTGATATGGTTTTACTTGGGTTCTTATTCTTTTTTATTATTTATTGTTGTTCTCTATTGAGAGTGATTCATTGAGTTCCAGATATAGGTATGTGGTATAGTTACAAACACTATGTTATGTTTCATATTTTTTAATTATATAAAATACTATAAAACATTACTTTCACAATTTGAAAATGGAATAATGTAATAATGGGTGATAATAAACATGTGTTTGGAATAATACATACATCCATTAGTACCCAATATTATTGATACCTATCTTGAGACTACTCGAAGGGTCATCCTACCATCAAATGATATGAAATTTAACTTGGCTGAAAAAATGAATTTACATAACTTTAGAACATAAGTGATTTCTTTTGATAAGATCACAAAAAAAATTGAATCTATTTTTATTGAAATTACATATTATTTATTATATTATATGTTTGTGTAAACTACCATCATATTAGTATAAGAAATAACATAATGAATGAATGGGAATTAAAATAAAAATGTAAATTATACAAATAAACATTTATGTATTAAGATTTCTGTCATGTTATTCTTACCACAATAATTTTTTTGGAATGATTGTCTATAATGATTATAGGGAGTCTCAAAATTATTCTTAAATGATTATATAGAGGTCTTAGCTCAGTTATAGTGTAAAGATAAAAGGGTTTTTCCTAGTTGTATGAATATTATTAAATAAATGGATTGGAACAGTTTTCCTAAAATTATTTTATTGTTGTATTGGCCTAGTTGTGTTGAATTGATTATATTAATGGGTATCCCTATTAAGAGAAAATTATTACAAGTCATTGATGATTATACTAAAATGATTATATAGTGTTCAGATACTAGTTAAGCTGAAATTATTATGCATAGTCATTTTTCTGGTTATGTGATTTGGAAATGGACTTCTGGTCATGGTTATCCTTGTAATGATACATGTTCATATATATTATTTCATTTTTTTTGAAGAAGGCTTATTATTATAATATTTTATGGATTAATTAATAATCATGTTTTTTCATATAGTTGTATGATAATATTACCACAAAATATTTATTTAGAAATTGTGGGGGTAAAAATGTGGAATTATACCCACATCCTATTCATTCCACTAATTGGTACCTAAGATGATTACATTGATAAATGTATAGATGAGGGAAAATAGTCATGTGGTTGATTGCCACATTCAGAATGGGTTTGATATTGGAGAAGGATCTAATGTGGGGTTTAGGACTAAAGACATTTGAGTCTATCTATGTATGAATTGTGATTTATTTTTATGTTTTTATCATGTCTATTTTTTATATTCCATACTATCTATACATTATTCATTTATAATCATTAGATTGTTCTATTTCATTCACATTGTTTTATCTCCTATTGTTTATATTTTTTTTATTTTTTTTCACCCAGATATATGATTATATCCAATATATTGTATATTTTTACCACAGGTTATAGTATCTTTACTACCCTATATACACTCTCATTTAATTTTAGTATCCTCTATCACTCCGGGATGAACATATGATTCCTAGTATCAATCTTGGTTTTCGTGTGATAGAGAGTGATAGATAGGGATACAATACAATGTAGAATCATAGGACATGATGTTTATTTCCTAACTATTTGTAAATATGGAAGGTAGAATAGGATGTATGGGTATATGAAAATGATCTTATTCATGAGAGTAGTTGAACAATGTATGGGTAAATATATAAGTTCCCTATGATAGGATTATTTTTTTATATTTACATGTAACAGTTGACATTATTTCACCTAGGGTGATTCACATATTATGTGATGTAATTTCTTATTAATATTTATACATGTGTATTGGTATAGAATGACATAGTCATACATGAATCATAATAGAAATTTTGGGATATGTATTGATATTATTTTTTTCATTACAGGGTTATATATAATTCTTGTGATATATTTACCAAGATGAACTGTGAAGTGAGAGCCATGTTATATCTGATAAAAATGGAAATAAATAATATGTTATTACATGACAATTAACTTATTACATGATGAATAGAGAGACCAAGAGATACTTCTTACCTTATATCACCTATTGAGGTTGACCATGATGTAATCCATTATATGTATGAGTATTTTTTATTGTATATAAAATTACATGTCTTCAAATTAGATTTGAGTGATTGGAGAGATAAAATAAGTATGTATCTATCATAGATAATCTAGTGCTTCCTACAGCTTAGTAGGATTATAAGGATTTCAATATTCAAGACACATTATTGAATTTATGTGATCTACGAAATGTGGTACTATTAGCATTGAAACTTTGATTTCTAAGCCAACATGTTTTCTTATCCAATGAGAGAGTAACAACAATAATATCCACAAACATTCATGGGGGAGGGGGAACCATGTATTAGTGTTCTTGATCGATTAATTCTAGATGATTTTCATTAACCTCAAGACACAATAATATATGAATTATATATATAAATATCAAGTAATTTTTTGACATGATTTACTTTAAATAAATTCTTTCTTCCACATATTTCCTTACACGTATCCACAAGTTTAAATTAACAATGTTATGTGGTAAAAATATTATTATTTAAAAAAAAACATTATAACATAGACATTTATTTTTAGGTTCTGAATTGGAATAACCATTTTATAAATATTATTTTCATTTTAACTTCAATAAAAATTTACTTCATAATTCATAAGAAATAAAAATTTTATAGCAAAAAAAATCATTCTTCAAAATTTTGTATTTTTATAAAAAAAAATTAATTCTACAGATTTCAAAGAAAAAAAAATATAATAATTTAATGAAAATTTATCAAAATAATTTTCTAAAATTTATATCGTTTTTTATAACATCATATAAAAATTATCCAATAGAAAAAAATTTCTAATTAAAAAAATGAATTTTAATTGAATAGTAAGAAATGAACATTTTCATTGAAGATTATATTTTATATACTATGAAAAATTTCATTTTGGATTATATATAAATTGATATAATTTCATTTAAACATAAAATGCTCTAATTATTATATTTTAAATCTATATGTATATATAAATTGAGTATAAAAAGATTTTAAATTTAAAAATCTATTTTTCCAAGATATTATTTGTCATTGTGTTTTTCCAGTTTAATATTATATGCAATTATTTAGAATATTTTATTAGTTTTTTTAAAATGAATTCAATAATTTCAATTAGGAGAGATAAAATATTTAATAAGTTAATTTCAATTATTAAGAATAAAAAATTTATCAGGGTAATAAATGATTTACCACAATTTATGGAAAATAATATAACTGGATAATGTTAAAATATTATTGATTAAAATAAAGACAAAATTCCACATTTAATTGTTGAATAATGTTTTTAATGACATAAAAAATTAAACTAAAAATTAATTATAAAACATATTCTTTCAAATTAATTCTAGAAAATGGTTGTTAGCTTTAAATATAATACATTCATTCTTTAATTACATATAAAGACTACTACTAGAATGTATATACTCCCATTTCCTCTTTAACACTCTTCAACATTTATAATAGAAAAAATAACCAATTTCCCTTCCCATCACCATATATATGTTTTTAATGACTTGATCATCAAAAAATACCAACTCTATTGTCCTAAAGAGGATATCCAATGGATGAATATTAATGAAATGGTTATCATTTTTACTAAATAATTCAAATATATATTTGACATTAATTCCTCAAAATATGTTCTCCCAATTATAATGTAATAAATATAGTATGATAATTGTAATGATATTTTATTTTGTTAATGGGAATATAACTTTTAATGTCTTCTCCATCATATGAAAATCGAAAACATTTCTCATGTGTGCGTTTGTCATACTTTCCCCCTAAAGCGATGCGATTCATTTTCTATTGTTAAATTTAAAGAACGTATATAAAAATGTATAAATTTATTATATAATATATTTAAAAAGTTAATATATTTTTTGGAATGATTTATTTATATCCAATACATGTGAACCATGACATTTTTCTCTAAACAAGCATATGAAAGAATGAAAATTAACCCATTAAATAGTTAAAATAGTGAAATATTATTAATTAATGGGTGATAAGATGTTATAACATAAAAATTAATCTTATTATAAATATAAATAATCTTATTTTATAAATTAATAAACTATTGAAAGTCATTTTATATGATTTTTGAACGTTTTTGAAGGAATTCAAACATGTGGTATATAATTTCATAACTCAATTCTCATTCATTAAGTTAATCTTCTACATTATGTTTTATTTTAGGATAATATTATGTGTCTAATTTATTTTGATTATATTATGTTATATTTTTGGTTGTTTTATGTGGATCTATAGTTTATACACATAATATAATCATTTTATTACTTCTCTTTTGAATGATATCATCTTTGTAAGGGTTTTATGTATAAATATGACTAAATTTTGACATATTCCATATTAACCACTTATTTCATTTGGGTTTTGTATTGATAACATTATTTCATGCGTAAATTTTAGTGAATTATTAACAATAATTTTTGTATTCAATTGATTAATCATTCCATTTTTTCATTAATTGATTTTTTATGGTAGGATATAATGATATGTAAAAAAGGAAGAAAAATGGGTGAAATTATAGGAAAAAAGACACTTTTCCCCACGAGCAAAGCTGAGTCAAACAACAATACATTTCTTTAGATGTTTGAAGCTGTTTGAACTTGAGAAACATGATTACATGACAACTAAATCAATTTCACATTGTAATTTCAATGGAAAAGAGGGCAGTTGGGAGGATAATTTGTGATGAGATTAATTTTTGTTAAAGGAAATTAGATATCGTGTAACTAAATTGCATGAAATTACATATTTTGGACATATTTTTTGATAATTAATATTTTGAGATTTTTGGGATCTAAATATTTTAAGGTTACATATTGTGAATCCAGATTACACGTCATGGATGGAGTCAACATTTAAAATTTTCATATGAGATTCACACGTGTTTTAGTAGATTGAAAATAAGCTAAGAAAAACATGGATAAATATTACACTCTGTGTAAAAACATTAAATATGGTGAAATGTTATGTGTAGAACCAATCTAAATCCCATAATTAGAGGTGTTATAAAAAACTATGGGGTATTACGATTCAGATTTGGAAAAAGACCAAATATTGTAATAAATCTTCTGTGACCTCAATGATTTATTTATATATTATGATATATTTATTTATTTTATTCTCTCGTTCCCTATAGATCTCTAATCATTATAATGAAATGATAATCCCATCTGTTTCTATGGTGATGTAATCGATGGTGGAAGGTTCATTGGATATATTTTATTTATTGGTTTTGTTTGTGTAATTTATTCATCATCATCCAAAACATTACTTTTTATATTATCATAACCATTGATAAATTAATTAAGAAAATTACATTTAAACTGAAAAAATTATGTCCCTTTATAATGAATGAGAATTTTCAACATTAGGGGAAACAAGGATTAAAAAATGGTATTGGGAAAATCTTTTCCCTATAAAATCCCAAATTATCAAAAATATGATAATATAGAATTTCTACATAAAGTAGGTGATACCATGACCATTTGTATTTCCTTTTTTTGATTCTAAAATTCATGACTTAGTCAACATGTTTTAAAAAATATAATTGCTTCAGATCCGTGAAATTATAAAACCTATTCATACTTTAATGATTGATGAATTACCAAATCGATCAGGTTCATTTTCATTTTTCATTCTCAAACCTAAAAAATTTAATGTATTTTCACACTATTTATTTAATTTAATATTAATAAAACAATAAAAATAATTTTTTCATTGATGTAGTTTCGACCTTGAACATTCATAATACATATTCCAATTAATTGAGTAATATAGTTTCAGTTTTAAAGTTTTTTAGCATACTATCATAAGATATTAATGAAGCCCCATAGAGATATCATGTATATAAAACATATTTTTTATTTAATATACTAAAATAAATTATCTTTATGGTATTAAATGTTTTATTTAAAATCATTTCACTCATGTGGAATATAATTCAACAGACTTGAAAGTTGTAAGTGTTTATTTCATACTCTCAATATTATTTTGGTTATCATTTATTTATATCCTCATTGGGTAGTATTTTTCATCATTGTCCATTTATTGTAAAAATAATTCCTAAAATGATCTTTATATTATTAAAAAATTATATAAAATTATTTATATCTTTGTTTGAATTTTATTTAATGGGTTTTTTTGTTTTCAAAACTGTGTTCATTGGGACTTTTCTGAAAATAAATTATCATGAGATTTTTTTTAATTAACTACATTACCAGAATTTTCCACCCTAAATATACCTAAAATCATTGAATAATACATTAGGATTTCACCATTTCAAGTAAAAAATATATATTTCATTCAATGTTGATCATATTTTTAAAAGTGAATTGATTTGAAAATGGAAAATTTATATTCATGAAGAATTATTCAATGTTATATTCAAAATTCATTTTCCATCAAAGATGATGTTCTTCGATGTCAAATATATTTTACATTAGATATTTTACATGAATACCATATTTATTCATTCTATATATGGTTTATGACTATGATGAAATAAATAAATATTTAGGAAATTCATTTGTTTTTCATTGGAAATGTTATGATGAAATTCTTATAAAACCCATTTCTGTTCAAGGGTATAGATATGTTAAATTGGGAATATTTCATGTTGTAAAAAGAATATTTTTTATTGTGTGACATGTAACACCTATATCTACCTACAACACATTTTATAATCATATATATATATAATAATATTGATTTTACAAAAATGAAAAATTAAATTGTTTTATTAATATCATTTTTGTGTTATGATATAATTTAGAGTGAAACATGAATACTATGATATTTTGGTTCATGAATGCATTCCACTATAATGGTATTGGAAAAGATCACTAACTACTACGAATATTATTTTATATGATTATGGAAAAAATATAATTCCACATCCTATTTATATTTTATTCTATTGTGTATCAGATTGTTTTATGATTCATGTATTATAAACATCAAGGGTATATTCCATGACTCATTATTAGGATATTTGATATGCAATGTATAATTTTTATATGTTATTCCAAGTTAATTTTACCATATTATTATTTAATGATAAATACCTTCCTTGTTTAACCTTAGAGAGTATCTAATCTCACCCTTTTATAATGTTTCTTTTGCCCTGGATTTGAAAAGAGGTGTAAAGTAAGATATATGAAAATGGGTTCTTGTAATTATGATATAAACAATTGAATCTGTAGACATTTTATGAACCAATTATTTATTATTCCAGGTTTTCAAAGACACTAATGCCTTATTCAACTAATGTTATTTTATTAGGTTATGATTATTCATATATTTAGATTTAATATATATGTATAAAATGAATTGGTATTTATAGATACCCATCCTTAACATCCATCAATATTAAATTATGTTAGATGAATATTCATAATATTAAGAAAATATATGACCGAGTCCCGTACTAGTGAATTTCATTTTAAAAAAATTGAACAATGGATTCTATCTTCACCATGGATAATTAATTTTTTCCAAAAATATTAAACCCTTTAGAACCTATATATAAAAACATTCATTATAACCTTGGTAAAGAAAACATAATATAGGGTTTATCTAATATTCTTAGAGCTAACTATCAAACAATATTTTTAATATTATCTTGAGCATAAGGGATTGAAGATTTGAGAATAACATTGGAAGATCAGACCATGTGTATCAAAGGTATTATACATGAGATATGACTTAAATATTGGAAGATCATAAGATATTAATAATAAGGGTATCGGCGGAATAATCCATGACACCATAACATTGGAATAGTGTATAAAATTATTTCACGACACATAATCATATAAAATGAAATGCATAGTTGTCATGTATTCACTGTCGTGTCCATTATAGTTGTATGGGAAGACTCACATTATAATTTATGTAATCATGGTCAACTCATATTACCATTTTAGTATTCATTCACCACATCAAACACCATAATAGCATATAAAATCCCTTATTTAACTAAATTCACTCTGTATTCTATCATAGTATGTCTATTGAGATATAAATCATCACATAATTCATTGTAGGGGATATTGGTCCTACACATATAATAAAGAAAATACATATAGTTTCCACATGATCATATAAAATCATTTCTTAAGACATGAAATGAAATTGGCTTCATAAACATGTAATCATATCATAACACATGAAATAGTGGAAGGTTTCAAAATCATGTCATCATAGAATAAAACCAGAAAAGAAGTGTGGTTAATGAACATAGAACCCTATAAAAATATTGTTTTATAAACATATAACCCATTAATGGGAAACTTGTATCATAAAAAAATCACCTATGAAGGAGAAATATGTTTCATAAAAAAATTTCCACAGAAAGAGAAAATGGTTTCACAAACATCATTCCATAAAAACATAAACCTTCCAAAGAATAAATATAATTGGTAAATTTGGATAATTTACTATAAATGAATTACTAACATCGACATATGTCATATTAGGGAGATATATATTTTTAATATCTTTTAAAAAAATTTAACGAGGAAAATATCATTCCTTAATTCATACATGATTTTTAATACATGAAACAATATCAACCGGATTTTTCATGAAAATACATTGAAATCATAAAATAATGGCTTCAAATAAATTTGAATCCATTTTACATGAAGTCATATAAAAAATAGAAAAAATATTTATCAAATAAATTTACCTGAAAATATATAAATCAATCGTGAAAATATTTTGAAAAGAATTTTCATTGAAAAAATATAATAAAAGCCTAAAAACATTGTGAGAAATACTTTCCAAAAGATCTTTTAAAATATGGTTTAAATATATATTAAAACTATTTCATATAATTTACTTTGAATGAATTTAAAAAAATATTTGAGATTGTTGAAATCATTTTCTTTGAAAACAACATTTTGAAAAGAAATAAAGGATGCTTTAAAATAAATTAAAATACTTTTAAACAGAATTTTTTATGAAATAATTTAATAGAAAAATTTATTTAAAATAAATAAATTTATATAACATTAGGATGAATATTTTATTTTAAATAAATTTCTTATAAGCATAAAATGGAAGAATCACAGAAATGATGGTTATGAAATTTGTAAAATTTGTACATTATGAACATTCTTTTTTCACCTTAAATGATTTGAAATGTTCCTTCACCAGAAAAAGAAACAAATATTCCATTAAAACCCATTTCTTAAAAATTTAGTACATTTGTAAATTTTTATTTTAAATACCACATTATAATATTAAAAAAATGAGAAAAACATTTTTTAAAAATATGGTTATGAAAGAACGAATATTTTGGATATAATTGAAAAATAAAGAAGGATTTTCAAAAAAGAAATTATCGATTTTATTATGTATCAAAGAGTGTAAAAATGGTACTATTAAATGGATATGGAATGAATAACAAGATGTTAATATAATTAATTAAATTTCATGAGGGAAGAAGAATATCATATCATAAATGGAATTATAATCATTAATAACATGATAAACTACGTGATTGTTGTTATAAACCACTTTCACATTATGAACATTGAAAAATAATAAATAATTAATTGTGATGTACACTATGTCCAATATCATAAATGGTGGGTAAATTAGTTTATTAATGATTTACACTACTCCATATTTAGATCTTTTTTCGCTAAAAAGGACACACTTCTCTCTTTCTCACATAGAAATTTATGGAAAAGAATTAAATCACGCACAAGACACAACATTTTTTCTTATTTCAACCTCATTGGGCTATGCTCAAGGGGAATAAAATAGTGATGTATATTTTTAACAAATATACAAAATATCACAACTAATTAAAAGGTTTAGGATATATCACATCTATTCCTAGGATCACTTCATTTATAATTTCTAGGGTCTTTTCACTACATTCTCAAGGATCACCCCAAATATCTCTTTATATGACTCACATTTGGTGGAAAGCATCACTGTATTCATCTTCCATTTATCACTACTATTGGAAGGAATCCACTTAGAGTTTATAGACCGATATGTTTATTCATTTTTAAGATTTTCTAATTCTGTAATTGTAGATAGATGTTCTGTTAAAGTTCCAAATTCATTCACTATTGAATACTGCTTCACCATAGATGTAATATGAAACATCCATGTCTCTTTAATTATACGTTTGACTTGCACACAAAATTAATTCATGGATCACAAGTGTCACCTTTTTCATAAAATAAAACTTGTGAACTACTCAATTTTTGAGTAACACAACCTTTTTATACCCAACACAATATTGTTGCACAAATCCATTTCGGTTCAAACCTTCTACATAAATCACTACTTGTTTTCCACATTCTTTCACATGGATTACCATCGAACTTTTTTATTTTAGTTTTTGATATTATATTTAATGATTGGGTCATACACCTATTTATGGGAAATTTTACAAACCATTACACATGGTGCACAACTTCCCCCAAACTCACAAGTCTCACGTTTACACAACCTCACATTTATTGCAAATCCATAACATGCAATCCCATCCTTCCATTTCATTATTTTTATGTATTGATCCTGTTTTACATCCTCCAAATCATTCATTTCATTTCCATTGATCCTTGCCTGCATATTGTTTCAATAGTATCTTTGAAACATCATAAAATACTCTAGAAACCCACTTTTTCAACAAATATAATCAACCACAAAATGATGTAATGTTACCTTGTGGGGTTTTCTCTAATGGGATCAATTATAATAACTGTTGATTAAAATTTCATGAAATGAATGATATAAATCAAATAAGATTCCAAATAATATATATACTACTCATTTAAAACTATATTTACATGACATGACATGTGCCTCAAAAAATCCCAATTGAGAAAAAAATACATTATTAATTTAATATCATTTGAAACAAAAATCCATGAAAAAATATCATAAAATTAAAAGGTAAATACCGATATAATTAGGTAGAAAAAATATAGAATTTATCAATTGGTATTATTTCTTCCTCTAATAAGAAATAGGTGGTGAACATGGATTCTGTCTGAGGGATGATAAAAGTGAGACAACAAAACCCTTACCTTATGTCATAACTCTCATCGTACTCATACAACCCTGCTTCATAATAAAAAAACATTTATTATTATATTAATTAAATATTCATATATCTTATCACATATATTATTTTACTATTACATTATATTACCAGTTTTTTATCATTTCCATATTAATGTTACGATTTTAATAATATCTATCTTGTTTTTGGTACATGGTTAGACTAGTTATTTTGGATCATCATTCATATATTGTGATATAATAATTTAAAAAATGTAAAACATGATAAATGTATCATATATATTCATTATATATATATATTTAAAAAATTTATATATAATAGAAATATAAAATGGTGTTCAATTTTCATGGAGATGGTAGGGCGTACATATTCATTAATGATACTTCAGTTTTATTATCACATTGAATGAAATAAATAAATTAATGCAAATAAAATCTATGTATATATATTTATATATATAATATAATTAAATTCGAATTATTTAGTATGACATGATATATATGTTAAATATACACATCTTTAATACATTCCATGTTGAATGTGAATGAATCAAATTACATTGAGAAGGCGGTAGTCCAAATTTACACATTCAAAGTTATATAATTTACACGAAATGAAAATATTGAAGTTATGATATATATAATAATTATATATGAATTAATGAATCATAAATATCATAATTATCATATAGAAATATTTTTTCAAACATATTGTTCATCTATGAGAGGTGGGAGAGGAAAAAAACATCATTTTATGAGTTTGATGTTATCCATACACAATAACACCCAGATAATTTCCAATTAGCTGGAAATGTGTGTACGAGTTTGTTAAAAATATAGAATTAAGATATAACTATATATTAAAGTGTATGAATATTTTATTTAACCATGTAATAATAGTTTTGTGGTGATTAATGAAAATAAATCAATAGAGCTTGATGAATAATATATTTCCTTCTTTGCATAACTCTTCTCGGTTTTCATAAAATGGATTCTTAGGTATTATTTCATTAAAAATAGAGTCTTATAGGAATAATTTATATTTTTTGGGAGATTAATGTTGAATTTTTAGTGCTATGAAATTTTCTTAATTGCTGTGAATATGTGGGATTGTTTACTTCTTTTTTATATTTGAGGAAGAGCGGCATTCTTTTATATTTTTTTAAGGGATTTCCAAAAACGTTTTTTGAATGTCATGTTGCTCCAATAATGTCCCTAATTCAATAAATGGTAATATAGTTCTGGTATATGTCCATAAAATGAACTCTGGACTAGTCTTTATGTCATTTTGGTAGTTAATATTAATGGTAAGTCAATTTTTTAAGAATTTTTTTTATCTTAGTAATTGTAAATATTAATAATATCTATCACTAATAATTCAAGTCAAAAACTATATGGTCCTCATTAAAAATAATTAATTATTCTGATTCTTACTTTAGAATCCATTTTTTCCTTATTCTAATAACATATGATTAAGAAATTAATTTAAATTTAATCCTTCAAACGGGATGAAAAAGTTGGTTTTGAAGAAAAGAGGATCAAATGTTTATATTGTTTGAATATCCAATTTAAATGTGAAATAAATTCCAATGACCCAAATTGTATTAATGAATCTAAAATAGATAAAATTAAAATATACATCCAAATTATTTATAATTTTAATATTTCAATAAATTAGATGAAAAATCTATTTTGATTTAAAATCCAAAGTTCATCTCTATTCATCAAAAAAGTGCAAATTCATTGAAAAATACCAAAAATCAACCCAAATTAAAATTTTAATATCATTATTTTAAAATGGATGATTATTTTTTCATAAATATATTAAATAATTTAAAAGATCATATTTAAAATGGTTTCTCATATAAATGCTAGTAAAATTACAATTCAAAAAAATACATCTTTTTATTCATAATGTCGATTTTTTTATTTTCATATAACTATAAAATCTATTTGATGAATATCAGAAATATTTAATGAATATTTAACAAATAATCTTTATTAAGAATCATTAAGGAAAAATGGGTTGCTTTATTACCTGAAAAAAATGTTTTTGTACATAGAAAAAAATTCCTATAAATGTTACATCATTATTTTAAAATAGTTTTCACGATCACTAATACTAAATAATAACCAAAGCATTAATTTTTAATACCTATTTGTATAATATTTTTCAATATAGTTAATCTTTTTTTTAATTTCTGTTCAAGAGAATAGGCGGAAGAAATTAAATATTTTTAAAATTATTTTTAATCGTATATTGTAGTTTGGTAAAACTCGGCCTTGTGGGTAATAGATGTTACTGAAGGGACAAAGTATTGTGTGTAAAATAAGAAAAAAATAATTATTTTAGGTACCAAAAGTTAATATATGTGTTTCATGTAGATAAATATTAACATGGTTTAGTGTATAATAAAATCCAAGCATTGTTATTTTTTTTATAAAAAACAATATTTTCTGTTGAATGGAATGAAAAATATCATATATATGTACTAAATTCAAAAAAAATTATGATAAAATCTATAGATGTTCTACCATTCACATATAAAAATATATTTTATCCAGAAATTATTTTGAGTTATCCCAAGATGTGCACATGAATTTTTTGTTATCATAAAACCAAATTTTAAAAATTAATTCTAAAACATACTTTATGAAGGTTATATAGGATCCATAACAGTTACCAAATGTAATACATAACTAGTTTTCCAAACAGTACAATAATGGTCGGATATTAAAACATAAACCTGGAAGAGAAATATAAATATGTGGTTTAGATATATATTTTTAGATAATATTGTTAGGATAATGTGAATAGTCACAAATCAATATATATAGAAGGATATAAATGAACAATTTTTTTAGAAAAAAAGGTAATATGATAACATTTATTGATTTATGATATTTTTTCTAATGTTT
The DNA here is from genome assembly GCA_963277665.1 of Viscum album. Lineage (NCBI taxonomy): Eukaryota > Viridiplantae > Streptophyta > Magnoliopsida > Santalales > Viscaceae > Viscum > Viscum album. The sequence goes on from OY728153.1 coordinate 807,541,671, forward strand.
AATAATTTTCATTATAATATATATAGACATGATTTCTAAGAAACCATACATTTTTGTTCCTTGATAAACATTCCATTAAAATATAATTCCAGGAAATGATGTTTAATTTTTCATTCCTGGAGCATTAATAGATCATTAGATATATGAACATAATTACATGTCATTCCATAAGTTTTTATCACAAACAAATTGACATATGTCATCCAATGTAGATAAATCAAATTTTTAGGTAATACATTAATATATAAACATCATATAAATTTTATCAATAAATAATCAATAAATGCTTTTGAATTTTAGCCAAAATAATTGGGAAAATATAAATAATTATAAAGAAGGAAATTATATTTAAAAACATTTTATCATTACTCCACCAAATATCATAAATTTAATATAGTTTATCAGAAACTAAATATATGAATTTCATTATCTCGTGTTATATTTATGCATGGAAATTACAATAAATCTATATTGGAAGCATCCTTGTTTTCTTATTCTAATGATTATTGAATGTAATCCTTAAAAAATAAATCTTCATCAATGATTACCAATAGAACCTTTCTAAATCTCTTTAATTATTTCAATGGAAATCAGTGCCATTTAATTTAAATATTTTAATAAAACAAATCTTTATCCATGTATTATTATCATAATATATTCAAAATAGTAAGGGTTATCTTTACCTTAGTCATGTGGTTCCCCTGAACATCACCTTGAAACTAAATAAATTTTCTAGTCCATCAAAACAATTTAACATATTATTTTAAATCATTAAGAGAAAAAACTGAACAATCCTTGTATATCTATCAATTTATATAGAAAAATTCATGATTCCAAATAAGTATAAGCATAAATTATTCCCCTTGTACCTTCATCCATTAACTATTATTCCATAGAGTATTAAATATTATATCGTTACCTTTATATGTCACATCTTGTTTCATTATCATCAACAATATAACAATTTCTCACACAGATGTGTAGAATCTCTTCATGAGATTTCCACTTGGGAGATCTATTTTCATATTGAATATTCATTACAAACATAAATCACTTAACATTAGATTAATTTTTTGAATTCAAATATTCCCATCCATTATGTCTCCTGAACTCATTATTTTTTCTTTTTTGTTCTTGTTATTATGTATTTCTTTCCCACAGTCAAAATACCATCATGTTTTTTAAGACATTAAATAATGTGATTCTTCAACACATTCTTGGCATAACTAAAATTGAATCTTCATTCCTCCAAATATACATTACCCAAAATATCACCAAACTCTATCATTATATTCCATGGAAATTAAAATAATTGGTCAAGGTATATATTTTTAATACTATTTCATAAAAATTTATTATTCATAATCACAAAATAATGTACTCTATTGATAATCAATTTAGACTTTTCATCACCAGAATTTCTATAAAATTCATTATTAACTCGATTCTCTCTAGTGTACTCTATTGAATAAAACCAAAAAAGCATAGTGTCAGAATCACACATCCTTGGGAAAACCAACATAATAATGAAAATTAGATATATTATGTCTAAATTATAATATCTTACTTTATATTTAGGACAAATTAGGCTTATCATTAGAGACACGCATGGACATAGCCTTATAAATAACCCTAGCTATATCACTAACGTTTTGAAATCCAAGTTTCCAAAGGATGACTAACACTCCCTTTTATAGAACAATAGATACCCATGCTTAAAAAACATTAATATTATATCATTTAATAATAAATATTCAGCAAATTATATAAATTCATGCTTGATGACTCTAATATTTTTGTGTCTTTGAAAACGTGGAAGAATACCATCTTACTTGTAAAAATATTTTCAATGTTTTCTTCAATGATATTATCCTTACATTCATATAATACAAATATACATTCAGAACTTGAGGAATGGAAAAAATAATAAAGGGTTTAGCTCAGATGATTAGTAACGGATAAAAATATATATTTATTAACATAACATGGGCATAAGGGTATGATATTATGAGAAAAACACACGAATATCCTAAAATTCATATCTACTATCATAAAAATGAGTCATAGAATAAATATAAGTAGATAAAAGATTTAATTATAGTGAAATTAACTACATAATCCATTTGACCATAGAATATGAATAAGACATAAATTTGTGGAAGACATATAATCATATAAAATTATTTCCATAATAAATAAGGCATCAATACAAATTCCATATTACTATATTGGTTTCACTTTGAAAAACATCATGTAATAATGGATCACTCCCAATACCATTATAGAGAACAACGTACAATGCTTAACTTAGTTCACACCCTATTCCTCCAATGTCAATCCCATATGATATAAATATTTACACAATGCATTATTGGGATATATTGGTCCCACCCATCTCTTAATGAAATTATAATTTGTGTTCAACTTTATCTTAACAATTCATATCATAAACCATGAAATGAAATGGGTATCATAAAAATATAATTATATCATAACTAATGTATAAGAGATTGGTTTCATAATCACATAATTAATGAATAACCTAAGAAAATATGTGGGTTTTTAGTTATATAATCCATGATAATAAGAGTGTTTAATAAGAATATAACCCTTAAAATGAAAAATGATTCTATAAACACATAACATATGAAATAAAAAGATGTTTCCTAAATATATAACCATTGAAAAAGAAATAGGTTTCATATAATTATATCTATAAAACATAAACCATTCATATAAAGATTATGAATGGATCCTTTTGAATAATTCCAAGAAAATCATGAGTAATAACAACATATCTCATTGTAGATGATTTTTTTGAATATATTTTATAAACTTATTTGAATAAATAATCTTTTCTTTTTTAAAAATGGTTTTATATAAATAAATCCTTTTGAAAATAGTTTTTATTTAAAATTATTTGAAAACATAGAAAGATGTCTTAAAATAATTTGGAAGACCTTCTTTCCTGAAACTAAATAAAATAATCTTGTAAATATTTTAAAAATTATTTTTCTTGAAAACATATCAAATAATATTGAAAAAATTTTAAATTCCATTTTAATTATATGAACATTCAAACAAATAAAATAAAAATTGACTAGTTGAAATACTTTTATTTGAAAACATCCATTTAAATTCATATAAATGAATTATTGAAAACATATTAAACACATATATAAAAATAAAATATATTTCCCAAAAAACTATTAAATAGACAATAATTTAATATAGAAAATGTTACATAATATTAGTGGAATACATTTATATTCAAAAAATAAATTTTTATAAATAGAAATGAAGTATCAATGAAATGATGGTCTTGATTTCTTGTTAACAGGTATTTGTCGAACATTTATTTTGAACCTTAAAATCATAGAAATGTTCATTAATCAAAAAATAAATAAATAACCAATTTAGAAATTTTTTTAAAAAATTAAATACATGGTAATAAATTAAATTATTAATCATACTATAATAATAAAACATTTTTGGTATAATCCTTAGAATATAAGTTTCTGAACGAAACCTGATTTCTGAAAAAAATGAAAAATAAAGACATATTTTCATAAAAACATTTATATAAATATCTTAAGTAAAAAATATAAGAAAAATGGTATAATTTGATTTATATATCATGAATAATCACAGGGTAATAAAATTGATGATACTTCCCGTGTTATGGATTATAATTTTTTATAATTGTAAGTATAATAAAAAAATATTGATAAACAATGACAGTGTAGAAATAAACAATTTTATTTTTCCTATCATTGAATAAAATAAAAATAAAAAAAATAATAGTATATAAAGGTAAAAAATTCATGAATATAATTAGGATCATGATATAACATTTCAATGTAACTATAAACATATTATTAAAAAATATTGGTTTATAATATGGCAGGTTTCTCAATTAAGGTGAATTGATACAAAATTACACTACCAATTTGGTTTGTTTTGAATCCTAATCGCCATGAATGATATATTTTAAAATACATATGTAAATAATAATAAATTTATGTATAATGACAATATAATACATCCATGAGATTTATACACCCCACAAATAATAAAAATGAGGTGAACATGGCTTGTGTCTCAAAGGAAATAATAGTGTGAAGAGAAAACAATTTCTTTATTTCTAGACTCTCATTTTACTCTAACAGACCTTCTGTAAAATTAATATATGTATATTATGCCTATATTAAATAACCATATTCTTATATATAATACCATATATTATTTTATTATGACAATATATTACTCATTATTTAATAATTCTAGGTAAATGTTATGCTTCATGTAATATCCACATTTTTTTCCCTATATGTATTGAATTATTATTCTGGATCATATTACATGGATAATGTTAAAATTATTGATGGAATATAAAAATTTATATAAGTATCATATCTAACAATTATATAAATAATTTTAATAATCTATTAAATATATAGTAGTGAAATGGAGTGCTCCATTAATGGAGATAATTGGTTGCACGTATGCAAGAATGGTGTTTCTAGTTTATTGTCCTATAAAAATAATGATAGTAAATGATATAATATATATATAATTATACTATAAATATGTTTTCATATATGTCATATACATTTTCTAATATCATCTTTAATATGTACCATGATGATACCGAACGAATCACATCAAATTAAGGAGGTAGTTGTTCACACGTCCACAAACGACAATATCATATTTAAAAAACATGGAACTAATGAAGGTATATATTTTAAAATTAAAAAATAACATTAACTAAATAAGAAATATCATATATATATATATATAATATAAAAACCAATTTTATAAATACACAAGAATGGTGAGTTTGTTAACCATCAGATAGAAGTGTGTGTAGTTTTAGGGAAAACCAATTTTATATGAAACCATATAATATTTATAATATTTATGTTATTATGTAATAATTTAACAAAAATAGTATATATGGTGGTGAATAAAAATAAAACAAAAGAGTTTGAGGAAGAATATTACTTTTTTATTGTGTAGCTCCTCTTATTTTGCACCATATAAATTATATTGTAGGATATATAACCAAATGGATTCATATAAAATGGATTTAGTTATTTTTGGAAGCTTATTTGAAAATATATTTTTTAACTATAATGTCATTAGATGTGTTAATAATCATGAGTGGTGACTTTCATTTTATAATTTTGGAAGAGTGGTCGTCTTTAAATTTTTTTCAATGTGATTACCACCCACATTTTTCCCAAGACATATGGCACAAATAATGGTCCATATGATAAATATGGGATGAATGTGTAACTTTATTTTAGGATAGTGGTTTTTGGATATGATCGTAGGTTTTTTTGGTCCTTCATATTATGGTTTTTCTACTATGTTATGTTATGTTTTTATTTAATCGTTGTTAGTAATTTTAATCACAATTACTAATATTTTTGGTCAATAATATTATAATTACCTAATTAGACATTATATTTTTTTTACTAAAAATATTTTTTATTTCAAATTTTAATCATTTAATTAGAAAAAACTATTATATATTTAATTTTATATTGGGGATGAAGAAAAGGTATTTAAAGAAAAAATGTTCAAATGATTAAATTGTATTTATATCTGATTTCAATGTTAAATTGATTCAAATGAACTATGATTTTTTAATTGTTGAAAAATATATCTCATTAAACATTAAAACAAAATTTCAAAATAATTTTACTATATAATAAAATTATATGAAAAACTAGTTTGGAGTTAAAATTCAATGTTTTTAACTATTCATGAAAAAAATAAATCCTATCAGAAAATTATGGAAACATCACAATAAAGAAATTATAATATTAATATTTTGAAAATATTTTTTATTTTTTAAAATAAAAATTATAACATGGTAAAAAATCATATTTATAATTGTTTTACTATTAAAAGGTGGAAAAATATCCTTTTATAAAAATAAATTTTTTATTCATAAAAATGGATTTATTCTATTATTATACATATAAAATAAATTGAATTAATTTGAAATATATTTATCAAATATATAAAATATAATATTTATTATATAAATAATTTTTGAAATTTATTGAGATAAATTTGTTTTTGTGCAATGAAAATAGTTTTTTAAGTGGCTTAATTATTTTAAAATAAGTCATAAATTATCAGATACTAATTTATAATTAAAGTAATTATTTTATATAATTGTGTAAAATTTTTTTCAATAAATTAGTTAATAATATTTGTCACTTCCAATCCAGCAGCTAGTTGGTATCAATAGTATTATTATAATAACAATATCATAGTATATTTTAGTTCGGTAATGCAGGGACCATTGTGTTACAAAATATATCAAATGGAATCATTATTGTGTGTAATAAATGCTAAAAGTTAGGTTTTGTGTTCAAAAATATAATCAAGTGGCAGTGTGTCGTGCATTATTAACATGGTCTTGCATATAATTCAAGAAAAACACTATTATTTTTTATAGAAATAAATATTCATTATTTTGTGAAATTATAAATATAAAGAGATTATAATAACTAATAAAATTATTTCACAAAATATCAGGGTGATACTGAATATATAACATGAATCATAACAAGTTCTAGAAAACCTTATGAAACTAAGATGATAAAATCATAATAAATACACTATGTTTAAGCATATATATAGGTTTAAATCCTATAGTTTTGTTAATGATCAAGGATGACATATGATATACCTAAGGTTTCATTGATTGGAATTTTATAATTAATTTATATTAACTATGAGTTTTTCTCAAAATGATTAATTAATGTGACACTATGCAATTTGGTTATAGTCAATTTATGGAACCCAAAAGAGCCATTAAATTTTGTAATATGATAGGTAATAAAACCATTTTGATCTTGAGAAACTAAATGTAATGATAACTAGAATGAAAAATCATATTTCAATGATCACTAAACATTCCCATGTTTTGATTCAATATAAACATTAAAATAAGCATAGAATAATTTTTTTCATGGAGCTATGTATAACTTCAATCAATTGTTCATACGATATACTAGTGGTTGAGTAATGGATATATACAACTAGAAATATATTTTCTCTTCTCTAGTGTCTAGAATGGTAAAACATAATTTATCATATGGAAGGTGAAGAATATCAAATGCATAATCTTATTTGTAATATGAGTTATGTCTACAAATTTAACTATATTTATTTGGATGATATTTATAACATATTTTTAAATAATTTCTTTCATTGTTTTTTCAAATGAATATAGAGAAGTAATTTATTAACACTATTCAAAATTATAATTAATCTATTGTATCGTTTTAAGAATATTTTACAAGAATTGTTTTGTAAAATTCTTAATTATTTATCCATCAAAAAATTCTGGTTGATCTGTTCATAAGTGGATTAATACCAATTCTATGAAGGGATTTTATCCGAATAGACATTAGAAGATATAATGAAATAATTCAAAATAATCTCATGGTTGTGATTTATATTGGATTTACTCATCAATATTATTTTTTATAAGAAAAGAAATCTAATTCAATGGAATTTATAAAACCCACTTAAAAAAGAAGATGACTTTTCCATTATTTCTTGATGTGTGGAAGGATACATGGGGGAAATATCCTTAAGGGGACTCATAAATGTTTCATGTATTTAAAAGAAGTTAATCGGGAAAATGAATGCCGAAGGGATGAGAATAGTATTCCTTATGATGAAAATAATGAAAAATCCCTATACAATGAACAACCCATGCTCTGATTTTATAAATGAATGTAGTGTAGGAATTATAAAAATTATTGCATGATTTTTAATATTTTTATTACTACTATCAAATACCTTTTATTCCCAAATATGATTATAAATATTATCCAAAAATGACTATTAATGTAGGTCATGGGAACGATGTGTTGAATGGTACACATATCATATACTATAAAGTATACAATATCTTACATGATTCAAGATCCACCCTATTTTTTATATTTTAATAATTTTTATTGCTATGATCGCATTACCACCATAATTAAATGTTTTTTAGTTGTGAAAACAACCAATGGAGCAATGTTCTCATCCAAAGATTGAATTTCATCTCCATTTTATGTTTATGGTAAATTTCTTCTTGTGAATCATTTCATTTTCTATTTAATTGAATTCAACATGATTCTTATATTGTATTTGATTTCTCTATATTGGGATTATATTATTTTATGGGGAACTAATGTAACATATTTTATTTAATATTTACACATAATCATTTATTAGCAAATGGTTGATTATTAACATCCAAGGGAAATTTCAACTCTCTTGTGGGTCATGATTCTAATAAATATATATTTAATGATTTGGGATAAACTGACCATTAAAGATACACATATTTTATGTTATTTTTCATGTTATTCAAAAAACAAATTCATTGTCTTATAGAAAATCTTGAATTTTATTTTTTAAAAGAACCCATAGATAGTGTTATACCTATTTCAAGACACTCTTTATAGAATGGCGGTAATTATGTTGTAAGAATTGAAAAAGAAACTCCAATAGAATCGTGATAAGTGATTCATTTTGTAGTGCATTACCATGTGGAATTCCAAATCTATCATTCAATTTGAAATATAAATCAATGTGATTTTACATTTATTATCAAGAACATAACAAGATAACAATCAAGATTAAGTGTCATATTCCAATATTGGTGAAATGTTTGATCAAATACATGGAGATACAAAGTTTTAAATTATTATTCATCATAATACATATAATCATTTGGGAGTAAATAAGGGATATATACCCAATGATTTATTCTGTACAAGGTATGATTATTATGATTTTATATTTATTTCTTTTGTGACTAACTAATTCAACAATTATATTCATCTATTTAGTTAATAGATTCTTTAGAGAATACAATGATCAATATTTTTTAGTATTTATATATGATATTATTATATACTAAAAATGTTTGTAATATCACTAATATCATTTTACGATTTGATCAAAGACCTATTGGAAGGATTATATTTATGATAAAATTAAAAACTATTAACTATGGAATTAGAAAGATTATTTTTTCAGTTATATAATATCTACAATGGTATATTAGTAGATCCTTCAGAGGTATAAAATATTGAGAAATGGACTAGACAAACCACCGCGACTGAAATCTATAGTTTTCATGAGATTCAAGGATATAATGGATTTTTTTGAATTATTTATCATGATTATCTAATTTCCTCAGCACGTTGACTTAAAAAGTGTTTATGTTCTTATGTATAAGGGAATTCAAAGATAATTTCATGGAAATAAAGATAATGTTGGTAATTTCACTAGTGATAACAATACCCACTAGTAGATAATGGTTGGTTATTTATTTTGATCCATCAAAAAACTTCTTGGGATGATTTTTCATGAACAATTATATAGTTATAGCTTGTACAAATTTCCAGTAAGAGGTCCGTGAAAAAAATAATCCGACGCAAAAATGTAGACTTATTAGTGGTAAATTTTTCAATAAATATATAGATAAATTATATATATAGTAGACGGTGTGACCTACATAAGGATATTAAATGATTAAATTATATAATAAATAAAAAAGAGTAGATCATGTGAAATATAAAATGTTGTAGATGATTAATTATTATTACTAATTTATTCATTCCCACTCTATTAATGCAAATAAAGTGGACTTATCATTGAGAGGAATGGATCATGTTATCATATTTATGATGAGGATAAAAAAATTCCAATATTTATGTGTTTACATAGTAGATTCAATGAAATCATAATGAAAGGTTGGACTCTTATAATTCCCAAGGAATTTTCAACGATCAATACCTGTGTCTCTTAATGTGGTCTAGAGTAATGATATAGAGAGATAATATAATGTATGTGATGTTCCTGAGTTACAAAATGATTTTGTCTGAATAATAACATTTAGGAACTGTATACATGTTTCTCCCATACATTATTCAGTGAAGATGTTGTTGGATGAGTCTCATAGATCATCATTGTTTATTCAACCTATAAGTACAATGATTTATGTTGACATGAATGAATATTTAATTTCATAAGTGATGAAGAGAGTTATTTTAGAGTATATTTTCAATTCCTATTTTATTATAATGATAAAGGTTTGAGAATAAATTCTAATGGCCTTGTAAAAATATTAACCATACCCTAAAATAAATTTCAAACGTCACCATCGATGTTTTCATCTTACTCCACAAAAAATAAAAAGGAAATAATTACACTTGTATTATAGTTGATCATCTTATAAATTTGACTAACATAATTGATATCAATGAAAATTTATATCTTTATCAACCTGAAAATATATATATTATGTAAGTGTAAATATTTTATAGAGTAAAACTTATCATTAGATATAAGACTAATTTTGAGGTTTACCAAAATGTTCTCGTGAAGCATTCAACAGGTATTGAATACATAGTAATGTTTCAACACTAACAATGATCCCCATATATATATTTAGTCTAATAGGACCATTAAATGAAGTATAATCATGTTGAAATCATTCTCTATGTATTTTAACAGTCGTGTTAATGAGCAACTTATATTTTTTTATTCTCATACAATAATTTATTTCATTCAAGAATTATGATGTATCCTTATGATGATCACTCTTGAAAAACATTAATTAAACCAAAATAAAGGAGTGTATTTGTGGAATGAAAGATATTAGAAAAATATCTAGATAGGGAGATGGAAGAGAATTTATGATTCACTCATCAACACATAATAGCATCTCATATTAAAATAATATCTTAATGACCAATATTAGAAGGATATGAATATTGAAGTGTGTGATGAGTAAAATCCTTGAATTTATCCCAAAAAGATTGATATAAAAAATGGAAGGAAGGTAAATGTAATCCATATATATATATATTCTTTTTAAATTCAAGATTTTCTCTAGTTGGTAGCTTATCTATTAGTCGTGCCACTAAATCTCTATCAAGTTCATGATATGTTGAATTTATCTTTCCAAAATAAGTGTATACCTCATACTTCACAAGTGATAAAACCAATATCCATTCATTTATATAATGATAATTCTTATGAATAACAAGCATTATTGATTTTTATTATAGAGATAATTTTAAAAGAAACAATACGACATGCCTATTTAATGTCTTTTTATTGAAAAAACTAGTTTGATGAACTCAAATAGGAACCAAAGGATGTGATTAGGCAAAGGAACCCTCTTATGTTTGTATCATGGTGAAATATTTAGAGAGAAAATTCATTTTTAGGTTTCACGAATAATACACTAAAATATTTTTATGAAATATTTCTATTTAAATATGTTGATTTCCTCAACAGATTTCATTGCACACAACAGAAACTTTAAACAATCCTTGAGATAATATTAAAATATTATTTTTTTAACATGGCCATTATAATGTAGCCACTGAATTGGTAGATGAAAATATTAATAAAAATATTATGAAATATATTTTAATTTTATATAAAATACACATTAATTTATTAATGATTTTTAAATATTGATTTTTTAGTAATGTGATTTCCTCAAAAATATTTTTTCATCAAAAATTGATTTTTATTTTTTTGTTTTTAAACATAAATATAAGATATTTTTTAACTAATAGGAAATAAATTTTATTTAAAGAAATTCATTTTTAAAATTATCTTATCATAATGATCGTAGGGTAAAAATTTTGTAAATTTAATAAAATATTGATTACTCTAGGAATAATAAAAATGAATTGGTTTTTATTGAACACATTATTTTATTTAAATGTTAATATTATTTTTTGTATAAATTTTAAATATTTTTTAATTAATTATTATATTATTAATATTCTAGTTAATTTTTTTCAATGAAAATTTATATTTGAATTTTGTATAGGGCCATTTTATATTTAAATGTTGATTTATCTTAAAAAATATTTTTCATTGAATTGTGTGGGAAAAAATTTTAAATTAAAATATAAAACTAATTTTATTTGAATTTTTGAAAATGTATTCCATATTTTCAATTAGGTGGTCAAAATATTATAATAAAGACATTTAAGTTTTTAAGAATACAAAATTTATCCATGTTTAAAAAAGTAATTAATGTAGTATAGGTAAAATGATGATGGATGTTTAGTATAAAAGATAATAGCATAAAATATCTAAAAAAATAACATTAAATGGTTGGTTGATGTATTTATTGACCTAAACCAATGATTAAAATATTAATTTTCATCAAATTTTTTAAAATTAAATACACATAAAACCATTTAGATTGAACTACAAAATAATCATTATTTAGTCATTTAAAAAGAGATACTATCATGTACAAATAAACCCCATTTATATAAAAAAAATCTACACACCATATATATTTATTAAACCATACCCATTTATCAATAAAAAATATGTTAAATATTTCTAGACTTCCATGTCTTCCATAAAGACCAAACCTAATGAACTTATGAGGAGATCCAATAAAGAATTTCTTTTAATAGAAGTTTATCCTCTTTACTAACTCATTCAAATTTATGTATTATTTTACATGATATTATTTTGATGATCAAATTATAAATTATTAACTGTAGTATCATAAATTCAGTAACATGATATTACGTTTATAGGAGAACCATTTTCCATATCATCCTCATCAAATGAAAATTGAAAACATTGATCATGAGTAAAAAATGACAAACCATATTAAGAAATTTATATGATTTATATTCTAAAATAAACATTCCATAATGGATATAATGATGTATTGAATGATTAAATATTTAATTTTAACAAGAATATCATTACAATTTATAAATATATATATCCTATGAAAGAAAACCATGGATTTTTTTAAAATACAATCATGATAAAATAATGAAAGTAACACCCAAAACATTTAAAAAAGTTAAATATTATTAATGAATGGTTTTCACAATGTCAAAAAAGGATCATGTATTTTCAATAAATATAAATAAGTTATTATATGGGAAATAATTGAACATGAAATATAATTGGAAAAATAAAATAGTTTGACAGGAACTAGGTAATGTAGCCTTTTATGTGGTGAAGGATATGCAATGATTATATATGTTCATGTCATGTTCACTAATTTTATTTATTTAGAGAAGGGAATGACTAAGGTAAATTCGGCATGTCCTGATGGTTGACTGTTTATTCGTTTATTTCTTTACAATCATTAGCTTCAGGTCTCTATTTTTGTTCTCATCACTAACTCATAATGATTCTGACATCCATAACAAGGTTAAGACAATAATTCCAAATCTAGGTGGTCATTTTTCATTTCAGACTCAACCATTCATAGGAAATTGCATTGGTCAAGAAGAATGGATGTTAGGATCATCACACCATTTTTGTTGAATTTTATTCTTACTCGGGAAATCTTTTATAATATTTTGATATGATTGTGAATCTATTCATAATTATTATATGGAACCAAATATAATGATTAATTTATAAACCCTTTATTTTGAAAAATAAGTGTATCTCATTAGTGAATAAATATATATTTATTTGAGTATCATAATCTTGTTCAAAGTTATGATTAACTTCTTATATGTAAAAGCCACATAACTAATAAATTCATAATTTTCTCCGATGTAGGGTGGAATTTAATATTCCATGGTGTGGAATGATCCATTACATGTCCTCTTATATATAATGTTCATTATAGAAATAGAAAAACACTTCTTCCATTAACACCCATGGACTTTAACATCATGTAGAAAGAACATATTTTTGGGAACATATGCAATAGTTAATTTAGTTCGAGTCCCACTGATACGTCATATGTATCTAGAATATGGGAGGAAACAGATATATCCTTGTTCTGTCACACCTATAGGATTGAAAGAAAGTTATATGCCCTTATATGGGTTAAATTTATATCACCCCACTCATCAGAGATTTAATACATAGATTATCCTAACTTGGGGAGATTCATGATGAACATGTTATCACTATTCAAACTACCTAATCCTATATCATCCATGTTCAGTGTGAGATTTAATAAGCATTCCAAATATATATCGATGTTGGAACTTTGTACTGGGACAACCATTGTGATGTTTAATATGAAAAATGAGCCTTAGTAAGGCAACCTATATATCCATGTTATTTCAATAATCATAGTTATCATAGATTAGTTGGATTTTCAGTTCGTTGATGGATGAGAAATAATGATCAATCCATTGGAATGATAGAATCATAGTGGTTGAAATGATAGAGTGATAAATGGACTTACACAAAAGTGGATGATTATTTATTTCAATCATAAGGAATAAATCCAACATATCATGGAAATTATAGGATATATTCTTTCTATAGTTCTTTTTATTTGGGATCATACACAGTGGTTTTACATATATTGATGGAATAACACATTACTCATCTAATTTTGGAGATTATGATATATGGTTTCCCATTATGATTGATATGATTAGTAAAAATACCTATTCCAACATGATTATTTCTTAGTGAATGAAAAATGGTATGAAAATTTATCTATCTCACTAAATGTGGTTAAAGGGAATTTGTGCTAGTACTACCCTTTGTATGGTTATAAAAGATATAAAACATTGAATAAGAATCATACATACCATGGTTACATCTAAATTCATATTCATAAGAGTTTTTAGGCCATTGGTTACATATTTATGGTTCCATTTGTTGATGATCGACAAGGTTATCATGTCCTGGGATGCTCGCTTAACATGGTCTCATTTTTTAAATGACATGATTTGATTTTATGCATTACATGCCTTGATTTTCTTCTTGAAATATCTGAGTTTGTCTTCATGAAACATCCAAATACATTCACATGATCTAGTTCACATGTCCAATGGACATCAAATAATATAGATGTCATGTTTGCATGGTGTCTCATGATCATGGATGACTTGTACATGGGACTTCATAAGTCCCATCTATCATGACCTAGAAGCCATCAAATGATTTAGTCTAACATGATTAGAGGGAATCAGATGAGATAATTTACATTCTATAGTCTCATAAAAAACTGATTGATACGCTTGGAGGGAATCTCTTGTGTCAGTAATTCATGAATGGATTTTGATACATAATCTAGGAAAAGATTTGGGGAGTGCGCCATCAAATCTAGTTTACATTCTCAGAGTATGTCTCGAGATATTGTTGTCTTGCTCAACCATCATTTCAAGAAATAGTTAATACACCTTAGTGCTACTACAAGATACATAATACAAGTTCTGGTACAACCATATGAGATAGACTACATGTCTAAGTTGTATCGCACGATGTGGATGGTGAGCCTAGTTGGATTTGTGAGACATTTGAAGAATTCATTTGGGAACCATGTGACATTCATTGACATGTCTTGTAAAATATTCATGATCCAAATAGTATTATAAGGGAGAATCACAAGATTATGGTGGCATGTTGTAGTGTTGTCGTGTGACCTGGGCAGATCACAAGAAGCATATAATGATACATATTTTGGTTCTTCACATTACACTCCAGTAATTTTGTTCTTTTTTCAAGAATTTTATTTCATATATCTTATATTTTTATGTTCTATATTCATTTTTTTCATTCATTGTCTAGAAAATATGTGGTATATTCTTCCCATGTATCTCTATAAAACCACCACATGTTTTATTATAGATCACCCAGACTATTTATGAATGAAGAATTATCAGTCATATTGGTCCACAAACGTTACCCAAATATAATATTTTTCTATAATTAGATTAGATTCTTTGTTAAATTAAATCATATGACTAGTTGGTCTGCTTAAATGATGCCTGAAATGTTCAATAATTTTTTTTCTGAGTTAGTGTATTTCTATCCATTTACATCGATATTAATCACCACTTTTCACTGTGTGAAACATAAAAATCTATATCAGATTCAATAGAGGGATTTGATGTCCTGAATTTTGTGAGATCGTACAATAGGTCATCTTGACAAGGTCACAAGATTTCTAGAAACTATAATTCCATCCCAGGAATTCCCCATTTATTAAATTAAATCTAATTAATTGGGTCTTTCTGAATAATTTGGTCATTTTAACAGTATTCCAAAATAGTAATTCCAATATATCCAAGGGCCTTCATGAGATAAGGGTGCCTCTAAAAAGGCCATCATGTGAAATTGGGAAACCTGTATAGCTAAATTGTAAAGGGGTCTTGTGATTCCATTTTGGTGTGACACATGTGTTTTATGACTGTAAGAGGGTTCAATCTTTTCACCTATTTATTTACTTGTTTATTTGACCAGTATATTGGGGATTCTTTATTTTTTATGATTATTGTTAAAAACAATCACTCTACCCATTAGTGATGCATCACATGACCAATATAGTGACTTGTGGATAAGATCGATATTTTTAGTGATAAATTCTTATTTTTTCCATAGATTCAGATAGAGAGTACAATATCTTCAAGACATGTCTGAGGCCTTTCATATGACAAGGATAACATGCTAGTATGATCTCACATGGTTAGGTTGCCTAGTATCTAGGGAAATTCAGTTTCTTGTGAACCACCTATTGCATATGAAAGGATTATTATGACACCAATATTTCATGTTATATCTCCTTTTACTACTTTTTTTATTTCAAAAATTATCTTCATATCTTCCGGTTGTACAAGTGTTTTCATATACAATATATCTATCTATCATTGATGTGTCACATGATAGTTTATTGACCATAAAGAGATATCACTATTGTAATATTTTTCTTCTAGTTTCTATGAAATGTTTTATGTATTTTCAATCATTGAACAATTTTCATGTCGTGTGACCTTGAGGATATTTTCCATCTATTCTTGTGTGGTAACTGATTATCTATGGTATATTTTTCTAGAGAAGATGTAATTTTTAAATGGGAAACCTAGGATATTATATAAGATATGAATTGAATGTGACTATTTATATAAACTTTTGATGGTTATGTTATTACAAGTCTCCTGGGGGTTTACAAAATTTGTGAAATCATTTCTAACATCATCCCTTGTATTTTGGGGGACAATATTACCAATATTTAAGTATTTCATTATATTGATTTTTAAGTTGCTCATTTGGAGTGCATCAATAATAATTATCTACTATAATTTACCAAAAGGTTTAAAATGATTATATATGAGGATTTAATATTTTTTAGGAAATTGAATATAAGGAATTGATTACATAACTCAATTTCCATTAATTATGTTAATCTTACACTTTGTTAAAATTCTTATGTGTATATTATGTTTAAAAGTTAATTTTATTATTCTATGTTGTAATTGTGGCTGATTTATTTTGATTTATTGTGGATGCACATAATCAATTCATTTTATTAATTCTCTCTATAATGATATGATCTTTATATGGGATTCTCATATGACATATAATTTTTTGAGACATAAACCATATTCACAACATATTTCTTTTGAGTGGTTTATATACAAACCATTTTTTATCTTACATCATGAATTCATTATTCATCATGGTATTTCAACATTCATTTAAACTTATTTCTTTCATTGGGAATACTATCTTACTAAATACAATGTTTTAAGGGTAAATTTCTAAAAATCATTATTATTTTGTATTTTTTTTTTCAGAATCCATTGGGAAATATTTCTTATAAATAATCATTTTTTTTAAACTATCAAAAATGATTTTATTATTATCCTATACTGATTTGAAATAATTATTCCCATGATAGACTCCTTCTAAAGGAATGATTTTATCATTTCTTAAAAAATGTTATTTTTTAATTATTCAATCTATATATGAAAGGGATGATTTTTAAACATATAATAGGTGAGTAGTATTCCCAACCTCATGATGCATGAATTATTTTAATCTTTAATTTCATTTCTGCAAAAAAAAAATTAATGTAAAACAAATAAGTAATATGTGTGCAGTTTTTTAAAATTAAAGTGATTTTAAAATGGAAAACATATATTCCTTTAGAATTATTCAATGTGATCATTAAAATTAATTTTCAATTTAAAATGAAATTCTATTTAGAAAACATAATTTTTTATGGTTTATTTTATAATAGTGCATTATTTATTTTTACACTATATAGTTTATGTTTATAATGAATTAATGAAATATTTTGAAAACCCATTTCTATTCCATGGGTTGTTTTACGATGAAATTTTTATGAAACCTATATATTTTCTTGTGTTCTATTATGTCGAATGATTTATGATCTCATAGAAACCATATTTATTTATTTCATTATTTGACTGGTGGGACCTATATCTCCTACCAATACATTGGGTAATAATTTATATCACATGTTATGGACATGAATTGAACGGGCTATGGGACAAATTTAGAATGTGGCTTTTTGAAATATGATAGTATTTAGAGATAAAAATGACTACTTTTATAGTTTTGGATGCGAACCCATTCAACTATTATTTTCATCAAAATGATTTTTGACTACAAAATAGAATTATTTTCTATTCTTATGTGTATGCCAAAATTTCCCTAGCATATGCTAAATGTATTCTATAATGGACTGTTTTATTTTAAAAATCTTATCTTATGATATTATATGATATATTCCCCTTCTCAAGAATATTATCATTGAAATTTAAGGTATAATTTAAAATTCTATCATAATTATTTATTCCCTATGCTTATCTTATGATATAAATCTTCCTTTTTTACCATTACTAATCATTTAAGATCACCCTTTCCTTATATTTATCTTCACCATCATATGATGAGTGGTATAATGTATGATATATTATAAATGTTTCTAGTTATGATGGAATAAGAGGAGATGATGTAGATGTTTTATGATCAAATTTTTAATATTTCATAGATTCAAATGACACTAAACAAATAATGATATGAAGTGGATTAATTATGTTTTGAATATTTATCTATTAAAATATAGTAACAATATATATTAATAATTTTTTTTTATATTAGTCTTGATACATACATTAATTATAGTCAATAAAATCATTGCAGGGAAACATTATAGCATTCTAGGGTGAAAAAATATATATCATGGAATGAATATAAAGTGAATTATCAAAGAAAAAACTATCCTAAGAGGTCATGGGGAGATAAATCTCATGAGATCATGCACATAATATAGAATGGAATGTCCGTGATAGAATGTGATAGAATAATTATCGACATTTAGAGGTATAATCCATAGTTAATATGATATGAGAATTATAGGTATAAGTAGTTCTTAGATGGAAATCTCTATTAGACTAAGTGGAATGTGAAAATTTCCCTCTTGAGTATAAATTTAGACATAATAAATCAGGATCCTATCCATAAGGTAATATACGATAGTCCCCAAAATATGGAAATTTTATGATATCTTGATGAACAAGGAGATATTCTTCTACTACAATGATGAACCACTATGACAAAAATCTCTACAATACCCATAGACTGTGAACATGATATATTGTGAAGGCATCTCTTAATCTTATAATATCGGTAGTACTGTCAGTGTTAAAATTTTGGACAAAAGGAGAATCAGTGTTCATACCATTCAATGGAGTGTCATTCTTGTGTCTTGGTAGTCCAATTGTAGATGTTTTATTGGCATACAATAATGGATAATTGTATGGTGGGTCAAAATAGGTACTAGAGTCATGGAAGGACTCAGCTAATTATTGGATGACTAGTAGCTATAGTTCATTATAATTTCATATCGAGGATGTTTAGTTTTTACGTAGTGGGGGAGTGGTAGAAAAATATAGAGGAATAAGTTTCTGGGATTCATACTAGAGCCCAGTGTATTAGGGAATGCCATCTACAGGCAATGAAGTATACTCTAGAAAGAATTGATGCACAACCTTCTACCGTTAATGGGATGATTCTTTACCATCTATACATTCCTATATTTTTATTTTATAGTGTCAACAAATTTCATTATATTTCCATTTGTTTCATATGGTATGGTCCTATTTGTTGAATTATTGGATGGTGAATTAAAAAATGATATATTATTAGAAGTAAGGTCATAGAATTTCAAGGAATATTCTATATAATTAATTTATCATTTTCAATAGCAAATTATTAAGCTTGAAATGACATAATATTAATTTATTCAGGGAATTCATTTTTTACTTATAAACCAGGATCATATTACCACATATGGGGGAGTGTTACCTTTCAATCTATTAAATGAAGAAATTATTTTCTACATGGTGATTGATATCTTCAGGTTTGTCATCCATGAATTATTCAAAACACACAACTGTAAATTTTTGTATTTTTCAATGTTCAATTGCGATGGGACACTGCAGTAAATAGGCCACAACTAAAAAATGCATCCCAATGAATTTTTATAATTGTCCATAAAAAATAATTCTTGATGTGTATATATTCCATCAAAAATATTCTTCTCTAGTATATAAAAAATTTTCTATTATGGGAGGATGCGCCTGTCAGACATATAAATTTTTGAGTGGATGATCATCCCATCTCAAATAAGAAAAAAATAAAAAGAATATGAAAATAATAAAAATAACATAAAAATATTAATTTCAAAAACATAAAAAATGTACTATAAAAAATTGTAAATATATATAATTGAATGAATATTTAAAAACACATAAAAAAATATTTATTATAAAAATAAAAAAATAAATAAGGGTGTTATCTATAGGAGGAAGTTATGGGGACTCCATACTAAAACCATTAGTCTGATGTTCCAAGTACTCCATTGCTTGATCATGTTTACACTCCTTCTATCAACACACCTCCTCCTATTATTGTTTCTTCTAATATAGATAGATCTAATAATGTCCCCTACAAATGGTCACTATAAGCTCATGCTAAGATCACATCATCTCTTCATTTTGTGTATAAAATTATTAATACACTATATAAGATCAACAAGACTAGTATGAAAACATTTCAGTGGTACTATAATAACTAAAAGGAATTAATTGAGATCTAATACAAACCACTCATCCATTCTGAAAGGAATTATGAGTCTCATGAATCCATGTTGCGTTATCAAATCCAACAACAATGGTCGTCTAATCCTTAGTCTTAAAATAACTATCATCTTGTTTTTTAGATGTTGTTTTGTCAAATGATTCCATCAATTGAAATTTAATATTAAAATAGTTAAAATATCATTTGACAATAATTTTAAAGATAAAAAAATTATAATGACAATAATATGATGCTGGGGACCACTTATAATCATTTCCCTAAAAGAATCATTGTAAATACCATTATAAATACTAATATATATAATATAGGATGCTCTAATGCCTATATTAGTATGAAAATAGAATTTATCATTTAATGTTTTATAATTTTAATGAAAAAATAATTACCATATATCATTGATGCATACTGAATGTACATGTACCTTCTCATGGCACCACCTACTAATTCCCCCATTTTAGTATACCTATTAATTATATCTTATTTAAACTAGAACCCATCAAATATATTTATAATCCATATCAAATCATATATGATATTTAATGTTCAGTGGTCGTAACAAGACTTATCGAATTATATGACTCATGCATTTGACATGTCTATCCTCTTCACAGTGTGTAATAACTGATGGCATTGATTACAGATATAGACAAGTCATACGTCCCAGATAGAGGGACAAGTTTTGTAATCTAAATGATACCATAAACAATAATATCAATGTATTATTAATAAAATAAAAATATCTATTATTTATTTAAATATCATCCAAAGATGAAACATTTGGTTCTGAACATCTGTGGGAATCTGATCCCATAGAACACATGATCTATATAATTAATTCCCTAATATAGAATGCCGGTATCAAGTATATACATGAGAAATCATTTGAAAGGAGAAAAAATAATTGAATAATAACTTTATAAATTGAATAATTAAAATAAATGAAAACCTACAAAAATTAAAAATTTAATATACCCCCTCATGCATGGATAAAAATCAAGAAGTGGTCATTACATATGCATAGGGTATGAATCATCGATCAGGTATGACCAAAAACAATTCAAGTCATCATGGAAAAGCCAACTGCCTGGGGGTTAGATGATGAAGCATTAGGTTCGTCACGGTGTAGTGAAAGACCAACATACTTTTGAAACAGATTAGATAAACATTCATCAACTATCTAAAATAATAATGGACTATTTCTCGAAAATAGTTTCAAAATATGAAATATATTTGAATATATATTATATATGATTATAAAGAGTATATTATTTTTTTTATGTTCCTCTCCATATTAATATTTTTATATGAAAGTGAAAATATCTACATATTCCACCATAGTACAAACAACATACTTGGTAATTTCAGCTTTATCATCTCTTTTTATTTGTGATTCATTCATTACATCTGTAACATCATTGTCAACATCAACCAATAAATGAGGTGTCTCATCATTGATATTATTGTATATTTATAGAGAATATTTATATAGTGTGTCTCTTAACAATTTTAAATTTCCTATAGTTATGTAGATCAACATTCACTATGGGAATTTTCATGAGATTTTATTTTTATTATGCTCCACCAATCACTCAAATCTAATGAATAAAAACAATAATTTTCATAAGTAAATTTTATTCTCCTTATTATATGATAATAATGGTTCACTTATTGAAACCATAATTTTATATTTAATATCAAAGATTATTGGATGTATTGGAACATGTAGTCCTCTATAAATATCCATCCATTGAAATTAAAACATCATTACATAATTATATTGATGGTAATAGTGTTTAATTATTTCTTCATTCATTCCATAATATACAACACCACTTTCTTACTGATGAAGCATTCATAGTAAAACACCATTATTCATTGTTTTTTTATTTCCCCATATAAACTATTTTGAAACATAATATTATTCGACATATATATTAATTATACGATTTTAATATTTTAGATGATCGAATATTCAATACAGAAATTAATTTATAAAATTTTATTAAAATATTGAGAAATATGAATATTTGAAAACAAATATCAATATAATAGGAAAAAAAATATTTTATATTTTAGACCATTATAAATTTTCATTACATGTTTTTGATACTAGTAGAAATAATTAATTTTTTGATGTTCATTATGAGAATCAACTATAATTTTTGGAAAATGTTCTGAAAATAATTATCTTATAATCTAAAATAATATTATTTATTATATTTAAAAATGTTATAAAAACATTTTATAGTTGAAATCGGAGTACACAGTTTTTCATATCATTATCCGAATCGACCTAATGTGCCTGTTAACAAATATAATCATTTGTGGTGAGAATATTGTTTTTTGAGAACCCATTGGATCCCCTTGTCCACAATAATGTGGATACCCAGCCGTTGGATGCCCATTAGGTGATCATTCCCTCATACATTAGAAAAATGGATAATAGAAAAAAATATTAATTAGTGTGACATGATACTAGATGTGATTTATTATGATAGGATAACATTAAAACGGGATTTTATTTTTTATTGATATTATTGGTGGTATATAGATTACATATTTTTGGGTATACTGGCATGTTTATGTTTTAAAAAATGTCAGGATGAATGAAAATTAAATGATTACGAAAGGTAATATGATGAATTTAACATTATGTATTATTATTTATGCTTTTTTATTCATTCCACTATGACTTGTGTAGTACGTTATGTTTTGATTCTTATATTTCATGACATAGTTCTTATGAAATAATCATATAGAGTGTTGGGCCCGGTTAATCTATAATTCTTTTTTTCCTTCCCCAAGATATGTTGTAATAATTATGCACAGTGGATTTCCTGATATTTATAAAATTATTATATTTGGGGGGGGGGTCTTGATTCTTCTAAATTGATTATATTGAGGGCATATCTTGGTTATAATATAAATATTATAGGGCAGTGTCTTATTATGATTAAATGATTATATAGAGGGAATGATTATGTCATTCTTAACTATATATATTAAATAATTATTCATGATTAGATAATTATTACTTAGAATTGCAGTTAATCATGGAATGGTTATTCAACATTATTAGAGTTATTCAAGATCATTGTAGAGGAAATATATTTATTATATTGTATTTATTGATTAAATGGTACCCCATTTTATCTGATTTATTGCATTCACTTACTATAAAATTTTTAGACACGATTTTTTCAATTTATTAAGTTTTAAAAATGCCTTGTTTTATCTAGTGTTTTGGTATACAAACATATTACAAGTATTCAAGTCAAGACAATCCTAAAAGTCATTGTTTCATGTAATTTATTATTATATGAGATGGATCTCGTAGGATGGAATAACATGGGTTTGAGATGTGGTTTCATTGGGTTTATCTATTTCATACACCGATTTCATTTTTTTAACCTTTATTATGAATTTTAGTTTCATTACAGCATATCATTACATTATTCTCCTAATATCATCGGAATGTTCAATTTCCATCACTATTTAGTTTTTATACAATTTTTTACTCTTTTTACCATAATTACACGCTGATATTAAATGATATTTTTTATATTTATTCTATGTATGATGGAGTATATCATACCATTTATTGCCTCTACAACCCTGCATCCAGTCAGAAACCTCTAGAATACATGGAGACCAACATGATGACAAGTAACCAACATGGTTTTACCATGTGACATTGTGCAGGATTGGGGAAATTTTATAAAATAGTAAAAACTTCATGGTAAATCATGAAATTCTTATATATATCATTTTATGATATATTTAATTAATTATAAATTCAAAAAAATATTTTTCGATAATTATAATCTTCTATATATGATAATGTGACTTCTAGGCTGTAGATTGAAAACCAAAATGTTTTTACATTTATCACGAATTTCATTATCTTTTTTATCCTTCTGAATAATATCCCCAAAATGGTTATAAATATATCTTTTTATCTGTGCATATTTATACTTCATAAACATATTGTTAAAAATACTTTAATGAACTTTTCAATTTCTATCATATTTCATAAAAGTATATATCCATTTCAAAAAACATGATTGTTCACCACAGTGATATTTTAACCCACCATTTCTAATTAAATGTACTTAATAATATTTTATGACTCCATATAAAGGTCAAATTTTATGTATTTATTCTATAATTCAACTCAATTAATAAAAAATAAAAAAAAATATATAACCACAACAATAATACTTTTTCCCTTCTATATAATACTACATTATTCATTCAATTAATATAGAATCAATGAATCTTTCTATATTCACAATGTTAAGGTATTTATATTAATATTATTCTAAGTAAAAACATCATTATATAATCAATACTTATTTATAATAATTTGTAAAATTTATTTGATGGATTTAAAACTATTTTCTTGCATTTTCATTTCAATATAATTCAACTAAAAAACCTCCAATATTTATAAAAATATGAAAATACCAAAATGGATTTATAAACTCATAAGAAATTTAGTAAAATTAATTTTATTGAATCAACCATGAAATATTAATTCAAAATATTATTGTGTAGATTAATAAATTATATTGATCAAGAGATAAAAATGTTATTCTAGTACTAATCATATTATATATTCATGGAAGCCAAATTACCTTTTAAAGCCAATAATTAAAATATAGTATTTGATAATTTATATAATTATAATATAGAATTAATGTGATAGATGTTATTGAAGATGACCATCAAATTTATTTTTTCTATAATATTATTGATATATTAAATCACAAAAGCATATGAGTTTTCATTGATTTTTAAAATATGAACTAAGACCATATTATGAATTTTTTAATCATTCATAAAAATATAGTTTTCATTATGACCTTCAAATTATCTATAAATGTGTTTTTTAATTATATATATCATCCCAATTTGTTATGGAAAAAATTATATTTTTATAATTGTTATTATATTTTTTACTATTCTTTTTTAATATTTTCTAAAAATATCATGGGGATTAATTTTAGAATTATTTCTACCTGTTAAATGGATAACATAATATAAAATATATATAATTATAATTATGATATAAAGAGTCAATAAATTAATTTATAAATTGATTTACTTATTTCAATAACTATAAACATCCCACATAATCAACTAAAAATATAACTAATTTTTAAATGTTTAATAATTTAGTTTCCATGTAAGTCATTTTTGAGTTCAGTAAAAAACTTATGTTGCTTTATATGAAACACATACAAATTTGTTTAAGAAATTTCATGCATTATTTCATCTAATAGATATCTATGAATCATTACCATGAATTGATACTGCTTTCTAGGACCCATGTCCATGAGTATCAAAATTAATATAACACAAAAAAATTCTTCCATTCCTCATTATAACAATATATGAGATCCAAATTTATAGAAAAAAACACATTTATTTATCAAGGACTTATTGTGTTTATTTCTTAAAAAGGATATTTACAATATAATATATATGACATCTTTAGCAATCTAAATAATGATAATAAATAATAATATCATTTATAACCTATTATAATTCATGAAAAAATTATATTTTTTCATTCATCTATTGATTCAATTCCCATATATCATTAATATTTAAACAAATGAAATAGTTCTAAAAAAATTAATACACTACCATTATAAAAATTATAATTATAAATGAATTAATTTTCAAAACATTGCTTTTTTTTCACAATCAAACAGAAATACATCCTAAAAAATTGGTGAATTATAAAAAATTCCAAAAATAGAAAATATCTATATGATGAAAACATAATCTTAATATGGTATATTTTGAGAGATTGTGAATTTCCACCATTAAAACCATTATTCATATATACACGCAAATTTTTATAAATATATATAAACTATTAATATATGAATATTCATTACATAACAATTCAATCAATGTCAAAATCACAAAAATATGGTATCATGAAATCATGGAAACAAAAAATGTTTTCCCACAAATATATACATCATCTCAAACTTATTTCATCATAACTTGAATCCTTTTGTAAAAAATAATATATAATTTCTTTTTTAATGATCTGAAGTATTAAAATATAAGAACTGGGAGTGGGAATATGGCTAGTGATGGTAAATAGGGGAAAAAGAATGATCATATAATATAATATATGAATAATGGTATAAATATATGATATAATAATTTAGAAACAATACCATACATACCAATGATTAAAATATTATTTAATTAAATAAATCAAGGATGTTCATGTTCCATGAATCATATGGAATCATAGAACACAATTCATTATTATTTAAAATATAATACGACATTCATTTTTGGTAAACAGATAAACATATAAAATAATTCCTTATTCACAGTGGCTCTTTTATAGTGATATCATAGTGGAATGTTTTCACTCCCCTATTCCATGTAGCACTCATGGTTCACTCCCAGCATAATTATAGTGGATGTAGTTCTTTAGTTTACTAGGTTTACTCCCCATTACAGTGTTTTTAATTAGGTGAGATTTAAATCACTACTCACTACATAGGAGATATATATTTGGACCACCAATCAAATAATTAAAAATCAGATGTCTGAGTCCCATAAAATTAGTTTTTCTTAATCATATGATAACACATTAAAGTGAATGGATTTCATAAATATTCCATCCATGAATATCCCATGTAATTGATATGGGTTTCATAAAAATTTAATTCTTTGATCATAGAAAAACTTGTTTAATGAAACATGATTCAAAATAGTTTATTAAAAAAAAACACAATTCATCAAGAGGATGAATATTCATGAAATCATTTTTTAATATCTAATAATGTAAAAGTGAAATTAATGTTTTTTCATTTATTAATATAAAAACTATTCAATTATCTTAGAAAAACTCTTGTCAAAAATATCCATACCATTTTGAAATCACATATTTAAAAATCAATTAAAATACCATGGTAATTTTTTATATGAAAAGAACAGTGTATAATTTAAAAGTAATATTCAATGAGAAAATTAATCATGTTCTAATCATAATATCATATATTTCCCATATAATATTTCCACAACCCCTTATATAAAAAATAATTTATTTAAATTGTAATTTTCAGTTAATATATTATTTATTTATCATGAGAATTTAATCTTAATAGTTACAATATATTTAAATTAACCATTGATCAACTATCTCAATAATATTTGCAATAATATAAATATATTATATATTTACAATTTTACTGTTAAAAGATTTCAATAAAATATAGATATTGAAAAATGAATTACATCATTCATGTAGATGGTCGGTCGTAAGTATGCATGAATAACAATTTTAATTTTTTGTTGATGACATGATTGAAAGGTGTATAATTATTCAAAATTAATGTTATATTATTATATCATATATATCAAAAATATTCTTCAAATTAATCTATATTTACCTAAATATAAAATATAAAAAATAATCAAATTAAATTGTTTTGTGGAGGTGGTAGTACACATGTGTGCACTAATAGTGTTATCATTTCCATGAGTATTGAATGGAATACAGGTTTATGTGATACTATAATTAGATAAATATAATTATTATATAAATAAAATTTTTAAACCATGAACCCATAACATTACCCATTCATAATATGTGGATATGAAAATTCAATTGTGTCACACCATGGAGATGGTTAGCCACACGTACACTCTAGAAGTACATTTACATATAGTTTGAAATGAAATATGCAGTATAATGGTGTTTTCATAATCACAATAAAAATTTAGAATATGGAGAATACTGAATATATTATTATATGATAAATATATTCTATTTACTGGAGTTATGTAAAATAATAATACAATGTGATAGGGTAAGATGATTACCTCTTTAATGGAACGAATACTATATATCACCTATAATATCATATAGTCATAGACATTTGGGATGATTAGAACTTCTATAATGTATATAAGGAATAATAGAAGATAAATTGGTAATTTTTTTCAATCTAGAAAGCATAATTTTTTGTAATGAATTATAGAATTAAGTGCCCTTTTATAGTTGAGATATGAGGAACATTTCAATTCTGTCAATGATTAAATTATAATAAAATAAATGCAATGAATCATGGATCTAAAATGGTATAGATTAAAATATATAGAATTTTAGGTTTTTAATTCCATCAAAAATTATAATTCATACATATTTTAGGTCATTCAAAACTATTTCATTAAGAATAACCCTTAGCTAACCAATTTAAATTTATTAGAGGTAGCAAAATTTTAAATGTTACAGGGTCAAATTTGGTACATATAACAATAAAATTGAACTAAAAATAAAAACATTATTAAATATTAGAACATATAATATCAACATTGACATGTTACATGAATTTTTATATTTTACATAAAAATGTAAAAATGTATTATTTTGATAAAAAATCATTGTTTTTAATTTTTTAACTATTCATTTAATTTCAATTTAATAACGAAAAAAATATTGGAATTAAAATATAATATTTTATCAAGACCCTAATATTTATATTTACCTATAAAATTCATGTAACACTATAATTTAATCATATTATAAAACTTTTAATATTTTAAAAATTATCTATATTAATTTTTTAATAAACTAAATATATAATGTTTTTTTGTTTTTTTAGATATTTATTTTTTTATATAATTCATAAAAATACTAAATAATGATCCATAATGAAAATAATTATTTTATGAAAAAATTGTCTATTAATATTCTACTATTTCATTTTTTTACCCAATGTGAACACAAAAGGCCAATTTAATATTAAAAGTGTTATATTTTGTAAGATTCATTGATATAAATAATATATAAATCATTTTCAAATAAAAGGGTACATAAAATTAATAAATTCATAACCTAATATAACATGGGTAAAATTTTGTTCATTTTATAAGAGTAAAGGTGAATAATTATGCTCTTACCACTCATTTAGAATCTAGAAAAACTCTATTTACCCTTTACTATTGTGATAAATTTTACCACAGTTACTACTCATATTAACCATAATTAAAAAGGACATATGTATCAAAATATGACATACTAATTTGAATAATGTAAGTTTTATTATCTAATTAAAAAATTATAAATAAACAAAATAATTTTAAATTAGGTGTGTAAATTGTGCAACAAACTTTAAAAAATAAATATTAATAACAAAATTGTAATTTTTATAATAATATAACTACAAAATTATGTTATTAATATTTTTAAAAAATCATTATAAATAATATATAAATTTATTTAAAATAATTCAACAATATGACCTAACTTATTTTTAAAATATTATAATAATTTATTCACATTAAAATAAATTTCACAAATCACAACACTTTTAAATTCAATTAATTTTTATTTTTTGTTATAATCATTTTAATGAAAAACATTTAATTTTATAAATATTTAGACAATATGTTTTTCATTATATTTATATAACTACATATTATCTCTAATCTATTTTCTATGATATATTTTACAAATAATATTTCAATAATCATACATAGTTCGTCTAAACACGTTGGTTCATGTGGCATAAGCTATTTATTAAACAAATAATTAAAACCAACAATTCATAAAAAATAAACCTCTTACATTATACCCCTCATAAAAAAATTCACTCTTATAAGAACTCAATCTATTACAAAGAGTTACAGATACATTTATATAATCACATCCTCATGTTCCCACATAACATCCTTCAATTGGTTGTCTTGCCATAAATATTGATTTTAGGAGTGATCTTGTTTTGTAGAACATTATATATATAATATCTGAAATATCTACCTATAAGGAAATGGCCTTGAGCAATACATAATATAGTAAATTTCCTTTTAAATAAATTATTTTCATTTCCTAATATCTGTTATGTTTAGTTTTTTAGAAAATTGGAACAAAATTATTAAATATCAACACCTGATCATACAAAGTGGATAACCCTGAAATAACACTCATTATAATATAATTCAATTGTTTTTAATAAAATCATGTAATCAATTTATCAAAGGCATTCACAGAATTCATCTTGGCTTATCCATTTCACATACCCATCAATAAACGGTATGAAATAATTTTTAAAACATAGTTTGAGAATAATAAGTGTTGAATGGGATATAAAAATAACTATAGAAACCATTTGTACATGAATTAATACAAACCTATGAATTCATTTTCCCAATGATATATTTCTCACCCAATGAGTATCACATAGAAACATTGTGAAAACATGGTATTTGAAAAGATATAGAGAACAAAAATAATATCATAATATACATGGATTTAATTAATTAAAATTGTATCCCTCATGGATACCTTATGATTGTTAACCCTAACGTCTAACATAAAATGTAACTCTAGTGACTACCTTATTATTTACCAATCACTATTACACTTAGAGATTCTATATGACCGACTTCCGAAATAAAATTACCCACATAATTGGAGAAAAGTATAGGTCCCAATCTTCATCATAAATAATTTCCTTGAACTAGAACATTTTCATAAAACAAGAACAGTGACACCATATAAATCATTCCAATTTTGAAAATAAAAGAAATGAAATGGGGATATTTGAAAGATAATCTATTATAAATATAATATATTTGATGTGGAAATTTATAAAAATATTAGAATATGTTTATAAACTATATATAGAATTAAAAAAATATTATATAATCAATATTTTATTTTATAAATAATCATAGTAAAAAATAATCATTAATGTGTATGGTTAACCCAAAAAATGGAAATTATGTTTACAATTCTCTTACCCATGGTTCATCATACGTTAAAAGTGATTAAAAATCTTTTATAATGCATAAAAAAGAAATATTATTATTTTAAAAACATTATTCATTTTTATAACCCCTTATATAATCATTTTATAACATAATTCCACCCATTGATTAATAATATTTTGTTATTTCCACTGCTTCATGTGCGTTATCTACATAGTTTCTGTGGTTTGTTCATAATGAGTTTACTTTTCAAATATGAACGAAACTACTAAAGTGTAAATATATTTTAATAATATTTTATCGGTATATTAAAATATTCCATAAATAGACCTTTTTCAAATATGATGATGAATAATTAGATAAAACATTAATGATATTTTTGAGATAATTTTACTGGTTCATATATAATCACAGTCTAGTTTTTATATATATATATAAATATTATATATATGTGTTAATTATGAAATAGAAAATATATTATATAATAAAATTAATAATTGGTTTCCACTATTAAAATAATTTAATGACCATCCATGAAGGTGGTAATGGAAATTTAGAAAACATCATCCATGATGTCGGTAAATCAATACATCACAACCATTTTTTTAGATAAAAAGGTAGAGGTGATTTTTTATGATGATAAATATGTCTATAAATAAGATAATATTATATTATAAATAATATAATAGATTTTTCATGGTATTTGGATATGGGGAGGTGATTATAGTATAATTAATGGGTAATATTTGGAATTAAAAGAATATAAAATGAATGTAAATTTTCAATTCTTCAATTATAATCCTTTAAAAACTCATTAAAACCCACTGTTTAATACTTTGAGGGATTACAAATGTCTTGGATAAGTGGAAGAGTCCTAGTATGTGATTTTTAAATTAATTAATATGCTAAAAGGATTTTCGATGTGAGGATAAGAGGTAGTGGCGATGGTATTTTTATTGGAGGAGAGGGGTGGTTCTAATTAATATATTCACTAGTTTATTAATTTAGCTTATGAAATTGAATAGTTTTAGAAATATCATAAAATATATTAACACAATGAATGGAATATTGAGAATATGGTTCTTCAGTTAGGTATGACTCAAAAAATAGTGTATTTATCTTATAATGTATATATCAAAATATTTTTGTTAAAATAAATTTTCTTTTAATTCATTAAACTTTTTATATAATTATTATTAAATAGTTTTGAATAATAAGAATAAAAACACATAATATATGATTTCAAAATCATTTATTAACTTTTTTAATTATATAAATATAACATTATTACACTTATGAGACACTCAAAATTTTATTTATAATCTTATTGGTGATGTCACTATTCTATTTGCCAAAATTACTCTTCCAAATGGTCATGTTGTATTCATGAGGTTATGTTACTATTAAGTCAATTTAAATCCCATAATTTCAATGTATACAAATTATTTTTTAATAAATTTATAATTAATTTCAAAATATTAATTCCGTAAGTAAGATAAATTTTTTTATAAGTACCTCGGATGTTACACTAACAACTGTTCACCATAATAAAGATCATTATATCATGGTATGAAATCTATGAATGGTTTACATCTGTGATCATGTGTGTAATCCCTCACAAAATATACCTAGAACACATTAGGAACATGAGAGAGATAATTTGGATACACCAATCGATAAAATACTATCCTATTGAGACTATTAATTACAAAACGACTGATGTACCTCAAGATTTCATTTCCATTATTTCCAAATTTCATCACACACTTGTAGGGAGACATTCATAGGAATAACAGTACGCAAACTTCGAAATCAAGATCTCATCTACAATTATCAACATAAAATGTTTATCATCTAAAAGATTTTACTATTCATTTTTGATTAAAAAACATCCTTAAAAAGCACTTATACATCTTGATTAGGTCCCAATTTCATTATTTATCATATTTCATTCATGTTTTTTTTGCACTTCCTATTACAGAGGACATCTTATTAATACAACATAATTATAGGGTAAATGATACTGTTGTATGAAAATTCCACTAATATGAAAATTTTACCATTATTACCTTTATTATCCAAAGATAAATTTCTCAACATTTATTATATTGTTTCAATGTTCCTCCTAGAATAATGATTTCTCTATGGATTATATGAAATTCTAAATTTTTTTTCCAGATACATACAAAATACTTCTCAAAAACATCTTGTTTAATATTTGATCTAAATGATACAGAATTGATATTTTTGAACCATGAAATCCTATAAATTCCATAATATATAATGGTGCAATTTGAATCTATTATATCACTTTTCTAATTTAAATTAAATTTGAAAACATAATAATTTGATCAACTAGAACAAAAATAAACATTTTTTAATTATATTGTTTTGGGGGTTCAATGTAAAAAATCCATTGTGGCATCAACCCATTTCTACAATTTTGTGGGAAAATGATTAAACACCCACTTATTATTTGTTTTCTCTCACTCATAGTATTATGGCATACAATGTAACTAGAAACATTCCATTCCATATCACCATTATTAACATACATCTATAAATGCACAACAATTTCTATATACATCTGCATACATTCATAATTCATAGAGAATGGGGAACTATTAGTTTTATCCAAAAACACCTTCGTCAAATATAATACTGAATGCAAAAATTCATGATTGAATAAATTTATTATTCCATCACAATAATAATAATTTTCTTGAATAATTATTTTGTTATATATATACTCTTGGTCATCTATTAGAACCTCTTTAATATTAACATGGGGATATGGTAGATACTCATTTGAAAATGATGATATTTATCCCCTTCAATCAAGATTTAATGATCATTTTTTGATGAATAAAAATACCATAACTTTTATGATCTTTGTCAATAAATATCTTCAATTATTCATTCAACTCAAAGATTATGCTGCTATTTTTTAATTCCCATGGTTGAAATGTATTAAAGAGTTATAATAATTAATTTTATTCAATAATATTCTTTGTTCCATTATAAGATATTTTTCACTAAATATATATATTATATTTTTCTGATAGGTATCAATGTCAAACCATTCTCTACAGATATAATTCATCTATATCATTTATGAAAAACAAACATAGATTACTCAAAATTATTTGATCGAAAATTTTCTCCTCAAAAAAAATGGTCTAGCCGCATATGATATAACCATATTGTTCTCCCATAGGACACATCCCATTACCTTAATTTATAGATCATTACATTTTAAAAATTGTTCTACACTATAGGGTTGTTTGAGAATATTTTTGTTGATAGTCCTTATATTTGGTTTGAAAAAAATTTACACACATTCATATGTCCAATGAAGCTTGGATCCTTTCAAAGTTAACTTTGTGAGTTTTTTTGATATCCATGCTAATATTTCAATAATGTACTAATAATGTTATTCTATATAAGTAAATCTATTGATCTTATTCATAGTGGTTGGTATATGAAAATGAATAAAACCATTTTCATGTGTTTTTTCTACTTGAATACCATAATAGTATATTATATAAACAAAGAATTTCACATTTAGAGGCCAAAATTCTCAAATGGTAAATTATTCATAAATATCATCCTTTCAGAGGTTCATCAAAAAAATACACATGTTATTAGAATTCTCTTCTATTATCATTGAATATAAAATAACATCTTTAAAAAATATCCAAAAAATATATCAAATAATTAACTCTGTTAGTAAATTTCGTAAAGATAATGTGGTTATTTGTAAGACCCAATAGAATCTATATAAATTCATAGTGTTTATACCTTGTTCAAAATTATATCATTGTCATATCCTCCTTCTTCACTCACAATTAATAATATCTAAATTGAATATCAATTTTGTTGATGTATTGAGCTATACTAATATGACTGTGGTGGTTATCAATATGTGGTAGATGATAATTTTTATTGAAAGTGATCTTGTCATGTTCACAAAAATCAATGCAATGTCAAATTTAGTATCCATTCATATTAAAAAATGTGGTTTACCCCTATATTAATAATTTGGGTAAATGTATCCATTATAAATATTATAATAGATTATCATCATAAATTCATGCAACTAATTTGAATCTATTTTAAATAGAGTCTTGTAAATTGGTGTGGAACCAGGTATGGGTTATATCAAATTCTCACATGAACTATTCAATGAAAAATAATGAAGGTCTAATGGAATGATACGGAAAAATTACATAATAATATGTCTATATTCAATGTAGTGTTTTTCATAAATAATTAGATATAAGAAACCCATTTAACTTGGAATCATGACTAATATTATGTACGTAATTTCCCAAAGAAGTTCATTTTTTTCATCACACTGATATGTGATCAAATGTTATTTAATAATATTAAACTAATATACCCTTCCTCGAGATTTTTTGTTTGATTTATAGAATTAAAATTAATATATTTCTAAAATTATATATATTTTAAATCAATAAACACTGAAAATATTGTCTGCCAATAAAACCCCTCCAACGTTAATATGAGAAAATTCTTGGACTTATGATATTACCATCATACCAGTATTTGATCTTACAGATGAATTAACATATTATTTTTGAGGTGGTGATGCTATAATATAATAAAATGCGTTATATATAAATGAGTTTTTAAATTGAGAATCAAAAGTGGAATTAATAGTTATAGAGTGGATAGAACATATATATTTAAGAACATAGTTTTCGTACCACTCTTTTGATATAGTCATTGCATGATATATCCAAATCAATATATTATTTAAAGTTTGGTGACATCGAACTTCACTATTAAAAATTATATTTTGGAACTAGTTAGTTTAATTCCTGAACTCCTTGAGTTTAAACCACTATAGTGTGGTTGATTAATTATATCTAGAATTAACTCTATGTATATCATTATCCAAAATATTTTCATCACATTATAATTTTATTTCCCAGTGTCGTTCATTTCCATAACTGTAAAAATTAATATTTAACTTGAGATAATTTATCCCATGTATCTTTCCGCACTATGAGACTAATGTACAATTCCTGTAATTATCTCTATGTTTCTTTAGAAATTATATGAATTACAATATTTATTTTAGATACATGGTTTTAAGAAAGAGAATATTATACCAAAAATACATTTGGGATGGATGATAATACTCAATTCCAACATCTTATGACCTTTTAGATTTACCTTATATGTTCCAATATATTAATTAATTATCAAATTTTACTCAAGGAATAATTTCTCAGTAATATTTTTATTTATTAATGTAATTTACATTTTTAAAAATAATATTTGGAATCAATTATAGTTTATATATTCAATTTGTTATTATTATATCTTGTTCTGGATAAGATTATATAACAATTCTTCTTCACTTTTTAAATGGATAACAACGAAAATATAATTCGCATGTTCAGAACACTAATGAACAATAAAAATGTAATTTCAATTTTACTAATCCATTAATTAGATAATAGTAGATCAGTGGGCCTAATATAATAATGTTAGTGAGGCCTCGGGAAGGATTAAATAGATAATTGTTCCCAAATTATATTATATTGATGATCAAAATGATTCATAGATTGAGAATGTTGTTTTTGATTTATGAAAACATTTTTCATTCCATCCCCCAATAAATTGGTTTTTATAAGAGTAAAATCATTTATTATCCATCCATTTCATCATTTACTAGATCCCTTCAGGTTTTATATATTGAAAAAATCATAAAAGCATAGAGTGAGAGACATAAATCATTATGGGAAAACATGAATTCATGTATAAACATATATAGTATTCAAAATCATGACACTTAATTAAACCTAATAATTTGTTTATATTATGTCATTTATAATCATTAAAAACCTTTTGGATTTAATTTTTTACATATAATTAACCCTAGAAGTCTTACTGATGTTTTTTATCCTAATTTCCAATGGATAACTAAAACGTTCTATGAGACAATCAATTGAGAACCACACATTTCATACATAGATTTTACATTTTAATATATGAATATTTAATAAAAAAGATTTTGATCTATGTAAAAATATTTTATTTCGAGTATATTTCGAAACATGGAAACATAGAAAATTACTACATATGTTTTTTACATACTAATCAACTAATTTATTCATAAATTACACCGTTCTTTTATACATTATACTAAACAATATTCTTCATAATTTTGGGAATGGATTGCTAAGAAAATATAAGGCATACTTTCTTAGTAATGGAATAATTGGATACATAAACGATTAAATAATCACAATATGACCAAAAAGTTATATGAAAAAGGTGTTAAGGAATGAAAAACATTCATTGAATATGAATTATAATATTCATATGTCATTACATAATTTGGAGATGTTCATAAGACATGAATCATAATGGTATAAAAAAAGAACCATGACAGATGAACATGGGAAGGTGACATTTTTTTAGAAAACACATATTCATAGAAAATGTTTCACATAGTAGTCAATGATAATTTCAATGTAAATCACTGTGGAAGGGTTTTTCATCTTTACTATCATATTCCTTATGTTTCACTCCCTACACTATAAATGTTGACATAGTTTCATGCTAAACTGCACACACCCCAAAATGTAGATTTATTTATCTCATGAGATATTAATCATTACTCAATGAATTGGGGGTGATATAATTTCCACCTGTCTAATAATGAAAATAATTCATATTTGATACAAAAAATAATAATGAATTCATCAATTTAGAAACCATGAAAATAATTGTGTTTTATAAAAATTTCATCCTTATATAACACATTGGAATGATATGTGTTTCATAAACCTTTCATCATATCATCATATAATATCCAATGGAAATGACATTAGTTTCATAAAATTCTTATCATCGTAATCATAAACCCTCAAGATAAAAAATTATGACGACATAAATGGTTAACATCCATAGTAAACCACATGTGAAATCTATGGGATTTTATATTTGAGGAATTAAAATATAAATAAAATATCATTACACCATTCTTGATAAAAATAGTCCTTCAATTTAGAAATAATTTAATTAAAAAAATTTCATGTATGATAGGAATAATTTTTTTCAATGGAAAAATTAAATATGCAATTTATTTGTCAAGTATAAAATTAGTTTCGACGATGGAAAATTCCATTCAGGTTGAATAATTTTAAAAAATAAATTAACATATTAGTAAAAAAATCATAAAATACCTTTTTTGGAAAATGGTAATATTATTCATTTTGAACATTTTTTTAAAATTCAAAAGGGTGAAAATTACAATAATCATTCTTATGGGAATAGTAAAAATATTCTGTAAATTATATTTAGAAAAAATGGATACGGAATAAAATATTTTTTAAAATAAAAGGGAAATAAAGAAAATTTTCCTTTAAAACATATATTCTATCCAATAGAAAAATTAAGATATAAACATGAAATAAAAACATGTATTTTCGATAAATAATAATTTGATAATTAAATTTAAAATATAATTTATTGAGAAATCATGTGATTGTATCATTTGAATCCTAATCATAAAAAAACGTAATAAAAATGAGATTGGGACAAAAACCCTTACCTTCAGTTTATTTGACTTAATAATTACTCTAAAATACATTATAATTTTTTAATGTTATTATAATTTTATATTAAAGTATATTTCATACATATAAAATGGCATTGTATCCCTTTATTACATTTCAACACCATCTTTTATTATTAATTCCTTACAAAAATTATAATTTTTTTGTTGACTATTTTTTTGTCACGAGTATTTAATATTTAAAGACCTAGTACTAGTGTATTTATCATGGTTTCATAAGATATATAAAATTATCAATGATTAAAATATCATATTTATTCAATTTTTAATATTTATAGTCATTTATAAAATATCGCTAAATTATAATGAATTACAATGTTAATCGAAGTGGTAAGCTATATATATGAATTAACATTATTTTTATTTTTTGATGGATGGAATGAATGGAATTTAAATATTTATTATAATTTAAAGAATAATTATTAAATAAAAAATATATCAAAAATATTCCTAAATTGTCTTCTCATTACCATCCATGTAAAATATAAATGAAAATTATCCCCCAGCTTTATGGACGTCTAAGTCCACACATACACATAAATAACATTATCATTTCCTAATGGAATGTATGATTAGTATGTATATGTGATATTAAAATTATTAAAGTATATTTATGTGAAATTATTATATATAAATGTTAAAGACGCCATAATTCTTTACCTAAATTTGCGTTGTGTAAAATTAATATTTTCACTCTATGTATATGGGAACTCATACATACACATGATCGATACAATCACTTTCAATTTGATAAGAATGAAAGACTATATTTGTGTTAATATAATCCATAAAAATTTTCAGAATAATTTAGATTATATAGATATTGTTTTATTCCATATACCATATTTTTATTTAATCTATATATGTTTATAAAATAAAGACTTCTAATAAAGAAATGACCTATTTTTTAAGAACATAATAGTATATCATTTAAAGGGACAAGGGTTTTTATTTTGAGAATAATCGCAAAGAGAACCATTATTTTAATAAATAGATACTATATAAATTTATTTGAGTATTAAATACACTACCAAAACAAGCACCATATGATTATAATATTTTATTTACATTGGAAACATGGAACACAATCATCATAATTCATGAAATAACATCAATTTCACCCATAAATATATTTCCATTATGTATCCATGAAATACATTTATTAATTAAAATAATTTAACATTAACTTTAGAAATGAAACATTAGAATGACTGAGATCAACTTATTAGTAAGGATAGACATAAGAGATATCAGTATAATATATTTTAAATCCTAAAAAATGTATAGTGTATATAATCAAGAACAGAATATAAAAATACCTTGCATAACCACTCATGAATCAAAAATATGATTCATGGGATAAAATATTATCAATTCCCAAAAAATTATCCACAAGAGTCATTAATCTGAAAAAAATTCTTCTTGAACCATATGATCATGTCATAAAAGTTTTAAACCATCATAAATATATAAAACAATTTCATATGTAATGGTCAGGTTATAAATAATAAAAACTGTAGATCCAAACATTTCACCTATTTCCCATTATGTATTAAGATTCAATTGTTTCCCACTGTGGATTAGGAGAAACTTATTTTCCATATTGAAATATTTAGGGAAGTTCTGTATTTATTAAATCGGAAAAAAATAAAATATTATTTTAAAAAGGAGGGAACCAATTAAATGGAAAAGTAATCCAAATCAAAAGGTTTCATCATGTTCTGGAGGACCAGCAGCTAGAAGTATAGAATCTAGTAGATGAAAAGTAAATTGGTATAGAACTTATTTAAAAAATAATGTTCTGATAACTAAATACCGTAAAAGATGGACCAAATTGGCCCAAAAGTGAAAACACCTCATGGATTCCAGATAATGCACCCACAGTCCTCCTTCAAATATATTTGTTCAGTGAGATTGGACGACCCTTCACCAACACAACCTCGAGCCACCACATTATAAATATTAATCACCCAATGCATTAATGGGATACATAGTTAACATCTATCTCATAATGAAAATAATAAATGTGTTTTCCACATCACGGAAAAATATTTAACATATCACAGGTTCATTACCTATGAAAAAGAAATGGGACTTATAAATATTTCATAAATTTATCCTAGCATAATCCATCAAAAGGATAAGGGTATATAATAGTTATATCAAATTGTAACTGGTAAAAGATAATGTATTTTCATAAATATATTACCATAATAAACATAAACCATTGAGATAAAAACTATGAATGGAATATTTATATCATTTTCATAGTATAGAAATGTTATTTATCCAACAATGGCATCTTATATAGATAGGGATTTGGAATAATAACATAGAATATTTCAGTAGTAAAATAACCTTTCATTGAAAATAAATTTTAAATATATAAAACATTTTACAAATAATATATAAAACTTATTTAGAATGATTTGAAAAATTAATATAAAATATTTATTATGGAAAATGACATTTAAACCAAAAAAATCATCTTAATACATAAAAAATCATTTATATCTGTTTATTTGAAAATAAACTATATATAATATAATAGATAATCCATATAAAATAATGGTCATAATGAGGGAAAGTTTTATTCATGCACAATTTTTATTAAACAAAAGTTTTTTGAACAAAACATGAATATTCCTTATAAAAAACATAATAAAAATTTAATCACTGGTAAAAATGAAAATATTATAACATTTAAAATTATTTATGAAAATATATTTTAATAAATTAACATTTTTTTGAATAGTTCATTAGACTGAAATGTTTATTTTTTCATAAAAATAATCTTTTGAACTCTTGCATACCTAATGTGTAGAAAAATAATGTCTTAATAAGTAATCCCATGAGATATACAAAGTATGAAAAAAATTAAAGATCTTTTTTAGAGATAAATATAAAAATTTTATCATTGGAAGAATGATAAAAAAGTCTCCCGATAAGAAATTAAATTGTAACACAATACCATTACAAGAATGTTTATATTGAATTATAAGATACATGAAATAATAAAATTAAATGAAACAAAAAATCACATGAAAAAATCTTTATTCATTATATAAAATGTAAAAAATTTATTATATACACCTCATATTAGAGGATAGGTGCGTAACATAACTTATGTTTCTATAAAGTCAAACTGAGCTAAAAATATCTTATTGATTAGTTGATGTTAGAACCATAAACCTCATGATTGATAGATAAAAATGGATTTGTAAATCAAGTTAATTTGAAAGATAATTATAATAAATATATTCATGTTAATTATATACACCATGTATAATAAATATGTGATAAATATTAAAATTTTATAATTAATGAATAAATTGAGATGAAAGATAAATTTGGTACTGTGTGTAATACCAAAAAAAAATGTTGTGTATGATGTAATACAAAATAAGTGATTTATTATAACACAAGGTAAAATTATAATTTCATGTAATGGACATATAGATGAGATGAAATACATTTTACAAATAATATTTCAGAAAAAATAGGATGTTGTAATTTTATACCCCTCCATAAAAATTTCACCCTCAAAATTAGATTTACTCATCAATATTTTATCATTTTATAATCAATTTATTAAATCCAAACTAATAGAATAAAATAATAAGATCCCCCTTAAAATGGAATTTTAGTAACATAACATTTGTATAAAGTTACAAATAACTAGGCTTATATTTAGAAGTATATAGGTGGGAAGCGAAAGCATTGACATAAAAGATAAAATGGACGCCTAAATAATGATAGTGTGACAATGAATATAGATCAAAATAATGTTTCTGATCAAGATAAGGTTAATAAACACCAGGTTGTAACCAATTAGGCATGAAAAGGACATTTATATTCTAAAAATGATGATATTGAGATTAAATCTTATTTAATGATCATTTTTCCTAAGATTGGATAATTTTCAGGGGAAGACATAATTTCATGATAACATTCCATTACATAAGAACAATCTCACCCTATTTTTATTCCTTGATCATTTTTAACTTCATCGATATATCAACAAAATTATGGAGAATTTTTAATTCATGAAATACCAATGGATCTTAGAGTCTATAAATAATGATTAATCATTACTCAGATCTATTGTTGTCAGAAAAATTGGTGAGAATAGTTTATCCAGTGGCATGGAATCTTCATATAGGGATTTTAAAACATAATCTCTAAAATATAAATCAAAATTCACCACAACCCATTCCATAAATATTTGAAATTATGTATTTTTTGAAAAATTAAAGTAAAAAAATTTAGAAAGATGATCAATAAAATACTAAAATATATTTATTTTTAATACCACATATATCATAAAGAGTATCATGACTTTCACATGTAAAAATGAGAATAACCTAATCAATTAATTTCTAAAAATAATTTAATAACAAGAATTACCATATATAAAATGAAAACATTCATGATTTGTGATTACTTGAATAAAAACAGATATTATTGATTATATTCCATAGATATAATAATTATACAAACTCAATCTATGGAAACGTAACCAACAATTTCATAAAATTATTTATTAGTTCTCATGTAATCAATACATTAAAATGTAATTTACCCATATCAATCATTTCATTATCTTATCTAAACACTAATTTCTTAACATATAGAACATATTAAAAATTAATTTCATGTAATAAAAAATATTACATTTCTATTAAATCACTAATCTCATCCATCATCACAATTGAACATAATATTTGATATCCTTAGTGAAAAAATGACACTAAAGAAAAATTATATATTTATTTATTCATATAACATAATAATTTATTTTTACAGAATTAATTATTCATTCACCCCAAATTCCTCAAAATACATTAATTAGGATATGTCATATCATTCCATAAAATATATTTCCTTTCATATACCATTTATTGTCACTCCATCATTAGTAATATGACCATTAATTAAAACACACATATGATTTTAATGAAATTTAATCTACAGACATAGAATTGTATAATTAAAATACCTTCTTAATTTGAAGCATTCAATATTCCATGATATATTAGAGAGGATACTATTCTCACCCATTTCATTAAATAAAAATTTTATTTTCCATTTAATGTATCTTTTTTGTGTCTTTTTTTCCATGTTGAAAAAACAATTTCCCTTCCACCAAGATATCATCCTATAGGGATTCTAGATACAATTTTGACACATAATAAACTGAATCCCTATTCCTCCTTGGTATACACTATATTTACTCTCACCGAACTCATTACAAATATTATTTTGTGAGACTGAGAGATGATTATAGAACATAAATTTAATAATGTTCAAAGAAAATGAGATTAGGTATAACCAAAATTTTCATCACTCCATTCCTCATACCATATGAATGATTATTAGAAAATTAACCATCACATTTGTTGTATATCCATTTACTTTTGGGTACAATAATTGACAAAAACCAA
Source organism: Viscum album (assembly GCA_963277665.1). Taxonomy (NCBI): domain Eukaryota; kingdom Viridiplantae; phylum Streptophyta; class Magnoliopsida; order Santalales; family Viscaceae; genus Viscum; species Viscum album. The sequence continues at coordinate 807,586,410 of OY728153.1, forward strand.
ATATTGTATTTTGGAAACACTAAACATATTGGAGAAATTAAGTAATCATGAAATTCAATATTATAATTTTCTAATAATTACATAATTTTATAATAATTACATAATTTTCATCATATATAACCCCTTAAGATTATATTATGTCATTGATAGTCATTTTTTATTTAAAAAATTAATAATGGGTGGTAAATTGTTTGTCAATTAACAAATAATATCCCATGGTACTGTCAAAACTAGTTTATAACAAGGTTCATTTTCATGATCCAGTTCCAAATTGGGTCTATCTCAACAGATATTTCTCATTTTTTATCCATATGTTCATTTTTTATATAAATCTACATTTAGTAACGAGATAGGGTTTTAATTTAATGTAAACCATTATTTTGAAACTTTTTGAAAACTGCAATATATTTTCCCATAATTTGACTCATCCGTAGATTTATCCTTATTAACATCTATATAAAAAACATTATAAATAACCATTTGAATTTCACTGATGTATTATAATATTAGTTTCCTATAGTAGACTTTGAATTTTCCCTAATTACATCTATAGCATCCTAGGCATTATAAATCTGGACATTACATTGTTTTATATGAATATTAAATATGTTACACAAACACATGCCTTTGGAATTTAATAGATAAGTTCTTTGGGAATCATGGGAGATTATATTATTAAGTTTTGAATGGTCATCATTATCTCCCATAAATATATTCCCATTAAATAATATTCCTAGAATTACTCATTGTAAAACCATTCTCTTTAACCTGGGGAATCAGAATAAATGAATTGGTGATATCAGATTCTCAGTAAGGGAAAAAAATAGATACTAATCTAAAATAATATTAAATTATACAATAATTATATTAGTATGTGATCATTAACATAAATTAAAATCATCAAAACAGACATGTTCTACATCACGAACAAGATTCATGGAATAAACCATTATCATTTCATAAAACATGGTCCACAAGACTCATAAATCATCATAAATCCTCAATGAATCAAAATTTAATGTCAAATAACTATATAACCACTATAAATGTATAAAACCATTTAATATGTCAAGGTATAATACCCATAAAATCAATATAGTGGATAAATAATTATCACCCGTTTCCCATTGTGGATCAAGGGTGACCTATTTTTTTTATTGAGATATAAAGCACATCTCTTTCCCAATGTGGAATAATAAAAACGTTTTTCCCATACTGGATTAGGACACACAAGATTCACATATTTGATCATGTTCATCAACTTGATTAATATCATTATTTCATGAGATATGAATCTATAGGCATTGAATTAGAGGCATTTATAGGTCCAACAGGTCTCATAATGAAATCCAGGATTATGTGTTTCATAAATCACAAATCATATCATCACATCATAATTGCCTTATAGAAAATGAGTTTGATAAACATTTAATATATTAATCATAGTATAACCAGTGAAAATGAAATGGTTTAATACAAGTTCCATCAAAGTGTAACCTATGGATGAGTAATTATTTTCATAAATATCATTTCCTCATAAATGTATAGCACATAGAAATCAAATAAAATGGTATCCTTGGTTAATTTATATATATTAGAACCTAAATTATATCAAATAATGTCATCTTAGTTGTTTATGTAATTTGAATGATTAAGTAAGACAATTTTTAGGTAAAATAACATATCTATAAATGTTACGTTTTAAACATATATTTTTTTTCAAAATTATTATCAGTGAAAATATCATTAAAAACTTGTAAAAAAATATTCATGAAATCATTTCAAATATTTCGTAAGAAGAATATCATTTTCAAATAGAAGAATAATGTTTTAAAAATAAATATTTTAAAGTTTTCTTATTAATTGAAAAATAATCATGAAATCACATAAAGGAAGCATCAAATAAAATAATGTTCATTATATTGGTAATCAATGTCCACTCTATACCTGTGAAATCAAAGATCCCTTTCAAATTATAAGTAAATGAAAAAGGGAATTTGTTTTTGAAAATGATAAGAAGGTTACATAAAATATTTAGGTCAAAAGTCAAAAATTGGTAATGAATAAATTAATAAATATTTTTTAATAATTTTTAAAAATAATATTTAAAACAATTTTAGAAAACATAGTTTAGGAAAAATGAGTTTTCAATTGAAAAGACGAATTCCCAAAAAATTTTTTGTATGCCCTCTAGTATATAAATCAATGAAAATGAAGGGGAAACAATAATGGTCATTAAGTAGACATACAATTATAAAATAAATTTTTCTCAATAGAGGTTGAAAATATATTTTAATCATTAGAAAAATAATCATATTCATTCACGATAAACAGTGAGATTTTGAGACATAACAAATACCACTTAGGTAATTTTGAATTGAAAGTCCCATAAAATAATAACATTAAATGAAACAGAAAATATCATTAAAATAATGATATTAATGAAATAAAATTTTAAATGGGAATTATATTCCAGTTATATATTATCATATTAGCATAACATAACTTATGTATAAATAATAGAAAATTGAGACAAGCATCAATTATCAATTTGTTAAAATTTGAATCGTAAACCCCCTAAAAAGAGATACCAAATTGAATGTTTAAATTCCCATGATTTTATATATAATCATTGAAAAATAAATTAATTGTAATTATATAAACAACATAATGTAAATTTATGTTCATCATGAAATGTATCTTATATAAGGAACATGTTATATAGAAACCCCTCACCCAAAATCTAGACATATTTCACAATAATTAAAACAATATTTATTAAAAATATATATATCTTACTCATTATTTACATAACTATTTTCATGCAAAGAATTTGGTATTTTAATTTTAAAAACCATTCATTATTCATTTATTAAAAATTTTATGTAAATTTTATGATTCAAGTGATAACTTCATTTTTTTCATATGTTATAGGCTTCTTAATATTTGGACCCATGTATTTGATTATTTTTTCATCATATAAATAACATAAAAAATGATATATATATATATATCTAATAAATACATTTGCTTTATTTAAATTATTCCATAATATTAAGAGAAAGGTTAATTAATCCACATGTCATGGAGACAATAGGTTGTATGTAAGAATAAATGCTATTTTAATTTCCTTGTTGGATTAAAATAATGAAAGGTAAATGATAAATTAAAATTAAAAAATAATTTAATATCATACAAATTGCATATTTTTATTAATTACATAATTTATATGTTCTTTTTAAATCATTAAAATGTCTCATCGCTTTTCTTGGTTGTAGTCCTTCACACACATGATGGATGTTATTGTATTCCACCAAAATAGAGATCATGAAGGAATATGTCAAATAATAATTATAAAATCATAACAATATCAGATATATATATAATATAAAAAATTATAAATCTATAATTAGAACTATCTATTTTATTGGGTAATGGAAAATGGAATTACATCAGTTCGTAAGATGATATTACACCATACATAAGACCATGGATTTCATAACGCATTAAATAAAAGTTCATATGTATATTATAAAATTAACATTAAAAAATTATCGTTATACATGGCTAATTTTTTTATATATAATGTTTTATTAAATATTTGATGGTGGAAATTTAAAAATGGAAATGAAATAGCTTTTTATGATAATTACTTACTTAAAGAGAAACCTCATTTTATGTCACATTATGGAAAATAATTTTAGTTTTATCTAAAGAATAAAATCTATATAATGAAACTAATGATTATAATGATATAATTGGGAATGGATTGATGAGAAAAATTCCTTGTTATGTGTAAATAATAATGGTAGAGTTTACTTTTATAAGAGGGTAGAGGGAACCCTCTTTGAAATTAAATGGAAATTCACTAGAAGTCTCTAAAATAACGAATTAATTACAATGAAAATATTCCAAATAAAAAGAGGTTGTATATTCGAAATAAGGTGGAAATACAAGAAGAAAATATTAATTTTACAATATGGTGTGCCATTTTTACCATTATAATATTTGTTTAACCCCACTTAATCTCATTACTATGTTTACCACAATAATTGATTTCTACTTAATTTATAATTCATCTTATTAAAAAAATTAATCATATTAGATAATATAAAATAAAGATATTCCAATTTTGAAATCTATTTTTATAATTTCCGTTCACATAACTGTAACAATTAAATTTGAAAATAATCTTAGTGATGCAACGAGAAAGCATGTTTTTAAAGATAAAATCGTAAACTGTTTCAAACGATTTATTTAAAATGAATATATATAATTGATTAAAATGACCTAAATTAGATAAATGGAAGTATAATTGAGAAATTCAAACATTAAAATCATTTTATTAAAAAATTTATCATTATAAATAATTTAAAAATGGTAGTTTATAATTAATTTTCATTATTTTTCAGTATCAACCAAAATAATTTTTGTTCGTACAATATTAAAATTTACTTCTATGATAATTTTGATGTTTGGGTTAAAAAATTAATCTTATATTTAAAATTAATTTTATAGAAGATTATAAACTTATAATTAAATTAATTTTTCCTTATAATGGCGACATACCACGTTTTATTACCATACCACTTTAATGCTAAAAATCATATTTCATATAATCTATTTTATAGTAAACAAATAAGATAAATGTGAAAATTTTGATTGAATATATAATATACATATATATATGTATATATATATATATCATTATAATCATTCTCCAAAATTTATTTATTAAATTTAATATTTTAAAACACATTGTTTCATATATGTAAATATTATTTTTTTAGAAATTATATCCCTTTTATAAAAATTATTTCTTTTATTAACTAATTTAATGTTCAGAAAAAAATTTAATGATATATAAAATATATAACTATATTTTAATAAATATAAAATATATTAATATCTTCAATTTCAATGACTACGTGATAACACTTATATTAAATAATAACCTATTTATTATACGTTATGTTTTCTTTAAACTCAATGTTGCATATAAAAAAATATACAATGTATTATGTTTAAGACATACAAATCATATTTTTCACTTTTTCTCTACACAAAATATATTCTTTCATTTAATGAAATATAAATTACTCGTTGTGTGAAATGAAAATTATCAAAATGATTAATTTAATTTGATAAATATATTTCAAAAATTTCTTTGTGACAGAACAAGAACCGATAAATTTTCTATTGAGATTATTATATGTTATATTTGAATTTGTTTGTCTATCTATAATGATCAATTCAGTGTATATAAGTGAGGTAGATGGTTCCATTTAATATTTAAGTTCATGGGAACCTATTTTAAATTTATCAAAATATTAAATTATAATAAATTTAATTAAATTCAAATTGATTCCAAATGGAAAGGTATTTAATGGTAATATTTGATAGGATTTTAATCCCATAAACCTATGTAATTTACACAAGATTTGATGATATTTTAGAACATATCATTTTTCTTTTCCCTTACATGATGATTTTTATATTAATTATAGTAAAAATATTCTAAATATTAATGGGCAATAATTTTAGCATTTATAGAACCAATTAGTCCATAAAAGGAAAATTTATAACATTGTAGACTATATTATATATTCCATGTTTTATTTAATTAGTTTTATGATTCATTAATAAATTATTAAAATTTAGTTTTGATCAAATAAAATTATTTCTTATTGTGGCACCATTTATTTAATTATATTTAAATAAAATAATCACTACATTTGAATTCAAATATAATCAATTGAAAACACTATTATTTTAAATTTACATATATGATTCATGTAACAATAAGAATAAATCAATTTATATCACTTTTTTTATTTGAAAACTCATTTACATAATTTTTCAACTAATTGATTAAGAAAAATATTGGATTTTTGAAAGAATTTGAGTTAATTATACCAATAAGGTTCAGCCAAGGGTTCACGACCCATGGATCGAAAATTTATTGAAAAGAAAATCGAAACAGTACACAAGATTTTAAGAGATGTTTACATGAAGAAAACCACATCTCAAACAAAACACAAGAGGATATCCAAAAGTTACCTTTTTCGAGGCTGACTATGACCCCTGGCTCCACCCCGATCAGTAGGATGTTGACCTCCCCCCTTTGATTCCCCATAACAGGAATCTTAGAAGAGGAGTCCCCATGCAATTTTTCTTCAGGTATTGCATCCTGAAGAATAGTGGATTATTGCTCCTTCGATTCATGGGGCCCTTCTTGCACCGTTTTTATGGCCTGCACATCCCTGACCAAGGCATCAGCTACACCATTCTCAACATCAGATATCCCAGTGGGCCTTCTATTATTGAATCCTGCACTCTTTAAACCATCTTAATTAAGTAAATAAAATTCAGGATTATTAATGTTCTCTAACATGGAGAAGAAATTAGCAGGTGGTTTTTGGGCAGCCACTAAATCCACTATCTTTTGTTCCACCACCACTGAAGGGTCCAGCTCCATATTTCATAAATTATCCTACTCCACATTAACTATGGAGGAATCTATCTTGTGGAGATAGTCCTCCCCTGGATCTCCTTGTCAGTTAATAGATTCAGTAGCAATTAAGATTTCTTGATTTCCTTGTTGCTCCAATTTCCCTTTACAAACCTGCTTGACATAATCAGGGGGCTCGGCCTCATGCAGACAGTCCTCCCCTTAAGAAATATGCAATCTAGCAGATTCAACAAAAATCTCAGTTGTACCTGCCTGAATTCCCAGCTTATCCAACGAAGCATCATCCTCCACCACATTATCCACCTGCTGCATTTCATGAGAAATTCAGTAGGCCCTCAGTTTATTGTGAAGCACCATTTGGAAACCTTCATCATCAATAATCATCATGTTCCCCTTACCAAAAATAGGGGGCATTTCAACATGATCAACCTCCTGATTAACTTTGTCTTGAACCTCAATTTCATATTCTGATTGATGTTATTTATCCTCAGCAACATCATCCCAGGACTTATTTATAATTCCCATCTCACCGTTGATTCAAGATGTCACCTGCTCCAAAGTTTTAGCAGTCTCTATAGCAACATCAGTAGTAGCATACTGTGCATCATCAGCTTTTTGCAATCCTTGCTGAACAGCTTCAGCAAAAGTTGGATTTTCCATGAGAGGATCCTTAGTTTTGGGGCCATGTTTACCGCCATCTGCACCTTTCCTATTACACTGAACATGGGAGTGACCCATTTATTTACATAGGGAACATTTTAAATTCTGACGGCATTGAGCAGACGCATGACCAATGCATAGGCAGGACTTACAAAAACTAGCCGACCACTCATATTGGATTGAGATTTCTAGCTTGATTTCACCAGCAACCCGAAATACTATATCTATCAACACATTTTCCATATCAATTTCAACTAGGAAACGTGAAAAATGACCGTGCCTCGAATGTTCAGTTTCTTTGTCTACATTAATCACGCAGCCAATGGCAGAGGCAACTTCCACCAGAACATATGGATGCCAAAAAAACAAGTATAATCCTCTGATCTGGACCCATGCATGGGTACAATAGTTCTTGATTGCCAAAGGACTTGATAGAGGATCCCATTGTTGAACCATGATATATCCAAGTTTCATCGACACTGGTCCGTAGCACCAGGCCGCATTCTTCATTTCTTTCGAAGGTAAAACAATGTGAAAAGTACCTCATCTAATAGAAATTATACTCCATTCTATAAATCCCCAGCACTGAGAGAGTCACAATCGCACATCCTCAGCCCTGACAGTTGCATCATTTTGAGTTCCAGATAGTCTTGCAAGAAGGGAAAGCCGACATCCTTCTAATCGATCATCCAATATCTTCAAGTTTTCTTCGATAAATGCAATCGACCCATTTTTTGTAATCCTTTTGCTGAGAGAAGCAGATTCATACCTGGAATCACAGAAGAACAGGTTCTGGGAAGCCGGTCCATCAGGATTTTTCTTAGGGTTTTGCTACATCGTTCATCAATGAATCTGCAGTGTTCCCCTTTCCTCCACTTGTAGACACCACTTTCAAAGGGAGAATGATTCCTCCTACGGTTCAAGGTAATAATCCCAAGAATTCTCCATCACCATATCAACAAAGTCGAAGGTTCAACACAGTCTTTGTCTTTGACTCCCACATCTACCTAAATTCAAGAATAACATATTCTTTGTGGAAATTATATAATACATAAAAAATACAAAATAATTACGATCTTAAATATATATTAACCATGAAAAAAAAATAATATTTTGATTCTTTCATAACTATTTTTTACTTATGAGAAAATATAAAGGATATTGGGAACTATGGGAGTGAGTTGGTGAATTTTTTTTATTAAAATTATATATAAATAAATGGCATGTACACGTTTCTATTAAACTAAATAAATTCAACCTTATAGTGACAAGGGACAAAAAATTTATCCAATAAAGATTTAAATGAAAAATTATTGCCTTATCACTAATTTTAAATCTATATAATCCTTATTTACCCAATATTTTGGTGATAAATTTTACCACATTACTATTAATATTTATAAAATATAGATGGTTCTTTCATGAAAAGATTAAAAAATAATATTTTAATTATGTACCTAATTTTATAACATTCAATTACTATATTTTTTAGAAAATAATTTTAAATTATGTGTAGAAAATTTGATAGAAAAATATTCTAAAAAATAAAAATTCATTATTATGCAAATAATATATTTGCTCTTATATATGAGTACAAATTTTTTTATCAATGTAAAAAATCATTATTAAAGAAAATAAAACAAATCATTGATTAAAATAACTCACTATTTGGAATTAATTAATTTTATTAATATAAAAAACATGGTGTTCATTAATATTTTTTCAGATGAGTAATGTTAAATTTTTTTTCAAATAATTTTCATTCTTAATAATATTAACTTTATAAAAATTGAACTATTAAATATGTTATAAGAACATTTAATTTTCATAATTTAGTTACTATTATTCATATATATGAATATAATATCTATGATATTATTGATGCATAATTTTATAATAATTTTACATGGTTTGTCTAAATAAGATGTTTCGTTTAACAAAATAGATTAAAAAAAATAATTTATAGAAAAAATTTCTCAAAAATATCATGGTGTTATTGTCTACTCATCTAGACTAATCAGATGTCGAAATTAGATCCTCATTATCCTTAAATAGAATTCAATAGTGGAAAATTTCTCATGTAATGATTTTAAATAAATATAAGGTCCTATTAAAAAAAATAATATTAAAATAAAATAAACTAAGCCAAAAACCTTTAATAAAGTAAATTATTCAATCCTATAGACATTAAAAAAAATTATTAACATAGTAATTAGTAAATTATATATATTAATATGTCATATTTCAAATGATACATTATTATTTGATTATTTCACAAAAAAATATAAAATATTATTATTTTTATTATATAAAATTTCAATGAAACCTTTTGTTTAATATTATATTCATTAAAAATGAAAATGATATGAAGGATTGTAAATAATTCATAAATATTTAAAATATATTTTATGATTCACTAAAATTCTCATGATAGTCTCAGGAGAGAGTATTATTGAATGAAGTAGTGACATAATAATTACATAAAAAATGATAACTCATTAATAACATTTTTTTAATACGTGATTAATAAGTTGTAATCCTGATCATAATGACATTGTTTTAAGTTATTGTGTTTTGTAGAATACACATATTAAATAGGGCTTATAATTTTAACAACACCTTTTTCATTTAGGGTATAATACTTTGGTGGGTAGTGTTTTAATCATACAATAGAAATTCATATTTTATTATTAGTATGAACAATGAATAAATATTGAATATTATTTTTATATGTAAATTATTTTAAATAATTAAAATAATTACATTTTTTAGTATTTATCACTCACTGGAATCATGTTAGACTTCAGTTTTAATAATGTGTGAACCCATTTTACTATTCAATATCCCAAGGAAATTCCCTTTGAAGTGGTTGGTGTATAATCTATGGGAGAAACCTTCTATTTATTTCACTATTAATAGAATAGGCCAATTCTCATTTTTTTAATAAAAAATATCATATAGGGACATCCTTCCCAAGGATACAGTGATATAATATGATGTATAAAAAATGAAAATACTAGAAAAAACGTCTAACCATTGAAAAAAATGGTTGAGTGCTTAGGTTGATTGTAAAATAATGTCTCTAATTACCATAATAACATTAATGCCCAAAATTCCTTAATAATATAATATTAGAATTTTATTTTCTCAATAACAACTATAATATTTTCATTTTGATCCTTATAATATTTTATTATATTATTCTAGGGCTATCGTTAGATTTGAAAAATATTTACTAGTGAAAAAATCACTATAATTGAGGTATTAAATATATCAAATATATTAATCCATGTTCTTGCATGTTTTTCACTATAATAGGGTTTTTTATTAATATTGGATCTAATAGGGTATCTAGGATAAGTATTGGATTTAATATACTATTTAAAAAATATTAACAATATATTTTCCATTTTTATCTCATCTGGTAGGAATTTTCTATTATCGGTGGATTTTTGGAAAATTAAATTAATTATTTTATTTTAAGAATTGAAATTTAAAAAATATATATTTTACCCTCATAAATGTATATAAAATTTCATTTATTAAAATTCTATTGGGTTATACTCAGAACCATATTTTAAGATATGGTGAAATTGTTTCATGTACCTTCAATAAATGAACATTGGTGCTTTTGAGAGGGACAACCAAATTCAATGGATCATGTCATCAAAATCAATGTTGAATCATTCTTTAATAGAGATTGGTCCACAGATTCTGAAAGGATTAGTTATTTTTAGATTTCATATTTTTTATTTAAAATTTCATGAAATTATTATTTTTATTCGTTGGTTTTTCTCATCGACAATGTCAACTCATGTCTATGATAGTTAAATCTTATAATTGACCAAATAGTTGATCTATTTTGATTTTGTTTTAAAATTAAAAATATGATTATTTTATTATGATCAATGTTATTTTTCGAAAATTACATCAATGAACATACCATATTTGTTATTACTTTCTACCAACACCATTCATATTTATATCATTAATTACCGAAAAAATAAATATTTGACTATCGATCGTATTTAAGTCATGATCAAAATATTGAAAAATATTTTTCTTTTTGATAGATTATTAGATATTCATTTTTAGGGGAAATATATAAATATTATTGATCATCTATAATGTAATGATGATTGATCCTTGGGATGGTGACATATTACATCATCATTTTTTTCATTGTTTGATAGGAACCCTCATTTTTTTCCTTGACATGGAATAAATTGATTCCTAAAGAAGATTATTTCAATTTTAGAAGCATAAATCAATATAATTTGTAAAATATTCAGTTTTTTAAATGAAAAGTATATTGTTTATTGATGATTAATTAACTAAATAATGTATTCTTAATAGCATGGCGTCTATTTCTTATGAACCCATTTCATGTAAATCATATTTCTAAGTGGTTGGGGTTTTCATTAGAGTGTTTTATCGCACGGTTATGAGTTTGTATCACACACCATGTGGTCCTACTAAGGAAAACATTTTTTTATTGGGTAATATTCATAGAAATCAAAATTATACCACACACCATACAATATAATTCCCAAGTAATGTATTTAAATTTACAAACACCAAATATAACAGGAAAAATAAAAAATGGACCTAGTTGTAAACCCTATATTACCCAAGAGAAATATTGTGTACCTTTAAATAATTGTTACACGTCCCATTTACCATTATTTAAAACCCATAATTTAATATATAGTTTTTTATTCTTGAATTTATTTCCACATATGATGTGACTGTGATATTTATTTTGACATCATAAAAATAATATCAGGTAACATGGTAAGAACCATTCATCCATCATGTTTAGATACGATAATAATAGAGTTTGTTCTCTAGACATACACATTGGATAGACCCCCCATGGTGTATATATGTTTGGGGGTATCTTGTAAAAATCGTTTTTAGTGATTTGGATGTGGCCAATCAAGCCCATTATCCAACTTGAGGCATGAGACTATTAATCGTGGAGTTATTACACCTTATATTAATCACTAATGAAGCACGGGTCTTAAAAAAATACAAAAACCCCCTAAACTAGTTACCCTATGATGATGATTTACCACCCCAAATGTTTATTTGGCATGGAAATGTTGGGTTACTAACATAGGGATACCACCATCTCTAGGTGATTTTGAAAAAATATCATTGATTTATAAATATAATGACCAGTTTTTTATTCTATCACATATTTTTTTATTCATAAATAAATTATATTTATTGGGTTTCTATATCCAAAATTTAATATATTATATGATTTAAATATTTTAAAACATTGCATACACTACAAGAAAATGTGTCTATGCCCATTGATGTATTCCCAGAGTTTATAAAAATTGTTGGTATAACATGCATGGAGTATTTCTATACCAAAAGTTTAGGTAAATAGTTAGAATATATTATATATCCCATCTTTTTTAAAATAATTTAGGGTATAGTACAACATTTTTTTCATCCACCCACCCTACACCAATAAATTCATATAGGGATACTTCCCCCACTTTGATCAAGCATGGTCTTCCCTTACACGAGTGGCGATGTATGACTACCTGGACCGGCCTTCTCCCCTAAATTTGAGATTTCAATATTCTGATCTACATTGATAGTGAGTTCCAAATACATATTTTATTCGACTGACTATTGTTTTCATTTTTATCTATGTATTAAAAACTATCAATGATAAAGTTAGGCCACAATTCTAGTTTATTATTTAATAAATGGTTCCATGGGGGTGATATTTTATTTATGTAAATTTGATTTGATGATTTTAATTACGATGTGAATTCAGTAATATATTTTTAAATAGTATTGGGTGAGGTTTTTTTCATTTTATATCCATGAATGGAGTACCAGTATATTCATAACAACCATGAATGCCTTTTTTCTATTGTTTAAACAATATATTAAATATAGAATTGACTAACATAATTTTACGTATAATATTCCCACTCCTACATCACATATTAATTTATATTTTTATATATTTTTGATTGTATTGATAAATTGGAGTGGATACATGAAAATTATGATATTGAGTTATGTATTAGAAAATATACGTTTCTTATGTGGTGACTCATTAGTGGGAGAATATTTTCAATGTGATGTCTATTATTTGATGATTTCTATTATATTATCTATACATAATTATTTGGTGTGTTATTATTATGTTGACCATGGGAAACATAATACATTATTGATTTATAATTATGATATATAATTTTTATACACATAGAATAAACATGGCTCAGGTGTATCATGTTATGAGGCTTGTGGATTTAAAAGTTCACTAGATGTTGTTTTACCAAGTCTGCTAATGGGTGATATTTATTGTAAATTTTAGGGGTAATTATATTGATTTAGATTTTTCATCACTATAAATTAATTTTGTTGAAGTGGTTATTATACATTTGGTTATTGTATGCAATGTATGTTGATATTATCTAATAGGATTAATGACTTTTTGGATGATATTTATATTGAATTTTATAAATTCATGGTGAAATTCAGTCGAGGTGATAAAGATTCTGGATGATATAGCAAAATGTTTTTAGGAGGATAATTTAAAACAATGTACATCAATGTTATTTTTAGAGATAATATGTCTTCTATAAAACTCTTGGTATTTATTTAATCTCGGTAGAAATCCTAAACATCATATGAAAATAAAAATATTGATCTTTTGACATTTGATTTATATAGGATATTATACCATATTAACCTAGTTTTATTTTTGATATTTGATATTAGTAATTTTAGGATATGATTAATTTAGAAAAAATTGGTTATATAAATTGATTTATTCATTATAGCAGGTTGATTTATTATTATCAAAGGTTGTGGAGCTCATAGATGGATTGTATTATCAGGTAGTATGTTCCAAATATGTAATTATTCCGAATGTTCTTATGATATGAATAAAATTTATTTCTAATATGAAATAAATAATTAAATGAATTTTTTTGAAAATAGGACTATGGGGTTATTCTAGATATCTTTTATTATTGTGGAAAATGTTTGGAATGGGATGGTATACTGATTTTTTTTTTTAAATTCTTTGATTATTTTTTTACTCATTGTTATGTAGTCTTCTGATGACTATCAAATTTTAAATAATGTATCTAATGTATATTTTTATTCTATTGATATATTATTTATATAGATTATTTTATTATTTATATAAAAATCAATCAAATTATATATAATTATTTTCATTGAACATGATCATTCTATTATTAAATCAATATAATTATAGAATAAATTCTATTCATGAAACATCTTTATGATTATAATTAAATTTTGATGGATATATATATTATTTCCAATTATAAGTATTATATTTTTTAAAATAATATTTATAGAATTTAATATATCATACAACTTTGGGCTTCCCTCTCATTTTTAACATTATTAATTATTCATTATTATTTAATAAGAATTATTTCCTATGATAATATTATCAAATTATTATTCATATGTACAATAACTATTGTATATTTTCCATGATATTACAATAACAGGTTTATTGGGTTTTGATGTTATGTGTAACATTGACATTAGTCTTGAGTAAATTGTTTCTACCATAAGGACTAGTGAATTTAATAGGATTAATTTCATATTCAAAATATGGAAGTTTTAAAATATATTGTTTCATAAATAAAAATTTATTTAATTTTATTATGTAATAATTTTTCCTCATTCCATGAAATAAATTATTACTAGTTCATTATTTCTAGTAATATCTTATAGATTATATTATTTCCCTTATTTTTTATTTTTCTTGATATTAGCATGATTAATGAATTACATATTGTCATCGGCTAAAATGATTTATGTATTTATGGTTTTCACTATTGGTGGGATCACAACGTTTTTACCATATAATATAATAGATAGAGGATAGATGTATCATACTGATTGTATATCAACTGCGTTTCAAAGAAATTTATTATTTTTAGATTTTTTATTTAACAATGATTTAGATGGAGATTATATACAGTGTTCATGTTATAATAGTGTTGGAAGGAAATGGTTGATCTTTTATTATGATAGATACCAGATAAAAAGGTATATTTGAACAAATATTTATGTTTGGTTTCACAATATAGAGAATAATCAATCTTCTACTATTCATTATTGGAAATACAATATATGGTATAGGGAAATAATATATGATTAGTTTCCATTGTTACATCATCATGAGAGAGATATAATTACATTTATAGAAGGAAATTATTTTAATATAGATGACCATTTGATTGATGATGAATATTTGGGGATTGTATACAAATTAATTGATGATAAAATAAGTCTTGTATATTATTAATATACTAAAAGGAAAAAGTAAAAATTTTTTATGTGCTTTTATCAAGGAATGCCAATTTATGGAATTTATTACACCACATTTTTTATATTAATATATTTTTGAAGGAATTTATTCATGATGGGGAATATATTCAGTAAAATTATTATATAGAATAAAAGTTATTTGATAATATCTGATTTTTTAATAATTGTTTTTCTAAAAAATGATGTATTTTATTTAGGGATGAAATATTATACCTTAATGAATGTAATGAATTTGGTGTATCTTGAAGGATGGGATGTATAGATGGAACACTATTTTATGCTCTATGGAATGTCATGTGACACTAATAATGATTCGTATGATTCAAAATATGTACATGTCTGCAGAAATATCAGCCACGTTGAAATGGAATGATAATAACATACATAAATGTAATTATGATTTGGTTTATCCTAAAAATGTATTATCATAGTGGTAATTTGCTTAAATCATATTAATTTGGTATTAGATGTGATTAATGTCAGTTTTGGTCTATCATATGATGTCTTCTTCCCATTTGGTCAGATTCATACTTCTAACATCACATGTAACATTTTTTTTCATGTTTATAATATTCCAGCACGTTTATCTTTGAAATAAACACGTCGCCTTATCTAGTAAACTAATATCTAAACCTTCTGATTTATGAAATTATATAAATATCTAATCTCTACAATTAATAATACAGTTTACAAAACATTTGGATGTGGTTGTGATAATATTCGATGGTTTCTAAAAAAAATTCATATGTTTGATGACCTTATATATTCTATAACGGATTTTCCAACATATGAAACCATATATGAATGGGGAATGAATTGAAAAATATCATGTCATTTTTTAAGGAATAATACATAATCAAGAATACTTAAATATTTTTTTATTTATTGTTTAATGGGGCATCAATGAATCTTTGGAATGGATCATCAATATAATAATAATCATTGGTTGTTTGATAATAATATTTTGACTGAAAAAGAACCTAAATGGATCTCAAGAAGAAGTGCACATAATGAATTGGATGAATTTACTTTGCAATTAGGTAATGTTCACATGAAATCAAAAAATAGAAAGAACTTTGAAAAATAATCCACATGTAAATATAAAGAGAAAACATCATTTATTAAGAATGAAAATTGGATAATAAAATTTTTAAGACATTATTTAGATGTAATTAACATTGATAAAATAATATGGAAAATATTGATATCAATTTTTCTAAATATAATGGAGAAGACTAAAGAAGACATCTGAACTAAGCAGGACAAGTTGGATTTGGGTGTTTGAGTTTAAATGCACCCTGATGTTTAGTGAAAAAAAATCATGCAGTATTATAGAATATCAAGGTTTATGATATCTTTTATGGTAATGAATCTAAATTATTTAACTTATGGTATTTGAAACTAAAATACCTAAAAAAAATTTATCACATCATTATTCATGAATTTATTCTAGTATCAATTCAACATATACTATTCAATAATAAAAGGGTGATGGTGAATTGCAAGTGCCGTTTTTATAGAGACTATTGTTGTAAATGGTTATTGGAGTATTTATTAAAACAATTGAAGCATATAGCATGATTTATTTTTTGTGAGTTGGAAGAAAATTCATCCTTCAGTTTATCATTTCCACAATGCATTTAAAAGATCATATTCAAACTAAATCGCCTCTCATGGAGACTCATTTATTTTTCATGTATATATCATAAAAAATAAATATATTCCCAAATAAATAATATTTTTAAAAAATAAATCATCCTAAATTATTTATTTTCATATTTGTTCAATATTTGGATTTAATATAATTTTTTTTCAATGTATTTGTTTTATATGAGCACAAGACATAACAGAAAAATGAGAAATGAATATGAGATGTATGGGGGAATTTATCACTCATTTCAATCTCTTCAAAAAATAGGGGTAGTTCATGGGATATATGCATTGGCTACATAGAACCCTTGATGTGAGGGATATGGTATAATGCACAGTCTTTTTTAATAGTGGTTTAGTCAATAAATATATCATGTAGTTAATTTGAATATTTATATGTTATCTAACACTATGGAATTTCACCTATACCTTAAAATTTTATTATCAGTTTACAAAGGGAACATAACAAAATTATTTATATAGTTCATTGATCATTTCCTTTGAAAAGCACATAGGTTTTTTATTATAATGGGTTTTCCTCTTGATTGAATTAAAATGAAAAAACCTTATTTAATTAACATAAAATATACACATTCATTTAATTGTACTATAAATATATATTCCAGTTATAGATATTAGAATTTGACATTATTTACCAAGAAATAATAACATTGTACATTGATTATAATTATTTATTTTATGAATGTGATTTTTCAATAATAAATGAATATATTTTTTAAAACTTATCGATCATTCTGAACTAGAACACAACATGTTGGATTTATTATAACTATTACAATAGATAGTTATGAAACTATATCAAATAGTATGTCTCAATAAAAAAATGTTTATTTTTGTTGACTTATTGAGAAAGTACTAGTATTTTATTACTACTCTCATGGTAATGCCAATAATAGTAATTCTAAATGGTTTCATTAAAATTGAGACTGGGTACCTATATTGATTACTCTGGATTTATAGTTATTTACACAACTCAATTTCGTGACACCAACGTACCATATATTTTGGAATTAATTGAAGAATAATTTTTTTGTGAATGAAAATTCAGGACAAGATTACGCTTTTTTTATATTTGTGTTCCCTAGATATATTTTTCATGGTTGTGTGGATGAAATTGACACCATTGATTCCCCCTTGGAAATGATCAAAATATAGAATTTGATGAATTAAATTATCCCACTATGAGAGTGGATGCTAAACCTAAAGCATAGTGTATTATATCATAAATTCCGTGTTATTTTTTTATTGTGTGGAATTATTCTAAGACCATACTATTTAATGGCATGTGATACCAAGTCCCGGTGATCTTGGAACATAATTTTTGAACTATTTTTAAGGTAAGTTCAGAAAATTTGTGAGCTAGTTTTTCTAATATTTTAACTAGTTCTTGGATCAAAAATCAGATGGCATACTAGGATTTAGAACATCAAGATTCCCTTATAAATGATTTCACTTAGTTGACAAGGGCCATGAAGAAAAGTAATATTTTTGTATTTCTGATAAAAATTATTAAATAATGGAAATTTATTATTTTCTTTCTTTTCTCATCATTGAGTGGCAGATGGAAACTTTGTGGTGCAGCGATGAGGTAGTGGTGAGGAGTATTAAAGAAACTCATTAATTGGTCGATAACTATCCTTGTAATGATTCGTTAATGATGCAAAACAGCGACATTGTCTCATAAATGTAGCAGTGTAAAGATGCAATGTTTTAGTGAA
Organism: Viscum album; assembly: GCA_963277665.1. Classification (NCBI taxonomy): domain Eukaryota; kingdom Viridiplantae; phylum Streptophyta; class Magnoliopsida; order Santalales; family Viscaceae; genus Viscum; species Viscum album. The sequence goes on from OY728153.1 coordinate 807,605,289, forward strand.
GTGGAAGTGATGCGATGTGTTTTATTTTAATATTCTAAATTGATGTTGGGGGAAAGGATTAAATTACGGGGATTCTCTTATGAACCTCTAGAAAACATCCTCTCTAATGAAGAATGATGAACACTGATGAACTTCAACATCTCCAACACCCCTTGAATATCGGTGTCGGAAGTGACAAACGATGTAAACGTCTTGATCCCTCCCGGACGATGCGCTACAACATCAAATATCAAAGATGTAGGGGTTGATTTATTTTTTATGTTTTCCAGATTCTTTTTCTAGAAACAATGATTTCAGATCAAACCACAAATATGATAATCAATGAATCGTGCTTTTATATGGGATGTAATCTTTATTTGGTGGATTCCCTATCCAAGATTATTTTATATTTTTCTATGACTGAACATCTACCCGAAGCCTCCCTAATTTATAAACATCTAATATAGAGGGCGTGGACCGACATGATCAAAAGCAGGGACCACTCCACATGTTCACTATAAGGCACCAGCCTTAAACCTTACTTAATCTTGAGTTATTACAAGATTACACATTGAGGATCTTTTCAGGTTTAGAGTTTTAGAGAATTAGATCATGAAACTTACTTTAAATTCCACATTTAAACAAAGTGGTTACATAAAAGACAGCATTCATTCTTCTCATCAATGGAAACATATTGAAAATAAAACATGGATTCTTTCTTGACACATCCTTGACACTATCATCACATCATTTACCTTTCCCTTGACATGTTAAAAACATTTCAAAAACATGGGATGAGCATAAAAAGCTCAGTAAGGGTTATAAAAATATGGAAAGGAAAAATGAGTTCATATACACAAAAGAATGAAATCATACTTTACCCATAAAACATAGGCACTTTAACATACCTCATCAAATCATGAATAAATCATAGAAATCATAAGACATAAAGGTAACTTGAGGCATTCATAACAATATTACGTAGGGAGTAACCCTCTTGGTTACGTTTGGAATAACCATCATAGTATATTACCTAAATCTCTTCGGAAAAACCTTAACGTTTCACTCCTTTGCATTACCCAATGCATTGGAGAGCTATATCGGGCTCACCCGCCCTTAGTTTATCACGGAACCACCCATTTTCATAACAATGCCCAAGAACCATAACATAAACGTATCACATAAAACATGCATAAAGGAAACATAACATTTCAACATTTCAATCACAATATAACATTTTAGTATATTGAAATAATGAATCCGTTCAAAAAGAAACCATTTTCCAAAACCATTTAAAACATTTAATAAGGATATTTTTGAATCAAAGTGTCCCATACCACCTTGAAGCATTTAACATTTTAACCCATTAATATCCATATAAATAAATCCTTAAAACCATTTTGAAAACATGGATATTAATAAGAACAAATCATTAAAACATTTAAAGCGATATTTTGGTTAAAGGGTTTTTACCAAAATTAGAGACACTTGAATACAATAATTGAGGGATAACATTTAAATCAGAACTTTATAATATCATGAGAATAAATGGATTCATGATATAATATTCCAAAGGATAGTATATACACCATATAAGAGTGAATTGGTGCATAACAACAATGAAGTCTAAATAGAGATGTAAAATGTGATGAAATCCCTTATAAAGAAGGTATCCTTAAATTAAGGATAAATCAATCTCAAAATTATGTGTGACAAATATAAATACACCCAATATAATTGGATATTAAGTGTAAAACAATAAAAGGTCATTCACACATATTAAAAGGATGACATATTCAATAACTACATGATGAACCCAAAGAAATCGAAATTGGGTTAAAAAATTTCCCTTGGTAAAATTCGACAGCCTAATGACATCACTTCAAAAATTCAGAAAATGAGTTTACTAGAGACAAAAAGGGAATCTCATCACTTGGAAATAAAATTTACATCAATCAGGATATATAATAACATATCCCAACATAATAGTATGTGAATTAAAATACATAACAAACAAAGTCTTTTAAAATGAGGAGGGTGAAAGGTTCCCTTACCGACTTGGGTAACTTTTGAAAAGTACTCCCCATTGAAGAAGTGTTATACAATTAATATGTAAATACCCATAAATGGAATTATATTACAAAAGGAGTGTAATAATTGGCAGTACATAAACCACTCAAAGGAAATTGTGGCAAATTTAGCATAAATCTCACGGGAATAAAAGTGAGAAGAAAAATCTCTTACGAAAACTCGGCAGCCTAACGGTGCCACTTAAAACTTCCGAAATGGATTGATGAGAGGGAATATGGTCTCTCATCAAATCAACATAAATTTTATAGAATGAGGAATATAAAAGAACACCCCCCAACATAACAAAGAAGAGCTTAAAAGAAGTGACATAAAGGAGAGTATTTAAAAAGAAAGAGAGAGGTTAGATCTCTTACGAAAATTTGGCAGCCTAACGACGCCACTCAAAACATCCAAAATGGATTGATGACAGAGAATAGGGTCTCTCATCATATTTACATAAAAATTACAGTAAGATTAATATAAAAGAACATCCCAATTAAAAGAAATATGATATTTAAAGGAATGACATAAAAGAGTGTACTTAAAAAGAAAGAGAGGAGTATGATCCCTTACCTCGGGTCAGACTTGACTCGATCGTTCTTTAACGTCCTGAATAATAAACTTGAGATAATTTCTACTTGCTTAATAACCTTTTCCAAGTTCATTATTCCTTTTATATCAATTATTGACATGTTATAAACATTATTTAATCATTTAAGTTAATAATGTTTGTTTTGTCGATATTTGGTTCTTAAGTCGAAAGTGGACTTCTTACAATTACATGTTGTTCATGTGGTCAAAGTTTCTTTATATCCAGAATGACATTACTGATTTGGATATCATATATATCATATATATCTAGAATATACATGTATTTATAATATCACATAATCATTTAGAGGTAAGAAATTAAATGCACCGTTCATGGAGACGGTAAGCCGTACGTACGCCTGAACACTACTTTCATTTCATTGTCATATTAATGGAATTAAAACTAAATGAGAGGTATGTATATTTTAATTACAGAATTATATTCATCATTTAGCTGTATCATTAATTATATATATCCATTATATACATGTACTTATAATAGTACATTACATTTGGGGATAAGAAATGAAATGCACCGTTCATGGAGACGGTAAGCCGTACGTACGCATGAACGCTACTTTCATTTCTATCTCATAATTTAATGGAAAGAAAAAATAATGATATAGAGATATATAATAACTCCAGTATAACATCATATATAATAACATTAAATCCATCCATTATATGTCCCACGTATGGCATTAACAAATCACATCACTTTGAGGGGGCGATAGTTCGCACTTTCTAAAATGAAGATATCACGTATACCCATAATGGAAGCCATAAAGGTAAGACAAAAATGAAAAATGCAGAAGCTTAAGTAAAACATAAACATATTATATATCATTTATAAATATAGCGTCATCTTAATGGACACCATTAAAGGTTTTAAAAGTATGTTGAACAATCATCGTTTCGGGAGGCCTAAATTTGCCATCCACGGAAACAGTATGTTCGTTAACCATTAGATGTTGGTGTGTGTATGTGTAGCTCTAATACTTATTATAACAACATCCTAGTATATTTTGGATACTGGAGTTTTTACAAAAGAAAAGATTAAAAAGTGTTTAGGGGGTTGGAGAAGCAAAATAAAACAAAAGGACTCAACATTACCTTAAAATCGGGTAACTCCCTTTGATTTGAGCTCAAAGGCTTCCTTGGGAAGACTTATGCCCAAAGTGAGGCTTCAAGGAGTAAGAGAGGGAAGTGGAGAGACAGAACGGGTAGAGTTTTTCTGATCCAAAGGCTTTGGGAGTGTGGGTATGGAGGTCGGGGTGGGGGCCTTTTATAAGAGGAGAGGAGGGGCACTCTTGTAAAGTTACAAAATCTTACTTTATTTTCAAAATATTTTCGGATTTTAAAGGTCCCACATTGATTTATTTCGAGGATAAGGTGATAAGGGTTCAAAATACACTCATCCAATAGGTTTTGGACAAGTGTAGGTCTTAGATATTACATTATCTTTCAATTTTATTTAAATCGTTAAATAATGAGGTCATCGCTGCATCATCATGATGTCATATATAATTTAATTTATTTAATGTCTAAAAATTATAAAAAAAAATAATATGATATAGGAAGTATTTTTAGATTTCCAATGAATATTTATAGTAAAAAATCTGATTTATATAACCCCTTGTAAAAATTGTTTTAATAAAACATTTGATGTTTGTCTCATTTTTACTTTAACTTTAAATAAAAAGATATTAATGTCATTTTCCAACCAAAGTGGCTTCATGGGGCCCCCAAGTTGACCCATGGGTTTTCTTGGTCGGAAATGACACATCAAATGAGGTTAGGAAATGTGTCAAGTACATTTCATATTATTATAACATTATTTTTTCCTTAAACTACACTAATTACCTCTAATCGCGATTAAAAACTTAATAAGTTACTATTCACCAAAAAATTATTTTTATCCCATTGAACCACATTTTACTTCTTAATGATAACCATGTATGTCGGAATTTTTAAATTAAAAACACAAAGATGGAAAATTTTCATTTAAGCAGAAAAATCAGTTTTTATAAGTACCACTTAGTGGTTTCACTATTCATCAAAAATTTAAGTTTTTCAGAAAAATCCAAAAAATTCACCCGAAGCTATATTTGATATTCCGAATTCAAAAATGAAGTCTATTTTAAAAAATTCATAACATATAAGTCACATTAATTAATTTAATAATTAATTCCCGCTGTCAGAGCAAATAGCGTGTTTTTAAGAAACAATAAGTATCAAAAGATTGACTCTAGTTTAAGTCTGATTTCAAAGTGAAATTAATTACAACGACCACTATTGGATTTAATGGTAAAAATATATTCTTATTTCACTTTAAAAGTAATTAAAAATATAATCTAATCATATAAATAAATTAGATTAAAAAGAGGTTTTGAATTAAAATACAACATTTTACACTATTCATTAAAAAATGAACTTTATCAGAAAGATACAAAAAATTTACACAAAGTAAATTTTGATGTCCCAATTCATAAGAAGAGTTTTATTTGGTCCAATAGAATGTAAAAGTGTGAAAAAAACTATATTTAATGACGGTTCGCCATCAAAAGGCGTTAAGTGAACCTTTAGTGAAAACTAGGGCATATACGCCTAAAATTTAATTCTTTCCGTATTTTAAACCTTTATCTTTTATTGGATAAATGTAAAAACATTTAAAAAGATATATAATCATATTTTAGTTATTTATATCCATTACCTCCAATAAAATGTCTACATTTTAACTGCCATTTAAAATAATATTATTTTATTATTAGAGTGCAACGTAAGATTCCCAAGAAACTCGTTGTTGCGTGTTGGGTACGCCATCGAGCATAGAGTCCCCTTTAAAGTCACATTAATATTTTATTAACAAATATGGATAAATATGAAAATGTCATATTCATTATTTACCTGGGGTGTTACATCCTTCCCCCCTTTTTGAAATTGTGTCCTCGCAATTTTAAAATTGGGCTCGGAAACTTCATTGAAAATCGAAACAAGAGTCGGTAAAACAATCACTTTAAAATAAAGAAATATAAGTACAAAGGTCACCCAAGTTAACCCATACTAGGATTCCATGTAGAAAAATATGGACATAGAGAAGAAAACATAGGGTCATGTTCTGATGGAGAGTGATAGAAAACTTGTTTAGGAGAAAATTAACAATAAGAAAATCACAAACTTGTGATGGGTTAAACGGTGTTGGTTTCCCCAGTAGGAAAAGTTAATAGACAAATTTTTTGTTTTAAGTTACTTTTTATTGAGGAATTTATTTTTGAGCTTAACTAAAACATAAGGAAACATACTTACTTGTCATGTTGACTTTCAACTTTTACTAGATTTCTTATACAGACTCATACTTTCTCCAAAAGACGAGTATTTAGGAAGACTTGTTCGCATTAAGAGTACTATAAACAACTTCTAGAGAAGCACCTAATCCACAAAAAAAGAACTATAAATTTCCCATGTCTTCAAACCTTAACCAAAACTAAAACCAAAAAGGTTACTACAAGATCAGATAATCCAGAAAAGGATAACCCTTTATAAAAATAAAATCTATTCTTAATCTCAAAATTTGTCCAACAAAACCCAAAGTTCAACGAGGACCATTCGATAACCAATTTGTCCATAAAATTCTTCAAAGTAAAACAATCTAAGATTGAAACCCAAATATTTGAAGGATTTTGTCACATAGTCTTCCAAGTTAAATCGTAACATTTATCTCCAAACAACATCAGTTGCTCCTAAAGTCTCGTAAAGAAAAGTAATTAACCTAATCACATATCCTCTATGATAGGTTAATCATTTTTATAAATAACCCAAAATCAACTTACTCTTAATTCATATAATCATATAACCAAAAAGAGTCAGTCAAACTAACCAGGGATTTCATGTAGTCCAGTGGTAGGCGATAAATACCAGTCGCACTTTGGTTGTGGGTTCGATTCCCGCAGCTTTGTCCGACGCGATGAGTTGTCACACAGTCTGCGTGATGTCCTTTTTCCAAAACTATATAATTCTTAAATCATTCCCCAAAAAGAGATAAAATCATAAAAAATGATCATTACATATTTTAACCTCATGTTTTTCTCATGCCTTTCATTTTCCGGCATATCATATAATAATCAATAATTACCTCAAAAGTAAGGATCATATAAACCCTAATGGTTACCTTAATAATTATTACCTGAATTTCCACATCAAGTTGGCCATCTCGTACATGATGCATTAGAGAACTCACCGAGGTTGAAGTGGTTGATCATGACTCCTTGATAGTTGGTTTAGAACAACAATGAGATTCCTCATTGAATCCTCCATTTTATCTAGTATCTTAATCAGAGAACCACCATAGTTTCCTTCAAACCTGTTGTCTCTTTGGTGCCTGCTAGATCCATCATTTCACTAAAAACGGAAATGTTAGTGTGAGTATATCAACAAAACCATCATGTACTAATGAGGGAGATAACCACTAAGATATACTTACTCATTCAATTTATCTAAAACTAGGACTCTTTCTGAAATCCTATCCATTGTGGTACTGTCACTTATACATAGAGAATACCCTAACCTCTAAAGTTATCTAAACCGACCATTGATACCAACTATAAGGCCCCAACCTTAAACCTTACTTAATCTTGAGTTATTACAAGATTACACATTGAGGATCTTTTCAGGTTTAGAGTTTTAGTGAATTAGATCCTGAAACTTTCATTACATTCCACATTTAAATAAAGTGGTTACATAAAAGACAGTATTCATTCTTCCCATCAATGGAAACATATTGAAAATAAAACATCGATTCTTTCTTGACACATCCTTGACACTATCATCACATCATGTACCTTTCCCTTGACCTGTGAAAAACATTTCAAAAATTGAGGATGAGCATAAAAAGATCAGTAATGGTTATAAAAATATGGAAAGGAAACATGAGTTCATATACACATAAGAATGAAATCATACTTTACCCATAAAACATAGGCACTTTAACATACCACATCAAATCATGAATAAATCATAGAAATCATAAGACATAAAGGTAACTTGAGGCATTCATAACATTATTACGTAGGGAGGAACCCTATTGGTTACGTTTGGAATACCCATCACATTATATTCCCTAAATCTCTTCGGAGAAACCTTAACGTTTAACTCCTTCACGTTAAGCAATGCATTGGAGAGCTATATCGGGCTCACCCGCCCTTAGTTTATCACAGAACCACCCATTTTCATAACAATGGCCAATAACCATAACATAAACGTATCACATAAAACATGCATAAAGGAAACATAACATTTCAACATTTCAATCACAATATAACAATTTAGTATATTGAAATAATGAATCCGTTCAAAAGGAAGCCATTTTCCAAAACCATTTAAAACATTTAATAAAGATATTTTTGAATCAAAGTGTCCCATACCACCTTGAAGAATTTAACATTTTAAACCATTAATATCCATATAAATAAATCCTTAAAACCATTTTGAAAACATGGATATTAATTAGAACAAATCATTAAAACAATTAAAGCGATATTTTGGTTAAAGGGTTTTTACCAAAATTAGAGACACTTGAATACAATAATTGAGGAATAACATTTAAATAAGAATTTTATAATATCATGAGAATAAATGGATTCATGATATAATATTCCAAAGGACGGTATATACACCATATAAGAGTGAATTGGTGCATATCAACAATGAAGTCTCAATAGAGATGTAAAATGTGATGAAATCCCTATAAAGAAGGTATCCTTAAATTAAGGATAAATCAATCTCAAAATTATGTGTGACAAATATAAATACACCCAATATAATTGGATATTAAGTGTAAAACAATAAAAGGTCATTCACACATATTCAAAGGATGACATATTCAATAACTACATGTTGAACCCAAAGAAATCGAAATTGGGTTAAAAAGTTCCCTTGGTAAAATTCGACAGCCTAACGTCGTCACTTCAAAAATTCAGAAAATGAGTTGATGAGAGACAAAAAGGGAATCTCATCACTTGGACATAAAATTAACACCAATCAGGATATATAATAATATATCCCAACATAATAGTATGTGAATTAATATACATAACAAACGAAGTCTTTTAAAATGAGGAGGGTGAAATGTTTCCTTACCGACTTGGGTAACTTTCGAAAAGTACACCCCATTGAAGAAGTGTCATACAATGAATATGTAAATACCCATAAATGGAATTATATTAGAAAAGGAGTGTAATAATGGGCAGTACATAAACCACTCAAAGTAAATTGTGTCAAATGTAGCATAAATCTCAAGGGAATAAAAGTGAGATGAAAAATCTCTAATGAAAACTCGGCAGCCTAATGGTGCCACTTAAAACTTCCAAAATGGATTGATGAGATGGAATAGGGTCTCTCATCAAATCAAAATAAAGTTTACAGAAAGAGGAATATAAAATAACATCCTCCAACATAACAAAGATGAACTTAAAAGAAGTGACATAAAGGAGAGTACTTAAAAAGAAAGAGAGAGGTTAGATCTCTTACGAAAATTCGGCAGCCTAACGGCACCACTCAAAACATCCAAAATGGATTGATGACAGAGAATAGGGTATCTCATCATATGTACATAAAAATTACAGTAATAGTAATATAAAATAACATCCCAATCACAAGAAATATGATATTTAAAGTAATGACATAAAAGAGTGTACTTAAAAATAAAGATAGGAGTAGGATCCCTTACCTCGGGTCCGACTTGACTTGATCGTTCTTTAACGTCCTGAATAATAAAATTGAGTTAATTTCTACTTTCTTAAGAACCATTTCCAAGTTCATTATTCCTTTTATATTAATTATTGACATGTTATAAAAATTATGTAATCATTTAAGTTAATAATGTTTGTTTTGTCCATATTTGGTTCTTAAGTTGAAAGTGGACTGCTTACAATTACATGTTGTTCATGTGGTCAAAGGTTCTTTATATCCAGAATGACATTCCTGATTTGGATATAATATATATAATATATATCTATAATATACATGTATTTATAATATCACATAATCATTTAGAGGGAAGAAGTTAAATGCACCGTTCATGGAGACGGTAAGCCGTACGTACGCATGAACGCTACATTCATTTCTTTGTCATATTAATGGAATTAAAACTAAATGAGAGGTATGTATATTTTAATTCCAGAATTATATTCATCATTTAGATGTATCATTAATTATATATATCCATTATATACATGTACTTATAATAGTACATTACATTTGGGGATAAGAAATGAAATGCACCGTTCATGGAGACGGTAAGCCGTACGTACGCATGAACGCTACTTTCATTTTTATCTCATACTTTAACGGAAAGAAAAAATAATGATATATAGGTTTATAATAATTCATGTATAAAATCATATATAATAAAATTAAATCAATCCTTTATATGTCCCACGTATGGCATTAACGAATCACATCACTTTGAGGGGGCGGTAGTCCGCACTTCCTAAAATAAAGATATCGCGTATACCCATAATGGAAGCCATAAAGGTAAGCCACAAATAAAAAATACATAAGCTTAATTAAAACATAAACATATTATATATCATATATAAATATAGTGATATCTTTATGGCAACCTTTAAAGGTGTTAAAAGTACGTTGAACAATCATCGTTTCGGGAGACATAAATTCGCCATCCACGGAAACAGTATGTTCGTTAACCATTAGATGTAGGTGTGTGTATGTGTAGATAGAATCCTTATTATAACAACATCCTAGTATATTGAGGATACTGGAGTTTTTACAAAAGAAAATAATAAAATGAGTTTAGGGGGATGGAGAATCAAAATAAAACAAAAGGACTCAAAAGAAGACATTAACTTAAAATCGGGTAACTCCCTTTGGTTTGTGATCAAAGGCTTCCTTGGGAAGACTTATGCCCAAAGTGAGGCTTCAAGGAGTAATATAGGGAAGTGGAGAGACAAAATGGGCAGAGTTTGGCCGAGCCAAAGGCTTTGGGAGTGTGGGTAAGGAGGTAGGGGTGGGGGCCTTTTATAAGAGGAGAGGAGGGGCACTCTTGTAAAGTTACAAAATGTTAAATTATTTTCAAAAGAGTTTCGGATTTTAAAGGTCCCAAATTGATTTATTTCGAGGATAAGGTGATAAGGATTCGAAATCCACAAATCCAATAGGTTTTGGACAAGTGTAGGTCTTAGATATTACATTATCTTTCCATTTTATTTAAATCGTTAAACAATGAGGTCATCGCTGCATCATCATGATGTAATATATAATTTAATTTATATAATGTCTAAAAATTATAAAAAAAAGACTATGATGTAGGAAATTGTTTTATCTTTCCAATGAATATTTATAGTCAAAAATATGATTTGTATATCCCCTTGTAAAAATTGTTTTAGTAAAACATTTCATGTTTGTCTCATTTTTACTTTAACTTTAAATAAAAAGATATTAATGTCATTTTCCAACCAAAGTGGCTTCATGGGGTCCCCAAGTTGACCCATGGGTTTTATTGGTCGGCCATGACACATCCAATGAGGTTAGAACATGTTTCAAGTTCATTTCATATTATTAAAACATTATTTTTACCTTAAACAACACTAATTACCTCTAATCGCGATTAAAAACTTAATAAGTTACTATTCTCCAAAAAATTATTTTTATCCCATTGAACAAAATTTTACTTCTTAATGACAACCATGAATGTTGGATTTTTGAAATTCAAAACACTAAGATGGCAAAATTTCATTTAAGTGGAAAAATCAGTTTTTATAAGTACCACTTAGTGGTTTCAGTATTCATCAAAAATTGATGTTTTTCAGAAAAATCCCAAAAATTCACCCTAAGCTATATTTGATATTCTGAATTCAAAAATGAAGTCTATTTTACAAAATTCAAAACATATAAGTCACATTAATTAATTTAATAATTAATTCTTGCTGTCAGAGAAAATAGCGTGTTTTTATGAAACAATAAGTATCAAAAGATTGACTCTAGTTTAAGTATGATTTCAAAGTGAAATTAATTCCAACGACCACTATTGGATTTTATGGTAAAAATATATTATAATTTCACTTTAAAAGAAATTCAAAAGATAATATACTCATATTAATTTATTATATTAAATAGAGCTTTTGAATTAAAATACAACATTTTACACTATTCATTAAAAAAATAAACTTTATCGGACAGATACCAAAAATTTACACAAAGTAAATTTTGATGTCCCAATTCATAATAAGATTTTTATTTGGTCCAATAGAATGTAAATGAGTGAACAAAACTATATTAAATGACGGTTCGCCATCAAAAGGCGATAAGTGAACCTTTAGTGAAAACTAGGGCATATACGCCTAAAATTGAATTCTTTCCGTATTTTAAACCTTTATCTTTTATTGGATAAATGTAAAAACATTTAAAAACATATATAATCATATTTTAGTTATTTCTATCCATTACTTCCAATACAACGGCTACATGTTAACTGCCATTTAAAATAATATTATTTTATTATTAGAGTGCAACGTAAGATTCCCAAGAAACTCGTTGTTGCGTGTTGGGTACGCCATCGAGAATAGCGTCCCGTTTAAAGTAATATTAATATTTTATTCAAAAATATGGATAAATATGAAAATGTCATATTCATTTTTTACCTGGGGTGTTACATGCACATTTTAAGAGAAGATTTTGAAAAATGGCCGTAAGGCGCGTCTGAGACCATCATAGTGATGGTGGTGACCCTAGAGGCCTATAGTTAGAGACAGATCGAAAAATAGAAAACCTAATCAAATCTGTATTCTAGCTGAATGTTCTGCCAGTGTGAAACCACCTGTGTGGTAGCGCATGAGAACAATGGAATTGACCTGCCTATATCAGCCCCAGAGAGGGGACGACACAACTAGTTCCACGAAAGAGGAGTTAGTCGGCCCCCACCAGTTGTGCTGGAGGATAGAAGGAACCACATGATGTTTCGTCCATTATCCAGGCAACCCATATGAGCTACAGTCATTTGACCACAGTGAGAGGAAGGCCCCGTGTTCTCAGGGCTAGTGAAGGCTGGACACATAATCCGACCACCTCCTAGAAAGGCATTGGATCACTGACCCGCACTGCATGGGCCGCAACTCTTCCTGGTGGGTTGCACCACCAGCTAGTCGGCTAAACCTATGAGCCAGCTCCCATACCCCATGCAGGCAGGCTGGAACTGTGCCCTTCAGAGGGGGAACACTAAATAGGGTGGTCAGACAACCCGGTGGGGTAGACCCTCGTCCAAACCAAGCCATGTTGAGTGTTGTACATTGGGCCTTGCCTCTAGCTAGTCCAGACTAGACCGAACCAAACACGATTCAAGTCAGTTAAAAATAGTTAAAACTAAACGAGGGTATGTGGGAACCCTATGATGGGTATGTTGAGTCGGTCTGATTGGGCCGGACTCGACCCAGATGCTACTAGTCTCTATTTACTAAAACACTAATAACATGCAAAATTAGAATCCAATTGACGAGACATTTGCAGTGTGGGGACCCTCTAGAAAAGGATGATATTTTTACATGCCTCATGGTGTAATTCATGGATTATGAGATGAACCTAATGGTTGGAGGAGCAGTTTACCTAGGCACAATTAGTTTGTGAACTATGCGCTTGGATGAAATCTTAGGACTGATGACTTTTGAATCATTGAGACACAACTATGTTCAAGTGTGAATCACTTCTATTGGGCTTTGTTAGACCACAATGGGAAGAAAATTTATTTAACTTTGCATGCCCACGATACGTGATGAGGATAAGTACCTCATTTAGTGAATACTAGTGGGAAGCACTTCTGTGTGACTTTGCAGGCCCATGGTATGTGATTAGGTGGAGTATATAAGAAGTACAAGGATTGTGGGGAGTACATCTATGTGATTTTCCATGACATATATATTTGTTAAAAGAGGATTTATCTAGGAGGTGAGGTGTTAGATTTTTTTATTGATGAATCTTCTATCACTAGCCTAAGTGTATACATAGTGGGAGATATCATGTGTTCCACTCATTACATCGAGGATTGATGTGGGTTTCTTAATTATTGTTTTGGAATCCCTAATGAAATTTATGTTAATTACCCCAACTTGGGATTCTCCCCCATGTGTTGGGTCTGGTTTAGACGATCGACATTTCAACATAGATTTTAGTGGACCGAGATATTAAGATGCTATGGGAGACAAGAACGATGGATGCTACGACAGAGGACTTGGTGGCCGAAGTTTATGTGGGTCCTAGTAGTATCATGAATATGGGACATTATAAATTATATTTTAGTAGATACACTACTCTCACAATCAGTTGGGGTTCTATGCAGATTTCCATCATATTTTCCTCTTTGAATATTTCATTTTTTTAGTTTTTCTATTCGTTTGTATCATTTCCCAATTGTATTATTGTACTAGTACTCTTCTTTGTTTTAGTGATACATGTTTCCATTACATTACATGAAACATGGTTTGGAATGAGTGTGTCTATACAGGTACTCATGAAAATGTGTCCCACTTGCAGGTTGATGCCTTTAGTACTAGTTTCCAACCCCTGGACATTGGGATGTGGGCTTGTGGTAGTCACGACTCAGGGCATAGAAATTATGTAATGAAAAAGTAAAACAACAGGGAGATTTTTCCTACCACAATTATCAAAATTTTGTTATTTTTTGGGGAAACATTATTAAATGTTCTGAACTTGACATTAATATTCATCAGTCTAGTGTTGGTGAGGTGGCCGACATATTCATTCACTAGGACCTGGAATTTTTCTTTTTAGCTTAATACATAAAATCATGGGATTTATAAGTGTCTCCTTGTGTTATTTTGAAAAAGTGTCATCTCACCATGTATATATTTCTGACCATGGTATATCTTCATCTATCTCAGCATTAATCCACAAAGATGGCCAGCCAGGATCCCTATACGAGGTCATGAGGACTACCATCCTAGAGATGTGACAACAATTCAAGGACCCATTCAAGGGATGACCCCACATGGTGGTGCCCCATTCCCCCTCCAGCCAATGTTCAACATCTACTGCTGGTAGTTCTTATAGTTGATGTGTATGACTCAATTCCCTACACAAGTTTCAAAGATAGAGACCTCCCACATTCATGGGAGAGACCGATCCACATGTTGTTGAGGACTTGTTAGAAGCAGTGGAACTAAGACTTTGTAAGGAAACCACCTAACCAGATAGTGTTCATGGAAGTGAGCCTTTACAAGGAATAGGAGAGATATGGTGGGTCATGAACTCCAAAATGACCGATCAGCCGACCCTCACCTCAGATGAATTTGTGCGGCTATTCTGGTAGAATGTTTTCCCTGCGACCTTGTGCTCTATGTTCATTCAGAATATTTTTCACCAACATCATGGGAGCATGATGGTTGTTGGGTAATCTATGAGGTTCATTGATAATTCTATCCCTTCAATAGATATGGTGTGAGACCCTTTAATTAGGGATCCTTCCTTTGAAGTGGGACTTAGAAGGGAGATCATGGGGGTCCATATTGTCTCAAAGCATCCTTACTCCAGATGGGGTGTTGGATCAAGTCCTTCTTGTATAGATCATCATGGTAGAGAAAGAACCCGTAGCTAGAGTTACCAGTAGACCTAAGGTGGTATAGTCATTGTAGGAAGAATATAGAAGACACGAGGGCCTATGTGGGATTGATCTTTCAGAGGATGAGCCCAGGAAACCTAGTCAAATGTGAGAGGCTCCTAGACCAGTGGGAGTTATCCATGAACCATGATTTTTATCTCATGCATCGAACAAAGACACATGGTACATGACTGCCTGACCTGCCGTATAAGTCAAAAGAAGACGGTCAAGGGGAAGACAATGCAAATTTAAAGGATTGAGAAAGGAGGTCCACAGAGCTGTAGACTTGGCTGGGCTGCTGGCCAAGCTACAAGCAGTGGGTGATGGTTTGTGGTGTTACCACACCCTCTCCCAAGTGGACCGCCCCAATATCTGGGAGAAAGTGACAGGGTTGATAACTAATTTTAGGCAGTTGAGTCTTATAACCAGGGAGCTCTAGAGATGATCTGAGAATCAATCTGTATCATAACACTATATCTACAGTTCTTATAGACATATGTGATATTCACTACTTTCTTGGAACTACTATAGTTACAATATCATAGATTCTGGTGGAGTCTTTTGTTCGATCCTTATGACTAGAGACTATTACGGGATGGAATTTGAGGATCACACACTGATGTCGTTCCTATGAGAATACTCTAGGTGGTGAGAGAATCGGTTGGGATCTTCTAGTAGTAGTGTTGGGGTCTTACTATGTCCTCCTGGTTATGGACTCAGAAACCACAGTCCCTGTTCAAATATACTATTTAGGAGTACAATTATGTGTGTCCTTGTAGATGGGGCTATGTTTTCCTTAACAGGTGAGAAGGATACACTTGTAGTATATGACAGTTATTCTCGAAGTAGGGTGCAGCTAATCACTCACCAGATTACTAGCCTCACCACATGTGTAGTGGATGAGTGGAGTCCAATATTTCCATTAATGGTGGATGAGTATGAAGATGTTATTCTTTTTGATGTTTTATGACTAACTACTCATTGGGAGGTAGAAGTTTTCATCAACCAATACCCTGGGATGACACTGATATCCACTCCATTATGTCGGATGTCTCATTCAGAGCTTCCCGAGCGGAGGGTATAGATGGAGGACATGCACGAGAATGTGTTTCTAAGGCCAATGGTTTCACCATGTGAATCCCAGATGCTTTTATTCAAGATGGGGGACTAGAGTTTGAGGTTGTGTGAGGACTTCCAGCACTTGAACCAGGTGATCGGGATGATAATGTATCAACTGCCATTGATTTCTGACCTCTTTGAACAACTTTAGGAAGGGAGGTGGTTCTCTAAGATAGACTTCAAATCATGTTATCAGCAACATCATGTACAAGATGAGGATATATAGAATACATCTTTCAGGTGCTAGTATGACCACAATGACTTCCTTGTGATGCTTTTTGGGGTGACCAATGCCCCATCAGTGTACATGGGACTCATGAACATGATCATAAAACCTTACCTTGACATGTTTTATATAGTCTTCAATAATGAAATTTTTGTGTACTCTACGTTATAGGAGGAGAACACTACATTTTTACAGGTAGTATTGGATGAAATATAAAACCACCAACTTCATGGTAGGCTCTCGAAGTGTATTTTTTCGATATAAGAGGTCCACATTCAAGGAAACTCCATATCAAATATTGATGTTAAAGTATATATAGAAAATATAGAGGTGGTTCTTTCTTGAGATCCACCCAGTATCGTGACTAAGTTGTAGAGATTCATAGGGATTCTTGGTTACTATCAATGGTTTTTTCCCAACCATTCTAGAGTCGCATCACGCTTATAACATTTTACAGAGAAAAGATAGACCTCGGTGTGCATTGAAAAATTTTAGCAGAGTTTTTAGGAGCTAAGGAAGAGATTGACTAGTTCCCCCATATTTAGACTACCAGAAGCGGGTGTTTGTGATGTAGTTTACAACAACATATCAGAGATAGGATTGGGTTCTAAAATAATCTATGGGGAAGCATTCATCTCATGAATACCACAAATGATGATGACACGTGAGTTGAAAAACATGCCCCATGACCTAGAGTTATCAATAGTTGAATTTTCCTTAATGATGTGGAATCTCTAATTGATAGATGAATGGATTACCCTTTAAATTGACCAAAATAGTCTAATGTATATCTTTTCCCAGATGAACATGAACATGATACAACGAAAATGGATAGATTTACTCAAGGAATATGACTTTGAGATAGTCGATACTCCTAAAAATGAGAATGTGGTGGAAGACATGCTCAGCTGGAGAACCCGTTTGCCACATCTATGTGGTGTGAAAGAGTAGTTTTCCACATTGAAAATATTATTCATGGTTGATGGGGGAGATTCATACCTAAATTCGTTGAATATTACTACCCCACTGATATTGTGATTTTGGGAGTCACAACTGGAAGATGATGACTATGAAGCTCGACATGCTCAGTTATCCTAAGGATGGACTACTCATGGATTTTTGATAGGTTGGGAGTAGGTCATCCTTTTTATTGGATGCACCGTAGTACAACGACGTTGCTGGGGAGAGGTTTTAAAGAGGTTCCATGCATTCCATGTAGAGGTACATCCTGGAGTGGAAAAGATGTATCAGTAGACCCATCATCTATATTGGTCTCCAGGGATGAAGAAAGTAGTAGCTGAGTTTGTTTTATGAAGCCTCACTTGTCAGCAAGTGAAAGCTGAGAAATAGGTCCTAATAGAATTCACCTATCCACTCATGATATAGGTGTTGAAATGGGATGGTATCATTCTGGAAAACATTATTGGGTCATCAAATACATCTATGGCCCATGAATCAATATGGTTGATCTTTGACCGACTCACGAAGTCATTTTAATTCCTACCCAACAGGGAGTAGTGTCTGGTATAGTGATTGGGATACCTCTATGTCCTAAGGATAGTGTGAAGTCCTGATTTTCCATTGAAAATTGTCTTAGATCATGAGGGTTTCATTATATCACAACTGTAGATGGGATTACACGAGGCAATCATGATGCTGCTACACATGAGCATATCTTTTCATCCATTGATTGATGGTCATACGAAGTAGACCATTCAAAACCTGGAGGACATGCTACGTGCATGAATATAGGATTTTGGTAGCATTTTGGGGGACCAATTACCAATACTGGAGTTTCCATACAAGAACAGTGATCAATCCACCATTGGAATGGAAATGTTTGAGGCCTTTAATGGGAATCCATGAAGATCACCCCAGTGGTGGAAAATCCTAAGGGATTCATCACTCATGGGTCCGGAGATGGTACATGGTTCCACTAATAAGGTGTTCATAATATTGTATAAGATTAGGACTAAATAGATAAGGTTTAAGTATTTTACCTATAGGATACAGAGAACCTTGGAATTTGTGGAAGGTGATCATTTATTACTTCAGTTATCACCTCAAAAAGGATTGTATGGTTTTTTTCAGGGGATGCTAGCTATATCCAGGGTTCATCAGAACTTTACAAATATTTCAAAAAGTTGGATAAGTGGAGTACTTCCTTGATCATCCCCCATAGATGCACCAGGTGTAGGATGTTTTACACATTTCATAGCTAATAAGGTACAATCAGGATCCATCGCATGTCATCGACTGGGGAGAGATGGACATTGATGTCGTTGAGATGTTTGTGGATTTATTAGTGGAGATAGAGGACCAACATGAAGGAGTCCTACATGGGAGGTCGATTCCTCTAGTGCACATTTAGTGACAGCATGTGAATCTTCAGGAGAGAAGATGGGAATGAGAGGCTTTGATTCGTGCTCAGTCCCCCATCTGTTTGTTTAGTTTAGTTTTGGATTTTTTGGATTTTAAGAACAAATGTGGCGAGAATGTAATTTCATTGATAATACATGTAATTTATTTTTAAAATTATATGGAATAATTCTAAGACCACACACTGTGACGACATTTGATTATTAGGCCCGATATAAATATAATAGAATCGTGAAATTTTTTAGGTTCATTAATTAAACGTCTGAGAGGGATTTTTTATATTTTGAACTATTTTTCGAATCTCAAATTCGAGGGCATTGTTGAACATGGAACACTAGTATTTTCCTAGAAATGAATAAACATCGGAAAAAAAGGATGAGACGAAAAGTAATTTTTTAGACATTTCAAGAAGCATAATTAAATAATTTAAATGAATTATTTTTATTTCTTTCTCACCGTTGAGTGGTAGACAATGACATTGCGGTGTAGCGATGAGGCGGAGACACTGCACATTAATGTAAATTTTTAATGGATTGATTATAGATATTGTAACGATGTATTAATGATGTATAATAGTGAAATTGTTTCATAAATGAAAGACCATAATGACGCCACATCACAACGTAACAAAAGCACTGTGATGTGTATCCAGTTCGTAGTTTGACATATCAGTGGAACCAGGATTATGCTGTGGGGATTATCTAAAAAACCAAGGGCATAATTCCTCTCCAATGATGAACAATGAATTATAAAAAATGTTAAAATCTTAAATGCCCCTCGATGCTCATATTTTTAAGAGACCAATTACATCAGTGTCTTGAAACCATGATGACGAAGTGCAATAGAATCAGTGGTCAAATATGTAGGGGTTTATTTATTTTTATGTTCTACCCCAATGTTTTTTAGAAATGGTGAATGTTGATCAACCCCAAAATAGTTTTATATTGGAATTGTTCATTTATGTGGATGTTATACTTTAATTGATGTAATCTCTACTTGTGATTAGTTTATCTTTTTCTAGGATTGAACATCTCACCCGAGCCTCCCTATTTTTTGAACATCTCACATGGAGGGCTCCGACCGACATGAAAAATATCTCAGAAGCCTCTGGATATGTTCTCATTATGAGAAGATTTCCCAAAATGGATGCTAGGAATGTTGAATACCACCACTGTGATGATGGAAACCCGAGAGGCCCATAAGCGCAAATGGATCAGAAAAATGGACCACCAGATCAACATTAGTTCCATGCAGAAGGAGAAGATGGTGCGACACCACCGGAACGATAGAGCCAACAACCTGAGACATTGCCAAGACCACACTATCCATATTGAAGGGGTAGTTCAAACCTGTTCCACAGCTAAAGAGGCAATAGATATCCACTAGTTGTGCATAAGGATGGAAGCGTTCCTGTCAACATGCCCCGATAGCACAAGGATGTGGTAGGCGTGCCGTTGCAACTATGTGAAAGGGTGTCACATGTCCGGGGGGACCTGAATGAGTCGGTTGAGCTATGGTCATTCAACCACTACGAGAGGAAGGCCCTGTGTTAGTGGGTCTGGTAGAGGTTAGACCTGTAGCTGGTTACGTCCCGACCAGAAGTCGCATGATTGTCCTGCTCCACACGAGTCGGGCATTGGGCAAGCTGGTCGCACCCGCAACTAGTGGGACAGACATGCACCAAAAGGTCCAAACTCATTCTGTCTGGCTGGACCAGTGCCATTGGGGCCAGATTAAACTAGACCCGGTTGTTGGGTGACCTGGTGGGTCTGACCGTGGTCGTACCAGGCTGAGTCCAGCATTTCCCATTGGGCCTGGACCATGTTGAGGTAAAACCGAACTATCCCAGACTGAAAAAAAATATTTTCAAGTCACTCAAAATTAAAATGGAGTATGACGGACCCCTTATCTTTGTTGGTCAGGTCAGTCAAATTAGGTCCAACCAGACAGACACACAACCAGACCCTGTTAACTAAAATGATAATAAATTGCAAACCTAGTACCCAATTGATGAGATGGTTATATAGTTGGGACCCCCTCGCCGAGGTGGCTATTTTTGGCATTCTTGGATGAGGTTTTCACTGATGTTGATATACAATGAATGGATTTAGGCGCAGTTCCCCCATGCTCGATATTTATGGAACCCTGCGCTATGATGAGACTTAAGGACTTCTTATTTTCGACTCTATGAGACTCAAACATGGTGCATTGGGAAACGCTACTTTCAGACATTATTGGAACAAGGTGGGAAGAGCATATTTGTGAATTTTCAGGCCCACGATGCATGATGAGGAGGTGTACCTCGGTTTTCCCAGATTAGTGGGAAGCTTATTTGTACGACTTATCAGGCCCATGGTAATCTATGAGGGTGATTACCTATGAAGTCCAAGGTTAGAGGTAAGCACTTCTATGTGACTTGTCAGGCCCACTATACTATGTAGATGATGAGTTCTCCCACAGTTGAGGTGTTTGATGTTGTGACTGATGATTCTTCTATCACTGCCCTTAGTGTATACCTGGTATTTTCTATATTGTGTGTCAAGATTTACTTTGAGTATGGTTGTGTGGTTTTTTATTTTTTTAGGGTCCCTCTTGAGTACTTTGTTACTCATAACTATGAATGATTCTCCTACACATATTGTGTCTACTGAAGTCAATTGATTTTTCGACATAGAGGATGATTTACTAGGACCCATAGGTTCTCAGTGAGATAGGATAGATAGATGCTACAACAATGGACAAAGTGGCCATGGACCTGGTAGGGCCCAGTAGGATCTGGTGTATGAGACATTCGACATTGGATTCTAGTAGCTACAACACTCTTATTATTTGGTGGGGTTTTCCATAGATGACTATAAGAGTTACTTTTTTCTACTTTTCTATTTTTAATACTTCTTTTTATTGTTATATTCTGTCCCACTTATATTAGATGTACAAGTACCCAAATTTGTTTTTGTGATACTTTTTTACATTTTAATGAATGTGACTTTTTTTGGAGTGTCTTTGTGTTTGTATAGGTTCATACAAAAATTCGCCTCGCATGCTGGATGACTTTTTGGTGCAAGTCATTAGCTCCCAGCCTTCGGGAGGTAGGCATGGTGTAGTCACAACATAGGCCCCAACTGACAGGTCCTGACATCTGGGTGGGTAATATCTAAAAGCATCAATATATTTTGATATTTATTTCAGTTTACCATGATGTGGGGTTCTAAAGATGGTACTAAATTAATTGCATTAATTTAGTTTTGGTATAGAATTATATGTTTGATTCTATATTTTTTGTTCATTTTTCAATTATTTATGTTTATTACAATTCCAAAATTCAGGTTTAAAATAATGCACTATAAAAGATATAAAATGATTTTAAATTTTTTTCTAACATGTTTTGAAATTTTTTATGACTTTTTTTATTTATAATTATTATAACTGATTGATAATAACTATTTTTAGAAAATTTACATTTCATTATTATGAAACTTATGAATAATATTAATGAATAATGAAGTAATTGATTATTTGATAATGATTGACAGATGGATGAGCTCATGATTCCTCCATTATTTTATTTTTTGAGTAAAATAATGTAATGTTTTTCAATTATATTAAATTTAATGACATGTGCTTATTATTTAGAAAAATATTTAGTGACATACATGTGAACCAAAGATAAATTATGATTATCCTACAAGAATGGATCAGAGTGGGGGTTCTCTTAGGGATTCTAAGAACACCTATCCTACCCATTCTCTCCTTGACCCAGTAGTGGACACTGCTTCTAGAACACATTCATATTATCCAATTGAGCATCCAGGGATGGTCGAACCCATGACTCTATAAACATCTTATTTATCCACTTCAACCCATACTCCTCCTCTATGTTTGTTCGCAAATTTACTATTTTAATAACCTTTGAACTATCTCCAACCCTACTACCATTATCATGAAATGTTTAAGAAACCTAAATTTCCAATAATCCTTAAAAGATATAATGGTCTTGTTCCTTAAACATCCATTATAGGGAATATAGATCACCCATTTCATGCATTGGACAAGAAAAACTTGTTAGAGGCTAGTGATTTAGGAAATTCCAAAGATCCATCAGATCATAATGAGCTTCGTGCATTATTTTTTATTATTATAAGTTATTCAAATTATATAACTTCATTTTTACATATAGTAAAATTATTTTATTATCATTATTATTTTTATTTAATATTATTCCATGGGATCATCAAGTAAGTGATATGGGAAATTTCATATGTGTATGACATGTAATTGCCAAACACAAATATTAGTGGATTTCAATATAGATAATTATATTATTTTTAAAAATTAAAAGGATTGTAGAACATTCATATGACCATTATAAATTTATAAGGATAACATTCTGATGAAAATATATTCATATAAAAATATTAGTATCGAATTGTAGTAGAATTCATGGGCGTAGATACAGGTAAAGAAAATTTTCCAAATTCTAATAAATATTATTATAGTATTTAAATGAATTAACATGCTCTTTTAGGTGTTAAATTTTCATTCCTAATGGCGATGTTGATAATTTTTAAGGTTGATGAATCTTGGGGATTTCTGGATATCATAAAAAATGAGATAGATGTAGGTTAGAAGAGTTGAGTTGATTTTTGATAAAATGGTGTACCAATATTCTCCGACTGTCCGATAAGAAAATATAAATAAACGATTATGTATTAGATGATTGGTGAGTTTAAGGTATTTTTAATCATTAATGTTTTTCAAATATAATTAAATTCTTAATAACTTTATTGAAATATTATATATAGTATCCTTCATGAAAATAAAAAAAAAGAAAAATGATTTAATAATGTATTTACACAAATTTAGGAACACTACATTGCCTATAAATTAGAGACTCCTTGTACATTAATATAAATTGAAATAATATCTATATGTATAAAGTTACATAGTAATATTTTCTTTCAAAAATATATTTTTAATTTGGAAAATTCACATTAATATAAGGATCAAATTTCCACTTTCAAATAGAAAATCAACCAAATGGATAAAGGGTGTGTTGGCCAAATGGTATAATAGTCATATCACCAAATGGATATATTTTTCCATATTAGACTATATTCGCTAGCCTTACATAAATCAGCCAGATTGGCCTAATGACCCTATATCACCTTAAAATTCTTCAATTGTCATGAATTCTCTTAATTGTCTAGAATTGACCTTAATTCCAAATTAAATATTGGCCTCACTATCTAAATATGTAATGGACCAATGTCCAAACAAGTTTTCTAAATGGGAAATGGCTAAAGGACATAAGGATAATGGCCTTATTGGCCTAATTTTTCAACATAGAAAAATTTCCTACTGGCATAATGGGAAAAGTTTCATATGGCCAAATAGATAGATGAACAAATTACCTAAATTGGCCTAATTGTTCTAATTAACATAAATTTTAAAAAATATATTAAATGACATAAATTTAATAAATTTATAAATATCCTAAAAGTATTAAATGTCTTAAATTGCCTTAAAGTGCATAAATGGCCTAAATTGACATAATTAGCTTAATTGGACTATATTGGACATATGAGCCTTATTATACTAAATTGGCCAAATAATTAGTCTAACTGGTCTACATTTTCCTATATAATATTATTTTCTTAAATTTTCCAATTAAATGTCTTAATTGTCATACATTTCCAAAATTTTCTCCGTTGGCGTAATTAGTATAATTTTCATAAATGGGTTAAATGACCTAATAGGCCTAAATGTCATGAATAGATAATTGACCAAATGTGAAAATGTCCAATTAATCAATTTGTAAAATTTCATAACGGGAAAGTGGCCAATTTACCTAATGGTATAATGGTATAATGTCCTAATGAACTAATGGACTATGGTCCTAAGGGACTGGTGACCTAATGAGATAACTACCAAATGTACAAATATCCAATTTTCCGAATGGAATAATAGCTTCAAAACAGATTGTCCTAACAAATTCACTAATTACATAATTCCATAATGAAATTTTTCCTAGTGGTCTAATGACCAATTCTCTTACTAGTATAACATCCCAAATTCTAATCCAATTAGTAAATGGAATAATTTAAAAATGGCCTCTTTTCTAAATGTACTAAATATTTAATGCCCTAATAAAACAAATTCATAATGAATTTCATAAATAACATAATATCCAATTGAAATAATGATCCAAAAACAAATTGATAAATTTTACACTTGTACTTATAGCATGATGGTGGAATGAATGAATGTCCAAATGTACAATTAACCAAATGAACAATTATACAAGTATACTAATGACCTAATGACCTAAAAACCAAACAAGAAAAATGTTTAAGTGTCCTTACAACCTCAAGGATTAATGAACATAGAACCTAAAATATTCCTAAATTGAATAATATATTAATTTCATAATGGAATAATGTAAAAATATCATAATGGAATATTGGCCATATTTCATTAATATCCTAATGACCAAATGACCTTAAGAAATGTACTAATGGATATATTGCTTAATAAACTAATGAACTAGTGGAAAATTATCATAAATTGTTTCAAATAGTCCTAAATTGGGAAAAAATTGCTTCAATGTCCAAAATGTTCAAAATGGACAAAATCGCCAAAATGTCCATGTGGCATAAATGGCCTAAATTTATTAGATAAATGTCCTAATTTTCCTAAATTGGGATAAATGACCTAATAATCATAAATTGGAAAAATAAATGAAACAATAGGCCTAAATGGAAAAACTTTCCCTATATTTCTTAACAGCCTAAATGGCCAAAATGACCTAATGGGGATGATCGGACGAATTGGCCAAAATAAACTGACTCAAATAATATGACTAAGTGTAAAAATTGTCCAATTGGAGAAATGGAAAAATGGCCAAATGACCATATTAAAAAGAATACAATATAGCCTAATTGACAATTAGCCAATTGTACAATTGGAAAAAATGCCCAAATTACCAAATTACTAAATAACACAATCAAAAACTAAACCAAATAACCAATTAATAAAAATTACCAAGTGACCGAATAACCATATTTTGAAACACAAATAAAATTTAAATGAAATTAAAACAAAAAAGTAATTAATATAATACCCATGTTTATCAAGATAATTACTATTTATGGTATATTTGATTCCACCAGTATTAAATTTATATTTAAATATATATTTAGATGCTTCTTTATTTTATGGATTTATTCAAAAATTAGAATATTGATTAATTCTTGGATTATCACTATCTTATTATTTAATAATTTTGTATTATACTAATCAATTACATCTATAGAAAGTGGTATTAGTAATCAAAGGAAGATGTCGACAGGGTAAAATAATCATCCGGGAAGGTATTGGCTATCATCAGATTCCACTCCAATCACTCAGACCAATGTGGTGAAAAACGAACATGTAGATGTAGTTGATCAAAAAAATGTCATAAGAGAATTAATGATGAATGATAATTACCAAAAACATCCAAAATGGTTTTTAATCTACAATTCAATCACTCCCATTGTATACATATTCTTTTGTATCATGCATGGAATAAATTGTATCTTTATATTGTGATGTGAGTTATGAAAATGATGGTCATAGTGGTGATCGAGAAGGTGGTGGTGCTAGTGGTTGTAATGATGTTGACGATGATGATAATGATGTGGTTGATGTTGTATTTCCAAAAGTTTATTTTGGTTATGGTGGATATTAGGATGTTGTTTATGGTGATTAATCTAAGGATGTTGGTTATGGGGGAGATATTTTTTCTATCCATTTTTTAGTTAGTAGTAATAAGAAATGTTGATGTTTTTAATGGCTAGAATGAATTTGGAATATAGATGTTTATATCTATTAATTTATTTATGTTATTTTAAAATACTTATAAGAAGTTTATTTATTTATAAATTTAAATATATATATTTCATTCAATGTGTAATTTTGTTTCTATTGTATTTATAGGTTCATGATGGGCCAAATGGGTTACTATTACCTGTTTGGGAAAGGAATTTGTACCGAAGGTTCCATAAACCATTGGTAAAATATAGTGTAGTGGGACATGATATACCTACAATTATCCTAACCATGGGTATATATATATTCCCATAATTTAACTAATCTGTGGGTACAATGAAATTCATTTAGGTTATAACCATAGGTTATGTAGAAACCATGGGTATAGCTCAATAATTATAGAAACATGTACCAATGTAAATAAAACCCAGATTATTGTCTATACCCACAATTTTATATCCCACACACAAATACTTAAACCATAGTATTAGATTTTATTAGTAGTTTTAACTCTATGGATATCAGGGAATCCAATGGAGTATTTATATAATCACACCTATAATAAAACATCTAGTGTTTGTCATGTATTATGAGGATCAATGATAGTAATAAGATGAATGTATTAGGTCTTTGGATGTGGGATCATTATAGTAACACATTATCAACATATACAGATATTTCATAATTTCATGTGAATATTCATCATAGTACAAAAAATAAATTCATGTGAAGCATACTAGTTTTATTTCAATCGAATCAGGGAAACATAAAATTGTAACATGGTGAAAGCCCATAAATATCACCCTTATACATCATCCTCTATAGAAATCCTAAATAAATATTTTAATCATTACCCTGGGAAGTCAAATAAAATTAATGGGTGATCTTAGATGCACAATAAGGGAAAATAAGGGAGATATATAAGCATATCAAAAGTATAAGTGTATGAGAATATGATTATATCATTAAAATATCATACCCAACATATCAAAAAAAATTATCAATAGTCAAGGAATGACGATGGGTAGTTTGGATGATATAGTTGATAAGGATTATAAATCATCATAAATCTATCATGAAACATAATTTCATGTCACATTATGGTGGAACAATTACTACTATAGAAAACCATTTCATTAGTCATGGTTAACTACCAGGACCGTCAACCTAATGGATTAAGACAGACATGTTTCCTCTTTTGATATCATGACACAACTATTTCCAATAGTTTATGGGGACATACATATCTTATATAGTCGATTAAGAAACACATGTTTCCCTTTATGGATCCGAGAACATATGTATCCCATTTTAGAGGAATACATACATGTTTCCCATTCTGGATTAAGATATTTTTGTTTCCAATTATAAATCAAGACCGTTAACATGTTTACAATCATTATCATATGAAATTAAAATCATTAACCAATGAATTTTAGGGTGATATTGGTCTCAACATGCATGTATGTTTCTCAAAATTCAAATCATAGATGTTTTGTAATTATGAGTAACATTAATCTCACAGACATGATGATAAAGTGTTTTTTTAATATAGAGTTTGTCAAAAGATATATATGTTTTATTGAAAATGTTTAATATAAAAATCATTCCAATGACATAAATTGGGTTTATATATGAATTTTTAAATTATTTTTACTTCAAAACCAATTTATATTATAATTAAATTAATAAATATTCAATTGTAGAAGGAAGTTGTTAACAAAAAATGTAGTATTATTTACTATTCAACAAAAAATGAATCTTCAGAATTAAATAAAAATTAATTGCAAGATAATTTTGAAATTATCATTTTAAAATTGAATTTTATTTTCAAAAATAAATTTTATAAAAATTCTAAATTATAGTTGTAAAATAGGTTCTCCATTACAAGGCGGTAATAAACAGTCTTTTGTGTAATGAATGATAACTTATTGTAGGATCCAAATTTTGTATAACATGATGTTGCATAAAGAAAATAACAAAATAAAATTAATTATAACATTAAACTATTTTAATTTATTCCTGGGTAATATTCTTCCAACACAATTTTTTTTATCCTCACAATTTAAATATTATCTCATTAATGAAGGGATTGATATTTTAAAAGAAACTATTATTGAAAACTCACATAATAAATTGGGTTAAAAACACTTATTCAAAATAAGAGATAATGAAAGGAATAATATTCATGTAACTTGTTTCCCAAGTAGGTGAACAGACATGGGAAATGGAATCATAGATACAAAAGAAAAATCCAACAATCATGTTCTGATGGAGAGGGATAGAGAATATGGTTTGGAGAATATTAGAAATCAAAATCCCTAGATCAATGAGGATATAAGAAGAAATTAGATACCTTGGAAAGTAATATAATAGGAAATAGAAATTGTTGTCGATATCAATTTTTCTATGTTTTTTGAAATTCATTCACTATGTGAGAATATATGTAAATATACTTACTCGGTACATTTCTATAAGAACTATAGTTTCCATTGGATAGGAATTAAACTATTTAAACATCCTATTTTAAAACATGATGCATCATATAGTAATGTTGTACATTATTCTCTAAAATCTCATCCAATGGTCAATTAAACCCATTATATAAATGGTTAGTATTTCCAATAGGTTATGATCCAACACATTGGAAATAAGTTCACCGAATGTCCAAAATGAATATATTTGATAACAAGTAGTGGCTTTTAATCATTTCACAAAAAACACGTGAATATAGAAATTAAATGAATCATAATAAAACATTATTTCAAAAAATTATGATTTTTATTCAATAAATATAAAATCTATTATTTGATATATTCGATAAATATATAGATAATGTAATTTAAATCATGGATATAATAGACCACTTATTGAAAAGTTATTAATAAGTTCCAGGATTGTAATCACATATCCAAGTCAATAATGTCATTATTATTATCAATAAAAGGAATATATAAAAGGGTTTTTTCCTATAATCATGTTTTCTCTAATAAATTTAACATTCTACTCAATAATTATTCTTCTTACCATTCAACATACTTTTCAAATATATTACAAAAAAATATTGTAGTAAAATCCTTAAATATTTCATAATTTATATAACTGTTACATCAATGATAAAATAGTTTCTCTGCATTTCAAAAAATATATAAATTCATAGAAACATTAATCATTCCACTTCAGTTGTATCAAAAATACTAGCTTGAACATGGCCCCTTAGCATCATTAGAATTAAGTTACCTTAATGTTTGGTAAATTAATTTTCATAGTTACCAATTTCCTTATAGTAGAAGAATTTCACATTTTAATTTTATTTCTTTCCTTTTCAATCACAATCCTTGTGTCATTTTCTTCAGATTTATAACAACCTCTCATACCCTTTAACCATGCACCAGAGTATTCTATTCCCTAATTGTCACATATAGAAAAATCCTTCATTATCTTTATTACCTTATCCATTTTATAATCCATAATACTCTTCTTGTATTACAACCCATCAAAGCCATAATATATAAGGAAATATCTCATTTTCATCATAGCACATAAATTTATTTCATTATTTAAAAAAAGATTTAGAAATCTGTTCCCATAAAATATTTCAATTAATATGTTTAATGATGTCATTGATTATTCAGTCCTTATTGAGTATATAATTTTTCAAATACTATGACATACTTTAAAATTTAACATCATAATCTGTATCACATTCTTCTAAACATTTCATTAAGATAATGAAATTCTTCTCCATATTGGTTTTTTGATCAGAAGGGAAGTATTTATTAAAGACTATCTCCTTAAAATACCTCCAATATATGAGTTCAATTATTTATACCTCCCTTGTATTTTAGATCATCAACCACCATTGATTGACATCATCATTGAGATAACAATGTTTAAGTGAACAATCTCCTTTTCACCTCATCCTGAAGCCATAAATATTCTTTTTTCGAGACTAATCCATTTCACTGCTATAATAAGATTAGTAGTCCTACTAAATGATGGGGGATTCATCCATATAAAGAGAAAAACAAGTATATTTTCATTTGGGAACATGTTTATTCATTTGAGGGAGATTTCCCATCCTCACTAGATTAGGTTTCTATGGTATCTATAGGATTTGATCTGTTGCAAGACCAAAAATTTTAGTTTCCCTAGTAGAGATATCATAGAATTTTCCAAGAGTATTGATACCAGATTCCCTTATAGTGAAAATTTATAGCTATTACAGACACTACATTACCACATAATATATAATTCTAAATTTTTTATCATCCATAACATAAATATATGAATCATAACCTTTAGAATCATAAAATATGGTCAGAATCAGGTAAATCTTTACTTTTAAAACAGTAATAATGGTTGGTAATGAAAATATGAAAAATCCAAAATGTATCTAAAAATAGTGTCATACTAGTTGTTATGGAAGCCCTATTTTCCAGTACATGGTCAACCTATTTCAGGCCTAAAACCCCATTTTAGAGTTATTACTCCATGATATATATATGATAGAACCATGTCAACTTGTAGTATCCAATCATGGATGTCTTACTATGAATACCCATATATTGTATACATTAACAAAACTCAATTATGATCTTATATACATATCCTCAATGTCAATCATAGTGTTTTATTCCCAAATCTATATATTATAAATCTATTTTCTAAGGTTGTTTTTAAATATCCTTTTATACAAACAGTTAACCCCAGAACCAGAAAGCCTGGAATAAATGCATTATATTATTACATTGACATTGTTACATGGAATCAATTCACAAGATAATGATCAATTCATAATTTTTGGAAATCTATATTATATACATGATATTAATAAGACATTCATAATACATAATATAAAATGATACTTATTAAAATAATATAAAATTCATCTATGAAAGTGTACTAAATTTTTTTATTAACATGGGGAAATGAAAACAAATGGTGATCTAAAAATATCACTAAGAGTATGTAATGTGGAATATATAATGAATCAATGAGAATAATAACTATGGGCTGGTAAAAATGATAACACATGCCACTCAAATAAAAAGATAAAGAAGTAACAATATCAAAAGGTATGAAACTGAAACATGTTACTTTTATAAATACACTGAGAACAATGTGAATCCATATATATTTTGGAAGAAACACTCAATTGATAAATAATGAGAATAACTGAATTCTACATAATTTAATTTTTTGGGCCTCTATGTTTCCTAATCACATAGAACTATAACCATCATGGCATTTCACAAGATGGTTTAAAAAAGGCTGGTTATAAACCAATTTTGTTTGTACAATAATTACTATAATATATAAACCATTAAAAATATATTTTATAATAAACTATTTAAAAACATGATGGTTTTTTACAACCTAATGTCATCTTATGAGTCTATCGATTCAACGATGGGCATTCAATAATAAGTCCAAAACCCTTAGGACTAACCTTAAACGGTCCTCAGACCAATTCTTACCAGATTAAAAGTTACATAAAAAAAATAATTGATTTCATTAATATTAAATTTTCCTTATCATATACCCATTTTTAATAAGGAATTTTTATTCGTCAACAAAACATCTATGAAGGATATGTAACAACAAGGGTGTTCACATTCAAACATTCTTCTGGAGGAAAATTTTTTAATCCTTCCGATGATTCACATTCCAATTTGAATCATTTAAATTGAGATATATCATGAAGAAAATGAAAATTTTAATATCAAGTCTGTAAATAGATTCCTCATATAACATGAAATAGTGTATTATATATAACACATCAAATTGAATTGGATAATAACAAAAATAAGACTAAGTTGAAGTTGAATTGAGACGAAATCCTTTACCTTAAACTTCTTTTAGTGGTGGGGAGTTTATATTAATTTATAGTTGTTTAAAATATGTCAATATAATATATGAAAAATATAATAATTTAATAATATAATATTTAAACTTAATACAATATTTTATTTCCCGTTCACAAACAAACATTCATTATATTAACTATTTATGGTGTTAAATGCCTAGTTTTCTCAATTATGTTTTGTCATGTTACTGGTACTTATAATTAATTTGATCAATATTTAATAATACCTATAATGTGAACCAGTACTTCTATAAATTATATATTCAATATATATGTATTTAGAATAATATATAATGTCTGGAGATATGAAACAAAATTCATCGTTCATAGAAATGGTAGAATGTATATATATATGAATGACACATATATTTCATTGACATGTTAAAATAAGGAAAAATACATGATAAATATGTGTATTATAATTAATTTATAATAAATATGTTACATATTTTTCATCATGTTATTATAATAATATGTAATACCTTCCATTTTTTGCGGGAATGAATCATATCGCTTCATGGGTTGGTAGTCCACATTTCCAAAAATGATGTTACCCTATACACACAAAATGAGAAGGATAAAAGTTATGTTATATTATGGGATTAAATATGTATAAATACATAATAATTCTAATATATATCATATATAAATATAGTTTATGTTATAATTTTAACCATGAGAGGTGGTAATGGAAAAATAAACAATCATTGTTTCGTGAGGAATTATTTCACCATATATAAAACAGTATGATTGTTTTTCATTTGATTCAAATGTTTGTATGTGTATATTTTAGAGTTATCATATGAATATAGTATAATATTTAGCATACTAAATTACTCATACGATAATTAAATAATTATATTTTATGTAATGTTGAATTGAATGAAATCTAAAAAATGTATGGATGTTTGATACCTCTTAATCGAGGATCTTATTTTTCATTGATCCAAAGGGTTTCCATTGATTGATTCCAATACAAGGATATGAATCTAGGAATATGGTTGGAATAATATTAAATAATTTGGTATGATCATAGTCAATCCAATGTGGAAGGAGGGCTGTGATTAAGGAGTATAGTTTTTTCCTTTTTATAGTGGAGTGAATGTGGCACTCTTCTAAATACTTTAATATATTCACTAATGGGAGGTCTACCTTACCTGAAGATCATGTAAAATGAAAAAAATTATGGAATAATGATTATTATTGGACAATTAAAACATATACTGCAAAATACCATTTTTATTTCTGTAGTTGGGTACTTTAACCAACAAGACCCCCCATTTAATAACTTTGGTTTTTTTAAAGAAACTAATTTTTCCACAATAATAATTTAACCATTAGAAATAAAATATCATTATATTTATTAGAAAATATAAGGAAAATGGATTATTAATATGATATATAATTTCTAAAATAAAAATATCTCTTTCATTTTGGAATATAATTTTTAAAAAAATACATAAGACATGTTAAAACACTGATTAATCTCTAACGGTGTTAACATCATTTCTACAATATATTTGTTAATATGTTAATTATAAAAGATAAATTATTCCATATATCAACTATATATATAAATTATTAACACTTAAAAATATGAGGGAAAAATATTATATTTTATTAAATATTAAATCATTTAATAAAATATCATTTGTTGTAAAATAAAAATACTTTCAATTTTGAAAAAAATTATTTAATTTTAGTTTTAAAATTTCTATCTATTATTTTAACTCAAATATATTGCGTTTAAATATGTTTAAAATAATTAATTGTTCTAGAAAATATATAATCAAAATATTTCAATACAATTCAATTAAATTTTAATATTTACATTATCATTTATTTTTGTGAATTATTAATCGTATAATCACAAACTCGGCATTTCCTAATAATTTATGTATAACACCATCCATAGAAACTCTTGATAAAATAGTATGATATCAGAAAACTATTTTTCTTTCAATTGGTTTTTCAGAAACAAAAATAGTATGTATTTTTCACATCAAACTGTTTTATAATTAATAATGTATTGGAATGTTCCATTTTTGTGATTTTTCTTACTTAACATTTTATATAGGGTACTTCCATTTAATAATATTTAAATAAACCATAAAAATAAAAACACTAGGGATATGGTTGAATTATTAGAATTGATTGGATTTTTAACAATTCCAACTTCATTTTGGTTCTTTAAATTAATATTTATCCCTATATTAATCATAATCATACCTTAATAAACATAATTAATTTTAATGAAATTCATTAATATTTTGTGGAAAATACTATGTTGAACTTATTAAATTATAATTATTATAATTATTAAAACTATGTAAGTCTATTTTAAAAAATCCATATCATAAAAGTGGAAAATTTAATATTATCGTTAATCTTGTAGATGTGGCAAGAAAGTGGTTTATTAAATTAGAAACGTTTTATAGTTCAATAATTTTTATGTCAAATATTAATATAAAAATAAAAATAATAATCTAAATTTGATTAATATACATATGTTTCATCTATTTTTACTTCAAATTTAATTTAGAATATAATTTATCATTAAAAAATATTTAAACGAAATTGAATTTCTAACTAAAATATTGCATTTTCTATATTCTTCCAAAAACAAAACATATTAGAAAAATACAATCAATACATCCAATAATTGTTATAAAACATTGAATTAAAAAAATAACGTTTATTTTTTCGAATCAAAATTATCAAATTTCCTCAATTTTGTTTAAAAATAGGCACACCATTACAAGGAGGTAAAACCTAGTCTTGTGTGTAGTGCAAGAAAAATCAGTGTATTGTGTAGTGTAAGAATAAATCAGTGTTTCATATAAAGATGGAAAAAATAATATTTATTCTATAATGAAATCTTTGTAATGCCACGGGGCGTTACATGTAAGATCTATAATGTTTTCCCAATGTTACTCATGAGTAGGTTTCTACGTTGGACAAGATAGGGGGAAGTGAAAACTAGGAAAAATAAAAATATCATAAATAATCATAGACATTGAAAAATATAAGTGATCAAAATACTGTTGGTTAACTCTATAATGAGAAAAATCATAAAAATATAATCTGATGACCCATTATATAGGTTATTGATATAATAAAAACTATTATAGCATGAATTTTTTAATTTAAATAACAATATCCTAAGGTGAGTATTTTTTCAAATTAAAATAGAATTACAAGACTTCAGTCATATCCATGAGAAATATATCACCCTTTAATTATATAGTGACCAATTATATCTTCACCTCTTACTCTAAGTAATCAAAGTAAGTTTTTCATTCTTGAAGAACATATAGATAATGAAATCCATTAAAATAATTATAATAAATTCAATCATAATTTTGTAATCATTACGAAATATGGTTAGAATGACGAATCAAATATCCATAAATAATCATATGTTGATATATTACCTTAATATATGAAACCCTATATGTTGTTTAACGTACGCCAATACATAACCAGTCAACTTTCTTTCCCATTCAAATAATGAAAATTCATAACATTACAAATATGGTTACAAATTCATTTTTAAATTGTTCCCCCATATATCATAAATTATCTATTTCTTGTCACATTACGAACAAGTCTATAATGTAATAGTATATTCCCTTGGAACATGTCAATTACCTAAATAACAATAAATCATTATGAAAAACCTTCATTCTTCGTTATTATAATGATTACTAATTATATTTCATAAATCTGTGAAGATTTATACTTCATCCACGATAACATAGACCACATTATCAAAAATTCCATATTTAGTTCTAAGGTCATCTATACTATCCAATTTACATCATCTAAATGAATCATAATATTAACCAAGATTAAAAAAGTATTTATATAAAAAACACCATAAGGATTAACTTCCTGTAATCAAAATTTTATATTTTCATTTAATAGACATTCTACATCACCAACGCCATTTAACATATAATTTAAAAGTCATATTGAAAATCATTTACTAAAAATAATAATATATTTTATCATAATATAACATAATTATTGAATTCTAAAATTGACATACTCCATTCATCAAACATCATTCATAATCCATTAGCAAGGATTCATCATCATATTTATTAGTACCCATTTCTTATAATATTAAATATTAATAGTTTATCATGGTTCATTAAAATAAATTTAATCATTATTATTACCTATAATGTAAATTATATTTTTAAAACATCACATATCATTAAAATTTCATTTTCGGTATCTTTATAATTATAATAATCACTACATAGGATATTAATCTATAAAATTAATATAAATTCCTAATTTAATCATTCAATGATAACATGGATCCTTCTAGTACCTACCAATGACTAAGTCCAGAAAGCATGGTTTGAGAAATAAATTTCATTGCATTTGACCACTGAATCATTAAAAGTTGCTTCTAGGATTCCTAAATCATGAAACCTACTTTTAAATTGATGACTAAACAAGAGTGTACATAGATAAAACTAAAGACATATATTTAGAAACAACCATTGGGATCTCACTACTTTTTTTCATTATAGATTCTAATAATTTACTAAACATTTATTTTGATACAAATTATAGAGACCAGTACTTAACATATATGGATATTAGATCATTTTAAATGAATATCTATCACATTAGATAAATACATTCTCTAGGGATGTAACAGTTTAATATCATTGGATAATTGGTAACATAATCCTCTAATTGGGTGAAACATATTAATAATTTCCCAAAAATATCATACACTTTAGTACTCCTACTTCTATCCATTAATCATAAATAGAGTAATGTAAATATTAGAAAATTATGAGATCAAATGCTCATAAAGGGAGAATAAAAGATATGTGTATGTATAACATGATAATAATGTTATGTGAACAAGATCGTAACATTAGAATATCATACCCTATATATCAATGATCTTTATAAAGAGTCATCTCAATAATATTTTCATTTCATCAATCATTTATAATAATGGTGATAAATAATAAAAATTAAATCATGACCAAAAAGATAGTTTAATGCAAGAGAGGAACCATTATAACTATAGAAAACCCTTTCATGTGTCAAGGTTAACTACCAAGACCATCAACATTGAGGATAAATACAAAACTATTGGACATTATTGTATTCAGGCACATCTATTTCTGACATTCAATCAGGACACACACATTTCCCATAGGGGACCAAGATAAACATGTAAAATCCCAGAAATTTCAAGCTACTTTTTTCTTAATTGTTTGGAATTTTATGAGTCCACTGTTTCTGACGGTGCCAGATTCCGAGGCCCAGTGTGCCCAAAATCAATTTCGAATGTTTTTTTCGGGTATGTTTAGTAAACGTACGTGTGGGTTTTTCTATCTTCTGAACAGTTGTTCAAAATTGAAATCTTAGGACACTGAAGGACTCATATCACAAGTATTTAGTTAATGGGACCTTTACCGCAATTGCGTTTAATGTGGGTTGAAATTTATAATTTTGGGATTTATCTTAAATTAAATAAAATTGTGGTGATACCAAATTATATTTTAAGAGGTGGTTATTTCCTCCAAGAGGAAGCTAGGGGTGGGGCCTACACCCAACATAACCTCCAAGGAGAGGATTTATTGTGGTGGGGCCCACACGAACCCAAACCCTTTCACCTCCCCTTAACTCCCTTAAACTCCCCATTAACTTCCAATTATTTAATTTGACAACACCTCTCATTTATTATGGTGGAGTGTCTCCAACTCCCACCAATTGATTATACCTACCCATCTAATTAATAACTACATTAATTATTTGGCACCTCTTTGGAATCAATTTAAATTACATGGAAATTCTATTAAAGATGGGTAGCTTTCATAATATTGGCTTGGCCAATATTTTGGTGGAGAAACCTATGGATAATTAGAAGAAAGGTGATCCTCTCTCAACGAGGAACACCGTTCTTCAACGAAGAACATCTCCGATGAAGAACGCAAAGATCTTATACGAACAATGCTTCCTCCCCGGACGCACCCCGACACCAAGGAATCTACATCGTCTTCAGATTCTCTTTCCACGTGACGACAATGAATCTTCCTCCAATGTTGAAGAAGCGACACAGTTCTCTGTGACGTCATCGTCTGTGATGCCTGACTACAGCGACACTAATCTTCGGCGGCTCATCGACGTGTGACGTCAATTACGTGGTAGGGGTTTGTATAATGTAAAATTGAATAAATTATACCATCGTTCTTGTTAAATTAAAGTGAACCTCGATGTCCATTTGTTACCGCCTAACGTGGAGAGCTCGAGACGAACAAACACAGCCTGAAAACCCTCTGTTGTTACTTGTTTTTATTCGCGATGGAGACAGTGTGGGAAGAGGTTGTGGTGACTGGAGTTGGTGACGATTGGTGGAAGCGACGATCTAATGAAGTGGACGCAATGGTAGCTACGTGCCAGCACGAAAAGGATCGCGGAACCGAGTGTCGTGTGGAAGGGAGATTGCGGCCCACAACCACGGGTCGCTGGGCCGAAGAAGAACCTTACGACTCTAGATGAACTGGCCGAATGAAGCGCGGCGCCACGAGGGAGCCCCACTGCAGAATAATCGTGTCTCGCAATCTGTGGGCCGCTCGGCCAAAGAAGAACCTGTCAGTCATAGCCGGCAGGACTGGGAGACCGCGTCGCCAAAAGGGCCACCACGCTGCGGAGGTCCACGACCCATGCTCTATGGGCCGCTACGGTGGTGATCTGGTCGGGTTGATGGTCGTGGCACAACCATTTCAGAAAACTGGGGGCCGCACCCCCTGAACCACTCAACCAACTGGCCGAGCCGCGACCAACCACAGGCCGAGCTGCCAATGCGTGGGTCAGGCAGCCTGCTGCTGAACCAAGCTGGGCTGCAGCAACTGGGCTGGGCCATGTCATATTGGGCCGAAACCAGAATTGGGTCGGGCCGACCCAGTGTGGGTTGGGCCGGGTCGGACCGGACCCAAACCTCTCTCTTTGGACTCATTTTAGTATTTCACACATAACATGAGCTACATACCTCTGATCTATGCACCGTTAGTTGAATAGGATTCCTTGGATTGAGATGGTTGTTTCAGTGTATTACACTATTGGTTTTGGAAATGTTCGGGTAATGCCAGGTTTGTTCGAACTCGAAACCAACCGGGCACTCGGAGCGGAAATGCTTATAACGTATGGACCGGATGTCCGATTGACTTTTCGTCCACTACGATAGTTTAATTTTCACGATACAAAACATTTGGCATAATCCACATGGGATTCGGATTAGATTGGAGTGTGGTCAGGTTTGATTGAACATGAAATCCAACCGGGCCCCTCGAACATAAAAGCTAATAACTCTCAGACCGGGCTTCTGATTGACGCATCGTCTATCACATTGGGTTCCTTACGATGAGATGGAACTTCGGGATACATCAACTAAAAAATTCATGATAGTTTATGTATCGACCCCTTTCCTCAAAAAGCGCACCCTCCTAGATTCAACTGTGCTGTGTGCAGGAACCCCATAGCTGGCTGCGACTACAACATCTATCGTACTGAAATCCCATGTGGGTATGACAACAATGAGACTGGACTGAATCCTCCATGCGTTCGACAGTAATGAGACCAGACTGAATCCTCTGTGGGTTCGAGGGCAACGAGACTGGACTGAATCCTCTGTGGGTTCGAGAGCAACGAGACTGGACTGAATCCTCCGTGGGTTCGACATCAATAAGACTGGACTGAATCCTCTGTGGGTTTGATAGCAACGAGACAAGACTAAATCCTCCATGGGTTCGACAACAATGACATACTATTTTTTAGGTTTCTGTGGGAATATTTCATTTGACAATGAAAGATGATTCAGTGGCTACAACTAGTCATCTCATACTCTCATTAAGTTGTCTATACCTACTGTGAGTTGAGTCTTGACTTTAAATCATTATCATCAATGTGATTGTCTTACATTCCTATGTGTACTTGGTTGTGCTTGGGCGCGAGAGTTGGAGTCAAACTGTGTTTGATTACTTAGGTATATGTATGGGTATATACCTAAGTAGGTTTGGTTAATACTTCATGATCGTGTCGTTCTTATGTGCTTTATCCTTCGCGGATTCTGGGACACCTTCAAGGTCTCCAGGTCCCTACGGAGGATCGTATACTCACTCCTGGAAGGGCAGTTCCAGCACTATGTTGTGTTTGATATAGATGATGAACAACGGTGATCGAGGTAGAGACATGTAGAGATGGACGATACCCCG
Source organism: Viscum album (assembly GCA_963277665.1). Lineage (NCBI taxonomy): Eukaryota > Viridiplantae > Streptophyta > Magnoliopsida > Santalales > Viscaceae > Viscum > Viscum album. Next base: position 807,646,205 of record OY728153.1, read on the forward strand.
AGGTGGACCACTTTGTGAGACGTATACATTGCGAACAGACGGACCTGAGGTGCTGAGGAGGCCATCTGTACCCAACCATCAGGTGTGATGCCCGGAGGACTACTCAGTAGTTTCTGTTTTACCTTAATACAGTTGTACTATCTTTTCTGTTGTATTGTACTTAGTGTTGGGCTTGTATTTCTGGCCCCATTCCTTTCAGCACATACTTTTTTGTATACAGTATTCACATAGTGTTTAATTCCTATTGTGTACTCTATTGTGTTTGTTTACTTTCATAAAGGAAATGACTTTTCATCTTTGGGATTTATGCCTTTGGTGCTAGTCACCAGCCCAGAGCCTATGGAAGGTGGGCTTGGGATAGTCACGACACGGGCCTCGGGGACTGGTCGTGACAAATTTCTATCAGAGCAGTCGGTTCTACCACAGAATTCAGGACTCTGATCATTCTTTTCTATGAAGCAATAGTGTTAAGAGTTTTGAGTGTGTTTTTCAGTCTAGGGAGTCCAGTGTTGGTGCGGCAGCCGACGTATCCATACACCAAGACCTTGGTATCGGAATTCCGAATTAGTGCACAAAAACACTAATTGTGTGTGTGATTCATTTGAAAATGTTTTTGTCATGATTACTTAGTGTCAGATCACCAGGTATACTATTTAAACCATGACACACTTGTTCCTTTTAAGGATGGTCCCATGAAGGCAGCCAACTAGGGTTCCGAGTTACGTATGAGATGGTAGCCCATCGAGCGATGAGGCCTCTCTGCATGAACCCATCATAGTGGAGGCACCAGCGGTACCACTACCCATTGGGCCATCAATACCAATAGCCCCAATAGCAGAGACTACACGCTGCCTGAGTGCATTGCACGAGTTCAGTGAAAGAGGCCACCCAGGTTCCAGGGAGAGATGGTACCCCAGGTCTCTGAGGAATGGCTGGAGGCTGTCTTTAGAGATTTCATATTGGTAGAGACACCAGCCTACCTCATGGTGATCCTTTCTGTGACTCTCTTGCATGCAGTAGTAGGCAGAAGGTGGACCTGATGCTCCATGTGCATGACGAGGAATCACTACACTGGATAGACTTCGATAGCCTCTTCTGGGAATAGTTTGAACCAACCAAACATCATGCGGTGCAGATTCAGGAGTTACTTCATCTGCTGTAGGGTAGAAATAATGTAGCTCAGTACTCAACGAGGTTCACTGACCTATCATGCTACTCTAGGATATGGTATGAAACCCGTTCATCAGGACCTGGAACATAGAGCCAGGACTCATGCATGAGATCAGGGCTTCGATGATCTCCCTCAACATCCTGACGTAGGAAGGGGTTCTAGAGAGATCCCTTCTAGTGGAGAGTTTTCTCGCTAAGCAGTCACCAAAGGCGAGAACCTCCGTAGAAAGACACGTAGTAGAGTCTTCTGTAGCCGATAGTAGACAGTTGAAGTAGAGGTCCAAGCAGACCAGGCCATCAGGTTGGTGACCTTAGGATATAGGTTCGGTTGTGACGGGTACACAAAATAGAGCCTGCCATACAAGGAGCAGGTAGTGCTATGCATGGGGCGGGTAGGGTCACATGGCTTGAGACTGCCCGAACTGCCCTGTAGATGAGAAATAGGCAGTAGAGGGACCTCACAGGCAGAGGCATAGGTTCGACTATGTTGGTCTACCAGGAGTAGGTGGACGTTGCAGAGGAGCTTTCGAGCAGTAGGTGGTGGATGACATTTCGAGGCCCTACCACCACCACCACCACTAAGAGGTCCACCCAGACCACAGGGAACATGTGGACATGGGAGAGCTCAACTTCAGGTAGCTGAGGCCTACGACCAATTTTCTATGGGATTAGGTGGACAGAAGTGGGACAATATCTAAGCATAGAGACTATTGTTCATGAAACATCTAGATTTGTTGATGTCATTTTTTTTGGTTGGTTTGTGTCTTTGTACATTGAGCTGTTGTAATAAAAGACACGTGTACATGTGATGTTTTCTTTCCTGCATTTTTGTATGGTTGATACTAAGAGATTTTGGTTTAAACCATTTACATTACCCTCAAATTTGAGATTCTAACTTGAGGATACCCAGTGACCACACACAGGTGCCGACAGTGTGACTCGACCCTTGGATGTGAGAGTAATGGTTGGATTTTTTGGTAGTAGCGTCGAGGCCTTGCGATGTCATCCATGGCATGAAATAGTACAATTCAAGTCAGGATTGAGAATATTAGTCATAGAACGTGGTTAATATATGGGATGAGACCAGATTTATTTTTTCAGCAATGGAGAAATCTTAGCAGCTCTTATAGGACGTAAGGGAAAAAGGGTGTAGTCGATTTCTTTACAAATGGCAAGTCACACTCATAGTTCATAGAGTGAACAGTTTATGGTTTACTCTAATCTCAAAAGTCTCAGGTGTGTCTTCTTGTAGGAGGACATGGACCTGAGACGCTGACATTGGCTTGAGTTCTTCCAAGACTTTGAATATGAAATAGTCTATACTCATGTGAAGGGGAACGTTGTAGAAGATTCTCTCAACAGGAGATCTGGAATTCATCTGCTAGGAGATGCGACCGAGAAGCTCGCCAATTTGCAGATATCCTTTGTGAATAGGGATCGAGAAGTATTTATGTATTCCCTCGCAGTCACTCCTCCATTAAATCAGTAAGTCATATATGGTGCAGTCTACTATAGGGAGATGCAGATCATCCAGGAGCAGATGAAGACTGCACAGAGCAGATAAAGTTCTATTCTGATAGGAGATGGAGAACATTGGAGTTCAAGGATGGCAACCACATCTTCTTATGGGTCACACCTGAAAGAGGTCTACAAAGATTTGGTCAAGGTGGAAAGTTATCTCAGAGATTTATTGGGCCATTATAGGTCCTTAGCAGAGTAGGCGAGGTTTCTTATCGCCTAGCTCTTCCACCTCAGTTGCACCGGTTGCACGACGTCTTTCATGTATTTCAGCAGATGAGATACGTGCACGACCCATCACACATCATGGAATACAATGATCTGGACATTGATGATGGGGTGACATTCACGGAGGTCCCAGTGGAATCGAGTATCAATAGAAGAAGTTCCTACGTGGACGGTCGATTCCTCTAGTGCATGTACGCTGGCAGCAATGGAACCTCCAGGAGAGAACATGGGAGTAGAAGGCTCATATTAGTGCTCAGTACCCTATTTTGTTTCCCAAGTGTATGTTGTACATTTATGGGGACGTAAAGCCCTGAGGTGGGGATATTGTAATGATTTGAAAATTTCGAGGAATTTATTTTCATAATTCTTTGGAATTTTACAAGTCCGCAGTTTCTGACAGCGCTGAATTCTGAGGCCCGGTGTGACCAGAATCAATTTATGATGTTTTTTTCAGCTGTGTTCAGTAAACTTACGTGCGAGGTTTACTATATTTTGAACAGGTGCTCGATATTGAAATCTATGGACACCAATGGAATCTAAGAAACTGTATTCTCTTAAGGGGACCTATACCACTATTGGTTTTATGCGGGTTGGAAGTTATAATTTTGGGATTTATCTTAAATTAAATAAAATTGTGGTGATATACAATTTTATTATAAGAGGGGGTTATTTCCTCTAAGTGGGATTTAGGGGTGGGTCCCACACCCCAGATAACCTCCCATGAGAGGATTTAGTGTGGTGGGGCCCACAAAAACCCAAACCCTTTCACCTCCCCTCAACTCCCTTAAACTCCGAATTAACGTCCCACTATTTAAATTGACAACACCTCTCATTTATTATGGTGGAGTCTCTCCACCTCCCACCCAATTATTATGACAACACATCTAATTAATAACTTCATTAATAATTTGGAACATCTTTTGAATCCATTTGAATTTCTTGGAAATTATATTAAAGTTGGGTAGCTTTAATAATATTGGCTTGGAAAATATTTCGGTGGAGAAACCTCTAGAGAATTAGAAGAAATGTGTTCCTCTCTCGACGAAGAACACAGATCTTCAACGACTAAATTCTCCGACGAAGAACGTGATGAACTTCTTCGAACGACGCTTCCTCCTTGGATGCACCCAGACGTCAAGGAATCTACATCATCTTTGGATTCTCTTTCCTCATCATGATAATGACTTTTCCTCAAAAGTTGATGGAACAACATCGTTTTCCGCGATGCCATCATTTGTGAAGCCCAACTACCGCGACGCTTGTCTTCCACGACTTGTTGATGTGAGACATAAATTACGAGGTATGTGCTTTTATAATTTAAATTGAATAAACTATACCTTCATTCTTGTTGAATTCATGTGATCGTATATACCCATTTGTTACCGCCTAATGTGGAGGGTGCGGGCCGAACGAACACAGCCCGACGACCCTCCCATGTTACTTGTTTTTATTCGCGATGGAGATGGTGTTAGAAGAGGTGGAGATGACTGGAGTTGGAGAAGATTGGGGGAGGCGATGAACGCAGGAGGTGGCGATAATGGAAGCAGCGCACCGGACTGAAGAGGACCACGACACCAGGTTCTGTGTGGAAGGGAGACCACAGCCCGCAATTGTGGGCCGCTCGGCCGAAGAAGAACCGACATAATCTAGCCGGCTGGGAAGAAGGAACTGCGGTGCCACGAGGGGGTTGTTCTGCGGAAGAACTAAGTCCCACACTCCATGGGAGACTTGGCCAAGGAAGATCTATCCATTCTTAGTCGACCGGACTGGGACACCGCAACACAACAAAGGGCACCGCGCTGTGGGGGGACCATGACACGCACTCCACGGGCTGCTTCGGCGGTGAACCGGTTGGGTTGAAGGCTGCGGCACTGCCTGGCGCCCCTTGCAGAGGATAGTGGCCCGCATCCACTAGCTGCTCCTGCATGGAAAAACTACTGACTTCGGCCAGCCGGACAGGGGGGAAGGGGCCCCTCGGTGCCACCGTTATGGAAAACTGTGGGCCGCGACACCCAGACCGCTCGACCAACTTGCTGAGCCACGGCCCGCCGCGGGCCGGGCCATGTAACTCCCCGTCGAGCTGGGCCATATCCGGTGGGCTGGGTCGCGTCCTACTAGGCCGGACCCGGACCCAGATCAGGTCTTCCTGATTCGGTCCGACCCAGGGTAGGTTAGGCCGGGTCGGACAGGACCCACACCCCTATCTTCGGACCAATTTTAGTATTTTTCCCATAACGTGAGTTACAGACCTCTAATCGATGCACTATCATTTTTATATGATTCTTTGGATCGAGATGGCCGTTTCGGTATTTTACACTCAATGTTTTGGAAAAGTTTGTGTATGGCAAGGTTGGTTCGAACTCGAAAACAACCGGGCCCTCGGAAGGGAAACACTTATATCTTAAGGTCCACAAAAAGTGTGGATATTAAAGAATATGAAAGAATTGATCAATATTAATAATATGATATTATGGATATAAATCTCCCTCGACTAAATTGGGTAATGAATTATATCAAATGAGAAAATGATGGGAAATAATCTGAAAGAATTGATCCATAAAAGGAAACATTTGTGTCTCCAAAATGGGAAACATGTTTTGTCACAACCTATCCTCGGGGACCGTGCCGTGACTAGTTTCCATTTTCAATATAAAGGATTTAATATGAATCAACTTATCATTTTTTGATTCACGATGTTTAGTAAACATTATTAGGAGTAAAAGGAATTTTTTACATGTACCGATTCACTAGTATCCATTTCCTTTAATCTTTTGTTGAAAGTTCACAATGTTATTTATTAGAATAAAATTATTTTCCTATTAAACTATAAATTTTTTATTTCAATGTCTTTTTCATGGAAAAATTATTTTAAAAATATATAATTTTTCTTCAAACCATTTTTATATTTTTGCATTGATATTTTCAAACGAAAATGTTTTCAAATTTATTGTGTTTTAAAAAACAATTTCTAAGAGGGTTAGGTATTTTCATCAAAAAATGATTAAAAATATTTTACATGATTCTTATATAGTATTACAAATTATTTTCAATGAAATGAATTATGAAAATTATAGATGTTTTAAAAAGTGAATTTCTGAGAATGTATATTTACCTTAAATAATATTCCACGTGATGCTTCCAAATACTTCTCCATATAAGATGTCATAATCGGTTTTATTTAATTAATTACTATAGATATACTACAATAATTACTTTCATATTTTTCATTAATGGGTTTTTTAATGTAAATATTATTATAATATTATTTTCTCTTCCATGTGATATATGCTTTTGAAACCCACTTCATTTCATTGGTAATGCATTACCCACTTCTCTACAAAATGCTTGATTGAAATATAATAAACTAGATTTCTGGATACCCAAATATTTAATTATAAGAATAATATAATTCACTCGTGTGTACTATAAACACCACAAAGAGTGGATATTATAGAATATGTCCCACAAAATTAATAGCGAGGCGATAAAACTCATACATTAAGTCTTTTCTCTCTATGAACATGATCAAACCTCCAATAATAAAATATCTTTTATCATACATTTAACATAGAATGGTATTGTTTTATATAATACTATATATGATTTAATTATGAAGTTATATTGCTAATTTTTTACATTTCCATATTTTGGTTATGTATTGTGTAATAACCACTTTGTGTTCCTACATGATTTGAATTTTGTTCATGGTCCTACTAATTTCATGATGTTTTTCTTATATAATGAATGTAATAAATGGTATTAATATCATATATTACAAATATATATGTGTTTATAATAATCTATAAAATATATAAATATGAAATGGAATACACCATTAATAAAGACTGTAGGCTCTACGTATGCATGAATTATGCTTGCATTTTATTATATTGAAAAAACTAAATTAAATATTTGAGTGTGTATATTTATACATAAAAGGATGACATAGTAACACTAGAAGGGGGTGAATCCATATTTTATTATTTTAACTCAGTTATTTCATTCTCCTAACCCCCTTCACACCTCTTTCGAGCACAAAGATTTCACGGATTCTAATCCATGCATAAATTTGAAACATTTATTTTATATTTCCCACTTGGGATTTGATTTTAAATAAATGAGGAAATCATTAACCCTTTTGATTTATGATTCTTTTTTTTGGGAAATATTTGAAAAAATACTATCACAAACGTTTAGTAGAATGTCTCTTGAATTCACTTTTTTTTGGGTTTTCATTGCAATTTATTAAACTCCTCAAATGTCATATTATTACTCTTATAAGAATATGATTACTATTGGATTTGAGAGATATGCCTAAAGGTTTTAAGGGGATGTGATGTTAATGTTCTGAAATGTACCCTTGATTTTGATCCTTACAAAAAATTACCCATTGTACCGATTTGGATTGGATTGCCAAGGATTGTGATCCACCTGTTCAAACAAACTGACATGTTCCAAATCTCCAGCATTATTAGCAGTAACAAAAATATGGATATTGTGATGAAGGACCTCGATAGACCCTCAGTAGTAAGAGTGAGTACTGAGATTAATGTTTCATAAACTGTCCAATATCATATCTAGGTTAAAAATGGTAATCATGGATTCTTTCATGATGTTTGGTTGGAAGACCTTAATTGTTAATAATTTTTTTGATTTATTCATGGAAATTTGCTAAAATATTACATCATTAAGGGATCCAAACCACTCATCTGTAAATACACATGGGTTGAAAATGGAAAACATGAGCTGGTATTGATAGAGTTCAATGATAGTCTCACAACTATTATTGTCACTTCTTAGGTTCAGGCGCCTAGTGTTGGGCACAATGCTGATGTAGGAAAGCCTAATTAGAAAAAGGTTTTAGCTATGGATAGTGAACAACTGAGGAAATCTATGAGTCCTTCATTTGAGGAAAATTATGATTACATGGATGATGTTAAAAGTACCACTTATGATTTCAATAAATCTAACACTCATAAGAGATATCAGGAGGTAGATAGTCAACCTCATGAATTCCAGGAAGAAAATTAAAGTGTCCACTCTAATTAAAATGAGTTTTCACATGATTTTGATGACCAAGATTTATAGATTTAGAATAATTATATGAAATCATGTTATTGGAATGGTAAAAAAACTATGAATAACCAAGATGGGTTCATAACTCCAGATCACATTAAGACTCAAATATTAATATAATATACAAACATAGAAAGGAAAAAAATCACAAGTTCCTTTGCTGCAAATAGGTTCCAAATTATATATCTCAACCCACAAACAATCAATGATAAACCCTTTTGCACAATCAGTAGTGAATTTGTACTTCATTGATATGTTTTTGATGAATATGTTGATCCCGCATTGAAGGATTCTTATAGTGTCACAATAAATTATTTGGTTAGGAATTTATATCTTGTATAGAGAATAAAGATTCAATTGTTTTGAAAAAATAAAATGATTGTAATGTCACTATGGGTTTTTATCTTCAAATCAAAGAACAAAAGTATTCTTTAATGGAGGAATAATTAAAATGAGATCCTAAATTTAAATACAGTTACATTCTTAGTAACTGACTCTATTTATTGTCTCTTATGTTTTTAAAGATATTTAATATTTTATATAAGCTCATTAATATTATTAGGATGTTTCTAAAGTGAAACTATTGCTGAATTTTTTCAATTTTCAGTTACTGGAGATGATAGATCACTTGAAATTGTCTCATAGATGTGTACAATGACATAGATTTCATGATTCACTAGAAAATGTGGTACCCATTGGTGAATATTCTTGTATATTTATAATATAAATTTTGGCGCTATATGTCGAGAACAAGACTATTTCATGCCTTCTAAGAATTGTAGATAATGATTGATCAGATGGGGTGAATTAAATGATATATCTTCACACACTATTTCTAAGATTCTGAGAGGATTATGTACACATGGTGAAGCTAATTATGTCGTTTATTATGTCTATAAAAATATGTAATTCCTAAAATACCTTGGTGGTTTAATCTCTTTACACCTCGTTTATGTAAAATCAATTTTTACGTTAAGTAAATTCCATAGGTCATTAATTGGGTAACCAATTCATATCCCATTTTCTCTTTAAAATCATATTTCCTTGTCGTATCTTGTTATACCTTTGGATATATATTCTTACCTATATGTTGATTGTTAAAATTGGGAATGTCTCTTTACCTAAATTAATGAGTCACACTGTGTTCTTCTCTATATTACCACTAGATAAAACATGTTACAACTTAAGAATTTACTATTGTGTCTTCTAGGTTTATCTTTATACTACATCCAACAGTTATACAAATTTCACCAAATACTTATCTATAAACTCAACAGATACATTCATAACATTAGAGTCCCACTGAAGAATTTAAAATTATGAGTCCACAAGATTTGATCTAGTGATAGTATTGTCTTTTCATCTCTACTCTGAGCTTTCTAGATCAAAATGGAACATATACATTTATATTTTAATTTTACTACTGTTATTTTTTTCAATTTATTTTTATCATCTGTATATAACTAGATTCTTCAATAAAATACTAATCATGAAAATATTATTTCTACTAGTGAAGATCCAGCATGACTAAACTATGAAAACATCAAAAAATACCATTGAAACTATGGTAGAAATAATATCCCTACTTCAATATCAAATAACAACACTGATATGAAATATAATTTTCATATTCGTTTATAAAACAATCATGAATGACATCAAACTCATGGTTGTCTTGATTTTTGCATGCATTAAATCTTATGCATACAGAGAACCTTAATAAATGATTTTTACCTAATAAAACATACAATGTCTTCTTGTTTCATAATGTTTTTGTGTAATAAGACATGTATAAGTATACACATGCATTCTCACATTAATTTCCTCAATTTTCATTCATTATTATTCAATGTTTTTCTTGAATAAACATACTATTGACACTCTTTTAATGTATATACAAATGGTAATGGGTTTTCTCAATGATTGTGATCATCTCAAAACACTCTTAGACACATAATAATCACACATCATTTAATATATTCATGGCCACGAGCTCACATCCCATTAACACAATATTATATACACAACATATGTTTGGTCAGGTGCATGTGATATAAAATCCTTCACATGAGGCAACAAACTCTCATATTATGACATTCTATTTCATTCACAAACCTGAATGGGTATTAGAATTTAATGTGTTCAAGATCTTCTTCACTATATGAATTATGTGTAAACACTCTATGTGGCTCCTAAAACACCACATTCAGGAATTGAGGACTCATATATAAATCTTACTCTCTCAAATTCTTCACTAAACATTATTTATCATGATGTAGAACTAGTGTGGTATGCACAAATTTTTTCTCATAGTATTATATATCCATCTGGAAAATATAAAGATCATGGGACATCCATTCATGAACTAGAAAAATTCAGGGCACATCATTTCCCTATAAATGAATGTTTCCCAAAATATGCACAAGATACAATCTCACAATGATATTTATAATCAACAAACAACTATGATAGCTCATGTACACCATCTTATTTTAATTTGATCTTCCTATCTTTCATGAAAATCATTTCAAAATCCTTGAAATATAAAAGTTTCATCAAGAATCATCTCTTTGGTTTGATCCTTGTTTTCTAATTCACACAACATTTCATGATATTTGTATCTCATTAGATTATTCAAAAAACTCAAAGGATGGACAGAAGGCCCAGAGTGAGAATCTGTCAGTATCTCATAGAGCTTCAATGAACAAAACCATCAAGCATGGATGAATTTAATGACTAAAATATTAAATATCACAGATGTAATGAATAATATTTTATTAGATAATGTGGATGTTTAACTCATCTTAGTAGATCATAAGACCATTCAAATCAATCAAACATTTTAATGGTTATGATTATTTTAATCACTACAGCTCCACAACCCACATCGAATCCACATTTAAATATCATATCCCTCATAATAAGAGACACACAAAAATTAATTTAAAATTTAGTTACTGGACCTCCAATACCACACATGATATTCCTCTTTCTGAGTTGTCCTATCTGATTCCATGCATCCCTATATGTTGGCACTTTTTATACTCTTTTCCCTCATGTGGGTGTTCTCTCCACCCACTTTTCCACCATAACGTTTCTCCTTTGCTAGCTACCTATGTCGTGGTGGACCATCCTGGGTCCCACATTTGGGGAATTTTTTTGTTTGCTTTTACTTTTCCTATAGGATTGAAAAAAAATTTACACATCATAATTTTTTCAAATAAAAAACAAATCCAACCAATCCAAACTACTGTAACACAACCAGACATAGTATTTTCCATAAACCCAAAAAATTATTCGAAAAAAATTTGAACTCAAATTTATTATTTCATAAAATTAATATTAAGATACAAACATTACATCAACCTAAAATATCCAAAGTCACATGTTCATTAAAATTACAAATCATCATGGAAATCATCATATTTTCACTCATTGCTTTTTTAATATTCTCATGTTGTTGACAAAAATTCCAACTTCCACAATCCATTTGGGCTCTTTATTCTCCACCATTGGCTTTTTATAATATCCAAACCTCTTTAAAATTCTAATGAATCAATCTCCCAATTAATAGAAATAAATCCAATGATAAAAGTATCTGAAGGAATTCTAATTTCAAAAATTCAAATTCCACAAATATCCTTTTTTTCATATGGAATATTTTTTCTAATTCACTACAGAGAAAGATGGAATCACAAAAATCATAAGAATGAGCTAAACTTTATTCTATATATGACCACCTGAGTAATTAACCATGTAGAAAACAAGATTAATCAATATTAATATCAATATTTTCTTAAATATTATGTATGGGATACTATTAATTTACTCTATTTTTTCAGAATATCTAAAAATATTTTCAACTAATCTCAGCCATACGTCAAACCAAATATATTAAGAACATTCCGGTATTAGAATTTACTTCCCCATTCTAATTATATTTTATCTTTTCCATCATGTAGTAAAAGATTTTTTAATTTATTTTTCAATATAAATGTGGAATAATATATCCATCATACCCAAATTATGACAAGATTCATTTTCTAGAAGTTGGTATTTTAAATTTAACCTACGCATACCTAAACAGAACTTCTTTTAGTCACAATATAACAACAAAAATAGAAATATCTAGTGGTTGATCTTATGTGATTTCTCACAATATATACACTCAAAATCATTATTAATCATGATTGGGATTCATCACAATTAAATTAAAAGTGTCAATTGAGATTATTTGAGATGTTTCGTTGAGATCACCTAATGTTTATATTCATCAGTGATGGAAATTTTTCATGTTGTAAGATATTACTAGCTTTTATAAATACAATTATCACATATAATATATATTTTAATATCAATTACTTATATTTTAAAGAATATATATATATTGTAATAATTAGATTCTGCAATGTTACTAAATTAGTGAGACATCACTATGTGTTACTGTGGAAATGATCACATTTCTTATATAAAAAAGTCTAATCCACATTTGATAACAATGAAACTTATATTATCTCTAGTTATCCAAACTATAATTCCACTTCCAACTATTTAGGCCATAAAACCAAGAATTCTTTGGGATAATTCAGAGTCTTCACATTGTGTTTAGAATTATTTTTATCATTATAATAATAAAAAAAAGAATTTTATATCTTCATTATGATTTTCTTGTATTGAATTCTATTATTCATGAGAGATTTCAATCACCATACCCATCAAACTGTTTCTATTCTTGATTAAATCTCTTTTTGATTTACTCTTGGTTTCTTTAGTTTAAATGTTGATTAAAAATTAATAACGGTCCATGATTTCACCTTTCATACCACAATTGAAACATATTTTATTTCGTGTTACATTATTCATATCATGTTTTACAAATATTAGAGGAGTGGTCTATTTAACATTCATATTCTATAATTCACAACCCAATACTAATTTTTAATATTCATTTCATAACTACATATCTTTCTATTTTTGTCTTATATCTTAATAAATAGACGATTTGTGTAGTATTGGTACAAACAAACACTAATCACCACAATGTATTCTCAAACTGAAATTATCATAGAAAATTTCTGTTGAATCAAATCTTTTTCTATATAATCTTATTTTTTTTATGAATTAAAATTATTTTATTATAATTTAAACATTTAATCCTATTTTCTTCCTATAAATTCATGATATATATAGTTTCCATATGATGAAATATATTTCCAAATAGTTAATATCATGATTTTCAAACATTCAACCACACCAAAAGTAACAAAAAATCATGATTTCTTATTTTGAGATAATTTCTAACAATATGAGATATGTTTCTACTTATGGGTATCACATTCTTAATTTTTTATTTCATTTGGGAATAATAATATATCATCACCCATTTTTCAATATTTTAATGTTGAATCTGCACTGGTAATCAAATCAACATTATTACACATATAGTATTCAATGCTGTGGGTTACCATAATTAATGAGTCTAATTTAGATTTATCCTGGAATAATCTCAACCTATTATTGTCACTATATTAAATCCTTTATGAAATGGAGCTCTTATCAGTTGAATCCAAGATAACTCATAGTTTCTCAACTACCAGGGAATTATTATGTTCTGTCATTTACATGTTTCTCAATTTTAATTCATGTTCAATAAACATTAAATTGATACCAATCATATCATATTGAATATATATAATGAGTTATTCCCTCTAGATATTCATATTTTTCTTCATATCTTCATTCTTCTAAATTTCCTTTAGTATCAAATTATCATGCTCCTTGATATTTCATAGTTAATCATTCTTCTAGGTATCAATAACATTCATACTTGAAATTTGATTCTTTTCAAGGGAATAGATAAATTATATAAGAACATTTTCAAAATATTCTTTATCAAAAAAAATAAATAGAAATTATTCCATAAGAAAATCATATATTTGTTTTCAAGGAGAAATGTTTTCTTCCTTTTCATTCAGATGTTTTGTTTGAGTGTTTGCTATGAGATTATTTTTATTCAATACCTATTATAGAATATTTTCATATACATATAATTGTAATTATTTTTCTCAGAGTTCCATTAAATATATGATTATACATGATAGATAAATTTTATGAATTTTATTTAGATGTGTTCTAATATCATAATTGATCAAATATTCATCGCATCTCAAACTTGATTCATCAGTATTATAACCAAATAATTACACTAAATGATTTTTACTCTATGTTCCCTCAACTAACCAATGATCATAATTTATATTTGAATTATTATTCAGATTATTTTCCACTATTTTCATAGAATTTTTTTTTATTTTTTATAGAAACATAAATATTTTTAATATCAAGATTAGAGGCATGCTTTCCCATCAGATGCACTTTTAAAAATTATTCAATCTCAAATTTTTCTTTATATGATTTTGAAAAAAAACCCAGAATAGTATATTAGATCTAATCAAGGGTGGAATATGACCTTATACAAATTGATGTGTCATAAATATCATGACTCCACACTAAGGGTTGGGGTGAATCAGTGTTGACATTTTTTTATTAAATTAAATTCTTTCTCAAAACCCTTGAAACATATATCCCTTGTTTGGATATCTCGATTATTTATGAAACACAGCATGAAAATGAAAACAAAACAACCATTAATTTTTTTGTGGGTCATTACTGAGACGTAATTCTATGATGTAACCCATTATCCCCCCAGTTACCTATTCTTCAATCTATATTGATTTTTACATAGGGAATGTTACACTCCCTTTAACATTGAGTCCCACAATTTTCTCCTGCAGAGTTCCACTGGAGATCACATGTTCCCACAACACAAGTTACTCATGGTTCCCTTTGAAGGATCTCTATAATGTATCCCACATTGTTAATAGGGTCCCACCGAACTTCTTTAGAGTCATACTTGAAACATTCACTACATCATAATCCCAATAAATACCTCATAGTCATGAGTCACAAGAGATGGTATCAACTGATAGGATGATCTAATGATCCCTTCCATTATTTTTTTGCATCAATATGGGACATGTAAAATTCCATAAATAATAAACTAATGTTGTTCGTACTCAATAACATTTGATAATTACTATTTAATCCACTACCATAGAATAATACTACTTATCCAAATTTTATTTCCTTTTCTGAAGACCGCACTTTAGTAAACATTGATGAACTTAAAAATTAAAATCATCTAACAATATTATAGATTTTTTTTCCAATAATCATTTTAAAATCACTACACTCTAATTATGATACCTAAATTGCATTTGAAAGTATACATGTTTTATTCATGACAAAAAATGCATGGTAATATCAATTTATTCATGGATTAATTCATATGAAGAAAAACAACCTTACAAAATGTAAATTTCCATTGAAATTATTGACACATATCCTATAACATCAATAAATTATGTAATCAAATGTGTATAAGTATATAAATCCAATACACATTCATTGCCACAATTTTCCTTCTTTACAACCAAATTTTATAAATTAATATACACACTTATCACTTCATTTTAATTTATGTATAACCTGAGTTGCGTTTTCTCAATGCCACATTGTTTCTCAAAACCATAGATGATACATAATTTTCATACATAAATTAACACATTCATTTCATAATTACCACTTCACATTCATGAAATAGTATAGGCACGTTGTGTGTTTTGGAATGTGCTTCTAATATACACTCATTCGTGAAAAACAGAAAATTATTATTGTATAAATTTATTATTTCTTTCAAAAATTGTGAGGGGTATTAGATATTTAATTGCTCAAGATATAATTCATGATATGTATTTTTTGTTAAAATTTTACATGGTTTCTCAAAATCTACAAGCATGACATATATACACGCATATGAATATTGTTATCTCAAATGTATCATAGTAATAGGTTCATCATGAACGGAAACTAGTGTGGCATGAAAATATAGTTTCCTTATAGTATTAGATGTTATTAAATAAAATATAGTGTGATTGGATCATACAATTGTGAAAAAAAATTAAATTTAGTTTTTTTCTCTATAATTGAGTGTTTCACAAAAAACTACACAATCAAGAGTCTTTCCCTCAATATTTATATTTGAAGAAAAATCTACATTTCACATGTGCACGATCTCATTTCAAAGTTCACTAACCATATATCATGACATCAGAATCACAGTCCACAAAATATTAAATTTTTTACATTCTTCATCAATTTAGTTAGTTCATCATTTTATGATGAAATAATGTATCATCATATTTTGATATCATGTGAATGTAAATAAGGGTAAAATGATTATTAGAAGCAAAAAAATTGAGTTTCAATCAATTTCTCACATAGATTTGATGAAAATAACCCTTGATCACAACTGCGGTTGAAGACAATAATGTCGTAGAGCTTGGAAGGACATTATATTTAGATCAAATAATTGAACAGCTTCATAATTGAGTTTAGGTGATCAAATGAACATTAAGATTCAATTGAATGATCCAATAATTTTGATTCATTATGGTGTAATAGTACCATATCCAACATCGAAAAGCACATTAAATATTTGGATTCATTATAATACAAGCTATTGAAACCCTTAACTAGAAATCAGTTTTCAGACCTCCCCAATCACACTGGCACTACACCATGTTTGGTGATCCATTATGCAATCATTCCACCCTGCATTGTGGAACTGCAATTCCTCTATTCCCTCAAGTGGGAACTCTCCCCACCCAGTTTTCCACCTACTTGTTTTTCATGATAAACTTCTCTAAGCCGTGGATGACCCTCTTTGGTCCCACATTTAGTGAAGGTTTGAGCTAGATTGGGCCCTACATGTTGGTTGGAAAAAAATTATACACAACATAAAAATGTTCCATATGATACCAATACAACCAAACATAAATAATACCACACAACCATACTCAATATTGAGTAGTTGAGAACAATTTCAGTATAAAAAAACATTTCTTTTCTTTTTTCTGTTATATTACAATTACATTTGAATTATTTTTTCATTTATTTCTAATAATTTTACTAAACCCTTCCTTTATACATTCAATCTAATGTGTGAACCAAACACATCTGTTGGTGGAGGTGGTAGTCCACATGCCCACAAACAATGTTATCATATTTATACCACATTAGTAGAATAAAATAATGTTTTATATAATCATTAATGAATAATAATATATCATAAATATCATATATATATATATATATATTACATAATAACTAAATTTACATCATTATTTCAAACCATTGAAGGAGGTAGTGGAAAAATGAGTGACATCGGTTCACAAGGCAATACTATGTCATACAGACAAACATTGATTGGGTACCACATTTGATGGATGTATATGTGTGTATAGATATGATACATATCATATAAAATTTCAATATATATGGGATATTAATTAGTTATAAAATCCTATAATGATAACATTTTAGGAGGTTTAGAATTAAAATAATATAAATTTTCTTGTAGAATGATGCTACTTTTTATTTGGGAAACAACATTAGGTTTAAACCAGTGTGATTCATTAAGTAGATTTATACCTAATGTGCTAACTCTAGGAGTATTCCAGGAATGTGAGTAGGATATTTGTGTATTTTATGACTAATGGAAGTTATTGATATGTGATAAGTGAGTAGTATGATAGGAAGATTTTATAATTGGGGAAAAGGACACATTGTGTTTTTTTTAAAAGATTTCAGTGCTACCCACATCTTACTTGTCCCACAAGGGATAAAAATATTCTACTATAGATCTTTAGTTATGTAATTTTCAATTCTATGTAGTTCAAATAATATTTATTCATGTTTATGGTCATGTAGACACCTTATAATCTATGAGTGGTGACTAAATATGCATCTTTAACATTAATCACTATAATTAATTTTAATTACCTTCACTAATATTCATGGTTAAAAATAATTTTCACATACTAGACATTATTAATTATTCAGATTAAAATTATGGAATCAACGATAATAATTTATAATCTCATAAAAAGAATAAATAATTTTCAAATTAATCATTCAAATGTGTTGTAAGAGTGTGTTTTAAAGAGAAACTGTTTAACTGTTTTAAATGACTTTATATCCAATTACAATCTGACATTAGTTAAAATTTCATAAATTGTGTTAATTTATGTTAAATTTATCTTTTTACAATTTAATAAAAAATAAAAAATGTAATTTAATAATTTACATTAATTATGTGTAAAAAGGTGTTTTCAATTAAAATCTAATATATTTCCGAATTAGAAAATTGAATTTTATGAAACATAAATCAATTAAACTCAAAAAAACATTATATTGAAATTATGAATTCAAATATTATATTTATTATATGATAATGAACTTCTTAAATACATTAAAATAAATATTAATATTGTTCACTCTAGGACATAAAAATTAGCTTATTTGAGAATATAATATTTGCAAAAGACATTACCAAAAATTATATGATTTATTAACAATAAGTTTTACTAATATAAAATTGTTATAAATATTATTTAAAAACTATTTATTATTATTCTTGTTATAATATTAAAATTTTATGTTATAACTATATTTTTCAAATAATTATAATTATAAAATGTTGTTTCATAGAAACTGTGTGTTGAGATTAATGCTGTATAATTATTTGTGGTTTTTACCAAAAGTTAAAATTATTATATCCTAAAAATAATTTTTAACATGGTATAATGTGAAATTATATACATTATATAATTCTATTTATTCAAAACAAAATTCATAAAAACTCAAGTTGATACATTTTTAATGTTAGAATAAGCAGTTTACCATTAAACTAAAATAAAAGTATAATAAAATGAGAGTTGTAAATTTTAATTGATCCAAATAATGTATTGAATACCCCATATAAATGATAATATGTTCAAAAAATCAAACATTTCCATGTATTTTAAAATGAGATAATCAAGGAGTTACCTTATATTCATTGATACTAGGACATTCTCTAACATCAAATTTAATAAACAAAAATATTTTAATAACAGGTGTCAAAAAGTTATATAATCTTAATATACATTCAATTATTATTTTACAAATATATACGAAAAATTTGATATTGTATTATTGTACTTTTTCATTATCACTTTATAAAAAATACAAATATTTGATTTGTAATATTTTATAAAGTTAATATTGATCCTAATAATTTGGATTTTTCTTAATCCATATTATATCACTCAATATTTAATAATAATTCCATCCATGGGATAATTTTTCCTATTTTTATCAGGTTAAATTCATGAATACATATTGTGAAAATGTATAATTTATTGAACTATTTTTCGATGTGATTCACATTCAAGAATTGAAATATTTCAGAATATTATAAAAAATTAAGAATACCATTATAGATTCTGTTAAAATGTTCAATAATAAATTTGGAAATTAAATTCCTATTATAATAAATCCCATAATTATTTATGAAATATTAATTATACCCTCATTTCCATAAGAAGTAATGTTGACACAAATAGTATCATGTTATAATGAAATAATAAGTAAGGGGATGTATTTCGATAATGATTATGTAAAATTTAAGAAATCATAAACATGTTAGTAATATAATATTTTTTAATTAAATTGATTCTTGTAAACATTAATTATTTTTTATGATGAAAAATTAAAATCATCATTCATTGAAAATTTTTATTGTCACTTCATGGAGGTGGCAGTTCGTGCATATCCTCAATCAATGTTATTTTGATTGATTAGGGGATGGAAAATATTTTGTAATTATTATAAAATTAATATAAATAAATATAAATATTAAAATTATAAAAATTTCATTCTATTAATTTGTTTTTAAGTGATTTAGTGGGAGTAGTGTAAAGGGAAATAATAAGTGAAAGTAGTATACATGTTTAAAACATCATTTTTTCCTCTTGAAAAAAAATTTAAAAATGAATAAATTACGAAAAATAAAGTATATCACAGCCATATATAAGACGGAGATGGATATCAGTGTATAGAAATTAGAGAGACTGAAAAATAAATTCCAGTGATATGTGAGTATTTAATGTTTTTGAATACATACCTTTTTAGAATTGAAAGGAAGTATAGTTTTGAAAGTAACCATATAATTTTAAAAAATGCAATGAAACTACTCAAATGATCATTGATAAAAAAATATAAGTACATAATGGGGATGTGTGTTTATTTATATATTGTACTCATTAATTTATTTATTTTATAGTGTAATGTTTTTTATGAGTTTTATTTTTCTCATCAACTCTAAAACAAAACTCCCATTGTAACTATTTTTAACCATAAAAATTATTTAGCATGCAGAAAAGTATGATTTCATGTGTTTTATAATTTGAAGAATGTAGTTTTAAATTTGGAAATTTATTTTCTAAATAAATTTTTTCAAGGTTTGATATGGTATATTTAAACACAACACAGAAAAATTGTAAACAATTTTTCTTGGAAGTAGTTTGATTTTATGATTCAAATTTAATAAAAAGATAATATTTTCATAGATATTTAATTTTATAACAAAATGGTTCACAATAAAAAAAGATAAGTTTAGTTGAGAAAATTCCAAAACTATATTCTCAAATTAAATGAATCAATTTTTATGATATTACTCGAAGCAATATCTCATACTATAATATTTAAGTTTAAATTAAAATATAATAGTCTTATGTTTTTTAAGATCAAAAATATTTTAAAATAAATATATTTATTCCATAAAAATAATTTTTTAAAATAAATAATTTTTTATATTATATGATACAATTAAAAAATTGAAAATAATTACATTAATATTTTCGGAAAAAATTCTATTATTAGACATAAAATATACAATTTCATAAAACAGTCAAATAATAAAATTTAGTAAATTTTTATGTGTGGATTTCAAAATGGATTTTTTAATGAAAAATTAAAATAATAACAATTTTATATTTTAATTTTAAATGAAGTCATGATATAAAGGAAACAAATTTATAGAAAACCCTTTTAAATATCAACCAAATTTAATTTTTAATTTTCCAATTGTAATAAAATTTAATGGTTTACCCATTTAGTTTTAATATAAAATTTTCAATAATTTTCTTATAATATGATATTGGTCATTTACAGTGTATGTAGAATGTAATTTTCATTATCGAACATAACATCACTTTTTAAAAATCTTGAAATTTATTTCATTATAATAATAATAGATCATAATAATAATTTTGGAATAATGATATTTTTTGGAACGTAGTAACCATACTATAAAAAATTGAGCACTCATCATCATGAGAATATAAATGTGATAAATAAAAAACAAAATATATTGATGCCCTATTATTATCCATAATCACCAAAAAACTCCATAACATAAATCTTTCTGAATTTATTACACATTATATCATTACAATATGAAATAAGTATAACAAAAACATAATATTAACGATGTTTGATTAGGTACCCAAGTATCATAGCCACCTAAAGAGGGTATGGGAAATGATCATTATGAACCAAAAAAATGAAATCCCATACAAACCTCTAAATTTATTATACATAAGTGATATTCTTAGAATATAATTTAAACAAGCTTTAAAATCATAAATATATATCCATTTTCATTCTTATTGTTTTGATGTGACTCCCAAGATAAAAAAATACACACTTTTACTAGTGTGAGTGTGTCTCAAGGCACATCATATGATAGTTTAAATCACAACCAGGCCCATGATCCACATAGTAAGATGAAAAAAATATAGTGACTATGATATATCATGTCTGTTAACATGGAAGTAGGTATTATTCTGGGATCTGAAAAACAGGTCCATGGAATCACAAAATAGATGATTTCAAGTTGATCCGTAGGTGGTTGTATATGGAAAGAAATAATATTATAAACTATCACTAACCCCGACGAGGTAATAATATATTGTCTAGTCTCCACCTAAGGATATCCCAAATCTCTATTAAGTAATTATTGATGATCACATAAGCATTACTAATCATCACAAATACTTGTTGGATGACACTAGAATGTCATATATCATTATGGATTATGATTGAATCCTAGTGGGATTATCATTGTTGATATAATAGATGTAACATGTATATGAACAATTCCTTGTGGATGGCCTTATAAGAGAAATACTGATTAGGCTATGGAGAAATCAAAATTACTTAATTATCTAAGATCATATAGATCCAAAGAAAAAAATTAATAATCTTCACATGATTCAATATATATCAGATGTTATTACTAATTCATAAGCGGATAATCTTATACAATATAGTATCATTAAGATTTATAACCGATTAATGGGTGGATATCCCATTGTAATAAAGTTGTAATTAGTCTCCATTGATGATTTCTTCCAGATAGACGTAGGAAATAAATTAGTCATCAGGATCCATAGATTATTCAATGGGGTCTATTCAAGGAAATTATGTAATTAAAAAATATTATCTGAAATTAATATGAGTAAATATTAGGAGACATCAATGTACATTCTCTTACCTACACCCATGGATACATTTTGTGCATTCTGTAGTAATCATTCATGAAGCCTAGATAGAAGGTTAATTATGAATGTATCCCTTGTATCTCCATCTATCTAAGTGGATATTAAAACCCACATAATCCATTTAATATCACATTCAAAAACCCTCTCTATGATGAAATCATCTATTTTATTTCTAATTTGATAGCCACCATCATCACTAACCATTTCCCATACTCCATCAATTGGTTGCAAATATCATCCAGGAACTGAATAGCATCCCATTAATGTTATTGAGAACACACACCCTTCATGAATTTCTTTATCTCAATTACATTTCCTAGGTCAATATATATAAATATGGGGTAATATATATCTCTTCTTTAAAATTATCCCCATACAACCTTAAAATCCTTAGAAGTTATTCCCTATTGAAATTTCTCAGAGGAAATGGGATATATCTGATTTCCAATCATAATTAATTCCTAGTTTGGTCTACTCACTGAACCTATCCATCAATTTTCATAGGGTATAATCACCTTTGTAATTATAATCTCATTATGTGATGATCAATATCCCCATGGTCATATCCCCATCCCAAAGGATTTATGGAATATAAATGTTCATACATGTCCAATCACATGGATAGGAACCACAATTTATCAATCACCTAAACCTAGTTGTAAAAAAGGGATAATAATTCTATGTCTAATATATTTACAATTTTCATTTAAGTCTCACATGTCAGGGAAAAAATATAACATGAAATTTAATTATAATGAGGGCATAATTAATCTTTTCCCGTGTAAATAAATCAAATCTACAATATCCCTCATGGTTATAGAATGTTTTTTATTTCAACCATAGGAATTTAAATAAACCAAAACAATTTATTTAAATAATGAAATTTTACTCTCTTAGTAAAGAGGACATATATCTAATGTTAGGTATATATAAATAGAACGAAATATTAAATAGTATATTGTTAGGATGTGCTGACCTTAATAAAAGAACTAATACTTCTGACCATTATATAGAAATTATCACATTATCATATCCATCACCATATGTCCTAAAAAAATCTATAGAATGTCTTATCTCAAATCATTTCATGGAATAATTTATAATAATCATTTATTAGTTAATTATTAAATTAATTTTAACAAATTCTAGAAAATTAATAAATTGTTTAAAAAATTAATAGAACGTAAAATCAAATTTTATATCAAAGATTAATAAAAACCATTAGAAACATAGGGAAGTCTACTCCAAATATCCAACTAAAACTAAGGCTTGAAAAATATCATATTTAATTATTAGATTCGATGTATAATTTCATAAAAATTATAATTAAAGGGTAAAAAAAATGATAAATATTTCGATAAAAAATCATGCGATGGAATGTAATAAAAATTATTTGAATGAACCTATGTAATATAATGAAAGAATTATCATCTTCATCTGATAACACTATTTTAGGGTAGTACTAACACTAAACTCTTATTTTAATTCATCTTAAACCAAATGTGGTTAATAGGAAAAATGGAAGTAATAGTAATGGAAGAACATGGAAAAACTTTCCAATTTAAATTCAATATATAATTCTATAATGGTAAGGGAAATGTAGAGAGATAGAGAGATGTGGACTGGCTAAATTTTTTTCATGTCATCACTCAAAGCCTCAAAACCACCCATGATCAATGTAATAAATATAAATTATTCTTAATTAATATCACAACCATGATCCCATTTATATCATGAATAATGGCTTTGCTCCACTAAAATTTCAACCATTGGGGTATCCCCCTTTGTTAAAACACTACAATGGTGTGATCCATACTTCACACCTTAAATAGCATTCATAAGGGCCCTCAATACCTCATGTATAGACTACCATCCTTGAATGAGTTTCAATTAATCAGATTATTTCCACAAATAATATTTCTCAACCATCATTATATTTTTTTAACGATGTGATTCACTCATTCCTAGTATGAATCAACTACAACTACACTATTTTAGCATCCTAACCACTTAACCATTCTCCAATACTTCCTAGAGAACTCTTAAAAATAATAAGGTCTGAAAATAGATAACAAAACAACTTCATGGGATGTTTAAACTCTAATATTAGAAATTCAAATTGTAGTTCTCCATATTATCCCCTCTAAAAAGAAAAAAATAAAATTCAATATGAATTTATAACCCATTTTAAAAAAAATATATTATAATATAATAATCATTAAACATCTCCACCATGAGAAGTATCTTTATAAATTAAATCATTAATCCTTAATATTGTTTGTTTTAAATTCACTATCAACTCCAGGTGTTCTACACCATAACACCAAATGACAATCCATCACGTAACTCTACACCTGATTCCCATTATTCATCAACCCATGATCTACATCAATAAATAATAACTCAAACATTGATATTATTTTTAAATTCACAAATCATTAAAAAAATCGCATTAATCAATTTTCCCTAAGCTCATGGTTCCCCTTCTATAAGACTCAGCTTATAGGGGATAAATCTATAATATAGTTCTCCACACAATAAAAATAAACTAATGAAACAAAATTTCAACTATACAGTGTCATAATTAACGTGGTTTAAATCATAATACATCCCATATTGTAGAAGAACAAAACTCAGTTTTAATACCTGAGATCAATCTATAGCCAGTAAACACCAAAAACAAGGATTGTTTCCCAATTTACATCAAATTATAAATGGAATATTTAATATTTATATTTAAAGGGTAAAATTTTAAAATTTTCAATTTGAACATCATAAAATATATTAATTATTTTTATTTATATCATCAAATTCAACATTATTTTATTTTTTCTTATTGTTTACAAATAGTGTAATTTTGTGTGAATAATGAAAATAATGATTTTTAAAAGCTATCATTTCATTTTTTTTAAAAATAAATACGTAAAAGTTAGTATTCGATATTTTATTTTTTTTGTAACAAAATATACATTTATAAAAAACTCTACATGAATAATTATTATATTTTTTATCTATATAAGTTATTTTTTTATTAAATGATATTGTTAAAAGATGGATGTTAGATAATATTTGAAAACATATATTGAAATTAATTTCATCCACATGTTAATATTAAATATTTAAAAATATATTTGATATATGGAACTATAAGAATCATATTTAGTAATGACATCTTTATCATTTTTTTCATTATGAATAGTGAGTTTGGTAAAAATATAGGCACCAACGTAAATGTGTATAGTGGTAATTTATGGTTACAACCTTGTTATAAGGTCACAACATATCAAGTAAATTAGTATTTTATGATGATATTTTAACACACATAAAATTATAATTGAAATTGAATTATTAATGTTCCATGTGACTTTAAGTAAGAAATATATAATATTTTTCATTTAATTATACATTCCCTAATGGAACTCCCCTAACCTATATTGGGATGATTCCTCCAGTAAGTTATTAACAAACATTAATAACTCATTCTCATCCAAGACCTTCCGAAATCCAATTAATATATTTCTCCCAAAATCATATTGGTATATTTCTCTTCAAAATTCCTAACAATGAGTGATGAATTTTTAATGAATATGTTTTTTTCTTGATAAGAGTTATAATCCATATCCACGTTCCTTAAAATTTATTTCCTCTTATACCTCTATAAATCTGATTATAACCATCAGGATATGATAAAAATTAACTACAACATAATAAAAAATTATTTTTCTGTTAAATCACTTCTTCATCATATTTTCCATCCATTAAGAATTTAAAAAATCAGTCATCCATACATTTGGACACCACCTATGTGTGGTGATTTATTTAATTTTTCATCACCACCAAACATGATTGGTTATATATATTGAAATAATAAAAATATAATAGGTTTATATAATTATTATAATTATCTATTATAATATATCATGAAACTTATAACCCTTATATATTTTCCAAATCAAAATGATTCTCCCATATAATTGAGGACTACAACATCTAAAAAGTTATGAGATTCATTTTTAATTTCCACCATATATGGATATTTATAAAAAAAATATTTAATAAATAAATATATAATTTTAGTTATCATTACATCATAATAATAGTAATAAATTATATTATTTATTTCATTTTTCACTATTAAATAAATAAGAAAATCACCCATTCGTACGAACGTTGTAGCATATCAATGAATCAATATATTTCAATTATCATTATTATTTTAATTATAATTTTTTTATTGTATATTAAATTTATAAAAATTACAATAATAAATTTTCTAATACTATTGAGATGATTAATATATGATCAACATTCGTGTACAAAAACTATCAAAATAAATCCCAATTGGAAAACATGATGGTTAACTATTAGATATAAAATTAAAAAACAAATTATTAATAATTGAATAAGAATATATTATTAATAGGTATTTTCTAGTAACATAAATCCTAATATGGTTCTAATATAAAAATGTAGTTTTTTTATACTTATTATGTTTGGGAAAACATCATGTATGAACAAATGAATATCTATGGGGATTCATTATTTTAGAATTTCATTTATATATAAGATTGTTTATGATTATGTTATCAAGGATAGATTTAAATAATATTTTTATTTTAAAACCCATATATTATAATATCATCTATTTATAAATATACGTTTAAGTATTCATTTCATTTTCCTCTATTATGTATTAAAAATGATGGGGAATGTTTTTTATGATAGGATGACCTTATTTTGTTTGTTTGGGTTCAGGATTACTCTCATCCATATACATATACCTTATTTTACATTATATAAGTAATATTTTATATCTTAATTATTTCATAATTTCAACATTATTCTGCATTGAATATCAAATCAATGTTTTATAATGATACTTTTTAAAAAAATTATACATGTGTTTTTAGACTTTTTTTAAAGTGGTAAATGATTTATTTTTTAATGATTTCATTATGTCTATACATTCCATCCTTCATTATCATTATTTTTTTAATGTACATAAGGATTTTGAATATTTATTTAAATGAAAATACTATTCTAATTCATCTAAAAGTGTTTTCATTAAAAAGGATTTAATTTTAATAGATTAGTATATCATATTTTATAAAGAGATTATATTTCTTGTTTATTAAATAGATATTATGCGCATTAATATGATGAATTCATTAGAATTAGTAATTCTGAGATTGGTCCCACTATTACATAGACCGAAATTGAATCTGTATGACTCATCAGACAAACATTCTTGGGTATTTTGTTAATTTGTTACATTTATATGTATTATGTCTTATCAAATGGCTGTGATGGAAGGATTATGATTTAAAATATTAATAATTTTAACATTATGAAGATTTTATTTTAATCAATGTGATTATTTAGGTTCATATATCATCCATGGATGTATCTCCCTATCATGATATTAGTTATATCAAAATTTTCTCTATTATTATTCTGTTTTGTACTTTTCATATTTTATTTCTTATATAACAGTTCACATTGGGTTCTTTCCTTTACTATGAATCTAATAACACCATTTATTATGTTATTATATCATAATGGTAATGAGAAATTAACTATGAATGATTTTAATGATATATAAGATGAATAAAATTATGTTCAAATTGTAATTTTTTGTTTTCAATCAAGTATTCAAATTTATTTTTAGAATCACATTAATATATAACCTCTATAACATATAAAAAAAATGAAATCCCATAAAATGTGATATAATTAATATTTTACCAATGTTTTAGGTCTTCCATTTTTTAGAAATGTTATGATACTATATTATCCCTCCATTGTCAAACTATTCATGATGATGATTGGTTGTATCTCATGATTCAATTCCTCATTTCAATCTCATAATTTCATAATACTAAATGAGACACCAATATCATTAGAAAACTGACACTGAAGTCCAAACCAAACAATCAATGTAAATCCCAATTTCGGTCCTCCACCAATAAAATTTGCTTCCACTCACTCAATAATAGCCCATTAATACCACTATTATCACACATCCATGGAACATAAAAAAATATCTCCAACTTGAGGATGATTCCTAAACATCATATGATATCTAATTTGAATATCAAATATGGAATTCAAGAATATTTCATATAAAAATAGGTACTTCTAATAACCTAAATCTAAAACACAACATCAATCATCCAATGAGTTGTGCCATCACACACATAACACAACCAAAATATTTCCTTACCTATATTTCCAAAGCTACATTAATTACCCCAGATAAAAAATTGAGGAGGGTTTTTATCCTACACCAAACAAAACACAAATCATTGAGTACCACCAGTTCTTGGCCCATTTGAATGTCCTCCTTGATATCAACTAATTTTATTTCCATAACATTGGTCACACCATAAAATACCCAACATTACACTCCCCACTATATAGTTTTACTGATACCATTACCCCAAGAACAATCTTAGTATGAAACAAAAAATTTCATGGGTATCTCCTCCCAATATATTCCCACCCATCACATAAATTTTTGACTATGATTAAAATAGATAAGTTATTCCAAAATACCTGATACTGATATCTCTAATACCATATAGAGATTTTTTTCTCATAAATCATTAATCAATGGAAATCAAGATCATAAAAATTCCTTATGTCCAGTATTCCTTGCCCCACACATGGCCCCTCATTAAACTATATTTCAAATGAAACCATGTATAATAGGTGCATACTACCTCGTTCTCATATAAATTTAATGGAATTACACTATAGTTTCACATGATCACAATGCATGAATTTTGATACCACGATTTATATCTCACTATTCCTTAACTCATGTACGTAAAACAAATGACAATTTACCACATTAATGATACTATCATCTATCCTGAGGCACCTTTGGTATTACTCATCAAATTTTGTATTTCTCATACAATAAATTCACTTATATACTCCATAATTAAATTTTGTCACTATAACCCACACGCTTGAACCCTATATCTCATCATACATCAGAATGTGTATATAATGATAAAATTTTCATGCAGTCGACTAGTCGTACCCTTGAAATTAATCCTAGATACCTAATCAATGGATCAAAAATGTGATTCCCCAATGAAAAATCAAAGGCATATAAATTATTATGTAATATATGGTATCCCATCAAAAAAATTAATTTTATCTTCCCATACATTCAGCAATTACAAAATGTAATTAATCACTCTCCATATATCTCATAATTTGAATCAAATTTGCAAAAATAATCTTATTCCAAAATTATATAGCCATCATATGCATATTTAAGGTATTCAAAATCTAGTGCTAACCCCCAACCCATCAAACCCCTTCATGATACACCAAATTTTCTAGAATATATCGATTGTAACACCTAGATCTCCATGATCCTAGAATTAATCTAAATTGGGACACTGAGCTCTCCTAATGATCCCATTAACTACATCTCATAGATGTTATAAAACTGATAATCCATTTCTCATGGGTCACACCTCTGATCCTTAACAAAAATTCATCTGATTACACACATGCCAAACAATTCTTTCTTAGGTGTCAAATATATATAAGGAATCAGTAGTCATGTTATAAACGTACTTGGTAAATAACTCTCATTGACCATTTTTATAGAATAATAACCCACACATAATAATAGTCATAGTATTATCCCCATAGGGCCTCAATATTTGAAATCCACCTACTTGAATTTCAAATTCTTATTCATTTTCATGTACGTATATAGAAGGATCCAGAAAAATTATTCGTACATATAATACCATATTAATATGGTTCAGTTATGTAAAATTACACTATTGTAATTCCAATCCTAGTAGCCCAGATCTAGATTCATTTTTATTACATTTACAAGACATACAATGAATTTTATCTCTACGGACTGAATAGTTTAGTTGTATTGGTATCAAATATTCATATATAATACCAAAATAACATTTGAATAAATACATTACAATATAATTTATTTCAATAATAACTTTATTCCCACAATCATGTCGATTTAAATTAATCATATTTTACATTTTGGATTCATTGTAAACTAAAAAAACAAGGTACATCTTAGATTATCAGTAATGGTTACATACATCATAATATATTTGAATCAATAATCAGAATGAATGTGAAAAAATGAATAATTGAATATATATTACATTTAAATAAAATGGCAATTATGTTAATATAATTCATAATCAATTTGTCACCGTAAATAACTGATCACCCATTCCAGTTAATTAATAAATTGATAATGATACCTATCATGAGATAACATCATTTTGAAAATCTAATATATTATAGTTACTAAATTATTAATGAAATAAATTCTTAATTATTGAAAATCATATTATTATCACATGATAGCTCTACCATTAAGGTCTTTCAAAATATGGTGTAAGAATACATGTCACAATTTAATTCTATCATAAACCACATGTATAAAAAATATGGATAGTATAAATCATAAATAATCACATTGGAGTAAAAATAAATTTTTATTATCGTTGATTATTTCATTTATCATAAGTTATCTTTAAATAATTTCAAGAAGAAAATATAATTTTATTTTAAAAAAAATTTTATTTAATCAATGATTTCACAATAAAATTAGAAAATTATCATTGAAAATTATAAAATAATATCTTTTTAAAATTTTAGTGCTCATTATGTTATTTAATATATTTCCTTCCATATAGTTTTAAAAATAATCCACCAATGAATCGATCAAAATGAGATATTGAAGAAAAAGTTTGAATTGATAATAATTTTGATGTGAGAATCATCCAATGAATCGATTACGTCTATCAAATTTAAATACACATAAACAAGGTAGATATAAAACATAATTTAGATTAAATTTAAATTACACATTACCAAATAAAATCAATGATTATAGTTAATAAATATAACATAATGAATATAAATTGGGATTTGGATGTAATCACAATTTTTATATTTTTATGTAAATTTTGATTGTATGAAATAATTTAAAATAAAATATAAATTCCATGACTTATTAATTAGTCATTATATAATATATAACGGTAGTAGAATATAAACCATATAAAAGAAATTAGGTCTATAATATTACAATATCTGCCAATGAAGGGAAATTGAGATGAAGTCCCCTAACTTACACTTTCTATTAGTTGAACATGATTTGACCTACTATATAGTGGTATTAATAATTTTTTAACTTAAATGAGAGACATAGTAATATTTATAATTTCATATATGATCCTTTTATACAATAATCTCCCAATTTAATTAATAATATTTTATTATTTTAATTTTTTGGGGTTTTAATTACCTAATTTTTCTATTCTTGCCTTTCACGAATATTCTAATTCTTGTGTATATTATATAGTTACATCATATCCTATGTACAAATCATGAATATATATATTATTTGAACATAATTTTTAAATTTAAATATGATATTTAGATACATTTATGAAAAATAATGTACAATTTGATCATGGTGATTTTAAGTTGAACATACTCATGAGTAACATTTCTATTATCCAATCTTAATCGTTGATAGAAGGTTAGTAATATTTCTAATATTAATACAATTAAAATAATATAATATATATTACTTTTTATCATTAAATATACTAATATATATCATTAATGTTGTTTGGTGATGAAAAGTGAGTCACACCGCTTTATGAAGATGGAATTCCAAACATGCAAGAACGATGTTAACATCATTCAGTGTAAAAAAATGATACTTTTTATTTTAATAATTATAAATATATAATGAATGTAAATTGTTTTTATTTATATCTGGAATATTAATTAAAATAATTCATATTTCATTAAATATAATGTTGTTATTTAAAATTTCAGCATATCACTACGCGAGGCAGTTGTCCCTCATACACACCAGCAATGTTATTATATCATCTTTGGAATAAAAAGTAAAACATTTTATAAATATTATACAAGGATTTAAAAGGTTTAATTATGTTACAAATATAAAATTAATTCTTAATAAAATTAAGCATACCCAACCATTGTGGGTGGTAATGGATAAATAAATGACATCGGTTCATGAGATGGTATCCTTCTTTACACACATATGATGATTTCGTAGCCATTTTGATAGATGTGTAGATATTTTTAGGTAATTTAGTTAAACATTTTTTATATTTAAAATAAGTTTTTTATTATATCAATATGGTTCCATAGCTGTTGATGGAGGAGGTGGAATAAATAAAAATTTCACTTGATGAATGTTAAAAGTTATTCAGGTAACCTCCTTATGATTGAGAAAAACCTTCTTAGAATATATTTTTTAAAAGATATAATTATTTTTGGATTATATATAGTATTTTTTGGAAATTATTTTGAGATACATTTCCATAAAAATGTTTTATTGTGTGATTTATTGAAGATAATGGGATCACTTTTATATTTGTGGGGAGTGTCACACTAGTAATTTTTAACCAAAAGTTGCACCCACCTTTTTCACAAACCAAAACAGTCCAAAATAGACTTTTATCATGGCTTAGACGTTATATTGTTGAAATATAACATGAAAATAGACTTTATAATGTTTTATTTCTATTTAACCCTTATCATTTTAATTTAACAACATGATAAAACCATTATTACCAAAACTATGATGATTTTAATAATATTATTAATATTCAATATGGAAAATAATATATAAGTACTAAGTATAAAATATAAATTATGAAAAATAATAATATTTAATCCATTTTACATAATTGTATTGTAATTGAGGGAAAATTTTAATAATAAATAATTTCTACAAACATGACAAGAATTCATGTTTTGAAATAGAAAATATTTAAATGTTTAAAATGATTTTATATGAAAATTAACAATGAAAATGATTCAAATGGATACAATTATATTTTTAGATTTAAAATTGAACTCATTTTTCTTAAACACCAATTAAACATATAATTTATCATTATAAATAATTTTAATGAAAAGATAGTCTTCAAGGAGAATTTACTATATTTATTTTTTCATAAAAAATGAATCATTTTAGAAAATCCCAAAACTCACAGAATGATAATATTGATATCATAATATCAAAAATGATTTTAATTTTTCCAAATAAAATTTATAAAATTTTTATAATTGATATTAATTTTTTTTAATGAACAATTAATCCATCCTTTAGATAAAAAAAAGTTTCCAAAAATCATTTCATTTTCTTTTAAATGATTCTAATTGTTTTATAAAAAATTATAAATGGATAAATTTTATAATTTAGTTTTAAATATTAATACCAACCAAATTAATAACTAGTTGTAAAAATTATAATACAATATGGTTCATTTAGAAATAGGGTGATGGTTTCTTGTAGTCTATTAATGAAATTAAATTCATGAAAATATATTTCATGGTTTGTTTAAGATCAGTATTGAATATCACATACTATATTGATATAATGTTCTTATTTTAGTATATTTCGGTGTCACATTCTCCCCACCATAAATAAACATCTTATATGAAATATATGTTTTATCATTGTAATGAAGTGTTTGACATTATGAAAAAAAATTATTGACATCCCAACATTATAAGAAGGGTTAAAAATATATTCTTATTAAGAGAGAAAGGGAATTAAAAATTTAATGTTATTTAACACAAATCTAGGTTTCTATATATGATAAATATGTTCTCATGTGTATATATTATATTAATTTATTAAATAATTGCAGAGAGTGTAATAATTCATTCATCATAAGAATGTGAGTGATAAATGTAATTTAAGGACCTCAAAATAGTAAATCTATTATAATTTAAAAGGTTATTTGATTACATGGAAATAAAATTACAAGATATTGTTTTATTAAACTTGTTTTTGTTATTTGATCAATTTCAAATTCACCACATACTCCAGGTCCTGAAAAATACTAAATGAATATTTTTTTATTCTTGAATAAAAAAAATCACATTTTACTTTTAAAAACATCTATAAAAGAGTTATAATCCATTACATTGATCATTAGTTATTATTAATAAAAAATAGTCAGCTCATGTTATCCAACATACATGAATCTCTATATGGTGAAGTAATACATTAATCCAAAAATATTTTTCCAGATTTAAATAGAAAACATATAATAATTCATTTAACATATTTCACTTACAAAAATTAGGATTCATCATTTTTGAAATAAGAACAATTAATTTTCAATATGATCTTTTCATTAATCCCCCAAAAAACATATTGTATATATTTATCATCACATACCAAACATGTTAATATCTTAATTATATATTCTCTTGAAACATGTTAATAACCATAATTACCATAATTTATTTTTAAAATGTGTATTTACTTATTCCTCAAATGAAAGATAGATTATTATATATATTCATTGAAAGCATAAATTCTATAAACTCCAATAATAATACCATAAACCACATTACCATTATATCCTTATTCATACAAAATGTAGTCTGTAAAATTTAATTAACTTTCCCAATATCAATTATATATTTATCCTAAAATAATATCTCAAAATAATGATAATATTATGTCTTATCATTCAGTCAGTCATGTGTTTTCATAGAATTTCAAATTACAATTGGTTAATTTTTATTTGAAATTGGTAATGTTCAGTATAGGATTTGAAATACTTAATTAAAATGTCTTTTTATACAATCCTATTTTATAATTCAAATATATATGATATCACTGATATAATGTTCAAATTACACAATTCCAAAATCAAAATAAAATCATATCAATCTTTCCACTTCATCTATAATAATTCCATAATATCAACCATGATGCATTAACATTATAGGAAATCCCACATCACCTTATTCACACTTTTATAAAATTCACATTCCTTTTATTCAAGTACCATGGTTTTTCATTTCCAAATTATCACTTGTTGGAAATCCCACATCACCTTATTCCATTTATCCAACTTCTATTCTATCATCCTCTTCTTATACATATTCCCTACAATGGAATAATACTAAGACAATTATTTAACTATATTGTTATCACATGATACTATGAAATCTTATAATTATAATGTCTAGGATAGTAGTTCTCATCTACATATTGTCTAAAGGACATAAATGAAGTTATCATCGTAACTCATTGGATTATAGTCATTTATGTGGTTCCCATACCTTTTACTAGGGACCATTTATAAATGATTGAATATAATATATTAGATCAAATAATTATGAATCATTTTTTATAATCCCTAATGAAGTGAAATTCCTAAAATAAAATGAAATTATTATTCATAGTTAATATCATAAGCACAATAATATTTTCATTAGGGAAATATCAATTTTCAAATCATTATTATGGTTTTTAAAGAATATTTTAATTATCCAAAACATATCCCCCAGTTGTGTCAATAGATTTGTGTATTATTACCAATATTTTGGGAACACGGGGGTATTTAAGTATTGTCCAATGTTCCCTTTTTATAGTTATTACCCCTTGGAACATTTTTTCCATAACCACGTCAACATATTGTATAAAGAAAGTGATATATTTCAAGGCCAATCCATAAAATCTCTACTATACCAAATCATTATGAAATTCTTCTATATTTATCCTCAATTATTAAAATATTGTTAAAATATATAATATATTATTTCATAAATATAATTCACAATATATTATTAAACATCATAAAATAAGAATTTTAATTACCCCAACCCCAGTATCCTTCAGCTAGTTTTTTTTAAATTACATAAGATACCGTTAGTCCATCCCTAGGGACCAAATAATAACATTTTTTATTGTAAAATAGATACATAAATGGATTACAAATATCATTACAAAACACAAATTACCAAATAGTTTTTAATTCATGTACAAAATTATTACCTATTTTATACCCTTGCATATAAATCAGAGTACACCTTAAAGATTCCTTGGAAAAGGAAAAAATATGGGTGAGCTCATATTCATTATAATGTACATGCACAATTAAATATATCATGAATAAATAAGAATAATCAACCTGGATAGCTAAATAACTAAAAAAATCAATTTATATAACATTAATATCATGATTAGATAATGTATAATTAATATGTAATGGTAAATTACTAAAAACACATTATATTTGATAAATAAACAGAGAATGAAATTTATATATATATTATATAATTTTGAATCACTCATAGATAATAATAACACAATTATTAAATAATAAAATGAACAATTATTAAATTACTTGTCGTTGAAACATGACACATATACCTTCAAAACCTTTAACATGATGGTCTGATACTTCATGTAAAAAATCAATTAGTTTAACATACTGATTTGACTCATTAGACCTACTAATGAACTGACATGACTTTTTTACCCTATTCCCACTTCTTTTACGTCCAAATAATTCATCCTTTATCAAATAATTGATTTTAAAGATGAACAATTTTCCTTATTATAAAATGAATATATTGAGTTATGAAAATATATTTTTCAGCATTTCCCTGGATAATAAAATAACATTAAATATTGAATACCATATGTAGAAATGATATATGGTTTATGAAATAAAATTATATGTTTAATAAATGGATATTTTGAGGAAACATAATCTCTAATTATCATAGGTAAGTAAATATTTCTCGGGAAATATAATGATTAAAAAAAATAAGTCATCAAATTAAATTCTAGTTGCATCATTTGTCAAAATAGTTATAAACCATGCAAAAAAATAATAAGTATTGAATAAATAAAACATCTAATCTTTGGATTACGAATAAAGGGTTTTTTCTAGTGATTGGAAATAGCAGAATCCATTCTTTTAAAAAATTTAATCAATTATCCTTCACATATTGAAAACCATCATTTAAAATATGAATTTCCAAAAAAAAATTAATAATATTTTATGAAAATAATATTTGAAAATTATAAATTTTGTTTTAAAACATTTATTTTTCAAGTTGGATATAAATTAAATTTAGCTAGTATATGTTTTAAAATTATTTCTTTAACTATTTTGTTAAAATTAAAATATTTAATATTTTGAAAAAGACATTATGATAATTTTTAAATTTTTAATATCATAATATGTAAAAAATTATTTTATAAAACATTTTTAAAAGGTTAAAAAAATTAGTTTTATAAAAACATTGTTTTGGATGAAGAAAATTTTTAATTTGAAGAGTGAAATGAAGTGATATATAAATAAAAAATTATCAATATTTTTAAGTATCATTGAGTTGAAATATTTTAGTATTAAATGAAAAATTTCATAAATACCTAAAGGATAATAAAAAATATTGATATATTATACAATGAAAAAATAATTACCTTTATTGTAAATATATTTATAATTAATCACGATTAAAATGAGATTTTAAAGTGTACCCTTGAAAAGATAATAATAGTAATCTGAAGAAAAAATGAATCTATTAAGTGAATTAAATATTAATGAAATTATATATTTGTATATATAACATAATTTAGTAATAAATAAAAATAAATATAACCATATAATATCAAAGATGACAAATAAATAATATAACCCAATGAAAATAAATTGAGTTATTATTGTCTTTACAACTTCATAATTTTTAATTCAATTCCACATTGTTGCATTAATTAAAACTGAATAAAAAATAATATTAATCATTAATTAATTATGTAATATATGTAAAATTTATAGCATACATGCCATATCAAATAATATTGATCCATAAAAATACCATATCCTAAAATGTAGGGAAATTGTGACGATGTACCTTACCTCAATATTCATTTTGGTTGGACAAGATTTAAACTCATTTATATTAGTTTTAATAATATTATTTTCATACAATAAAACCACATAAATTTAGAAAAAATATTTTTTATCATTTTTTCACATATTATTGATCATAAAAATACTTTTATTATTTTGATTATTTTGGGAGTTAATTTTAATCTTTTCTCATTCATTCATTTTAATAAATATTTTGAATCATAAATTATTTTAAATATTGATAATAAAATTGATATTAATAAATAAATAATTAAACTATATTATGAAACAATTTACTTATAAATCAAATAATCAAATATGGTTATAAAGGAAGAAGTAAAATACAATAATTGATATGAAATGTCATACATACACATGAGTAACATTTCTATTTTATGGTGATCTTTGTGGATATAAGGAAAGTTATATATTATATTTATAGAATTATCATAATATCATAATATCATATTAATTATATATATATATTTAAATAATCCATATTTGTTAGTGATGAATGGTGAGTCACATCCCTTCCTGAGGTCGGTAGTCCACAAGTACATGAACAATGTTATCACCAATCAGTATAAGTAAGAAAATGATATGTGACCCTTTAATAATGATAAATATTTCATTAATATCATGATTATTTCATTTATATCACATATATTCATTTAATTAACTTTATAACATTTAATGTACAACATTACTGAAAATAGAATGACATCATTTCGTGAGGCGGTAGTCCACTATACACACAAGCGACATTATAGTATCTCGTTTGGAATGTAAAGTAAAATTATATATATATATATCTTAGATTTAGAGGTGTAATTGTCATATGAATATCATATATATATATATATATATTATTTATATCCATTATCATACAATACGATGAGAGGTTGTAATGGAAAAATGAAGGACATCAGTTCAGACACCAATTGTCATCCATAAACCTGAATAATGATTTCATAAAAAATTCAATGTAATCACATTTGTTTTCATTAAATTTAGAAACCATAATTTAATTTTATATATGATAGATACTGATTATATTATATATATTTTATTTAATAATAATTTAGGTATTTTTATGATGATATAAATTAAAAACTCTTATTATAAAATGTTACCTCTTTCCCAGGAAAACTCCATACATTTTCAGAAAAAGTGTTCCCTTGTTTTAAATCATCCATATGAAATATTTGATCGATTATAGGATAGGATTTTAAAGTTATATTAATGGTATTAGCAGAACATAAATTATTTTACTGTTTGAATAATAGAGGAATGGTGTTGGCATTTGAAAAGTGAGGTAAGTGATACACATTTAATTTTTAAAATGAAAAATATGTACCAATGTTTTTAAAAAAATAAAGTCAATAATTGGGTATTAGAAATATACAGAGAATATAATTTTTAAATATGGAAATATAATATATTCTAGATATTTTTTATATTAATTTAACTATATTCATTTTTGATTTAACCTCTCATAATATCATTTTTACATTAATGATGGTAAATATTTTCCTTATTTTTAATCTTAATTATGATGAAATTTTATCATACCAAATAATAAAATTTTCATTATTAAAATTCTAAATATAGAAATTAATTTTTAAAAATTCTATTCTCATAATTTTAAAATGATATAATATTAATAAACCCACAAACGTGATTAAGAAGCGAGTTTTAAATGGGAAAATGTTCAAACTTTTTAAAATATAAATATAAATATAAATATAAATATATCTATATTCCATATGAATTTTATTTAAATGACTTAAATTGAAAAAATTTATATATAATTTTACTAATTTTACATTTAATAAATTTCAAAATACAATTAAAATTTCTATCAAATTTTAAAAAAAATTCATTTTAAATTAAAATCTACTATTATTTCGCAATTCTTCAAATATGAAACATTTAAAAATTTTTAAAAATTACCCTTATACAATTTGGAATATATAATATTATGGTAGAATTGAATTTTATCATTTTTTTCTAAAAATGGTAAAAAAATATTACTGTATTTGTGAAATGTGTGAGAAATCTGTTACTTTCAATGAATATAGTTTCTAGAAAACATTTTTCATTAATTTAAATGATTTTCATTTTATTTATAATAAATATATAATAATTATTTTAATATTTTACATATTAATATTCACTTATAATTTATTAATGGAATTGTTAAATGGTATCATATATAACAGTTCATTTAGACTTAGGATTGTCTGTTCTACATGGAATTGCAGATTTTTAATATGATGAAATATGTTTTCTATGTAGTCTTAGATTAGTGTTAGATGTGGAATATTCTATCAAATATAATTTTCTTATTATATAATTTTGTGGTGTTAGTAAAACCACCAAAATATATTATAAAATACCATATAGTTTTTTACTCAATCATTAAATAACCAAATTTATTTATTTTTAAAAACATGAACCACAAAATACTTAATGACTTTATTATGAGGTCATAAAATTTATGAACTGGCATATTATGGTCTGTAAATGTGCAATACACTGATTGATTATATATTCCATTTCATGAAGAATCCTAAAACAAGATCCAGGTGACTAATATTCTATGGAAAATGTAATTTGGTCAAATTAAATAAAATCCTATCACCTTGTCATATGGGATAATGACATATACATTATTAATAAACCATTAATTTAGAAAACAAAATATTAATTAATATAAATCACATATAGAATATATAAAAATCTATCCTAGTTAAACCCATAATGTCACCCATATTTCCCCGTTACATAGCCCAAATTTTAGTCTTGGCCATCGTTGGATGGTGACAAAACCATTGATTCAAAAAACGATACGTGGGAATGTTATCAACCTCAAAAATCATATTATAATATTTAAATAAAGATTATATACTATATTATATCGAAGATAAATCATATATTCAATCAATAAAACCACAATTGTACATGCAACAAACTTGATAAAATGTTCTATATAGAAAAACAAAAGACCCCAAAAAGAAATATAAAGCAACCCATTGGGCCATAAACATGTGACCAAATGTCCCCACCATCCTTGGGAAATGAGATGATACATAATTCTAGAGAGATATCCACAATATGAGAGCCTCCCATTTACCTATATCATGAAAAACCAAATCTACATACACCCTAAGGAAAACAATATGTGATTAAGAATTCTATCTATATACCTCTAATATTTAAATTAATTTTACATCAATGTGTATCCTGTGGTTCTATATATAATATATATTTTTATTAAATTCCACAATGAAAATATTTTTTATTCAAAATCACCCTTTGATTTTATATTCTATGACATTTCATATTGAACAAAATAATAATATGAAATATGTTGTGTCTATGAGGGATATATAGATGAAAAAAATAATTTTGAAGAATTAATATCAATATAAACTAGGTAAGTTTAAATTTCATGTGAATGGGAATGTAATTTATCCAAAAAACACAAAAGAGATAATAAAAATACATAAGCCTACACAACTAAGACAAACATAGACTATATGGTATTAGTGAACTCTAATATCATGTTACCTTAATCCCATAGAAAGGCTAACATTATGAACATATCCAAGTGAAATATATCTATAATAAGATGAAATATCTATATTTTTACCAATAACCCCAATGTAAACCAATTTTTAACCAACTCTCCATTATATTCAAATAATCAATTTAAATTGTAAAATTAATTACGAGGACTACTAGTTAATAAACATTAACAATGGACAACATACCATTTTCATCCAAATTTTTTTCTGTAAAAAAATTTATTGTGATTATAAACCCTTATCTAGTATTGAAAAACCATATCCTTTTCAAAATCATCTTTATGTATTTTTAACAAACAGAACTAGTGAATAAAATCTTGTTTTGGTAGAAAAATGGTTTTAAAAACCAATTAATAATTCAACAAAATATCTAATTTCATTTCAATATTCATAATCGCAATTAAATAATACAAATGACCAAAAAACACTAGTATCTATAAGGTATGAACCACAGTAAATAGATAGTTATCCCATGAATAATGTAAATTTCATTTCCATCGAATCTGGGTAAGGAAAACGAATTGATATAGTCCTCCGGGAATTTGATATACAAATAACATTTTCAATTATAAATCCCAAACCATTGATTTAATAATATAATCCCAATTTGGTTCCAATGGATCATGTTGT
Organism: Viscum album; assembly: GCA_963277665.1. Lineage (NCBI taxonomy): Eukaryota > Viridiplantae > Streptophyta > Magnoliopsida > Santalales > Viscaceae > Viscum > Viscum album. The sequence continues at coordinate 807,688,655 of OY728153.1, forward strand.
AGTGATATCAATGGAATATCATTTGGATATAGTATAAACACAATAAAAAAGATAAATTTACTATGATAAGATCCACTAAATATGATCAAGGATCACCTATGAATCAAAGGGATATACTCTATAACAACATGGAATGTGCCATGGTATTTTATTCAATATATATACATCATTTTTATAGAAAATATATTGATATTAAAATATTGTGTATAATATATTAATGTATATACTTTCACACAAAGTGTTGAATTTACTCTATATGTTGTTAGACTTGCTTAAATATTTTGAATTCTCAATATATTTCCACAGTAGAATGGAGAATAAGATGGTTCAAACAATTAAATTGATATAATATTCTAGTTTTCCATGAAGATCATTGAATGAGTTAAAATATTTATAGAATTGAATAATATGACTCTTAAAATCATCTAAAAATGGAAAAAATAATATCTGTCATATATGAATATCATATCATCTGTTGAATAGAATATTATGAGGGAATCAAAAGAATATTTGGAAATACCATATATGGTGAGGAATGATCCTCAGATCAAGATTATCTTATTGGAATGATATGATTTATATACTGATAATGTGTTCTGCCAATACCAGACTAGAAGAATTTGATATTCGATGAAAATCATAATTCATCATTCTCGATTCATCATGATTGTACAATAATGTGAAGACATTTGAAAGACTATTGTTTGTGGGATTCCTTGAATATAATGAATAAATATTATATATCCTTTTTTTTGAATTCCAAAACATTATGGATTATAGATAGAAATATATAATGGTCTTATAAAAACTATCCATACTAGAATGAACATTAGAAAATATTACTATTTATGTCATTTTTTTAATCCCCAAAACATATAAATGGTATAGGTATATTTGGTTTTTAGTAACGCACCATATTAAATTGGAACATTTTATTTCTATTAATTAATATTTATATCTTCTTTATGTTACCCAGTTATACATTAATGTAGTTGTAAGAATTCATGGAGTACAACATAAATGTGTATCTGTTGAATATCCTATGTTTACCTAATTGTTCATTAGAATGATTTATTAGGATCATCATAATTATTTGAAAATGGGTATTTTTGATCATCATTAGAAATATGTTCATACTGAGAGACACATTCATACCTGTGATGTCATGATTAAAGGGTTATCTATGAATTTAAAAGGTGATCATGACTAACATCATTCTTTGGATGAATTTCCAAACAACAATCCCTTTTACATGACCATTTATATAGAACCTTATGAAGTCCAATAAAGAATAAAATGATGAAATATAATTTTTTAGAAAGAATTTTTACAAAAAATATTATTGTGACATGATATATGATGATGATTTAGTGAAGGATAGATCTATTAAATAACACATAAGGGCATCACATAGTTGATACATTGGTTATGGTTATTATCATTGATAAGATATAGACTTAAAATTAAGAGATAATTAATTCTTATAAACATTTAATTAGAATATTTTTATGAGATTTCAAAAAAATATAATTTATTTCCCAATATATATGGACCCCCTAAATAGATTGATCATATCTGGATGACAGTTTATTGATTGATTCATCCAATAAATTACATAAAATTACACAATGTGTTCCACTTATCTTAATAGATAAATTATATACATGATCATTCATAGGTATAGAACTAAATTGTTAGACCTCTGGAGAAATCTATTATATATGTACAACAACAAGTGAATATTCTAAACCATACGTAAAATCTTCTATGAAACAAAAAATATCATCCCGTAAATATTTTACATCAAAACAACAATGTTTAGAATCAAGTACGGAAACATTATGATGCAATTAGGTATAATAATATTCAATTTCCTTAATAGTATTATAATTTCTTTAAATAGTTTTAATTTTGGTAGAATATAATATCCAAATATTTTATGAATGATTTATCATTATATTGATATTATTTCTCTAATATCATGATTTATACACAAAACCTATTTTAAATGATTTCTACTAGATTATTGAAATATTATTTTGTAAATAATATATCTTTTTCTTCAGTCACCATGTCATAATTATTTATTAATGTGTTTTTTGGATGTTTTTAAAACTTTATATTTTTTTGTTAATATTTAAAATAATGATGTTTTAAAACAATCATTTCATTTAATTAAATCATAAAATTTTAAAAAATATATAATTTGTATTTAGAAAGTTATAATATAATATAAATTTTATTTTAAAAAAATTATTTAAATCTATATCTCCCTGACCAATTTATTAACTTGAACAATGCTACAGGCTACGTGGCACAAGGCCTTAGGTGTCAATCCACAAACGCAAAAGTCTTAAAAATAGTAGAGTTATTGTCGAGAGAAGATATTAGTGAGAATATACCCTTTATCGCTGATAATAATTAAATTTTATAAAAATATATAAAAACTCACTGAAAATAAATACCAAAATACATTGGACAAGTAACCCTCCCAATGAGGAATCAAGGAGATAAAAAAATCAATCATACCACTTTAAGAAAAAAAATCAAAAAATACAATATGAAAAAACATGAAACCAATAAAAGATCATATAATATTATAAAAAAAGTTGGTTCACTAATTAATTATCGTAGAAAATACATATAAATGGTAAAACAATAATATTAATATATGGTCTATAACTCGTTAAAGGGGGTTAAAATAAATTGGTAAGGCTAAACACCTAAAATGAAAACCCAATATATATATTTAATGTATTTAAGCTCAAAATAAATTAATATTATATTTATATCTGTTTAGAGGCATCTTTTCAATAAAATTAATTTTTATTAAATTCATACATTAGGTAATAATAAGAGTTCAGCTCTACTAACATATAAATGGAAACATTATCCTTCTTATATTTATCATTTCATTGAGAATCCAAGATATCCAATACCATACCAAATTCTGCAATAATAGTTCATATACAAAAATGGATTAAGGATAGGTGAATCCTATGACCCTTTATTTAAGAAAAGAAAAGTAAAACATGAGAAAAAAACAAAGTGAAAGGACAATTACAGATCATAGTCGTCAGACCCGTCACCATACCCATAGTATATTTCTTTCTCTAGAGTAGATGATTCCCACTATGAAATATAATAGTGCTTAAAAACCTTGGCATACTTCCTTCTACGATTTAGCTTCTCCAATGAGAGAAATGATGTAGAAGACTGCACAACCCATCCTTCTGTCCTGACAGAAGACCTTCTGTTCGCTGGCTTGTGCATATAAGAGCAATCCCTCCATGGCCTTCTTTGTGGTGGGGCTGTCATCACTTCCACATTATTAGACACCTTTTCATTCCCACCCTAGACTACGTCACTGTATGAAGCCCAGACCATGCCATCATCATTTTCGTTATAACAATCGAGACAATCCCCCCATTTTACAGAAATACACCCTTTACAATAACCATCCTCCACATCCCGTTTCTTCTAAGATTGGATACTAGTGTCAATCATGGAAAGAAACTCTAAATGACCATCATTCTCATGTCCTTCACGTATTCCTTTCATCATAATAGCACCTCCAACAACAACCTCCCTATGAGAACTACCATCTACATTAATTGAAATATCCATAGATTCATTAACATTCTTCTGCCTTTGGAATGATATGGCATCAACACCTGGGCCTGCATTTCTTTGACCCTCTAATGTTTTGTCACCCAAATACACACCTCCATCTAGGTCCAAAGCCAAATTATCCATCACCAAACCAAGAATTCAGTTACTCAGCTCAATGTCGGCCACATGCTTCATAGGTCCTGGCTGAAACCTGGCTGAACAACTCACCCGCACACCACATCCATCAAAAACTGCTTCATAGAACTAAGGGAAATAGTGGAATCCTTCCCTATTGCATCCTCTACAGAAACTGCATTGTTGGTGACACCATCCTACAAGACAGAAACCCCCATCACTGTTTGTAAGAACCCAAACCTTTGTTCAGGCACGTTATTCCTTTTTATGGAGTTTTTTAGAAAAGAGGAGTTTCTAGAAATTTTTGACGTACATGACGGTTACATTATGAGTATATACCATGTACTTCGTTTCTACTCGATGTCGTGTGCTGGTCATGTTAGGTCCACATACACGGCCATGTAGGGATGACATAGAGGCCTCATAATGTAGTGTACAGAAAAGCCTAGTACACGCCATGTACTCCAAAAGTACACATTGTGTACATTTTATCATTAAACGGATTGGGGTTGGGTCTTAACACCAGAACCATCATATCCTCCATCTTCTTCAACCAAGAGTGTTCCGTATGACCATGGATCTTCTCTAAACCCCCTAGACTCCGTTCGTTCTCCGAATCAATCGTCGTCAAATGCGTTGGGACTGCAGTAGTAAACTCTTCCTTCTCTAAGAACATTGTTCTCTAATTCCTCCTCTTTCTCATGTTATCGTGGGTTGAGTGGTTTGGAAATTTTCTTAAATCTACGAAGTTCCATGGAGAATCAAGATTCAAGGTTCAAGTATTTCGGTCTCCTAGAATCCAGGTAAGTGGTTTTTTCCTTTCTATAGAAGTATTTGAGTATTTTGTTCAAATTCCACCAATAACCATGAATAGGGTATTGCATGCTTCATGTGATTAACTTTTTGTTTTCCTTCTTTCTTATATGAATGATTAGAGGTTACTAGTTGTGAATAGGGTAATTTTACTGTGCTTTGGTTGTTTTTCCCAGGATTTTTTCTGCCTGTTTATGACCATTTGGTCTAGTTCTACCTGTTAGGATTTCCCTAGTTCCATTCCTAGTTGTAGGATGGTGTAACTATTGTTATTCCTTGCTGAGATGTTGTAGACTGTTATCCATGTAGTTCATGTGGATCATATTGTACATTACACGATGCAAAACTTACTAACTTTACATAGGTTCATGAGAACCTAGTGTAGTATACCATAGGGAGAATGGACGTAAGGGATTCTCCAGTGTCTTTAATTTACGATGCGAGACCACAGGGGGAATTGATGTTGACTACTTCCTCAAAGTTTCTGTAGTTCCTCAACGTAGGCTACATGGGGAATGATATGTTGAGTGCTTTCCCAGAGCACCTTTAGTACGATATGAGACTATAGGGGGAATTGATGGAGACTGATTCCCTAGAGAGTCTATTCTTTCATTAGCTGAACCAGATGGGTGAGACTGTGTGTTCCTCCCAGAGGGCTGCTATTACTTGTATGTTGAACTATAATGGTTAGGGTGTGTGAAATTCCCAAAGGCTACCTGTTTATTCTTCTTTCTTGAGTGGCTGCTTACTTGTTTTTAAAATAAATATTTGAAACTGTGGAAAGTTTACTGATATGTATTATCCTGTTTATTGCTTACTGTTTATTGTAATTTACCTGCTATATAATCACATACATTTAGGAAAATATCTTCAAGAGGATTACTACTGGGATTTAGTCTCCCACACTGTTTGGGTCATGATTTTTTTCCCAAAAAGATTATGTTGTTGTAGGTATAGATAAGGTCAAGCACCCATCTACTTCAGGTACTTGACTTACTTAGGAGCTAGAGAGCATGAGACCAAGAAATGTCTTGCATCGCTGGGGAGTTATCTGATTAAATTTCTTCTGTACCTTTTTTTCCTAATGTATTCAGCATTGTGACTTGGTAGGCTGCTTTCTTAGACCAACATGTATCATGTTTCATTTCATTTATTGATACAGGTGCTCCAGATGTTTACTATTTAGTCTTGCACTGTTTATTGTTGTTGGATATTTACTTCATCCGCTGTTATATGTGTTCTTACTTTTGTTTTGTACTTTTCCAATGATGGCATAGTTTCCCTACTATCACACCCAAGTCCCTTGCTACTAGTCGACAACCTCTGACATTCGGGGAAATGTGATTGAGGCCATTTGACCAACCGGGTACGGGGCACCTCTGGGTGGCTTCCTGAACAGGGACATTAAAAAGTGGTATTAGAGGATTATTTTCCCTTAACATACTATTTGGAGCCTATAGCCATGGATAGGATGGAACAGGTACTTGGATATAAGCTGTGACCAGGAGTAGTTAACCCGTGTACTGGGTAAAGCCATACTACTGCATTTATTGTAATTTTATTTCTCTATAATTTTAATGTTTATTTGATTTCACCTTGAGTGACTCACAAGATTTGTGGGGTTACTGTTGATATTTTTGAGGTTCTATTTCTATTACAACTCGATGATATGAGGGTATGCCATCTCATACATCATATAGGAAGTTGCTAGAAATCACATGTCATGCATTTTTGTCATTCCATCTAGGATGCATTAGAGATTGAATATTGTTGTGATTGCTGATGTGTAAAATATGAATGATGTTTGGATAGTTGCCTTGATAGAAATACCTACAATTTGATAGGGAATTGTTTGTGGAGAGATTTACTAGATTTAACGAACTTTTTTGATTCCTGAGGTGTTATGGGCCCTCATGAATCAGGACATGGTGGATCATTGACTAGTTTCCCTTGTATATGATATGTAGGAGATGCCAGGATTTGATTCACGGAGAGTATGGGCCCTCACAGATCAGAATTTGGAACCTTCATTCTTGTTTTGTATGTTTTCTGGGCTTTGGAGCAGTTTCTGAGCTACTGCCCAGAAAAACCCAGAATACCCGGCGTGTACTTTAGGAATACAAATCATGTGGGTTTTAAACCATGTCACTAACTGTGTGGGTAGAGGAAAAATGTTGAAAAAAATCCTGTAGGAACACGTCGTGTACTTGTTTAGCATGCCGTGTAGTATGAAATAGATTCCCTGTCTATGTAAAAAACTACACGGGTCATGTTATCTTTTCACATACACACTGTATATGAATTATACACTCTGTGTAGGCTGCTCTAGGTACCAGGTCGTGTCACGAACAACACATTTCAGTGTTACACTTTCTCGTACATGCCATGTCCATCTTGAATACGTCGTGTGGTGTCATCCGTGTGTCATTCTATGTCGCTAACAACACGGGGCATGCAAGTCATGTATAGTACACACTGTGTGGTGGTCATACACGTAGTGTATTCTAGGATTAAAAGGACTATGTGGGTTTGGCGTGAAAGGAGTGTTGGTACGGGGAATAGAGTTCTAGTTCACGTCGTGTGTAGAGAAAACGCACCGCATGGTTTGAGTGTTACACAACCAGTGTGGAATGAGTACACACTGATGTGAATGACTTAATAGAACACACTGTGTAGTATTTATACACGTTGTGTAGTCATGTTTTGTAAAACATGAATGTTTCTTTCTCCTGTTACCCTCTTGTACTCTTGTGTTAAGTCTTTTTAAATCCTGATCTAAGGCGTGCTTTTGACCTTTCAGAGCCATGGCACCGAGACATCCTCCAGTTATTCATCAGTTGCAGGGCAGTGATCAGATTCCAGATATGGATGATTAGGGACCTCTGGAAGATCATCCTATTGTGCCAGATTTGGAACAAGTAGTTATACCAGTTGCAGGTGCTGATGCGCAGTTTAGGGTTATTTTTCTGATGATTATGCATACCTTCTAGGTATCTTTTCCTCCTTCCTCAACTATGGCAGACATGATATGGGTTTTCCAGTGACATCATCCTCACACCTTCTCAGGGGAAGGAGGACCTCAGGCTGTAGAGTCATGTATAGAATCCATGATTTCAATATTCGAGAATCTGGAGACGCCTCCAGAAATGTGAGTCATGTTCGATGCCTAATTCTACGAGACTCTGCCAAAAGTTGGTGTGTCATGATCTCACAGGTGGGTCATCAGTAGATTATGGCATGGGAGGAGTTTCAATGCATCTATTATGACAAATTCTATCTGAAGACCCTGAGGACTGACTGTGCCCAAGGGTTCAAGATCCTAGAGTAGGGTACTCTTTATATCATGGAGTATTCTTCTAATTTCAATGAGATTCAATGATTGACACCCCTATAGAGAAGATATGGGTTGTTCATGGAAAGAACGTTTGAGGATGGTCTCTTATGGGAGATACTCTCATTGGTGAATATCTTCAGTCAGAAATCCATCACTTCAATAATCAACTAGACACTAATTATAGAGTGCAATCTGAGTGATTTAGTAGTTGAGATCTAGGGCTGTTCCGCTTCCATAGTTAGTGCTTCACCAGCTGACTGTTGGAAGCATCGTTTGGAGTATACACAAGGTTATCTAAGGCAGCGTGACACATCTTCAGGTATCTAGGTGGTATGCTACCAGTGTGAATGGGCTAGGCATACAAGGTCATAGTGCCAAAGGGACGCAATGGTGTTCCAATATTGGGGGAAGATGGGTAACCTTCACTAATTCTGTCAGGTTTTCTCACCAGTAGCTAGTGAAAGGGGTTCTTCTATGACTCCTCATTCAGGAGTAGCGCCACCAGTTTCACACCAGTCTGGGAAATGGAGTTATTCTGGCTATTCGGGCCAAGGTGGAGGTCGAGGCCAGGTTGGCTAGTCACCTGTCCTTCTGCAACAGTAGGGTGGATCAGCTCAGAGCGGTCAGGAAGGGTCACCGGTGGGTAGATCTTTTCTCCATTGGGTGAGTGGGATGTCCAGGAGGGTAGAATAGGACACGATCATCATGGTCTAGGAAGAGTTACAGCTCAGATCACTAGTATTTATCTGGATGACCATGGGACTTCACAGTTAGAATATCCTATAGTGGTGTATCATTTTAGATATGACTTTCCAGTGGACATTTCAAGTTTTCCTCCAGAGCGTGAGGTAGACTTCACGTTTGAGCATGTGCTAGGAGCGAAACCCGTTTCCATTCCTCCTTATAGGATGGCTACACCTGAGTTTCAAGAGCTCAAGAAGCAGTTGGAGGAGTTGTAGGCAAAGGTTAACATCTGACCCAGTAGTTCTCCTTGGGTTTCGCTTGTCCTATTTACGATGAAGGTAGACAACACCCTAAGGCTTTGTGTAGATTATCGAAAGCTGAACCAGTTGACGGTCAGGAACCGATATCCCTTTCCTAGGATTGATGTCCTATTTGATCATCATCAAGGAGCTTGGGTGTTATCAATGATCGATTTGAGGTTTGGTTATCATGTGATGCGTGTTAGGCCATCTGATATACCTTATACAGCATTCCTAGGTAGGTATATTTTATACGAGTATATGGTTATTCCATTCGGTCTCACGAAATCACCTATAGTTTTCATGGAACTGATGAACCGAGTGATCCACCCATGCATAGACACTTTCATGGTGGTCATCCTGGACAATATATTGGTGTACTCTCACACACTACACGACTATTCTACCCATCATGAGATCATTTTGAGTACACTATGAGAGAATCAGTTATATGATAAGCTCTCAAAGTGCCACTTTTGGATGGATCACATTCACTTATTTAGTCATGTTATCTCAGAGAAAAGAGTATCAGTAGACTTAGAGAAAGTGAGAGAAGATTTTTTTCTGGTTGTATCCGAAGAACGTTTTTGAGGTGTGGAGTTTTCCAGGGCAAGACAGATACTATAGACGCTTCATACAAGACTTTTCAAGCATAGCAGCACCGCTGACGGGTCATACCATAAAGGGTGTGAAGTTATTATGGTCAGATTCTTATGAGTTAGCCTTTCAGGAGCTGAATGAGAGGTTGGCGTCAACACCGATACTATTCTTTCCAGATTCGGGCAAGATCTACACTGTTTACTATAATGATTTAGGTATCAGGCTAGGAGATGTGTTTATGCAGGGAGATGGAGTCATCGTGTACGGGTCCCGGTAGTTGTGGACACCCAAGAAAAACTTCCCGATGCACAATATGGAGTTGGCGGTTGTTGTTCATGTCATATATTGTTGGAGATTCAAAATTCATTGGGTAAACATGTACTTTTGAGTATAGCATACCATCCTGATACTGATGGCCAATCTGAGCGTATGATTCAGGTGCTTGAGGATATGCTATGATCTTTCATTTTAGACTTTGGAGGTTCTTGGGAGAAGCATATAGCTATTTTGGAGTTTTCCTACAATAATTGTTTTCCAACAACTATTCAGATGGAACTTTATGAGGATTTCTACGGTAGGCCATGACGTTCACACTTATGTTGGATGGAGGCAAGAGAGGCAGCTTTGTTGGGACCTCATCTTTTTCAGGAGACCACTGAGCAGAGAGAGTTGATTCAGAAGAGGATGGCTACTGCACAGTCTAATCAGAAGTCTTATGCTGATCAACGGAGATAACCACTGGAGTTTAAGGTTGGGGATCAGGTTTTCTTGGGTTTCTCACTGAGGTTTGGACACAAGAGAATTAATAGATAAGGTAAGCGTTCACCGAGGTACGTCATCCCATTTGATATGTTGGAGAGAGTTGGTCCGGTTTCCAATTGGTTTTAGTTACCTCATAGGAATCATGCTATGCACTATGTTCTCCATGTTTCTCAGCTCTGACGTTACTTTTCAGACTCGTCTCATGTATTACTACCTGAGTAGGTTGAGCTCAATGCAGATGCATCATTTTAGGAGCATCCTATCTTGATATTCTATTGTAGTAAAATGGTTCTCTATGGCAGATATGTTCCTATGGTATGGGTGCTATGGCTGCGCGGGCAACTACATGATGAGACTTGGGAGAGAAAAGCCGATGTACGATCGCAGTGGCCGATGCTGTTTGGGGTTTCTTCTTCTATGCCACGCTAGGTAAATTCAGGGATTAATTTTTTTAGGTGGGATTTTTTAAGAACCCAGACCATCTTTTCAGGTATGTTTTTCATTTTTCTATAGTTTTTGAGAAAATAGGAGTTTTCAGAAATCATTGAAGTACACGTTGTTTACTTTATGAGTACAGGTCGTGTACTTCGTTGCTGCTCAAGGCCGTGTGTTGGTCGTGTCATTTCCACACACATAGTAATGTAGGGGTGACATGGAGACTGCCTAAAGAGAAGTATGGAAAATCCTATTACACGCCATGTACTCCAAAAGTACACGCAGTGTACTTTATATTTTTCATTAAATGGACTGGGGTTGCATATTAACCTTAGAACCGTCTTCCACTCTAGATTCCTTGACCGAGGGTGTTTCATATGACCGCAGATCATATCCAAGACCCCGATCCTCTATACATTCTTTGAATCATCCGTCATCAATTGCATAGGGACCACAGTGGTTAGATCATCCTTCTCCTAGAGCTTCGTTTTCCAATTCCTCCTCATTCTCATGTTATCGTGGGTTGAGTGTTTTGGACGTTTTCTTAGATCTACTACCTTTCAAGGAGAATCAATCTTCATGGTTCAAGTATATTGATCTCCTTACATCCAGGTAGGTTGTTTTTCTCTTTTTATAGAAGTATTTGAGTATTTTGTGCAAATTCAATCGATACCCTTAAACATGGTACTATGTGTTTTCTGTTCTGCCCTTGTTGTTTGCCTTCATGATTATATGCTTGAGTAAAGGTTACTGGTTGTGAATAGGGTTATTTTACTATTCTTGGATGTTTTTCCCATGCTTTGTTCTGCCTGTTTATGACTGTTTGGTCTAGCTCTTCCTGTTAGGATTTTCCAGTTCTATGCACAGTTGTAGGATAGTGTTACTATTGTTCTTCAATGTTGAGATGTGGTAGACTACAAGCCATGTATTTATTGAATGTCTCTTTGTCCGTTACACGATGCGATACTTGCAGACATTACACAGGGCCATGAGAACCTAGTGTAATAGACCATGGGGAGAATAGACGTTAGAGATTCTCCAGAGTGTCTATAATTTACGATGCGAGACTATAGGGGGAATTTACATTGAGTGCTTCCTCAGAGTTTCTGTAGTTCCTCGACATGGGCCACAGTGGGAATGATACATTGAGTAATTCCCCAAAGCACCTTTAGTACGATACGAGACTATAAGGGAAATTGATGGAGAGTGATTCACTAGAGATTCTATTATTTCTATAGATGAACCAGAGGGTTGATAATGTGTGTGCCTCCCAGAGGGTTTCTAGTACTTGTATGTTGAACAATAATGGTTAGGCTGTGAGAACTACCCAGAGGTTACCTATTTGTTCTTCTTGCATGAGTGGCTGATTACTTGTTGGTAAAATAAATACTAGAAACTGTGGATAGTTTACTGTTGTGTATTATCCTGTTTACTGCTTATTGTTTATTGTACTTTACCTACAATATACTCACTGAATTTCAGGCACGGATCTTTGGGTGGTTGCGTACTGGGATTTCGGCTCACACCATGTTTGGGTCATGATTTTAGGCTGAAAAAGAATATGTTATTGCAGGTATAGATAAGGTAAGCCACCCTTCTAATTTAGGTACCTAACTTGCTGAGGAACTGGAGAGCATAGGACCAAGCTATGGCTTGAGATACTTAAGAGATATCTAATTAATTTCCTTTCATACCTTGTATTCATACTGTATTCATTATTGTGACTTGTTTGGCTACATTCCTAGACCTACATGTATCATGCATAATTTCATTTATAGTTACGGTTTCTCCAGTTGATTATTTTTTAGTCTTCCACAGTTTATTACTCTTGGGAATTTACTACTTCCACTGTTATATGAGTTTTTACATCGGTTGTGTACTATGACAATGAGGGCATAGTTTCCCCACTATCGCATCCAAGGCCCTTGATGCTAGTTGAGGCCTCTGGAATATGGGAAAATATGCTTGAGGCCATGTGACCAACAGGGTACAGGGTGCATCTGGGTGGCTTCCAAAAATGGGATGTTACACTGTTGGAATGTCCTCATGAACCAGATTTCAAGAACGATTGCAGCCCAATGTTCCACCGTCACAAATAGGGCTCATGTTCGTAGCCTCCAGATCACCCTCCACAGTGTCCAAATTCTCCTCCGAGGAAGGTTCCGACTGTAGATGGAATTCACCTTCCACCACATACTGGGAAATTAATCCAAGAGTACCCTTCAATCTAACAAATACTTCCATCATTGATGGGTTCAAAGGAGCCTTCATCATATTTAATAAACCATCAAGGCCCAACACATCAGCAAGAAGAGTCTTCCTCATCTCCCTCTCCGCATTTCAATTTGGCTACAATTCATCCAAATTAACTACTGTGCAAGAAGTGTCCAGTTTTTTTTCTTACCCAGATGATCCTACAGGTCTGATACACACAGTAAGTTACACAAGTATACTCTTATCCCCATCCACACGACCATCATTCGCAACCAACTGAGCCATCCTCACATCATCACGCACCAACCATTCATCTCCACTTTTCCTTTCCATCACTTGTGAGTTAACACTCCGGCCTCCACTGTGACAAACAACCTCCATATGCCCAAACAATCTACACATAACATAGAATTAAATCCATGAATTGAAGACAACCTCTTGCATCCATCGAAACACATTTTCATCATTAATCCAAAGAAAACACACATGAGGACTCACAACGTCGAACTCATAACCTATCCGCGGACAAATCAGATGACACATAGATTTAGTTATTTGATCAGAACAAAGACATTGTCCAATCATATTTCCAATCATACAGATAATAGAAGCATCTTGAAAAGAAAGATGGTGGTAGGGGAGACTTACCCATGTTGTTATTGACGAAGGATCATGCATCATATGAAATTCAAAAATATATTGGAAATAATAAAAGGAGGAATGACAACACCTTCTAGGAGCTCTTGAGAAGGCGATAATAATATCCTCCTCTAATCCAAAACGAACCATAATATGTCTCCGATCAAGTAACCTGACAACCGCACGCTCCTACATGTCCCTATATTTTGAGATGACCTGAGAAAATGCTTCCACCGAAGGTTTTTCAGGGAGAAAAAAAGTGACTAAGGTATACTTGGACAGATCAACAACATGGTTTAACTCTGTCGGGAACAAAGATAAATGGGGCGCCTCTCGGAAGAGAACCATAATTTTAGATTATTTTTTACACCACATTACATGGATAGTTGTAAAAGTGAAACTAATGAATATATATAAAATTTATTAATCAATAATTTTTCTACAACTATAATATCATATATACCATCTTATATTACAATTTTTGTTAAAATAATAATGTTTCTTATATGTACATGTGGACTATCACCGCCACAAACTAATGTGATCTGTCACCCATTTATGATTTTAATGGACGATAATAATGATAAATTTAGTGAATATATATGATATATATTATAATATATTTATTTTATTAACAAGTTATTATTATTTTTTACTATTCAATTCAATATTTAAAAAAATATAAAAAATAATCATACGTATGTATAACCTATTAACTACATGAATAGTTTAATTTATTTTTCCTTATCTATATTATATTGGTTAATTTAAATATATATAAAAAATATATATCACTTTTAAATAATTACTAAAATTATACATTTGATCTAACCATAGTAAAATTTCAAGAACTAAAACCACCAGACTCATATTCTCATGAAAAATGAAATTCTTAATACCCATAAATGAGAATTTAAATATTAGATTACTAATAAATATGTGATTAAATGTTACAAGTTGATCATATATAATATTATATGTTATAACATGACTATATCATAGATTAATAGTAAATTAAATTTTATTATACCAAATGTGTAATCTAATTTAAATAAAGACAAACATTGGGTAAGGGATATTATCTAAATATTCACTCCATTAGTAGATAGTTGTTATTATTGAACTGTTAATTTTTTTATTTAAGTACATAAAAATTTATATATTTAAAATTAATATATAATAGAAATGATTATTTATTTTTCAATAATAGTATATTCAGTATTGTTTTTTCTATTTAATAGTTACCAAAAATAGAATTTTTTTTCCAATATCATTCTGGGGAATAAAATTATTTTCATTAAATTATTAATATAATAGATAAATTATAAAAATAGTATATTTTAGTATCCTCTAGATATTAGTAAATTTTACATATTTATTCTTACTTTTCAACAACATGGAATGTTAATCATGAATACAAATATTTAATATTAAATTTGATCTTATTTCTCTTATTGATTGTGTATATTTCACTTCCATGTTCATATATTAAAAAATAGTGTTTTATAAAGTCATATTAATTTAATGTAATTATATATTAAAGATATTTATTATTATTTATTATGTTTTTTTATTATTATAATTGAATATTTTTAATTATTTTTAATTTTTTAGTGAAATAATTATTCTTTAAACAATACGTATTTTATTGACAGTGGACTATAATTCACAATATTATATTTCGAATAATATTTTAGGATTATGGTTTTAGTTAATAATTTCATAACACTTACATAAGAACAATATTTTACAAAGTGAACATTGTTTATTAGTATAATTTGGTTTAATTATAAATGAATTAAATTTTTTTATTAGTATTTATCAAAAATTGTCTTCACATCTACTAGATTTTTTTATTCATTTCCCATAATTAAAAAAGTGTGAAAAAATTTTAAAGAAGTATTATTGTATTAAAAATATGTATACGAGATGTATATATAAAATAATTTACTCAAGTGAAAAAATTAAGTCCTATAAAAAAACATTTCTGTAAAAAATTATCATTTTATAAGAAATGACCACATTTTTTATTTTCAAATGATAATTATCTAACCTTTATATGTGAAATAATTTATTTGAAAATTAAATTACATTCATTGAAAATTCATGTAGTTCCCTGAGACACTGTCATCCTAAAATCATTAAAAACAGTTGTAAAACGAATAACCATATATCGAGCTAATAATATAATTATTTGGAGAACACAATAATTATCCAATGAATTGGATCAAAAACTTGATGCACCCATTTTATAATCTACATTAGTCTCACTCATAAGCAATAATGGGGATTAACCCGTCATAAACAATTTTTAATAACCATGAGATGAATAAAACCCTTCAAACCCCCTTTTGACACCATTTTAAAAATATTTCAGTATAAAAGTACCCATTCTTCTTAAAACACCATTTTTAGTACCTAAATACAAATAAAATGAAAAGATGGTATCTCTCGGAAAAAACATGAAATCTTTTTGAAGAATCCAAACATCAAATAATAATTATTGTTGAGGGAAAATTCATTATCATAATATATGTTAAAAATATATTTTTCATTATTTTTATAACAAAATTAAAACATCCAATAAAAATATTTTTTTTGGAAAACCATTGAATTAATGTCAATGATAATAATTTTTGAAAATATAAAACCTAAAAAAATAATGAAGAAAAATATTTCTTTAAATGTAGATGTGAAAAAAATTAAAGAATATTTCCAATTATTTAGATTTTATGTTGATGGTAAATTATACTGATGTCATATATACAAAAATTTATATTTTTTTAATTTTGTAAAAATATTTTAAATTGGAATTTTAAATGTGGGAATTTTTAATAAATCGCCTTACCATGTGTCAAAATTGTATCTTACATACTTTATATTCCTGAATAGAAAAATTATTTTAATTTTATAGTTTCATAAAAAAATTTATCATTTTTATTATTAATTAATTTCATATAAATCTATGTTATATTCAATTAATAAATTAACTAAATTTACTTCGGTTGTATAAATGATATTCAGATCATATATTAGAAATGCCCAGTGTAGGATAATAATGGTCAAAGTCTTCATTATTAAATCATATCCTGAAAAATTTTCATTATATGATTATAATTTTATAAATCCATTATATTTTTAAATACAACCATTAAATATGATTATGAGAAGTTTACTACATAAAAATCATTGAGATGTTAGGTCATATAATGGCATCAGTAACATTTCAATTCTTTAAACATCATTAATGAAAGAGGGGAAGGGTTTTTCCATTAAATAATTATGATTATATAATAAATTAAATTTTAAATATATATATTATTTAAATTATATGGTGATGAAAAAAAATATATCACTTCTTAGAGGTCCTCCTCCACACATTCAAAGGAATAATTGAATAATTTTTCAGTGATTATTTTGGTAATAAGTTAAGTATATATTAAATAATAATAATTATTAAAATTTAATCAAAATTTGGTATATAAAATATTTAAATCAATATAATATATCAATGGAATATCTTGATTGATAATTAATTATATCAGTTCATGTGTTGGTAATCAGTCGTATATATGAACAATGGATTTCATTCCCATTTTATCGATGAGTTTATGGATATAAGATACAATATTAAAATAATAAAATTAACATATTTAAATTATAATTTTTTTAATATTTTATTATTGTTTATTAAAATGTTAAATTTGTCAAATATGTAAAATAGAAATTATTAATTAAAAATGACACCACTTCTTCGAACAACCTCCTTTAATTTCCATATTTGGACCAGTATGAATAGAGTTATACCTAAAAAAGTCTCGTATAATTATCATAGGGGTTATATAATTTAATTAGGGGGGTTATTGTATTGATAAAAATTTATTTTTAGGATTGATGACATGACAATATAGTGTTCCCTTTTATAAGAGTTATAAGAAATGAAATTCCACTAAATATTAAATGTATATAAATTAATTGTCAATTAAAAATTGTTATATAATAAATTAATTAAAATATTGGATGAGTATCGGTATAAATCAACTATAAACTAATTTTTTTACTTGGTTTGGTCACATTTTGACCCTTATCAATTGTTTTTAACACCTTATTAACAATTATCACTCTTGTTTCGATACAAATATTTTTTCCCGTTAAGGGTAAAAATAGATACCATAAATAAAAACAGTGCCATAAAATTAAATATTTTTGAAATTTTATATCAAATTCTAATAATGTGGATGAATTTTATATTTAAAAAAATGCATATCATTTAATAAAATTTTATTTCTTATAAAATATCATTAATATATATTTTTAGAATAACTCATTACTTTTATTTTAATAATATCAAAAAACTTGGATTTTTTTTTAAAAGTATTCTCGTACATACCTGAAGTGTTATTGTAGTCAATAAATTTCTTGTATAACACTAATTATCTAATATTATATAATTTTTAATATTTTTCATTTCTATTGACTACTTGGTTTATTATTTGAAGAATTAATACATTAGTGTTGTGAACACATTAATAGAAATAATTTATTTTCCATAAAAAAAATTAATTACCACTATGAACATAAATCTATGATATTTAAAATTAATGTTTAGAATATAACAAACCATATGGTAAAACCTATTCTATAAAATTATTGTTATGAAAAAATGTGTAATATTTTTTATATCTCCATTATATTAAGTATTATAATGTAGTTAATCACACTTAAATTTAAACAAAAGGACATATAACTAAATATTTTATGATTATGGACAAAATGGACTGATATTATAAAAATAATTAAATTGTTATGGTCATTTTTAATCATTATCATTATATTTCTATAATTAATAACCTAATTTATCCTATATGATCATAAAAAACATGATTAAGGATTTTATTCTTATTGGAAAATCAATAATAGAGACTAATATTCCAAATTTGCAAAAAAATCCAAATTTAAAATCCATTCATTAAAATTAAAGAAAACATAAACTTCATAATTTAACACGAAATCAAATATGAAAAACATGATGAAAAAATGATTTCCAGGAATAATTCCCTACTAAAATATAAAATGTTATAGTACAAAAAATCTTATATAATTTTTTTAAATTTATTTTCAATAGAAACTAATAAAATTTTTAAAGTAATAAAAATAATTATTTTTCTTTTAAAATTTATATTTATAACATACTTCTTTCAATAAAAATCAATATTTTTTAGTAGTTATTGAAAAATAAATATTTTCTTAAAATTAAAAAAAACTAATCCTATGATACTTTTGAATTGATGAATTAAAAAATTAATTTTTTTTTTAAAATTAAATTTAATTAATATCATAAATATATTTCTAATATTTACTATTAAAAATTATAAAAACTGATTTTTGAAGAGAATATTTTTTATTAATAAAATTACTTTAGTATGAATGGAGATATTATTTAAAAATGATAAATAATACGTTTAAAATTTTTAAGACCATTATATATATTTCATAATGTTATGAAATACTGTTCATTTTAACATATATTATGGCTAGTTTATAATGATCACATTTAAATAATAATAAATAAATGTTTTATTGACATATGCGTGGTGAATCTTGTACACTATCCCACATAGTCTATATTTTTAGAAAATATCATGATGTCTAATTTACCCCCATATAAGTAATTTAATCCTTGAAATTTTAATTCAATCTATATACCTTGTATTTGGCTTCTCAAAAAACCATTTTGGATAACCCACATTATAAAAGGGTCAATAAATCATTATCATCAAATGAGAGAATGTGACGTGTGAAGGCCAGATGAAATTACACTTTATAGGATTCAATGTTGGGGAATATTAATGGGAATAATAAACTACATTTGGAAGGAAATATAGCATTCATAGTATATTAGAGGGTTATAGATATAAGAGAGAAGATAATGATAACGATCATAACAACATAAATCTTTTAAAGGTTAAAAGTTTTTTGATTTCTTGGCAATAAAAGTAAACATTTTTTTAACAAAATTACATTTAATTTATTTGAGAAACTATTGTAATTCATAAATAAAAAATATAATTTAATATTACATTATAAATATTATATTTTGATCCATTAACAAAATCTCACCACAATCTCATATTTGTTTTCAAAATGATGAGTAATGAAAAACAATTATTCATTTCTGGACAACTAGAATCAACATCTATGATAAACATTTCACAAATGAATAGAAATGGATCCCTATACAATTTAATTATTAACCAAAAACATTGTTTTCATAAGAAATATATTTTTACCAACATAATAAAAATCATATGATTAAAATCCTCTTTCATCTCCAAAAATTTACGGTAATATTAAAATTTATACATATATAATTAATATGAATATTTATCCTTATAATTACTAATAATTATAACATAATAAGATTGAAAAAATATATAATTTATATAAAAGCGTACTCTTCATAAGTAAATTTAACATTTATCATCCCAAATAACATCAACCACTCTTATGGTATCCCACAAAAATTTTAATTACTCAAATAAAAAAATATATATAATATTATAGATATTTATATAAATAAAATGAATCACCAAAAGCTGAAATAAAATCATTTGTAACGAAAAATGAAAATTCAGTCTTCATTTAACAATTTAAATCCTCTAGTAATATGTTTACCTTAATCCAAAAATGCTCTAAATATTATATTGAAATTATTTTGAAATAACATTAGACATTGAAACTCTAAATAAATTTCTCTTCCCATATTTATCTATAAGATAAAATATTATTTCTGAAAATGAACATATCCTATGTATTTAATGAATTATAAATAATTATAAAAAAATTCATACACTTAAGCATATCACATAGGTCAGTGGTAGATAATGCACTCTTGTCGCTCATCTGTTGAGGGTCAAGCCTCACTAGGATTTAAAATGTGACGGGTTATCACATGTCCAATGTGTTGTCCTTAATAAAAAAATATAAACATTATAACAATTCTATAAATGTGATAGAAATCCATAAATGTAACCCTGATATATTAATTAACAATAAAATTTGATGTCCTCAGATGTTGTCTTGAAATATTACCTTTGAATCCAAATAAACAAAAAAATTAAATCATAATAAAATTTAATATAAACACTAAAGGTTATCAATATCATTGAGAATATCAAAATTAAATAAATACATTATTCGTAAATATTTATAATTTTTAAATTATAATCATAAGGGTCCCATATAACTTAAAAATCATAAAAACTAAATAAAATTATCTTAATGTACTTTCGTCATCAAATGTGTATTAATTATTTTAAAAATATGAACATACATAAGCCAACCATTTCTTCATTACTAAAGAATATGAAGACATTAATCATTAAATAATGTTTATATTCCATTTTCCATGCTTTTCAAACAGATTCCTTAATACATCATTCCTACAAAAAAAAATAAGAATCATGCCCCATAATTCAATAATGTAAATTTTCAAACCAATATATATCCTTTACATTCATATTTCATTTTTTCCTTATACCAAAATAAAATTACATTAATTATTTCTAACTTATTATTTATATATTCATATAGATCCAATTCATGAGCCCTCAAAATTGGACATCGATTTAGATGATGAACATTCTCCCCACATTTAAAACAATCCATTAACACCTTAGGAAAAACAACATTACACATAATGGACTTAACTGAACTATTACATTTACCTAGGAATCTTATTACATAATCCCCTTAATTTATATAAAACAAGAATCTTAATAATACTTTATGACATTTTCTTAGTGGTTGTTTTCACATTATTAAAACATTGTTCATCAGATATATTTAACTATATGATCATGATCCCTAGAACCATTATAAGATTGCATTTCCCTTGTATTTTATAATTTTGGAAACATTCTTATCATCAAGATGATAATCATAACTAGTTATTTCTAGTTAAGAATAACCACAATATTTCTCACTAAATCTATCATTCTATTTTGTTCCACATTCATAAAATAATCACATTTTCCATCAAACCACTTTTTTTACTCTAGATCATTCTAGGTTCAAATGTATAGAAAAACCTATATAATTTTTGTAATAATATCTTTAGAATAATAAAAAAACATCACATGATGATAATAAACATTATGATATATAAATTTACGTTATCTCAAATACATTTGAATTAACCAAAAATAATATGATTTTCTCTAACATTCTACCCATTATGATCATAAAGACAAGTAAAATATACTCACATATTATCTATACCACTAATGTTTTTAAACCCTTCTCCAATAAAAAATGTATGATCTCGTTCATAATAATTACATATAATAGTTATGTAAGACTAAAATTTGTATTTTTATATTCTACAAGGTATTTTAGGTCAGTAGTTTTAAATAATTAAGTCATTATTCTTTTAAAAAATATCATATTTTGATATCTGATAACAAATTATCAGTATCCAATTTCCTGTAATAACAAATTTTTAAAAGAAAATATAATTTATTTTCATTAATATAATATTAAATCAACTTGAATTTTTCCATTTATCTTATCATCCATAAATCAATAGCATAATTTTTAAAAACATGGGATGGTCAAAAAATCCTAAGTATGGTAAATAATGAAAATAAATATCTTTTTTTGATAACCTGATAACCTATGAAAATTTATCTATTATAAAAAATATTTTTTAACAGGAAAAGAATAATTTTTATTTTAAATTTTTTATCTTACTTATTTAAATCGAAGTATTTCCTTTAAAACTCCTTATAATTCATAGTAATTTCATTTATCGAACATCAAAAACCAAACCCAGTATCTTGGAAACCCTATAATAGAGAAAGTATTAATATAGAATGAATAGTTTTTCTAATCCCCACTAGTTGGTGACTAACACCTAGCATCATACAATCTGAATGTGGGAATGAAATTTTCACTTAAAATGTGGGTGTAAATGAAGAAAGATAATATAAATAAAATATTAATCTCCACAAATATTAATTTACAAAAATTCAACAAGCAAAACATAAGCCCCCAGTTTTAAAACCAAATTACTAAAATTTAGGAAATCATCCCAAGTCCCTAATGAAAAAAGTCACCAAATAAAAGGCTCAACCACTGGATCCCCTTCCAATATATCTTTAACCCTTACTCAATCCAAGAAGGATATATTCAAAAAACCAAATGAAGGAACCCGTTGGGTGTGAGCTAAAAAATCATAGGAGGGTATCATAGTGTATTCCATAATAAATAAAATATTATATTAACCAAAGAAATACAATAAATTTTAAAATAAATAGTTTTTTCACATTAATGAACGTTAAAAAAATAAATCTATACAGTTTTAATGATGGAAAATACTTTAAGAAAATGATTTACATGTAATGGAATATTTCTAAAAAAATTAATGGAATAAATTGAACATTTTATATAAAAATATTTATATAAATTGAGATGTAATGTAAAATAAATTACGAATATGTAAATACAATTATATATCAAATATAAATATTTATGAAACATATTCATCATAAAAATAATTATTAATGTTCAATGTTATAGGGCTCTAGAATCTTTAAATGATCATAACAATATGTGTGCACTCAGTTCCTTAAGACACTAATCAAATATGACATGTCACTATCGCCTAAGGGAAATGACCTAATGCATTATCATTTTAAAATGTTACATAAACATAATGTCTTTCCAAATAACTCACAGTCGACATTTATCATGCATGATTCCTTACACAATAATTTATGGGAATTTTATTTTAATATATTTTATAAAACATCTAATTCTCATCCCATTATTTCAAATTGATTTCTTTTATTTAAAACTAAAAGAGTCTTAACCCAAAATTTTCCTTTTTAATAAGACTATCCCACTAGGTTTCTATCAATAAAATTTAATATATTTTCCAAAGATAAAAACTTCAACCCATTCAATTTAAATAATTAATATCTACAATTATATTAAACCCATTACCATATTTTTTCCACAAACCAACAATCAATAGAATTGGGGGGTGGCTCCAAACTTCTTTCCAATTCCATTTAAATCCTCCTAATTAATTGGAACTGAGTTTTAACCAATACCAATGTAAATATATTTTAAAAAAATTAATTAAAAAAAATAAAAAAACCATCAAATTTTACGATTTATCAACATTTCCAAGTGGTATAAAGTCAGCTACATTTTTTCTAAAACACACAGCTGATAACGAAAGCTGATAATAAGAATAATTGTATAGATGACAATGATACTCATTGTAAGAAACCAGTTCTTATTCTTGAGGTTTGAGTTTCTAATAATCTATTTTACTTAAGTGTTTTGGGGAAAACAAGGAAAATGGGCAAGTCACAAATTTTGTGGGCACATGCCGTGTACTTTTCAACACACCGTGTACTTTGGCTGTGTGGAATGAGTACACAGGGTGTGTATCCATGCTGGCGATGAAAGGTGTAAAAACCCACTACACGTAGTGTAGTGGGTATTTACACGCTGTGTAGTTAGTCATCATGCAAATAGTAAGGCGGTGGGAGCTGAGCGATAGTACATGATGTGTAATCATGAATACATGTCATGTACTCATGTTGAAAGATGAACAATGACGTGGTGGAAAGAAGTTGCCGACGTAATAGTTAAAAAATGAATAGTACATGCCGTTTAGTTTGTTTTTTCATGTAAAATGGGTAGTAGCCTCCTCTGTTCATAGAAAAAGCTTAGAATCATAGGAAAGATTATGAGAGATGGCTGAACCTTTGAGGACCTTCGGACCGCACATTGGGAACCCATTTTCTGAACCGTCGATCTCCTTGGAACCGTATGGGTGATTACTTCCTCCTCCTTGTGTAGTTCTTGCTAATTCTTTCTCTAGAGAAGTTATTTAGTTCTAAACGTGATTTTGTTTTTCCCAGATCTACATCGTTCTTCGGCATTTCTGGAAGTGTCATTCACGTATACCAATCAAGGGAAATCGAGGTAGGTGGTCTGGTGTTTAAATTCCAACTGCTGTGTGTTTTCTGTACTCTTGTGCTATGAACCCATGTTCGGGCTGTCATATAGCTAATTACATGGATGTTTAAATTCCTAGAATTGTATAGGTTATTTATTGTAATAGTAAAACTGCTTTTTTGGGGTCACTGCTTGGATGCAGGACCACCCCAGGGGTGCATTCCTCGGTTTAGCCGTTTGGCCAGGATACCCAAGGGTATTCCATTGTAATAATGATTATTGAATTTCCTTGAGAGGAATTGTACATAAATTATTAGTTTATATGTTAGGCATGACCCGATTACTTGGCTAGCCTGAGGGTAGGGTTGTGATTAGCATGTGGGCAGTGTTGTGATTAGCCTTTGGACAGTGCACTGTTCATCATGACGGAAACTTCTTTGGTGCATGTGGGCAGTAGATTCTTTTCCAATGGAGGACACTTCATACGCCTAAGGGAAATATATGTTATGCATGTGGGCAATTACCTGCGGGTTTCGATTTTGATAAACTGAGGGTAAGGGTTTGCGTGTCTGAGGACACTGACAATTTACTTAGAAAATTCACTTTGATGATTTCCTTATATACAATGATTAAATGAATTTTCAAAAGGCAATATAACTGGTAAAGATAGTTACTTTTTAGTACTGCTTAGTTGTTGTATTTTACTACTACACACACTGTTTCACATTTACACTGATAGTTGGGCACATTCCTTTAGTGTATACCTATAGGGATTTATTTCTCACACCCTGTTTGGGTAATGCCTTTAGACCAAACAGACTATATTGCTGCAGGTGTGGATAAGGGAAAGGGTCCCTATGCAGGTACATGATTGTTGCAGAGGAGTAGGTGAGCATTAGACTGAGCTAAGGCTTGCGATGCTGCTGAGTTCTACTTTCACTATTTTGTTTTGTTTTACTGTACCTTGTACATTGAGCTGTATTTTATTGTACTGTATTGTTGTGTAACATGTTCTGGCTGTTTTCGTAGAACTAGAGACATGTTGCATCATTATCTATACAAAATTTGGTTATCTTTTACTACAGTTGTTCATTATAAATTTGTAACACCTCGATATTTTATAAAAAATATTATTTTAATTTAATTAATGTCTTGTGTTGTATGCTACACCAAGATTACCTTGTTCCATACGCAACACTGTATTAGCTTGCAGTATACGCAACACTATTCTTGGATCATGTTACACACAATTTTGATAATAGTTATTCTATGCAAAATTGAGTATATATATATATATATTCAATGTATAAATGAAAAAATGGTTGGATTCTATTATAATGAAACAACAATGGAGTCTTGCACTATATGCAACCTGACTTGTCTTGCATTACACGCAATCGTGACCTTCTTCGATAGCGTGTGTTGTACGCAATACCGGGTTTTACTAAACAACAATATGTTATTATTATGAACTAGCCGTTATGAATATTATTAACTATATTTTTAATTTTATAACATTATTATTCATCTTACACATTTTCTAGAGCATGGTATATGAACAAAATAAATTTTTCAGGTAAAATCAGTATTTTTAAAAAAATGCAGTTTTGCCGCCTTTTGATGGCGCACCTACTTTAAATCTAGTTTTTGACATGTTTATAAGATCAATTTTACAAAATAAAATTATTCTTTGGAATCAGGATATAAAATCTTACCTTGGATAAAATTTTCATATTATCCTGATAACTTTCATATTTTAATGAATAGTAAAAACATGCTATATTTTAATTAAAAACAACATTTTTCATCATAATAACTTATGTGGATAAATTATAATATTGAATGGTTTTAAAGTATAAATAGAATATGTTTTTACCATTTAATATAATGTATGTCATTAGCATTGATTTTACAATGAATTCATATGTTAAATCAATTCAATCTTTTAAATGTTTTAAACAAAAACCCGTTTTCATTCGACAATGGGATTAATTTAAATTTAATTTCTGAAACATTTGTATATTGAATTTAGAAAAATGGGTTCCATATTTGAAATCATTGGGTCTAAATTATGTTAATAGGCTACTTTTTATTTTAGGAAATTATGAATAGTAACTACGGTAAATTTGTTTTACCATAGTTAAAGGTAAATCAGGTAATTAAGGATAAATATAATATTATAAAATTACCCTAACACATTCCAAATTACTATTAGAAGACTAAACGTCGACCCATATCACCTATGGGTTAGATTAGATTCATTTTTGGACTTTTTACCATGAAAATAATTTAATTATTATTAAAATCAAAGAAAGTGACAACATGTCCCTCTCTTAAATATTATAAGTATAATAATTTTAATTTAGTGATAAACATCATAAAACTTCAAACATGAATAGTCTTCGGAATTATAATAAAATTATCTATATCATGATAATTTATTTATATTTTTTAGGTATTAAATAATTTTCATTAATGGGGATATATTAATGATGCAGAAATTATTTATTAAGTGAAAAATCAGTAATATAGTTTTTATTGAAATAATAATACCCATTAAAAGTCCCACAAACCTACCCAAACCATATTTTTAGTGTATAAATACACCATAATCATAAAATTACCTAATATATAACCGTTTGGAGTCTTATAAAAGTGATTATGAAACTTATATTATATTATTTTAAATGATGCCAAAGATGTCACCTTCATAATTTAATAAATATAACAATTTAACTATTGTAATTTTAAGATGATAAATTCGAGTAAAATTATTATTGAGAAAGTTAAAAGATTTATCTTCATCTTAGGATTTTATTTTTAATTTTTACGCAACAAATAAGTATATTAAATAATTATACCAAAATGTTGTAGTAATTATTTTATTAAGAGATAAACCAAATAAATGGTTTTAAAAATAATAAAATAAATATTATATAGAATATTTAATGTGATCCAATAATTTTATAGATACATATGGCCTTTATGAATCTATTAAAGCTTTTATTTCGAACATATCTTATATATATATTTTCTTCAAATAAATGAATATTGTAAAAAATGACACTATTGTTATTTTATAAAAATAACATATTATTAAATTGTTTAAAAATCACAAAAACATTTAAAAATTATAAATTTAAATTTATATGGTCTATAATTTTATAAATTAACCAATTATTTAAAATTCATAACAAATAAGTAATTATTTGTTATAATTTAAAAGTTAGAATTTTATTACCACAAATAAACTTAAATAGATTAAATAAGGATAAATCAAAATGATTAGGATTAAAATAAGATCCAAAAATGTCTAAATTTGATTGGATGATGATATTACAACCCTATCTCATCTAATATTCAAATATGAGTCATTTTTGGAGGTTTTTAAGTGGGGTTTGATTTATTATAAATTAATATTTTTAAGAATTCCAAAGGTTCCCCTCTCCTCCCTTATAAAAGGGCACCTCCTAAATCTCTTCCACACACCAATGTGAGCATTCATGCTCGTCCAAACCCTGCCAAATTCTCTTCTCCACTTCCCTAGAAACATCCTACAGGTCCTGGTCTTCTTCAAAGACCAATTTTAGTACCCTAAGAGGAGGACACAAAGAGGCGCTTTAAAGAAGAGGTAATGTCCGTTACCGATTCTTTCAACTTTATTTCTTCTTCCACATCTTCTTCTTAGGTTGTTTCATTATGAAGTAATAACATCAGTATCACTCATATACTGATATGTTATTATAAGTATGAAACAACCCCATTTCACCATCTATCCATCCTACGGAAAATGAAATCACCGCGCGTGCGTACGTACGAAATACCGTCTCCACGCCTTAGTGTAATCTATTTTCCACCACCACCTTAAATGTATGGGTATAATGGTGAATGTAATGAATATATATGATTATTGTAAATTGATATTGATTATTTAATATTATACATACAGTTTAATAAAATTCCACGATCATGGGAATGATATCATCGCTCGTGCGTACGTACAGAATACCGTCTCCACGACGCGATGAGATTCACTCTCCATGATAACCATTCAAGAATGTTTATAATGTATATATAATAAGTAATCATGAAATATATGAAATAATAATTCTACTGGACTTATGTATATATATATATATTTCATCTACTTAATTCCATTCAATTCAATAAGGAAATGAAAACAACGTTCATGAGTACGTACGACCTACCGTCTCCATGAACAGTGTATTTATTTCCATTTATTGATCCATTATGTATATGTATATTATGAATATATATTATATATAAATCATGTTTTAAATTCTGGATTTAAGTAATAATGAACTATGTAATCATATGAATAATTACAAGTTAAAACATGAACGACAAATGAGACGATTTTACCCAAAACGCTCTTTAACAAGGAATTTACAAAAGAAAGGGTAATATAAAGTCATAAGTGAACCATATATGATATCATAACAATAAATATGATTCTGTAATAAGTCAATGATATTATATAAATCATTATACAGGAGGTTTGGATATGTACAAAGCATATCAGACCTAAGGTAAGGGATAATTTATCACTCTCATTTTTATCCGAGATTGTTTATTCGTAAGTATTTACTGGGGTTATCTTTTTCATCCAAGACCATGTTTTCTAAAAAGGGTTTCATGTATGTTTTATGTCCTTTTTACCCATTTTTGACTTTTACTACATCGTATGTAAGGAATATTTCTTTTTTTTACGTTACGAGCTACTTTTTGACCTTTCCGACAAAAGGATGAGAAAAATATTATTTTTAACTTATACGATGTGAATGGATTTTTACGGTTTCATAACGCCTAATTTTCATAAATATTCCTCTACATGATTTCAGGATTATTTAAAAAAACCCTTTTCTTTTAAAATTACATGCCATTTTTTGAAAAGAAAATGATTTTGAAGAAGAAAGGATATTTTCCTCAAGAATTCATTTCAAGTGTTTTATCAAAACCATTTTCCATCTAAGATGAAATTATTTCAAATGTGTATGTTTCAAGTATAATGTATTTATGATTTACATGCTTGAAATTTTCTTATGATGAAATATCCATTTATTTTATATGGATTATGTGATGACGATATGATGTTTATGAAACCCATTTTATTCTTTGGGTTATGATGAATGTTTTAAGTTTATGTTGTGGCACAAGTAAGAATGATTTAATTATGAGATGGGTGGGACCTATATCTACCTCCAATGCATTAGGTAATGATTTATATCTCATGCGATATAAATGGCTAGAATGGCATGTTAAACCAGCTCAGTAATACAAGACTTGAATGAGGAGTGAACTCGATTCAGAAAGGGACTTTGTCCACTAAGATGGTCTTGGAAGCAATGCCTTGGCTAATATGGAAATAATATCATGTGATTAATGGTTTCCACAAGTACATGTTTTATTTACATGCTATTTTATCATTGTTAATGTTTATTTATGATATATTCCTTTACTTACTTCCAAGATTCCTGTCTTTTCTCATGATTTTGATGTTTAGATTTTATGTTCAAGTTTTTGCATTAAAATGTTTATGGATTGTTTTATGTTCTATATGTTTACCATTAATGGGAATTTGAGCTCACCCCTTTTATGTTTTATTTTCCCCAGGATATAAGGAAAGGTTTTAGGTAAGAAAAAAAGGGAAGATATTTATTGGGAGATGTTGAAGATCATTTACCACGATTAGAATATTTTATTCTCAGTTTCTAAAGACACTAAACAATTACGGTCCTTCTGTGTCTGTTTTTCTTGTGTATTAAGTATTTTTCAAAAGTAATGTAGTGTACTTGTACATCAAGATTCGGGTCTCTACAAAGCATATCAGACCTAATGTATGGAATAATTTATCAATCTCATTTTTATCCGAGACTGTTTATTCGTAAGTATTTACTGGGTTTATCTTTATCATCCAAGCCCATGTTTTCTAAAAATGGTTTCATGTATGTTTTATGTCCTTTTTATCCATTTTTGACTTTTAATACATGGTATGTAAGGAATATTTCTTTTTTTTTACGTTACAAGGTACTTTTTGACCTTTTCGACAAAAGTACGAGAAAAATGTTATTTTTAACTTATACTACGTGAATGGATTTATACGGTTTCAAAATGCCTAATTTTCATAAATCTTCCTCTACATGTTTTCAGGATTATTTTCAACAAACCCTTTTCTTTTAAAATTTCATGCCATTTTTTGAAAATAAAATGATTTTGAAGAAGAAAGGATATTTTCTTCAAGAATTCATTTCAAGTGTTTTATCAAAACCATTTTACATCTAAGATGAAATTATTTCAAATGTTAATGTTTCAAGTATAATGTCTCTATGATTTACATTCTTTCAATTTTATTATGATGAAATATCAATTTATTATATATGGATTATGTGATGATGATATGATATTTATGAAACCCATTTTATTCTTTGGGTTATGATGAATGTTTTATGTTTATGTCGTGGCACAAGTAAGAATGATTTCATTATGAGATGGGTGGGACCTATATCTCCCTCAAATGAATTGGGTAATGATTTATATCTTATGAGATAGACATGGCTGGAACAACAAGTTAAACCGGTTCAGTAATACAGGACTGGAATGAGGAGTGAACTCGATTCAGAAAAAGAATTTTTCCACTAAGATGGCCTTGGCAGTAATGCCTTGGCTAATATGGAAATCATATCATGTGCTTAATGTTTGCCACAATTACATGTGTTATTTCTATGCTATTTTATCATTATTAATGTTTCTTTATGATATATGCCTTACATACTTCCAAGATTCATGACTTTGCTCAAGATTTTGCTGTTTAGATTTTATGTTCAAGTTTTTACATTCAAATGTTTATGGATTGTTTTATGTTCTATATGTTTACCCTTACTGGGCATTTGAGCTCACCACTTTTATGTTTTATTTTCCCCAGGATATAAAAAAAGGTTTTAGGTAAGGATAAAAGGGAATATCTTTATTGGGAGATGTTGAAGATCTTTCACCATGATTAGAATATTTTATTCTGAGTTTCCAAAGACACTAAACTATTACAGTCCTTCTATGTCTTTTTTTCTTATGTATAAAGTATTCTCCAAAAGTAATGTAATGTCCATGTATCTCAAGCTTCGGGTCACTAAAAAATGTGTATGGTTTATTGTTTCCATTGTTGTTGTATGCTATTAATATTTTGCACTGCGCTACACATTGACAAATGAGGGCACAGTTTCCCCACTATCAGTCCTGGGCCCTCGCTGCTAGTCGGCGGCCTCTAGCATTTGGGGAAATGATTTTGAGGTCATGTGACCAACCGGGTCCGGGGCACCCATTATGTATCTTTTAGAACCGAGACGTTACAAAGTGGTATCAGAGCGGTTTATTATCTTTGACTTACTGTTTGGAGCTATAGTCATATATAGGACAAAAAAAGTAGTTGGTAATAAGTTTTTCCTAGGATTATCTAACCCGTGTATATGGAGAAGCAAGTCTACCTCAAGTGTTGCAATTTTAATGATTTTTCAAATTTTATGGTTGATTTGATTTTCACAGTTGGGTGACACATCTGTGATTGTGCTGTTTATATTTAATCCATGGGTTCTATTTGGTTGTAACCCTATGAGATGAGGGTATTCCATCTCATGCATCATTTAAGAACATGATAGAAATCACATGCCATGCATTGTTCCATGCCATGTAGGTGCATTAGAAATTGCATGTTTTTTTATAGTTGTTATGCTAGAAAAGTATGCTGTTGAGATTGCTGCTTTGATAAATACATACAATGTGAATGGGTAATTTTTGTGTGATCGTATTGATATTATGGACCCGAAACTTTGGATTCTGGGGAGTTTGGGCCCCCCAATTACCAGAATTTGGTTGATCACAGACTTGTAAATTGTGTATAACATATATAAGATGCCAATCTTCGATTTGCGGGGAGTATGGCCCCTTAAGGGTCTGAATTTGGAAGTTAGGTATTGTTTTCGGTATTTTCAGGGTTCTTGAGTAGTATCTGAGGCTTACATTCTAGAAAACCCAGTATACATGTTGTGTAGTTCTATGGACACACACTGTTTGTTCTTCTATTCGGGATAAAATGACGTCTTTTTAAGTACACACTGTGTATCCTCAATACACGCCTTGTCGTCTCTTCCCGTGTCATAGACCGTGTGGGCTGGGACACGGGGTAGGGAATGTATTGATAAAAAATTTTATGTACCGGAAGTACATGTTGTATAGGGTTTACCTAGAGTCTATCCATGTAACATACAACAAGGATGGAGGAGACCTTAAGTCATACACCCCGTGTCCATTTTCAAACACATCGTGTAGTCTGACCTTGAGAACCGGTCATGTAGCCAACAAACACGGGTCAATGTTACCTCTTCTTGAACATGCCATGTACCTATGGGACACACATTTTCATCCTTGACAGTGGGAGGTCGTGTGGACTCAGTCATGTGGCTGGGGAAATGGAGTGGTGTATACACCACGTGCAGGTGTAACACTCTATGTGGTGTCAGCCGAGTAGTCGGCTGTGTCACGAACGACACAGGGAGTTGGAAAAATTAAACCATACATGCCGGGTAGATGAAATACACGCTGTGTAATCTTGTTAAAAGGGATCCGTGTGGCTAAGCCATGTAGAAGGACCTGGGAAGGGGTGGAAAAGTCAGGTACATGCCTTGTTGTTAATAGTACACATCGTGTAGTCTTGTTCTGAAAATCTTGAAATTCTTACTTCCTCTTGTTCCCCTTTTTGGTCCCCTCATTTTCCCATCTTTGATAAAAATAAATCTAAGGCATGTTTTTGACCTTGTAGAGTCATGCCGCTGAGACGACCACACTTTGTTCTCAAAGATAAAGAAAACGAATATACTACAGAGATGGTAGCCCATATGCTACCAGTGGATCCTCTAGCAGATCTAGATGTGGCACCGACCGTTATACCGGACACAGGTACGGATGTACAACTCTGTGAATGCTTCATGTAGATAATGTATACCTTTCAAGTAGCATAGCCGACTTCCACATCTATGGAAGATGTGACTCATATCTTCCAGCAACAGCATCCGCCTATGTTTTCAAGGGATGGAAGACCACAGGCTGAGGAGTCTTGGTTGGGGTCTATGCAGACTATTTTTGAGAACCAAGAGGCCCCTTGAGGGCGGAGGGTCAAGCTCGCGACTTATACGCTGTGTGATTCTGCCAAGAGTTGGTGGGATGTAACCACTCAGTCTGATCATCACAAAGACATGGTGTGTGAAGATTTTCAAACAGATTTCTATGACTTCATCTTCACAAAGATGATGAGGGAAGATAGAGCTCGATATTTCATGAATCTGTAGCAGGGAGTGATGTCGGTAATGGATTATTCTGCTCGCTTCACTGAGATTCGCCATTTTTCTCCCATTCTGGTGGGTGAGGAGACGTTGAGGGCTATATTCTTTGAGGATGGTCTTCGATATGACATGTGAGCACTGGTGTATGTGTTCAGGTTGCCTACTGTGCATATTATTTTGAACCAAGTGCTGATTACAGAGAGGAAACTTTAGGAGGCTAGTGGTGTGGGACAAGGCAGTTCGACACACGTTTTAGGTAATATTTTTACCTGGAAGAGGAAGAGATAGATGGATGTCTCTCACGGTGGGATTACCAGCCAGAAGAATGTTTCAGGTGGTCATGTCATGTGATACCAGTGTGGTAAAGAGGGGCACAAGAGACCGAAGTGTCCATGTGACCCAGTGGATTGCTGAGATTGTGGCATGATGGGTCATCTGTAGTGCTTTTGTAGGGAATTTCCACCAACGGCTAGTGATAGGGGTTCTGTATAGACTCTGCAAATGAGAGAAGGAACAAAAGCTTCTTACTAGTCAGGAAACTGGTATATGTATGGGTGTGCAAGCCGATATGGTGGTTGTGGTCGAGGTACCCAGACACCAGGATCTCAGAGACAGCAGGGCGGGACTACTTTGGGTAGCCAGGCTGTGTTATAGGGCCGTGGCACTAGGCAGGCATATGCAGTGCAACAAACCCAAAATGAGCTGGATCTTGGACCATCTCCTGTCATAGGTAAAATTCTAGTATCTTCTGTTTTATCTTCAATATTTTTCAATATGGGTGCTACACATAAATTTATATCTATACCCATTATGAAGAGCCTTGGGCTCGGTGTTTCCTCTTATTTTGATGTTATGATGCTAGACACTCTGTTGGGGACTAGAACGACTGGTGTGCGTCTGTGAAGGGAGTTCCCCCAAGTGGTTTGTGGGTGTCTCTTTCTATGGGACTCTATGTCTTAGAGATGACGATCTACAATTTCATTGTCAGGATAGACTGGTTGGTTCCCTTTTGAGCCTTTGTAGAATGCTATCATCGTAGGGTGTGTTTCACGTCACCAGAGGGTGGAGAGTTTCTATAAAAGGGTGAGTGGGATGTTTAGGTGAGTAGGGATGGGCCAGAGCCTCATGGGGGAGGTGGAGTCACAAACCAGATTGAGAGTTTACATCTAAATGACCAGGGAACATGTCAGAAGGATTTACCTCTAGTGGTTGATCGTTTCAGGGATGTCATCCCAGACAACTTTTCAGGTCTACCTCCAGTGCGAGCGGTGGATTTTTATATCAAGATTGTGCTAGGAACGACATTGGTATCCATTACCCCTTATAGGATGGACACACCTACGTTAAAGGATGTCAAGAATAGTTAAAGGAGTTACAGTCAATGGGTATCATCTGACCCAACAATTCTCCTTGGGGTTCGTCGGTCCTTTTTGTGATGAAGGCGGGCGGTAACCACAGATTCTGTGTGGACTATCGGAAGTTGAACCAGTTGATGGTCAAGGACTGATATCCCTGACCAAGGATCCATGATCTTTTTAATCAACTTCGTAGAGCATGAGTGTTTTAGAATATTGAATTGATGTCAATATATCATCAGTTACGTGTTAGACCATTTGACACACCGCTTTGATCCTTTTGGAGGAGATATGGTCTATATAAGTACTTGGTGATGCCATTCGGACTCACAAACAAACCAACAGTTTTCATGGCTCTGATGAATCAGGTGTTCCATCTGTATCTAGATTCATTTGTGGTAGTGTACTTGGACCACATCTTGGTGTACTCTCACACTCGACACGACGATGCCACCCATCTTGAGATCGTATTGAGTACACTTAGAGACCATCACCTATATTTTATGCTCTCAAAGTGCCACTTTTGGATGGACCTGATTCACTTCCTGGGACATATCATTTCAGAGGAAAGAGTTTTAGTAGACCCATAAAAGGTGAGATAAGTAGTTTCCTTGGAGCATCCTTATAATGTGTTTGAGATACGAAGTTTCTTAGGGATGTATGGTTACTATAGATGCTTCCTCTAGGACTTCTATGGATTAGTAGCACCATTGATGGGTTTGACTAAGAAGGGTGTGAAGTTTGTTTGGACAGAATCTTATGAGACAACCTTTCACGAGTTAAAGGGGAAGTTGACATCAACACCAATCCTGATACTCACAGAGTAAGGGAATAGCTATACAGTTTACTATGATTCATCATGTATTGGTGATAGAGCTATATTGATGTAGGGTGATTGATTTGTTGCGTACGGCTCTTGACAGTTGAGGCCACATGAGATAAATTACCTGACACATGACCTCAATTTGGCTACAGTTGTTCATGCGTTCGATGTTGAGACATTATCTCTTGGAAGAGAATTTTTTGGTTTTCACCGACCAAAAAAGTCTCATATATATCTTTACTCCGTGTGAATTGAATCTGAAACGGTGCAGGTTGGTTGAATATGTTCAGTCCTTTGATTTTGAGCTTGCCTATACACCAGGTAATGGTAATGCAGTTGATGATGCAAGGAGCAAGAAGAATTAGATACAGGTAGTTTATGAGGCCAGTGGTGAATGGAAGCTTATGGCTTTGTTCTCTAAGATGCATTTGGAGGTGCGTGACAGTCAGGGGAAAACCTATCTTTCATCTTTAGATGTGACTTATACCCTCCTAGATAGAGTGAGGATGAGACAACTATCTGATTCAGAAGGCCTTGTTCTACGAGAGTCGGTGGAAAATGAAGACCCTCCTTCTGGTTGGACGATATGAAATGAAGAGGTACTTCATATCCATGGATGAGTGTGGGTTCCAAGGGATATATGCAAGGAGTTGATGTGGGTGTTTCATGATTCATCATGGGAAGTTCATCCCAGAGTTACCAAGATGTACCGTGACTTGAGACGTTTGTATTGGTGGCTAGGTATGAAGAAGGAGATATCTGGTTTTGTTACGAGTTGTTCCACCTGTTAGAAGGTGAAGACAGATCATCAAAGGCCAGCCTGACTGTAACATCAATTACACATTCCGGAGTGGAAATGGGATGATGTCACAATGGACTTCATGAATGGGTTTTTGAGGTCACCTCGAGGTAATGATGGCGTATGAGTAGTTGTGGACCGACTCACGGAGGTAGCTCAATTTTTGCTGATTAAGGAGACCTTTGGAGTTGACGAGATTAGATATATGTATATCCGAGATATCGTATGACTTCATGGGGTCTATCTTTTTATCATTTCAGATTGGGACACATGTTTTATGTCTCATTTCTGGAAGAGTTTTCAGAGGGCTCTGGGTACACAGGTGCCTCTAAGCATATCTTACCACCCTCAGACCGATGGTCAGTCAGAGCGTATGA
The DNA here is from genome assembly GCA_963277665.1 of Viscum album. Lineage (NCBI taxonomy): Eukaryota > Viridiplantae > Streptophyta > Magnoliopsida > Santalales > Viscaceae > Viscum > Viscum album. The sequence goes on from OY728153.1 coordinate 807,725,860, forward strand.
TACACTATCTAGAGGACATGTTGTGTGCTTGCGTCCAAGACTCTAGGGGCTCTTAGGAGAAGAATATAACCCTAGTCGAGTTTTCTTGTAAAAATAGTTTTCATGAAACTTTTTATATGGCACCATACGAGGCATTATATGGTAGGCCATGCGAATCACCATTGTGAAAGATGGAGGTAGGGGAGGCAGCTTTATTGGGACCACATATCGTGCTGGATACTTCTGAGCAGGTCCAGTTGGTTATGAAGCGGATGGCTACCGTATAGTCTCATTAGAAATCTTATGCTGATTTCCGCAGACGACCCTTTGTGTTTGTGGTAGGGGATCAGGTTTTCATGTGTGTTTCAACGAGGCTGGGACACATGTGGATGAGGAGACATGCCAAACGTTCACCGAGGTATATGGGGCCATTTGATAATTTGGAGAGATTCGGGCCAGTTTCCTATCACTTGCAGTTACCGCAATGTTATAGGGCCATGCCCGACATCTTCCATGTATCTCAGTTGCACCGTTATCATTCAGAATCTTATAACATATTTCAGCCCAAGGAGGTTAAGCTACAAGTCAATTCATCCTTTGAGGATCATATGATTCGTATCATGGATATGAGCACGAAGGTTTTATAAGGATGGTTAGTTCCTCTCGTATGGGGGCTATGGAAACATGGACGAGTGAATGAAGAAACCTGGGAGAGGGAGACCAACATACCTTCCTAGTGGCCAGAGTTGTTCTTAGCTTTTTCTGCACCACCCTTGGATGGGAAACTCAGAGACGAATTTATTTAAGGGGGAAGTTTGTAAGAACCTGGTTCTTATTCTTGATGTAAAGGTTTCTTAATTTCTATTTTCCTTATGTTTTTTTTAGAAAAATAAGGAAAATGGGAAAAGTCAAAAAATTTATGGGTACACGCCATGTACTTTTCAACACGCCGTGTACTTTGGACTTGTGGGATGAGTACACAGGGTGTGTAGACTTGTTGGTGATGAAAGGTGTAAAAACTGACTACACATCGTGTAGTGGGTATTGACACGCCTTGTAGTCAGTCGTCTGGAAAATAGTAAGGTGGCAGGAGCTGAGTGATAGTACACACTGTGTAATCATGAATACAAGACGTGTACACATGTCAACAGATGATCAATGCCGCTGTGGAAAGAAGCCACTGAAGAAACAGTTAAAAAAATGAATTTTACATGCCGTGTAGTTTGTTTTTCGCTTAAAATGGACATTATCCTCCTCTATTCACAAAGGAAGCCTCGAATTGGATTAGAGCTAGGTAGAGACGGCCGAACCTTTTAGGACCTCCCAACTGCACACCGGGAAGCCATTTTCTGCACCATCGATCTCTTTGGACTGCACGAGTGAGTTATTCATATTCCTTGCATAGTTATTTCCAATTATTCCTCTAAGGGAATTTATTTACTTTGTAATTTGTTTTGTTTTTCGCATATCTACGTTTTTGTTGGGTGTTTCAGGAAGCGTCGTTCACGAATACCGATTAGGGGAGATCCGGGTAGGTGGTATGGTGTTTAAATTCCAACTACAATGTGTTTTGTGTATCGTTGTGCTACGAACCCTTGTTCACTATGTTGTATGGATGAGTCCACGGCTGTTTAATTACATATAATTTTATAGGCAATTTATTATAATTGTAATGCTACTGTTTGGGATCACTGCTTGGATCCCGGACCACCCTGGTGGTGTATTCCTCGGTTTATCCATTTGGCCAGGATACCCGATGGTATGCCATTGTAATAATGATTTTTGAATTTCCTTGAGATGAATTGTACATATATTTCTTGTTTATAAGTTGGGAATAGCCCAGTTACTTGTTTAACATGAGGTCAGTGTTGTGATTATCCTGTGGGCTGTTCTTTGTTCAGCCTGAGGGAAACTTCTTCCGTGCATGTGGGCAGTAGATTCTATGCATGTGGGTGAAACTTCGTACACCTGAGGGAAATATCTGTTATGCCTTAGGGCAATTACATACAGGATTCAATTCTGATTACAAGAGGTTAAGGGTTTTCATGTCTGAGGACACTGACTATTTATTTATCAAATTCACAGTGGTGATTTCGTAACATTTAATGATTAAATGAATATTAAAAAGGAAATATAACTATTAAAGTTAGTTACTTTTGAGTACTGCTTAGTTGTTTCATTTTACTACTGCACACACTATTTCACATTTAAACTGACAGTTGGGGACTTGCCTTTGGTGGGTGCCTACTGAGATTTATTTCTCACACCCTGTTTCGGTCATGCCTTCTGCCCAAATAGACTATGTTCCTGCAGGTCTGGATAAGGTCAAGGGTCCCTATACAGGTACTTGATTGTTGTAGAGGAGTAGGAGAGCATGGGACTGATCTTAGGCTTGTGATGATGATGAGTTCCTATTGCACTATTTTGTTTTGTTTTACAGGACCTTGTACTTTGAGCGGTATTGTATTGTACTGTATTACTGTGTAACATGTTCTGGCTATTTTCATAGAACTAGGTACATGTTTCATCATTATCTATATAATTGTTGGTTATCTTTTACTGCAGTTGTTCATGTTTAATGTGTATAGTTTATTTCATTCACTATTGTTGTATGTTAGTTAACTTTTCTGTTACACTATAATTTGAAAAATGAGGTCATAGTTTCTCCACTATCAGACCTGGACCCTCACTACTAGTCGGCATCCTCTGGCGTTTGGAGAAATGTGCTTGAGGCCATCTGACCAAACGGGTCTGAGGCACCCATTGAGTAGCATTTGGAACTGGGATGTTACACTCATCATAGAAATGAGATCCAACAATGTGGAGAATATATCTACCAATTTCAATATTATCTATTAAACCCATAGGATGAGAAAGAGATAATGACTAAGAAGAATGGGAGAATGTTTACGCAAAAATTTACACTGCATGTGAAACAATGAACCAATGCTAATTTAAATGATATCTAAGGGTTAGATAGCCATAAGATCACCTAATATAAGATTTAGGTTAAGAGAAACGAATCTAGAGAGGATGAAAGATAAATGGTTTGGCTGGGATCCCTACATATACCTATCACATGGGATATTACAACACATGTAATCCATTTTCATGCCTTGAAATTGAAAATATCCATAACCATTAAAAAACATGTCATATAGACCTAAAATCATAAATTTAATTAACTCATGATATTAAAATTATATTCATATTATGTGATCATGCATTGAAAAAAACATTATAATGTTATTCTCCCAGTATCCAATACACATTGAGTAACGTTGTCACACTAATTGAAAACCTCTCGAATTATAAAAAAAATATGTTTAATAAGAGATTCATGAAAATGTCTGACTACATAGGTATCCTCCAAATTCATTCCGAACTATTCCGAGTCAACGTTAATGAAAAAAAATGAGAATTTTAATGATCGTATTGTAATATTGAAAACAAGGTGATTCAACCTCCCCAAAAATAATATAAATTTCCCCAGAATGCCAATGAAGATGTATCAATGAAAAAAATATGAGGCCACCTTTCTGTTACTAGAGCCTCACATTCCCACATAACATGATTATTAGAACCATGATTCCTTAAAATATGAACCAAACATACCAATATCTTATGAATTACCTTTTCCTTAAAATGGAAAATCCTAATTGGCCTCTATATAAAATAAAATTCATTTTCAATCTCATGATCTCTTTATCTCAAAACACAAGATGTATCAGAGGTATACATTCTTATCTTCGATACATGGAGAAATTTATGTATTAATTTCATATGAGAAGGAAGTTCTTAATGGTATAAAACAATCCCATCAAACTCAAAAACCATTAAAGGACCCACACAATGAAGAGAAACCACCACTTTCCTCCATTCTTTCATTTACCCATCAATAGTCAATCATTCATGAACAAATGGTCACCAATTTAATCATCCAAATGTCTATAACAATTATTAACACATGAAATATACTAACTTCAGTCCTCTAACATTCAATAATGATCATATTGAATCCTCGAAGTCATATATTTCACAATGATTGGTCCAATCAAGGAATATTCTCCCATGTTTTATAAATACAACATAGATTAACAAGGATGGATATATATGTCCTCAAAAGGAACAATTCTGATATGATGATTAGTAACTACTATTATAAAAAATCTCAACCAATTCTAAATGATAATACCAATTCCAACTGATTTCAATGGTACAAATGTGAAAAATATCTTCAAGATTATATATAGTTCACTCTTTCTGGATATATGTCAATGAATGGTATATAGTGCTCGAATGGACTTGAGATCCCAGTTCCTCTTGATGGTCCTTCCAAAACGAATAAGTGAACTGGGGATCTATATCTAAATATATATGCAAAAGAACATTATTTCAATGGAATATATATTTCAGAATGAAATTTTTTAAATACTAAAAAATGATTGAATGATTTTGGGAATGAAGTGAGATGATTTTTTCATCCTATCAATCACATCCCATATTGAATTATTCTTTCTCTATGTATGAGAAAACCCAACTACAATGTCCATATAGATTTCATCCCACTATCATGTATGTATTGTATGTTTTTTATACTGACCCATACATTAAATTTCTATAGATTACATAAAATTTTAAATAATATTAGATAAAAATATATAAAAATCAAACTAGGACCATACAAGGTTTATGATTTTAGAAATTGGGAGACATAAAATACTAGTTCATTAGACATCTAAATTTTCTCTAGCTTATTTCCTCAAATCCAAAACCCATTCTTACATATCATAAAATACACTACATTACAACATAATGAATTAAAATATAATAAAAAGATAGATTATTTTATAATTAATGGAAAACAAGTTATATTTCAAACATATCATATTCATAATTTATAAGAACAAATAATTTGAAAATCTTATCATTCATATGAATGAATATGATATCATTTAATGGGATAACTCCTAAATGTTCATAATGAATCAATGAACACTTTACCAACAGGCATAACATAATTCATGTAATTTGTGGAATACTTATAAGAATAAAAAATTATTTCATGTTATTCAGGGTACTCTTTCAAATACATCATAGCGGGATGTCCATTACTAAATAATGACTACTTCCCATTCCAGCCTTGTATTACTGAACTAAGATGATTTATCAATCCATGCCCGTCTATATCGTGATATATAAATAATTACCTATTGAGTAGTATATAGATATATGTTCCACCCATAACATATTGAAATCATTGTCAGGTGCTCCACACAAACCTAAATAATTCCTCATTGCATAACCCAAAAAAAGTGGGTTTCTTAAACATCCTTCCATCATATCATAATCTATATCAAAATTTATTTAATATATAATATTATATTATAAAGATAATCAGTAATATGTAAAATAGAGATAGTTTACATGAGACATACCCTATTATTAAATCCCACTTATATGGAAAGTAATTTTGTTAGAACATTTGAAATTAATTATAGAGTAAAAAATTCATTCCCATTTAAACACATTATCTTTACTCGAAATTCTACACAATTTTAAAGAAAATAATTAATTTGAGAATAACATTAAAATATAGTAATGAAAAATTCATAGAAATATGTTGTTAGGAAATATTAAAAACATATCATGCATTATAAGTTAAATGAATACTTTTTTCACTTAATTTTTTTTGATAAGTCCAAAATCACCACATATTAAAAAATTACAAAAGATTCCATCCATATCATTTAATAAAGATTAAAAAATGGGTAAAATTGAAATTTAAAAATTATATAAGAATATGTATAATAATAAATATTTTGGAAACATGCATGTGGATGATAAATACAATCTAATAAATATTTATGTATTAACAATCATAGATAATAATGAGACTGTGATGTTATCTCTTACATTAGATATGGTATCCTTATTATGTATCCAAAACTTTTATATAATGATTTAAATAATAGAATTTAATTATTCTGTAATCATGGTAATGTTTATGATAACATATATGTTCATATTATTCTTTTATTCTTAATAAGATTTCATTAATAATCATTATTCATGAATAAACAACTTCGTTTTTCTAATAAATGATTTGTTAAATAAGTTATGATTTTTTATTATAGGTTATATTTATATAATTTACATAATGATATTAATATAATATATACCACATTTATTCTTTCTAAACATTTATTAAATAATTCTTTAAAATATATCATTAAGAATGAATCACATCACATTTGCGATACGATTGGTCATACGCACAGAAGTGTGATGATATCATTTCATTAAATAAGAAATGAAATTGAAGTGGAAGGAATTTATATTTTTTTAGAATAATTATATTGTTATAATAATCATGTTAGTTATTTTTCCCATCACTTTACCCATCCATGTATACTAGTGGTGAAAAAATGATTACACCTTAGCTTGGAGATGGTATGTTGTATGTATGCATGTGTGGTCATTTAATTTTTCAGAAGATGGATAAGAAGGTAGAATAATATTTTTTTGTAACCATAATAAACTCTAATTATATATTTTATTGTTTATTTGTTATAATATGATGGAAACAATAAAGGAAGTGGAAATAGAAATGGATATTATCATGAGATGGTTGGTAAAGGATATTACCTCTTATTCGGCGAGCTCCACTAGATCACCTCTTAATGGAACATAATTTGGCATTTTGAGATGAACTATGCATTTATAATGTGAATAAGTAATTTTTTATGGGAAATGGATGGTTATTGACTAACATGAAGGAAAAAATAAATATTAATAACTTAGGTAAGAGGTTCCCTTCTATAGTTTAGGATGGCAGCACCATTGGAATTTCATAAAATTTTAAATTATAATAAACTAAAACCACATAAAAATAAATATAAAATATCGTAGATTCGAAAATGAGATGAGATAGTGTTGAAATATATTTATCCATTATTTTTTAAACATGTTTTCAGGTCCATTTAATCCTTATCATTTTTATTTAAAACATAGTAATTCTATGTATTTGTAACTTAGGTAACAAATATTTCAATTCTAAAGCTGTCAAATACTTATATATTTGATATATATGAACATAAATGAATACATTAGAAAAATTTAAACAATTTAATAATTATTATATATATATTTTAAAAAATTATTTTCAAATAATTTAATAATGCTTTATTTAGATAAACAATACATATTGTCAATTTTAATTCTATACAATTTATTATTATTATAAATATAATGATAAAAAATTAACATTGAAAAATATGTAATATTATATTAATAAGAGGTCATGGTCTTGAATTAAAATCTTCAAATATATACACTATACCAGATTATATTAATTTAGATATTTTTAATAATTTTTTTTTATTATCTCTATTAAAATAATAATTAAAACACCGGTATTGTTTAATTATTTAACAAAATCATTTTTTATTAAATTTAAAATAAAATACTAGAAAAAATATAAACTCACTATAATTCATAATAATAGTTATATTCGAATATATCTTCTGAAATATATCACATTAGAAAAATTATATATATTAAAACATGAATGTGACAACATTAACATCACCTTAAAATATTATAACTATCATAATCATTTCTATATGGCTCAAAATAATCAATAAATATAACGTTTAATGAATATGATCGATATATATTATCAAAATAATATTTGGTTAAATTTATGTGTCTTTTAATGGCTATTATCATTTTAATAATGTTTTTTTTGGATTTCTAATGAGTGAAAAAAAATTTCATCAATATTGCATAAGATAGTAAGGTAATTTTTTTATATCATAAAACATAAAAATACATTTCTATGAGATACCAAAAAAAACTTATCTTTTAAATGAGTATTTATAGTCAATTTTTACTTCTGTAAGACATTATATTAAAACAGAAATAATTATTAAAATTTCACTATGATATATTTACCTTCTATTTAAAAAAAGAATATAAAATATCCAAATATCATCCATGTAGCTTATAAAAGATATCATTTTAAGATATTGATGATTATTTTTCGAGAAAAAAAATCTAATTATATTAGAAATATTGTTAGGGTGATTTTATAACAATATTTTTACGACTAATTACTCTATTTTGCATTTTTCCATTTAAATAAAATTATTGATGTTCCAATAAGAAATGTACAATAATACTTGAATGAAATTTAAATAATATAAACCTATAGATTCCAAATATAGAATCCATATTTAAAAATTCAAGGTATATAATTTGTATTAATTATTTTTTAAATTCATATTGTTTCCTGAAAGATAAAACATGTTATAAAAGATAAAACAATGAAAAAGCATGATTTATTTAATCTCAAGTCAATTTTAAATAAATTCTAGTGACCAAAATTATATTAACTGAGGAAAAATATTTTATTTATACATTAAACCCAATAAATAATATAATTTATCAATAATTTGTTTTTATGATTTTTTTTCAATTAAAATTTTGTATATGTTTACTATTCTTTAAAACATGAATATATTATAGAAAAATATAAAAAAATTATAAAAAGTAAATTTTTATAAAACGATTAAAATTAATATTTTTCTTAATATAAAAATTATGAATGTGTAAAATTTTTAATTTAAAAATGGTTCACCATTAATAGTCATTGAAATTACCCCTTTGGAATATATATATATATATGTATGTATACATAAAATTGGATTTATGCATACACTATATCTAAAATATCAATTGGATGAATATCAAGAATATTATATGAAATATGTAACATATATATCATAATATTCATTTACTAATTGTAATTCGCTTAATTTAATAATACAAAAATAAAAAAATTTAATTTTTTTAATTGGTTTTTATTTTTCATAAATAATTGCTATAAATATAATTCACCCAACAATTTCATAATTAAGTTATATTTATTACCATAAAATAATTACTAGTTTAAAATATTAGTTTTTTTACCCTTGGAATCTCTTGGTTATTTTAAACTCATGATTGCATTCTACATAACCTATAGTTGAATAAAAATTATTTAATGAAATTATTTCATTAAAAAATATATGTGTTACATTCAACCCCACATAAATAGAATTTTTTCTATTTAAATGTGCCTTGTCAAAAAAATTGATGAGGATACCTCTACCTCATCACATCCTCATGTTCCCACGTAGCTTCCTTGAATTGGTGGTTCCTTCATAAATTATTAACCAAATGAGTGGTATTGTTTCAAAGAACTATTTTCCTAAAATAAGAAATCCATATTAACAGTTATTAATAAGAATGATATTTCTATAGTGGTATGACATATTATTTTAGTATGATACAGATCGGGTTTATACCAACCTTGGAGAGAAACATGGAACACATCATAAACAAGAGAGTGATTTGGGGGAAGCACAAATCTATAGGATAACTTCCCAATCATATTGAGAATTTTAAAATGATTCATATACCTAAGACACAAGATTTCTATTTCCCCAATTCTCATTACTCTATTCCAGGGAGATATTCATAGAAAAACCTTATAACTGACTTCAATATATAGTTATTTTTTGGGGTTCAACAAAACTCTTTTGTTGACTCGGAGATGCTATTATACTTTTCTAATATATTTGACCTTATATACCATTTCATGTACCTAGTCTTGTTCTAATATCATTATTATCCAGAATAATTCTAGAAATTTGGAGATTTCACCTTTTTTCTATAGATTTATTTATAAGGAGAAATCAAAATACTAGAGTGAAAGCTATTGTTTTATGAAAATTCTACCAGAGGCTGCTGTTGATCCAAAAAACCATTGAAATATATAGAAGATACCCTCAACATGTTTTATATAGATTTTATTTCCTTATTATATTTACTTTATTTATGTGGTTGATAAGTGGTACTGAATCTTATCTATGTATTCGGTTTCTATAGAAGACATTGTGATTACTTTGAGGGGAACATCAGATCTAGATCAGATAAAATGTAATGATATATTACATGAAATATTGAAAATTCCACTGTATATATCCTAGAAATATTATGAATAGATAAATATACACTAATAGAAATAATGTGTGTTCAATTTATTAGTTGATAAACTATAACCAGAACAACATTGATTCCTCTAGATGTTTGGGTATTTCTGGTGACAAAATCCGTAATGATGTTTTCAAATTTTTGTTATCTTAAAGCTAATGATTGTACCCTCACATCCGAGGTCGGAACCTCATCCTTAAAATGTTTTCAAGCCATGCATCCAGAGACATATTCATCAACATCACATTTCAATTCATCCAACCGGAAATACTCTTTCATGTCCATGTACATCTGTATGAATCCAGGATGAATAGAGAATGGAAAACAATGCGCATAATCCAACAACTCCATCATTGATTCTATAATGGGATGAGTAGAAACATGATTCACAAAACATATTATTCCATGACAATCCACGATGAATTTCGGAAAATTACCCTCCTTATATTTTATCTCTATATCTTCTTTTTGTTCCCCCTTAATCATCACATGTATAGGTGGTTGACCATTTTTTTAAGATATGATTTCTAGCATTCCCTTAAAATTTCAAGAAACATCCTTCAAAAATACAGAAATATATGATCCTTTATTTATCATCAACATTGATACAATATAATGGTCTTTTCCACTCAAATCCTCTACCACCTTGTTTTCATTACAATGGTAGTATTGTATTGAGCTGTCTTAATAGTTATTCAACTTTAACCATCTTCTTTGGAGCATGTTCATCACTTTTGACGTAAAAATGCAATTTAAAATTTTATGATCAGTATAAATATAACACCTTTCACGTTAAATATAATGCATCCATGTATTTAATTAAATGATTACTACAGATAACTATAAATAATTAATTGGGAAATTTTTCTCATGGATTTTTAATTGTACTATGGAATAAGATATAGCCGAATAATTTATAATGAGAACGCATCCCAAATCCTTCATAGATGCATCACAGTAGATCAAAAACCTTTCTCCACTACATGGAAATGAGAAAATAGGTTCACTAGATAAATATTTTTTTAGATCAATGAAATTATATTCACATTAGTGCATCCACATGAACCTAACTACATTATGAGTCAACATAATGAGTTGATTAAATATTCATGAAAAATATTTCACAAAAATTTGATAATATCCTACAAATCCAATAATACATTGAACCATATTTACTATTGATGGTATAGGGAAATGTTCAATAACTAATGTTTATCTGGATCCATAGATATCCCCTAACTTGAGAATATTTAACCTAGAAATAAAACAATTTTGATGAAAAAAATTCACACATTGTAAATTTTACATAATTCTTTTCATTTCTTAGGGAATTTGGTACAGTGCTCAACTCATCTTCTATTCTATTGATTCATATTTAAATATACAATAATATCTTACAAAAATACAACAAAATGCATATCAAGATTGTATCTAAAGACATTATTCATTAGATATATGAAGATAGATTGTCAATTAGTGAGATGAAAAGGAATCAAAATACAATCATAGTGTCGATATTGTTTATGGAATTCAGGATTTTCTATATCCTCTACATGGAACATTAATTGATGATATCAAAAAAGAAGATAAATCTTGTAAAAGTATTGATCTCTACTTTTTTGGTATAATAAGTCATCAATGTGTGGATGATGAAATTCTTTCTTTATAGTGATCTTGTAATGTTCTTTATAATCAATGTATGTTAACATTGATCCATCATTATTCTTAAAAAATAAAACAAGTGCACCACAAGGTGACACAATATGATATATGAATATTTTTTCAGGATTCACGTGATGTTTCTTCTTGTATTATTATAACTCAATTCATGCCATTCTATAAGATTACACTGAAGTAAGAATACAAACTTTTATGAGTTATATTGAAAACTAAAATTCACAATTGTGAGGAAGACCTAGAAATTATTCTATTTAAACATCAACAAAATCTCATACAATAAGTGTACTATTAATAGTTAATTTCTACCCAAACATTTTAGATAGATAACATTCATTATTAAGAATCAATACTCATAAGATTGGTAAAATTTCCACTGGATGGTCAAATTCATTTCTCTATTGATAGATAATCATAGGTTTATCTTAAATATTAAATGTGACTTTCATTTTTAAGAAATTGATATGAGATCTATATATAGAGAGGCAATATGTTCCAAGAATCATGCCATCTTCTACTAAATCGAGGATCAGAAGACTTGTAGGAAGTGATTTTCAACAAAGATCAACTGAAGAAGAATTATAAATTTTGATGTAGCAATTTTTTCATTAGGAGTCTTCACATCTAACTCGATATATAATTTTGAGGCAATACAATTATACCATTAAATGTTTTTCAGAAATAATTATTTAGTGGATCCATATTCAAATTAAAATTTTCTACATTAGACTGTATGGTAAGGGTCCCATAGAACACATCATTGTAATGATAAACATCATCAATAATGATAATGTATGAATTTCCACTCTCTTTGGAATTCAGATACTATTATCGTTGATCATATTATAAATCCCTTGAATTATAAAATTGGTTGGAATAATTTCCCATTTCCTTGAACTTAGAGCATAAATGTCTTGGAGGTTCATTCATTGTATAATTTTACCTACTCACATCATTAGACGCATTTTAACCATCAATTCAGCATTCAATTTCCTAATGGTTGTGTATACCATACTTATAACTTTTTCTAGTCCCTTTAATGATATTTCCAATATGTTTTACACATATTGAGAATAATGGAAAACTAATTTCATGTTCAGTTTGGTCATTAGAGTTTCCATTAAATTCTAATTTAATCATCTTCTCAATCACATATGTTTGACGAGATACTCCAATTAAAATATAAACCTTGATTTCACATCCAATGAATTCCTCATTGATATTGAAGTCCCATATAGAAATTACCTTTGAAGACTTGGTTTTTGAGTATAAGGCCCCGGCTTTAAAACATTACATAATCTGGAGTGAATTCAAGAGTCCACATTTTGAATCTTTTAAGGTTTATATTTTTTAAGAATTAGGCCATAACAATTACATTACATCTCAACTATTACAAATTAGACACTTCAACTCTATCCACTTTTTCACAATATTACAACTACTAAAATAAAAAAAACTATTTTCTTGATAAAATTATTCTCGAATTATTTCTCTCCAATACCATGCCACATACAAAATGAAAAACATTACAAAAAGATTGGAGGTGTAAAAAATGCTTAGTAAGGGTTATAAAATTAGGAAAGAAATAATTTTTCGTTGAATATATACAAATCAATGAAATCATAATTTTAAATCATAATACATAAGCTCTATAATATACCTCATGAAATCATAATACTTATGAATAACTCAATGAAATCATAAATCATAATGGTACATTATGAAATCCATAACATACAATCATTTCATCATTAACAACTATATAAGGAGTAACCTTCATGGTTACGTTTGGAGTACCCACCATAGTATATTACCTAAATATATTTGGAGAAATATTATCATTTACCTAAAACATGTCACCCAATGAATTAGATATATATCTGAAGCTCACCAGCATTCAATTTATCATAAAACAACATACATATTTAAATAATCCCCATAAACCTTAACATAATCATAACACATAAAACAATCATAATGGAAAATCTATATTTCCACATTGTAGTACAATATATTAGTCCAATACATTAACATAATAAATCCATTATCAAATCCATTATTAATTAATAATACATAAAAATGGTATATGGTAATTATTTACTATTTTTAAAACGTTATAGTATTTTAAGGAATCCAAATATCAAATAGTGCTCGCGGTGGAGATATGGTCATTTTTGCCACATACGGTAAAAAGAATCATTCCATTTGTCATTTAGCAAAAGGAAACATCGAAAATATTCCATTTGGATATTTTTTAATAAAAAAAGTTATAATTATACATCGTATAAATTTCGGTCGTGTATCAAGAAAAATTGGTCTCAATGAATGGAGATTGAGATGATGTCCCCTACATTGAGTCCAACTTTTCTAGTTCGTTCTTTATCATCGAGAATAGTAAAAATTAGTTAATTTATAATTTATTCAAAACCTTTTTAATTTATATTATTTCTTTTATATAACTTATTACCTATTTTTAACAATCATTTAATTATTCATGTTCGTATCGGTCCTTCTGATGATATTTGGCACTTGAGTCGAGAATGAACTTGTTATGTTAAAAACAATTCCATGTGATCAAAAGAACAATATCTCAAAAATAGTATTCATGATTTAAAGATCATATATAACAACTATATATATGTATTTATAATTGTTAAAAGCATTTGGATATTTTATGTGAAATGAATAGTTCATGGAGACAATATGTCATACGTACGCATGAACTCTACATTCATTTTTCTCATATTAATGGAATGAGAAATAATTGATACATAAGTATATGATAATTATAGTATAATTTATATATTATAGATGTTACAAATGTTAAATAATTATATCATATATAAGTCCTATGTATGGAATGAATGATTCATATCACCTTGATGAGGTCGTATTCCGCACTTCTTCAAATGGAATTATCATATTTACACATTATGGAAAGAATAAAGCAATGTTGTAAACAAAAAATACAGATGAATAGAGAGAATAAAATTATAATATATATCATATATAAATATAGTGCCATCATAATGTCCACCATGAGTGGTGGTATGAGAACATTGAAAAATTATTGTTCCGTGAGGCAGTAGATTGTCGTATACAAAAACAGTATGTTCCTATACATTTGATGGAGGTGTGTGTATGTTTAATACAAATACAACTTTTAAATATCCTATTACATTGAGGATAATATTTTTGTTATGTAATCAATGAATAAGATGATCATTGGTAATAGAGAAGGTATATAAAATAAAATGTCTTCAGGGATGATGTGACCTCTAAAATGGGAAGCTTTTTTTGTTTGGAGGAAAATGGCTTTCATGAATGAACTACATAAAAATTTGAGGATTATATTAGGTATATGGAGATTTTTGAAACTTATTTGGTATAAATTTGGACAAGAAATGGTATTTAGAGGTGTGAGTTATATGGGTAGATTTGGTGACCAAATATAATAAGGAGAATGGGCACTTTACGAATGTTTAGAAATATGTATTAATTATAAAATTATTTTCTGACAAAAATAGTTGGAAACACATTTATTTATAATATTAGATGATTTTGGTTGGAATAACCATCATTAAATAATTTTTAGACATGTTTTTAATATTTTTTATCCTTATCTTTTGTGTTCAACACTGATTTTACCATTTTTAGTCTTACAGTAATATTATTTTATTTACACATTATGGGTTAATATAATTTACATATACTATAAAATGACCTTAAAAATAATTTATTAAATATTTGGACATGTCATTAAAATTAAGATGAATCATATATTTTTATGAATATTGATATCATTTAATAAAATATTTAATGTTTTAAGTTATGAATTATGTCAATTTTAGACACTCTTCATACATTCATTTTTTAAAAATTTATAACAACCAAATTTATTAAAAAAATATATTAACTCGAATATCAAAAGTAATATAAACAATAAAATTAGTGGATGGAATCCAAATAAAAAATATCATTTATCTTAATATTTATAATATCATATATCTGAATCCATTATTAATTAATCAATCGCTGCATCATCATTGTGTCATAATTAAATTTATTTATTTAATGTCTAAAAATTATAAATAAAATCACATGATGTAGTAAATACTTTTATATTTTTAATGAATATTTAGAGTGAAATATATCATTTTAAAAACCCCATATTAATTTTTTTTATTTGAAGTTGCATGTTTATGTTATATTTCCCTTTACATTAAATTTATACATATAAAATGACATTTTCCAATAGATGTTGCTCCATGGGGACCCAAAATCGACACATGTATTCCCAAGTTCAGAGATATGTCAACCAATAGTTTGAGGACATGTTTTAGGGTAGTTTAATATCATTATAATATTTTTTAACCCTTATTTCTAATATTTACCCTATAACCATGGTAAATGAAATAATTTCAGAAGTTACAATTCCAAATGTCTTAATATCAAAGGTATCTATTCAAATAAATTTGAACTTAATGTTACCAATATGAAATCCATTATTCCAAAATAAAATAAAAAATTTTGTAGTAGTTATTTTAAAATTAAATTCTGTTGTCAAAACCAAAAAACATGTTATTAAGAATTATTAAGTATCAAAATATTGACATGTGTTTACAACCAAAATGAATGGGAAGTTACATTTAATGACAAAAAATGAATGAAATGATAAAAATTTCCTTTAATTACACATTAAATAAAAGAAATGGAAAATATAAATATAGTTTTAAAAATTATATGAAAAGACAGTTTTGAATTTAAATGCAGCATTTTTCACTATTCATTAAAAAATGAAATTTATCTGAGAATTACAAAAAAAATGAACAAATAAAAATTTTGGTGTACGGATTATATAGAATATTTTTTTAAATATAACATTTTAAAATGATAGAAACTAAATATAAACTAGGTTTTCCATCAAAAGGTTTTAAAATTCCATTTTTAGAGTAACACTACGATTGTCCGAAAAATTGAATTTGTTCTTATATCATATCTAGAAAAAATATAATATGAATTTAAAACATTGAATAGAATATATAAAATTAATTTTTCATTATATAAATATCTATAAAAATTTATATGATTTTATAAACACATTATCTCCCAATTTTAATATGTTTTAGAAAACACATCCTTTATATTCAATTGGTTATTATTTCTATTTATAAAAAAAATTTTCATCAATGAATCATTATTAAAAAATGTGTATACCATATTTTCAAAATTTTGATAATCCTATTCATTAATTACATTATAATTTATAAGAGTTTACTACAATTTAAAATATTAATATTATTACTGTATTAGTTTTTGTTATAACTCAATGTAGTGTGAAATGTAAGATTTCGAAGAAACCCAATATTGAGTGTCAGTACGCTATAGGAAAAATAATCACATTTAATATAAAACTTGTATTTTATTCATAAATTTAAATATTTAATAAAATATATTATTCAACAAATACATGGCTCATTACGTTACACAACTAAATAAACATGCCATTTTACACTCTTGTTGGGTAATAATTACCAAAGTCTACATTAAAAATCTTGTAAAATGTGCTTCATAGGAACCAATAGATTAATCATTATTTTTATGTTGTTCAAGGAAATACATGTCCATATTCTTTTAATGATCACAAGGAATGCACTTATTGTAAAATATATTCTTCAGCTAATCCTATTAAATTGATTAAATTTATTTTCATGGCACCATATTAATGATATGATTTAACTATTGAACAACATCACCTTCAAACGATAAACTATAGAGAAGAAATTATCATGTTCTAAACATTGGAGAAGTAAAACTATCTTATCAATTGTTTTTATCCATTGGTCATCAATTATTAAATTAGAAGACCCACTGAAAGAAGTTGGATGATGCCTCATGAAGGACTCAAAAAAATGTTCTTTCAACCTTTTTTCATTTGGAATTTCATCATTATACATAGAATGAGAAAGTTGTGGGAGCACCAAAAAACGAGTTTTCATTCTATCTCCCACAACATTTAGATTCTCATGAGGACTATCATTTCATTTCTGCTTTCATTCAACATTAACGTTATTTCATCGGGTTCCAACCATTAATTACAACCAAAAATAATATAATGAGACATAGTATCCATAATCTGAAAACCATATAATCAATAATAATATTTAAATTTATGAAAATTTAGTTTTTATTTTGGTTATTTGTGATCATTTAAATAACTAATATTATAACCTGTAATTCCACATTTCCTTTGGGGTTTTACTAAGGTTCTCTCATCCTATTATCTAATGGTTAACTATAACATTTCTCTGATACCAAAAATAATTATACATACATTACAAACATAGATATTACAAAAAACAATTGAAGAATATTCAATAGAAAACATACCTGAAAAATGAACAAACCATATAAGTTTGGTTTTTTTAAACTATGAAACATAAAAAATTGAATCATAAGAAATATACATCATCTCCAACTTTTTTTCAATATCAATATTCATTTTTGACTTATCTTACTATCAATATTCTTAAAAAATGGGAAAAATTAATATAAGAAAAGGTTATCTTAGATGCATACTAAGGTAAAACAAAGTATATATCAATTAAATCATAATCAAAATACTTATGATCATAACATTTGAAGATCATATCCTGCCAAGTAATGATAAGGATATCATATCATGGGATAAATAATAATATTTATTAAAGAATCATTGAACATATTGCCAAAATTCATTACAAGAGTCTTTAAATTTGTGGAAATCACATAATCATCGAAAATCATTTCATAATAGTTAAGGGACATTTCCAAGACCAACATACAAGAATACGTTAGAAAGAATGAAATTTATATTTTTCATTATCGGATTATA
The DNA here is from genome assembly GCA_963277665.1 of Viscum album. Taxonomy (NCBI): domain Eukaryota; kingdom Viridiplantae; phylum Streptophyta; class Magnoliopsida; order Santalales; family Viscaceae; genus Viscum; species Viscum album. The sequence continues at coordinate 807,744,428 of OY728153.1, forward strand.
ATTATATGATTAAAAATATAATATTTATTAAAATTATATCATACATATCATCCATTTTAAGGAGTAATAAAAATGAAACACATTGTTTTGGGAGTTGATAGTCTATATTACAGACGAATGATGTCAACATTTTTTAAATGGATGACATTGTAAGAAGTTATATCATATATTTATTCTAAAAAATATTAATTATAAAATAATATAATAGAGAAAAATAAAATTAACCTATATTAAATTCCATTTAATGCATATGGGTAAAAATATTCACATCACTTCATGAGGTTGTAGTCCACCATCCATATTAGCAACGTTGTAATATTCCCCACAAAATGAAAATTTAGAAGAAGTACATGATATTATAATTTTACCATTATACATATATTAGTAATATCATATATAAATAATAAATAAACAATTTTATCCGATAATGGGATGTTTTTTTGAAAACAAGTTATGGTTGTTCGAAAGGTGGTAGTCTATAACACACATTGTCAACTGTATTGTTTCCTATTTGTTGGAGGAAGATATAGTTTTAGTTCATTAAATTAATATAAGAATAGTTTAGTATATTGTATTTAATGTTTTTATTATAAGATCATTTTTATTAATATTTTAAATAATTGTATGAGTAAATTAAAATAAACTGATTGGTTGAGGACATGAAAATTTCATCAGAAATCTACATTATAACTACTACAAAAGTAAAAATATGTAGGATTTATTATAAGTAGAGGATTATATGAATATTTGAGGTAACTAAAGAATATAATTGGGTAGGTAATGGTAGATAAAATATATATTTTTGTGTACAAAAAGTAGAGAGTTGTAACATTTTAAAAGTGGTCTAGAGTACACACTATGAATTTTTGAAAATAATCAATTACACTCCCATTTTTATCATTCAAATAGAAACAAAATTGATTGTTTTTTTAAAAATAAAAATATATAATGTCACAATAAAACCATAAAATAATAATTAGAGTTATGTTTTGTAAATTTTATACTATATAATTATATTTGAACACCTCAATAAACAATTTTTTAGCAATATAGTTGTAAATAATATATTTTATTTACAATATTGATAATATTATAAAATAAATTATAGATTTCAAGATATAAAAATTATTCAAATTCAAAATATTGAATATATTTTTCTATATTAATCTTATTAATGTAGTGGAATTTATTTTAAAATAAAACATCTAGACATGTTGTACACATGTTTTCCTAAAAAATACCAATAGATACAAAAATTTATATCAAAATTATATAAAATAAATTGATTCAAATTACCTAATTTGGATTAATAAATATATAATTTAGGTAATGTTACTTTTTAAATTTTCATTAAATTAAATTTGGGATAATATCATTTTTAAATGATAATTATTTTTTTTATAAAACATTGATGTTTTTTTAATTCTTCTAAAAATAAAACTTAACAAAAAAATTTATTAAACAATTTTGAATATTAAAATTTTATAATTTTTTTTTAAAATTGAAATTAAATTTTAAAAATAAACTTTCTATAATTTGAAAAACTATCTTTAAAATATATTTTCAAATAACATTGAAATAATAGTTTCGGAAAATATTACATTTCATAAAAAATTTATTTTAATTATAATTATTGTTATTTTTTACATAATCAATATATAGTCCTTGAATTTGTTTTACCCAAGTGAAAAATAATAAATATTTATTATTAATACATTCATATTAAAAAAATTATAATTTAATGGATAAGTTATAATGAATTTCTATATTACAATTTGTGTCGATTTTGGGTTGCATGTTCCTCAAGTTATGGTGACGATTTATATTTTGTTCGAATGAAATATATATGAATGTCTCTTGGTGTTACATTATCATCTTTGAATATTCCTTCAAATCATATATATATATATATATTATTTTATCTTTTAAAATATTTGGGTGTCACGTTCTACACCCCTCAAATAAATTGAGTCATCACAATTTAATCTTGGTATCTGAAATCCAGTGTTTAGCATTAGAAAATTTCATTATGGAAGACCCTAGATCATTAAAAGAGTTGAAAAAATATATTAAAAAATATGGAAATGGAAAAGTTAAATTCATCACATAACTAGTTTTCTATATAGGATAACATTACTGGAATGTGAAGATATGAACATTGATGAAAATCATAGATAATTATATAGAGTATTAGACATCATTGATCATAATAAAAGGCATTATCATTTTAAATTCATCATCCATACAACATAAAATAAAAAATTAATTAAAATATAGTTTATTCATTTCATATGAAGGTAACATCATAATTTTTATGGGTATACATTTGTGGACATATAGGGATTCTATATAAAATTAAAAAATTTCTAACTTGATATCTCATTATATAATAAAAAACAATTCATCATGTTTTGATAATTTATTCACTTTACACATCCCCACTTACTCTATTAAATGAGAATCCATTTTGAATTATTTATTATTCTTAAGGTTCATAAATTAACCATTAACATATCATAATTTCACAAAATTATTAACAATATATTAATTCTATAACTATTAAAAAATGGTTAATGCATTTGATGATAATAATCATGATGAATATTTAAATAATGAAAATTAAACAAGAACACAAATTTTTTAGCAGTGATCATTCCTAAAAAAATATCTATATATCCCTATAATCCTCAATTTCATTTAAAAAAAATAACATTTTAATTTTTAAAGGATATCTCATACACATTCATCATACATCTCAATAAACAAAATAGCATCATTAAAAAATAATAATTTACATTATCCTTAAATTTTATTTGTAAATACTGACCAAATAAATCATTTCTAAAAGATTCATTAATCACCTAAAAATAATACAATACAAAATCATTTAATCCTCTATTTTTATAAATGAAATAAACATATTGTTTTTAATCATTTTTTTTATGGAAACATATATCCGACTAACTAATAAATTGTGTATTCTTGATATTGGTAATATATCCACATCGCCCTAATATTTGTGGGTTCATACATCGTCTATTTTCTATATATGATGAGATGTATTGCATAAAATTGGATTTCCTTTATCTTAAATTAATATTCCTATAAAATCTCCATAAAAATGGCGAACATATAAAAAATGATATTAATAATCAAATTAGTCTATAATAAGTATGGTTTTATACATACCATATTTTAACCACAACATAAAATATATTAATTGATTATCATTCCCTTTACATCAATGATAGGATAAAACGTAATGGATACTTATATCATTAAATATATTTAACAAAAATAATTACTTATTCATTAAAAACCAGTTTTTTCTAAAACTCAAACTAATCCTAATGGTTCTGTTACAATAAATGTCTCCAAATATTTTTTATTCATATTATAAGTCCCTAACATATTCCTGAAAATGATTTATTATACCTTTGATAGTACATTCAAATATTTACATATCAATGCTAGATAGTTTAGGTTAAACTTTGTACATCCATGATTATTATTTTTTAAAGTTTTCCATGAAAGGTCAAAAAGTGTCTATGAATTTTAATGGTAAATCACCTTAAACTATTAGAAAAAGTTTTCAGAAATTCCTATATTCATTAACTAGGTAACAATATATACTAGATTAATACACCTATTATGGTAGTTTATGACTATTCAAAAATATTCCATAGACGCATCAACTTGTAATATCCAAATAGGGGTGCAATGTATTCGAAATTGATGTTTTCTCATCCGAGAATCGAAAGAATAACTATAAATTTTTGTATGATTCAATAAATAGAAACCTAATACATGTAAAAATAATATTACCTAAATCTTATTCATAAATATACATCAATATAACTCAAAGATCGTAAATTCCTAGTGTCTTCTGAAGATTTCATTAATAATATATACAATATAAAAAAAACACATCCACTTAAATTTATTATTCATTGCTATCTCCTAAAATCTACTAAAGATGTTAAATATTCATATGATAAAATTGTGAATACAAGAATAAAAGGGGTGATCTAAAAATCATAGTATGGAAAAAACATGACAATGAATCATAACATGTTATTAAATGGAATAACATGATATCATAATTGAGATATGACAAGAGTAATCAAGTGTAATCATATCATAAAGATCATGAAATCACATAATCATAAAAACATTGGAAATTTCAAAAATTAAAATCATGACATAAAAATATGTCAAGTGAAACTATTTACAAAACTTCATTAGTTTGATATTTTCTTATAATGAATTATTTTCAATCGCTAAACCCATACAAGACATCTCATATGGCTAATTTTTTTTCTAATTCATCATAGTTCTATATAGGAACACTAGTAATAACATGTTAATAATCTATTTGTTAAAAATAATTTAAATAAAAAGTATTTAATTACATTATAATTACACTTTTAAGAAAATTGGGTTGATCATTGATGCTTTATATCATAATAAAAAGATATTTTAGAATGACAAAATTTGAGATATGATCATAATGAATTTATTATAAAATTAAATGAAGTGAGAAAATCCTATTATATATTTTATTGTAAAATATTAAAAATTATAAAATCATTCAATAACTTTTAATATAGAGGTAATGTGAATTAGAGATAAAAACATCACAACCAAAAAGAAAAGCATGGTTTTGAGATATCCGTTAGCATGAACCTTATTTTTCAAGAATTTAATTTATCTTAGTTAAAATTAAACATAGTTTATATATTTCATTTATCAATAAAATTTTCATTTATATTATTCCTTATATTATCATTTTTATCATGTCGTTTTAAATTACTCAACCAATCAATTTAACATCGATTATTTTAACAATACATAGCTCCTAGGTCGAAAATCACATTGGTAAGATGTATTAAGTGAATGATATAGTAAATTCCTAACATAAATAATTTTAAACATGTAGTAATTATCATTTTTTTAAATTATAATTTTTTATCAATTTATAATACATAATTATAAAAAATGACATATATTAAATTCTTGGAGACGACATACAATTTGTAAGCATGATCAACATTTATATTTTTTCCAATAACATGATGGAATGAATGTATGTGTTATGTTATTTAATAATTTGATCATTATATAATAAATATCACATTTTTTCATTAAATGTAATTATATATACAATCAATTGGAATCAATTATCAAAATGAATGACATTTCTTTGGGAGGCGGTTACCCGCTGCAAAGATAAAAACATTTACGATTTATTTAATAAATGATAATTTAAGAATGTAAATGATATATTTATTTAAAAAATAATATTATTTTATAATTTATAATTTATATAAACACAAAATTAATCCTTATCATATTCTATGTAAATTTTAATTCAAAACTTCCCATCGCTTCATGAGGAGGTGGTATTCCATACACAAGAAAGACGTTATCATATTCCTTTTGGAATAGAATATATAATGAATTATGGGATATGATAATTATTTAATACTAATTATAAAATATAAATAATATATATTTATTTAATAAATTATGTTATCCATCCTTATGATATGGTAATGGAGAATAAATTATGTTGGTTCTAGAGGCGGTAGTCTACTACAAGCACGGTCAACAGTTTCATTTTCCAATTGCTAAAGGAGGACATAGTTCTAGGTAATTATCTAAACATAAAAATATATAAGTATATTTAAGAATATTATGTAATTAAATAATCATGTTTTATTTTAATTTAAATGTGGTGGATGAAGAAAATAAAATGCTAGTTTATGGACCTTACTTATTCTGTAAAAAACATATTTAGGATTACAACAAATCATTCCTGGGTTGAATTTATTAGAAAATAATGGCTTATATGATGATTTATGTGAATTAAATAAGTTAATTTATAATTTACTGTTTTAAACAATTGTATTTTTATGTGTATAGAGGAGATGAGATTTGATGGCCTTTTATAAGTGAGGGAGATGAGAGAGTTCATAATTTTTTTAAAAATGAATTGAAACCATTTTATCTCTTTTTAAAAAGACCAAAAATGGATCATTTTTAAATATTAAAATATTAATGGTCAATATATATCCATATCATAATAATTAGTTTTCAATAGCCATTTATAACTCATATAGTTTTTGTTTGACCATTAGTACACATATTTCTCCTTTTTAATGATGAAGAATTTGAATTGTTCTCCCTATTAATTATGGTAAAAAATGAAGTTCAACTGATTAGATATTAAAAAAATTATGACTTCATAATTTTAATACATTTTATAAAATTTATATCACAAAATATATATAATTTATTGTAATATTTAACCTAAATATGTGTCAAATTCATTTTATAAAAAAAGAAAAACATTCCAAATTTTCAAAGGTTTATATATCTTAATTCAATATAAAATTGATTCAAAGAACTGATTTGGTATAATAAATATATATTATAATTAATTTTTCCTTTATTACCTCATTAAAATAATATACTAATATTATATAATTTAAACTAACATTCATTGGTTAATAAATAACTATATAGTTTATTATTCAATGAAAAATAAAACTTTTCCAAAAAAACCCAAAAAATTACCCAATGATATTTTTGATATGATGATTTATTAATTGACATATATTTCATTGTATTTATTTTATAAGAATTATAAAAATAAATTTTAATAAATGTTTGAAAACCACTATACAACCACTTCTACAAAAAATACATCCTTTTGGTAATCATTTTTTATTTAAATAATTCATATTTTATTTCAAATAAATAGTTCAACATTGATTATGTTATATAAATTTTTATAAAATATAATTTTCATAATTTTTTTCCTTTTTATAACCAACAATTTTATATCCATATTATAATAGAATTCAATATTAAGGTTCATTTACATTCGAGGTTGATGTTCAACATGATATCAAAAAGATTGATTTTTCGTTAAAAAAATATTTCACAATGTCTCAAGGTGTTACAATATCACAAAATCATGATGATTCCCTTCACATATTATCTCAAATATGACAATCCATTTTTAAAATCTCTGGATTTTACATTGTATATATTATACATAAAATGATACATAAACTCAAAGATGGCTAAAATGAAATAAAAATAAATGAAAGATTAAATTAGACTCCCATAGATAAAACTATATAGAGTCTCTTGAATTAGATTTAACAGTTCTACAGAAATTTATATCGAATAAATATCAGTAGAATAAACCCACAATTTATGAATTTAGGTCATAATTTCATCATGGTTGTTAGGTAAATAATAATTTGTTAATATTTGAATTAAAATTCTCAGTTATTTTTTCTTCCATTTAATTATTTATTTTTTACAATTTGATACTCTGAATGTGAATCATTTTTCTAGGGTTGTGATGAAATGAAACATTAAACAACGATATCCTAATGTCACTCAATAAGGGCAAAACTATGGGTTTCTACTAAACCATGTGGGCGATGTTTCACCAACTTTGTGAACATTTGATGGATTACCCAATAGTCCAAGGTAACCACTATTAAATTGATCATCTATGTCGATTGTTTGCGTTTTCATTCATCAAAGTAGAATGGTACCAGAAAAAAGATTTTATATGGCCAACTCACTTATATATAAACATCAATAACATCATGGAGCTCTGAAGAATCATGGAACTGGAATCTCCTCTTGTATAGCTCGGGGGATTGGGACTGTATACAGCTCTCTACTTCAACAATATCTCAATATATCCTAACCTACCAGTTTTTATTGAGGCGTTTTTCATCAGGTATTGTTTTCATAAACATATATGTTCTTATTATATATAATAATAGTGTCACTAATGTTGTCGATAATGATAATGACCCGCCATTTAGGATTCACAGTACGATGTAGATCCTCATAAAAGTGTCTTAACCCACAATAACATGTAGGTTGTTAGCCAAAAGGACCGCTCTGACAAATTACCAACTGATTGTAACCCAAAGAGGGGTTAAAACATATTGGGACATCGAATCCTTCAGGGCAATATAAGATTGATCCAATGTTATAGTCCATTATAATGGTGGATTCTATTACCCATCATGTCGAGGAGTAGAAGTATATAATTAATGATATCATAACTATGTGGCATATGAAATTAAACACCACCGAAAAAAATCCCATGACCCCTTATGTGGGGATACATAATGTTATACTTGGCCATTTATTCCAAGTCGTGCTCATTGATCACCCACACCCAAGCATTATAGGGGTATAAGTTCCCAGAATGTGACCATGGTTTTTATTTAATTAACCCTCCCGATCTACAGGATTACCCTCCTTGAGATCTCATAATGCCTCTATACATGTCATTGGTCCCACCTAATATGTTGATGAGAATGTTAATTTGAATGTTTTTAAGAATCGAATATTGATTGGGATACTCTTAATGAAAATTTAATATTGTCTATCACCACTCACCATAAATCCTTCTAAACATGGAAGTATATGATCCCACCTAACGAATGACATACAATGCATTCTTGGATGACATGAAAGAGCCCTCAAGTTTTGTGGACCATAGATTCCCGATGTCCAAAGGATGGGTAACCTACTACAACATTTTGAAAATTTATATCAAGGCCTGGGACTATATTGGGAACCCCATAGCAGTAGGAGGAAGCCAATATATAGTGAATCATTTAGATATTATAGTGACCAATATTCATATGGCACATCGATTTTCCAATCTGGTCCACTGGTGGTTAGGAAGATATTCATTGGTAGTTACTCAATCATTTCATCTCACCCATTCACAAGAAAAGCATTAAATAACTCATCAAGTGATTAAATATACTTAATGGGAAAGTGATATATTTTTCACTATCTAGAAAGCCCACAGAAATTCAATCAACATTTTAATTACTTAAGGATATTTATGACATGTCCTAATACTAGGAGTAATCATTACAACAAGATAGGTAGTAATGTAATTACCTCCTCCACATGATTTGATAATACCTTTTATGGAATAAAGTACTACTGATGTAATGGTAGAGGACAAAGAATACTCAAATTGTAATCCCCTCTAATATAGGAGACTCACCAATAGATGTGGGTAAACCTATTGCTATATAATGCATCACAGAATCAGCAGGAAGTGCCTCACCGAGCACAACCATCAAGTTAAGAGAATGTTTCTCCAACCCAGTGTCTTTCTCTAAACCACTTATAGGGTCTATAATAATAGATTTACCACCAATGATATGGGAAATTAATATATTCCTTTTAGGATTTATAGGTTTTAGTAATTATTCCCAATGCCTCCGTGTAGTAGATTCTAATGTTCCCAATGTGAATAAATCTTCATGAAGCTGACTATATTGATCGCCCTTACTATTTCTATTACCAAAAGATCCTTGAAAATACTATAAAAAAATTAAGTGTGTTTATTGATTGGATTTAGTACTGACTATATTGTAGTTTGGTCATGGTGGGAATAATTCCATCAAAGTTGCAACATATATCCAATAGGCCCAACAATAAAAATGGGGGTTTAATGGTATAAGGTTCCCAACCATGGGACCTAGATTTATGATAACTTATTGATCCAAAAATCAATCTGTCACACCCATGGTCTAATTTGTTCCCACTGTGGCCTTCTAGAACCTCTTAATGTCATCATGACTTCCCCTCCCACTACATCTACCTCATTATCACACACATCCAAAAATTTGATTTGTAGGTTCCAATGTTGCAAGGGAAACTAGTGTCCCCGATGGTGCCAAATCTATCAAGAATATTTTAAGACTTCATGAATCAAGAGTTATTAATCACCCCTAGTCTCCACAACATGGGAACACCTATCAAATGATTAGAAGGATTATCCCTCAATTAATTCCATCAATTTGACTGACCGCATTACACTGCTCAAGGGTGAGGGGTTCTGTGAAATTGTCCTAATTTTTCATCTGGACATAACCATAGATAGATCATGCCCCACATTTAATATATCTATTTTTTTAACTATGATAGGTTACATGTGATATGAAAAAATACTAACAATTGAAAATATGTGGGTAGATTTTTTCCCATTACACACTACCGAAAATACATCTCTACCTATTGAAATTTGGATCTTCATTGACCCCCCTTTAATAGCCCACACTAAATGTACATATTAGAAAAATATTCACAAACATATATATTACATATCAATATATTAATCTCGAAAATAAAAAAAATTATCCACTCTATAACTTTATAGTTATAATACTTTTAGAAATAAGTAAACCTAAAAAACTAGTCCTTTTATAAAATACATCCTCTACCAATAAGCTCTTCATAATAATAATCCATTTTGGGCATATCATATATGAAAACATTTTTCATAACTAATGGAATGAATTGTAATAATGATTAAGATCTGATTCTAATGAAAGGTAAAGTAGATAGATTTCAATATAAATTTAGCACAAGGGTTTGATAACAATAGACTATCATTTAAAAATAAAACCATAAATATCTTAGATCATAAAAAATATTAATGCAATAAATCTTTTCAATTCATATGACAAGATTGATAGTGGAGTCAAATAACATGATCAATTAGAGTAGAAAATTAGTACAAAACATATTTGTTTTCAGGAACAAATGAATATATAATCATTATCTAGTAGTAAATGATCATTTCCAATAATATTATAGTGGAACAGTTCCACACCACATACCATCATTTTAGTCATAGTTCATTCCTAATACTCTAATTGTCTAAAAAATATCATAATAAACATTTTCCACTCCACATTGTAGTAATTTTTTCTCAAGAGATATCAATATTTACCTAGTGAAGTGGATGGAGATAAAGGACCTACCCATCCATGGACATAATGTAACACCTATCTTTTTTTAAAATATATATCATCACATAATAATAAATGTAAATTAATGTGCAAGATTATTATAAATCATTCATCATATTAGAACCCGAGAAAATAACATAGCTTTATAATAATTTCATTATAAAAAACAATGGTAAAGTAATATATTTCCTTCACATATTGTCATTTGAAACATAAACCATATGGAGGAATAATTATTAATGTTTAATAAGATTAAATCCCCATTAAATATTTTTTTGCATCAAATTATGTCATATTAGATGGATTATAATTTTGAAATCTCTCTTTAATGATATCTTCTGGAAAATAACCTTCCCAATTAGAAAATAATATTTTAATTACTCAACCAACACATAACATTGAGGAATTATTTGTCATAGAAGATATAAATTTATAAATTTAAATTAATCATTAAACATGTAGTGTTTATTGTATAATTAAATACAATTGATTTTGTACATTTAAAAATATTATGTCTACTCACAATATTAATAAAATTAAAATTTATTCCATTCTATAAATGTTAAAATTATGAAAATATAAAAATTAAAAATTATTTATGGTTTGAGATTAATAAAATCAATAATTGAATAATTTTTAAATTATTATTTATAATATTTTAAATAAATGTAGACTTTGAAAAAAGGTATTTTACACAAATGAAAAAAAGTATATTTTTTGTGAAAATTTATTTCGAGGTCTTGAGTAAGAAATATAATAAAATGTATGTAAAAAAATTATCTTTATTAATTAAATAAGTGAGAATAAAATTAATTATTTTCATTATAACTATATGATGATATGTTTTCACTTCGCGTATAATTATAACCATTATTGAAAAACAACGAGTTTGTAATATAAAGCTTTTAATACATTGGAATTATTTGAATCATAATCCCTATGAGTAATGGAAAATTATATCCATATATATATATTAATTACATGATATTAATACAATTAGTTTTAATTTATACAACATAAAAAATAAATAGTTGGTGAATATGGCATGTGACCCACTAGACTAAAAGTGAGATGAAATTCCCCTACATTTTGTCTCAAATACATTCATTCATGTCCAAAAATAATGTATACATAATATTGTATTATTAAATATATATATGAGAATTATAATTATATATATATCATAACATATGTGATTAACATAATAAATTATATTATCTGTTTAATAAATATTCATTAACAAATTAATGTTTTAGGTAATAACCTTTTTTCATGTATGTTTATATATAGTATTATTTGAATTTTAATTGTGATAAAGGTTTCATTATATATATAATGATAAATATGATAAAATAATTTTATGTTTTTAATAAATATTTATTTGGATTAAAAAAATAAATTTTAGGGATATGAAATTAATTACACTATTCATAGTGATGGAAGATCGTACGTAACTATGAACATTGTTTCCATTTTTAGATGAATGGAATGAAATGAAGGTCAATAATATATAAATTCTACAAATTTATTAATATTTCAATTTTATCACATAATTTAATTAATTTTACAATTATTAACTTCCATGTAATGCATAAGTGAAATGAGAGTCACATTACTTCATTTGGTGGAATTACATTGTTCACACGAGTGACATTACCATATTTTGACATAATGGAAAGTAATTGTTTATATTATATATTATAATTACAGGAGTATAATTATGTAATAAAAATAATTTATATTTTTTAATTGTATCTCTATATCAATCAGTGAGAGGTGGGTATGGAATCTATCCTTTATCAGCTCGGAAGGCATTAGTACACCATACAAAGAGTCAACGATATTGATTTACATTTTTTAGAAGAGGATATAGATATCGATAAATAATTTATCAAAGTAACCAATAATTATATTTAATATAAAAGTTATATTATATCCTATAATTATATTAATATTCTAACATGGTGGATAAAAATATAAAACAAAAAAAGGTTTAATAATATATATCTTCATTAATGAAATGCATTTAAGTGTACCTAATTAATTATATCATGTATAGTAAACCTAATTAATATATGACATGTAGTGGGATTTATGAGTTTTTTTTCAATTTAATGTTGTAAATAAATTTTTTTGGATATGTTTAGAGGAGAGTAGATGGGGATCTATTTTATAATAGGGGAAATAATGCAAATTGAATTTTTTAAACAAGAAATATATACACATGTATTAAAAATATGATAAGTATAAAAATTAAATCATTATAAATAATTATATAATATATCATCTATATATTTCCATAAAATATGATTTGTACATGGTTTTAAGTTATTTTACCCCATATTTATTTAGTTTAATACCCTAGTAATCCCATTTTAATATAAAACATTGTAATTAATACTTACTATTTTTATATTCAGTGTGGAAAAAAATATTTTCGACATTTTATATAAAATTAATTATTTTTATTCATAATATAGAATTTATTATAATAAAATACATTTATATATATTGGAAATGTTAATCTAAATTAAAACTCATTGATATAATAAAAAATGGTTTTCCCAAGAGAAACAATTCATTAGTATGCAATTTAATAATTTAAATTGTCATATAAAAATGATTATAATAAAAATAATTGAAATAATAAATTTATAATTTATAAATTTTTACCTTTAATACAATAATAAAATAACATATATATTTTACAATATATAAAATAATGAGTAAAATTCAACAAAACATTGTAATTTTCATTATTCAATAAAAAATAAGTCTTCTAATAAAATTCAATATAATTAAACATAATACCATATTAACATGTTTATTTCAAAAAATTAATATTTTAAATTAATTATTCAAAAATTTTCATAAACATTACTTTTTCCTATTTGTTTAATGAAATGAATAAAAATCATTTTTGAAAAAAAAAATATTTGTAACATATAATATTTTTAATAAAAATTGAGAAAATATTTATACATATATTATATTTATCAAAAAAAATTATATGTGAAACTAAAAATGTGTTTATTACTATTTAGACCACAAATTTTATTAATAGTTTCATGGTTAAGATAAAATAATAATAATAGTAGTAATTCATGTTTTATTTAAACTTGGTGTTTTTTGTAACAACTCTTATCATTAAAATCAAATTTAGTTGGATTTTTTTATAAAATCTTAGGTTTTTAAATTATTTTTAAGATAAATGAATTTTACCATTTAGGTTCCATCACTTTCATATAAAAATGATGATTTTACATCCTCATTGCATCCTTGTTTTCCATTGTAGCTTTTGTAAACTAGTAGATTCACCAAGAAACATTTGACAGTTTAGTGGACTTGTATTGTATCAAATTATCTATTCGATCAAGAATCTTCATTATTTTTTACTCATAGAAAATGTCACTCTTCAGTCGTTTAACATGTGATTTTATTACAATTTACTGAACAAGTATGAACATATTCTCCAGAGATACATGGAAGAAATCATGAACAATATAGAGATATGATAGAATGACCAAGTGATATGTTTTAATCAGGATATGATGAAGATTTTTAAAGGGATAAATATATCTAAATAATTTTTTATCCTTTATTCCAAATATCATAAAATTCATCCTTGGAGAGATTCATAGAATCACATTGCCATAAACATCAAATTCCATTTTGTGCTCATGATTGTCATGATAACTTTTCTTCTAGCATTATTTTTTCCTTCTATGTTATTTATTGGATTTATTATCTATATATATTTATTCATCTATCTAGGGCTACAATAGATTTATTTTTTCCAATTCATACTATAAAATTGTAATTTAATAATTATTTCCATTATATTAATGATAATGTTCCATTTAAATTCATTAGGGGATTATGTTACTGTAAGAATAATTGACTAGAGGATGGTGTTAATCCCAACAACCTATAAAATCCAAAAAAAATACCACTATATAATCTAGTTTTTAAAAGGTTCAATTAGACTTTCCATATTGATAAGGATGACACATACATCTAAAACTAAATTATGTAAAAATATCATTCTTAATTCTTTCTGAAAACGTCTAGATAATCCTCGGATCTTGAAAAAAATCAATTGATTGGGTTACTTCATAATATCATAACAATTACATAATGTGTATTATGGGAAAGTAATCTAATGATAAATATTCTCTAATGGTTACTAATTTTGGTTAATTTTTAAGGAAATTTACATCAACCCATATAGCATAATTCAAATTTTATTTTTTTGGATTTTGTATACAAAAAGCATTGTGTTGTTTTCAAATTTCCATTCAGGCATGGTTAATAGTCGAAAAATCCCCATACATTTCCCTCTCGGAGACATAATATATAGGCATATTATGAAATGAGATAAAAAACCACCCATGTCTCAATTGAATTGTTTCCTATTAGAAACATTGTTTGATTTATATACCTCATTGTACATCTAAGATGACTATAGGATTAAGAAATATAACCCTAATCTAACATCTCCCTCAAAAAAATATTACACGTAAACAAACATAATTATTTAACTTTATTACTATATCAAAATAAAGTTTTATCTAATAAATATATATATTTATTGTAGAGACCCGAAGCTTGACCTACATGGACATTACATTACTTTTGCGAAATACTTAATACATAACAAAAATAGACACACAAGGACCGTAATAGTTTAGTGTCTTTGGAAACTTGGAACGTAATCTTCTAATCGTGGTGAAAGATCTTCAACATCTCCCATAATGATCTTCCACTTTTTGTTTCCTTACCTAAAACCTTTCTTTTGATCCTGGGGGAAAATAAAACATAAAAAAGGGTGAGCTCAAATGCTCAGTAAGGGTAAGCATGGATAAACTAAAACATACCATATACATTTGAACTTAAAAACATAAACAAAATGTTTAAACATCAAAATCTGGAGCAACGAAATAAAACATGGAAGTACATAAGGCATAGATCATAATGGAACATAAACCATGATATAATAACATGGTATTAAAACATGTAATTGTGGAATCCATTAAGCACATGTAATTATTTCCATAGTAGCCAAGGCATTGCTGCCAAGACCATCTTAGTGGACAAAGTCCCTTTCTCAATTGAGTTCACTCCTCGTTCCAGTCCTGTAATATTGAACCGGATTAACTTACCATTCCATCCATGTCTATCTCATGAGATATAAATCTTTACCCAATGCATTGTAGAGAGATATAGGTCCCACCCATCTCATAATGAAATCATTCTTACTTGTTCCACAAAATAAACATACATCACTCATAATTACCCAACGAATAAAAATGGGTTTCATAAACATCATACCATCATCACATAATCCATATAAAATAAATGGATATCATTTCATAATAAGAAAATTGAAGACATGTAAATCATATAGACATTATACTTAAATCATATACATATGAAATAATGTTATCTCAGATGAAAATGGTTTTGATAAAACACTTGAAATGAATTCTTGAGGAAAATATCATTTTTTCTTCAAAATCATTTTCTTTTAACAAAATTTCATGCAACATTAAAAAATAGGATTTTTTTGAAAATAGTTATGAAATATTTTGGAGGATGTTTCATGAAAACAGGGCTTTATAAAACCGTAAAAATCTGTTCGTGCCATATAAATTAAAAAAAACATTCTTCTCGTACTTTTGCCGAAAAAGTCAACATGTATCTCGTAAAAGAAAGATTCCATTCATACCATGTAGTAAAAGTCAAAAATAGGTAAAAAGAACATTAAACATACATTAAAGCATTTTTATAAACAAGGACATGGATGGTAAATATAACCCCAGTAAATACTTACGAATAAGCAATCTTGGATAAAAATGAGATTTGTAAAATTATCCCATACCTTAAGTCTGATATGCTTCGTACGTATCCAAACCTCCTTTATAATGATTTAAATAATGCCATTGACTTATTCCAGAATCATACTCATTGTTATGATATCATATATGGCTCACATATGACTTTTTATTACCCGTTCTTTTGTAAATTCCATTTTAAAGAGCGTTTTGGGTAAAATCGTTTCATTTGTCGTCTGTGCTTTGACTTGTAATTATTCATATGATTAGTTAGATCATGATTACTTAATTACAGAATATAAAACATGATTTATATATAATATATATTCAGAATATACATATATATAATAGATCGATAAATGGAATGAAATGCACCGTTCATGGAGATGGTAGGCCGTACGTACACATGAACGTTGTTTTCGTTTCCTCATTGAATTGAATGTAATTAATTATATGACATACACATATATATACATAAATCCAGTATCATTATAATGTCATATATTTCATGATTACTTATTATATATACTTTATAATCATTTATGAATGGTTAATCATTGAGAATGAATCTCATCGCGTCGTGGAGACGGTATTCCGTACGTACGCACGAACGATGATATCATTCTCATGATCATGGAATTTTACTGGAGTGTATGTATACTATTACAGAATCAATATCACTTTAAAATAATCATATATAGTTATTATTTACACCATTATACCCATCCAAGTAAGGTGGTGGTGGAAAATAGATTACACCATGGCGTGGAACAGTATTCCGTACGTACGCACGCGCGGTGATTTCGTTTTCTGTAGGATGGATAGATGGTGAAATAGGGTTGTTAAATACTTATAGTAACATATCAGTATATTATTTATACTGATATTATTACTTTATAATGAAACAACCTAATAAGAAGAAGTGGAAGAAGAAATAATGGTGAAAGAATCGGTAACAGACATTACCTCTTCTTTAAAGCGCCTTTTTGAAACCTCCTATTAGGGCACTAATGTTGGTATTTGAAGAATACCAGAAGATCTAGGATGTTTCTAGGGAAGTGGAGAAGAGAAATTGGCAGGTGTTGGCCGAGCTTTAAGGCTCAAAGTGGTGTGAGGGAGATAGGGAGGAGGTGCCCTTTTATAAGGGAGGAGAGGGGCACCTTTGGAATAACAAAAAATAATATTTTATTATAAAGTCATATTCAGTTTTTAATAGCTCAAAATTGATATATTTCGAATATAAGGTGGGTATGGGTCTAAATAATCTAATCCAATATAATTTAGACAAGTTTAGGTCATTATATTAACCTTATCTTTTAGTTTTAACTCTTAGTTAATTAGATTGACATTTACCATGTCACTTTGTATTTTTATATTATATAGTTAATAAACATACCATATAAATCCAAGCAACACCCCAAGTGGTCCATTAATGATACACCTATAATGATATAAGTATCCTGGCCGAACCTTAGATTTTTAGGAATATAATAACAATTAATAATGTAATATTTGTTTTAAAAACTATTTTATGTCAATTTTGACACTATTTGGTAATTGATTTTTGAAAATATCATAACAGAATGATTAGTTCGAAAAAAGTTAACTAAATGAATAATAACATGTCATATTAACCTATTTAAATAGTGGAATTCATAAAAATTATCAAATTACATTTATTTTGTTATATATAACATCAATTATGTCAATATTTCATTAATAGGATAATTACTGTATCATCATTGTGTCATAAATAAATTAAATTATTTAAAGTTTAAAAATATCAAATAAAATATAATTATGTATGAAATCGTTTTAGCTTTCTAATTAATTTTTATAGTCGAATTTATCTTATGTATAACTCTATATTAAATTTGATTTACTTATTAAACTTTGATTTTAACTATTATAACCCTTCTTTAAATAAATTAATAATAAATGTCCTAATCTAATCCATGTATGCCTAAATGGTCATATTTTATTCCTAAGGTTGTTTTTTTCCAAATTACACTTATCCAATAGAATTAGGACACGTGTTATAGTAATAATAATATCATATTTACCCTTAATTACCCTATTTACTTTTAACCGTGGAAAAAAAGTAAAAAGTTACTATTCACAAAAAATCATTTTCATCTCATTAAACCACATTTTGGTCCTTGATATTAACCGTGTCTCTCATAATTTCGAAATTTCACTCATAGTAGCGGTAAAATTAAGTTTCATGAAAAATTCATTTTTTTAAACTACCACTTAGTGGTTTCACTATTAATCAAAAAATGAAAGTTTCCAGAAAAATACCAAAAATTATGCCCAAGATATATTTGATATTATGAATTCAAAAATGATGTCTATTTTACCAAATTCAAGATATATCAGTTGCATTAATTAATTTAAAAATTAATTCCCATCGTCAAAACAAATAGCGTGTTCTTAAGAGATAATAACTATCAAAAGATGGACACTTGTTTATGTCTGCATTAAATTTGAAATTACATCCAATGCCCAACATTGTATTAAATTGTAAAAATATATTCTAAATATACTTTAAAACCACTTAAATTAATAATTTATAACTTCTAATTATTTCGATTAAAAAAGTTGTTTTTAATTAAAATTTAGTAATTTTCACTATTCATCAGAATATGAAAGTTATCCAAAAAGTACCAAAATTTCACCCTAAGCTAAGTTTGATATTCCGAATCCAAAAATGAAGTCCATTTTGAAAGATAAAATTTATAAAATTTCAAAAAGTGGGTATTACTATTCATAATGGCTAGTTCATAATAATATTATAATAATATCTCGTTTAGTGAAACTCGGTATTGCGTACTACACACGCTATCGTGGAAAGTCGCAATTGCATCTAATACAAGCCAAGTCAGGGATGTGTGTAGTAAAAGATAGTTTTGGTGTAGCATAAAACACAATACATCGATAAAATTAAAAATAATATTTTTCATAAAATCTCGGGGTGTTACATTATACCCCCCTTAAAATTAATTTCGCCCTCGAAATTCATCGGGGTTATAAATGGTTTACTACTCGAAATTTTCTTTAATAGAAACCCACATCATAAAAAGGAATACCAAAACTTGGCTTTAAAAACTAAAGTATGAAACGTAACGGTTACCCAAATTAACTCATCACACGGTTTCCAAATAGGAGAACATAGGTGAAAATATGGATATGGAAGAAAAATATAACCAGAAAGTTCTGATGGAGAGTGGTAGAGAACATGGCTATGAAAAATCCAACAATCACAAAGCCATAAATTTGTGACGATCTAAGGTACCATCTAATTCATCATATATAAGAGCACTAGGAAAACATTTTTGGTTTTCAAGATCATTTCCCTAAAGTTGATGAAATTGGAATTAGTAGAAATACATTCGTGATTTTGGTACAGTCTCACCGTTGGTCGTTCATTGGACAATTTTCACTCCATATCTTAAAGAAATGAAGTTGAATTTGTCATTAGTGATGTGTTAGTAGATCATGTGATAGAATGATGGGTCATTCCATCTGTCTCGAACAAAAGGTTAGAAAAGTTATCATAAAATACATAAGTCCATCTATAGTGAGATTAATCATATATCATTCCTAAAATGGACTTATAGTTCATATATCATACTTATTAATATAAAAAAAGTAGTTTCTACTAAACATGGACTTTCTATAGGCCAGTGGTAGGCGATAAAGGCCATTCGCACTTCGGTTGTGGGTTCGATTCCCACAACCTTGTCCGACGCGATGGGTTTTCGCCCATCCTGCAGGTTTTCCTTCTTCTAAAACTGCATTACTATAACATCCCATCAATAATATCAAAAAAACATCTATCCTTAAACAATAATAACTTAAGTCCATCATAATCCATTCCAATCTTTAGGCTTATCTAAAATATTGTTGTCCAATCTCATATTACAGTGAAAACGATTACCAAAGAGTTCATATAACAAGCTTGTTAATACCATCGTTGATCCCCATATATCATGAGTTATGTCTTTTTGGTCACATTCCAAACATTCGAAGCCCTTAATCATGTATTCTCTTGAAAAATTAATACCCATTGAATCTTAGTGAAAACATGAATGCTATGAAAAGTTAACTCTTTCCACATTCCAAAATCAAAGAATTCTATATACTCATACCATGATATAACCTTCTCCTTATATCAGTCATGAGCTCATGAATACTATCAAACATTTAATTTTCTCTTTATCCCTTCATTATGAGCATATCATCTACTTTCCAAAAATATTTGAATAACCTTTCATGGTTACCGGTACCATTAATCATACACATTCAAAACTTAAGGAAAGAAAACAGTGTAACAATCCTTAGATGTATCTTTATTCCATAGTACCATGAGATTACTTATACAACATTACACTTGATAAACATGTAATCAATCCAATACCTTCTTAAACCATTGACCAAGAATCAACAATTCTTTCATCTCACATATCATTTGTAGTCTCTTCATCATCAACAACATAAATACTACCCATACGACTGTACTGATTCTTTTCATGAGACTTTCCCTTATGGAATTGGTTTGCATAATGCCCGTACATTCCACATTTAAAACATTTAACCATTTTTGATGTCGTATCAATACCATTATCCTCATCCGTGGTGTTAACTGAACCTTTTCCTTTGCACTTACTGGCATTGTGTCCTTCTTTTCCACACCCAAAGAATCTTCCAGTTCCTTTGAAACAATCTCCCTGATGCCTCTCCCCACATGATTTACATGAGGGAAATTTAACATTATTTCTTCTATGATCATCATGAAAATCCATCTTTCTCTTATTATCTGAGTCAAGAAACTTACCAAATTTGAGTTTATTGATCATATTATGAGATTGCTGATTCAGTATAATAATGATGTTTGGACTTCCAAATCCCATTTCATTTGGTTGCTCATGAAGAATATCATTCCATTGTACATAATATCCTCCATTATTGTGGATCATCATGTTTCCAGCCATTTTCTAAAACCCAAAAAGAATAGTGTGAGAGGGAAAAATAATGCTAGGGAAAACAACATAGTAAAGGGGGAGCACCTTCAATATATAACATCTTAGGTAAAATTCTATGATTGTTACCGTAGTTCTAGGACTATATCCTATACGTATACTTATCCTTAGGGACATTCCTAGACATACCATAGAAATATCTCTAGGGATCTCACTAACGTTTTCTCATCCTAGTTTCCAAAGGTTGACTAAACCTTTCCTCTGATACCAACTGTAGAGACCCGAAGCTTGACGTACATGGACATTACATTACTTTTGTGGAATACTTAATACATATCAAAAATAGACACACAAGGACTGTAATAGTTTAGTGTCTTTGGAAACTTGGAACGTAATCTTCTAATCGTGGTAAAAGATCTTCAACATCTCCCATAACGATCTTCTACTTTTTGTTTCCTTACCTAAAACCTTTCTTTTGATCCTGGGGGAAAATAAAACATAAAAAAAGGGTGAGGTCAAATGCTCAGTAAGGGTAAGCATGGATAAAATAAAACATACCATATACATTTGAACTTAAAAACATGAACACAATGTTTAAACATCAAAATCTGGAGCAACGACATAAAACATGGAAGTACATAAGGCATAGATCATAATGGAACATAAACCATGATAAAATAGCATGGGAATAAAACATGTAATCGTGGAATCCATTAAGGACATGTAATTATTTCCATAGTAGCCAAGGAATTGCTGCCAAGGCCATTTTAGTGGACAAAGACCCTTTCTGAATCGAGTTCACTCCTCGTTCCAGTCCTGTAATACTGAACCAGATTAACTTACCGTTCCAGCCATGTCTATCTCATGAGATATAAATATTTACCCAATGCATTAGAGGGAGATATAGGTCCCTCCCATATCATAATGAAACCATTCTTACTTGTTCCACAAAATAAACATACATCTTTCATAATAACCCAACGAATAAAAATGGGTTTCATAAACATCATACCATCATCACATAATCCATATAAAATAAATGGATATAATTTCATAATAAGAAAATTGAAACCATGTAAATCATATAGATAAGATACTTAAAACATACTCATATGAAATAATGATATCTTAGATGAAAATGGTTTGGATAAAACACTTGAAATGAAATCTTGAGGAAAATATCCTTTTTTCTTCAAAATTATTTTCTTTTCACAAAATGTCATGAAAATTTAAAAGAAATTGATTTTTTTGAAAATAGTAATGGAATCTTTTGGATGAACCTTCATGAAAACAGGGCTTTATAAAACCGTAAAAATCTGTTTGTGCCTTATAAGTTAAAAAAACATTCTTCTCGTACTTTTGCCGAAAAAGTCAAAAAGTACCTCGTAAAAGAAATATTCCATACATACCATGTAGTAAAAGTCAAAAATAGGTACAAAGGACATTAAAAATACATGAATACATTTTTAGAAACAAGGACATGGATGATAAATATAACCCAAGTAAATACTTACAAATAAGCAATCTCGGATAAAAATGAGATTTGCAAAATTATCCCTTACCTTAGGCCCGATATGCTTAGTACATATCCAAACATCCTGTATAATGATTTAAATAATTTCATTGACTTATTCCAGAATCATAATCATTGTTATGATATCATATATGGTTCAATTATGACTTTTTATTACCCGTTCTTTTGTAAATTCCATGTTAAAGAGCCTTTTGGGTAAAATCGGTTCATTTGTCGTCCGTGCATTGACTTGTAATTATTCATATGATTACTTAGATAATGATTACTTAATTCCAGAATATAAAACATGATTTATATATAATATATTTTCAAAATAAAAATATATATAATAGATATATAAATAGAATGAAATACACCGTTCATGGAGACGGTAAGCCGTACATACACATGAACGTTGTTTTCGTTTACTCATTGAATTGAATGGATTTTTTTGGATGACATACATATATATATACATAAATCCAGTATCATTATAATGTCATATATTTCATGATTACTTATTATATATACTTTATAATCATTTATGAATGGTCAATCATTGAGAATGAATCTCATCGCGTCGTGGAGACAGAATTCTGTACGTACGCACGAGCGATGATATCATTCTCATGATCATGGAATTTTATTGGAGTGTATGTATACTATTACAGAATCAATATCACTTTAAAATAATCATATATAGTTATTATTTACACCATTATACACATCCAAGTAAGGTGGTGGTGAAAAATAGATTACACCACGGTGTGGAGACGGTATTCCGTACGTACACACGCGCGGTGATTTCGTATTCCATAGGATGGATAGATGGTGAAATAGGGTTGTTTCATACTTATAATAACATATTATTATATAAGTGATACTGATGTTATTACTTCATAATGAAACAACCTAATAATAAGAAGTGGAAGAAGAAATAAAGGTGAAAGAATCGGTAACGGATATTACCTCTTCTTTGAAGAGCCTTTATGAAACCTCTTCTTAGGGCACTAATATTGGTCTTTGAAGAATACCGGAACCCATAGGATGTTTCTAGGGAAGTTTAGAAGAGAAATTGGCAGGGGTTGGCCGAGCTTTAAGGTTAAAAGTGGTGTGAGGAAAAGAGGGAGGAGGTGCCCTTTTATAAGGGAGGAGAGGGGCACCTTTGGAATAACTAAACATATTATTTTATTATAAAGTAATATTCGGTTTTTAATAGCTCAAAATTGATATAGTTAGAATATAAGGTGGGTATGGGTCTAAATACTCTCATATAATATGATTTAGACATGTTCAGGTCATTATATTAACCTTATCTTTTATTTTTAACTCTTAGTTAATTAGATTGACATTTACCATGTCACTTTGTATTTTTATATTATATAGTTAATAAACTTACCATATACATCCAAGAGACCCCCCAAGTGGTCCATTAATGATACACCTATCATGATATAAGTATCTTGTCCGATCATTAGATTTTTAGGAATATAATAACAATTAATAATATAATATTTGTTTTAAAAACTATTTTATGTCAATTTTGACACTATTTTGTAATTGATTTTTGTAAAAATCATAATAGAATTATTAGTTCAAGAAGAGTTAACTAAATCAATAATAACATGTCATATTAACCTATAAAATTAGTGGAATTAATAAAATGTCTCAAATTAGATTTATTTTTCTATTTATAACATCAATTATGTCAATATTTCATTAATAAGATAATTACACCATCATCATTGTGTCATAAATAAATTAAATTATATAAAGTATAAAAATTTCAAATAAATTATCATTTTGTATGAAATATTTGTA
The DNA here is from genome assembly GCA_963277665.1 of Viscum album. NCBI lineage: Eukaryota > Viridiplantae > Streptophyta > Magnoliopsida > Santalales > Viscaceae > Viscum > Viscum album. The sequence continues at coordinate 807,769,401 of OY728153.1, forward strand.
GCTTTATAATGAATATTTATAGTCGAATTTATCTTATGTATAAACCTATATTAAAAATCATTTACTTATTAAACTTGGATTTTAACTATTTTAACCCTTCTTTAAATAAATTAATAATAAATGTCCTAATCTAATCCAAGTGGGCCTAAATGGTCATATTTTATTTCTAAGGTTGTTTTTGGCCGAATTACACTTATCCAATATAATTAGGACATGTGTTAGGGTAATAATAATATCATATTTACCCTTAATTTCCCTATTTACTTTTAACCGTGGAAAAAAAAGTAAAAAGATACTATTCACCAAAAATTACTTTTATCTCATTGAACCACATTTTAGTTCTTGATATTTACCGTGTCTCTTGTAATTTTGAAATTCCACTCACAGAAGCGGTAAAATTATGTTTTATGAATAATTTAGTTTTTTAACTACCACTTAGTTGTAACACCCCATGTTTCTACGGTACGCTTCTCTTTGAATAATGTGATAGCGTGTGTTGTACGCAACACCGAGTTCTAACACACCATAACCAATCAAACTAGACGCTATGAATAGTAATACCTAATTTTTGAAATTATATATATTTTATATTTCAAAATGGTTTTCATTTTTGGATTCGGAATATCGAATTTAGCATAAGTTGAAATTTTGGTACTTTTCGAATAACTTTAATATTTTGATGAATATTGAAAATTTCAAAATTTTAATTAAAAACAAATTTTTTAATAAAAATAATTAGAAGTGATAAATTATGAATTTGAGTTGTTTTAAAGTATATTTAGAATATATTTTTACCATTTAATATAATGTTGGTCATTGGACATAATTTTACAATTAAACTGAACATAAACAAGTGTCAATATTTTGATAGTTATTATCTCTTAAAAACACGCTTATTGTTTTGACAGCGGGAATTAATTTTAAATTAATTTCCTCCACTTCTATGTTTTTAATTTAGAAAAATTGATTCCATATTTGGAATCATGATTTTCAAATTTTGTAAATAGGTAACTTTTATTTTTAGACATTTTGAATAATTACTGCGGTAAATATTTTATTTACCATGGTTAAGGGTAAATCTGGTAAATAGGGGTTAAAAAATTATATTATAATAATACTAAATTACCATAAAACGTGTCCTAGCCTTATTGGTTGATACATGTTCGACCATAGGCATCTTTGGGTCTATTTTGGGACCCCATGGTGCCACTTGTAGGTGATAAGGACACTTTATTTTAATTAAGTTAAAATGAATACAAAAATGACACAAGCATATATCTTTTAGAAAAACAATTTTACATAGGGTTATATATGTTGGATTTTAGATTATAAATATTAATTAGAAATCTAAAAATATTTCCTATATAATGATATTTTATTTATAATTTTTAGACATTAAATAAGTTAATTTATTTATGACATAATGATGATGAAATAATTACTATAATAGTGAAAAATTAAAATAATTGATATTATAAATACCCAAATAAATATAATATGAAACTTTTAATGAATTATACTAATTTTCTAGGATAATATGATATATTATGATTTATTTAATTGACTTTTTTCGAAGTAATAATTCTGTTATAAGTTTCACAAAAATCAACTATTGAATAGTGTCAAAATTGACATAAAAGAGTTCTTAAAACAAATATTATTTTATTAATTGATATTAAATTCCTAAAAATATAAGGATCAGCTAAGAGACTTATATCATGATAGTTTCATAATTAATGGGCCACTTGGGGTCACTTGGATGTATATATTAAGTTTATTAACCATATTATATAAAAATACAAAGAGACATTTTAAAATTGAATCTAATTAACTTAGAGTTAATACTTAAAGATAAGGTTAATATAAGTACCCAAACCTGTCTAAATTCTATTGGTTTAGTTTTTTTCGACCCAACCCCACCTTAATAGTTAAATAATCAACTTTTGAGCCATTATAAACCAAATATTAATTTATTATAAACTAATATTTTTAGCTTTTCCAAAGGTGCCTCTCACCCCTCATATAAAAGGGCACTCCTCCTTCTCTTTTCTTCACACCTTCAAATCCTTTTGGTTCATCCAAACTCTGCCCAAATACTCTAAAAACTTTTCTCAATACAACCTAGAGGCCTTAGTTTGATCAGAAATCCAACCTAAGGATCCCTTTTGATCGAATCAAAAGGAAGAAACCGAAGAAGAGGTAATGATTTCACCACCCTTTTCCAAGTTCCATTCTTCTTCCACTTCTTCTTCCACTGTTGTTACCATTCTAAAATAATAACTCCAGTATCATATATATACTATGATGTTATTATAAATAGGGTACAACCATATTCATTATTCTATCCACCCTTCGAATAACATGTCACCATACGTGCGTACGTACGGCTTACCGTCTCCACGTCGTGGTGTAATTGTTATTCAATATATTATTATTTGGATGGGAATAATAATGATGTGTAACTCATGTAAATAATAAATATAACATCATAATGATTCTATATATATGATATAATAACAAATTATATATTATTTTAATATCAAAATAATGATATTGTCGCTCGTGCGTACGTACGGACTACCGTCTCCACGAACGCGATGAGATTCATTCTCCATCGAATACATTCAAGTGTAATTATCATTTTCTGATTTAAAAATGATGTTTAAGGACTTGATATCATTCTGGATATGAATAATATATAACCTATCCATTACAAACATGGCTACGTAACAAAACATATAAAAGAAAACGAGTAAGTTAACACCCGAAACAACGATAATACTAAGATATTATTAACAAAGCAATGTTACAAGATCATATATGATATCATATGAATGCATATGATTCTTGTATAATTTAATAACAATTATTTCACTATTATATAGGAGGTTAACCTACCCCAACCAAGGAAAAGTACAAGGCAAGGGTTATTTCACAATCGCTTCATTATCTGAGGTTGTTTATATATAATAATCTACTGGGATCTCTTTATCATCCACATCCATGTTTCATAAAAATGTATTTCAAAACATTTTTACTATTTACTAGAATATGATTTAAAGTCATTTATACCCTTTTTGACTTTTATAAGTAGTTTATAGAGGAATCTTTCCGTCATTTTCAAAACGAGGTCCTTTTTAACCTTTTCGATAGGATTAAGGTAAGAATGTTTTTTTAACTTATACGGAGGGTGCGGCTATTTTCCGCCGTTATAAAATCATCAAAGATTCCCTTACAAGCTGATAAGAATATTTTCAAAAGAAAATATTTTTATTTATATGGCTCTTAAATGATTTGAAAATAAAAAGTGATATTTCTCTTAAAAGAGTTTTGATTTCATCTATGTCAACATCCTTTGATGGATTTTACGCTTATTTGATGTTGATTTATTTTGATACAAAACTTCTATTTTGTATTTAAGGTTTTGTGATATGTTTGACTGTGGATGTGCTATTTTTATACCATTAATAGTTTATGGGGAAAGTATTGACATTTCGTATGCTAGTTTTAATACGAATGTTTATGTTATGTTTAAACCTTTTCATATGGGAATGCATTGGACTTAATATGTGACGGTGGAGCCCACTATAGCTCCTCGATGCATCGGTAGGTCTCATGAGACAAACTAGTGTCTTGGGACAAGGCCTTGGCAAAATCTTATTTGTAGTCTTGGCACGAGGCCCTGGCTATGTGGTTATGATAGTCTAGAATTATGCATTCCATCGTTATGAAAGTGGTTATTGATATTGCATGTGATTATTCGATTAGTAGAATATCCATTTGAATAAGTAAATGGCATTATTTTATTTTATTTTTTCCATATTATGTTTAAGTTCAAGTTTAAAAGGCTTTTGTTTTAGTTATGCATTGCCTTAAATGATTATTCTTATTTATGAAAGTTTCGGCTATATTGTTATCCTTACTGGGCATTTGAGCTCACCCCTTTTCTATGTTTTATTTTTTCCAGGATGTGAAGAAGTAAATTATGAATGACCTGCAGGGATATTATGAGGGGATAATAGTGTGGATTACGGAGACAATATGTTGTTGTTGTAGTTTTTCACATCATGATGTAATGTAAAACTTTATGAATATATCTAGTGTTTCCAAGGCTACTAAACCAATCGGTCATTCGAGATTTGATCTTTCTTGTGATCATGCCAATGTTATGTAATAATGCACCGACTCTGGGTAACTAGGGTCAAGGCGTTACAGTTGGTATCAGAGGAAGTTTAGTACAAACCTTGGAAGCTAGATTTAGATAAACTCTGATTAGAGAACGCAGACCTAAGATGAACATTGAGGATTAGTATAGAATAACTTCCTAGAATTTTGGTATTGTATAGATTTTGTGAGTTTTCCGAGCAATACATCCCTGTAGGGATACGAGTAGGTAGAGGCGTCTTTGGCACAGATGTACCTAGGGGTAAAACCCGAAAACACCTCTTTGAGCTAGACTCGAACGTGAACTGGTGCACGACAACGGGCCTTGCTGCACTCTTGGTTACGACACTCCCAGGGGATATGCTTAGGATAAATCTCATTTTCTTTACAAATCTTTATGAAGGGTTTATGAGTATATACTTCCTCAAAGAATTTTTTTTATTATTATGGATTATATCCATAAATAGTTCAATTTATGTTATGTGTTTTATAAGTACGGGATTATGTTTTTTGATTCATAAGCTGATCTAATTTATACCATTGTTTAGAAATGGCACCTAGTGGAAGAAATGGAAACCGTATCAATGCACGCACTCCATGTAGTGATTTCCCTCCTGCTCAAGATAATTATAGTGGAGCTGGTGATGGAACTGGTGCCGATCAGCTAATCACCATATTGGGACAACTCACTCAAGTTATGAATAATAAGCTTACCCGTATGGAGCACCCTGTTCCACAGCATGGATGATCAATGTTAGATCGATTCATGAGGCAACAACCACCAACGTTCAATGGGAGTACAAATCCCTTAGTAGCTGAGCAATGGATAAATTCCCTAGAGAAAATATTTCCGGCTTTGGGGAGTAGTGAAAGGGAAAAAGTTATCATGGCGGTTTACCGCCTCACCGGAGATGCTGATCAATGGTGGTCATTGATTCAAAACACGAAGGAAGATGATGAAGTATCAAATATGGAATTGAGGGAGTTCAAAGATCTGTTTTTAGAAAAATACTCTCCTCACGACCATCGAGCAGATATGGAAAGGAAATTTCTGAGTCTGAGACAAAAGGAGGATGAGAATGTCACAAAGTATGAGGCTAACTTTACAAGGATAGCAAGGTAATCTAGAGATTATATATGTAACCAAAGAAGTAAGATTGATCGTTTATTTGATGGGTTAAAAACATTTCTCCATCGAGCATTAGTCTGACAATCCTTCTCATCGTATGAAGACATTGTCTCATGTGCTATCAAGACCGAAATGGAATTCTCTAAGTCTTATGACTTTAAAGAAAAGCAAGAGATGAAGAGGCTTGTTGATCAATCTAGGAATGGAAATAAGTGGAATAAGGGAAAGGTTGAATATCCATCCTATGGTAAATGTGGGAAGAAACACCCTGGTAATTTCTTGAAGGTAACGAGAGTCTGTTACAAGTGTGGTGAAAAGGGCCACCAAGCTCGTGATTGCAAGGGGAAGAAGGAAGCCAACAACGTTCAGTGCTACAATAGCAGGGAGATGGGGAATTATTCAAATTAATGTCCTATGCGTCAGGAGAACTTACCTCAGAAAATTCCAAGGGATCAAGTCCAAGCTTATGCTATCACTAATGCTGAGGTAGAAGCTCCGAAAGACGTGGTGGCAGGTAATTTAATGGTTTTCTCAAGTTTATCAAATGAATTATTTGATTCTGGATCATCACATTGTTTCATATCTTCCCAGTTTGCTAAGAAAATTAGATATTTATAATTTGATTTAACAAGGGAGTTGTCAGTAAAAACTCGTAAGGGAAGTATCATTGTAATAAAGTTTTGTGAATCAGTCCCCATTAGAGCACATAAATGTTCTTTATCTACTGATCTCATCATCATAACTATGATTGAGTTTGATATAATCCTTGGTATGGACTAGCTTTCAGACTGTGATGCGAAGATTTATCGTAAGAAGAAAGTGGTTACGATTCTTGATGATAATGATAAGGAACACCTTATCTTTAGAGTAGAATCATCACCACCTAATTCTTATTTAGATCCACCCCAGTAGCTCAACTAAATTCAATTATTTGGGAGGAAGAGACTGAAATAACTGTGGGTGAGGAAAGGAATGTTCAAATAGAGGATGTATCTATTGTGAATGAATTTTTAGATGTATTTCTGGAAGATTTACATGGACATCCTCCAGAACGAGAAGTTGAGTTTTCCATTGATTTAATTCCTCGATCAAGACCTATATCGAATACACCTTATAGAATGGCCACTGTAGAATTAGTTGAACTAAAGAAACAACTAGAGGAATTGAGTAATAAAGGATTTATTCGCCCTAGTGTTTCTCCATGGGGAGCCCCTATTCTTTTTGTTAGAAAGAAATATGGATCTATGAGGTTATGTATCGAATACAGGGAGATCAATTCTATAACGATAAAGAACAAGTATCCCCTACCTCGCATTGATGATTTATTTGACCAACTGCATGGAGCTCAATACTTTTCAAAGATTGACCTTCGATCGGGATACCATCAGTTGTATGTAAAGAAGGAAGACATTCCGAAGACAGAATTTCAAACTAGGTATGGGCATTACGAGTTTACTTTAATGCCGTTTGGATTGACTAATGCACCCTCTGTATTCATGGATCTGATGAATAGAGTTTTCAAGGAGTATCTCGATGAATTTGTGGTGGTATTTATTGATGATATCTTTGTATACTCCAAAACCTACGAAGATCAAGAAAATCACTTGCGCATTTTCTTGAAGACTCTGAGGAGGCATGAATTATATGGGAAGTTTATCAAGTGTGAATTCTGTCTTCAAGAGATTTCTTTTGTTGGCCATATTGTCTCTAAAGATGGAATCTATGTTGATCCTTCTATGACCAAGGTAATCCAAGAATGACCAGCACCTACGAGTATAAATAAGGTACTCAGTTTTCATGGTTTGGCAGGTTATTATCGACGTTTCGTCCAGAACTTTTCCTGATTGGCTAACCCATTAAAGAAGCTCACACGTAAAGGGGTTAAATTTGTTTAGAAAAAAGAGTGTGAATAATGTTTCAAAGAAATGAAGAGAATATTAGTCAATGATCCTATATTGACTCTACCATCGGGGAATGATGGGTTCGTTATTTATAGTGATGCATCAAAGAAAGGACTTGGTTGTGTCCTTATGCAGAATGATAGAGTTATTGCCTATGCATCACGACAGTTGAAAATTCATGAACAAAACTATACTCCTCATGATCTCGAGTTAGCAGCTGTGATCTTTGCTTTGAAGATATGGAGGCCCTACCTCTATGGTGAAAAATGTGAGATTTATACTGATCACAAGAGTTTTAAGTATATTTTCTCACAAAAAGAACTCAACATGAGGCAAAGGAGATGGCTTGAATTACTCAAGGATTATGATTGCACGATACACTACCACCCGGGGAAAGAAAACAAGGTGGCAGATGCTTTGAGTAGAAAAGACCATAGAGTTTTAAACAATATGAGAATTGAAAGGGATCCAATTTTCATGGATCTAGTGAAGATGGACATGGGAATAACCAGGGAAGGTGAAACATCAATGCATTTTCAAATGGTTTCCAAACCATATTTACTAGAAATGATTAAGAGTTCTCAAATCGATGATGAAAAATTTCAAAAGAAGATTAAAGCTCTGAATCATGGGAGATTGAGAGACTTTGTGTATGAAGATGTAATTTTGAAATTTGGGAAGAGACTTTGTGTTCCCGATATACCCGATCTAAAAAGGGAATTACTGGATGATACTCATAGTTCCAATTTCTCTATACACCCTGGGAGCACCAAAATGTATAGAGATTTGAAGAACATTTTTGGTGGGACAACATGAAGAGGGATATTGCTGATTTTTTATCAAGATGTATGGTTTGTCAGCAAGTGAAAGCTAGAAGGAACCAACCTGGAGGAGTCATGCAACCTATTCCCATACCAGAGTGGAAATGGGACAATATTACGATGGACTTTGTCATGGGGTTACCAAAGACTCCTAGAAGGAATGATGCAATATGGGTTATTGTTGATCGTCTAACCAAGTCAGCACATTTTCTTGCAATAAGAGAAGATCTACCCCTGGAACGTCTAGAAAGACTATATATTAATAATGTTGTGAGACTTCATGGAGTACCCCTATCGATTGTTTCTGATCGTGATCCCCATTTTACATCAAGATTTTGGAAAAGTCTTCAGAAGTCCGCGAATAGTGAACTTATTTTGAGCACTGCTTACCACCCTCAGACAGATGGACAATCAGAACGGACTATTCAAACCTTAGAAGACATGTTCGGATCTTGCTCACTTGAATTTCAGGGCATGTGGGATCAATATTTACCTCTCGTAGAATATTCCTATAACAATAGCTTCCATTAGAGTATTCAGATGGCACCATATGAAGCATTATATGGAAAGAGATGTCGTACACCAACCTGTTGGTATGACGTTGGTGAAAGAAAACTTGTAGGCCCAGAACTGGAGGAGGAAACGATGGAAAAGGTGAAGGTAATGCAAAATCACATCAAAGCAGCTCAAAGTAGGCAGAAGTGCTATGCCAATAATCGAAGGAAGGATTTGGAATTTCAAGTCGGTGATCATGTTTTCCTGAAGGTATCTCCATGGAAGGGAGTCATACGTTTCGGTAAGAAAGGTAAATTGAGTCCCAGGAACATCAGACCTTTCAAAATTATAGAACGAATTGGGGCTGTAGCTTACCGATTGGAAATGCCGCCAAGTCTCTCCAAAGTTCACGATGTGTTCCACATATCTCTGTTGAGGAAATACATGACTGACCCAGTGCATGTACTCACCAATGAAAAATTAGAACTGGAACCCGATCTGTCTTATTGTGAAGAGCCCGTCAATATTCTTGATACGAGAGGACAAGTACTGAGAAACCGGACGACGCGTCTGGTAAATGTTTTGTGGACAAACCATAAGATGGAAGAGGCAACGTGGGAAACCGAGAAACTTATGATGAAGAACCACCCGAGTCTTTTCATGTGATAAGTATTCTAGAAATTTCGAGGAAGAAATTATTTGAAGGAGGGGATACTGTATCACCCCAAGCTTCTACGGTACGCTTCTCTTTGAATAATGTGATAGTGTGTGTTGTACGCAACATCGAGTTCTAACACACCATAACCAATCAAACTAGCCGTTATGAATAGTAATACCTAATTTTTGAAATTATATATTTTATATATTTCAAAATGGACTTCATTTTTGGATTCGTAATATTGAATTTAGCCTAAGGTGAAATTTTGGTACTTTTCGGATTACTTTAATATTTTGATGAATAGTGAAAATTACAAATTTTAATTAAAAACAACATTTTTAATCAAAATAATTAATAGTGATAAATTATGAATTTGAGTGGTTTTAAATTATATATAGAATATATTTTTACTATTTAATATAATTTTGGTCGTTGGACATAATTTTACAATTAAACCGAACATAAACCAGTGTCAATCTTTTGATAGTTATTATCTCTTAAAAACACGCTTTTTGTTTTGACAGCGGGAATTAATTTTAAATTAATTTCTGCCACTTCTATGTTTTGAATTTATAAAAATGGATTCCATATTTGGAATCACGATGTTCAAATTGTGTAAATAGGTAACTTTTATTTTTAGACATTTTGAATAATTACTGCAGTAAATATTTTATTTACCATGGTTAAGGGTAAATCCGGTAAATAAGGGTTAAAAATAATATTATAATAATACTAAATTACCCTAAAACGTGTCCTAGCCTTATTGGTTGATACATGTTCGACCATAGGCATCATTGGGTCGATTTTGGGACCCCATGGTTCCACTTGTAGGTGATAGGGACACTTTATTTTAATTAAGTTAAAATGAATACAAAAATGACACAAACATATATCTTTTAGAAAAACAATTATTACATAGGGTTATATATGTTGGATTTTAGATTATAAATATTCATTAGAAATATAAAACGATTTCTTACATAATTATATTTTATTTATAATTTTTAGACATTAAATAAGTTAGTTTATTTATGACACAATGATGATGAAGTAATTACTATAATAGTGAAAAATTAAAATAATTGATATTATAAATACCGAAATAAATATAATATGAAACTTTTAATGAATTATACTAGTTTTATAAGATAATTTGATATATTAGGATTGATTTAATTGACTTTTTTCGAAGTAATAAATCTGTTATGAGTTTCACAAAAATCAACTATTGAATAGTGTCAAAATTGACATAAAAGAGTTCTTAAAACAAAGATTATATTATTAATTGATATTAAATTCCTAAAAATCTAATGTTCGGCCAAGAGACTTATATCATGATATGTTCATAATTAATGGACCACTTGGGGGTCTTTTGGATGTATATAGTATGTTTATTAACCATATTATATAAAAATACAAAGAGACATTGTAAAAGTGAAACTAATTAACTTAGAGTTAATACTTAAAGATACAGTTAATATAAGTACCCAAATCTGTCTAAATTCTATTGGTTGAGTTGTTTTAGACCCAAACCCACCTTAACATTTAAATAATAAACATTGGAGCCATTATAAATCGAATATGAATTTATTATAAACTAATATTTTTAGCTTTTCCAAAGGTACCCCTCACCCCTCTTATAAAAGGACACTCCTACTTCTCTTTTCTTCACACCATCAAAGCCTTTTGGTTCGGCAAAACTATTACCAAATACTCTCCCAATATTCCTCACTACCACCTAGAGGCCTTAGTTTTATCAGAAAGAAAACCTAAGGAGCCATTTTGATCAAATCAAAAGGAAGAAACCGAAGAAGAGGTAATGATTTCACCACCCTTTTCCAAGTTCCTTTCCTCTTCCACTTCTTCTTCCTTTGTTGTTACCATTCTAAAATAATAACTCCAGTATCATATATATATACTGTGATTTTATTATAAATATGGTACAACCATATTCAGTATTCTATCCACGCTTTAAATAACATGTCACCATACGTGTGTACGTACGGCTTACCGTCTCCACGTCGTGGTGTAATTGATATTCAATATATTATTATTTGGATGGGTATAATAATGATGTGTAACTCATGTAAATAATTAATATAACATGATAATGATTCTGTATATATGATATAATAACCAATTATATATTATTTTAATATCAAAAGAATGATATTGTCGCTTGTACGTACGTAGGGACTATAGTCTCCACGAACGCGATGAGATTCATTCTCCATCGAATCCAATCAAGTATAATTATCATTTTCTGATTTAAAAATGATGCTTAAGGACTTCATATCATTATGGATATGAATAATATACATCCTATCCATTATAAACATGGCTACGTAAAAAAACATATAAAAGAAAATGAGTAAGTTAACACCCGAAACAACGATAATACTAAGATATTATTAACAAAGCAATGTTAAAAGATCATATATGATATCATATGAATTCATATGATTCTTGTATAATTTAATATCAATTATTTCACTATTATACAAGAGGTTAACCTACCCCAACAAAGTAAAAGTAAAAGGTATGGGTTATTTCACAATCTCTTCATTATCCGAGGTTGTTTATACATAATTATCTACTGGGATCTCTTTATCATCCACATCCATGTTTCTTAAAAATGTATTTCAAAACATTTTTACTATTTACTAGAATATGCGTTAATGTCATTTATACCCTTTTTTACTTTTATAAGTGGTTTATAAAGGAATCTTTCCATCGTTTTCAAAACAAGGTCCTTTTTAACCTTTTCGATAGGATTAAGGTAAGAATGTTTTTTTTAACTTCTATGGCGGGTGCGGATATTTTCCACCGTTATAAAATCTTAAAAGCTTCCCTTACAAGCTGATAAGAATATTTTCAAAAGAAAATGTTTTATTTTATATGGCTCTTAAATGATTTCAAAATAAAAAGAGATATTTCTCTAAAAAGAGTTTTGATTTCATCTATGTCAACATCCTTTGATGGATTTTACGCTTATTTGAAGTTGATTTATTATGATACAAAACTTCTATATTGTATTAAAGGTTTTGTGATATGTTTGACTGTGGATGTGATATTTTTATACCATTGATATTTTATGGTGAGAGCATTGACATTTCGTATGCTAGTTTTAATACGAATGTTTATGTTATGTTTAAACCTTTTCATATGGGAATTAATTGGACTTAATATGCGACGGGTGGAGCCCGCTATAGCTCCTCGATGCATCAGTAGGTCTCATGAGACAAACTAGTGTCTTGGCATAAGGCCTTGGAAAGATCTTATTTGTAGTCTTGGCACGAGGCCTTGGATATGTGGTTATGATAGTCTGGCATTATGCATTCCATCGTTATAAAAGTGGTTATTGATATTTCATGTGATTATTCGATTAGTAGAATATCCATGTGAATTAGTAAATGGCATTATTTCATTTTATTTTTTCCATATTATGTTTAAGTTCAAGTTTAAAAGGCTTTTGTTTTAGTAATGCATTGCCTTAAATGTTTATTATTATTTATGAAAGTTTCCGTTATATTGTTATCCTTACTGGGAATTTGAGCTCACCCCATTTCTATGTTTTATTTTTCCCAGGAAGTGAAGAAGTAAATTATGAATGACCTGCAGGGATATTATGAGGGGATAATAGTGTGGATTACGGAGACAATATGTTGTTGTTGTAGTTTTTCACATCATGATGTAATGTAAAACATTATGAATATATCTAGTGTTTCAAAGGATACTAAACCAATCGGTCTTTCGAGATTTGATCTTTCTTGTGATCATGCCAATGTTATTTAATAATGCACCGACTCTGGGTAACTAGGGTCGGGGCGTAACATAGTGGTTTCACTATTCATCAAAAAAATGAAAGTTTCCAGAAAAATACCAAAAATTATTCCTAAGCTATATTTAATATTATGAATTCAAAAATGATGTCTATTTTACCAAATTCAAAACATATCAGTTGCATTAATTAATTTCAAAATTTATTCCCGTCGGTAAAACAAATAGCGTTTTCTTAAGAGATAATAACTATCAAAAGATTGAAACTTGTTTATGTCTTTTTTAAATTTGAAATTACATCCAATGACCAACATTGTATTAAATTGTAAAAATATATTCTAAATATACTTTAAAACCACTTATATTAATAATTTATCACTATTAAATATTTCTATTAAAAAAGTTTTTTTAAATTAAAATTTAGTAATTTTCACTATTCATCAGAATATGAAAGTTATCCGAAAAGTACCAAAATTTCACCCTAAGCTAATTTTGATATTTCAAATCCAAAAATGAAGTCCATTTTGAAAGATAAAATTTATAAAATTTCAAAAAGTGTGTATTACTATTCATAATAGCTAGTTCATAATAATATTATAATAATATATTGTTTAGTGAAACTCGGTATTTCATACTACACACGCTATCGTGGAAGGTCGAAATTGCGTGTAATGCAAGCCAAGTCAAGGATGTGTGTAGTGAAAGCTCCTTTTGGTGTAGCGTACAACACAAGACATCCATAAAATGAAAAAGAATATTTTTCATAAAATGTCGGGGTGTTACATTTATCCTACATCTCTATATCTTCCTTCAACACCTCCTTCATATTAACATTTATAGATGGGGTAACACTCATTTGAGATTGTTAAGATTTCTCTCAATACATTTGGATCTCATATACATAATTTTTTAAGACATGAAATATTTCATCTTTAGTGATCCATATCCTGGATGAGATGGTATATACCTTTTGACTCAAACTACCAACAACCATTTTCATTGTACCTAACTAGTAATGTATTTACGAATAATAATATTTTGGACAACACTAACCATATTATCTGGTTCATTGTCGTATCATTTATTATAAAATAAAATGTAATCTTTTGGGATTAGTTTATAAATCAAAATTTTCACCATAAATAAAATTACACCAATTAGTTATTGAAAAAAACTATTAATTATAAATTAATGGGATTCATAAATTTACATATCATCCATAAATTGCCAAGAGGGGGGACTCTCTCATAAGTAGCAGATCTCTTTCATCATGGGAGATAATTTGTAAGACCTAATAGAATTCCCATATAATATTTGTGTGTATAAAATTTATAGAACATAATATTAGGTATATTATCCTTCTCCAAATTTCATTTATGATATCCAAAAAAAATCCATCGTGGAAACATATTGATCTCATTACAATTAATAAAACAACCCATACATACAGGGAAAATGATATTTTTTCAAGATTTTTATATTTTATAATTCATAATAATCAATATATAGTCATATCAACCCCTTTTTATTCTAATAACAAATAATGTGTAGCCAAATGTGTCCTAATTGTCATAAATAATCCCATTTATAGGTTCTCATGGATTTTCTTCTTCAATTCCTAGAACTCTATTGGTTCCATTTTATGTGATGTATTTGAACAGGTGACACATGTAATACAATATCAATTTAGAACTCAACATCACATTTCTATATAAGATAAGTAAACTCTATATAAAATAAATCAATTATCTTTATTATATTCATAAGATTATCAATTTTGAGTTTCTCCCAAACCATCTAAGAAAAACACCATTATTGAACGAAAACCAAGACCCACACGATCGATGTAAAATTCATCAAATGTTCATATCTATCATTACTATGATAAATTATCATAGTTTGGTTTTGAATATAAAATGTTTCCTAAATTCCATGTAAATATTTGTGAGATTTATTTATAGAATGAATGTATGGGCCTAAGTCAATAAAAAAAGAAAACCAAAGGTAGAACAATAGGGTTTTTAGGAAACAAAGTCCTTGAATATTAAATATAAGAATTATGCTAGACATGACTAGTACTGATTATACCATTAGGGTGTTTCACTACTAATTAAGCATATAAAAAATCCTTTACATTTTATACACTTATAAAATTTCTAAAATATAAAAAAAATTGGACAATACAATGTGAATTAATATATTAGATGTTATAGAGTGAATTCATATTTAATGTTCACCACATTTTTGTTCTAACCCTCAACAGATATTGTGAACATAATAGTTTTATAATTGTATCTCTATATATGTTTTTTAATACATTGATCATAATCATCAATCAATTACTTTCCGAATTATTTATCTTGATTCCCATACAATTTACATTATAATTATTTGAGTATGGGTGGTGAATTCTGTGGAGATTTCTCTCTATTAACATCAATATCTAACTTCATCACATCAATTCAGAATTCAATTGCTCTATTACAATCCTCCAAAATCCTAACACATTTAATAGTACTTTTAATCCAATCACTTCCTTTTTTCCTTCCACACATTGATCATGAATAAAATATCACCTTCTTTTCTTCATGTTTATTTATAGTTTCTTATTAATTTATCATTATTTTATTTTAAAAAAATGACATTTATTGGTGATTGTTATATGTTTCCCCACCATGATATCACACATATTGATTTATTCATAGCTACAAGAGTTTCTAATGGATATTATCTTTCATTGAAATGGGTTTAACATACATGAAAATTGAAAAACTCACATTATGAATAGAATAGAACACCAAAATTGTACCTCAAACAAGATATAAAAATCAACTTATATGTACTAATAAATTCATCACCATTTATTCTTAACTTATGTAACTACTTGTTTTTTCATTAAAATAGTTTGATTAATGTACATATAGAAACATATGTTATTAAATCATGACAATACATAGAGTGGATTTCATATTTTTGGATCATAATATAATTGAGAGTTCACTATTTAAATATTTCTCCTTCCAAATCATATATAAAAAATATCAAATTTTCATTCATTATGTACTGGAGAATGGAAGATATATTTTGAAAGGTATAGATTCTTTTCTCAGAAAGCAGTAAATCATTGGAACACCTAAAATAATATTTTTTTCATCAGTAGGAACTTAATAATACGATGCCCCCCTCCTTATTTGGATGGTCTGCAAGATTCTTCCCTTGAGAATGTTATTAAATAATAATAGTGATATTATTCATTTCCACTTCCATTTCATTGGGTTTCTTTTGAGGAAATAATTTCTTTATCTATCGCATTTAGTATTAACTTGATTAATTTCAGTTTCATCCATTGATTAACAAAAACCATAGTTTAAGGAAAGGTAATAATAGTGAGAAACAGTATAATCATGAATCATTATTCAAATAATGTATTAATCATGACTTGTTATTTACAACTAATACAACCATAAGATAATTATAGCCCATTATTTATCAAAATAAATTCAAGTACTTCTTGATGATTGATGTATAGTTTGTGAATTTCTTCTGTAATCCATGTTTTGTTGAAAAAATATGATTGTCACAAGACCCATTATCATACATGAGGTGGTGATAGAGTCTATTTGAATTTACGCTTTTCAGAGTTATTAAAACAAAGAATGTTTTTTAGAAACAAATTAAATTATATAAAACATATAGGGAGTTTATTCATGAAAAAAATTATGCTTTCTATTTACTGTAACATAGGATAGTTTCATATACATATAATTACTCTAACAGATCTCAAAAAATATTTCTAATACAATTTTCCAAAGGATTAATAAATCATATGGTGATACTAACTATAATGACCCAAAATTCTCATTCATATAAATTAAATATTTATTTGATTAATATTAATTATGTAATATAATTATCTTGGATAGAATTATATAGGTGTAATGCATTTATAATTAGTGAAATAGGAACAATTAGTTCATGGGTGAACAAAACATTCACCCACTATGTTTTACATATCTAGAACCCTTTCTAGACATATCTTACATGAAAAAAATATTCATTACCTTAGGAAGAAAACATAATAATGGTTGACCTTAGATTCAAATAATGGATAAATAAGGGAGATTTCAACATAATGGTGGTATAAGGGTTTGATTACAAGAAAATTAATATTAATAACTATACCATTTATATCATAGATCATAAATATGAGTAATGGAATATATCTTGGATTTTTTTTAAAAATAAATTATAATAAAATATAATAACATTATACCACATGTAATAACATTTCAATAATACATGTTACATCTTATAACACTCTATTATGTATTTGAAATCTAATTTATAGTTTTCCTCTTTAATTGGTTGCATCTTGGGACTCCCGAGGATGGAGAGTATTTTTCTACAAAAAATGACCAAATGTGTAGGGATGAATGTTTGATTGAATTAAATTTGTGCGGGTATTAATTTTTACTGGATTTTCTAAGCCCTCATCATGTATGGATAATTCCCATGGTGTTTTGAAGTTTTCTATATAAATATAGTTTTTGAATAATTGTTTGGTGGTTACACAACAAATAATGGGGTTTCATGATGTGTATATGGATTCTAGAAAACAGGCATTAATTGTGTACATGTTGTGAATGGAGTACACTCTATGTAATGGTTACATATAATCTAGTGTCTAATAATTGAGTTTTAATAGAAATGCATTGGGTTTCTCACTGTCTTTGATCACTATGAATTACATGATCTGTAAATGAGTTACAGTTCTTGTAGCATTCAGATGGTTATATTATAGGGTTATGAATTGACTTATTTTTATTCATTATTTCAAATCCATCCTTTCTCTCAACCGATATCCTTTATTAAAATATTTTTGGATCCAAAATTTGATCTATATTTATTCTTTTGGTATTGGATTTTTAGTGTAGATTTGTTCCATATCTCCTGCAAATAAATTTATTTTTCATATTCAATTCCTTTGATCACAGTAGTGTCTTTGGGATATTCTATTGGATTTGTTGATATGTAGTGATGGTTTATCTAGTTAACTTGTAGATATATTATGTGATATTGTTATGGGGGACACTATATGATGGTTTTGAGGTTGCAAGTATGTGTTATTAAGGTTTTTGTTTTTTACTCTTCACCACTGACCATCGATTTTAATTTAATCAATTGTTTGATGTGAGGATTGATACTAGAGCCTCTTTTATCATTTATGAATTCTTCGTATTGGTGGATTCTTTTTGGGAGTGTGTCTCCCTGAATTCATATTATTTGATTCCCTCCTTAACATGTATTTATGATCTTTAGTTATCCTATATCTAAAAAAAAATACTAAATCAAATGGCTTGATATGAGTTGTTTTAATATTTTTTTGGGTAATATGTTTTTATATAATGCATTTTTCCCTAGAATGGGTAAATGGAAATGTTTTTTGAAAAAACATTAAATGGTTTTGATGAAATTGTATTTATAAACACAGAAGGATGGAAATATATCGATAAATTGGTTTTTTAAAACAAAGCACATGGGATGCTTTTAGCCTTTAGGTGGAATATATAGTAACATTTCACTTCCACTTTTAAGAGATTTTATCAGTGGTATTTCTTCTACTCTTTATGCCTATGGTTCAATTGAATTATAAGACCTATTGGGTGGTTTAATTATTGTGGATTTCTGCTAGTCTCTAGACTATATGACTATGTCTTGTGGATTAATATGCATGCAATTTTTTTTGATAGGTATGACTATCCCAGCTATCATTAACTAGTTTGAACCTTGTAATGACATTGCCTAGGATTCATGTCAAATTCGGAATGCTTTTTGTTTGTACTATTTTGATTGTACTATAATGGATTTGTTATCATGTGTGATACATGTTTTGTATTGACTTCATATATCAATTTTGAAATATTTATATAAAATTATTTGAAACTGAATTACATGATTTATGTGGACATGTGTAAAATAGGAAAATTAAACTATTTTACAATGATTTATATATAAAAACAATAAAACTTTTATCAGACCTTATTTAATTTAAATTTATTATTATTTTATTATTCATTAGAGACATGATATGGAACACCTCGATCAGACTCTACTAAACCTATTGGATGACACTCTAAATACCCATTTTTTTGGTGTGTATACCATTTTATTTTATTCAATGTTGTGAATGGAATGAAACAAAAATTAGGTTATTAGGTTCTCTATCAGGTGAGTTGGATAGCTAGTGGTGATTTGGTTGTATTATTCCAACATTATCCAATATATTAGAGGGATTTCCTATTTTTCTTATAATGACCCAACCTTATACATTACTTAATCTTGAGTTATTTCAAGAATACACATTGAGGATCTTTTCAGGTTTAGAGTTTTAGAGAATTAGGTCATAAAACCATTCATTACATTCCACATTTAAACAAGGTGGTTACAACAAGACAGTATTCTTTTTTCCCCATCAAAGGAAACATATTTAAAATAAATCATGGATTCTTTCTTGACACATCCTTGAAACTATCATCACATCATTTAACATTCCCTTGAACTATAGAAAAACATTTCAAAATTTTGGGATGAGCATAAAAAGCTCAGCAAGGGATATAAAGATACGGAAATGAAACATTAGTACATGTATACATGAGAATCAATGAAATCCTACTTTAAACATAAAACATAATCACTTTAACATACCTCATGAAATCATGAATAAATCATAGATATCATAAGACATATAGGTACCTTGAGGCATTCATAACATTCTTACGTAGGTAGTAACACGCATGGTTACATTTGGAATACCCATTACAGTATATTCCCTAAATCTCTTCGGAGAAACCTTAACGTCTAACCCCTTCGTGTTACCCAATGCATTGGAGAGTTATATAGGGCTCACTTGCCCTTAGTTTATCGCAGAACGACCTGTCTTCATAAAAAATTCCCAAGAACCATAACATAAACATAGCACATAACTTAAGCATAAAGGAAAGATAACATTCCCACATTTCAATAACAATATATTATTTTAAGATATTGAAATAATGAATCCACTATAAAAAACCATTTTCAAAACCATTTAGTAAAGTGATTTTTTAATCAAAGTGTCCCATACCACATTGAATATTTTATCTTTTTAAACCATTAATATCCATATAAATAAATCCTTGAAACCATTTTGAAACATGGATATTAATGAGAATTATTTATAAGAATAAATCATTAAAACATCTAAAATGATATTTTAGTTAAAGGGGCTTTAACAAAATGAGATACACTTGAATAAAATTATTGAGGAATAACATTTAATCAGAACTTTATAATATCATGAGAATAAAGGGGTTAATGATATAATATTCCATAGGATAGTATATACACCATATAAGAGTGAATTGGTGCCTAACAATAATGAAGTCTCAATAGAAATGTAAAATGAGATAAAATATCTTATAAAAAAGGTATCCTTAAATTAAGGATAAATAAATCTCATAATTATGTGTGAAAAATATAAATACACCAAATATTAGTGAATATAAATTGAAAAACAATCAATGTTCATTCACACATATTCGTAGGATGAAATATTCAATAACTACATGTTGAACCCAAAGAAATCGAAATTGTATTAAGAAGTTCCCTTGGTAAAATTTGACAGCCTAACGACGTCACTTTAAAATTCATAAAATTAGTTGTTGATAGGGAAAATGGTATCTCATCACTTGGACATACAATTTACATCAATATGGATATATGATAACATATCACAACATAAAAATATGTAAATTAAAAGACATAACTAAATAAGTCTTTTAAAAATAGGAGTATGAAAGGTTCCCTTACCGATTTGGGAAACTATCGAAATGTACACCGCATGAAAGAAGGGTCATAAAATGAAGATTTAAATATCCATAAATGAAAGTATATTATACAAATAGTATAATAATGGGCAGTAAATACACCAAAAAAAATTAAATAGCGGCAAATGTAGCACGAATCTCTTGGGAATAAAAAGTGAGATGAAAATCCCCTTATGAAAATTCGGCAGCCTAACGGCGCCACATAAAACGTCCAAAAATGGATTGATGAGATCAAATAGGGTCTCTAATCACATTAACAAAAAAATTATAGTAACAGGATTATAAAATAACATCCTCCAACATAAGAACATGGAGCAGAAAAGAAATGAAATAAAATAGAGTACTCGGAAAGGAAGAGAGAGGTAGGATCCCTTACCTCGTGTCCGACATGACTCGATCGTTCATTAATCTCCGGAATAATAAACCTGAGTTAATTTCTACTTGATTAAGAACCTTTTTCAAGTAAAATATTCCATTTACATCACTTATTACCATGTTATGCACATTATGTAATCATTTAAGTTAATAACGGTCGTTTTGTCGATACTTGGTACTTGAGTCAAAAGTGAACTTATTTTATTTACTAGTTGTTCATGTAGTCAAATATACATTATCTCAATAATGATACACATGATTTAGATATCATATATACCATATATACATATATCCAGTATATACATTCAATCATAATATTACATAATCATTTAGAGGTAAGAAATGAAATGCACCGTTAATGGAGACGGTAACCTGTACGTACACATTAATGCTACTTTCATTTATATTTCATACTTTAATGGAATGAAGTAATAATGATATAAAGGTATAATATAATTACAGTATATTATCATATATAATATCAATAAATTTATCCTTTATACGTCACACATATGGCATTAAAAAATCAAATCACTTTGAGGGGGCCGTAGTCCGCACTTCCTAAAATAAAGATATTGCGTTTACCTATAATGGAAACCATAAAGGTATGCCATAAATGAAAAATACATAAGCTTAAGGAAAACATAAACATTTAATATATCATATATAAATATAGTGACATCATAATGGCCACCTTTGAAGGTGTTAAAAGAATATTGAACAATCATCATTTCGTGAGGTAGAAATTCTCCATCCACAGAAACAGTATGTTCTTTAACCATTAGACAGAGGTGCGTGGAAGTGTAGATCAAATACATCTTATAACAACATCGTAGTATATTAAATATACTATTATTGTTACAAAATAAATTAATAAAAATATTTTAGGGGATTGGAGAAGAAAAATAAAACAAAAGAACATTAAAGAAGACTTTACCTTTAAATCGGGTAACTCCCTTTGGTTTGAACCAAAAGGGTTTCTAGAAGAGATTTCTGCCCAATTAGAGGCTTCAATGATGAATAGAGGGATGTGTAGAGATGAAATGGGCAGGTTTTGGCCGATCCAAAGTCTTGAGAGGTGTGGGTAAGGAGGTAGTGGTGGGGTCCTTTTAAAAGAGGAGAGGAGGGGCACCCTTGGAAAGTCAAGAAAGGTTACATTATTTTCAAATGCGTTTCGGATTTTAAAGGTCCCAAATTGATATATTTCTAGGATAAGGTGATAAGGGTTCTAAATACACCCATACAATAGGTTTTTTACATGTGTAGGAATTATATTTTACATTATATTTCCATTTTATTTAAATGGTTAAATAAGGAGGTAATCACTGGATTATAATTATGTTATAAATAATTTCTCTTATTTAATATGTAAAGCTTATAAAAAAATTACTATGATTTAGGAAATCATTTTAGATTTCCAATTACTATTTATTGTAAATAATATGACTTGTATTACCCAATGTAAAAAGTGTTTTATTAAAACAATACATGTTTGTATCATTTTTACTTTTACTTTAAATAAAAGGCATTAATGTCATTGTCTTACCCAAGTGGCTCAATGGGGTCCCAAAAATAGACCCATGGTTTTTCTTGGTTGGCCATGACTCATCCAATATGGTTAGGACTACTGTAAAGATATTTTCATTTTATTATGATATCATTTTTACCTTAAATCACACTAATTACCTTTATTCGTGATTAATAAAACTTAAAAGTTGCTTTTCATCAAAAATAATTTTCATCCCATTGAACCAAATTTTACTTAATAATGAAAATAATTTATATTGTATTTTTGAAATTCAAATCACAGTAGTGGTAAAATTCCATTTAAACGAAAAATCAGTTTTTGTAACTACCACTTTGTGGTTTCACTAATTATAAAAAAATAAGGTTTTTCAGTAAAATACCAAAAATTCACCCTACGATATATTTGATATTCTGAATTAAAAAATGATTTCTAATTTAACAAATTCATAAAATATAAGTTGAATTAATTAATTTTATAATCAAATCCCGTTGTCAAATCAAATAGCATGTTTTTAAGAAACAATATCTATCAAAAGATTGACACTCGTTTATGTCCAATCTCAAAGTGAAATTAATTACAATGACCACCATTGGATTAAATGGTAAAAATATATTCTAATTTCACCTTAAAAACAATTAATAAGATAATATATATATATAAATAAATTATATTAAAAAGTGGTTTTGAATTAAAATACAACACTTTTTACAATTCATTAAAAAATGAACATTATTAGAAAAATACCAGAAATTTATCCAATGTAAATGTCAATGTCCCAATCATAAAGAATAAGTTTATTTTGACAAATATAGCTTATAAAATTTTCAAAAGATATATTTAAAAATGATTTGTCATCAAAAGGTGGTAAAACAATCTTTAAAAAAATCTTAGAGTATTTATTCTTAAAATTGGATTCATTTGGATTTTAAGCCTCTAAAATTTATTGGATAAATGTAAAAATATTTAACAAACATATGTAATCATTTTTCTGTTATTTTTGTCCATTCCCTCTATTAAAATTCCTAGGCATTAACTATTATAATATTATTATATTACAAGTGTGCAACGTATGATTTCAAAGAAACTCGTTGTTGTGTATTGGGTACGCCGTCGATAATATCTTAATGTAGTATTAACATTTTATTCACAAATATTGATAAAAATTAGAATTTAATATTATTTATTTACCTGTGATGTTACATCCTTCCCCCCTTTTGGGAATTGCGTCCTCACAATTTCAAAATTGGGCTTGGAAACTCCATTAAAAGTCCCACATCAGAACAAGAGTTAGTAAAACTATCACTTCAAAGGAATGGGAGAGAAGTAAAAAGGTCACCCAAGTTAACATATACAAGGATTCAAAGTATGAAAAAATGTATATGGAGGAAAAAAACAAAGGGGCATGTTTTGATGGAGAGTGATAGTAAAAATGTCTTGGAGAAATTTAACCACAAGAAAATCAAAAGCTTATAATGGGTTAAACGATATTCGATTCCCCTGTAGGAAAAGTTAACAGACAACATTTTTGTTTTAGGTTACACTTATTTGAGGAATTTATTTTTGAGCATAAATAAATCATAATGAAACATACTTACTTGTCACATAGACTTTAAACTTTTACTGTATTCCTTAATCAAAATCATATTTTCTCCAAAAATACAAGTATTTATGAAGACTTGTTCGCATTAAGAGTACTATAATCAACTTCTTGAGAGTCACCTAATCCACAAAATAGAACTATATATTTCCCATGACTTTAGATATCAACCAAAGCCAAACCAAAAAGTTTAGTACGAGATCAGATAATACCCAAAAAGGATATTTTTTTAAAAAAACTAAAAAACTAATTCTAATCTCCAAAATTTGTCCAACAATATCCAAAGTTCAATAAAGACCATTCAATAAATATCTATCCATAAAATTTTTCAAAGTAATCCAAAATAAGATTGAAACCCAAATCACTAAAGGATTTAATGACATTGTCTTCCAAATTAAATCTTAACTTTTATCCCCAAATAACACCAGTTACTCTTAAAGTCTCACACTGAAAAGTAATTAGCCTAATCACATATTCTCCATGATAGGATAATCATTTCCATAGATAACCCAAAATAAAATTATTCTTGATTCATTAAATCATTTAACTATAAAGAATTAGTCAAACTTACCAGGGACTTCATGTAGTCCAGTGGTATGCGATAAATACCATTTGCACTTTAGGTGTGGGTTCGATTCTCCCAGCTTCGTCCGACGTGATGGGTTGTCACATGGTCTGCGTGTTGTACTTTTTCCAAATCTATATAATTTTATAACATTCCTCAAAAAGTGATAAATTCATAAAAAATAACCATAAACTTATTTTAACCTCACGTTTATCTCATTCCTTTCATATTCCATCATATCATGTAGTAACCCATAATTTCCTCAAAGTAAGGATCATATAAACACTGATGGTTACGTTTATAATTATTACCTAAAATTTTACATCGAGTTGGTTCTCTCGTACACGATGTATGAGAGAACTCACCAAAGATCAAGTGGTTAATCATGACTCCTTGATATTTGGTTCGGAATAACCATGAGATTCCTCATTGAATCCCCTAATTAATCCAGTCTCTTAATCAGAGAACCACCATAGTTTCCTTCAAAACCATTGTCACTTTGGTTCCTGATAGATCCATCCATTTACTAAAAAACATTTACTGTGAGTATATCAACAAAATAATCATGTACTAAAGAGGAAGATAAACACTAAGATATACTTATCCAAGATATCTCAAACTCATTACAACCTTCAAAAAAACAACTTTGACTCCGTCTAATATACTAACCATTGTGGATAAACACAACTTGTCACTTACGCTTAAAGAATACCCTATCCACTAAAGTTATCTAAACCGACCTCTGATACCAACTATAAGGCCACAACCTTAAACATTACTTAATATTGAGTTATTTCAAGAAAACACATTGAGGATCTTTTCAGGTTTTGAGTTTTAGAGAATTAGATCATAAAGCCATTCATTACATTCCACAATTAAACAAAGTGGTTACAACAAGACAATATTAATTTTTTTCCATCAAAGGAAACATATTTAAAATAAATCATGGATTCTTTCTTGACACTTCCTCGACACTATCATCACATCATGTAACTTTCCCTTGACCTGTGAAAAAACATTTCAAAATCTAGGGATGAGCATAAAAAGCTCAGTAGGGGATATAAAGATACAGAAAGGAAACATTAGTACATTTATACATAAGAATAAATGAAATCCTACTTTACTCATAAAACATAAGCACTTTAAGATACATCATGAAATCATGAATAAATCATAGAAATCATAAGACATAAAGGTATCTTGAGACATTCATAACATTTTTATATAGGGATTAACCCTCATAGTTACATTTGGAATACCCATCACAGTATATTCCCTAAATCTCTTTGGAGAAACCTTATCGTTTAACCCCTTCGCGTTACCCAATGCATTGGAGAGATATATCGGGCTCACCCGCCCTTAGTTTATCACGAAACCACCCGTATTCATAAAAAATTCCCAAAAATCATAACATAAACATAGCACATAACATATTCATAAAGGAACGATAACAATCCCAAATTTTAATAACAATATAACATTTTAAGATATTGAAATAATGAATCCATTCTAAAAAAACCATTTTCAAAACCATTTAATAAAGATATTTTTGAATCAAAGTGTCCCATAACACTTTGAAGATTTTGACATTTTAAACCATTAATATCCATATAAATAAATACTTTAACCCATTTTTAAAACATGGATATTAATGAGAAGTATTTATAAGAATAAATCATTAAAACTTCTAAAATGATATTTTAGTTAAAGGGTCTCTAACAAAATGAGATACACTTGAATAAAATAATTGAGGAATAACATTTATTCGGAACATTATAATATCATGAGATTGAGGGGATTGATGATATAATATTCTCAAAGGATAGTATATACACCATATAATAGTGAATTGTTGCCTAATAACAATGAAGTCTAAATAGAAATGTAAAATGAGATAAAATCCCTTATAAAGAAGGTATCCTTAAATTTAAGATAAATCAATCTCGTAATTTTGTGTGAAAAATATAAATACACCAAATATTAGTAGATATTAAATGTTAATCAATCAATGTTAATTCACACCTATTAAGTGGATGACATATTCAATAACTACATGTTGAACCCAAAGAAATTGAAATTGGGTTAAGAAGTTCCCTTGGTAAAATTCGACAGCCTAGCGGCGTCACTTTAAAATTCATAAAATTAGTTGATGAGAGAGAAAATGGTATCTCATTGCTTGGACATAAAATTTACATCAATAAGGATATATGAGAACATATCCCAACATAAAAAAATGTAAATTAAATGACATAACAAAATAAGTCTTTTAAAAAGAGGAGTATGAAAGGATCCTTACCGATTTGGGAAACTTTCGAAACGTACACCCAATGAAAGAAGGTTCATAAAATGAAGGTGTAAATACCCATAAATGAGAGTATATTATTCAAATATTATAATAATGGTCAGTACACACACCACACAAAAGGAAATAGTGGAAAATGTAGCATGAATCTCACAGGAATAAAAAGTGAGATGAAAATCCCCTTATGAAAATTCGGCAGCCTAACGACGCCACATAAAACATCCAAAAATGGATTGTAGAGATCAAATAGGGTCTATAATCACATTAACATAAAAATTAAAGCAATAGTATTATAAAATAACATCCTCCAACATAAGAACAAGGAGCATAAA
Organism: Viscum album; assembly: GCA_963277665.1. NCBI lineage: Eukaryota > Viridiplantae > Streptophyta > Magnoliopsida > Santalales > Viscaceae > Viscum > Viscum album. The sequence goes on from OY728153.1 coordinate 807,796,913, forward strand.
AGAAATGACATAAAAGATAGTACTTGGAAAGAAAGAGAGAGGTAGGTTCCCTTACCTCGTGTCCGACTTGACTCGATCATTCATTAATCTCATGAATAATAAACTTGAGATAATTTAGACTTTCTTATTGTACTTTTTAAAGTTCATTATTACTTTTATATAACTTACCATGTTATGCACATTATGTAATCATTTAAGTTAATAACGGTCGTTTTGTCGATACTTGGTACTTGAGTCAAAAGTGAACTTCTTATATTTACTAGTAGTTCATGTAGTAAAATATCCATTATATAATGAATGATATTCATGATGTGGATATCATATATACCATATATATATCTAGTATATATATGCATTTATAATATTACATAATCATTTAGAGGTATTAAATGAAATTCACCGTTCATGGAGATGGTAAGCCGTACGTACTCATGAACGCTACTTTCATTTCTATTTCATACTTTAAAGGAATTAAATAATAAATATATAAAGGTATATTATAAATCCAGTATATTATAATATATAATATCATTAAATTTATCCTTTATACGTCCCACATATGGCATTAACGAATAATATCACTTTGAGGGGGAGGTTGTCCGCACTTCCTAAAATAAAGATATCATGTTTACCCATAATGGAAACCATAAATTTATGCCATAAATTAAAAATAAAGAAGATTAAGGAAAACATAAACATGTTATATATCATATATAAATATAGTGACATCATAATGTCCACATTTGAAGGTGTTAAATGAATATTGAACAATCATCATTTCGTGAGGCAGAAATTCGCCATCCACAGAAACAGTATGTTCTTTAACCATTAGACAGAGGTGTGTGAATGTGTAGCTCGAAACCTTCATATAACGACATCATATTATATTAAAGATACTTTTGTTTTGACAAAAGAAATTAATAAAAAGATTTTAGGGGGTTGGAGAAGAAAAATAAAACAAAAAAACATTAAAGAAGACTTTACCTTTAAATTGGGTAACTCCCTTTGGTTTGAACCAAAATGGGTTTTTTGAAGAGATTTAATCCAAATGTGAGGCTTCAATGATGAATAGAGGGATGTGGAGAGATGAAATGGGCTGGTTTTGTCTGATCCAAAGGCTTGATATATGTGGGTAAAGAGGTAGAGGTGGGGGCCTTTTATAAGAGGACATGATGGGCACTCTTGGAAAGTCAAGAAAAGTTACATTATTTTCAAATGAGTTTCAGATTTCAAAGGTCCCACAATTATATATTTCTAGGGTAAGGTGATAAGTGTTCTCAATACACCAATACAATAGGTTTTTGACATGTTTAGGTCTTATATTTTACATTATCTTCTTATTTTATTTAAATAGTTAAATAATGAGGTAATCGCTGCATCATCATGATGTCATAAATAATTTAATTTATTTAATAACTAAAAATTATAAAAAAATAATATGATGTAGGAAATATAATTATCTTTCCAATGATTATTTATAGTCAAAAATCGGACTTATATAACCACATTTAAAAATTTATTTATTAAAAAATACATGTTTGAGTCATTTTAACTTTTACTTTAAATAAAACACATTAATGTCATTATCTTACCAATGTGGCTCCATGGGCTCCCAAAAAGAGACCCATGGATTTTCTTGGTTGGTAATGAATAATAAAATAGTGTTAGGACAAGTGTCATGATATTTTCATTTTATTATAATATCCTTTTTACATTAAATCACACTAATTACCTTTAATCGTGATTAAAAAAACTTAAAAGTTACTTTTCATCAAAAATTATTTTCATCCCATTGAACCACATTTTACTTAATAATGAAAATAATTTATATTGGATTTTTTGAATTCAAATCATAGAAGTGGTAAAGTTCCATTTAAACAAAAAATCAGTTTTTGTAACTACCACTGTGTGGTTTCAGTATTCATCAAAAATTAAGGTTTTTCAGAAAACTACAAAAAATTCACCCTAAGCTATATTTGATACTCCGAATTCAAAAATGATGTCTATTTTAACAAATTCATAACAAATAAGTTGAATTAATTAATTTTATAATTAAATCCCGCTGTCAAATCAAATAGCGTGTTATTAAGATACAATATCTATCAAAAGATTAACACTTGTTTATGTACAATCTCAAAGTGATATTAATTTCAATGACCACCATTGGATTAAATGGTAAAAATATATTATAATTTCTCATTAAAACCAATTAAAAAGATAATCTAACTATATAAATAAATTAGATTAAAAGAGGTTTTGAATTAAAATACAACACCTTTCACTATTCATTAAAAATATAACATTATCAAACAAATATCAGAAATTTATCCAAAGTAAATTTCAATGTCCCAATAATAAATAATAAGTTTATTTTGACAAATATAGATTATAAAATTTTCAAAAGATAGATTTAAATATGGTTTTCCATCAAAAGGAGATAAAATAACCTTTTAAAAAATATTAGAGTATTTATTTTTAAAATCGGATTCATTTAGATTTTAAGCCTCTATCATTTATTGGATAAATGTAAAAATATTTAACCAACATATGTAATCATTTTGTAGTTATTTATATTCATTCCCTCTATTACAACGGCTATGTGTTAACTATTGTAATATTATTATATTATTAGTGTGCAATGTAAGATTTCAAAGAAACTTGTTGTTGCGTATTGGGTATGCCATCGAGCATAACATTCCCTTTAAATTAGTATTAACCTTTTATTCACAAATATTGATAATAATTATAATGTAATATTATTTATTTACCAGGGATGTTACATTTTTAGTCCATTCTGAGTGTACATGTACATGGATATTTCAATAGATATGTCTGGTTTGTGGTATTTATTTCATCTATCGAATATATTCATATATTTTTATAAATTTTATAGATGTTCCTCATTGTTTATTCAGGATTAGAGAATTCATTCACTATTATGGTTATTTTATTCCCCAATGCAACTCACCATCTACTATATATCGATAATGCCCTTCATGACTGTGGATAATCTTGTGAGGCAGTAGTTTATGAGGGAATTCACAAAGGCTTCACATACCATGGTATCAATGTTTCCATATCCTCAAGATTCCTTATCATGGATGGTTTGGGAGACTAGAGATATGATTTCTTAGACGTGAGTGTAATATTGGGATGATTGATTCACCATCTCTTGAAATGATGATACTCAAGTTAGCATTTTATATTGGGATCTTTTTTCCAATTTGTAATGCATTATATTTTTTGTTATAGTTTATAATAAATTAATATAGAATTATATATTTTCTTATCATTTATTTTGTTTCATTTTGTAGGTTTATTCCTCTATGACATGTTTTATAAGCTCCCTAGGTGGTTGTATCTGATGCACTTAAAATAAATCCTCATATAAAAAAAAAATTATAGATATTACTGTGTTGGTAATTATATCTATGGATCATAATTTACTGCAACCTCGTAATGTAGTTCTTAGGTATATCTTGGACTTGAAGGATAATTATATTGATCATATAAGTTATTCGGTAATAAGCCACTTTCCATGAATGGTATTAATGAACATTAAGTGGGAGATGATTGTATTGAAAGGATTGATTCGAAATTTTACATCCTAGATGAACCTAAGAGAATAACGGTGAAATTTGTGTCATTCATACACGAGGGACCTAATATGAATTGGTGTAATTCCATGTTATAGATAGATTAGAACATAGGATTAGATTGGAAGGGTTACAAGACTCTCTTATTCCAATTGTTCTTCTCAAAGACATTGATGATGAAAAAGTATTTGGAGTTCATCACTCAATATCGCAGAAAGAATTCGGTGGTGGAATTCACCAACTATTTTACTGAGTTATTTGTTTTTCATAGGAGGTTTTAAAAAATTACTAACTGAGAGCTCAGAATTAACATTAGTTTGCGTGAATGGATATTAGTACATTCATATTTATACAGAATTTGTCAACATCTATGGAGACAGTAGATAGGGATATGATGGATGAATTGAATATTGGAGGAATGAAAGGATATTATTCCCCATCACTTCCACTAAGTGGAATCATAAGTTGAATTCCATTTAAAAGGGGGATGTGGAAGGATAATAACAGTAGTAGTGGAAGTGGTTATTAGTAGAAATCCAATTCAGATCATCTAGTTAAAACTAGTATTGTTACTATGGAATTCTATCACTAGGGAAACATCTTAAAAACATGGGATTATTTTCTATACCTTGTAATGTTATGAATAAATTTTGAATGTTTTAGAAATCTGCAACATTTCTATTGGGTTATTTCTACACCTCAATATTTTCATCTATGATGGGATCCTAAGGAAACTATGGAGAAAAAAATGTTTCAACAACTAAAATCTTCTATCCATATGCCTTAGGTGTGAATCTCTTTCACCTAGAAAATGAGGAACCATTAGAGTCAAATATAGGTCCATCAACAGTGAGAGTTATAATCTTTATTGAATCATTGAAATAAGTTTCTTTTTTGATACAACTACTTCCAAATCCTTCATCAATGGTCGTTTTTTGTTTTTGACTAATCATCCAACAAATCTATCGACCCTCATTATTGAAATAGTAACACCATATGGGAACTAGAAAGATAAATGGTTTTATTTTCCTTGTTATTCCCAATTTACATAAAATGTGGAATTAGTGAAGGATTTTTTATTTTCTAGTCTAGATTTGTTTGATGTCATCATTGGGATTGTTTTTTTATTACTCATCATACTACGGATGACTATTTTAATAGGTGTGTCATGTTTATTATGGATGATAGGAAATCGTATGTGATTTAGAGAGAGTGGGATATAAAGTTTGGTCATGCAGGAACATTCCACCCTTGGATAAGGATATTATTGTCTGCATTATAAGTTATACCAAATGATAACTTTTTTATTCTTGATCTTCCCAATCCTAATCAATAAATTCCTAAAATTTTTTTATTCAATTTCTATATGATTCAGCAAGATTTGTAGGTAGTGTTTATGATCAACCTTGTTCTTTGAACATATATGATATAAATTCCTTCATTTCATATAGAACTAGAAGAGGTGAATGATATAAAGATCCATTTAGATGTTCTTGTGGTGAATGGTTTTTATATCCTTCATGTTTCCCCATAGGCATCCCAAGTAAACTTTTTAATGAAGGAAATTATTTAACACGTATTATGAGAATATTATCATAACATTAATAAGGTAATGGTTAATAACATGTATCCTTTTGCACATGTTAATGATTTGTCTAATCAGTGAAAGGGTAATAATTGGTTTTTGAAGATTCATCATTGGTCAGAATATCATTATAATATTGTTTGAGAATATGATATAATGTACATTTATTTCATGAAAATGTAAGGACATTATGAATATCTTGTGAAGCCATTTAGTTTTGAAAATTTTCCTCCTATTTCTATTGCTCTTATGAATTAGATATTACATCAACATCTCAACACTTTCGGTGTAGTTCTCATCAATGATAGTTTGGTGTATTCAATATCTGTGTGCGAGCGTAAGAACTGTAAATGTTTTGTTTTCGAAATATTATTGAGTTACCATTTGTATGGTAGGATTATTAAATGAATTTTTTTGAATGAAGAAGTGAATTTATTATGGTTCATGATTTAAGAGTGTGACTTATCACTTAATCTTAAGAATGTGAAGGCTATTTTTTAATGGAATGAACCATGGATTTTATTTATGATTTAGATCGTTCTTTGTATCAATTGATACTATCGATATTTCTTAAAGGATTTCTCTGTTTTTGGACCACATTTGAATTCTATTACCATGAACAAGGTCAGAAAAACATGGGATGAAATGATTCAGTTTTCTTTCAACAAGTTGAAATGAATTCATAAATTGATAACAATTCAGATCGTACGTAATCTCCTAAATGGATTTGTGGTTTTCTATGATTATTATATAAATAGTTTGGGTGTTTTGATAATGAAAGATCACCATGTGGTGGCTAATGGATCTGATTAACATTGACCACTTGATAAATATTAACACAATCATGACTTATATATTTCTACATTTATTAATGTGTTATGTGATTGAAAATTTTTCATTTTGGGAACTATTTAGAGTATTTTACAACTATAATAGTTTGATATATATATTCTATCATAATGAAAATGTATATTTGAAAGAGGAGATGAGTGGAATGCCTACAGAGCATAAACATTGACATATCATACACCCCATTGAATATTAATGTTGTAATTGATTCATATATTATGAATTTTCTCTCATATTCTATTTTGGAATAAAATGGTGCAATCATTTAAGGTTCTTACTTGGTAAAATCTTTATTATCAAGAGGATATTTTTTGCATTGTTATGACTAGTATTAAGTCATTATATTTTTAAGAAGTTTAGGGGTCAGACTCCCTAAATTGATCAGAATGAAAAATAGAGATCTCTTTTAGATTGGGAAAGAGGAAAACCATTACACGAAGGGCACAAATCCTTAATACACATTCTAAAATGATCCCACAAATCCTAAAGAAACATATTTCCACAAAGTCACCTGATAATCTTCTATATTATATTTAATAGAGTATGTCATATTATAATATGATTAATGGAATTCCTGAAACCATATATGGTAGGGTGATGGTATTGGGTTGGTCAATTTCATTAGATGGGGGTTTCAGTTTGTGGGATCAGTCAGTCCTCCCAATACATATGTGGAGCTCAATTATGATTTACTGTCATAATTATTAAAATTTGTTTCATTTTTTAGCTACAAGGATTTTTTATGTCATGAGATGGAGATTCAAGTGACATGATACAAAGCGGTAAATTAATGTTTTTTTCCTCTCATACAAACATACCAATATATTAAGGTACAAAATTTAAACAATTAAGGTTTTCCATCGTTTTATACTTCTTATTGGGAAATGAGATGAGGTATCCATGGGCTTTGTTTTTGGACTACCATGGACTACCTTGGGGACGAATTCTATTTGGATGGTGATTGATTGTCTGAAATTTTCCTTTCATTTCAATATTATAAGGTACATAAATAATGTTAATGATTTGTGTATGTTGTATTTGATGGAAATTATTAGGTCACATGGTGGCCCTTCAGCCATTATCTCTCTTAAATCGGCATCCTAGGTTAACATTACGGTTTGGGAGGAGCCTTAAGTATGCGATGTGGACATAGGATAGATTAAATAAATCATATCATCCAGAAACACATAGTATGATAAAATATAATATTCATATTAAAGGGGATATTCATTGTGAATATGACTTATATTTTTTGGATCATGGGATAAACATCTGGTAATTGTTGGGTTTTCATATAACAATAATTATCATTCATAGATTAGAAGTTATCTTTTATAGGCTTCGTATTTTTTCCCTCTATGATCGCCTCTTTGTTGGGAAAAGGTGAGAAACAATTATTTAATAGGATGAGTTTGGTATAGAAGACATATTTGAGGATTTAGGATATATATTAGTTACTAGTTATAATGAAGAGTTATAATATTTCTTATATGGATCTATAATATTGTCCTTTGGAGTTTGGTAATGATTTCCAGATTATCACAATATTTTCTCCTTGTTTAGGTCACCAGTATCATGGAAAATATGTAAAGATGGATCCATGATATAAGTGATGATTTGAAGCCATTTAGTGTATTGTAATGTTTCTTATGGGTTGGACTGTAAAATTAATATGAAATTAATTCATAATGTTTTACACATATCGCAGCTGAGGAAATATCATCCCGACACATCCCATATTTTGAGAAATGTAGACATTGTGTTAGTGCTAGACATGAATATTTTTGAACATCTAGTTGAATCATTGACTCTCAACTTAATGTTTTCAAGGGATATATATCATGTTGGTCACAATTTTATTGGAGAATATATCGTATTCGCATGATACATAGGATAATGAGTCATTGATGAGGGAGCAATGACCTCACTTCTTTTGCAGACTTCATTCATTCGCATGAATTCCAATGGATTGAAAGCCTTAGGGTTGGTAGTTTGAATCATCTTATAAACATCTTTTAGTTATATATATTATCATTCCTATTTCTTAATTAATTGGCTATGTCTTAGGCCTTCTGAGGAATGGTGACATATTTTTGGAAAATAACCTAAATTTAGGGGTTGCATGTTTGTTTGAATTATTTTATTTTGTGTATAAATGTGTCAATTTATTTTTGGGGTTCTCCCAAAGTAAAAACAATACCTGATGATGTTTAGATTTATTTTTAAAACTAGATTTTCTTCTATGTAATGGGTAATTGAATAATTTGTAAAGGTGTTACATAACATTTACATGGTCATACTAATAAATCATAAAATATGTACATAGAGTGAATTGATTATATTAATTGTAATGGTCACATAAAGTGCATGTTTAAAAGAAATGGTATTAATAATAATACATTGGGTTTTATGGAATACATGAGGCCCATGGAAAACACGATGTGTAAAGGGGATCATGTAAATGTTGGGAGGTCAGATATTAGGGTGCCACATTCACTATTTTTTGTTTCATTCTTCTGTATCAATAATTTATCTCATCGTTGATGTAATTTCCCAACCCTAGTTACCTATAATCAGTGCAATATTACATAACATTGGAATGATACATGGAATCATGTCCTGAAAGACCAATCATTTTAGTAGCCTTTGATGTACTAGATACATACATAAATTTTCCAATACATTATGAAATTAACAAACAATATTGTGTCCCCTTTGAACACTATTATATCCCATAGCCAATTCTTACAGGATAACTGTAATATACATCATTTCCTCTTGGAAAAAATAAAACATAAGAAAGGGTTGATCTCAGATTCTCATTAAGGGTAACAATATAGAAAAAACTATTATAAATAAGAACATACATTTATGTAAATGTATAAGACTAGAACTCAAGCCTTTTAAACATAAACATCAACATAAAATTACAACGATAAATTAAATAATTCCATTCACTTATTCACATGTATATTATACTAGTCTAATAATCACATGTAATATAAATAGGTAATTCAATAATGATGGAATGCATAATTCATGACTTCATAACCACATAGTCACGACATTGTTCCCAGACTAAAAATAATATTTAGGCAATGCCTTGTGCCAATACACTAGTTTGACTCATTAGACCTACCGATGCATCGAGGAACTATTGGAAGCTCCACCAGTAACATTAAATGAATAATGCATTCCTCATACAAAAATGATAAAACATACCATAAACATTCATATTAAACTAGCATATAAAATTAAAATAATTTAACAGTAAACCATGAACGGTTAAAAAATACCACATCCACATTCAAACATAACTCATTAAATACAATATGGAAGATTTTATTATAATAAATTAACCTCAATCGATAATAATGAAGGATATTTCATAGATGAAAACAATCATCAAAACTATTTGAGGGAAACATTCCACTTTTTCATGAAAACATTTCAAAGTATAACTATTCATTACAAAGATTTTTAAAATAGGTTTTTAATCAATGTATCCCATTCCAAATTGAAGCATTTAAAAGGAATTTAATTCTAAAACATTATTTTCCATATAAATATTTCCTTAAATTCATTTTTAAAACATGGAAATTAATGAGAAAAATTTAGAATAATTTTTTTTTCAAACATTTAAAATGATATTTTAGATAGAGTTTCTAATGAAATTATAGACACATTAATGTAAATAGTTTAGGTAATTTATGCTTTATAATATCATGAGAATAAATGGATTTATCATATATTATATTAAATTATAGTATATACACCAAATAGAAATGAATTAGCACAAAACAAAAAAGAAGTATCAATGACATGTATATTGAGATGAAATCCCTTCTAATGATTGTATCCTTAGGTTAAGGATAAATAAAAGGCATAATTATTTGTGAAAAATATAAATAAACTATATATGATTGGATACTCAATGTAATTCAATCAATGGTCATTTACACACATTCTTGTAGTAACAATAAAAATGACTTGGATATTTAACTCAATGAATGAAAATTGAGTTAAGATTACTCTTATCAAGTTCATATCCATGACTTGAGAATTTAACAACGGAGTGATTATGTGTATCAAAATAATATCCACAAAAAAGGGAGTGGAAATTACTAAATACATAAATAAATAGTGATTTCACACATACAAATGATGTAAAATAATTAATGATGTTTATGTAAAACCCAATGAGTGTAAATTGAAATTAGAAATTCCCTTACTGGTTTGGTGACATACCAAACATACACCCCATGAAAGAAAAATTTTAAAATAAAGATTGAAAAACAAAAATATTAAATTATATGACATAAGAAATACAATCATGGGATGTTCATACACCACAAAAATAGAAATAGTGGTATTATAGCATGAATATCACAGAAATAAGAGGTGAGATGAAAACCACATACAATGTTGTAATCAATCGAGTTGCATAACCAAAAGTTAATAATCATAAAATTAATCATAGTATAACATGAATATAAAAATAATTATTATAATATATATCAAATGGAGGTACACAATACACCACATGCAATAAAGATGTGGCGAACAATGGAAATATCACTGAATTAAAAGTGAGATAAGAACCCCCATACCTTGTACTTTTCATTAGTATAGGGTAGGATAAACTTATTTATAATTGTTAAATCATTTTTATTAAATTATAAAAGTACTATATGCATAAATATGATATCATATATGATCATATAATATTGTTTTGTTAAATATTTTTCAGTAGTATCATCGTTCCGGGTATTAATGTATTTGTTTTCATTTATATGGTTGGATTATTAAGCCATATTTGTTATGAATATGATGTATTTTATTGATATAAGGAAATATATTATGTTCAAAAACATAGTCAGTTAAGCATTACATGATATTTATTCTTTAATGATTATGATGGAAAATGAATCTCATCGCGTTCGTGGAGACGGTAATTCGTATATACGCATGTGCGACAATATCATTATATTGATGGTGAAATCATATGTAATTTTATGGTATATAACATATACAGAATCATTAAAATATTATAATAATTATTTACTTAACTTATACTCATTATTATACCCATCTATATAATTAAGTGTTTGAATAACAAACTATACCATGACGTGGAGACGGTAAGCCACACGTACGCACATATGGTGAATTTTTCATTCATATGATAGACATAATTATTAATATAGTTGTACATTTTTTATAATAACATTATAGTATATATAAAATAATAATGTTATTATTTTATAATGGAAACAACAATTAAAGAGAAAGTGGAATAGAAAACAACTTCAAAAATGTGATGAAATATTTACCTCTTATTTGGGTTCTTTCTTTTGATTTGATCAAATGCGTTCAGTAGGTTGTCTTTCTAACCAACAGAAGGACCCCAGGATGAAATGGAGGAATTTTGGGAGGTTTGTGGGTTGGGTTTTTCTGAACCAAATGGCATTGGAAGAGTGAAATTAAGAGAAAGATAATTACCCTTTTATAAAGAGGTGAGGGTCACTTTATGAAAAGCATGAAATATTTTTTTATAATAAAATAATTTTTTGTTTTGAATGTGTCAAAAATGATTTATTTGGAGGAAAAGGTGGCTATGGGTCACAAAACTCTCATAAAATAGGTTTTGGATAGGTTTAGGTCATCATATTATCCATATCTTTTTATTTAACTCTTAATTTTATAGTTTGACCTTTACCCTGTCTCTTTGTATTTTTATAATGTTGTTAACAAACATACTATACCAAGAAAAGAGAAAACAGTGGGTTTTATTATTAATATATATAAACATATATAATTCATTTGGAAAAACCTGATATTTTCATGAATTCTATATCAATTAATGATATAATTTATATTAAAACTCAGTTATGTCTATTTTGACACTATTTAGTTTATGATTTTTTTGAGTTCCATAAAAATGTATAACTTCAAATAAAATTTATATAATAAACCCTAATATTCCAAATTAACCAATGAAATTTGTGGAATTCATCAGAAATCTCAATTTACATTTATTTGGATATTTATAATATCAATTATTTTAATATTTCATTATTAAGATAATTACTGCATCATCATTGTGTCATAAATATTTTAAAATATTTAATGACTAAAATTTATAAATAAAATATAATTATTTATGATTTCGTTTAATCTTTCTAATTAATAATTATAGTTGAATCTATATTGTGTGTAACCCAATATTAAAAATGGTTTAGTTATTAAACCTTGAATTTAACTCTTTTAACTCTTCATTAAATAAAATAATAATAAATGTCCAGATATAATCCTTGTGGACCAAAAAGGATAATATTTCATTCCTATGTTTGTTTTTGGTCGATTTAAACTTATACAATAAAATTAGGACATGTGGTAGGGTAATTATAGTATTTTTTTTACCCTTAATATCCCTATTTAATTTTAACTGTGGTACGTAAAAGTCAAAAGATAGTATTAAAAAAAATTATTTTTATCACATTAAACCAAATTTTACATAATGATTTCAACTGTGTCTCTTAGATAATATAAAATGAACTCACATAAGCGGTAAAATTATGTTTTATGCAAATTTGCAAATGCTACAAGAAGGAGGGTAAAAGTCGGTAATAAGTACAATAAAATTTTATTAATCTACTTTTTTTATAAAATGACTCAAATGATTTACATTGAACATAAATGTATTATATTTATATTTATAATATAGATAAATTTAAATAAAAAATATAATTATTTAAATAAAAGGTCATTTTTAAACTATAACGTTCTGTTTTTCACTATTCATCAAAAATTGAATTTTTTCATAAAAATACAAAAAAATCACGCTAAGAAAATTTTGATATTACAAATTAAAAAATGAATTCTATTTTACCCCATTAAAAACATTGATGTTTCATTAATTAATTTAAAATTATTTCCCTTTGTCGAAACAAAAAAGTGGGTTTTTAAAAAGTAAAAACTATCAAATGATTGACATCTGTTTATGGAAATTTAAAATGCGAAAATGCATATAATGACCTAAATTGTAATATATTAAAAAAATATAATCTATTTATACTTCCAAACCATTTAAATTAAAAATTTTATCCTATAAATTATTTCGATTAAAAAATATGTTTTCAACTAAAATTTATTATTTTTCAGTTTTCATCAAAATATAAAAGTTATCAGAAAAGTACATAAAATTTATTCAAAATTAATTTTTCTATCCCGATTATAATTTAGAATTTTATTTTATAAATTGAATATGTAAAAATTTCAATTGTTTGTTTTTAAAAAATCATTTCCATTAGAATGTTTTAAAATTGTATTTTTTTAAAAATATTTCTTTTATCTGAAAAAAATGAATTTCTTTTTATATTATGTCTACGAAACACATAATATGGATTATAAAATTATATGGAGTATATAAAATTTAAAATTTGTTATTTCTATTCATAACCGCTTTTGAACGACTTGTTTGATATGTCGGGGTGCGCTCAAACTCGGTGTTTCATGTCGCAGAAGATATTTAATTATTTAAAAGAAAATAACATACTGTGACATCTTGGGTTGTTACATCCCCCCCTCCTTTATAAATTTAATCCTAAAAATTTTAAAATTGTTCATGGATTATTAATTGAATGTCCCACATCAGAAAAATAGTAAATAAAAGTATAACCTTAAATGAATGAAAGAGAAGTACAGAGGTTTCCGGAGATAACCCATATTATGATTCCATATAGGAAAACAAGGATATGGATGATAAAATAAGTGTCAAGTTCTGATTGAGATAGATAGAAAACATGATCAGGTGAAATTTATCATTAAGAAAACCACAAACATGTGATAGGATAAACAGTCATTAGTTTCCAAGTAGGAAAAGTAGACAAACAATGTATTTTCCTATTTTAAATTCCATTTCATAATGTTGAGGAATTTATTTATGAGATTGACTATGAACATAATGAGATATACATACATTTTATGTAGAGTTTTATACATTAATAAATTTTAACCCCTAAATCATTTTTGTTTTAAAATATGAGTATTCTAGATGATTTGGTCAGACCTAAAGTGCTAGAATAAACTTCTAGAGAATCACATCATCCACAATGGATAAACTATATATTTACATTGTCTTTAATGGTTAACCAAAACCAAAATGGTTAGTATAAGATTATATGATCCCCCAAAAAGATAATACATTAGAGATAGAAATAATACTCTTAATTTCTTAAATTAAACTGTCAATACACAATGTTAAATAAATTTCATTAAATAAAAAATTTTCTTTAAAATCCATCACTATAATCCAAACAAATATTGAAACCAAAAACAAAGAATAATATGATTACGTAGTCTACCACATTAAATTCTATTACTAAATAACACTGACTAAACATAATGTCACATATATAAAGTAATTAACATAATTTCATATTATCTATGATATGTTAATCATTTCCATAAAAACATAAATTGCTATAAATCCAGAATAAAAAAATAGATAAAAACCCTCCATTACCCCTCAAGTGAAATCTCATAGTATTTTATTTTATTTAGGCATTGAGTGTTCCTTACAGATCTAGCATCTTCCAAAATAACATTTATCACTTAATCAACTAATCATTTTCCTATACTATGCATATCCATTTGATAAGACATAATATAACGAATAAACATATTATCGCTTAATAAAATTATTTAACTATAATCAGAGTAACCAGGGACTTCATGTAGTCCAATGGTATGAGATAAATCACTATCACACTCTAGTTGTGGGCTCATTTCTCATAGCTTTGTCTGAAGGGACATGTTTTCACATGGACTGTGTGTTGTCCTATTTCAAAAACAATATTTTACTACATTCACAAAATAAGAATAATTATTCAAAATAACCATATCATAATTTCACCACAAATGTTATTCCATACCTCTCAATTTCTTCCCAAAATTTAAAAACATGTAATTTACTCAAATTAAAGGATCATATATACAGAAATGGTCATTTATAACTATAATAGAAAAGATAATACTACCTAAAATTGCATTTTCACATAACAAACAGTAGGGTTACACATACGAGAGAAAATAATTCCAATGTAATCCCATCAACAACGAGCGCTAATACTTTTAAACATTTCACCATCTATTTATTTCCACATAGCTTCTTCCTTGACCAAGAGGTTATCCTAAATAATAGGTCATTCACTCGGGTAATTCCTAGGTCCCCTACATTTACAGTAAATTTCTATAAATGGATTCTTGGGATCAGATTTATTTTCTTCCATAGTAATATTTATTTCACCTCAGCATTCATTAAATTATGCCCTTCTTTCCCACACATAAATAATTTCTATGATCAATTGAGTCACTTTCCTAGGTGTTACCATCCACATTTCCTGTAAGATGGAAATTGAGCATTCTTTTCTCCACGGTCTCCAGTATTGGGGTTCTTATCATTTAATGCCATCCTCTTATTTGTTGTGTTCCGGAGTTGGTTAATATATATGTTATTGATCATTTTTTTTAAAAAACTATTCCGCATGATGGTGATATCTTTCACACCTACTGAAAATCCATTTCGTTGCTCATTTCCACCAAAATGTCCACCTTGTACATCATGTTCAATGATACAATGATTTCCATGAAATCCAGCCAATGACTAACACATGAAATCATAATGTGAGTCAAGAAACAATTTAGGGAATCTCATAACACCATATATTCAATATAAAACAACTTATTATTAACCAAGTTTATTTATTCTCATCTTATATTAAAATAATTCCAATCTGTTTGTAACAAAATTGTAATTATGTTAAGCATATCCCCCAGGAATGTCGTGACCAACAATGAAAAAAGGACAATTCTCATTTACCAGGATTCCCCAGGTCAATCTTGAAACTCATTATCAGTGTTTTCACTACTAGGTACATCTTTTCCAGAGCCTCCTCTACCTACTTGTAACCAGACAGAGATGTATTTCATGGGAAACCCACATAATATTTACATTACCAAATTTTTTTGATGTTCTTCTATAGAAATATTCAATTTCGATCTTAGGGCAGTGTTTCATAATCAATGTTTTCATTCTAAATCTTGCATCAAAGGTTTGTACTAAACTTCCTCTAATACCAATTGTAATGCCTCGACCACAGATACCCAGAATTGGTGCATTATTACATTAAATTTTCATGATAAAAGATTCATAACCTAAAATACCAATATGTTTAGTAGCCTTAGAAGTAATAGATACATACATATGTTTTCCATGAAATCATGAAATAAAAAACATTGTGTCCCCTATCAACAATATTATATCCCTTAGCGTATTCATGATGGTTAATCATAATATAATTTTTTGCTTCCTGGGAAAAATAAAACCTAAGAAAGGGGTGAGCTCTGATGCTCAGTAAGGATAACAATATATCAGAAATGATCATATATAAGAACAAACAATTAAGGCAATGTATAAGACTTAAACTCAAGAATTTTAAACATAAACATCAACATAATATGGAAAAGATAAATCAAATAATTACATTTACTTATTCACATGGATATTCAACTAGTCCATTAATCACATGTTATATCAATAGACAATTTTATAATGATGGAATGCATAATGCCAGACTTCATACCCAAATAGTCAAGTCCTTGTGATAATAATACAAATATGATTTTTTTAAGGCCTTGTTCCAATACACTAGTTTGTCTCATAAGACCTACTGGTGCATCGAGGAGCTATAGCAGGCTCCACTTGTTAGTTACTATGTCCAATGCATTCCTCTTACAAAAATATTGTACCATAACATAAACATTCGTATTAAACTAGCATATGAACGATCAATAATTTAACTATAAACCATGAATGGTATAAAAACTGCAAATCCATAGTTAATCATAACACATTCAATACAATATGGAAGATTTTATTATAACAAATTAATAACAACTGTGTATAATGAAGGATATTGACATAGATGAAAAAATCATCAAAACTATTTTAGATAAATATTCCCTTTTTTCATGTAAATTTTTTTAAGTATCACTATTTAGAAAGAAGTTGTTTAAAATAGATTTGTTAATCAAAGTGTCCAATAAAAAAATGAATCATTTTAAATTATTATTAATTTTAAAATATTAATTTCATATATAAAAATCCTTAAAACCATTTATAAAACATGGACATCAATGGGAATGATTTTGAAAAATAAATTATTAAGTCATTTAAAATTATATTTTAGATAGAGTTCATAAAAAAATGAGAGACACTTGAACACAAATAATTAAGTTAATAAAAACATAAAAATATCATGAGAATAAAGGTATTCATGATATATTAGGTCAAATTATTGTATATACGCCAAATAAAAATGAATTGGCGCATTACAAAAAAGAATCATCAATCGAATGTAAGTTGACATGAAATCCCTAGTATATATTGAATCCATTGGTTAAGGACAAATAGATTAAATAATTATGTGTGAAAATTATAAATACACTAAATATTATTGGATATTCAAAATAAAACAATCATATTACATTCATATATATTGTTTTGACAACATCACCAATGACAGGGATGTTTAACTCAATGAATGAAAATTCATTTAAGATTACTCTTATCAAGTTCGTATCGATGACATGAGAATTTATCAATGGAGTGATTACGTGTATCAATAGAATATCCAGAAAAATGGGGTGTTGAAATTACTATATAAATAAATAAATTTCAATTTCACTCATAATCTTGGATTAAAATAATCATTGATGTTTTCTTACAACCCAATGAGTGGAAATAGAAAATAGAGATTCCCTTAGTGATTTGGTGACTTAATAAACTTACACCCCAGGAATGAAGGATTATAAAATGAAGAATTAAATACCCATAAATTAATTTATATTACATAAGGAATACGATCATGGGAAGTACATACACCACAACAATGAAATAGTCGAAATATAGCATGAAATTCACAGAAATAAGAAGTAGATGAAAACCACTTACCATTTAGTAATTAATCGAGTCGTATGACCAAAATTTAATATCATCTAAATGAATCATAGAATACAAAGATGATAAATAGAATAATGATAATATATATATAAAATGGAAGAACACAATACACCACATGCAAGAAAGATGTGGCGAACAATGGAAATCACACAAAATTAAAAGTGAGATATGAAATCAATTTCCTTGTACTCTTCATTAGAATAGGCCAGGTTAAAATCATTTATAATGATAAAATAATTTTCTTTAAACTATAAAAGATCTAAATATATAAATATGATATCATACATGATCTTCTAATACTTCTTTGTTAATAATATTTCTGCAGTATCATCATTTCGTTTTTTAACTGATTCATTTTCCTTTAAATGATTCGTTTCATAAGCCATGTTTTTAAGGATATGATATATTTGATTCATATACACGAAGATTTTATGTTCATTAAAAAAAATTTCAATCATAAAATTAAAATTATTCATGAATGATTATGATGGGGAATGAATCTCATCATGTTTGGGGAGACGGTAATCCGTACGTATGCATGAGGAAAAAAACTCTATATTGAACGTCAAATTGTATTTAATTGTTTGGTATATAATATATACAGAATCATTAACACGATATATTTATTATTTACATCATTTATACTCATTATTATACCCATCCAAATAATTATGTGTTTGAATAACAAACTACACCTCAACGTGGAGACGGTAAGACGTACATACTCATGTATGGTGACATTGTCATTCATATGATGGATAGAATAATGAATATGGTTGTACCATTTTTATAAAAACTTCAAAGAATATATGTTATTATAGAGTTATTATATTAGAATGTAAACAACCAAGAATGAGGTAGTGGAAGAAGAAAATATCATGAAAGAGGCGATGAAATGTTTACCTCTTCTTCAGGTTCTTCCATTTCATTTGATCAAAAGTGCTCCTTATGATGCCTTTATGACCTTAGGAAGGCATCTAAGATGAATGGAGGAATGTTGGGAGGATTTTTTTGTGGGGTTTATCCGAGAAAAATGGATTTGGTGGTGTGAAATTAAGATAATAGGAAGTACCCCTTTATAAAGTGGTGAGAGTCACATTAGGAAATGCATGATATGCTATTTTATAATAAAATCTTTTTCGGTTTCCAGTTGAACCAAAATAATTTATTTGGATGCCAAGGTGGGGATGGATGGTAAATCTCTCAACCAATTAGTTTTGAATAGGTTTAGGTCACCATATTATCCTTAAATTTTATATTTAACTCATAGTTAAATAGTTTGACATTTACCATGTCTCTTTGTATTTTTATATTAAATTGTCAATAAAAATATTTTAAAAATCCAAGAGAACCCCATGTGGTCCATTATTATGATTTCTAACCATATCTAACTCCATTGGTAGAACCTTAGATTTTTTGAAATATTATATCAATTAATAATATTGTATTTGTTTTAAAAACACTATTGTGTTAATTTTAACAGTATTTAGTATTTGATTTTTTTGAGAGACATAAAAACATTATCACATAAAATTAAATGTATTTAATCAACCCTAACATGTCATATTATCCTATAAATTTATTGTAATTCATCATAAGTCTCAATTTGCATTTATTTGGATATTTATAATATCCATTATTTAATATATTTCATTATTAATGTAATTACTACATCATCATTGTGTCATAAATAAAATAAATTATATAACGTCTAATAATAATAAATAAAATACATATTTTTCTGAAATTTTATTATCATTCTATTGAATATTTATAGTCAAATTTATATTTTGTGTAACCCTATATGAAAAATTTATTTGTTATTTAACTTTGAATTTAACTCTTTTAACTCTACAATAAATAAAATAATAATAAATGTCCTAATATAATCCATGGGAACCAAATAGGAAGATATTTTGTTCCTAATGTTGTTTTTGTTCTAATTACACTTATCCAATAGAATTACGACATGTATTTGGGTAATTATAATATAATTTATAGCCATAATTACCCTATTTACATTTAACCGTGGTTAATAAAAGTCAAAATTTACTATTCACAGAAAATTATTTTCATCTTATTTTTTTTTTAATTTTTTCAACCACGTGTCTCAGAATTTTGACATTCAACTCACAAAATCAGTAATATTATGTTTTATAAAAAATTGAAAACGCTTTTAGAAGGTGGGTAAAAGATAATAACATGTTCAAAACAATTTTACATCAAATTTAATTCTAAAATGACTCCAGTGAATTTCATTGAAATTATATATGTATTATATATAAATTTTGACTTAAAATAAATATAAATGAAAATATAATTATCTAAATAAAATGTTAGTTTTAAACTATATCAACGTGTTTTTCAATATTCATCAAAATTGAATGTTTTCAGAATAATAACAAAACATCACGCTAAGATAATATTTATATTTTGAATTCATAAATAAATTTTATTTTTACAAATTAAAAACATAGAAGATTCATTAATTAATTTAAAAATTCATTCCCATTGTCGAAACAGAAAAGATGGTTTTTAAAATGTGAAAAACTATCAAAATTTTATATGTGTGCATGTCTAATTTAAATGCGAAATTAGTTATACTGACCAAAATTTTATTAAATGATAACAATATAATCTAATTATACATCCCGAACATTCAAATGGAATGTTTATTCAAATAAATAATTTTGATTAAAAAATTTGTTTTCAATTAAAATTTAGTATTTTTCTGTATTCATCAAAATATGAAAGTTATCATAAAATTACCAAAAATTTATTCAAAATAAATTTTTATTTCCAAATTCTACTAAATAATTTAATTTTAGTAAATTTAATGTATAAAAGTGTCAATTATTTGTTTTAAAAAAATTATTTTGGTTAAAAAGTGATAAAATTTTATTTTTTGAAAAATACGTATTTTTTTTGCAAAAATGAATTTGTTATTATATTATGTATAAGAAACACATAATATGGATTCTAGAATTATATGGATTATATAACATTCAAAATTAAATTAGTACTATTCAAAAATTATTTTGAACAACTAGTTTGGTAGGTCGTTGTGCACTCAAACTCGATGTTGTGTGTAGTGCAAGGTACTGAATTACATTAATGAAAATAACGTAATATAAAATCTTTGGGAGTTACAATATATCCCTTATCCAGTAATTTTGGGAATCACTATTTGATCTGGATTGATTCTATTGGTATTGGTTCATTATTGAATTTGCATTACACCTCCGGGGTAAAAAATTATTTCTTCTTCTTCATTTACTCTGATCATGGTAGAGACATTGCATAGTTTTATTGTATTAGTCAATATATTGTGATGATTCATAATTTTCCCTTATAAATTAATTTTTGTGATCTTTTTTATAGTATCAATTCTTTGTTGTTATGGTGTAGACGGTGTTCATTCATAATGTATGTGTCATATTCTCTACTCTATAGTTCATTTTGATTAATTTAATCAATTATGATATGTGAGGATTAGTTATTGGGTCTCTGATTCCACTATTTTATTCTTTTAGTAGGTGGATTCCTATTTTGGCATGTGTGACCACGAGTTTAAGGTAGGAGATTCCATCTCTATCCTGTATTATTCAAAATATTTTCTCATGTGTTTTATAAATTTTATTATTAAATGAAATTGTATGATGTTACTAATTTTTTTATTTATGGAACTGGGATTTTATTTAATATTTTTTCCCCTTGATTTGTTAAATGGAGAATGGTTTCTGAATCATTGTGAAATGGATTTTATGAAATGGTATTCAATGAATAGGTTACAATTTTTTGGTGAAATAATGTAGAAAATAGAGATCATGGGAAACATTAGGTACCTTGGTTGATGGTATATTAATAGTTATTCTACACTATTGATGGTTTTCTCATGGGGTTTTCATCTACTCCCTAGTCCTATGGTTCGAAGGGAATGATATAGAAATTAATGTTCCTTTCTTGTTTGTGGGTCCATCTTATCTATTTAATTGATTAATATTTCTATCATCTTGATGCGTATGTGATTTTCCAGGTTAGGTATGAGTTTCCAAGATATCGTGACCTAGTGTGATCATTAGCATTATGTTAGCTATGATTATTAGATTATATGGGATGCTTTTGTTTTTTACTATAATAACAATACATACATGGATTTTATAATATATGTGATATAAAAATTGGTTTGCCATGATATATCTATTTTTATATATTAATATGAAAATCATTTAAACATGTTTAACAGTTTTATTAGGAATTCTCGAAAATGTAGAAATTAAACTATTTTCCCATGGTTTTAACAAAGATACTATAAAACTATTCTAATGAATTGTTATATTAAAAAAAATAATTCTTGGAATATTTTTAGTTGACATTATATAGAACACTAGGATGGAACCCTACTAATCGTGTATGTTCAAAGCATGTATTCACTTTTTAATATTCATATACATTTAACAGTATTTTGATGCAGGTAAAGGCATTGTGTTGTTAGGACACTAAAATGTTTTCTATCATCTTAGATAGATACAAAGTGGTGAAATAGTGTGAGTCCTTATATGCTATCACATGAAGTATTTTGTTTTAATGTTTTGGTATGACATTCTGGTCAGAATTATTTTTTGATGTTCTTTTTTATCTATAGTTCATTATTTTCCATTAAAAATTTATTAGATATGGAACATATTTATACTTTTCACAGTTTTATATGTTGTATATAAGTGTCATGTTATTGCTTAAGAATGGGAAAATTCATTTCCTTAATGGATGGATTCTATTTTTCTAGACCCAAACCCATGGGGATTTGGAACACCCGTTGGGTATCTGGGAGATCAGATCAAGTACTAGTTTCAGGGGATATTCAGGCCGCATTATAATATATTCATGACATACACATAACTATAGAAATTTTTTTCATACGTTCTAAAAGATTCTATATAAAACTAACTTATTTATTAATGGTTTCATACTTCAAAACAACATCAAAATCACGATTCACTAACAATAATATCATAGTGGACAATGTACAATATGTAATTAGGTTCAAACTCTTTTCCATTCTAATTTTTCTCATGTGATATAAATATATTCCTAGTGAATTAAACGGATATAAAAGTCCCATTAATCATTGTTTATAACATAACTTCGATCCTTTGATAAATTTAACATCCCCTACATAATGAATCCCATATATATGTTTTCTATAATATCATAAAATATCATCATATTAGAACCCATGGAATGAAATTGGAATTATAAACATTTCATCATTTAATAATACATGTGAAAGGAAGGAGTTTCATAAAAATATTTTTTTTCTAAACATAAACCATCTGGAGACACAAAAAGGATTGTTTCATTTCCTTATATCCATATTAAATCTAACGTGACATCAATGAATTTTATCTGATATGGAAAGTGAATTTGAACGCTCAATAAGAACATTTGTTTAGGAAAACACATATCTTAATTTAATATAACATTTTTAAAATTATAAATAAATTTTACATTTTGGAGATAATATTCTTATAATATATACAATGAAAAATGTAATTATAGCTTTAAAATATTTAATTTTCATAGTGGTGGAAGATATTTTTCATGACATACATGTTAAGGAAAATATATCATTCAAATATTATTTATAATTCAGAACTACCTCATTCACAAAATGGAAGAAATATTTATTTAAAAATATATTAAAATATAAAAAATAGGTAAAATTATCACGAATCAATCATTGGATCATTATAAATTAATTATTTAAAATAAATTTATAAAACATCAAAATTCAATAAATTTATTTTCCACCGAAGATATAAATAATGATGATTTTTATTTAAAATACCCTTTTGGAATTTTGAGTAATCAATGGGAAGAAAATAAAAATAAAGAATATATTTTAATGAAATGGCCATTAGAGATGAAATTTAATTTTTTTATTGATAGGTGGATGTAATGATCTCATTATTAGAATCATAGTTATAAACAATCCCGATAGATAATGGGATTGTTACTTAAGTAAGTAATCACATTGCTATCGTTTATAATCATAAAAACTCTAAATTAAATAAAATTATATTAATTTTCAAAACTGAGAATATCATGATAATAATATAATAACTTCTGTTATATTCAAAAAATAAAACTAACAAGTAGTGAATAAGAAAAATATATCATAGAAATAACATTTTGACAAAAATATCATACTTTAAATATTGACTTCCTACATGCATATCTGATCCAAATGAATAATAAATATTTTTTATGGTAAATATATTCAAAAAATTTAAATATATATTAATATTACTAAAATGGTTATATACTTATATAATTTTATTTCCTAATTATAAAATACTCTTTATTAAAATCATGATTCTGTATTAAATGAATTTTTTCATGGATATTTTGATTTTGGTATTTTTCCCAATTACATTGAACATGGTTCCATAATGTCTACAATTTTAAGCATGATATAATATTATTATTTATTCATTCAATAGGTATTTAGATTAATAATTGAAAAAAATAGATAAAAAATGAGTTACACAATTCAAATAGATGGTACGTCATATGTACGCATCAATGTTGTTACTATTTTAACAATGGATCACAAAAGGAATGAGAAGGAATATATCTCCATTATATAGTAATAATGAAAAACCAGTTTTTTACGTTAGTAATTTTTCATTTTTGAAGACAGTTTTTGTCCGACGTTATTACAGGAGAGGTTATATATATAATATTGATGTTTATTAGTTTAAAGCCAACGTAGAAAACCTATATATGAAGCTTTTTTACGTCGGTCCATCAATATGCGACGTGGAAAATGCTTCAGAGTCATGATTTATTACGTTGGTTTTTTATAACCGATGTGGTATATTGATTTTATTGTCCGTTATTACATAACCTACATAATAAAATGTACCTCCAATGCATTTTTGGCGTCAGTTAATAAAAAATCAACGTGAAAAGAAACATTATCACATCAGTTATGAAAATTACCCACATGATAAACCAGTCGGTAAAGTATTTTTTTAGATTGGTTATTGATTAACCAACATGGAAACATATATATATAATGTCAGTTTTTTATTAAATTGCTTAAAAACCATCCTCATGCATTTATTAAGTTAGTTATAAAACAATCGATATAAAACTAATTTATTTTTAAATAAAGTAGGTCAACCATTAATCTGCTCTACCAACGATGACATGAAACAAGTATAAAATAGAACACAACCAGACAAATACTAGACTACAATACAATCCTTAAATACATCATAACTAGACAGAAACAACATGAACCTAATAAATATTAAACATTGACATGCACAAAATTCCCAACATAAACGGTCAACTAAAAAAACCTAAACACAATGGGCAATCCCTACCCCCTTGGACAGCCCCCACCCCACTGAACACCCCCCTTAAAAACCCCCACCCCTCGGACAAACCCAACCCTCCTTGAACATGCATAACCCCATGGATAGCACCCACCGCCCAGGACACCCTTTACCCCTGGACACCCTCCAAACACTAGAAACCCCCTCCACCAAAATACCCCCACCCCTAAGACAACCCCCACCCACCCTGGACACCCTGACCCTTATGAACTATCCCCCTCCCCAGACACCACTTTCCCCTTGGACACCCTCCCACCTCGTAAATAACCCCCACACCCTGGACATGCCCACCCCACTAGAAAACACCCTACCACATGGATACCCCCACCCACTGAGACCCCACCACGGACACCCCTACCCACATGGATAGCCCCCCACCCCCATGAAACCTCTTACCCTATGGGAACCCTCCCACCCCTAGATATCCCCCATCCTAAACACCCCTACCCCCAAGGACACCCTCACAATCCCTGGAACGCCCCCTACCATCATTCCTTGCAAACCCCCACCCCCCTAGACAGACCCCCTACTGGACATCCCCTACCCCCTTGGTTAGCCACCCCACCCCCTAGACACCCCATAACCCCCTGGACACTCTTCAACACCCTAGACAACCCCACCCCCTAGACACCACCCACCGCTCGTGAAAAACCTCACCCCCTGGACACACCCACCCTTCGGGACCCCCACCCCATAGACTACCCCCAACACCCCTAGACACCCCCTACCCCGTTGGGCAACCCCTGCCCCTGGAAACCCCTACATCATGTACACACTCTAACCCCCAAAACACCCCCCCTGGACACCCCTCGTGCCCCTACACACCCCATACCCATTGACCATCCCCCCACACCCCTGAGAGACACTTGACCCCCCAGGACACCCTCCCACCCCGGGACATGCCCCACCCCCTAGAAACCACTAACCCAATGGAAATCCCCCACCCATGGACATCCCCACCCAAGAGACACCCTCCCACCCCCTTGAAAGCCCCCCCTAGACAGCACATACCTCTAGTACACCCTCCCACCCCAAAAAATGTCCCAACTATAGAAACCCACACCCTATCCAATGGAAACCCCCACCCATAGATATCCACCCACCCATAGACCCCCCCCTAGAAAACCTCCACCCCTAGACACCCCTACCCCCTTAGACAGCCCCCTAGACACCCCCAACCCCCATGGTCACCCTCCCACAACCCAGAACAACCCCCACCCAAGGACACCCCAACCACACTAGAAATCCCCCCTTCCCACTGGACATCCCACCCCCTTGGACAGACCCCACCCCTAGGACACACCTGACACTCTAGTCACCCTCCACCCCATGGACACCCCCCAGACATTCTTACCCCCATGGATAGCCCCACACCCATCCTGGACACCCCTCCCCCCTTGGACACCCACACACCGCCTGGAAAGCCCCCACCCCCCGGACACCCCAACCCCCAGGACAACCTCACACCCCCTGAACACCCTCCCACCCAATAAATTATCACCCCCTTTGACACCCCTACCCCTATGAACATACCACACAACCTAGAAATCACCTACCCCATGGTCACCCTCCATACTGCATGGATAGCTCCCCCTAGAGATCCTCCCACCCATGTACACCCCTACCTGATTGGACAACCCCCACCCCCACCCACTAGACACCCCTCCCCCCCTCCCCCATGGGTAACCTCCCCTCCTCCCACTGGTCTCTCCCACCCTAATAAACATACCCCACCCTCTGGACACTCCCCCCCAAGAAACCCTCTCACCTCCATAGATAGCCCCCCGTAAACACCCCTACCCCCTTGGACTACCCCCACCCCTTGGAACCCCCCCCCCCCGGAGACCCCCACCAATTTGACACCCCCCAATATAAAACCATTACGATTCTCCTCCAAAGAATGAATCAAGCAGAAACCAGACCAAAACCAAACCAAAACTAAACCATAATACATACCCGAAAAACATCAGAACAAGACCAAACAAGAAGAATATCAGTAAATATTAAAATTCACATATGTAACATTGAAAACATACAATGTAAAAAAACCAAATCCAAAACAATAACTACCAAATACACCATTATAATTACAATATTTAAAATTACATTTTACACTAAAAACAAATTAAAATCCAATAAAACCTGTAAAATAAATTTACCATTCCACATGTAAGTGTTTAAACTCCTGATCACAATAGCGATAACTGTCATCAAATATCTACAAATTAAAAATATGGAAGTTAACAAGTATAATGAATAAATCAAAATAAATATTATGTTAATGTTTATAAGGAAATCATACCAGGTTAAACACCACATGTTTTCTAGTTATAAATATTTATTACATAAATATTAACATATGATTTCCACATTCGAGACTCCTTGTTCTTCAGGAGAATTAATTTTATATGATTGTTAATTAAAAATATCAATTTTATGTTATATATTGAAATGTACAAATTATAAATTGATATTTACCATTACTTTTACATATTTAACTTGGAATTATTTTTCGTTCTTCTTTTCCAATGTAGACCCATCCTCTGTTTGAAAATAATACGAATGGGATAAATTTAAAATTCATTATAATATATAAAACTATAAAAAAATTTATAACATACATTTCCAACATATCCTTAAAACATCCCCAAAAATCACCATAGACTGATCATATACAATGAATTGTTTTCTCCCTTGAACAAAACACATAACAACCAATGATCACTGATATAAAAGAAAAGTTGTGGGTAGTGGGTTATTAGGTTAAAAGATAATAAACAATTTTCAATATATATATTTCATAACTCTCACAAAAAAGGAATATTGCAAATCTGCATGATTATATTTAATTCAAATCATTCATAAATATAAAGTGTTTTTTGTTCCTAATACAATGCATGTTCTTGAGGGAAAATCATATGTGGGTCCATGAATCTATCTACAAATGTCCACTCATTATTATAACACTTGTTTTAAAGATACTTAATAAAAAATAGACATAAGTCTAAATTTTTAATATATATAACAAATGGAATGATGTTTATAATTACTTAAAAAACATTCACCATGTTGATACCCATATTATCTACCGTAACAAGCTCCATGATATCATTTTTCACAATCCCCACATTTATGGAAGGTCCAAAAATATGAGAATCCATTGGTAACTCATAATAATCAGCCAATCTAAAAAGTGGCTGATCATTAGTATTTCTTTACCATTGAAGTATTCAAGTAAAAATAAATAAATAAATATATTAGTTTTCAAATGTTAAAAAAACATTAAAAAAATTAAATAAAAGATATAACATGTATACCTCTTTGATAATAAGTCACAGAAGTTTGTATGTCCAAACTAAAAAGTCGCTGATACTATGTTCAACTTTCATCACCTCATCTGTATGTAATGGTACTCACACAGATCTATCTATAGAATATTGTACAGTGACCATATGATTCCCTACTTCTAAATGTTCATGATGAACTATATCTCTTATACTGTATACCAACCCATATGCAACTATATGATTGTAAGGATCATCAATATACAACTCATAATAAGTAAAAGGTTGTAGTGGAGGAGTATTATAGAAATTGTGGTCTGCAGGCTGTGGTGGGGCAGTGGGAGATACTAGAGGAAGAGGAGGATAAGTAATGAGGTTTATATGGGGTGTGGAGGAGTGGGAGCTGCAGTCTAAAATGGTCTTTTCATGTCTGTAAACATAGAATATACCAACACTCTAATATTTTCCTCCATCGATGCATTAATATTATGATATCCATCCTCCATTGATTATATTTCTTTATAAATACCCTCAATATAAGAATCTGAAGACTGTGGCACCACTTTTCTTATGAATAAACCCATCAGATATCCTCGTACGCTAATGGGGTGTTCAGGCTTTCCAAATGCTAAAAATAAAATATCTTTCCTCCCATTATCTGTAAATACCCACTATGAGTTTTCCTCTCTAAGGAATCTTGTATTAATTAATTGAACATTTCTGTAATGATGAAAATTATATAAAAAATATAGTTAACTTAAATAAATAAAATTAATATCTTACAATCATCTCAGCTACGATTCTGGATTCTTCTAAAAGATATTTCCCATTTTCCAATCTTGGATCTCTTCAATTTTTCATACCTATATGAAGGGGATGGAGGGGAAACCTCTATAGAGCATGAAGATGTATCTCTCAATTTTGGTAATTTTTTCCGCCATCATTTGTTTTTCCAATATTGTATACTCTACATGAGATAAAATTTTAGGGTATACATTTTTATATTGGATCACATAATGAAATGTCCTTGATTGATGTAAATTAAGAATAATAAATCCTTTACAAAACATTAATATTATCATATATATAATAAATATTATAGATGCTTACATTTATCTTACCAAAAATGAATTTTTTCTTCTACTTTCAAAAAATTGATTCCATGAGTCTTCATCTATGAAATGATATATATGACATGGATTGTCCTGATTCCTATGGACCAAATGGAATCAGAATTAGGGGTTGATTTGAAATCCCTCAATCTCATTGCATCTATTTATAAATAGATCCTCCTGACTCCTCCAATGTCAAGAATATCAAGTGTCACATGATAATGATGTGGTAATACATATTATACTATAAACATTTATAGAATATTCAATCAATAGAAAAATATCTCACCAAAGTCTTATCCCATATCTAAAATATTATAGATTTTTTCTCACTTCTCCAATCATCAAACAAAATTATTACTTTACATTTACCCTGAATTGATATAATGCTCATAAAATATTTTGCATTTGGACATCCGAGAATATCATTCTCATAAAACTCAAAGAATATCCTCTAGTCTTGGCCACTGGAAAGTGATAATTTTGTTAAATGTGTATAGCCACATTCACCAACTCTTAAACTTGTATTTATTATTATGGGATTACAAGAAGAAGGGTTTGGAACATTAAGAGGAGCATGTGAATGTTCTTTCCCATAGGTATGATCATGATGATCAACTCCAGAATCATGTGGTTGATCAACTGATTGATTTTTCATTATCCATCAAATAAATAAACGAATCATTAGTTCAAAAATATAAAAAAATATTACAATACCATTGTATTAAAAGATTGGGAAACTGAACTAATTTACGTAATGGTAAACATGGTAAATATGGTATACATGTTATACAACCGTAAATATGGTAAACATGGTAAACATGGTATTGTAATTGTCTTTCAAAAAAATTAATAAATATATTAGTTACGTAAAGATAATCTATGGTAAACTATGGTAAACATTATAATCATTGAAACATAGTAATGTAATTTAAATTCAAATATATATATATATATATAAGTTACATAATGGTAATCATGATAAATTCAAATAAAAAAATTAAAATAAACAAAATATTCTACTTTTTTGTTTTAATATGCTTGTAAATAAAGAATAAATTTACAATATGTAACATTTTATGAAAATAATAAAAGTAAACAAGAAATAAACATATGTTTCTAGTAATATTAAGAATGTAAAAAGAGATTTTTTCCCAAATACCTTCATCCTGATCATTCGATATAGTATAATACATGTCTTCCACAAGCTCATCATTATTTTCTTCTAATATTTACATGGATGTATGGATATCACATAAATTAGCATCTTCTCCAAGTTGATCCTGAACAACATATTATTTTCTTAGTTATAAAACAAAGTACCATTGCATATCTGATTGATTAACTACATAGAAGACCTATTTTCATGTGTTACTATTATAAAAGAACCTATTGTGTCTTCCAATCTATTCATATTAATAGCTTTCATTCTAAAATCATTGTATCTAATTCTTTTGTTACTGATAACACATTTTTAATTAAAAAAGAACTTAAATTTTAATTTAATCCACCTCCCATATTTCATCAATGACTCTACAATAGCCAAATAATGCATAAATTTGGTTTTTGTCATTAGAACTCGAAAAATACATTGATTCTGCAAACACCAACACACCACTATTCTATATTTCCCTTCTATTGTCCTGATAGTTCATATGAAATATATTGACATTAATACCATACCCATACCAAGTTATCACATTTAAACTTAGGCCACCCACTAACCATCATTTTGTATCTGATACATATGATCTTCCATGAAAGGCCTTTATTAACCATGGAAAAATATTATGTTGTGCTTATTCAAAATCCACATTTCTTTCTTAATTGGATGACATTCTTTCAACTCATTGATATGAAATCTTATATATGTTTAAGAATCATCTATATTATTAAATATGTATAATTCAATATTATTTATCTATTTAGGTGAAAATTATATGACTTTCATGGAACGAATCCCCTTTTCCTCAATAATAACTCATTCATGGTGAGATGGAGGGAAACCTATGTGCTCTGTCGCAGGTAGGTAGCTCATACAAAACATTGTAACATCCTCAAAAATGAAATTTTCAATAATGGATTCTTCAGGTTGATATGGATTCCTTATATACCCCATCAATATTTTCATATACCCTTCAAAAGGAAACATCCAACATAGATATATAGGTCCACGAAGCATTACTTCTTGAACTAGATGAACCATTAAATGAACCATTATATCAAAAAATGATGGAGAAAAATACATTTTCAATTGAAAAATTATAGATATTGCATCTTTTTATATATTGTTCAATGAATTCACATCAATCACCATATTACTAATTTAATTTTAAAAATAAAAAAATCATTATAGTCGTTCTGAAACGGATGGGAAATATTCCATGTAATGCATCTTGTAGAAGTTGTTGCATCATGAAATGAAAATTTTGAGATTTCATATATATGAACTTCATATCATTCAATGAGACAAATATATTTACATTTATAGAATAACCTTGAGGCACTTTGATATAATAAATACACTATGAAGATCTATTTTTCACCCTCTTGGATAGTGTATGACAAGACAGGGGATGAAATGATCATCTTCCATTATGATTCGGAGCTAATTCAAATTGTATTCCTATTATTACTGAGTCTAATCTCGCATTAATCTAATCAGTAATCATTCCTTTAATATCTTATAGTTTTCCAATCAAAATATCATAGATTTTATTCTACATGTGCATGACATCAATATTATGTTTCATTTCATGATATATCCAATATGATTACTCGATGAATATTAACCTTTCCTTCCAAATATGTCAATCATTACGTGATTTAATTTTCATTCCAAATGTCACATCAATATTTTTACCCTCTCAAAACACACATCAGGGGATAAAGGTTTTAGTGAAATATCAAATTCCTAGGATCCATTGAATTCATTTTTAGTCTTCTATATGAGTGACCATAAGCATAATCATTCAATCACCCATGTAAACTATTTTCCCCCTTCATGAAATCGATAATATGAAGTCCATTGTTCTCAAATTGGACATGTTTTAAGCCCCTTATCACTATATACAGATAAATTTTAATATACTAGGATTTTATTTATATCGAACATAAAAAATACTTGCAGTTTAAAATAATCTATTTTCTAAGAATCATACACCCTAATACGAACCTCCCACAAAAGATTAAAACCATCAATCAATGTGACAATAAAACATCTATATCATTTCCAGGGTGCTTCAAACCAATTATCATTATACTAAATATGATATATTTTCACTCTATACCAACTAAGGTGGGATATTGAAAATTACTTATAAAATAGGCAAGACAATATGTGTTCTACTGAGGGATCAGAATTCATTCATTACATCAGTGCACATCCCAAGTCTGAGATTTCTAATTTCACTTCCAAATGTATGAGATTGAACATCAATTTTCATCCATTGTAAAAAATCAGGTGGATGGTGTATTTTTCGATCACATGTCCCATCATCAGCATGCCATAATAACCATTCTACATCATGTGAAAGTGAAAATAATCATTTCAAATGATGAATTATTAGAAGATTCTAAAATACCCAAGAAAGGATCTAAATAATATCTACATCATCGAGTTATTTTTGTTTTAACTTTTTCTATGATGTCCCACATTTTGGACACTCTATCAGAAATTCATATTCCATCCCATATATCATACAATCATTCAGAATAGAATGTATTTTCATTTTTACCAATCCCATAGGGAATAATATTTTATTGGACATATAATGTAAATCTAGAAGATCATTGTCCTTTGGACTAGTTCCATTTAACAATTTTAGCAAATCTGTTAAACATTTTTCCATAAATCCTTGTTTCTACTTCAGGTTAATCATTAATAACACCAGCGAGAAAACATTAAAATCCTTACTACCAGGAAACAATGGTTTTTATTCATAACCTTATAGTAGCACAATTATCAGTTCAATCTCAATTTTTTCTTCTATAATATCACGAATCATTTCATCAATTCCATTGGAGTTACCATCTTCCAAATCAACATCATCAGTAGATATGACATTATGTCAAGTTTCACAATGCCAAATTCAAGGTTTGTAACTCAGGATTAATGTCATGACAAATTATATTATCTTGGATGTCTTTGCATTCCAACTTCATTATATTCAAACATTTCAGGCAGGGATATAAAAAATGTCATTTCTTGAAACAATTGTTTTATAAAATTCCAAATAGTCATCCACACATTCCACATATTAATTACACATTCGATGTTTTCTAATACAACATCATCTCATTTTTACCTTTAGAAAATATCAAAAATATATATCATGTTATGATAATCTAGTTTTATATTTTTATGAAAAAAATAATAATTTTAATGTAAACCAATTTTGAAATATAAAACAAATATATGCAAATTTGAAAAATATTTAAAGGAAAATGAGTTTAAAAGGAAAAAATAGTTAGATATAATAGTTTATATTTCAATAAAAATCATTTTAGGATTACATCTATCTCATTTATATGATGATATAACAATATAAATTCATATCAGGTCCTTTAATCTTAAGGTAAAAAATGAATACATCCCGGTGCAACTAGTGACCAAATTCACCCTTCCGTACACAAGTTATAGAAAGTATAAATATTAAAATATATATATACATTAATTACTGAAAAATTACACATATTCAAACAATTATAAACCATTGTGATATCCCTTGAAATCGTTGGGATAGAATATCCCATGGTTTAGCACACAGTTGGCGTGATGAACAGCCCCACCCCCACCCCTTGGACACCCCTAGACACCAACCCACCGCCTTGGACACACCTAGACACCCCTACCCCCATGGACAGCCCCCTAACCCCTGTACACCCCAACCCCCAAGGAAATACCCTCACTCACCCACCCCCGTGGAACCCCCCCCCCCATGACACCCCCACCCCCAGGATAGCCCTCGTCCCCAGGTCACCCCCATCCCCTTAAACTTCCCCACTTAAACGTCCCCACTCCCTGGAAATCCCCCTCATCCCCTGGATGACACCACCAACCCCCCTGGACACCCCATAGACACCACCGCTGCCTTAGATATACTCAACCATCTGGATAGTCTCCCCCTACCCGATGGGCACCCCACCCCCTGGTCACCCCAACACCCTTGGCTAGGCCCATCACCCCTCTTGACACAACCCTCACCCCTTGGACACCCCTAGACATCCCTCTATCACCTTGGACAGCCCCTCACCCCCTAAATACCACCCCACCCCTTGGAAAACCCCAGGACACCCCCACCCATCACCCCACCACCCCTAGACACCCCACCCCCTAGACAACCCCCCACCCCCTAGACACCCCCACCCCCTAGACACCCCCACCACTTGGACAACCCCCACCCCAGAGACACACCCAACCCCTAGAAATACCCACCCCTTGGACACCCCCCATGACCCCTAGAAAGCCCCCTCACCCAATGGACACCACACCACCACCTTGGACACCCCCTCGATACCACCACCCCCATGGACAACCAACACCCCCTGGACAACCCCCCACCCAAATGAAACACCCACCCATAGACATCCCACTCATCCCTTAGACACCCCCTCCGCACCGTACTCTTGTACACCGTAGACACCCCTACCCCCTTGGATAGTATCCTCACCCCTTGGACACCACCCTCACCCCCTTGGACTACCCATGAACACCCCCACCCCCTTGGACAACCCCACCACCTAGACACCCATGCCTGCTAAACATCCACCCACCCCCTGAACACCCCTACAACATGGACACCCCACCTCCGTTGACAGCCCCCCCCCCACCACAACCCCTGTATAGCCCCCCAAAACACCCCACCCCATATACACATCATACACCCTTGGACATCCCCCACACCCCACTGGACAGTAACCCCCATCCCTGGACACCCCAACCCCCTTAGAATGACCCCCTCACACCCTAGACACCACCAAACCACCTTGCACACACCCTAGACACCAACACCCCCTTGGATATCCCCTGGATACCCCCCCCCCCCACCTAAACACCCCCACCGCCTGAACACCCCCCCTTCACACACAAATTAATGTACATGCACACACAAATGATAGATCACACATGGTAGAAAAAAATTATTAGAACTTTCATGATATCACTCCAATTATTTATTTTAGTAGAAAAGAATTAAACATTGTATAAAAAAATTACACATACAATGATAAAAGTACCATAGATAGAGAAATAACATATCTAAAAATATGTTCAGGGAATCGCAAAAAATATAATATTAAACTGAGGCGTCTCAAGATTACATGAGTGTTGTGAGTCGATATGATAAGTCTGGTGAATATAAAGATGACGAATGATGTTGAAAACGAGGTTAGGGGGAATGACATAGAAGAATCCTTTCTATGATTTCCCCGTGTGAGAGACAAATGGATGGTTTCCCAATCGATGAAAATTGTATGACAAAATATGGGGCTTGATAAACCATTTAGAAGATTTATCCGGTCCGTAATTTATTAGGTGACATGATAAACTATTTTTTCATGTTTATAACATTGGTTATTTACTAAATGTCATATAAAATTATTTATCATGTTGGATATTATATAATCATCATGATATATTTTATTTTATCACGTCGGTTATTTTATAACCGAGTTGATAAATTGCTATGATTTTATTTTTCACAACGGTTATTTTATAACCAACATGATAAAGTGCCCAGATTCAATGAATCATATTGTTTTGAAAATAACTAATGTGATAAATGAAATCTCAGTATTTTTTACATTGGTTATTTTACAACTCAAGTAAAAAATCGATTCTAATCGATTTATCACATAAGTTATTTTATAACAGAAGTGACACATTAGATTTTTTCCAGGTATGCACATTAGTTATATAGAACTGACATGAAATACTACATTGTGATAAATGTTTTTTGAACAATTTTATTTATTATTATTTCATATATATCATGTATATTCCTTAATATTATATATTTTAAATTCCATGTAATGTGTAAGTGAAAAATGAATCATATCACTTCATAAGGTTGTAGTCCACTATATAGACGATTCACATTATTGAATTTTCACATAAATGAATGTGATAAGGTTTATCTAATATTATAATTATAGGATTAAAATAATAACATAAATATAATATAAATATTTGAATTTCAACATTATAACTATCCATGAGAGGTGATGATGGATTCCGAAATACATCAGCTCACGAAGCGGTAGTCCATGTTACCAGAAATGGAATATTGTTTCCCATTTGATGAAAGAGGATATATATATAGTTAAATAGATAAATTTAAAAAATTAATTATATTAGAGATAAAACTATTAAAATATCATAATATTTTAAATATATTTGAATGTGATGGAAGAAATAATAAAACAAATACACATGTTTACTAATTTTACCACTTCTTTGGAAAACATCATTTGGATTATACCTAAATAATTTGTACGATGGATTCCAAATAAAAAAAGGCCTCTAGTTTTTGGGGAGATAATTATAAAAAATATCTAGGATGGAAATGTTTGAGTGAAATATTTTTAAATGCCTTATCATGAAAGGATATCGGGTTTCATTTTATTAGTGGGGGAAAGGAAACACTTGGAATTTTGGAAAATTAAAAAGTATCCCCATATTATAAACAATCAAAAGGTCTCCAAAATATCTCATTTTTAAACTATAGATGACATAAGTACTAAATATATTTAAAAAAATAGGGTTTTATAATATTTCTAGTCATTTTAGTCATTATATTTCTATGATAACAACCTTTGTATACGTGTTTTAACCTTAACCATGATAATAAATTTTTATAAAATTTAATAGTAAGTTTGGAAAATTAATTAATATACAATTATTATAAAATTTTAATTATTATTATTCAAAATTTGAATTCCATTTTATAAAATTTTATTCACATTTGTATAAAATTTTACTATAACATGAAACCTGTAGACCCAATGATCATATATTTTTTCAATGTGAACACATTAAAATTTATAACATATTTTAATAGAAAATGATAATATAAATATTATTACTATGACCTAAATTTGATTAATAAATTTATTTTTGACCAAATATTTATTTTAAATGAATTATAATATATAATTTCATGTATATATTTATTAAATCAAAAGGTAGTTTTTTAAAAACAAATACTTTATCACCATTTAGTGAAAAAATAATCTTTTATAAAAAATTATCAAAAATTCAAACAAAGATAAATTTCAAAATTTTGATTCAAAAAAATAGTTTATATTTGTTAACGTAAACTGTAATTTTTTTTAAAAATTATTTTATTGTTTTTTTAAAAAATAAAAATTATCATTTTTTGAGGAAAAATAATTTTTGAAGCATATAATGTCATTTATAAGAATTTAGTACAAATTATGAAAAAATATTTTATTTTAAAAAAATATATAAATGTAATTTTAAAATTTTTATTATCCATACTCATACCCTTAAATTTAACACGTATGTTTTAATTAAATACATTAAATATGAATATTATGAGTATATTTCTACTCGATAATACTTTTTCTTTTGTGTAATAAAATATATCTATGAAATTAAATTTATTTGAAAAATTTATTCTATAGAATCATAGGAGTTGAATTGTATATACTTATTAAATAGTAAAAGTATATAATTATTTATAATGTTCATGAACATCTTGTGAATGACTTGTCATTGATGTAATGTGTTTATTCTTCCAATACAACAAATTAATTATTTTATTATCAATACAAGATTATTAATTTAATTGGGGTGTCTGTAATCCCATGGATTATAAAATTTATCATCCATTATTTATGGAACCCTCCTATAATAGTATAGTTATGAGTTAAAATAAAGGATAAAGATCCCCACTTCTTATTTTGCTAATTTATATAAACCAATATTCCTTTGTAAAAGTATCTTCTGGAGCACTAAAATGATAATATCTTCTTATGTGAATAGAAATACGCAAAAATAAATATATTTTGTAATGTTTATATCGTATCCAACATATGTTGAATGTATTTTATACTTATATAAATTTCAATTATTTTCATGTGAGACAATATTAATAGTAAATAGCCCAGGAAATTATACAGTTATTATTATATAGTCTTCTATAACTTTTTTTGTACATTCACGCCTAAAAAATTTAAATATCCTTTGATTTTATCATATACAATTTATTTTTAGTCTTATACATCATGAGAAATTATTAATTTATTATCATTTAACATATGTATATTCTTAAAGAACCTTCCACAAAACATTTTTACTCTCACATAAGAAGGATCCACCTAATTTATTATTATACTAGTGTTGATTCCACTTATATATCCCATTAAAATCCATATTTTATGATAAAATTACTATGTATTTTTTTAACTTAATAATTACTAGAATTGTAAAATCCTAATCCATTTATTTATCATCATTCAATCATTGAACAAATTGGGGTTATGATGAAAAATTTTTCATCTAAATATTATCCCAAATTTGGGAGATTTATTAAAGTTAGCAATTTCCTAAATATATAAATATTACCACAATTCAATGATTTCAATTTTAATGGCCATAATATCACAACAACTAAATAATAAAATTGTTTCCATGAATTATATAAATAAATTTTTAATAAAATATAATTAAAAAATTACATCTATTCAGGTATACCATAGGACCAGACATCATTAATTATATGATGACATGTTAGAACACCAAGAGTTATATAATCCATTATTTATAAAACAAAAGATAAATTTATAGGGAATATTTCTAGTAAACAATATTATATCATTCTCCGAAAATGAATTAATGAATTCATTTACAATGTCCATAATTCAATTTTTTTTGAAATCAAAAATTGTATATGGTTTGTTTTTAGGAAAAAATTTTTATGTTATCTATCAAGATTTAATTATTGGCATACCACAAGTCTTGCTTCATAATTATAGATTTTATACATAATATTATTTATAATCTAAAATAAATTGACATTTTTTTACCTTATGAAATGTGAAATTTTATCTATGATCGTTATTTATAAATTTCAACTTTTGAAAACAACATTTTATATATAAACTCTTATTCCAAATTTTATAAAAACATCTTGAAAAATGGTGAAATTCAATAAAAAATTTAATAGAGCTTTAACATTCTACAATATACAATAATAATAATTTTTTAGAATATTCATCCAATTTAGTAAATATTATATGGTAATTATATATAAATTGAATAATTTTTCCCATTCACTAATAATTTCCATACATAAATTTACTCGATCTAGGAATAGTGTATCCTTTTTATCCAAATAATGTAATAAACTATAATATACATATATATGAAAAATGATAATTATTAGCATTAAAAATGTGTCATTGTATTGTAAAATCCTTATCCTTAATTAGTTGTATTCATATACTTTTCCACATATTGAACACTTTTTATATTGATATATACTTCAGATTAGTACAATTTTCTTATAGGATATATATTTTACCATAATAAACATGTATAAACTACTATACAATAAGGGTTACTAACTATAACTATAGATGATGAGTTGAAAAAATTTTATTCTCTGTTCTTTAATTTTAATGATTCAGATTAATAAACTCTGTCATTTTATATAAAGACACACCACATTCTTATTTGGATGGAACATTCTATATTAAACTAATTTGTTACATGTTATGACATATAATATTGATGCATGTAAAAATTCAATATTATTACATTCTTTAAAAACATGAAATTTATTTAACCTCTGGAATTTACACCCTTTATTTGTCAACTCAAATAATATGATTGATAGTCTATGAAAATTTTAAATAAATAAATGAAAT
Organism: Viscum album; assembly: GCA_963277665.1. Classification (NCBI taxonomy): domain Eukaryota; kingdom Viridiplantae; phylum Streptophyta; class Magnoliopsida; order Santalales; family Viscaceae; genus Viscum; species Viscum album. The sequence goes on from OY728153.1 coordinate 807,837,663, forward strand.
TGACTATCTTGTAAAAATGAACATTGTTTTCTAATAACAGTCAATTGTATTGAACAACCAATAATTACTTTTTTTCATTAATTTTTTTGAATATATTAAATCCTTGGAGAGAAATTATTCATGAAAACAATTTTTTTAATAAAAATATAGAATTTGAAAATTTTTTCTATATAACCGTCTCAATATTAGAGACTAAAGTAGAATCAAATGATGATTCTCTTGATAATCAGAATTCTTATAGAATATGTAGATATTATAATTATATGAAACCAATATATGAGAATGATTTTTTGTACACTATTCATTATACATATAAACATAGATGGTACACTTTTCCATCTAAAGGGCATTGTAGTGATATCAAAAAGAAAATAACATATGAAATAAAACTATCTTCAGTATACCATGCCTCATAAAACATAATTAATGATACAAAGAAAAAACTACCTATTTAAAAAATATTATTCTCTATGAATTTTATAAATTATATCCTCCTTATGAGGAAAAGAAAACATCTTTTAACTTGTAATTTTAACATATTTGACGTGACCCAACCCACAAGGATTTTATATGGTGAAGAAGTAATTATTGTGTTCCACCACAATTCCTCCTAAAATAAGACAATGAATATAGAAAATAACAAATAATTAGAATCCTACATATGGTATTCCTTATCCAATAAACCTTTATAAATTCATAGATATAAAGAATGATATTCATTAATATTCCCATTCATGAAATGTAAATTTTATAATACAACATTCATGTGATAATTCAGATATGTATATTATACATCATAAATCATTCCAAGTACATGAAGAGATTATACATGTTCCATAAACACAAGGTGATAGTCACACATGAATATCAAGGATAGAAGATCTCTAAGCTGAATCAATGTTGACAAGAGCACAAGTAGTAAATAATTTCACCATGGTCAATTATACATTGAGCCCACTAACCCAATATCCTCCAAAATTTCAACAAGAATTTTATTATATACAAAGACAAATAATATAAGGGAAAATAATTTTATAGGGTTAAATCCTTATATATCATTTAGGAATCTAATATACAATATTAAGATATATTAAAAAAAATAATCAACAAAAAACATAATATTTGATTTAAGGAAATTGGTAAATATGGTCATTTGGTTATTAATAATTGTGACACACATCCACAAGATTAATATGATAAAAATACATGAGTTTTACAAAGAATATAAAAACGGAATCACATGAACAACCATAATAAAAATAAATCCACATTAACTCATAATTGTATTATCAGGGATTCAATACCCAAAGTGTATGTCATTCAGTGGAGTAGAAACCAATATTGAGGACATATGACTCATCATGTATAATTTAAATCAATCTAGGGATTACATAATATATAAATGGAAGAATCATCCAACATAATTAATGGTAAATACTGCACTGCTTATATGAAGTACCCACACCATGGATTCATTATTCCATTGGGGAGGATACATGTTATGTGTATTCTCAAAAAATGTTTCAATCTGCCCATAATTATCTATTCAATGTTATAAAATATAAAATATAAAATATTCTTGAAAATAACTCCTATTTAAAGATGGTATATACGTAAAATTATATTCAATGTGATAAATTCTAAAAATAAATAACTTCTATGTAAAAAAATGACACTTCTGAGAAAAAATATGAATAGTATTGTGAACTATCTAGAAAATATCATTTATTTTATAGAACATGGTCTAAAGAACGTGATAGTTTTGGGAAACCTGATACTATAGTCCACACCATTGCATTCATTCTCAACGACATGTCCCACTATGTAATGTTGGAAATTGGGCCCCATGAATGGTGGAGTTTTATATACATAGGTGTTGGTGTCATTTTTCTAAGTACATTTTTGGTATAATACAATACATGTTAGGCACTACTATGCAGGCTGGTTGGAGTGTACTGTCTTTATATTTTGTTTTTTCCGAAACGATTTTCGAATAATTTTTGGGGAGATGCATTGATTTTTCACAATATTTATACATAGTGTGTAATCCTTATACACTATTTTCTATAACTTCTATAATGCATAGTGTGTCGTTGGGTAAAAATATCTTCTGGGTCCAATATCTATTCTTGAAATATAAATTTATACATTTTGAATCACAAGGTCACAAAATATAGTTCATATTACTCAAGCTAATACTGCATGTAAAAATTATAGCATCAAATAATCCTTGACGCAACATTATATAAATTATATGGTATGTGATGTAAATGAATCATTGCTATGCAGAATAATTTTCTATATTAGGAATGAAAATCCAACCATTTTTAATTCCATGTTATACGTTGATACATTCACCTCTAACTACATACCAGATGAATCACATGTTATACACATTTAGTCGAACTATCACTCAATAACGATGATCCAGTAGTCATTCACCACTCTTTTTATTCTTTACCAAAAACATTATCTGTTAATCCATATAATAAATCTCATCATATTTTCATATAAATGTGCCCACTTTTTAAAATTTTTGGATCCCACTATTTGTATTCTATGTATACGACACATATACAATATTGATTCTAATTTTGGAAAATTTGGTGGAATAAATATAAAACTATAGGTGAGTGTGAATCGTAATAACCCCAAATAAGATCACATATATAAAAATTAAATACCAAAAGAGATGAGTAAGGGAAATAAAAATCATTTTATAATGAAAAATATGTCTTCCCATAAATTATATAAGCAACTAAGTAAATAAATAAATGGTCAAAAAAATTAAAAAAATGATTTCCAACAAGAAGAAATCAATTACTATAAAGATGGAAGAAATGTTTTTTGGATAGTTAATTTAAATAATAATGGAGTCTTCAATGCCATGTTATTTTCATTCGCAAAAGGCCACAAAATTATCAATATAATGTTAAAAATATAACTAGGAAAACATTATTTCCTCTAAAATTGTAAAAAATAATTTTTATATGATTATTAAAACAATTATGTTTATATAAATTTTATTCATAATGAATAATGATATTTTTTCAGCATATTCCTTTAGAGAAACACTAATCCTAATATGAATAATTTAATAATGTCAAAAATGAGGTACATTAAAGAGTTTGATTATCCTTACATAATTGTGGATAATTATATATTCATTATATCTATCATTATGTATATTTATTACCATTCATAAATGTCTAATATGAACATAAGGATAACATACAAATATGAATGTTGGTAATCACTATCTATGTCTCTATTATTGAAAATTACCACATCACCTAAACTGTTATAAATTTATATTTATAACAATCATTTAGATAATTTTAGGCAAAAAATGGACCTTTAGTGACTGAGACATAGAGATGAATTGATTGAAGGGATCATACTCATTCTAATTTTAACACATTAAATTAAAAAACCTCATTATCCTAAATGACCAGGATTTAAAAGTAATAATTATCACATTAGTTTTCTATTTTCTTTCCCAATCTAATAGATTTATTACTTATCTAATCCTTAATTGAATTTGACAAGTGATTACACAATCAACACGCAATTATTTATGACATTTTTACGGTAAGTAGTTCATGAAAACATTAAACGTGATTTTTTATTATATTCTCATAGTTTACTGATATAATGTAAAAATATTTAAATTGAGATAAGGTAAAAAAATTAATTCTATTTTTTGTGTGTTTTGACTAGATCAATGAAATGATTGGGGATACATAATATACATTATTTAGGTATGGATTAATAAAATCCACACCTCACTCTATTTATAATGTTTCATGGATTAATCACTCACAATATAAGGTCACTATTTCACATTAAGGGTATCTACTTTTTTCTATCATTTTCCCACATCCATAATAAAGATAACACATAGGAACATATTTAATGCAATACATCACTATCTTTTTATTTCACAGAGTATATGTACATTCTCATTGATGTTTACACATCGCATTCAAAAATTTTCAGTAAAATTTTATATAATTGAAGATTCAAATTCTATAATAATTTTCATGGATTCTTTAAAGAATAACATCTTCTTTTTTAATGATAAAAATGAGTTCTGTTTCATTTTTTATACTATTCAAAAATGATGAATTGATAATTCATTTATTTACGAAAATATATACCAACGCATGTATATTCATTAAATCACCTGGAATATAATATTCAATTCAATGTTTCATAAAAAACTTCCCTTCACAAAAAAATTCATGAAAATAATTTTTTTGGAACATTATGGTACAAAAATATCAATCACATAACAGAGTGCTTCTTATATGTCTTTCAGGAAACATCCCATTGAAAAAAAATATTATTTTCATATTTTGGGAATAATTATATTCTAGATCTCTCTATTTATCTTTCACTTCCTATAGGGTTTGATAATTTTTAGGAAAACAATAATTGTTCACTAATCCTGAATACTTTTTTTAAAGGACACCACATTCAATATGTTTCAAAACCATTATTTAGTCACCAAAATTTCTATCTAAAAACTCTTCCTTCGTTTAGTGAACTCTATTTTTAAATTTTTTTAATCTCTTACTTTTTTATATTCCTTGCATACCTTTTTAAAATAATAACTATATTAAATATATTTCTTGTGATATAATTTTTAATTTTAATATACACCACATGAACCACTACGTGTAGGTTGAATAAAAGTATTTTTGGTCATGGAACTCTTTCTTAGATTGTTAATGTTACAAATAAATATTAATGTTCCTATTTATTGGAAAATTCTACAAGTATTATGGAAGAAGATTTTATTTATCTAAAAAATAATGTATCATTGAACAATCGAATTCATATTTACTTCACTATAATGAATCTCTGTGATAAACATTATGGGCGAACAAAAATATTCCAAAAATATCCATTTATCAGTTCATCATCATCGTATCACCAATAATAAATTATAATATAATATTCCATCAAATTAGAAATCTAAAAATTCAAATAATATTAAATGGCCAACAACAAATTAAACATGCTCGAACCCACCATATCATGGAGAATAAAAAATGAAACGCATAATATCAAAATTTTTGGTGGAAAGCATATAAGATCACCCGTTATATTTTATTAAAACACAACCATTGATCCAAATCTCTTGTAATCCTCTTTATTTGGATTGAGTAATACATTTATTGATGATGCTTCATAATATAATATTAATTTGAAATCTGAGTCATAAACCTTCTGTAAATGAAAAATATTTTGTATCATTAAAATATATATACCTTGGGATCAATGGATATAGAAATTGTAACCACACTCCACCTATATATTTTATATAAAATAACAAAATATTGAATCCTCTAATATCATTGAGAATATGGATAAACTCATTTAAGTCTACATCCAATATGAACAATTAATAATGGGGGTTTCTCAAGGAACTTCAACCGTATCTCCACATTCATGGCATCCAATTAATAGAAAATATGCAATCCATAGCAACTCAGGATTAACATACATGGGTAGTACATAATTTTATAGTAATATTCTAGACCTGAGAAAATTATATGCATAAGAACCATAATGAATTGTCTCGGACCTCTCTGGTCCATTCCTTTGTGAAAATATGGTGTTTGAGTGTTCAGGGAGGTCATAGAGACTTAACTGTGAATAGTTCCAATGGTAAACCATTTTGAATAGTGGACTAGTGATATTATGTGAATAGTTCCAATGATAGACCATTGTGAAAAATGAAAATGTTACCTTATTTTAACTGTTCAATTGGTAGACTATTGTAAACAGTGCACCATTAACCTTATGAGATTAGTTTCAACATTAAACTTATGTGAACAGTGCAACGGTAACCTTTGGAAAATAGTGTCAACATTATCCTTTTTTGAACAGTGCAACGGTAATCTTAGTTGAAAATTTTCAACATTAACTTTATATTAATTGTTCAATGGTATACCTAGGTGAACAGTGTCAACATTAACCTTTTGTGAATAGAACAACAGTAACCATAGGTGAACAGTGTCAACATTAACCTTATGTGAATAGTGCAACGGTAACCTTAGATGAACAGTTTTTCAAGAACGTAGGTCTTCCAATATTGAGGATTATGAATAGTGTTTCTAGAAAGGTAAGGATTATGAAAAGTGTTTCTAGAATGGTGAGGATTATGTATAGTGTTTTCAGAACGGTACGGTTTATGAACAGGGGTTCCAGAATGGTGAGGTTTATGAATAGTGTTTCCAGAACGGTGATGTTTTTGTACAATGTTTCAAGAATGGTTAAGTTCCAATGGTGAGGTTTATGAACATTGTTTCTATAATAGTGAGGTTTATGAATAGTGTTTCTATAACGGTGAGGGTTATGTATATTGTTTCTTGAACGGTGAGGTTTATGTAAAGTGTTTCCAGAACGGCAAGGTTCCAACGGTGTGGTTTTATGAACAATGTTTCTAGAACGGTGAGGTTTATGAAAATTGTTTCCAAAATGGTGAGGTTTATGTACAGTGTTTCCAGAATAGTGAGGTTTATATATAGTGTATCTAGAATTGTGAGGTTTATGTACGATGTTTCCAGAATGGTGAGTTTTATGTATGGTGTTTCCAAAATGGCGAGCTTCATGAACAGTGTTTCCAACATCCAATAGATTCGCCCCGTTAACGTTTCCTTTGACATAAAATGCATTTAAAGCCTTATATAAAGGACTCTTATAGTCGATTCAAAGGAAATAAATCCTATATTAATTATTCCTATCACATGGGATGTTTTTACATGGTCATACCGCATGGTTTAATGTGATCCGTTTTTAATGGGGAATTAAGCGTATCCTAAACTATCACCCCATTAAATCTCCAAAAGTGGCATGATATCTTCCTCCATTGTTCTTCATCTTTGTTCTCGGCTATGAGTTGTTAGAACCTTTCAATCCACCCAGTACGAGTTTCACAATCAGAATTTAACCCTCGGATTGGTTCCGCTCTATTATGATGCAACCAAGCTGTATGAATCATTTTTTGATATAAGGAACGTTTTATCATTGTTACTTTGGGGAACATCTTCTCCTGTTTCTCCTTTCCATATTATAGAATGTAATCTCCATGATTCTTGAATCACTATCTTTCTTCATTAAGTGTTTTTCAAGGGCTAGTTGAAGTAGTTAGGTAGTTGGAACAAATTGAATTGATCCTCAATTATCTTAGGGAACCTGATACTTTGTGGGTGAGAATTTTTTAGAACTAGATTTATTGTTTCATTAGTGTCATGTGGGAGTCAGTGGTACGTTCTTAACTTCATGAATGTATGAATTGTAATCTCATCAAGATTGATTTTTTAATGGTTATTTCCTATGGGAATGAATGTAGAGAAATAGACTGAGAACATGAGGCTTTCTATTGGTGATAGATTAGTATGAGAGTATTTCAATAACCTTTCAAGGATCGGTGTATATTATCCAAAGATAGGGGTCATCAATTATGAGAAATATCATTTCTTTGGTGATGGTATTCACCCAGACCTTGGTACATCTCTACTTTCTTGGTCAGAACATCCATTTTGGGGGTTGTCACTAGGGACATGTAAATAGAAGCTAAATATTCTTGGAAATAGATTGTTGTTCATTCATTAGTTTTATCAGGCATGAAAAAAATTAATAGTGGGAATGAAGAGAATCCAATGTGCAAGGAGTAGAGGCAAGATGAACCATAACATGAGGAAAAGGCCCATTCTTATAGAAAGAGTTCATCCATTTTCTCTATTATTTTTCTGTTAGTACTCCATCTATTATCATTTTTAATTCTTTTTTCTACATAATTTTTTTGAAATATATATTCTGAACATAATTTTATTTGATTAAATGATAGTAACGACAAGGAAAAAGTGGTACATTATTTCATCCAGTGCTGTGAAAGATGAAGATCCATCTGTCTCCCTCCCCACGACATTTGAGGCACCAGTTGCCGACACCCCTGCACCATCTCCCCCTGCACTATCGCTCACAACATCTATGGATTTCCCTATAGAGTCTGAGTCATCGAATCCCCCTTGAGGAGCCTCAACAGTGGTGCAGTAACGCGCCCCTTCCATTTCATCCCGAACATACTGGAGTGTCACTATCATAGGTACAAATTTTAATTAAATAAATTTATTGCATTTTGTTTATACTAATTGTTTTCTCATTGAATATGACAAAAAGGCAACTGTGGAGAAAAACTTAAAAATTCTAGATGTTTGGAATCTGAATGGCGAGATGACTTTTGTACCATTTCATTCTTACGGGGTCCCGACGGATGATGTCGTTGGGTTACATGGCCAGATTCTAGGCCAGCTGGTAGCGGAGCCCATTTCCCTTCCCATTCCATTTGACGATTGGATACATATTCCTCCAAGAAAGAAAAATGAAGTATTTGATTCTCAAATAAAGGTAACTTTATTACATTATGGTTTATTTGAATTTCATGTTACTAATATGTTCAAAATGAATTTCTGTATACAGATATTCTTCCACTTTACTGTTCCTGATGTTGTTGCACGGTAGTGGATGCAGAAAAATCCAGGTAAGAAGTGGAAAGATTTTAAATGGAGATTGTGGTGTGATGTCAACGATTCTTCGTTGACCATGCTGCAAATGTATGAGAAGCTACCCTGTGGGGTACCGAAAGAGTAGTGGAAAGTGTTTGTTCATAGGCATCAGGATCAAAAGAGGATGGTATTGAAATATATATATTATTATATTATCCTCATTTAACATTTATACATGTATATGAAAAGGACATGACATTCAATACATCAGTATTAAATTTCATTTTATTTATTTCAGAATCTCTCAAGATAGAATGCGTCAAACCGAGCGAAGCAAGTCATCCCGCACACAGTGGGCTCAAAATGTTATTTATATAAGTCGAACGACATTGGTAATCATTTAATTGGTTTAAATATTTATAAGACAATATTATCTTTTTATTATATTGAATTGTTGATTTATCTTTGATTAATACAGTCACTGAGTTTAGGCCAGGAAGCATCTAGAACTGAACTGTGGTTGGATGATCACAAGAAATCAGATGGATGTTTTTTTAATGAGCCTGCTAAAGAAGTTTGGGGTATGAAGTCACTTTTTAATCATAATAACATATTATCTATTTTTACTGCGTCGATATATATTGATAATTGATTTATAGGTCAAAATTAAAGAACTATGGGATGCCAATCCTGCGCATTCCTACTCTATCTCACAGGACGACCTGGTTGCTAAAGTCCTTTGGATGAGTCATCATGGGAGAGTGTGCGGGATGGGTTTAGGACCTGATCCATCTGAGGTTTTTAGAAGGCCACCAGGGATAGCTGCTGCGTCTACTGCTGCCTTTAGTCCGCCCATACACAGATATGCTAAGAAACATATTGTTTCTTTACGAATCACATTTCACCAGCAGGGGGATCAGATATCTACATTGCAGAAAGAGTTGACTGAAATACGTCAGCAGATGAGCAGATATACCCTAGTGGGAGTGTATTTATTTGTGGTAGGTAGGTAAATCATAGAAAATCAAAATCATTTAGTTTTCTAACTTTCATTGGTTTTATGTCTTAATATAAATATGAAACCGTATTTAATTTTCAATATAATGTTCTTACAGGTGAATGAAAAAAGTGGAAATTAAGGTGGAGAGGGTGATGATGCATCATCGGACCCTAAGTAGTTGTATTGTTGATGTTTTGAACAAAAATGGAAATAGTTGGTTTGTATATGTAAAATTTGTGGCATATAGTTGCTACCACACATTTTCATATCCTAAGATTTCCTTGATTTCTCATGTTTCTTTTTATGCATTTTATTGATTTCTGATGTTTCTTTTTATGTCTTCATCTCTCGAGTGTGGTATAAATCATTCAATTTAGGTTTGTTTTTTAATTGGTAGTTAAGATTTTGGATGACTAGGAGTTAAACCCATTGTTGATGTGTTGAACAAATTGGGTCATTTAATAGTGATCAAGGGGATAGTGTTGTAGACACTTTGGTGAGGCCCATTGTTGAAAATGTCTGATTTAAGTGTCAAAAGTATATAAACATGCTCTAGCTCTTCTAAAATGTCATGAGAAAGTTTCTTAAGTTATTTGTGACATGTAAAAGGAGTAGATCCATAACCCCTATCCTTCCACTTCTATAAATGGATGAATAAATGGTGGAGTATTTAGTTTGTTCCTTAGTAATAGAGGAAGAAGATTGGGGAACATCCCACTACTAGAATAGGGTGAAATAATACCCTAAAATTTAGTGGAGGGGTTAAGAATGGATGGGTGGTGGTCTAATGACAAATTTAACCCCCTTAAAAAACCTACCTAGTGGCCATTAACTAGTAACTGGGTTTCCACCATCTATCTGGTAGCTCTAGTAGCCTTATATGGCTACTAGATCCACCACAAACTTGCCAAAAATTCCCTGCCAGCTAGCTGGTGGGACTATTATAGAATATTGTAGTCCTATCCCGATCTATGAACCCTTCAGTTTACTCATTAGATCTCCCAAACCATTGAGACACCTCATACAAGTCCAAGTACCCAATTTTATTAGAATTGTTTGACGATAAATACCTCCACATACTAAATTTGGACCGATTTATGAAAAATTCAAAATAGTCCAAAAAGTGGATTTTTACATACTCCCCGCTATAGGACAACTCATCACCAAGATATACATACAAAAAAATGAAACATTTAAACTATTCCCATAACCATAAAGGATGGTCTAATAATGCCTAGAATTACATCATGAGGATTAGTTTTAAACCGAACCTTTTCTCTAGAGTTAGAATATGAAATTTCAAAATTCACATTCAAACCAAACACCCAGGGAGTATAAGTTCTAAATATCATATAACCAAACAATCCTCAATTTTCAATTTATGATTATCCCATGAAATTCCCTTTAAATTGTTTAACATAACTTAGAAACACCAAATAAAACTGACCGGTTACAATGGACCATTTCCAACCATAACTGTTTTGGTCACTGAACTGTTACTTTATGACTTGAACTGCATTCCCAACATAATTTCCACTTAATCATGGTCTGTCTGGTAATTATTACCTACCATTATATCCCTTAATTATTTATATTATGACTATTAATTCCATTTTTTGATTCATTACAAGATATCCATTAATGAATCTTTAATTACTGGTATTCCATAACTTTCTTCTTTACCAACACTAGGCCTTGTAGGGAGATGTTATAGGTCTGGTACAAAACACTTCTATCCAAACATAATCATAAGAAAACATAGTTATACTCCCACAACTCCGTGTAATGATCGTATTGTATTTTACCAACACCCACATTTAGAGGATGTCCAATTTAATGAGACCCCCCAAACCACCTCTCATCACTTGTCCCTAGGTTCGTTTGCCATCTGAATCTAATCCAGAAACATTAATCCAAGTGACACCACTCAGACACATTAACAATGAAAACTACATAATGTGAGTACCACATGATTTATAGGTCCCTAGTGTCTTCCCACCATAGTAATTCTCAAACCACTAAACCATGAGCACTATACTACTATACATCACTTCTTGTTTCACGTTGACATGTTTGAGCATTTCTTGCTTTATTTAAGACAGATCTCACTTGTGATCACTTGAAAAATCCTTATGAAGCGGTGCCACATGAAAACCACTACCTCCATTTACAAGTCAACCATCACTGTTAATCGAGTCCTAAAAATTTAAACTAAAGGGTCATAACCAAAACACAATCTTCATTATTAATACATCTTACACAAATAAATCCTTGCTCACAAAATGCACTTGTTTACTGAAATTCCAATCAGAACGCTTTAGGTTGACCTTATTAGAGGACATCCTAATTGATGGTCAATGCCTTTATTTGAAAACTAAATCATCTTAACATAAATTAAAATGTTATATTGTGATAATTGACATGAACCCACTGAATTGAAAAATTGACTCGTGGTGTGATTTAATGGGTGCATACTCAACGAACCATTTCTACATCATGCTACATTACAAGAAAATATGTGATATCAATCTATCACATTTCCTAGATTTCACATGCAGCCCAAGTCTGAATATAATTTCCAAACCTGATTCAGAATCATACCTAAGTCTTAAATTCAACACCTCCTCCATGTATGGAAAACATGAATTTTATATCTCATTGACTTCTAAAAGTCATTTTGACCATTCATGACTATTATTTCTACAACAACTCTCCGAAAGGTTAAATTTTCCATGAACTGTGTGATTATCCCCACCATAAGATTTTAATATTCATCATTTTAATAAAAATAGGAATCTAATTCCCATGAAAAACACCTTTTCCACCACTAAACATAGTTTCTGGATGTGATTCCACATAATTATACAATGTTCAATCACGACAATCCATCCTTGGCATATGTTGAATCCTCATCTAGAACTAATAATCCATTACTGAATAACCCGTGGTTCTCTTCCTACCATATAGATTTACATCATCCACTTAATTATAAATAGAAATGGTCTATTCATAATCACATTCATTATGCAATCTTTATTCAATGCGCACATATTCAATAAACATCAATAACTACATCTTGAACTTCAACCCAGATTAATGATGTTATAAAACTCGATCCTCTTACATAGTCATCCATAGAACTAGGATAACATAGCTTTTCTACTAAAAACTCTGGTCTATATCACTCACCAGAACATAGTTAATACTTAGGTAACCTCACTCAGGGAGTGATCGGTTAACACAACCTTTTTAGATCCCACAACCCTAAACCAATTAGTTAAGTGATAATACCCCTCAAGGTGTTACCTGTGATTTCATCCCTAAAACCCTCAGATACTAGAAAGTTTTCACAAAACACCACACAACTCTCTCCACCAAACCATAGTTAAATAGGAAATATGTTTGATAATGAATACTAAATTGATGTTACATCAATGAAATGGGAACACCCATTTCATATAATTCATAGGACCAATGACACTGTGAATTCCTGGTATTTTCTATCCTACACAAAAAATCAAACGTAAGGGTCATGTTATCCTACATAACCATTTAACATGGATGATGACTTATTGATTCATACACCTTTGAAATTAAACTCACACAACTAACTAAACAAAATAAAATTAGATTGGCTTGTTAGTCCCACTAATCTCAAGCATTAAATATGATCATAACACCTAGAAGTTTTACTTATCTCATGATCTCATACCAACATGGGGAATCATTCCACAACTAGAGTCCTACTCAATCCCAAAATACATAAAAAACACATTCTTTGACCAAAAACTAAAAAGATTCATCCAATGATGCTTAATATCTCCAAGGATGCTAGAAAATCTAGGTTAACCCCTCAAATTAAATGAGGAATCAACTCAAATTCTAGGTTTATTCCTAAAAATCTGTCAACTAAGACTCACTGAAAATATCCACATTCCAATAAAAGATATATTCCAATGTAACTCTATAATAATTCCCACAATATGATTTTTATAACAATATATTTATAATGTGTTATTTAAGCTATTTCACCAGTTCAAAATAAAATACGTATTAAGGATGGTTTCTAGGCCACAAAACCAAAAAAATTCATTATATAAATGGTTTGGTACTAATATAACTATTATGTAAATAATACTTTCTCTAAGAACGTGATGTTATAAGATTTAGTGAAATCCAGTTTGGGATGTTACAATGTTGTATCAATGGAGTTTTATCTTCCTAGTATTTAATATTTAGGATATTGTATACATGAGTATGAGGAATATGTTGGAACCTTTGATGGATATCTGACTACTGTGTTAAAAATACTTTCTCTAATAGGAAGTCTTATTTTCTAGGGTTTCAGATTTTTGTTCTATTTTTAAATATTAATGTTGTATATTATATCTCATTAAGAGAAAAACATGTTTTTTTGGATGTTGTGATTTTTTCTGGATATTCAGCTCTTGGTCATTGGTGGGAGGCCAGGGATGGTTATTGACTCTTGGGTGGGGAATAAAGAGGACTCTCATGCATCATATTTTTCATGTAGGATTCAGAACATATATATTTTCTAGTGTGTGAATTTACTGACAAAGGAGTCCTTTGAGCCTTCATAAACAGATAATTAACTTCCATGGAAGGTTATGTGGGTCTGTGTTGAATTTTTTTTTTGTGATGATGATGACTGTGTCCTCTTACACAGGAGGTGTAGAGACATAGTTGGTCGATATGATATGTGATTCATTCTTATTGATCCCCATGTTGGTTGTTGTTTCTCAGGTAGTTTTCAATTGGTTTATATTTCTTGTTTTATTTGTTTTTCAGTGCAGTGGTGCTGCAGAAGCAAAGAATTATTTTTTTATTCTGGTCAGGCATTCACCGAGGTTAACACTGCCACTAAACGGTGAAAACCGCCACTAAATAAGAGAATCATGGCTGCCTCATTCCGCGGCGGTTCCCGTGACTTTATCGGTGGTTTTACGGCCGCTAGAATTTGAGATTATTAGTGGCAGTTATAACTACCGCGAATAAAGTGATATCTAGGGCTCGTAAAACAGCCGCTAAATTCAGGAAAACCTCCAAAAAATGAGGCAGCTACGATGCTTTCCTGAAACCGCTGCTAAACTCAAATAACTGCCGCTAATAGATTGGTGATGCCCTATTAGGTTGTAGGTTCTGTAAAATGCCACAAAACAATGTAGTGGGGGTTTAAACCGCCACAAAAAAATGTAGCTGTGGTTTAAACCGCTGCTAAATGAAAAAACAATTCCACTAAATGGTGATTCTATTTTAGTGGTACTTGCAGTTTTTCCCCTTTCAGTTGTAGTACATTTGCATGGCATTACATATGTGCACTTGGGTTTCTTTTATATTTCAGTTCTGAGTTGGAGTTGGTTGGTGTGTATCGTATCTCTCTCTTCCCCATTTGTTCTCTTAGAGGGTAATTCCTCCCATTTTGTGTTGTTTATACCCTCGGTGATAGTGGCCATCCCGGGGCCTACTAGAGGTGGGACACAGGGGGTCATTATCTCCCTTCTCCCATTGCCGGCCCAGGAGGGGTACACTTTGTGGGGAGGGGGTCGTGACACATAATATCTTCCTATCATGGGAAATAGGTAGAGAAATATCCTATCTTGTTGAATGATCTTCAATTATTCCCATAGTGATCTTCTCATTTTGTAATCTAATTAAAAACCTTTTTTATTACATAAGGAAAGGAAACATAAGAAATGGTTAACGTCAGATTCTCATAAGGGGATACCAGAGAGTCAAATAGGCATAAACATGAGAATAACGACATGATAATGTGATCATAACATTTGAATATCATACCCTATATATCAAAGATAATAATCGTAAATCATTACATAAGGATTTAGGGTTTATAAGACATAAATCATAAATGAATCAAGAGAATTTACCATGAATGCATAACAAAAGAATAGAATATGTGATTTTTGGTAGACACATAGTCATATATTATCTTATTTCAAGGAATCCTACAGTTAACATACTATCAAGTTATGCTTTGGATTATCACCCATGTACCTTCAACAATTATGAGATTTCCTCTTTTGTACCCTCATGTGTAGGGTTAGGGATGCCTTCCCATATACTCTCTTGTTTAATCATGGGATTCTCTCTTGTGATCCTTCTTCTTTTGGGTATGTGATTCCCCTTGTGTAACCTCATGTTTTAGTCAAGGGATTCAATCCCATGTACAATATAGTTTCAGGCTATGGTTACCCACTTATGTCGCCTCTTATTTTTGGATAGATATTCCCACTCATGCACCCTTGTTTATCAAGCATGCGATATCATATTAGTTTAGAACTTTTATTTCATAACATTTTCCCTCTTGATCTCATCAGACATTTATTTTTACCAAGTGCATTGGATGGATATATTGGAACCACATGTCCCATAATGAAATCAAATATTCTCGTGCCACCAGATAACCAAAAATTTCATCAAATCATTTACCATGAAAAATGATGGGATTTATTTACATGAAAATATAACCCAGGAAATGAAATGAGTTTCATTAAAATTTTACCACATCATAAGAAATGAAAAATTTATTGGATTATTATTCCTTTCATTAAAGAATAATTTGTGAAAAAAGCGGGTTCTAGAAGAATATAACATGTGGAATAAGAATGCATTTCATAAAAATTATTCCACCAAAAATTAAATAAATTTTCATATTATAATAACGATATTCTTAAATAATATCCCAACATAATATTAAAATAAATCAATATATTAAATTTTAGGTTGAGAAGGATTTTAAATGATCACTCGTATAATTTCTTAAGGAAAAAACCATTTTTTAAATATAATATTTAAATCATAGAATATATTAAATACCTTTTCACAAAAACAACAATTTAGAAACTGTGAAACTATGAATAACTAAAGTACTAACCTTGTATTTGATATATTGAATGAAACATATTATCAAGTGTGTAATGTAATATAATATCTATATAATTTAATAAATATTTACTCTTTAAATTATATTATATATATTTCAATTCTTGAAACAATAAGATAGTGTGAAATGAAAATGAATCATTATTAGCGTATATTATACGTAACAACAACCTTCCTCTATATCTTGTGTTATAAGAAAATGTGACCATTTTGGACGTATTGTGCTATACGCATTACCGAGTCATACCAAGAAATAATATATAGTTAAAAAATTATTATTCAATATAATAATAAATAAACTATACATTAGGAATATTATCAACTATAATATTAAAATATAAACATTAGACAACTAAATAATGGGTTACAATTTTTTTTGAAATGAATACAAGAACCAATTTATATTTAATAACATATTTGTACAGAAAACTATTTTTTATCTCAAAGATTTCATACCCTATTATATTAAATTAATTGAAATTAATGATTGAAGTTACTGTAATAAATATTTTAAATATTGAATTAATTATTTATTATATTCATCCATTATATTTGATAAACATAATATAATAACAAGCCCAATGTTTTTTGTAAAAAACAATATTTTTATTAAGGAAAGTTTACAGCCTTTTAATGAATAACCCATTTTAAATCCTAATATTAACACTATTATCAATTAAATTTGATAAAATATTATTAATTTTTAAATTTGTAATTTAAAACTTACTATAGATTGATTTTTTTGGGATTTTTCAAAGAGAACATTTTTTATTGTGTAGTGAAAATAATATGTTTTAGGTAAAAAATGATTTTCGTTTAAATAATTATTAATGTGAAATTATATTATAAATTTGTTTTAATTTTAAATTGGATGAATTAAACATATATTTATATAATTTGTTTCATTATTATAAATATAAATTATATATTTAATATATAAAAAAACTATCTTTTGACCATTTTTCTACTAAAACGAGTTAATCTTTATGTCATCGAGATTAACACTAATATTAATTTTGATGATTCTATGAATTATATACATAAAATAACACATAAAAATGTTAATAAATATAATAATTATGGACAAAAAAAATATCATATTGATTTTGGAAAAAATTTATTATTTAATGTGATTAAAATTACTTACATTGATATGGGGCAATTAGGTTTCAAATGCACTAAAACCCTATGTTTAAGAGCCCAAATGTCCTATCGACTTCTACAGCAGACGTTAGTAGGAAATAATTCGTCCATGAACATTAAATTAATGATTTTGGGTATTTTGTTTTTGATTTTTTTATTAAATACGATGTTTTCACCTAACAACATTTCAAGAATACAAAGGGAGTCCATTTCCTTTACTATAAAAGGCCAGCAACTCTGTGAATACCCCACAACCCTCCAACCTCTTCTGTTCATCCAATATCTACCAAATTAGTCTTTAAAAATCCCTCCACTAGACTTATAACCATACATTTTGGATAAAAGCCATCCAAAAGTCCTTTGTGTTCAAACCAAAAGAAGTTACATGATAAAATGTAATGTCTTTATAAATCTCTCAAGATTAATTTTAATTATCCAACCTATAAAAACTCATTATCTAGTTATTGTTTAACATAACTAGTATCCTTCATATACTAGGAATTTATGATGATCATAATTTAACCTACAGTTAGACACACCATCATTTAATGGGTAACAAACTTAATGTTTCTATGGATATTGAACTACTGCATCATGAAAATATGATTGTTCATTCTCCCATTACCACCACTTATGGTGGTCATTATGATTTAAACAATATTTCTATTTTTTATATATGATATTTATTTTGACTTTATACTTTTTTAAACCTTTTATAATAAATTTATTTAGTACTTTCCTCTTTTTCGTTAATACAATAACATCGCTTGATGAAGTATGTCCTAACACCCCTCAAAGAGATGTGATTCGTTCACACAATACATGGATTTTATAAATATGGATTATAATAAGGAATATATGACATAAAATACTGATATATGATATTAATTACATAATTATATTTTTGGATATATATATATATATAATTTTCTTTATTACATATTTTCACACTTAAAAAGTGTTAACATTACTCGTGGACATGCAGACTACCGCCTCCTTGACATGATGTGCTATATTTTGCACAAAAAATTCTATATATAATTATATGTTGTTAAATAATATGAAACATATTATATAATTATCAATTACTAAATATTCTAGTCACTTACCTTCTTTTCTAGAATGATTATTTAAAAATTACAATTTTTTTTCTAGCGTACATACGACCTACCGTCTCCATGGCTGTATCATAATCTCATATTCATAACAATATTAAATGATTTATTTTAAAAGTACTATGGGTGTAAAAATATGATAACAATGTATTTTTTATCATTATGTATATGTTATATAATTACCATTTAGACCATAGTTGAACAACAATAATTGTTTTAAATCATAAACCGAATTTGGTCTAAAACAGCTGACGTAAATTTAATTATTTTTGAAGTTGTACAAAACAAGGTAATAAGAGAAATAAATTAATTAAAACCCAAAAATTGATATAATGAATGTATAAAATTATCATATATTTATTATAAATCAATTTAATGGATGTTATCCTAAATGAAAACATAAGGTAAGAGATTCATGTCTCATTTTCATTATGTGCGGAAAACTTATTTAGTGTATACCCAATTTCTTATATATTGAGTACTTATTTCTACATCTAAATATAATGTAATTATTTCAATTATAATAACTGTATTTAAATATTTTATTTATGGATTATTTCCTTTGAGGTTTCCAATCCATTTTTTACAACATTAGTAATGATTTTTATCTCACTTTTTATATCCCTGAGATAAATGGAATATTCTGTATATACATATTTTGTTTGGTGTATCTATGACCATTTTAAATTAAATCATGAATTCCCATTCCCATCATGGTATTTAATAATTACATTCAATATTGTTTATTAATGAAGATTAGGATTTATTTTTTTTTAACGTTGTATGGGACTGTATAAAATGTTTATATATTATTTTCGTTAAGTCTAATTAAAATGATCTCTCAATATAATTTACATTAAAAGAAATTATATAACAATTTTTTTAAATACATTCATTATAATGTGGTTATTCAGGGCCATTTTCATTTGTTAGTACAATTTTTTAAATCATGGTTTCCAATATGTTTTTAGAAACTATTTTTCAAAAAATACAAATTTATATCAATCATTTTTCAGAGGACCTGTTTTATTCAAAATCTCATGTTCTATAAATGGTTTTCGTAATTGTATTAAAATGTGATGGTAAATAAATTTTTACCTTTTTTTCTTTTACCAATGATTCAAATGAATGTTATTATCTATTTCCAAATGAGGCATTACTATCCTTTTTTGTACTACCGAAATATTCCTTTTTCCTCAAATGACATGTATACTTTCATGTGATATCATTTAATTAAGGCCTCTTATTCTTGTTTAAATTGTTTATTTTTAATGAAGAATATATTCAACATATTTTACCAATGTAAAGGATATTTTACTCAAGTATATTTTAAAATGATAATATTTTAATTCATAAAAAAACACTCTATTTTACTGAACATGGATTTGATTCACAAAAATAATATTTATTCTTCAGATTGGATGTTTACTATTGATTTTGAAATTTATAGTATTCAAATTCATTTCCTTGATTTATTTTTTAGTCTAATTGAAATATTTAATCTCATATGATCATTGAAAATTGAATTTCCCATTTATTTCAATTTCATATTTCATGGATTTTATAATTTATTAAATCATATTCAATTTTACATACAGTTCCTACATTGATAGTTATTTGATTAATCGAGGAATTATTCATATATCTATACTTCTCATCCAATATGGATATTTCATAATGCTTGTTATTTATTTTTATTATTCTATATGAGGAATTATTTGGACTGGAAATGATGTGTGGAGACAAGAAATTATATATCTCCTTGATGCGTTGACATGTTATCCTGTGATGAATAATTCCACAAATGGGTTTCTACATTTAGAGTTAAACCATCTTGTGGAAGGTGTTGATGGTTATATGTTTTCATGTACCTGAGACATGGAATCCATAAAGAAATGAATTTCCTTCATATCTATTTTATTTATTATTCCCCACTGATATTTTTTTGTCAATATATCAATTGGTAGATTTAATATTAGTTCATTGATTAAGTGAATGTGTTTTACTTTCATACCTTAAAATGTATTTTATTCCTTATCAAGTTATTTGATTAGAATGTGGTTCCTGTTATAACAAGTCCATATTTGTTATGTACATTTATTCTATAAATTGATTACATGGAATGTGTGTTTATTTATTTTACATGCTGTCATCATTAGTCTCATTGATTCATTATTTCTTCTGCTAATTTTTCTTTTTCTGTGAATTTGAGCTCACCCTTATTATGATTCTTTCCCCATGAATCCATGTATTGTACTATGAATGAAATTAAGAGATATACTAGATGTATTAGAAATATCCTGATGTTTTCTATTTGTTTAGAATAAAAAAATATGTTGTTATTAGTGTTTCAATTTTAATGAAATAAACATTTATGTATATTATTTACTAAGACTAAAAAACTGATTGGTCTAGCAGGTATTGATACTATATAATACTGGAAATGTATCTAGTTGTATTCCCCGACTGTATGCTATAATGGTTTCAGTGAATACAGTTGGTAACAGATAATGTTTAGTAGTAACATTGGGAACTACATTTAAGAAAAAGTAGTTTTGAGAACACACACCTAATATATATTTTGATGATAAGTATATATAAAAACCCTATGGTTTTTGAAAAATATAGGATATGTGCCTCTTTCTAATGATGCATACCTATTATCATACTAAAAGTGGATGTGGTTTTGGCATACATGTACTATAAGTAACAACTCTGACAAGGTGATGTGGGATTGACTCTAGGTAACCTTGTAAATGACAGCGGGCCATATTGCACGCATGGTATTACATTACCATGGGATATTCGTAGGATAAAAACTTTTTTATTTAAAAATCACTATGAAATAATATGAAAGGATTTTTTAAATGAATAATCAAGGATAAAACTATGGTGTTCTACATATAAAAATAATGTGTCATGAATTTGATATCTTTTAGATAATTATATATCTTTTCATTATGATTATTACTACTAAAAATATTAATTAAGCTTTTATTCAATGGCTAGAACATTAAGGACTGCTGTTAAATAAAAACATAATAAAAAATATTTCTAAAATGATTAAACAAATGTTGTATTCATAGGAGTGAAAGAATTCATGTTTATGCAAAATCAGTTTTAACAATATATGATTCAAATTATATACCTTTAACCTCTCTCGAGAGCACTAAAGACGAAAATGAAGTAGAATTATAAGATATCGAGTGGTGGATACGATGTATAAATGAGGGATAAACATTAAACATGTGCGTGTGTGGAAGGATACAATCATTATTGAGGATTAGTGGAACAAGTAAATTCCTTATGAGTGGGATTTTTGGCACTAGAAAACACATACCCAAAATATTCCAAATGCTTCCATACATGCACCATGATTGTATCCCATTTCTCAATCTTCAATTTGGTAGGTCTTAGAGCCCGAACGCAGTTACGGATTAGGAGTTATTGACATTTGATATAGGGATAGAAAACTGGTTCGCAGAGCCCATTCAAAAGGCTTCTTCCACGATTGCGGAGCAAGGTAACTTGATCGGGGCCCCGTGACGATGCAATACTCCTCCTTCTCAAAGCCTCCATAGAGTGAGGAGGCAGTATTCTCTATGAACCCCTTTTACATTAACGAACCCACTGTGAAGTGAGGAGGGTTGATACTCTGCAAACACCTTTTGACGTTCACGAATCTAGCACGGAGCAGGTAGGCGGGATGCTACGCGAACCCTTTAATAATCATGAAACTTACACAAGATAGATTTGGCTTAACACCAAGTGTGATCTTCTTCCGGGATCCGCCCCCTCTAAATACCCATCTCACCCCCTTCATACAGATGGTTACACCACCCATTGGGCGGCCGATCACTCCCACATCGTGGAGCTTGAGAGCTCCTTGATTCCATTCACTGAGAGAAGCTTCCTATGCATTTCTGCTCCATGAGTCTATGATCCGCAAGAATCATCCTTCACATATCTGCTCAGCATGTCCATGCTCTGCAAGAATCTTCTATCATGTAGCTACTCTGTGATCCCAAGATCTGTGAGCAGCTTCCTTCGTGTAGCTGCTGCGCGAGTCCATCACGACGGTGCTTTGCGAGACCCCATGTTCCACGACCCCCTTTGCTCTATAATTCTACTTCGCGAAGACCTATACTTTGCAAGGTTACAACCTTCGCTACCATCGCTGACCCCCATAAAAAATGGAGAGTCACACAGCAAAATTTTGAAGTTGGGACGTTGTCAATTTCCATTGCGCCCTTATGTACTTCCATCTTCCACCTATGGGACACCATGATTTGTGATACTCTTCTTCACACTATGAAACACGTTCAGTTAGGAATATAATCTTGGTCTATTTTCTATGATGTGAGTTGAGATTCTCATCCTCAATTCCCCCGAGTATCTTGAGCTAAACCATTCCTCAAGAAACTCATCTGAACCCCATTTCTTAACTCCTATTCCATGTTGAACCAGAAAGGGCTTCCCTTGCATAAGTCCCAACACCATCCATAGCAAGGAACCTTATGCCTAATAGTCCTTTTTACATGACTCTGATCTATTATATACCCAAGGTTCCAAACATATGTTTCCTCTTTCTCCTAACAAGAGTTTCCTTATGCTCCAAGCACGAGATGCCAACAGTCCCATCTATATGACTACAAAATGCAGTGCACCATATGTTCCAAACATAGGATGCCTTTTGATCCAAAAAAGATATGACCTATGTGCTAGGAGTAAGATGCCACTAGTGCAATCTACAAGACTATATACTGTAGTGGACCCAATGTTCCCAACATCGGATACCTCTTGCTCCAAACAAGAGATGCCTTATTCTCCAAGCATAATATCACTACAGTCCAATATCTATGATGATAAATTATAGTCCACCCTATGTGCCATACATAGGATTCCATTCTCTCCAAACAAGAGATTCCTTATCCACCAAGCATAAGATTCCAATATTCCTCCATACATGAATATAAATTGTTGTAAACACTTTGAGTCAAATATTCGCTGAATCTTGCCCCAAACAGGAGATGCCTTGTTCTCCAAGCACACGATGCCTAGATTTCCCTATACCTGACTATAAATTGTTGTACACCCTATGTTTCAAACATAGGATTCTTCTTTCTCCAAAAAATAGATTCCTTGTGCTCAAATAATAATAATCCAATAATTCTATCTATATGACTATAAATTTTATAACACTCTATTTGCCTAACATAGGATGCCTCTTGATCAAAACGAGAGATGCATTATGGTCCAAGAAGAAGATGCCAATAGTCCTATCTACATGAATATCAACTATGGTACACACTATGTCCCAAACATCTGATTCCACTTTCTCGAAACGAGAGATGCCATATGCGCCAAGCATAAGATTCCAACAGTACTCTCTTCATGGCTATAAACTATTTAATGACCTGACATTCAATAATAGGATGCCTCTCGACCAAATAAATGATTCCTTATATGACAAGCATAAGGCGCCTCATACAATGATTGTAGTAGCATAATTTCAAGATCCTTTGAATCTATTAAAAAATTATATCACTCCACCCCACACTTTGTGCATCCTTCATTCACATATTCATACTCTTCAGTGTCTGAAGGGACCCCCTAATAGTCTGGTCCCATGGATCATCCAGTCACCTACCTTGATGGGACAATGCCCCGAAAGACATTGGAAGACACTTGGAGTCAAGTTATGTGTTTTGGACATGGTCAACAGTCGACCCTCATTTTTTGGTCCCCATTTCTGACTAATGTGATTTGGATGTTGTGTTTCAACCATGGTCAAAAATTATCCAACATCATCATGCCATCCTCACGACGTTCTGAATGTTGGGGATGTGTTTCACACTTTTCATAACCATTTGTTCGGACTGATTCCAATGCCCTTGGTGTTATACCATTTGTGGAAAAGCACATAGGTGTAGGCCTCAATCATATAGCTCATCCCACCAGTGATTTGGGATGCCCTCATATCCAGACATGAGGAAGACATTACAAGAAGCTTCCTGGCATAATCCCCAACCATCCATTTCCACTCTATAGAGGCACACATGAATCTTCCAAACGTAATCCCCATCCACCATTGCCTCTCCATAGTGGCGCATAAGAAACATACATGCAAAAGCCCCATCTTCCATTGTCGTTCCATAACAACACCTGGGAAGCATCCTTGTGAAAGCCCAATTTATCATTGCCTCATCATTGCTACTCTATATGGGAGCCCAAGCAAATTCCTTGCTTAAGACCCATTCATCACTTCTGCTCCATTGCAGCGCACATGAATGATCCTTGTGTCTGCCTCATCTACTATTTCAACTCCACTGCAGAACACATGGCATATTCTGTGCATAATCCCAATCCTCCATTGTCCCTCCATAGTGGCACACAGGAAGTATTCTTGCGAAATCCCCATCCACCATTGTAACTCCATAGTGGCACCCACCCTGCTTCCATACATAAGCCCCATTCACCATTTCCCCTCCATAACATCACAAAGGTAGCCTAGAGAGTAAGACCCACACCCCACCAAAACTACAGGGTCTTTGATCTTTGCCAAAGCATGGTGCGTTGGAAGCATTCCTGACGTTCATGACCACCACCCGTTGGTCGCTCTGACCCCTTTCAGGTCGGTTTTCCAACCCTTTCTGAACTATGTGGACTTTGATCCCTTCCATGGTAAGTTACGTAGGAATCCTCCCCGAGGTTCAATCCCACTATGCATTGGTCCCGACCATCATCACGTCAGTTCAAAAAACTCTACATGAACTATGATGTCTTTTTTCATTTCCACGGTATGGTATGTAGGAAGCCTCCATGAGGTTCCAGTCCACACACCATTGGTCCTGACCATCTTCACGTCAGTTCACCAATCCCTTCTTGAACATTGAGGTCTTTGATCCTTTACAAGGAAAGGTACGTAGGAAGCCTCCCTGAAGTTCAATCCACCCATCGAATGGTCCTGAAAATATTCACATTGGTACACCAAACCATACCTGAACTACAATGTCTTTGATTCTTTCAAATTCAAGGTAAGTAGGATGCCTTTCTGAGGTTCGATCCCACCATCCATTGGTCCCGACCATCTATATTTCGATTCAACAAACCCAACCTAAAATATATGGACATTGATACATTCCACGGAATGATATGTAAGTATCATACCCGAGGATCTGGCCCACCACACTTTGGTTCCAACACAATTCATGTCGGTTCTCACTCCAACTGAACTATGCAGTCTTTGATCTATGTCTCATAGACTGGGTACGTAGGAAGATTCTACGATGTTCAACCTCATCCAACGGTAAGCTGTTGTGACCCCATCCTACGGTAAGTAGTTGTAACCCCATCCAGTGGTATGCCATTGTGGCCCCATCCTACGGTAAGACATTGTGACCCCAACCTTAGGTACACCATTGTGACCCCACCTAGAAGTAATCCATTGTCAACCCCATCCAAGAAGTATGTCGTTTGACCCCATCCAATGTTATGCCACCCCCCCCCCCAATCGATGGCAAGACATCATCAGATAAACTATGTGGATATGATTACCTACCACAATGATACATAGTAATCTTTTTTCAGGTTCTATACCATCACTCATGACTCATCCTGATATACCTCTCAATCTCATGTGTTCCAAGAAGATTATATCCCATCCTCAAGGTTCAATTTACTCTAAATCAGAACCATGAGTCCAATCTCACAGTCTTTCCCTCACGTGTCCCATCGTCCCACCGAACTACATGGACTTTGATTCTCTAACACATGGATAAGTAGGAATTCTCTTCAAGGATCATTCTTAATATCACCATCGTGCCCACATCGGTTCCATCTCACTCATCCCTCAACTTTATTAAACTCTCCATAATTCATCTTGATTCTCACCCAGGCTGCCACATCCCGGTGAGATCATGACATTCATCCCAACGTCGCTCCTTGTTTCAACTGAGCAGCTTACAATGCATAATACCCACAACATCCACAACAATCAACCTAAGAGTATCCCTCTTATGATGGGCCGCTCTTCATGTGTAACCCCCACTATGTATCTGGGCCTTTATCCATTATGTACACCCTGATTCATCACCACTTCGAACTACGTTGGTTTTGATCATTGTCATCTACACAAGGTACCTAGGAAGTCTCCATGAGTTTCAATCCCACCCAATGGTAAACATTGGTTCTTCCCCATTCTGGGGTTCACACTCCCTGATCCACCGTTTGTGGTTTCCAGATCATCCATCATGGTGTGACGTCTTCCCTTTATGGGACACACCATCTTGGGTCTGATCTTATTGAGTGTTCAAATCCATCTACATTGTAAACACTCTTGGAGCTCCCTCCTAGTGGCCTACCAATATGATCCATGTTTATAGGACGTTCTGATCACCCTCATTCCGTCCCCTCAAGACGTTAAACTCGCAGCGTACCTTATGTTAAACATGGGAAGCTGAAGAAAACCTCAGAGACACGCCTCTAGCATGTGATACCCATGACTGATATGGGATGCCTCATGGTCAACGCATATGAGGTTATCTTATGTCCATGCATCGAGAGATTCCTCTAAATGCTTGATGTTACTGTCTACTCTGACCAAACGTCACCGCCCTGACCGAACCCCTTGAAATATCCCGATAGATGCAGTGTAATTAACCGGAGTCCATCAAGATATAGCACCAGGAACGAGATTCCGGAACCACTACATAAACTATAAGGGATACCTAGTATAGGTGATGAGTACTGAGGATGAATCTACTGAAGGAAGAACCAACATCCCATCATCCTATTTCGATCAAAGAGAAAACATTCATGAATGAGGAACAGATGCTTCCTGACTTTGGAAAGAAGGAATGCGGGGGAACTACTTCACATATTCAAACTGACGGACACACGCCCCCTAGAGAAATTGTTAGAAACATTGATAAAAGGACATAAAGAAAAGGATTTTTCATGGAAAAAAATAGTATTAAAGAAGTCAATAGGTCTCATACAAATAAATCCATTATAGTTATATATCATAAATATGGGAATCCTGGACGTTACCAATATCAAAACCAAGTTATAAAGGATAATATTTGTACAATTTAAGGGTCTATGATGAAATAAGTGGTTGTAGTATTTACATATTGAAGTTATATTTAAAAACATAGTTAAAATGTTATTTAGTGATTATCCTAATTTCAATGATTTACATTATATATATTTTGGTAATAATATTTAGAAAAGGAAAACCACTATGCTGGGTGACAACTAATCAAATTTGGGAAGTCACAGGTCTTGATCCCATGACCGATGGATGATAAGGGATCCATGAAAACCATTATCCAATGAAATTTGTCTTTTTATTATCTTTGTTTTTAGATAGGCAATATAATGAATATGTATTCACTATGAAAAAGTAGTAATACTTTGGGTGATTAGAAATTAATATATTAAACATATTTATTTTGGGAGATAGTTAAATACCAAGAGTAATACTATTCACACTATTATAGGCCTTAAAATTTTATAAATGTTTTTTAGTGATTTAAGAATAAAAAACACCTTTTTGGTAATTATTATTTTTTGGACTAAAGATATGAATTAGAATTTGATAAAATCATAACAATAATTTAAGAATATTCATATGATAGAGAATATTTTCATGTATGAATTTTTTGTTATATTATTGGTCTATAAAATAATTAAAACACATTTGGAAATTGTATTTGGAATAAAACCTTTGTCCTAGTAGAAACAAATTTGTTGAACTGATGGCTTTCTAAATCATGAATGATTTATTCAACTGGGACCCTCAACACTCAATTGACCGTTCAGTTGATTGTGATTGATGACCTCATTCAATTAAAATTAATATTAATTTTTTCCACCATGTATGCGTCTCTACATTCCATTGATGTTCCCCTACACACTATCAGTTTTACATGGTAGTCTATGTTACCATTGAAAATTACATTCTCTATTAAATAGATGATGACTTATGATCCCTTTTAATTATGTTATATTGAAACATTCGATGTCTCAAACAATCTTTTTACCATCCTTAATAGCTTAGGTTACATGAAAAGATGTCCTTCTTCGATGGCTTGCACTATATGCAATACCAAGTCATACTGAGAAACAATCGTTAATTAAAAACTTTTTATTTAATATAATAAGATATAAAGTAGTCGTTATGAATTATAACCACTAATTAATGAAAATATATTTTTAGGAAAAAATATAATTTGTTACAAATAAATTATAAATGAATACAAGAAAAAATTTAATATTAAAACTGTATTTTTATAGAGAACTATTTTTTCATCATAAAGATGTTTTAACCTGATAGATTAAATTATCAACATTAAGTAAGAGATATTAATGTAATAAATATGTTACATATTTAATAAATTATTTTTTATGTTTAAACATAATATTTTATAAATATAATATATAAACAAACCCAATGTTTTTCCTAAAAAACCTATATTTTTATAATTGTAATTTTGCAGCATTTTAATTGTGAAACAATTTTAATTTTTTTTGAAAATATTGGAAATTTAATTTTATAAAAAGAACTTCACTTTTTAATTCATAATTTCAATATTATCTTAATATGAATTTTTGTAATGTCAGAGAAATATCTTTTTTTAGTGAATAGAGAAAAATGTAGTGTTTTAGTTAAAGAAATATGTTTTCATTTAAATAATTATTAATGTTAAATTATATGATAAATTTAATATATATTAAAATCAGATTTATTATTCATATATTAAAATATTTTAGTTCATTACTAGTATTATAAAATTGAAATTGAATATAAAAACATAAAAATATTTTGATTATTTTTCTACTAAAACCAGTTAACCTCTCTACTGTGATATTAGCATTAATATAAATATTTATACTTATATTATTTGAATACGGAAATTCCAAAATAAACTATTGTAATAATTATAATATTTTTCCCAAAAGAGTTCAAAATGTTTTTGACAAAAATTATTACTGAATTTTGTTAAAATTAATTATTTTTCTAAAGGTGTACTTAGACAGAAAATTTACTAAAACCCTATGATTATTTATCCAAATGACCAAGAAATTTGTAAAAAACACATTATATTAAAATATTTATTTCCTTAACCTTCAATTAATGAGTTTTTGTGGTCTGGTATGACTTTTTTATGTAACAACATGTGTACGTCGAGCTTCTTTTCAAAAATACCAATAAATTCCTTTTCCATCGCTTTAAAAATCCATAACGTAATCCCATTCATAACACATCTCCAACAACTTATATTTATCCACGATATAGAATAGTAGTCTCTCAAAATCTCTAACATTAACCTAGAAGCACCACATTGGGCATAAACCATTCAAACAATGACTTTTTATTCAAACCATAAGATGTTACTCGATTAAAAGTTAATGAATTTTCTCAATCTCTCATGTTTCATTTCCATTATCCAACCCTTAAAATGTTTTAATTCAATTCACGTATAACAATAAAAATATACTCAATAAAAAAGTATTTTTTTGTGCTGAGATTTTAACCTACACTTACACAATCAACCATCTAATGGGTTAGGAACATATCATTTATGTGGATGACTAAATAATGCATCCGGAAATGGTGATTGTTTATTCTTATATTACCCCCACTCATAGTGGCCATTATGATGTAAAATTTGTTTATATAGGTTATATTTGATATTTATTCTTTCCTTAAACTTCTTTAAATCTTATATAATAAATACATTCAGTACTTTAAATTTTACATTTATACGATAACATCGTTTGAGGAAGTGTGGTCTACCACCCCTGAAAGTGACGTGATTCGTTCACACGATACATCAAATGTATAAATGATTGTTTTAATTAAAAAATTATATTAAAAACATATATATTATATTCATTACATAATTACACACACATATATATATATATATATATATATATTATTTTCTTTATTACCCTTTCACACACTTAAAAGGTGATAATGTTATTCATGGTTTGTGGACAACTGTCTCCTCGACGTGATTTGATTCCATTTACAAAACAATAATTAAATATATAAGAATATGTCTTCAAATAATATGTTTTTTATTATTTAATGGTAAATATTTAATGATTTCAGTTATATACCATCATTCCACATCAATAAATTATAAATCGGAATGTTACTCAACCGTACGTACGACCTACTGTCTACATAATTGTAAAATATTATCAAATTTATATCCATATTTAATGATTTATTTCAAAAGTATAATTTATGTAAAATTAATATAACTATTTCATGTATAAAATTATTTGTATGTTATATAATGACCTCTTTCTACATAGTTGATCAATAATAGTTGTTTTGATACATAAACCGAATTAGGAAAAAAACACCCAAAGTAAACATAATTGTTTATGTAGTTATACCAAACATGGTCATATGGGAAATAAAATAAATTTTAATCATATAATATATTCTGAAGAAATTATAAAATTAACATAAGTTGATTATATATTATTTTAACGGATGTTCATCCAAAATGAAACAGAATCATGAGATTTTGGTCAAATTTTCATTACATGAGGAAAAATTAATTATTGTACACATGTTTCCTTATATATAGTATAATAAGTTCCAAATTGAAATATAAAAATAGGATCTCAATTATCATCATGATATTTAAAATTTTTTATGGATTATTTCCTATGGGATTTCCAATTTATTTGGTACTACATTATATAGGATTTCTATATCACTATTTACATTCAGGATATAAATGTCATATTAACTACATAGATATTTTGTGTGGTGTAACTAGAATAATGTAAAAATTATCTGATGGATTCATTTTTAAATAATGTAATTTAGTACTTTCATTTAATATTATTACTTCATGAGGGTTATGATTTAAAAATGTTTCAATGTTGTAAGAGACACTTTGGAATGTTTTAATATTATTTTCCTCAAGACTAATCATAATGGTCTCTCAGTGGAATTTCAATTTGAGGAAATTATATAGATATTTTTTTATAAAACCATTAATTATCCACTGGTTATTAATGACCATTTTCATGATTCTTTTAAAATTTTAAAATATGAGGCACCAAGATGTTTTTCTAAAAAAATTATGAAAACACGACTTTATATATCTCATTAGTTAGAGAACATATTTTATTCTAAAAATAATTATATATCAAATTTTTTTTATAATTGTTTTTAAATTACATGATAATTAAATTTTTAGGTTTTTTTTGAATTTTTTCAATTGAATCATCTACTCTCTTTCATAAGAAGTCATAGTCTAGATTTTTTCATAAAAAGGAATATTATATTTACCACATATAACGTGCATGGATTCATCAGCCATCATTTCATTGAAACCCCCAATTTATGTTTCAATGGTTTTTTTAATGAAAATATATTATTAAATTTTTTTTCCAAAGAAATGGTTTTTGCGAAAAGAATATTTTTAAAATTTAATATCTTATTTCATCAATGACAACAACACAAAATTTTACTTCACTTGGGTTTGTTTAAGTGCTATAATCTTTATTCGTCATCAAGGTGGATTAAAATGTATTTTTCCATGAATAGTATTCAAATTCACATCCTTGATTTATTTTTTATTTATAATGAAATATTTAAAATTATATATTCATCGAACAATGAATTTTCCCGAATTATCCATTTCTTTTTTCATGGATATTGCAATTTCCTAAACTGTAAACAATTTTACATATTGTTTCTAATTTTATAGATATTTTTTAATGGGGGTATCATGGATAGATATGTATTTCTCATCCAATTTGGTTATTTGATAATTCATATTAATTATTTTTATTATTCAATAAGAGGAGTTCTTTTGGATGACAGTGATGGTTGGATCTCAAACATATATTTCTCTTCGATGCATCATTAGGTTTTCATGAGACGAATAATTTGTAAAATACCTTTAGTTTTAAACCATATTTTGAAAGTTTTTTATGGTAATATTTTTTCATATACTTGAGACATGACATCCAAAGGTAAATTAATTTTCCACATAGTAGTTTTAGTTATTATTCATCCATGTGTTTTTTGTATTGACATATCTATATATGCATTTCTTTCCAGATCATTGATTAATGTAATTTGTTTCATTTAATACTATGCTATATTTATTTTTCTATATCAATATATTTGAATGTCTTGTTTTTATAGTTATTTTGTTTTTATATATGTTATTTTCTTTCATTTCGAATGCCCTGGATCCCATCAATTTTTATTATTTTTGATAAAACACCTTTAAAGGGGTGAGTTGGAACCCTTAAAATGCCTGAAGGATTAGTAAAAAATACATAACTCATAGGTAATATAGCGAATCAACAAGAAAAAACAATTTTGTACTACTCCTCCCTAGCACTTGTCATGATATCAATACTCCACCTTCACATGTATTTTATGGGTTCAAACTCACCCCTTTAGAATAAGTTTAATTAGTGTATCTATTTGTAATTCAATTATTATTTATGTATCTAGTTTACCAAGACTACTAAACTTCTTAGTCCCTTACGGCCTGATTCCCTGTAATCATGCCAATGAATCTAGTAGTAGACAACAACATCGGGATATCTAGGGTTGTGTCACAAATGAGACACATAATGTAATATTTAAAATCATTTCAAAAATATTTTGATGAAAAAAATCATTTCTACATTAGAAAACAACATTAATAAAAATTATCATTTTGACAACCATTTTCTTCAAAAATAGCATCAGGAACTTATAAATGAATATTGAAAACATTTAGCATTTCTTTTAGCTATAAAATACCTTTAAATGTTGTAAATATTTATTTAAAAAATATTTAGTATGATTTCCCTATAAAATATGTAAAGGTTTATTTCAATTTCTTGAAGAACATTATATGAATAATTTTTTAAACCCTTTTTTAGAAATTCTTTTTCCAATTTATCATTCATTTCTGAATAAATAGCGAAATAATTTTAAATTTTTCTAAAACCATGTTATTAATTATTAAAAATACCAAATAGTGGAAAATGGTACAAATAAAAGAATATATCATTAAAAACAACTGTATATAAAAATTCACGAGTATTCAGAAGATATAGATCATAATATTTTAATAAAAGAATAATAATTTTAAGTAATACCAATAAATAATGACATTGTAATAATAAATCATTACCACCTTGGTATCATTTAATCATAATATACATTATGGAATAAAATTAAATTATGATTAAAATATCATTAAAATTGATATTCATTATATTTCATGTCAAAGGGATTTATTTACACCACCATTGGAAAATATAGCTGCATAACATGATATGTAACCCAAAGAAGGAATTTTGAGTTAAAAATTACATTCTGATTTAGTATCCTAAGAACCATATATCCGTATATTGAAATATCATAAAATAGATATATAAATACTGATAAATTTATTTATAAAAATAATATGATATATTAATTGTAATTATATATCCCACAAAAAAATATGTGTGACTAATGCATGTATATCACATAAATAATTGTGAGACGAGAAAACCCTTACTACTTGAGT
Organism: Viscum album; assembly: GCA_963277665.1. NCBI lineage: Eukaryota > Viridiplantae > Streptophyta > Magnoliopsida > Santalales > Viscaceae > Viscum > Viscum album. Next base: position 807,871,921 of record OY728153.1, read on the forward strand.
AACATTAGATTCATGATACCCATTAATGAATAAAATCAATTGATGATTTTAAAATCATTAAATAAATGAAATTAATAATTTAAATTTTCAAAGGGGAATATATACGCCACACAAGTGTATGTAGTGGTGATATTAAATATATCTCATAGAAATAAAAAGTTAGAACAAAATTCACTAACAATAAGTATTGACATTATTCACACTGATTAAAAAATCAGGTATAATAAATACATGTTATTTTTTAGATACCTTCTTACTATAAAACTATATACCATACAATATATGATTCACTTTTTACATTACACTAACCATTAATAAACAACTAAATTTTATATCAACGTTTTAGGTAATAACCATTTTCCTTTTCATATTGGTTTTGCCCAGTTATTCTTCATCCTCGTACATAGATCATGATTTATGTACTTCAATATTCTAAAACATTATTTGTATATCATATATTTTTATGATATAAATATTTATAACAATAAATAACAGATATATATATATAGGAATAATCAGGTCATCGAGATGGTTGGTCGTACATAATCCTAAACATTGTTTTCATTTTCTTTTCATATTGAATGGAAGAAATTAAATGAAATATATGTATAGATATATATATTATCATTTTAGAATCATTATTATATAATATAAATCTTTTATATTCCCTAAACCTATACTTAATACATTCCATGTAAAGTGTGAGAAAATCATATCACTTTTAGGAGGGGGTAGTCCATAGGTCCACAAAGTAATCATATTTACATTAAATGGTAATAATAATGGTATGAGATATAAAATAATTCCATAAGAATAAATAAATCATATATAAAACATATATCATATATAAATATGTCAACCATAATTCCAAGCCATGGTATGTGGTAATGGAAAAATGAACAACGTCATTTCGTCAGTTGGAAGTTTTCTTTACATTAAAATTGTATGTTCGTTACCCATATGATTGAACTGTGTGTAATTACATGTAAAAATACAAGAATAAATAAATCTTATTATATTTATTATTTTTTAATTACATAATCATGGAATAATTTTATTAAATAAAGTATTGAATGAATTTAATTCATAATATCTTATGGAAGAATGTAACCACTTCTTTGGGTAACTCCTTTTGGTTTCCTGAAAAAGGATGCCTTTGATGGCTTTAATCCCAATGGTAAGAATACAGGATAAAGGTTGGGATAGTGCAAGGATACCTGAAAAGTTTTTTTATGAACAAAAGTGTTGATATGTGACAATAATAAGGAGGGTTGTGTTTCTTTTTATAGTGGATGATGAGTTATAATTTAGTTAATTTTATAAAAGAAAGTTCACAATCGTTTTTTATATTTCTGGTGGCTCAAATAATGGTCCAAATCCCATAAAAATGTGGATAGGGTTGAAATATGACATCAAAATTGATTTTGGTTTTGTTTCAATGTCATTTTGGGCATTATTTTTGTGGTTTTGTCTTTTATTAAGTTAATAATTCACTTAATCATTGTAATTAATTTCAATCATGTTCAATAATCATTTTGGTAAAATATTATGTTAACCTTGTTAGATATTATGACATTTTCTTATTAACAGTTTTTAATCCATTTTTCCAAATACCAAAAACAAAATTTTTAGTAATTAATTTTAATTTTATCACTCATAATGGAACAAAATACCTATATTTATTGTAAAAAATGTTCAAAACCTTTAAATATTTTAATAAAAATTTAATGGATTAATTTATTCCAATGACATAAATTGGATTAATATTTTTAAAATTTACATAACAAAACATTGAAACAAATTAAAATATAATTCATTATTTAAATTTTTTATATAAATATGTAGTTTTGGATTAAAATTCAATTTTTTACTGTTCATCGAAAAATAAATATTCTCAAGAAAATATCCAAATTAAACAAATACATATTTTTAATTTTGACTTTCCAAAATGAAGAATATTTTTTTTAAATGAATATTATAAAACTATAACAATTTTCATTTATAATTGGCCCACAATTAAAGGATTTAAAATTACCTTTTAGAAAGATACATTATTTTATTAATAAATTTGGATTTATTCTTATCATTTACCTATCAAATTAGGGAAGTAGGAATAAAAAAAATTAATTGAATATATAATATAAATTTAATATTTAAAACATTATTCAAATTTTTTTTGTTTTTTTCATATAAATGGTATTTTATACAAAGAAATATAGTTATCTTTTATTTTAAATTTATTTAATTTCAAATAGATCTTTTTTTAAATTATACTAATTGAAAAAATGGATTCCTTATATATACATATATAATTCAAATTTTCATTATTTAGTTAATATTATTACTAATTTTCATTCCAATTATTATGTGGAAGAAATAATAGTATTTTTTTAAATAATATTAATAGTATATTGTAGTTTGGTAAAAATAATCATTGGGTGTTATAAAATCTATCTATGGAACATGAAAATTTGTGTAAACATCCAAACATAGTGGTGTGTGTATAACAAGTAAATATATGGTTTTAATGATCCACATGAACAACATTTTGTATCATAGAAGTCGATCACAATGTATATCATTCATATTAATAAATCTATATATAGTGTTTTGTAAAATTAAAAATATGAAAAAATAAATTAATCCAAAAAACATTTACATGTTCTTGAGGTGTTAAATTACCCCCCCCCCCTAAAATGAGCATCACCCAAAAAATTATTATTGTCTATCTTTTGTTTAATACTAGCAATTTAATTTTATAGAAACACACACCATAAAAATTAATACTAAAACATACATTTAAAATGTAATGTTAACAACATAATGGTTACCTTATCTAATTGAAAAATAAAATTTAACATGCGAAAAAATATGAGGTCAGTGAACAAATTCACCTAGATGTGACTTATAACTTCCTTTTTTCTAATGGAGATTGATAGAGAACATAGTCTAGAGAAATATAATGATCCAAAATCCTTAAACCAAAGAGGTTTGAAAAAGGTCATTGATAACATAAAAAATGATTATAACTGGACAAAATATTATTTCGAGTCTAATTTTCCAAATATTAAAAATTATTTTATTTCTTAAGAAAATAAAGCAATATACTTACTTTATTTCATTATTTTTATATACACAATCCTACCCTTTGGTTGTTCCTTCCATGATTTCAAGTACATCTTTTACTCCAAGGAATGAAGGTGAATTTTTTATTCCTGGATTAATAAAAACCAATGAAATCCATACATAGAATGATAATTCAGTCCATATATCTAAAATTATCATCAACACAAAATGTTTGCATTGGTTATACCACATACATAAATCCTGACCAAGCGAGTCAATATATCATTATCTAAAACCTCATCTGAAAATTAACATAATATTTCCATAAGAGTTCAATCTTGTAATCCTTCATGAAGATGAATATCCAAAAAATTAGAATGATGTTCAATTACATTATCAAAATAATTTCAAATTTTTTCCCCACATTTCATAAGGTATTTATTGGTTTTCATATTCCAAATATGTTCATACATTCAACATATGTTATCATGGAAGATTGTAATATCCTAAATTACAATTTATCATCCATAAAAACATGAATGCTTTTTTATTCCATAGATTATTGGACATCTTTTGTAAAATCAATATTGTGTTATGATTATCTATGATAATATTGAAATTTTTTTCTTTAATTCAGCAATCATTTTCATGGTAATCAGATCAATATACTTTACTTTTTATATATGAATTTTCTATCTATTTAATAAAAAGTTTACCAATATCACAATCACATTAATGGGTCACATTCTGTGAATCAAAAAATAACCTTTCAGGAAATCACTTTTCTGGGTAAAAAAATTAAATATCTTCTAAAAATACTCAATATTAAAAATATACTCCAATATTCATACTTCATTAATTCTTATATTTATATTCTTTAATTATACAATATTTTTCATAAACCAATACTGAGACTTTTTCATCAAATTCATTAATACATATTTCAAATTATATGATATATAAATCTTTTATTATGGTTTATAAACCTAAATATAATCATATTTCTTATATTAAATATAGAAAATATTTTTAGAAAAACAAAAAACATCCATATGTCACTTGTAGTATCTTTATATTAATCCACTTAACAAATTTTAGCACCACCATATTGATTCTCCTCCAGATATTAACACATTGGAATCTAATTTTCATAATTCCCATACATCCCACATTGAAATCATTGAATGATACCCATTACATTCAGGTCACTGCTATTGAATATGATTATAATGGAAAGTTTCAACACTACCTTTTGTATAAATGACCACATAATCATGAGAAATAAAATTTAAGATGTCAAAATTTTGTCACCATATTTAATATATTCCAAACCATAGTTTGATACTTTGAGGATTCCCTAGAAATATCTTTAGGAATATCCCTAGGGTGACACTAATACTTTCTCATCAATGTTTCCTAATGTTGTCAAAAACATTCATCTAATACCAACTATAGTAGCATAGACTTAATAAACATGGATATTATAACATTTTATAAGACTATTAATAACATTTCAATAAGGACTGTAATAGTTTAGTGTCTTTGGAATCAAGGACTATAATATTACAACTTCGTGAAATATCTTAAATTATTTATACATATATATTTTTCTTTTTTTACGTCTACATAAACAAATTATTCATAACAGGGTGAATGGAAAATTAATAAAGTGGTGACATCAGATGATCAGTATGGAAAAAATGAGAAATATCTAAGAATAAAATAGCGTAATGGTATAAAATCATGATAATAACATTATAAGATCACACCCTATATATGAAATATCATAAATAAAATTCATATCATATAGATTGGATATCCATAAAAATTAATTTCAAGTGAACAAAAATAATAAATCATGAATTCATAACATTGGAATATAATATAGATTTTTTAGAATACAGATATTTATGTAAAATCCTATTTGAAGGATTCCTACCAATACATACATAACATGTTAGCCATGGTTTAATAACATTTATACCAATGTATTGTTTGGGATGGAATTCATTGTTCCCAATTGTTTTTGGATTGGGATTTCCTCTTATGACCCAATGGTAACATGATTGGGATCCCCTCTAGTGTAACCTTTTGTTTCGGGCATGAGATTCCATGCCATGTACACTCTTGTTCTAGTCATTAGATTCCATCCCATGTACCCTCTGGATTCGGGCCTAGGATTCCCTTTTGTGTACCTGCTTGTTTCGGGCATGGGATTACCCCTCATGTACCCTTGTATTTTGGTCTTCAGATTCCCCCCTATGTACACTTTTGATTCTTTATTATGATTACGTTTTGTTTCGGGATTTGGATACCCTCACATATAAAATCATGATCTCAAATAAATTATATTTTAACCCAATCCAGTGGAGTGATATAGCATTCCCACCCATTATATAATGAAATCATACATGCATGTTCCATAATAAAAAAAATGTTCAACATATCATGACTGAAGAAATGAGGTCGGGTTTATATAAATAAAATCATAACCCATTCAATGAAATAGGTTTCATTTAAATTTCATCAAATCAAATCCTTTGGAATGTATATATGTTTCTTAATGATTTATTTGAAGCATAACCTGTGAAATAAAGAGGTCTCCAAATGATTATATTCCATTGAATAGAAATGGGAGTTTTAAAAATTATTCGATCAAAATATAAATCATTAATGAAATTATATGAAAGGAATTCTTGTACCATCTACAAAATAAATAATTAAATCATTCAATAAAGACCAACTTGGATAGAGAATTATTTTGAAATATTATTTGGTTCATTTAATAAAAAATAAGTATTCCTTGAAATTCAATTTTTTAAAAATAAATCATATTAAATTTCCATTTTCTTGGAAAATGATTTGAAAACATTTTAACTATGCTTTAATATTATTATAATAATATCCAGATGAAAATATATTTTCTTCATTGAAAATTGATTTTAAACATAATGCTATTTGAAATATGTTTTTATTGAAAATTTCTTTGAAGACCAATAAAGGAATCCTAACAATATTTATAATTCATTTTATATTGAATATACATTAAATTTATTTAAATACCAATTGAAATAATTTTAAAAAACGTTTTCCATGAAAACATAGAAATGGTTATTGAATAATTTTGAATGAAATTTATAAATAAATCATTTTATTAAACCACTAATTTATAATACATTGTTATAAAATGGCATAGTTTTCCAACAAAAGAGAGAGAGATAATGTCATATTTTCCTAAAAATACGTTCTTGTTAATAATTGGTTATAAATAGTTTTAAATTGGTAATAATATATTAATATATAATTAGTAATTTTATGATAATAAAGAACATTAGTGTTCTAGAGAGATGGATCATAAGATTTCATCAATGTAATAATAATTTTAAAAAATCCTGATTAATGATGATATTATAACAATAAATCATATACACATTGGTAAATTTGACTATTATTGTACATGAATTTAAAAACATACCTAAAGAATAAAATATATTGAAATAATTAAATTCATGATATAACATGTTAATGGGAAATATGTACAACCCATATGTCATGAACCCCTATCCATAATGTGTACTCCTCTAAGGACATTAATGAGAGGAGAGAAATAGTGACAGTTGAGTCCCACATCAAGTAGGTGCCAAGATGGAGACTAGATCTAAGGGTATATTAAATACGAAAATGATAGAATTACACTATAAGAGAACACATTAGAAAAATAGAGATAAGAAAGACAATAACTAACTCCTTATCCAATTAAAATATAAATGAAATCCCAAGAACACATATGTAATGTCATACAAGAACTACTACAACTGAAAGGCAGAGCTGAAAGTACTAAATGAATGTAAAATAGAATTGACCATGAAGCTCGAATAGCTCCTCAAAACCCCATGCTAGTAGCAACCAGCTTGATCTCTAACCTACTACCACTGGCCCAAAAAAATAATCATATAATGTAGGGTAGGTATAATTGTATACTCATAAGGATCCTCCTTAATGGATCTAATCAAAATTTAATGAAAGCATGCTAAATCATAGAGAAAAACATTTGAAACTAACTAATAATAGTAAAAGGTATACTATGTTCCCATACATACCATGGATAATCTCACCATGTGTATTATAAACGTTTAAAAATATAGTAATGAATGTCAAAGGTACCCTGAAACCAATTCCCAACTGGTTTTTAACTTCTCCCCAACATCATATGTCATAAGTATCTATCTGAAAAAATGATTTTCTACTTGCTCATGGATTAAGTAATATAACATTAAACATGTGAAACCCAACCACCATGCCAACATAAACTAGGTAACCATGTAGATTCTTGAGAGCCTCCACAACTCATATTACATGTATCATACATCAGTTATTATACCTTAATCTATTACATAACAAACACAAATTATGGATCATCAAGCCATCACAACCTATACATCTTCCACATATAACAGTCCATAGGAAACTATATCCAGAATATATGTCTTTGAATAAAAACAAGAAATTACTTCCCTTTACACAAATATATAAGGAAAACAAACATTCAAGCCTACCAGTTCATTTAACAACCTTGAAAAGTGAGTGGGCCCAAGGTGGTAGTCTGCCATACATAATCCCAATGAGATATTAGAGAAAACACACCCCCTAGGGCTCAGAATCACCATGGTGTCAGTTGCTATCACCAATAGGGTGGAGTAGCATATAAAAGCACACAAAGTATATAATATACTACAGCTCACAAACACACTATGGGAATAAGCTAGTCATAGACTCAAATACAACTATGATCTCTTGGACTCCCGACAACCACTCTAATGAATAGATACCTTATAATCACAAAACAATTTAATGAGCTACATTAAATTAAATTATCCCTTTTTAACCATTTCACTCTATGTTAATTTATTATTTAACAATTATTTAACCATTATCATTTCACATTTTATTTAATGAGAATCACACCCAATGTTATATTTGTTCTTGGAACAAAAAACAGTCCATAGTTCAATTATATTCTTACCATATAATTGCATCACAAAAATCTCCATCACCATGTTTTAAAATTAGTTATACAATCATTTATTTTCATCATTATCATTTTTTAATAATTATAGGTATTCTATAAAAAATAATCTAAGCTTCTAAAAACAACGGGATCAACACAGTGAGTAGATGGTCCACCCATCGAGTATTATCCACCTATGGCTAGAGCGTAGTGATATCCAACCTCATGAAGCTAAACAAAAAAAGAACATGGCATATCCCATGAATCATCACATAATTTTAAAAGACGTTATGCCAGAAAATCTTCCTCATGAAATGGGGAATGTAATGCAAACATACAAACAACAAGATTCAACATGCATCCATCATTCATATACTACTATTTTCATCATAAATGACGTCCTATTTGATAGCCACCAAAATAAACCGTTGCATTTTTCCGCTCTACCCATCAAATTCTTCAACAAAAACCATTGGTCCACCCTACCACCCACATACAACAAAACAAACAATAATAAAAAAACACAGCAACTAGGCTCTTGGTAATAAACAAGGCCTTCGGCCTTCACACATAAAGACCTCTCACAACTCCCACGAATTGGGGGATTGGGCATTAAATGTTGAAGGGTAACTCAAAATCCTTTAAGGAAATACAATTATTGCACAACTAGTTTGTTATTACATATTAAATTTAATGATTATTTTAAACGTGCATACCTGTAACAATTTTATGAACATAAAATTAAAACAAAAACCATATTCATTAATCAAGACTCTTTATCCTTATCCAGTTAATTCATAATTATTCCCAGATTTACATTCCATAACAATTTCCATCCAGAACTACATTCATAACTATGAATGAATAGATACCACACTATCTATTAAATCAAAAGGAACCCATTATCATGGACTAAACCAATAACAGACAATTGATTGAAATTATTTAATCTTATTCAACAATATATATTATATTAATTTCATTGTGGTCAAGTGTGTAATGACCTTCTCATTCACATTGTCTTGACGGAACAATGAATGATTACATGGCCTTATGTGACATCCCTATGATGCAAAAGGATTGTAATAAATTCCAAAGGTATTCAAATACTAGTGGAGAAGATTTACCCTTTACAAAAAAACCAAAAATTCATAACCCATAAATTCACGTAATGATGCATCATCAAAAGAAAGGGAACTAATCAACTTCATGTCTCTCAAACTACATCATAGTGTGAAATAGTACAACTCCAAACATGTTTCAATGTAAAAGGTGGATAGTCAACTAAATACCCACAAAAGACCATGAGACTCTATGATTCCCATGCTCCAAGTTCCACAGTCACCGAACAGCCCAAGTATCACGAGGTAGTGCTAAAGAAGTGTAAAAAGATACATTTCCACTGTCCCAAAAGATAGAATCTAAAAAATAACTAGTGAAACAAATAAGGGGTGTGTGTAAATATTATTACTATTCCCATAATGAATTCCATACTCATGGAAAAATTATAGACAAGTTATCCAAATTTATATAAAACAATAAAATGTAATAGTTTAGAACCAAATATAATCAAGTTCCAAAAACAATTTGTAACCAAAGGATCAAAAAAATAAATGAATCTAATTTCAAGAAAAATATTATTCCTGAAATATTAACAAATCAATCATTAAAACAAATTATACGTATAATTTGGAAAACCCAGATCATAGTTCACAACTCTCGAACAGATGTATGTTTCGTTCGACAATTCCATACACATGAGCGGTCTCTAATCTAGTAACCTTGTGTCCTAATGATACACACCCCCAATCATGGGTCATTTCTCTTGTACCCTAATGGTACTCGTACATTATTACATTCCAGTTAATTATGAACTCACACTAACACCATTTATTCCAAATCATTAAATTTCCAACACAAACCACTTCAGTAAAAATGAACTATTATTGAAAACCAAAGCAAAACCAATTTCAATGCAATTATTTTATTCCAATAGAAAATTCCATTAATTGAAAACATCCAATCCTATTCATGTTCCCAAAATCCAAAAAAACTTCCCTTTTAAAATCCATATTTTAAACCCATGATCAAAAGAACATTACTAAAACAACTAATTTTCTAGATTTCACAACCATAAAACAAAAAGGTTTCCAAAAAGGGTTAAAAACCCAAATCAAAATCAATTTCACAACAAACAATAAATATGGAAGAAATTAAATCAGTTCTACATGGTGGAGTCGAGAATGAAGCCTCCAACCTCATAGGAATTGACAAAAACACCAATAAACGAAGAACACAAAAATTAAAACGAGTCGATTATAAAAGGAACTACCTTAGATCACTTCTCCTAGAATGATAAAGAAAAAATATCATCATATTTGGAATCCAAACAATAAGATCTACACATAAATGTTCTATATCTAGGAAACTAATTTAGGAAGAGAAGTATGTCTATGTAGATCAATGAAATTGATCTAGAATGTAGAAGAACGATCCCATACCTCAAGAATAGAAAATTAATTCACTAAAGAATCCTTTCGTATAGACTGTAAAAGACTTGGGATAAGTTCTCATACAATCAAGGAAGAAAAATTTGGAGTTATGGCTTATATGGAGAAAAAAACAAGCAAATTTGAGGCAAAATCGTGTGACATCCACTATTTTTGGATGTCACATAAACAATCTTCATGGTTAGATCGCATGATTATACCAAACGTGCACTAATTGTGCATTAGATACTTCATGGGGTGACCCTTTTATGGATTCCACACATTATCTCCCTAACCACACTCCAACTGTGCTATAGATACTTTTATCAAGGTACCATTGTGCATGGTTTGGACGCACGTTTCATAAAACCATTCACCGCCCATACAACATCCCTTTTCCACAAAACCACTTTGAATGTTCTCTTAAATCTCCCACCTATCACCCTTACACATTATAACCATAAAAAGAATTAAATAAGTGTTACACAATAGAAACAAGTGGTTCTATAATCTAGATAAAACATGATAACTCTATGAATGTATGTAAAATAATACAGAAGACACGAATCCCCAACCTTAAAAATTTCCTAGAATTCATTTCATGAAAAACGTTCAACACAATGGGTCACGATCACCTCTTCCACGAAAACTGCATACACTCAAGGATACCATGATATAAGCGCATCAACCAAAACCCAATAAAGGTTCATTAGAAACATGGAGATTAAAATCCTTACCATGTAAGATATAACAATAGAAAATATAACTTAGAACCCTAAAAAACAAAGATAAAAGATACCTTAAATCAAAGACAGGTTGATTCTTCCTACATACACCAAAATAAGTGTTTGATGGAAATGAAAACCTGGTCTAAGACTACACCACAATTTCGTAACTCTTTTGGAAGGAGAGGTATAGGGAATCCCATACTAAGTATAATAAAAATGGAGAATATTGAGGAATTTTTTGTCCTTTTGAAAATAAAAAGTGAACAATGATTTAGATATATTATTGATTTTCCATTAAGTGAAGATATCATTAAGACTAAACATTTTGGCCATGTAATGGTAGTTTCACAACTAAAAATATTAAAACAATAATTCTGGGCTTTGCATCAGCCTTAATTACCTTTAAAATGGAAATTGAATTCATTTTACATCAATGAAAATTTAACAGGGGTGAAATTGTAGGAAGCTATAAACACTGTTCATCGGTTGATTTTGAAACACTATAGCACCTACGAAGAGATGCAGATGACTCAAGGACACTGTCAGATGAAGATGACCAACCAAAAAATGACGATGAATCACTTACAATGACAAATAGAGATGACTCACTAACATCGATCGATTGAGTTGTATTACAGATAGATAATGTTGTATCACCAAGATATGAAGACGAATCACCTAAAAAACATATGAAGATGACTCATCAACACCAATTGATATAGATGACTCACTGATAGATTAAGAGGATTCATAAAGACTGATAACTGATGATAATTTTACTAACATCGATAGGTGAGGTTGGATCACCGAGTAATGATGATTACTCACTGACACCAATAGATGAAGATGCCTCACCAACTAATTAATATGAGTGATTGGTGGAACTGCTCAGATATATCTCACTGATAGTAATATTCCCAAAACTAGAAACACTATTCATAGAATTTTATATTCATAAATGTGATAGTAATATTTTACATTTACATCCCATAACACCTCAAATAGTAGATTTCGGTAATGTAATAGATCAGAGACGTTTGGCCTATTACATTAGATACCTCTCAAAACAATCTCATCAATGAGCATCCAAAACCATCCTAGAGAAGAAATAGAATATTGGTCCAAAAAAACAAAAATCTAGATACTTCTCAAGGTTCTCACCGAATAATGTATAATGACCCTAGCGTTTTATATACCACATTACAGAATTTTAGGAACTAATATATTTCAGACTACATTACGAGGACCTTGAAGACTAGTCTCCTTTAATACATAGTCCATAATCAAATAATAGATTAGAAAAGTTTTATTTAAATGATATAATATGGTCTAATCATTTATTCTGCACAAACATCTTCACAGGATAACTTGTGGATAACATGAATAATGGGATGATCTAAAATCCCACTAGGGGTATAACCATAAGAACAATGCATTATCTCATTGTATAGAAGACATTACATGATGATATAAAAAAGGCATGTAACATATGGAATCATAACATATAAACATGGAATCATATAAACTTGGAGACATGGAAGTGTGGCCAAAACATAATACATGAATTTATAATGAGTCAAGGCTATCCACCATAACAGTTTCTCATAGTAGCACAACCCAAGCCTATCCACCTAGACCTTTGAACAAAGTAGTAGAGGACAAAGCTATCCTCTTAGATTATTGCTCATAACGTCTCATGAGACTCAAATTTTCCCAATTAAATAGAGCACTGTCTGGGAAAAACCATCTTATCATACAATAGATTATTTTCCCCAATAATTAGTCATATATAATACATTATATATAAACATAAGGGTTACCCTTGAAAAGGATTGGGTACCATAATCATGAAATAAGGCATAACAAATCTGTGTGTCAATAAATTGTCCAAGAAATAAAAGAACTAAATTATTCCTGGATATTAATAATGGAAAACATACAAGTATCATGGGAATTTATTTCAAGTATAAGTGACAACATGTATGTATATTATTTATGAAATTTTCGCATTAAATGTTTTTTGAGTTGTTTTAATGAAAATACTACAGAGCATTTAAAATTGAAAAGGGAACAATAATTTTTACAAAATTAGAATTCATCCAAAAAGGTTTTCGAAATTAAAATCAATATTTTTTAAAATTTAAATAGAATCTTAAAATAGAATATATAGTGTACATGGAATCAAGTAAGAATTTTTTATCGTCCCCCAAAACATGTTTTCTTATCAGGAAGTATTGATGAGGGAATCGATTAAATATAGGTATATACCAAAAAGGGAACAATGAAAGGGTTTTGATATATAAATTTTTAAATTTTAAATAAATTTATAATATTAACATTACTATAAATCATAAATTCATTTTGGTTGAATGAACAGTACACAACCCGGAGTAATAAAATATATTCAGGTAGAATTCCTTACAGATTGTCAGCATGGTGTAGAGTGTACTTAAGAGGGAATCATGACCGTGAAATGGGTTTATCATCAATTATTAATCATTAGGGTAGTATGGGTAGGTGTTAAAAAATTAAAACATCAAATGGTATTACACATAAATGGCATACTATAGAGGACATTATTGAGTAAAAGTGATATAGAGATGATCCATTACCTTAAGTCAAATGGTGTTATCCAAATGATATTAATGACATGAATAAACAAATGAAGACAATTAATTAATATTTCCATTACCTATTATATATTTAATTGATTTAGTATACATTTTTAATATTCATTCATGGCCTTTTTAATTGGTTAAGTGGTTCTATTTTATTATTTGGGTCCTTTCATTTTCTTGGTTTTTACGATTGGTTTACATATGTTCATGAAAGATGTATCGTGTTAAAGGAGAGAGTTTGTCCAAAATTGAAGATATATTTTGCTAGTGATCAATCATAAAATTAAATGGTTATAAAATGATATCATTACATGATTTGAATATATTTATAGAAATTTATAACTCATTGTCCTTGAATGTGCTAAATTAACATGTGTCAAATAGTTTTAAATTTCATTAAAATAAATGGTTACTTAAAGAGATATGATAATTAATTATCCCATTACTATAAAATATTCAATTTCATGTATTTTGATGGTGCTTTTATACTAATTGGTTGAGTAGAGATTAGGTATGAAAGTAAAAAAAGGAATATAAAAACTATTGAAATGATAAGAATAATTTTACCTCCTAAATCAAAATTTTGTGAAATCATCTTACAAGAATATGATTTGTTATTATTAAGAGACTACGGGATGTTGGACATGGAAAATGAGTTGGAGAAGTGATTTTGGAAGAATATAAAAAAATAAAAAGGCTTGAGAGGAGTGATGATAAGTGGTATGAATGGGTTGTATTTATAGTCGAAGATATTAGAGTTTTCATAATATTTAATTTAATACTTTATTAGTTTCCCTCAAGACCAGAAATAGTGATGAATCTATGAAAAAATTTAATAATTGAAAGCGATTTCAAAACTATTGTGCTTATATCAGAATATCATCAACAATGACTAAATAAACCCATTATTTATCTGTTATCATAAATTATCATATTTTATTATTCATAAAAATTCATGAATATTAGAATAATCCCACAAATTCACCCTAACCATTTTTCGATGTGTAAAATCCCAAAAATAAATTAAATTTTTCAAAAATAATTTTCTAAATATGACATAGATATTTTTTAATTATGATTGCAATTTACTAAAAAAAATCAATTTTTAAACATTTATTTATCTATTCCCAGATATATGTATATCATACTTATAGTTGAATCTTATTTATATATTATCAAAATAAAGGTTAATATTTATTATAGTACTCCACTATTCATAAGAGGAACATTAATATTTATAAGGGTAAGTAACGATTCGTCAGCAATTATATTGGTCATATTAGAATCCAAATCCTTACTAATCACAATTATGAATGTCCGATTTTTGAAATTCAAATCACAGAAGTGACAATATTATTTTCAAAAGCCACGTAGTACATAGTAGTTCATTGCGTTGTGAATTTATTTCATTTTAAAGAATAATTATCATAACTAAATTTCAACTAGAAACTTTTGGTCATTACAATATACCCCCTTATTAAATTCCTCTATCAAAAATTTATTTTACATTCTATGCCATAAACATGTGCGGGAAATTTTGCTTCATTTCCTCATCCAGTTCCAATGATTCCTCATCATACATAAGGATACACCACATTACATTGATCAGATGAGTATTCTGGTTACATAAAACATTATCTCTATGATCCAATATCTTCACTGGATGCTCTTCATAAGAAATATAATTTTCAAAATGAAGCACATTTGATGAGAGTACATGTGGATGTTATGATTTTTATTTCATTAAGAGGGATACATGAAATACATCATGTATATTTGACATGGTATTTAGATCTACCTATTGATAGACTGCAACCTCCAAATGATAAAAAATATCCGTGGGTCTGATGTACCTGGGACGTAACTTTCCTTTCTTCCCAAACTACTTGTCGTTCTTCTAGAGCGATATGCATCAAAATACCATGTGTCCAACTTTTAACTGATGATCTCATTAAATATTTTGTGAATAACACCATTTTCTACTTGGAGATTATTTAATGTGGAATTGAATGGTTTTCAACTTCTCCTCAATTTCATTTACAATTTTATGTCCTAGTAGTTTACACATACAGACATCCTCAAAATACATCGTTTTTATGTACATATTCCCAAACTTTTCTTGGTGTGGTGACACTAATTTTATTGATTGTATACTATTTTTGTTTTAGAATTCAACAAGGGGAATATGTTGGTCCCATACACTTTTAATTTTATATAAAATGCTCTCAACATGTATTCCAGTGTCTGAATAGTCAGTTCAGAGTTTCCTTTAGTTTGAGAATTATTGGTCGTACTGGAATTTAGTTCAATGCTAAGAGCATGATAGAGAATTTTCCATAACTTCGAGGTGAATCTTGGATCTCTACCATATATAATAGATAGTGGTACTCCATCCTGTGTTCGAACCTCTTTATTATATATATGTTCATGTTGATCCAATGAATAGTCCTCTCTAATTGGGATAAAGTGAGTTGTCCTAGTAAGATGATCCATAATGACCTATATAGCATTGTTTCCTATAGATTTACATGGGATTATAGTGACAACTTCTATGTTGATGTTCTCCCCATTCAATGTTGGTATGGCTAGTTGATTCATCATCCCTTTAGACTTGTTTCTTTTACCCTTTACATGCTGAAAACCCAAAAACATTGATGTATATGTATCAATCTCCCTTTTCATAATGTCTCACCAAAATATTTCATTAAGATATCAATAGATTATTGTGGTCCCTGGGTAAAGAGAGAAGGATGGTATATGTGAATCATTCCAAAGCTCCATCATTATCTATGGATCTTATGGTACACTAAATCATGAATCAAATCAAGCGACTCCTTCATTAAGAATCATGAACTTTGAGGAATTACCATTTTTAATGACTTCCACCCTTTCTGACTTTCCATTTCTTTTATTTAATAATCATTTATTTTCTCCATGAGTGAAGGTTGAGAAATCTAGTGAGAATGGATGGATTATGTTCCTACATTAATGATCCCCTTGTCCATCCTCTAAAAATCTATGAAGACTAGATCCTTTACAATTATCTTCATTGATAAAGATGCATTATCCATTATACATATAGCTTATGACACTTTGTTTTCCTTACTGAAATAGTAGTGGATTGAGCAGTCATAATCATTGATGATATCTACCCATCATTGATAGCGCATATTAAGATCTTTCTGTGTGAGTATATATTTTTGAGACTTTAGATTTTATATATCACACACTGCTCCCCATATAAATAATGTAGATAGTTTATAACACAAAGATCACAACCACTAACTTCTGATCATATATATGATAGTACATCTCAAGGATTTTCAGCACCTTTGAGCTATAGGATATAATAAAGTCTTTTTTCATAATCACACATCATAATCCATTTTTGAAGAATCATTATATACCACAATGAGTCTCTACATTATGGGAGTGTGACTTCTGGCGCAATGATAATCCTCTTTTTCAACTCCTTAAAACATCATTCACATTCCTGAGTCCAGGCGGCCTTTAATCCATTAATTTTTCATCTTGGTCATTTTTTTTAATATCGTTAATTTTTATTCATAAATCATTAATAATACACTGATAGTCCAAGAAAGATATGAATATCTGTAATAGATTTTCGAATGAGCCACTCCTTCATTTTTATTGTCTTAGAATGGTCTAAATGTATCCCTTTGATGATGATGATATTACCCATGAATGATGCCTCCTCCATCCATAACACACATTTATTGTACATTTCAAACAACTTCACCCTTTGCAAATTATTTAACATATTGTTAAAATGATTCTCAGGTTCCTCTTTACTTTTAGATTATATCAGAATATCATAAATAAAATATACCAAAATATTTGTCAAGGTAATCTCTAGAGACTAAATTAATTAAATCCCTGAAAATTTCAAGAGAATTAGCGAGTTATACGGGAATCAATATGAAATCATTATGATAATACCTCTTTCCAAAGGCAGTCTTGGTAATATCATCCATCCTCTCTATTATTTGGAGATATTCCAACTGAAGGTCTACCTTAGAGAACTATCTGGCACCCTGAAGATAATCAGTAAAGTTGGCTATCAGAAGAAGGGGATACTTGTTCTTCATCTCTATTTTATCGATCTCATAATAATCAACGCAATGGTGCACTAATCTATCCTTCTTCTAGACAAAAATGACTTGCACACACCACGGTGAAGAAATCGGGAAAATAAAACCCTTGTCCATATTCACCTATATTTAATTCTTTAGATATTCTAGTTCAATAGTGTCCATTCTATAAAGTTTCATTGATATTGTAAAAGATACATGAATCAGTTCAATTAAGATCTCAAACTATCGATTGGAAGGAAGTCCAAGAAATTCATGAGGGAGTAAATCAGTGTAGTCCCTCATGATGGGAATTTCCTCGAACATGATCTTCTCATTTATCTTAATCATTTGAGATAGATATAATTTCTCATAAGAAATAAATATCCAAACATCATTTATTTATTCTCACAAGAGATCCATCATCCTCATAGATATCATAAATAATTGGAGGATGCTTTGGATTGTGAAGTGTGATTTCCCTTTCACTAGAGATGATGTTGGATTTGTACAAAGATAGATATTATGTGCCCATAATAGCATCAAACTCTATAAAATTATGTATGGTGAGATTTTATGGGAGTTTCTATGAAAAACCCATAATTGGGAGGAGTTATAAAACATTGATGCAATAATTTCCCCATTCTATTTTCTCACAGAAAACATGTCCTCAAATATTGGAGGTGGCATTTGAATTGTTCTACTAAACGTGCATGATATTAATTAATGAATAGAACTAGAATAAAATAGATTGTTTCCCATTATTTAATGATTAAAAAGTGTTCTTGTCACCACATCGTTCTCCGTCTACACCTTAGAAGTAGTGATAACCTAAAACATTCTTTGTTGTCTTGGAGGTTGTTGTTAATTTCCTCGGATAGCCCTTCGCTTAAAGATTTTTTTTCATAATTTCCATGATCCTTGAAGTTGTAACACTACAATATAGGATGTGTGTTTACCTGAACCATCCTTTATTCTTCCGCACTAGCGGGGTTATTCATATCCCTTCGGCAATTCATGCCTAGATGTTCATCTGCATTTGAACCAATTTTTGTTGCCTTTTTACATTTCCCTAGATGATTCTTCCCCCAACATATTGATGAGGGATATTAGGTCTTATTTCTATCATGATAATTTTTTTTGAACCACCCTTGTTGTGCTCTGTTTTCAGCTTCTGGTTAATAGGGCCATGAGACCACGGAGATTCTTCAATCTCAATTTCATCCTTGAGGGCACAACGAAAAATCTCCCCATAACTATTAATGTCTCTAATCCCTAACTCCTTTCATATACTCTACATTAGTCTAAAAAATAAGTGATCCACCTTAAATTCAATGTTCATGAGAAAGCTAGATGCGTAACTTGACAGCCATGTAAATTTTTCTTCATACTTCCTGAATGACTCATCTTCCTTCTACACGAGTCTCAGGAACTCTCTTTCCATGTTGAGACGGAGGGTATGAGGAAATTATTTTATGAAAATTTTTATCTTGAATTCCTCCCAATAAATGGAATGTATTTCTTATTGGGGCATTGTATTCTTGTTCAATGTCTTCCAATGATCATATTCCCCATCATAAAGTTAGATGACCAACATAACATTCCAATCATTCAAGCACCGTAGGATGGGAAATATGTTATCAATGGAGTTGATCCAATTTTCTGCATGGAGGGAACACTTGAATCAATAAACATGTGAGGCCTTTTCCACAATAAGGATTATATGGAAACATTCTCATTTCTGGGAGAGGAAGGGAATTCAACATGATTCAAGTAATTATTTATAATGTGACCCATTTGAGAAAGTGTTGTTATTTTGTTTTGATTACCCATTCACATCATATCAAGAATATCATTAGGGGAATTTTCACATTTCCTATCACATTGGTTTTTGGAACATTTTCATATATTTCCCTCCATTAACTAAGAAAAGGAACCTACAATTATACAGATTCAAAACATTGTTTTTTAATAGAAAAACACTTATTTCAACATAAAAGAATAAAATTTTAATGGAGATGTATATCCTATATTGTGATTACATAGGTTTAAATCTAGGTTATCCTATTTCTATTTATTAACATATATTATTAGGTAAATTTTTTATTCCCTTAATAATGGTTTTTACTAAGCTCACAAATTTACCAAAGCATATCCCCCAGGAGTGTCAAACGTAAAGTGCAACAAGGCCCTTTGTCATTTACCAGGATGACTTTGGTATGTCCCAAATCACTATGTCTCAGTTTTCACTCCTATGAACATATATGCTAGATCCCCATCTACCTAATTTTATACATACTAGGATTAATAATCGTGATAATCAACTTACTATATACTTACCAATATATAGAAATGTTTTCTTATACTTAATCTCAACCGAATGGATCACACTAATGTACTCTATTCCTAATCTATAGAAATAACTAGACTATCCACAAATACCAACTATAGAGACCCTTGACTTTTAAAAATAACATTAAATGATTTTAGGCATAAATAAACATTAGATTACAATCCAAGGATCATAATGTGTAGATTCTTTGATGATTAGGTAAATAATCAAATATTTTAATGATTAATTTTTAATTAAAATCTATAATGAGATCTCATCTTCCATTGTTATACTACATCTGCATAGGATAACCGAATGATTATAAAAAAAATGGATAAGATAAAATCCCAATAGGGGAATAACCATAAAAAAAACATAAGAACAGGGGATAGAAGGCATGAGAAAGTTATATAAATAAATTCATGTAACATATGGAATCATAACTCATAAACCGGGAATCAGCTAAAAATAGAGATATGATACTTTCCCAGAAACATAAATCATGAATTTATTATGATTGATGGCTAATATCAATGATCATTTCTAATAATTGCAGAAGGCATGGAGAATTTCAAGGACCATCGCACATAACAACTCAGGAGTCGCAACTTTACCCAACACATTAGAGAAATCTCTACGATAACCCATCTAAACATTATGTGATATCTTTTCCATATAATTAATCATATATAATAAATCATATATAAACATAAGGTTTACCCATAGAAAGTATTGGGTACCATAATAATGACTAAAGAAATAACAAATGGTAATATCATAAAAGTGTCCATGAAATAAAGGAACTAAAATATTAATGAACATTCAAAAGGGTAAATTGGCATGTATCAGGGGAAGTGATTTCAATTAGAAGTGACAACATCATTGAAAAAGATTTATGAAATTTTAGAATTAATACATTTCAGAGGTTTTATGGAAAATATTATAGATCCTATAAAATATAAATGGGAACAATACATTATACAAAACTAGAAGTGAACCCAAATGGTTATCATAATAAAAGGGACTGATTTTTATAATGAAACTTTTCGATTAAAATGGATGATATATTTAATTTGGAATTTGGTAAAAATTCACGATGTTCCCTTAAAATAGGTTTCCATATCAGGATGTATTGAGGATGGAATCACATAAAAACATGTATATCACAAAAAGATAATGATAGAAGGGTCTTGATAAATGAATTTTTTATATGTAATCAACATTTCTTTTATTTAAACAAATAGATATCATATCAAAAATTTTGGTCAATGATTTATATGGAAACCTGAATGAATAAACAAGATTTGGGTAGAATTCCTTAAATATTATTGGAATGGTATCAGGTGTAATTAAGAGGGACTCGTGAGAGTGAAAGGAGTTTATCATCAATTATAAATAATGAGGGAGGTATGGGGTAGGTGTTAAATCATACCCCATCATTAGATATTACTAATAATATTGTTTAGTATAGAGGACATTCTTGAATAAAAGTGAAATGGAGAGGATCCCATACATTAAGCCTGATAGTGTTCTCCACTTGTTATTAACTACCCAAATAAAAAAAATCAGTTTTATTAATTAAAAATTAAAAAAGATATTATATATGTAATAAATTAAATATATCATTTTTAAGTTCATTCATGGAATTTTTAATGGGTTATGTAGATCTATATCATTGTCTGGGTTCATTCATATTATTGGTTTTTACGATTGGTTTACTTCTGTTCATGATTGGAGAATCATGTAAAATGAGAATGTTCTGTCCAGAATTGAAGATAAATGTTGTTTGTGAAAATGAGTAATATTTTATGGTTATAAAATTAATTTTGATATTTGGAGTAAAGATGAACATTATATAAAACATAAACACCTGAATTAAATTTAGAGAGTTTTCTCGCAATTAACTTGTTTTGTATTACTGTTTTACATCATTTTTATATAGTGGTTACAGAACATTAAATAAGGTAAAATGATCATATAATAGATTAGTTCAACCATAAAAATGGTCTCGATATCATAATTCATATAGTAAATGAAATTCAAAACATGAATTTCTTGAATGTGTTAAATTAACACATCTCAAATGGTGTTTTCATTTCATTGAAATAAAATATGTGGAAATAAGAGATGGTAATGAATTATCCAATTTTAAAAACAAAATTCAAGAGAATGAATTTTACTATAGTTTTCATAGAATTTGTATATGTATCAGTCAAGAAATAAAAGATAAAAAGGGTCTTAAAAATGGATGAAAAGAAAAGAGGAATTATACCTCTTGAATCAACATTCTGTAAGAGCCTCCAATGAGAAAATGATATGCTATTGTTAAGTGACTAAGTGATGTTAGATGTATAGGAGGAGATTGAGAAGTGGTTTCAGTAGAATATTTTCATGGAACAATTCTTGATTGGAGTGAGGAGAAGCGGTATGGAGGGAGGTATTTGTAGTGGAAGAAAGGAAGGCTTTTATATTGTTTAATTCCTTAGTATATTATTTTACCTCCAGACCAAAAATAGTAACGATTCCATGACCAAAAATAGTAATATGGGCATGTGAGTTTGAACCAATTGGTCTTATATCCACATATCATCATCAACGACTCAACAAATCCATCATTTAGCATTTATCTTAAATGATCGTATTTTACTATTCAAAATAATTCATGTATTTTAGAAAAATAAAAAATATCACCTGAACCATTTTTTAACATGTCAAATATAAAAATGAATTCCATTTCTGAAAAATAATATTATACATATGTGAAATTTTATTTTTATTTAAAATCCCAATTTACATGAAAGAATAAAAATTTAAAAGATTACATTTCTTATTCCCAAATATCGGTATATCATACTTCCACTTGAATCATATTTATATAATATCATAGGTAAGGATTATATTCATTGGGTTATGGAAATATTCATAATGGTAAAATTACTATTCAAAAGGGTATGTTACTATTCAATAAAAATTACGATGTTCATATTAGACTCTAAATAACTTATTGAACACAACTATGTATGGCGGATTTTCTAAATCAAAATTATAGAATTGAAAATATTTTTTTTCAAGGTCACATAGTAATTTTTAGTTAATTGTTGTTTGATTTCATATTATTATATGACATAATTATCAGAAATAATTTTCATTCAAAAACTTTGGGTGATTACAAACAGAGGACAACAACATCCTCATAGAAAGAACACAAACCCATTTGAAAACTACCACCAGCTCTTAATAACTCTCATGGGGGAGATACCACTAAAAAATTAGAGCATGTCAAAGGAAGGAACAAGAGAATTCCATATGGTAAATATGAGTCTAAAACCACAAAAGATCATAATTTCAATAAAAGAACCAAACATCAATCAACTTAGGGTATTTAGTGTGTATCTATTACTGGAATTACCACGTACTCTCTTCCACACCACCATGCCACCATAACAAACGAACTGAGGGGATAAAAAACCCACGAAACACCTTCTCCCTATATTCCTATATCTCTAAAGGATACTCCTTGAAGGTTTCATCATCTTCATCATTAATATAATCAAAATAAATTATGTTATAGTCATCATAAAGATAATGATAGAGCTGGAAAACATGAAAACATTTGTACATCCAGATCATCTATGGGGGTACTACCTCAAGATATGACATGGCCCCATCATGAGAGAACAACTCAAAGGTCCCAAAATACGAGAATAAAGCTTAATTCCATGGCCAAACCATAACTAACAATGATGGGAATTCACCTTAAAAACATGTGATCCAAAACATCAAACTACAATAGTCTCCACCTATAATTGGAAAATGATTTCAAATGATCATTAACTAACCTCACATTATCACGTATCACCTGAACCATCTCTGCCATAATCTGTACCCATTTCAGCCCCAGAATTATAGACAAACTAAAACTAGTCTTATAACAAAGAAAATGGAGGGTTTTACTAGGAAAGGATTTAAATGGTGCTATATTGATGTTGGAGTGGAAACTATTGTTTTCAGTGAAATATACCAATGGTAATTATTTAATCCATAAAAATCAAAAATCCATGACACAAGAGTGCCACTTGTATTCAATAGTCTGGATAGCCTATGTTGTCTGACCATTTATTTTTGAATGAAATTATGAGATAAGTCATAACTGAGAATAGACATGATACAGGATACATCTCCAAATATAGGAGGAAAAATGAGGATATTGATATGAAATGATCATCCTTGGGATTCCGTGGAGTGTCACCACCACACCTTGATAAATCCTTGATAAAACCTCGATACATATTGACTCCTTGATTACAATGAAGTGGGATGATTTCATAAAATGATCCTTAACTACCCATATAGTATAATATTCTCAGTCTACTCGAGGTAAACTGGTAACAATGCTTATAAATTTTACCACCCACATACACTGAGGAACTTCTAACAACTGTACAAAACCACTAGTGACATTGTGTTAGGCCTTCACCTTCTTGTATACTAAACAATAAGACATTAACATTGCAATTTTATGATTCATATGAGGAAACAAAACTAATGACTCAAAAAATTGTACACATTTGTTATGCTTGGATGTCCCTTTAATGTATAACTATAGAATATTATGAGAATAATCTCACGCATCCTAAAAGTAATTAAAAGACATCCCTAAAGAAACATACCATGTTGTTCATCCATAGAACAACCAACATGGGCCTCACCAACAAAAACATAGTCTCTCTAGAGATCCACATCATGAACCCTCAAATGGGAATCATTCACCTTCTTCACCAATGATGATTTCAAAAACATATAAAAAATACCACCTTTACCCCCAACATCTGTTATATCGGGATGAAATGTTGAGCGTTCTTCAATTTCATTACAGTAATCACCTTATTTATTCACATCACCACTACATGTCCTCATGTACCACGTATTAGCTACAAAATTCCCCTTTCCTTGTGTATATGATATTCCCATGTCGTAATCCTATTAGAACTCCATCCATAGACGTTGTCGCAAGTTCAAGTCACAATCAGATAAAAATACCACTGTAGTTTATGATCTATGAAAAACACAATGTGCTCTCTGATGAGGTAATGTTTCTATAACGTTGGGGATAACACCACTGCTACCAACTCAATATCATGGGTGGCATAGTTACCCTCATGAGGATGTAACTATAGAGACCCATACGATATGACCATTTACTGCTGCATCAGAACAATTCCTAACAATAGATGTGAAGCATTACAAAAAACCTCAAACTAATCTCCTTCTACTACTAGACAATTAATTGGAGAAGAAACTAACTTCTTATTTAGACACATGAATGTTGCCTGAAATTGATCAGTCCATATAAATTCTAGATCCTTCCAGGTCAATGCTATTAGAGGAGTCACAATCTAAGATAAATCTTCTACGATGCTCCCGTAATTGCTTTTAAAACCAAGGAAACATAGCACCTCTTCCAGTGTCTTGTGGAATCCCAAGACAAGACATCTTATATATTCCAATAAACCACAACTACTCATAACTGGTATACAACAAACCCCATGAAATGGAATTCTCAGGATCAAAACTCACTATTCAACAACTTCTCAATCAGTATCTATCAATGAAGAAATCCAAAAGTTCTGTAGAGGATCTGCATGATTCTCCTCAAATGCAGAGTACACTTCGATTCCATTGATGAATAGAACCCTAAAATTATCCAGGAACTCATCGAACATTGCGTTCATCAACCCAGTGATCACAACTAGATAATTCATAACACCGATCGACCTAAAAAAGAACTCGTAATTCCCAAGATGAGAATGGAAAGTAGTCTTTTATATATCATCATCCTTCCCACTCATATCATTACAGACAGACAAAAATTAGGTCATTGAGAAACCAATTTCACTAATCATTTGATTGAATAAATCAATTATCTGTGGAAGAGGATAACGATTATTTAGTGTCACTTTATTCAAGCATTGATAATCGATTTATTATTGTGAACATTTTCCATCCTTCTTCAGGAACAAAAATACTACGCCCCATAGTGACTAACTCATTCCAACGATACTAAACATTAATATAACATCGAGCTATATATGTAGCTCTTGAAAATAAAAAGGTTCCATACTATAAAAAGACATAGAGAATGAAGACACGCCTGGTAGTTGCTCAATCGTGAAAACGATTTCTCATCAACGGGGTAATTCTACAACATCTTCTGGAAAGACAATGAGGTACTCTTATCCCGACCTGGGAAACACCAAGGGATGAACCTCTTATGAATTCATAATTATTCCATCCATCATGTATGTCAAGTACGGAGTATGCCTTAGACACATTTGAGGGTCTCTCTCACCAACAAACACAGCTGGCTAACACAGAAGAATACCACCAGCCCCCAGAACCAATCCAAGATAACATTCCCCTAATTAAACAAATCCATTTCATTTATGAAATAATATGTTTTTATTAAAAAAAATAGGAAATATTTCCTAGAGTTGTTTTCCCCCTTTCAATATCTCATGGTCGCTACATACATCAAACAAATCAGCTTGACCTCCAACTAGAATAGTCTACGCCAGGGGCACTGGAAACCTCTCTACCTCATGTCTCAAGGCATAGAAAGGGTATGTAACATGAAAGAGTTATTTTATATTAAATAAAATAAGGAAAACACCCATGTATAAAAAAATAAATCAGTACATTTAATGACATAAATCTCACCTAACACTAGAAATTTTAAAGCATGAAGATGACCATGACCAACACCATGGACACTCTGACCCTACTAATGAACCCCACCATGTAAATGGTATGCTCTCTAGAGATGGGAAATATCATGAGGATATAATCTATTTACCCCATCAACTCTCTTATGATCCAATTCATGAGAAACCTTCTACGTTTCCTTGTATAATTTTTCATCCACTAAGGGTCATAAAGAGGAACACTTAGCGCATGATGACTGCTCTGAATGGTCGGGAACTCTCCCTAATGATTTCAAAACAATTCAAAGAAAAAAATATTATTATCCCTCTCCATTGTTCTATGATTGGAGTCCCCCGTATAAATCAGAAACAGAAGGCTGTGACCTACCCCTGTCAGAACAAGTACACTTCTACCCCAAAAACTGGGAATCTCATACCATATATCTACATCGTGAAGAATCTTGATGACTCCCCACTTGTGATGATCCTTCTATGGCTAATTTTCTCTCAAATACCTCTAACCTTTCTTGTAACTGAGGATATATCTTCAGTATAAATGGGGTGACATGGTTTTCTATCTCTATACACAATGCCTCCTCCAAATTCCTCACCATGGTCTCCTAATCTGGAAACAAGTCCGAAGAATATCATAAAATGTTCTTAATGTAGATTCAAAATCTTGGAACATTGGTGAAACCCAGTGAAAGAGTTAGAATATCTTATTGAATAGATTCCTTTGTAGTTGAAGATTGAAACTCAACTATGAACCTATCTCGGAACTCATCCAAAGAGGTTGCTAACTCTTTACGATCACTGAGGAACAAGAACCACCAATGCCATACTTCTCCATGAAACACCATCAAAACCAATGAATACCAGTTATCATTCTGAGCACAGATTTAGCTAACAAATATATGAACTACCTCCAATAATTCATCTGTGATCACATCATAAATAAATCCATTGTAATTCTATTGATCCAGTCAATGAAACTCTTAGAGTTCCATCCAAAAAATGTCAATGTCGTCAACCTCTACTATGTGGCAATAGTTTGGAACAACATAATGATAAACATCTATGTAAAATTGATGAGGACATTTACCTAGAGAGATACATGAAAAATTACAAACAGTTAGAGATCGTAAACCAAGAATAAAGAATACTCATCATTAATTATTTAATTATTTTTTATTTTTTTATTATTGAATAACTTATCACATGTTCCACCAATTAAAACATAAGAACATGTATGAATTATAAATGATCATTTCATAGGTATATAACTTTCAAAAAGATTATTCTAATTTAGTATATGTTTTTTCTGGAAGTGTGGTTGACCTTGTTGATTTTAGGTTCAAACATTACAAGAGTTTTCTAACGGGTTAGTTCGTAGAACCGAAAACATCCAATGATTCTATATCCTTTTAGACATACTTTTAAAAGGTAGGTGCTCATTAGTTGTGGAATTATGAGGCTTAAAAATTTTCATTGGTCGAGAGAATGGGAGGTGGAACTCATCAAACCTTTTTGAGGGGAATTATTATCTACTCCGAGACTCTCTTTATAGATTTATGTTATGTTCATGAATCCTTATTTCATTACCAAGTATAAAAATGAGCTTTCCTTTAGATATGACAATCAATGATTAATATGTATGAGATTTAGAGAATCATTTATATGAATTCGAGGTTCTTCATTGATAGAGAATCATCTATATTTGATTGATTTTCATGGTAAATGGTATCAATTGACACAATATATAGAAATCTCATGGTCATTATGATAACCATACTAGTTTTAAAGCCACTAAGTGGGGCACATGATGTTTATTGTCATTCATAAGGACATAGATTATTTCATAGTTGGGATCATAACCGCAGATGGGCTACTTATGTATCCATTGTTTTAGGAAAGGAATCAGAACCCACATAGTTCAAGTAAAGAAGTATGAGGTTTATGAGTGATTGATGGCTCAAAGAAAGATTTCCTAATTAGTTTTACACTCTAAGCTCATGTGAGTCATACTCGTTGTGAGAAACAAGTGGTATTGGTAAAACTAGACAATTGTGCCACAATAGATGTAATCATAAGAAATGATGTGGGGATTATGTATGTATGACTACCCAAATAGATATAGATCAAGACTGATTTCAGAGATGAAGTCCAAGAACATGGTCTATAAAGGTATATGTGCTTTTATAGATATTTTGATACTCTAACTTGGGGATTACTCCTTAGGATGATGCCCAAATTAGGAGGGGACGTGGGGATTACTCTTTATTAGGATTCCCAAATCAAAAGAAATTAAGACTGGTTAAAAGAAATTAGATCTGGGGCTTACTCCTGATAAGGAGGCCTAGGTTAAAGGGATTTGAGAACTGTATATTACTCTTGAGAAAAAATCCCTGGATAAGGAAATTTGGAAACATGGGATTTTATCCTAAGTAGGATGCCCAAATTATGGGAATTTGAAGACTGTGGCTTAATCCTAAAAAGGAGGCCCATATTAGGGGAATTATAACTGGGGCTTACTCCGGAAAAGGAGGCCCAGGTTAAAGGGATTTGAGAACTAGGGCTTACACCTTAGAAGGTGGCCCATGTTAAGGAAACTTGGAAACTTGGGGCTTACTCATATGGAGGATGGCCAAATTAAGGGAATTTGAATACTGCGGCTTAATCCTGAAAAGGAGGCCTAGGTTAAGGAAATTTGAGAACATGGGGCTTATTCTTGAGGAGGATACCCATATTTGGGAACTTTAGGCTTACCCCTGAAAAGGAGGCCAAAATTTAGGGAATTTCTCATTTTAAAGGATGAGATTGAATGAATTAAATCTCCCACCTTTGTGACATGAAGATAGGAAAATCACTAGGTTTTGAGATATATTCTATAGAATTACTTTCACATAAGGAAAAAAACAATGGAACCATGCTATAAATGGGTTTTAAGATGGTTTTGAAGGCTAAATCTTGAAGAGGAGAGGTGGATTTAAAGAAATAAAGTGAATAGGCAGGAGCGGCACCCAAAAAGTGAGAGGCACGCAAGTCCTGCATGGGCGTGAAAGTCCTGGTCGCGCATGTATACTTGCGCGACACATGGGTACTTTCACGATTGTCAAACCTTAAGGTAATACATGGTCGAGGCTTGGCTCAAGCCCTTAGTATTATCCCGAAAGGCTTCCAAAAGAGTGGCGCCCATGTTTTTTTGAAGGGATAAGGCGGTGCGGAAGTGATTCCATTTCCCATAAGGGCTGGCCACTTAGGCGCGTAAGTGTTGATGCATTTCAACACTTCAGACTTGTTTTCCCTGCTTAGATCTTTCATTCTTGGTAATAAATTACCTTTTAAGTGACCGGAAGACTTTCTGCAGATACTAGGGCAACCAGAGCTTAAATCTGACTTTTGGAATTTTTCCATCTGAAATGGGGGGCCCAAAAAGAGTATTAATAGGCCAGGGAAGACTTTGGGAGAAAATCAATGAGGGCACGCAAGTCACATACATGACCAATATGTGGCGCGCAAGTATGTTTGAGCGACCATGATGAAACTTGCACGGCCCATGTTAAAGATATTTTTGTTCATGCCTTTGTAAGTAGTTTATGTTTCTTCAAAGGATGAATCACTTTGTGTTTAAGCTTTTTCATTTTTCATTCGTTAGACTCTATGACATAATGGATCATCAAATAAAGTCCCCCCTTAGTGTTGGATCCGAAGAGAAAAGAGGATTTTACTTTGAGGTGAGAAGAAACAAAAAATCTGGCAGTTGAAGTCATGCATGTCAGTCTATAAAAAGGATAATGTTAAAGGTAGAAATAGATTGGACTGAATAGATTAATATTAACTCAATTCCTTGATAATTTTTCTGAAAAAATATTAACATTTTCAAGTATATGGGAAAACATTTAAACTATGACTTAAGAAATTTTAAATGTGAGGAATGATACAAAAAATGGCTAAAAGGCATTAGAAAAAGTATTTCCCAAGAATGAAGTTACCACTATTTAAAAAACCCATTAGAGGGATGAATTATGTAGTGCCACTTGAGGGCATTGGCTAGATAGTAAAATAATAGCATCTTTTGGATGAAAGGTTTGTTATGTAGACTACTTACGCAAGGCTGCCTAAGGGCACATGTAGCATAGTAAGGCAAAAAAACTCTCCGAAAGTTACATTTCTACTGCTAAAAAGCTAGTGGATGTTTATGGAGATTCAAATTTTCCAATGAATAGAGTTTGGTGGATGGAGAAAGGTACATGAATATGGAGAGGATATTTACAAACAAGATTGTATTAGAACTAGATGAATGTCACTCCTAGGAAGGTCTGACCCAAATGTAGGTAAGGGGAATATAACCCATAGGCTTGAATACTTTCATATCATGAAAATGAACATGGGACAAATATGTTGAGGATGGCCAGTTTTTTGCTGATCCATAAATATTATCTTTAAGAAAAATAAGGAAAAAATAGGATTTCTTCCAAATAATGAAGTTACTATTATTTGAAAAACCCGTTAGGGGGTTTAATTTTGCAGGGACACCTAAGGGAATTGGTCGCATAATCAAATAATAGTATAATTTGGTTGAACAGTCTATTATGTAGACTAATTATGCAAGGATGGCTAAGGATGCGTGCTTCATAGTCAGGCAAAAGAACTCTGAAGTATCAAACATGTTGTGACCAGAAGTTAAGAAAAGAGTTATGAAGATCTGTAAGTATTTGAGGTTAGGAATATGACAAATGAAAAATGAGTATTGTCCAATGCATGTAGAGATACTCAGACCAATGCTAACCATAATCATGATGTGGCTAGGTCTTGAATTGAGATGTTGGACTTCACTACATATCTTATTAGAATAAGAATAAATCCAAATGTAGTTTTTGAAATACAGTTTAACTTCATGTGGGGCGCGAGTATATGAAATATTAGTTTCGGGTCATAGAGTTCGGACCATAATAATGAATACACAGTGTGTCTTTTCACCGGGACATTTTAGGCAGGGGACTGAAAATGGATTTGGGGTTAGGCTAAAATACTTGGGGCTGGATTTGAGGGATGAACGAATGTTCCTACGTATCCCATAAGTATGGGAATCAATCCACATGTAGTTCTTGAAATACCCTCTGTACAGATTTGTTTTGTTCAAGTGAAAGGTGAAATGGGGACTTTAGTGTAACGATAGTTTTACCCAAGATTAATTGTTTGGGCATTTCCATGTATGCACATAGTCTTTGTAATAAGACATGATTGAAGATCAATGTAAATGATGATTACCTCTCAGTAAAGGGACAAATAATGTTGTAGTTTATTTTCATACAAGACAAAAGTGTGAATAGTTTATGGTCATAAGCATGGATCATAGTGAACCGATGTAAAAAATATTGGTTCTGGGGGTGGTTTTACAAATAAACATCATATGAGACGAAGGTGAACTGATGTGAAGAGATTTATTTTGGTCTTGAACCTTAGATGGTTGCCTACATACCCATCCTATAAGGAATGGATCAAAGTATGCGTAGTTTGATTGATGAATAAATTGGTGATCAAGTTTTTTTAGGACAACGATCTAAAAAGAAAGTGTTGGGAGTTACTCATGGTTAGAGGCCTAGAGAAGGTGTTATGGTTTAATTTTACTCTATTCTCATGTGAGTCATACTCGGTGTGAGAAACAAGAGGTAGAAACAACCATAATGATGCACAGTTTTTAATGTCATTTAAGACATATGAAGGAACTATGCAGTTTAAAGTCTTGCAATGAGGATTGTTGGTGCTGCACAGTTTGGTGTCATTTAGCAGGGACACAATACAGTTTAACGTCATGTAGGACGTATTAAGGGAATTTGTATAGTTTGACGTCATGTTGGACAAGAACAGAACTTTGTGACATGATGGACAATAAGAGTGTTGTACAGTTTAGTGTCCTGTAGCTAAGACGATGGGGAAAATACAATTTAACGTCATGTTAGACGAAAGGGGGACTATACAGTTTAATGTCATGCAGTATGGACAAAAGAGAACATAGTTTAACATCATGTTGGACGTATTAGAGAATTGTTTCATAGTTTAACGTCAGGTTGGAGGATGGGACAGTTTAACATCATGTTGGACGATGGTGCGAATTATTTAAGGTCATATGCATAGACCGGTGATTATCCAATTTAATGTCTTTCTGGATGTCACAGTTTAACATCATGTTGGAAGTTTTATGCAGTTTAACATCTTTCTCGATGTATTAGTATTCATATAACATAAAATAATTCTTTAGAAATATGGCATTGGTTGGAGTCGTGATGAGTTCTCCATCCATTGAGATTAAAGAATAATCTCCATTGGAGTAAACCTTATGTATAGAATAATGTCCTTCCCATTTTGGCTCCAGCATGGGAGGTTTCTTTCCTGGTAACAGTGGAGTTCTAAGAACCAATACCAATTCTCCCTGAATGAATAAATGAAGATGAAATTTTTTGTTGAAATCATGTTCTATTCGATTCTGATAGACTAACAATTGATGCAGGGTTTACAATCTTTTTTATCTAATCATTCCAATTCATCAAATCACTTTGGAGATTGTTCATCTGTTGATGAATGATCACAAATAGCTACACTGAGCGAAGGTAATTGTACTTCAACGGGAAATACTGCTTCTATTCCATATACCAATGATTATGGAGTTGACTGTGTTGTAGTTTGGGTGGTGGTATGATAGGCCCATAAAGCAGGAAAGTGTTTATTAGGCCATGATTTCTTATATTTATCCACCATATTTTGAAGTATATTTGAAAGAGTCTTATTGAAGCCTTCTATTTGGACATTGTCTGGTGCATGAGACCGAGATGAATGGCTAGATTGGACATTATACACTTGATACAACTTCCTTTCCTCGGATGAACAGAAGTTGGTGTCATTTTCAGTCAATATGGTATGAGGGACACTAAATCAT
Source organism: Viscum album (assembly GCA_963277665.1). Lineage (NCBI taxonomy): Eukaryota > Viridiplantae > Streptophyta > Magnoliopsida > Santalales > Viscaceae > Viscum > Viscum album. The sequence goes on from OY728153.1 coordinate 807,905,891, forward strand.
TTAATGTTGTTAGACTTGATGAAGCTAACAATTCATTTAGAACTAACTTCATTGAGAGGTATTGCCTCTTCCCATTAGGAAAAGAAGTTAGTAGCCATAAGAATATACTTAAACTACTTGGTTGTAGCTAAAGGGTAAGGTCCCACCACATTCATTCCCCATGTGGCAAATGGACACATTTATTTATCTGTATGAAGAAACTCTAGGGGCTGATGAATGAAGTTGGCATGTACTTGGAATGAATGACACTTCTTTGTGAAATCAACACAATGTTGTATCATTGAAGGCCAAAATTATCCAAGCCTTTAAATTTGATCAGATAGTCTATGTCCAGACTTGTGGGCACCATAGAATCATGCATGCACTTCTTTCATGACAACCATTGTCTCTTCACCATCGATGCATCAGAAGAGAACTCCCTCAAAATCAATTTTGTGGAGAATTTTATCTAGGTGATCTGGGCTATCATAAAGAGTAAAATTGATCACACATCACCGTATTTGTTTTTTCCTAGCACTATCAGGTGGAAGTGTTCCATTTTAAAGGTATTCCCTAATAGATGTCATTTGTCGTGTAGTATGACCATATGGTTCAGGAATGGGACTAATTTCATTGATTTCCTGTTTTCTAGTTTGATTATAAGGTCAAATTCTACGACAGTGGGAAATAATGATCATTGTATCGTACTGATTTGGATCTTCCAGAGCTGTGGCTATATTATCCAGTGCATCAGCATGAACATTTTTTGATTTCCGAACATAAGAAAATGTTGGTTCCGATGGAAATTAATCCATTAACTCTATGAAGTAATCATACAGTGGTATTTACTCTTCTTTTTTGATGGCATGATCCCCATTGACTTTTTTGATTACCAGGTCTGAATCACCTGTCACCTTTATGTGATTCACTTGTGCTTGAAGCGCCAACTCCAATCCCACGATAAGAGCTTAGTATTTTACATCAATATTTGTACGCCTCCCAATAATTATAAGGAATAGGGTAGCACTTCCTTTTATGGAGAAATGAGCACAATTCCTAACCCAACTTTGTTGAATTTAGGATCTTCCATTTTCTTCCCTGTTGGACTTCTGGAAGCTCCATCAAAGTACAGTTCCCATGTTTGATTATTATCTTGAATAGAGATTACTTCTTCATCAAGATATTCAATATCTAAAGATGTATATTCAACTGAATGATGTTCATCAAGAAAATCATCCAGATCATGGCCCTTTATTGAATTTTGAGACACATACTGAATATCCAATTTCTGCAAAATAACTACCCACCTTTCCAGATGTCCTGTAAGCATTGGACGACTAAGGATGAATTTGAGTGGCAAATTGCGAGATACCAGTTTACCTCGTGATGTTGCAGGTAGTGTCTCATCTTTTGAACTACAAAGATCAATGCTAGGTGTCACTTCTATATATTAGAATATCGGGTTGTTTCTTCAAGCATAGTCCGACTGAGATAGTAGAAGTTGTCTTCATTCCCAATATAATTCTTCTACGCAAGGAAGGAACCCAATGATTGCTCTAAAGCTATCACATAATGAAACATTTGTCTTCCATCAAGAGGTGGAATTAATACCACTGGACTTGAGAGATATTTCTTGAGGATATTAAATTATTCTTGACATTCTTCAGTCCAATGGTAAGACACTCCCTTCTTCATAAATTTGTTGAAGGGTAAACTTTTACCTGGAAAATTGGCAATGAAATGCCGAATTTAGCCTAAGTTTCTTTGATTTCCTCTCTATTCATTCAAATTTCGGGGAGGTGACATACCAATGATTTACTTCGTCTTCTCAGGATTGACTTCGATACCACGATGGCATACAAAAAATCCAATAAATTTTCCCGAGGTTACCCCAAAAGATCATTTTAAGGTGTTCATCTTGAAATTATGTTGTTAATGTTTGTGGAATATGATTTCTAAATCAGCCAAGTGATTAAAACGTTTCCTGGATTTAACCACCAAATCGTCCACATAACATTCAATAAAATTGTGTAAAAATGGTTTAAAGATATGATGTATGTCACGTTGATATGTTGCGCCTACATTATTTAGGGAAAATGGCATTACTTGATAGACAATCACACCCTGAAGGGCTCTGAAAGAAGTAGATTCCTGATCTTCTGGACCCATTCAGATTTTATTATAACTTTAATATCCATCCATGAAGGAGAGTGCTTCCTAGCCAGTTATTTCATCAATTAAGAGTTCTGTTATCGGATCTGGAAAATCATCCTTAGGACAATGCCGATTAATATCTCTAAAATCAATGCAAAAATTAATTTGTTCATTCTTATTTTTCATAGGGAAAATATTAGCCAACCATTTGGGATATTGAACTTTTCTGAATAAGTAATCTTTGATAAGATTATCCACTTCAGCTTCAATTTTGGAAGTATAAGTTTGGTGTGTTCTTCTTGTAGCTTGCTTGAATCCTCGATGTTCTTTTGGAAAACCCAAACAATGGGTAGCAACATCAGGATCAAGCCCTGGTATCTATGTATAGTTCTAATCAAATATATCTCAATTTTTCTTCAAAAATTAAATATACATTTCATTCTCTTCAAGAGTCATGGCCACATTAATTAAATTGGGGCGTGGATTTTATTTTGTACCCATATTTATTTCTCTATGTTGATCCACTATGGTAGAGATACCATCTTCAAAAGCTAGTGGAGAATCACTAAGATCTTCTTCTTCTTCTTCAACATGTTTTATTTCTTCTATTTATATTTTCATAGTAGATGAAAAAGTATAATTTCCATGATCTAGAGAGATGTTAAAATTTTAACATCTTGAAGAAGAGGCTTCTATTTCTGACACTATTAATGATGAAGTTTCTTTCTTGGGTAATAAAGAGGAGGTGATGGATTGAGAATCGACATCATTGTTCACCTCTGACATTTCTATAAATTATTCTGACCTAGTTGGAGAAGTATTGATTTGTTGGATTTCAGTGGATCAAATGAAGACATATATATTTGAGCTTTCGTCATTTCTTGGTTAATCACCACTATCTCTCATACTCTCTAGATTTATTTCCACAACTAACATTATGGAACATTCCATAAGATTATTTGGATTTAGGTCAATCCTATCAATTTGACTGATAGACAACACATAATCTGTACTCACATGTGTGTATGGGTTTACTGGAATCTTTTACAAACCATATGGACCATTGAATTTGGTAATCTCTTTTGTTGTGGATTTCTCCTTACCTTTCATGTGATAGAATTCCACCTCAATGTATTTAGATTCACATGTTTTGAAGGGGGCCTTGTCACCATACAATATATCAATTTGACCATCAAAAACATATTTGAGGCAGTGATGGTATGATGAAGGGATAGTCGCATGTTGATGTAGCCATGGTCTTCCAAGAAAAACACCGAAGGTTGTAGCGTGATCAATAACCATGAAATATAAATTGGATACAAGGTCTCAAAACTGAGTTCTGAGTGTAATCTCACCCAGTTTTTCTTGTTCATTTTTATCATATCGTTGTATCATCAATGTAGAAGGAGATAAACCAGATTCTTTGAGGCCCAATCGATGGAGTGTACGAATGGGGATGAAGTTGACTCCTGAACCATTATCAATGAATGCTCTTTGGATATATACACCATTAAGCTTTCTATATAAGTATAAAGGTCTGATATGTCCATGAAAACATCATCTTTATCTTCATTTGTAAAAGATATCACTGCATGGAATTCTGTAGGACCATTCTCTGCATGGTATACTTCATCTGTAGCAAATCTTGTTTAAAACTCCTGAGGGCTTGACAAAGCCTCAATGAGTGCCTCCCGAAGATCCATTGATAAATTAAAGGCATCCAAAATTGATAACATGGCCGGTACTTGGGCCAGGTGTTTCAATACATCATATTTTTTATCCAAATGTCTATGTTTCCGAAAATGAAGATGTGGTTTTGAAGGTCCATTAGAAGTTGATGCTTTGAATGTAGATGCTTCTTGTATCAGGGTAGGAGTTGGAAATACTCCTAGCATTAAAATATTAGACCGATTAGGTATATTTACTTGTACAGAGGAATAAGGTGGAACCTCTAACTAATCCCTAAGATTAATTGTGCCCAGACTGAATCTGATATTGGTTGAAGAATTTTCTTGTTCTTGTTGAGCCCGCTGAAGGGCTCTTCCATCAGTTTCTGCTTCATATACAGTTCCAGCAGGTGTAGAATTGGAATAGTGGATTCTAGGATATACATGTCTTCCTCCGTATCCCAAAACTCTGGAACTCCCTCTAATTCCTTCGTTTGATACAGGGAACTCAGGCTCATCAGGATCGAAACTGTGACTGGTATATGGATCTTTTAAATGAATCATATTAACTGAACCAAAGATCATCTCTTCTTCTGATAAAGACTCTACCTAATTATCCAATTTAGGTTGTGTCGTTGGTGGGGTGGTGCCCGCGGCTTTGAAGTAGATGTCATAAAATCTTCCAGAGTCAAATAAAAATTTGGATTTGACATGATCTCATCATCTTCTAATTGTTCCTCTTTCTTTTAAGTATGTCGTTTCATTAAGGATTTTACCTTTGATGAAGAGGGTTTTTCTACGTCATTCATAGCAGAGGACACAATTGGTTTCTTCAATTGCATTCGCAAAATGGCATGAGTTCAGTTAGTCATTTTCTAACCATTATTTTAATCATATTTTTGCATATTTTTGTTTTTGACTTCTTTCCATTCACCTTCCTCTATGGATTTGTAGTAGTAAAACATGCTACCTAAGCTGAAGAACCTTTCAGTTTGACTAGTCCCAAGTAAACCATTTTTTGCAGGAGGTCATTGAAGTCCAAAAACTCCTTAATGGGATGACCCGACATCTGATGAAAGGGGAAATAATTGGGATGGTCTTCATCTCCTTCCTTATTTGGACTTTTCGGCCTTGGAAATTGAACAAAAATATTTTCCAGAGACGAAATGAAGTAACCAGGAACATATTCATTTTAGAAAGTGTAAGATTTTCTCTTTAAATCCTCAAATTGTTTCCATCTTTGATCTCTTTGATCATCTTGATGCAAAGGCCTCTGTTGTTGAAGCTCAGAAGGTGGAGCCCTTCAGGAATATTAAGGTTTTGATGTGAAATTAGGTACAAGTTCTTGTTTAAGCGTGACTATAGAAGTCTCAGCATTACCCATTCTCCTTCCTGGAGCGGATGGAATTACACGAGTATTATCCTTAGTCTTATTAATAGAGTCTTAAATCTACTAAACGATCAAAGTAAGGTCTCGCAACCCTCTTGTGTATTTCACATGGATCAACGGCGTGCACACCTCATCACTCAGATTTTAAAAAATGGTTGGCAACAATTCTGCTTGAGGGAGTGCTAAGATCAGGGAAAATTATAATCCCTTCCAGTGAGCAATGAAATCTTAAACATATTCATTCTCCCTTTTCATACAATTTGTAAGATAAAAAAATATTGTTTTTTGAATCGTTGAGATTAATGAAAGAAGGAATCGCTGACGGAGGACCTCCCACCTGGTAATTGACTGGGATTGAACACTTGTATACCAGAAAAAAGTAGGCCCTTGTAATGACTGTACAAATCACATGAGCATAACTTCTTCCTGTTGTTGAGGGGTTCCCATCATAGGACCACAAGAAGAAACAAAATGTGTTATGTGTTGTTCTGGGTCTCCCAACCAATTAATTATTTGGAATTTGGTATTTGAAAAATTTTAATGGGGGAGGAATTGCATCAACGCATTCAGTGTAAGCTCTCTTTTCTGGTTCAATTTGAGCACATTTTCCCTCCAAGATTCCAAACGAGTTCTTAATGGCTCAACAGTAGTCATTAACTTCTGAGAAACATCTGGTTGTTCTTGGAACGATGTGGTGGATGGTAATGAAACTTACGATTAAACCATTGGTTGTTATTTCACTTGACCCAATATATTAGACATGTGATGTATTTCTGATAAAAGAGGATATTCTTGATCCATCTCAGTAGCAACAAAAATTCCTTTGGCTGATGGACTCCGGCACGCTTAGGAGGAAGACTACCCTGAAGTAGTTCTGCATTCAACCTCCTCAATTCCTTAATTTCTTCCTCTTGTTGTGTGAATCATTTCTCTAGTGAGAGTGATTGGCCTTCTCCAGAGGAAGGGTATGTAACCTAATTATTTCATTTCCCCTTATTAGATGCCTTTCGGAGAGGTAGAAGTGGGTTAATTTAAGGATTACATAGATTCTGGGTAAGCCTTTTATTTCATATACGCACACCTTCTTCATTTGTATCTGTGTGTAAAACTTCTTGAGAAGGACCCTATCCATCAAATCCCTCTTAATGAGCCTCATGATCTGTAGGAGTAGCTAGAATGACATTGATGAAATTAATTGATGAATAACACTTTGCATCCCTTCTATCAGCATTTTTGCGATATTGTATTCTTCGATGTCCTTGATGAGACATTTCCTTTTTTCGATTTGAACCCTCAGGAACTTCTTGAAGAATCGTAATTTGGAGATAATATCCTGATAATTTAGTTCTTCTTTCCTCTTGTGGCTTGTTCCATAATTGAGAGAAGACTGACTTTCTCTGAGGAAGAGATTAAGGATTTGAAAAAGTCCCCATTCCTGTAAACTGGGGTTGTTCCTATTGTTCCTGCTCAACTACTCAAATCCTATTTGTTGATTATAAGGGTTGGGCTAAAAGAGTCCCCTGTCTGGTAAGCTGGGGTGGTTCTTAAGATGATATATCTACGAATTTCTTAAATGCTCTTCTGATCTTGTAGACTTTATTCCAAAATTGTATGGATGCATCAAACTGCTTCCACTTTTATCACCCATCTCAAAAGACCGTTGGATGATTTATGACACTTCTGTCACTTGATGATGCGCTCGTACTAAACGAGAATCCTGTTCAATATTCTTGTTTTCCTGGTGCAATAGTAATTTGACAACATGTTCTCTATATTCCTGATTCTGAGAATAGCTAGCTGAGGCTTTCTCTTGAAAGATCCTTTGACTACAAGAAAAGCCAATTGGCTGTGGCCGGCCATTGGAAATAACTTTTCATGAGACCATTTTTGGCACGCTTTGTTGGTTTGAGAGTACAGTGAAATGTAATTCTCCATGAACACCCCATCCCCTGATATGAATACCAGATGGGGCATTGGAAATTAACTGGCGTAATCTTCTTAATGCACCAAGGCATGAATGCTAAAGGGCTCTCTACTGCTTTTCAGCATTGGGATATCAAGAAACTGAGATATATGCCAAGTCAATTTGGCATTGGAACCCTTCTATTATCTTGACATGATTTTCATATTCATCATAAGATAATAGTTTCTTTTTCAAATAACAAAGAATTTTCCCCATGTTAAATCGAATATCGTGAATTCCATCTTCAATCAACATCTCTAGAATGTCATACTGAGAGTCAGCCATAGGCCAAAACATAAATGTTACTTCAACTTTTTCTAGTTGTTTTCTCATATTCAGCCCTTCCCATTTATCATTGAATGAATATTATTCTACCTGATTAGACAAGAGCTGATGCTTCCTTGTCGCTTCAACATATTGGACAAGATCAGTAAAGAATTCCCTTGTCAAACCAGAAGATGAACGACCCAGGGGTGGTTCATAGAATGACCAACACCCCAAGCTATCTTCGGATTGAGAAAGTATTTCACCGGCTAGAGTTAATGCATCAGACATGTATATCTTCACTTTTTAAAGTTCCTCAAGATAAGAGGGCTTTCTCGTCAATACATTTTCCACTAGAACATTTTCCAGGAAATGTGAAATGCAACTGCAGAGAGGACTTTCATAGCTAAATTCCTCATCATGGGGAGGACCACCATGGTGGGTTATAGCAAACGATGAAACATTTTTCTTCTTGGTCTTCTGGCCACACAGAGGGTTCTTGTGGCTCTCATCTGAAAATGAAACATTAAAATCTACCAAATTTTTCATGAATCAAGCCTTCATGAGAAAGTTTCTGATGAAGGAATTCAGAATTAATATTTCCACTATTGGGAAATGAGAGAGTAGTATCTTGAATTACAACAGATAATTTTTTGATGCTTCAAGGACCACAGCATTGAGTAAGGCCTTATTATATATTGGATCTTGATTTCTTGACTATGCTGGATGAGTATTCTTCGTATATGCCTTCTTACTGACATTGTGAACCACTTGTTGATAAAAGTGGTTATTATGGGAAGATGTATGTGCCTGATAAAGATAAATGATCAGGTTAGGCTGATTATATCCACTCAAACTAGGTTTATGTGCCTTACATGGTTGTCCGTATGATATGAGGGATTATTACCCATAACCCTCTTGGACTGGAACAGAGGTGTGTGTCTGTTCTGGAGTGAACTGTTGATGAGTCACTCCACTAGAAGGGATAGATTTGAATTTCTTTCCCTGTGATATTGCTGAAGATATTATAATATCTTGACAGGAATCCAGAATATGAGCAGGGATTTGCATATGCTCTTTTAACATTGACAGAATATGCTTGGTGACTTCATCTTCAAGAACGAGGATATACGTCCATTCCGTGTTTGGAGTAGGTGTGTGATCCTTCTCATGTCCTCCATTTCCTGTCAGTGAGTTATGATAGTAATCATGTGTGGGGGAAGAGAATGGAGTTTGCCTCTGATTTTCCATTGGGTCTTTCTAATTGACTTCTCCAGGTTCTACCAAATGAGACTATTGGTAGGCTTTATAAAAAATAGCAGGTGTATGTCTCTGCTGATTGAACTCCGCCGAAAGTGGTTGATGAACATACTTCAATACTAAAAAGCGAGGCTGCTTGCATGTTTGATGACTGTAAGAAGGTGTATGTTCCTGTTTACCAGTTGACAACACATTAGGTAGGTGGGCTTCATTGTATGTAGTCAGACGATCTTCCTAACTAGCTGATGATTTATAAAAAGGTGTATGTTCTTGTCTATAGTACTATGTCGGAATTGCCTGGCGGGATTGGTGTGTTGCTGCCAGACGAGTCTGCTGGACAACGGAATTAAAACGGACTAGTGTGTGTGCCAGCTCGTTGCTTTCCACCAAGTTAGGATGGTGGAATTCTCTGGAAATGGAAGAAATAAGAAACTTCTCACTGTTGATTGGATTTAACCTCTGGAAGTTCATCTTGCCTGCTCGGGTTCGAGGAACCTATGCCAAATTCTTAAAGATGATTCCATCACCATGTTAAGGGCGCACATCTCCATGAGTACGGTGGTGATTGTTGATGGGAGCACTCAGGAATGACTCTTGTCACCTTGAATTAAGGCCTTCAGTGACCTTTTCATTCTCCTCTGCAGAATATGGGAGGGACTGGTGATTTCGTTCCAGGGATAACGACCCGAAACAGTTGGCGACGGTGGTTGGATCCACCTGCTTCTTGATCGCTGGTCGTCGCAGTCCAGACAACCGGGGTGAATTATTGACATGGAGGGCTTGTCGAGTGGCCTCCAGAGTCGGAATATTACCGTTTTGACAGTATTCGTTAACCTACGCATTGGATACCCAATGTTGAAGACGCTGAGTTGGTGATGTCATCCTCAGAGCAGACGACGATCCAGCAGGAGTAGCAGCAGAGGCATTCACTGCAAAGGTATTCATAGGTGGGAACTTAAGAGAAGCAATTTTTTTAATGTAGAAGATCTAGGAAAAGAGTCCTTGTTTGATATAACAGACATAATCCAGATAAGATCGACAACTAAATCTTTTGTATGAGTACATATGTTATTGATTGGTTTTTTGGCCCTCTCATTGAGTTTAAATAGGGGCCTAACAAAAAAGTAAAACATCACTTGAACATGGTTAAGGATTCCCATCGGGTTCACCATTTTTTGTTTCCTCTGGAATTGGGGATGACCATGTAGATTTAAGGATCAAACATTTGAATCGGTTTCTAACGGGTTTTTTCATAGAACCGGAAACATCTAATGATTCTATATATCTATTTTGTCCCACATTCCAAAGATAGGTGCTCATTATTTGTGGAATTATGAGGCTTAATAATTTTGATTGGTCATGAGGATGGGAGGTCGGACTCATCACAAATCGTTTAGGGGAATTATTGTCTACTCTGGTACTCTCTTTATATATTTAATTTATGTTTGTGAATCCTTATTACATTACCAAATATGAAAATGAGCATTCCTTTTGATCTAAATATCAATGATTAATATGTATCAGATTTAGAGAATCATTTTTATGTATTATAGGTTCTTCATCGATAGAGAATCATCTGTATTTGTTAGTGATTCATGGTCAATGGTATCCTTCGACACATTATATAGAAATATCTTGGTCATTATGATAACCATACTGGGTTTAAAGCCACTCATCATGGCACTTGAAGTTTATAGTCATTCAGAAGGACATAGATTATTTCAGAGTTGGGATCATACCTGTAGATGGGCTACCTACGTATCCTTTGTATTAGGAAAGGAATCAGAACCCACATATTTCGAGTAAATAAGTATGAAATTTATTCAAAATTGATGGCTCAAATAAAGATTTCATAATTACTTTTAGACTCTAAGTTCACGTGAGTCATGCTCGGTGTGAGAAATAAGAGGTATTGGTAAAACTAGACAATTGTGCCATGAAATATGCAATCATGAGAAGTGTTATGGGGATTATGTATGTATGACTACCCAAATAGAAAGAGATTGGGACTCATTTTCGAGAATAAGTCCAGGAACAAGGTCCATAATGGTATATGTGCTTTTATGGAGATTTGGATAGTCTAACTTGGGTCTTACTCCTGAGGAAGATTCCCAAATTATAAGGGGACTTGGGGCTTACTCCTAAGGAGGATGCCCAAATAAAAAGAAATTATGTCTGGTTAGGAGAAATTAGAACAGGGGTTTACTCCTGAGAAGGAGGCCCAGGTTAACGGGATTTGAGAACTGGGGCTTACTCTTGAGAAGGAGGCCCAGGTTAAAGAAATTTGGAAACATGGGAATTACTCCTATAGAGGATGCCCAAATTAAGGTAATTTGAAGGCTGAGGCTTAATCCTGAAAAGGAGGCCCATGTTAGGGGAATTATGACATGGGATTACTCCTGAAAAAGAGGCCCAAGATAAAAGGATTTTAGAAATGGGGATTACACTTGAGAAAGGGGCCCATGTTATGAAAATTTGGAAACATGGGGCTTACTCCAAAGGATGATGCCCAAATTAAGAAAATTTGATGACTAGGGCTTAATCCTTAAAAGGAGACCCATATTAGGTGAATTATGACTGGGGATTACTCCGTTAAAGGAGGACCAGGTTTAGGGAATTTGAGAACATGTGGCTTATTCCTGAGAAGGATGCCCATATTTGGGAACATGGGGATTGCTTTTGAAAAGAAGGCCCAAATTAAGGGTATTTATCATCACAATGGATGAGGATGAATGAATGAAATCTCTCACCTTTGTTACATGAAGATATAAAAGTCACAATGTTTTGAGAGATTTTCTATAGAATTCCTTTCAGATAAAGAAAACCAACAAAGGAACCATGCTATAAATTATTTTAAAGATGGTTCTAAAGACTAAATCTTGAAGAGGAGAGGTGGATTTGAAGAAAGAAAGTTAATAGGTGGGTGGGAAACCCAAAAAGAGAGAGGCATGAAAGTCCTGATCACACAGGTATATTTGCACGACACATGGGTACTTGCACGAAGGTCAACCCTTAGGGTAATACATGGGTGAGACTTGGCCCAAACCCTTCATATTTTCTCTAAAGGATTCCAAAAGAGTGGAACAGATGTTTTGTTTTATAGTATAAGGCGGCGCGCAAGTGTGGCCATTTCCTATTAGGGCTGGCCACTTAGGCACACAATTTTTGATGAGTTTCAACACTTAGGCCTTATTTTCCCAGTTTAGATCTTCCATTCTGGGTAAGAAATTACCTTAGAAGTGGCCAGAAGACTTCAAGCTGAGACTAGGGCGACCAGAGATTAAATCTGGCGTTAGGAATTTTTTCCGTTTGAAATAGGGGGCCCAAAAGTGGTATTTATATGCAAGGGAAGACATTGCGAGAAAATAAAAGAGGGCGCACAAGTCACCTGCCTGACCAATATGTGGCGTGCAAGTATGCTTGCGTGAAAATAATGAAACTATCACGGCCCATGCTTAAATAAATCATTGTTCATGACTTTTTCAATTTTTGATGTTTCATCAAATGATGAATCACTTTGTGTTTAAGGTATCACCCTTTTCATTTGTTAGACTCTGTGATGGAAAGGATTGTCAACAATATCGCATGTAAACATTATGGTCTGTGAGACGGATCACAGAAGGCCCTAAATACCAATGTATAAGTCAATATTCCATGTTTACAATGCTTTCTCTACATAGATGAAATAGTTCACATACTAACACATGAATCCTTACATGTCCCTAACTCAATAATTTATCATATACCTCATGTATGAAATTGATAACACTTGATCACAACTTCATCTGTTTGGTCGCACGTTGACGACATGTAATGAGGGTATAAAAAACACACAAATGGAATGAGTTACCCACAAAGAGAATAGATGTGAAAGAGTGAGATTGGATAGGCACCATAATACTCCTACACAGACTCTAAAATAAAATAAACCTCATGTATAAATATTTTATTTCATTCATAAAATAATACAACTAAATGGGAATACTGCATGTTCCAAAAGAAATTAAAATGACGTTGGCCACAATGCCCGAACATCTTTTGCAAACCCCAAGTCTGTAGTAACCATCCTGATCTCCAACCTAATACAACTTACCTGAAAAAAAATTATATAATTTACGGTGAGTATTAGATTAAACTCATTATGATCCTCCTCAAATACTCTCATGAAAAAGTCAATGGATAATGCTAATGCACAGTGAACATAAAGTTCGACCAACTCGTCACTAGAATATGTATATTATGTTCTCATCCATTCCAAGGATAATCTCCCACAGAATCACATACAAGAAGAATTAATACAATAAATAATTTCAATGGTACCCTTCTATCATAGCACCACTGGTTTTCCACATTTCCCAAATGCCGCACTTTTTAAGAATCTCTCTCTAAAAAGGCTTGCGTGCCAATACATGGTTGAAACACCACAACATGAACTTCATGAATAACATTGTCCACATCCACATAACTATGGTGACCAGATTGTTTCTATGAGCCATAATGGCTCACATAATGTGTATCAAACATTGATTATCTTTCATCAAGTCATTAAAACCCATAAACTAAATAAGGATCCACAAACCTTCACTGCCTATATATGTTACACCTATAGAAGTCCATATGAAACTATATCAAAAATATATGCTTCTGAATAACTATAATCCATTATATCACTCTACACAAAAATATTGGGAAATCAAACTAATCTTCCTACCATCCCAAGTAACTACCAATATAAGAGATTATGGCCAAATCATGCAGTAATACATCCATCATCAGACCAATATATTGTTGAAAACATCCCCCATGGTTCAGAATCACTAGGTTATAAGTTCCCTAACTGACATGGTGAAGAATCATATTGAAACCAAAAATATATATAATATACAATATCGTACTACTACATTATATGAATAACATAGTTTTATAATCAACCGCTGCAAACGTCTCTCGGACACCCAGCTCCATCATCTAAAACTATGAATCCAATAAGAAGACAAACATTTAAAGAGCTAAATTATATTTTTATATCACTTTTTTATGCATTTCACTTTACGTTAATTTATTATATAACTATTAATTTATCATTATCTTTCCAAATTATATTTCATTTACATCACACATAATATTACAATCCCTCTATCTTTAACCAACCTCTGTCAGTAGATCTATTATGTACTTACCACTGCATTGCAACCCACCAAGTTCCAACGCATTGCATTAGCATCATTTTAAAATAATTTATTAATATCATTATCACTTATCCATACTTTAATGTATTTAGAAAAAAAGTATGATATTCTTATGATAAGTGGCATAAAATGGTGAGTAGATGAAACACCCATCGAGTCATTTACACCAATAGATGGAACACAGTCCTAAACACCCTCGAGAAGATAAACATGGAAAGCACATGGACTACCCAACACATTGTCTAATATTTTATAAGGAGGTTATGTAAGACTATCTACCTCACACAGCGGTGAAAAATTAGATAAAAATAATAAGATTCAACAGGAATCCAACACTCACATCCAACTTGTTTTATCATCTTTGGTTTCATCCCAGACACCCATAAGCATAAATTGATACATCTCGATGAGCATGGCATAAAAAATATACCCCACAACCACTAGACCTCCCTTCCCAAACATACCACAACAACAGTATTAGGAGAAAACAACCTAAAAATTGGACTCCTGCCCTTAAACAAGTCATTTTATCATCACACAAAATGTGGACTCGCTACTCCAAAGAATAAGGTGCATGAACATTAAATGAAGAAAGGTAACTCTAAACTATTAAAGTAATTATATTTTTTGAACGAGATTTTAATTATTCCATATTCAATTAACAGATTCATTTAATGTTGCAGAACTACATTGATTTGATTATCAATAAATTATAACAATAACGTCAAGATTCATTAAACATGGCTATATATATATTTTCTATAAATTTATAATTAATACTAAATTTTTGTCCCGTATCATTTTCCATAAATACTGACATGATAATAAATAAAATAATAGGTATCAAACTAGCTACAAAATCTAGTGGAAAAATATTATCATCGTTTAAAGCATAAACATACGATTGATTCAAATTATTTTATCCAACTCAATTATTTATTATTACAATTTCATTGAGATCATGTGGCTCAAAAATGCTTACTATATTATAACACATAAATGAATATAGAATACAAGAATCCGCTACTACAAAATTTTGTCAATGTCTTTTGCATTACAATAGTCCAACATAATTGATTATGATCACCTTTGACTCGAAAAATATATCCATCTGAGGATGATGTTGCACAACCGAATCAAACCCCCATGAAAGGTCCATTTGAAATATAGTGATACTGTAACATTGAAATAATAGTAGGAGGAAATAGAACAATGAACCCCCAAAAATAGAGATAGATTTTTTTTTATGAAGATAGATATATGCTTCCTACATGCACCAAAACATGGGCACACATGTTGGGAAAATGAAATCCATACCGTCAAAAAAATTGCATTACTCTTATTTTAAGAATGGTGTGGGTCATCCCATACCAATTGAAAATTTAGGATTGAGTATGAAAGAAATGTATTTGTCCTTTTTAATATATAAATGTAGTTGTTGTTTAGATATAGTTTTGATTTCCTATTAATGGTGTATGTCATTAAGAATACACATTTTTACCAAGAAAAGTCACATGGAAACTTAGAAATATTTAAATATGAGTAATGGGATTTTAATCAGACATAATTCCATTAAAAGGATTTGAATGTGTTCTATGTCAAAGAATATAACAATAGGTAGAAACTATAAGAAGTTGGAGACATTGTTCATTAGTTGATCTGAACACATTGTTGCACCATACGACATATAAAGATGACTCACCAACCCAGAAAGATGAATATTACCCACTTATATTTGAATATGACTCACCAAAACTGATAAATGATGATTACTCACCGACATTGAAATATGAAGTTGAATCATCAACGGATGAAGATGACTCACCAACACCGAAAAAAGTTGTCTCATCGATAGATGAAGATGTCTTAGTGAAACTAACAAATAAAGATGACTCACTCACACTAACAAATGAATATGAATCACCAATAGATGATGATGACTCAAAAACACTGACAGATGATGATGACTCACTGACAATGATAGATGAATATGACACATTTAAAAATAATGATGACAAACCAACAGTAACAGATAACGAAGGCTCAAAAAAAACTAACATATAAAGATGACTCACCGATAGATGAAGATGACTCACAAACACATTCTGATTAATATGACTCTAATAAAGATGAATAATAATCACCTATGAAACTATTCACATATGTCTCACTGACATCACTATTGACAAAACCAGAATTACTGGTCATTGAATTGGAAATTTGACAATGTGTTGGAAATAAGTCACCCTAACCGCTCAGAACAACTCAAACACAATATTTTGTTAATATAATAGCCCATTTAGGATTGATACATTACACAATATTGAAATATAGCTTCATAACATGGCATATAACTCAAATAATGATACATGAGACAAAAATTACATTACCGTTTTTGTAACTCTTGAACCATAATACACATGAATGAATTATCATCCAATGGATATGTAAATAAAGATAAATTTTAGTATATGTATGATATAATACATTCCTGGGATAGATTTACACTAGAAAAATAAATGAGTGGTGTATAAGGCATGTATCTAACATATATGAAAAGTGATATGTGAAAAACATTACAACATGAGTAACATTAGAAGATTTATCCCACAAAAATAATAAAATAAATTAATGTTTTCAATATCATTAAATAGATTAATTTAATGATATAATAGGTTTTATAGTAAATATACACAAGAGAAAAGAAGATAATAGCGAATATGTATTGTATGTCATGAAAATAAAACATGAGATGAAATTCCCATAACAAATATATCATGAATTTTATCATACATATTCAACCAATAATAATAATATATATAATACTTTTATATATATTAAATATAAAAGTATTCCTTTTTTCATTCCATATCCCATTCCCTTTTGATTTTTGTAAGAACCTTTTTCTCTCTTGAGGTATTGATCAATAAATTTGAACCAAATATTACCTTAAAGGATTAAATATAGGAGAATGTGAATCCCTATGATATTATGGATGTATCGGTGGTTTCTCTAGCTAGATCAGAGCCCAAAACACAAATTTTTGGGTGGATAATTCTCGGATTATGTTTAGTAAAAGTAGTGTGGGGCAGGCCGCATGAACTAACAAACCATAAAAAACATGGGAAGAGAGAAGGAGGAGTTTGCATGGTTTTCAAAGGCAATTATTTTGCGGTAAAATAATATTTGGATGTGACAACAATTTTGATAGTGACATTTTACATTGTTTTCGCATAGTTAGAAAAGTCAATCATTAAAACTATCAGAAGTGTCCCTTTAATAGAGAATATTGTGCACGATTGGCATGCAATTTAGAAAATTGTGGAACCAAGATATGAAACCTATTGTATTGGGTAAATTTACATTTCCCACATTCTTAATTATATTTTTAAACCCCAATCCTCTATATTCCTATGGAAAACATCTCAAACATTTGGGATCTCATTTTGATTCTTATTCATGGGTTTTATTTCAAGTATATTTCAATGCTTATATTAAATAATTGCGATTGTTGTTGGATATGCAATGGTGAGTTGTCAATTAATTTGGTGTCATTACTTGTATGGTAATCTAATATTTAGTATTTTTATGTGAAATCTAATATCACCTTTTTATATTTTAATTGTCTGTTCTTCAATTTTTACTCAATCTGATTCGAGTCAATAGATGATACTGGATGAGCTATCAACTATAATCTTATTGTAGGTGGTCTCATTCCATTCATTTAAAATATAAGTCTTTAAATATTTTTTGGTGTCACATGCCAAATTCTTGGAGAAACTTCATTGAATTGGATTTCAATCCTCGGGTAATATTTTTTGGCATGAAATATGTAATTAAAGTGTCCCATTAAGGAATTGTTAAATTTTGAGGATCTTGATTTGTGATCCAACCCATTTGGATTTTTTTTAATTAAATAGAACATTTTTATGGAATATGAAATTAGATAAGATTGAGGTGTTCTATTTACCATTTTCATGGGTTATTAAATATAGATTTGTATAATTTTAATTGAGTTAAATAATAAGCTAAATTCTTATATAAATGGTGAATTAAAATGATATAGTTAATCGAATGGAAGACATGTCCTAGTCATGTTCTATGTATTGGTTGATTAAGAATGAGATTCTTATTATAATGATTATCACAAATGAGTGGCTAAGTGGAAGGCCTTCTAAATAATGGCTCATTCCTTGATTCACCATCTAAGATGACCTTGAATTAAAGGGTTCATAGTGATGATCTTGACATGTATAAATGAAATTGATTAAAATTTATTTAATTTATTACCTGATTATTTTCATTGGGTAAAACATGGATTATTTTATTAATGTTGTGGATGGACTCTTTTTTATTTTACCCTACTTATGTCTAATTGAAACTTTGAATCTGTATATTAATTTCATTAGAATGTCAAATAGGGGTTGAATATTATTTACCAACTAAAATTTTGATTTTATATAGATTCCCAAGGACAAACTCAAAGGGAATTTGTTTATATTAGTCCAAGGTGATACATGGGCCCCTTTGGTTGACCCCCAAGCAAAGAATTGAATGGAAGGAATGTTATATCACACCTAGAGAAATACATGGGTTCTTGGGAGGAGAACCAAGGATTGGAATGAAGGGTTTTGGATTACAGAGCACTTATAGTGATTTATGGATTCCAAATTCAGAATTCCAAAGATGAGATTAGGTTGATAATTGAAAAACGAATTAATTGTGTTATAGTATTTTCCTATACAGACAAATTAAAATCTTGAATTTTTCATTTTTTTGAAATTTTTGGATGGTCTATTTAGAAATCCATTTTTTACGTATATACATGGGGGATAATAAGAATTATGTTCAGTCTCCAGACATTTTAATTGAATGGACATGAATCAATAAATGAATTAGTTCTGAATGAGAAGATGGATTTTATAGAATATTTACTTTTAGTGCATTCTTTGAATATTATATTACTACCATCACATTGGGAATGATATATACTCACAGAATGGATAGACCAAGACCACTGGTGGTTTCATACTAGGATTTTGTCTCACACTATGTTCACGACTCATTGGGTACACAAATAGACTGTAAGAATATTTTTATGGATAAGTGAATGTTACATACAAAAGGGTATTTAATGTTTCATAAGATATGGGTAGTATTCGACTATGTTGAGACTCAAGATTCTAGTTAGGTTACATTTGGCATTATAATAAATTTATCACATGGATTTAATATCTATATTGTATACATGATTGGGATGTTTTGTAGAGTCATAAGTCTGGTATCATCATCATTTTAAGGACCCTCCTTTGGAATTGTTATCTATTCATACTGAATATATATTATTTTTATGATTTATAACATATTATATATATATTATTAGTATTACATTGTTCTATACTCTACTGATTAGGGCATGGTCTCCCCATGAACACAAATCTGCCTTCACTGTTATTTAGAAGCCTCTAGAGTTTTTGGAGATGCACATGATACCATTTCACTAATCGGACATGGGTATCAATTAGTAGAATTTGTTTTTGGGATGTCAAAACATATATTAGAATATTAATATTCTAGTTTTATTTACTATGAGTAGAAATAAAATGTGATATGGATGAATCAACGTTTTTTAATGAGATGTCTATATCATAGTTGACTAACATATAAGAAATTTCTATATTACATTTAATTTAATTGTAGTTTTGTGGGTTTTTACTATTACAGTTTATTCAATACCACCATTGGGTAATTCCATTGAATTTTTTTAATATTGATAAGATTATGGGTTTTATTTCCTTATAATCGAATGAGATGCGGGTATTCTATAGCATAAATCATGTTAGATACGTTATACAAATCACATTACATGCATTATGCCATGCCATTTAAGATTAATTAATTGTTTCATTCCATTATTACATGAGTCTTGAAAGATATACATGTTATGTTGAAGGGAATTTGGAATGTTTTATGGAATGGATTAGGTGGGTGATAGATTTCGATTGAAGAGGTGTATGGTCCCACGTGTATACAAATTTGTTGTACCATTGGTTCAAAAATTTAATTGATTTGAAATAAAAGTGAAATAAATGAATTGGGAAATAAATATTTGAATAAATGGAAACAAGATTTTTTATAGCAGAGAACGTGACCTAGACCTGACCATATTATTTGGTAGTGGGTAGTTTCCATAGATTTTATTTATGTGTTATGTCTCACTATGACTTTTCACAAGGGGTGGTCATAGGGTAGAAATTTTATATAAAAAGGATTTTACATACAAAAATTCATTATTTTCATTTTAAATTTATGAGATTTGACAATAATCTTGATCTATTAATTGTGTTTGAAGTTTTTGGGGGTATTCTTTTGAAATTTTCACCAGTCATATACTAGGAGTGTAGATATGACTGTAATATATATGTGATAGAGCATATAATACTAGTGAGTAATACATTAGTGAATTATGTTGCACCAGAAGTAGTATTAGACACACGTGTTGAGGACCAGTTATATAAGGGGTTCTGGTTCTTATTGCAGACATTATTGGGAAAACCATGTCCCGCCCCAACCATTTTTGAGTTTACAAGTTAGTTCCAGTAGTATCACCCACCCACATTTTTGTGGTATAGAATACAACAAGCAGTATATTCCTAGTTTGATACAGTTCTATCTGACATTGACCATCTTGATATGCCTTCTAAGAGGAGGATATTGCTCTCTATATAAAGGTTACAAGATTTGTAGAAGATATATTAAAATATCATTACTCATATGGATCATCATCAGGAGATGACTTAGTGGGATTTTAATTTATCATTTTATGAATATTTCTATCTTGAGACGTTGATGGTAGATATATCCCAACAATTCATTCACGTTGATAGGGACATTTTATCAATTATTGTTTTTTTAACCAGTTTATAAAGATTCAATGATTCACACCTCTTCTGATGGGTTGGGAATTTTAAACAGCAAGGTGATTTGAATATGGTCACATATATGAAATTTGATATCTAGATAATGTTATCTATATGACTACCATTTATGGAATAGTGAATCCCGTGCTTATCAGAAATCATAACCTGATAGAGGATGGATGTACTATTAAGGGTGGTTCAAAATCTAGATCTAGAAAAATATCTAGTGGTTGGATTAAGTGTCATATGAAGCCTCCATGATGTGATTTTATTATCGAGACCACATAATGTAGTATACAAGTGAGGTGGTAACCATTTTTTAGTATGGTACATTCAAGACCATAGTATTTGAGAGACCCAATAGAGTTCCATTCCAATATAATGATGGGTTATCTAATTCACTTCATTCTAACAATTCTTCTAGTAGCTTGTGACAGAGGGTTAGAACCCACTCAAGGTTCAGGAGTGAGGTTACTTGCTTCCCATTTGGTAGAGAGCTGATGTGCTATTAGTTGATCAGAATGAGGTGTTGTTCATGGTCCTGGTAGTCAAACCCCTATTTTAATGTGAAAACATAGTGGATCTACTTAGGGTAGCTAGGAAATATCATAGGGCCTTTTATTATGCTAGATATATGTTTTTAACCTAACGCATGGGGAGATATATCTTTTACATTCTATTGTGAGATGAACAATACCAGTAGTCTCTACTTCGGTAATTGATCTTTTAAATATCGACACTTCTCATAGATTTATACATTTTACTATTATGGAGAGACATGGGCTCAGTGTTTAATGTATTTATAGAATTATGATGCGTGATAAATGTTTTGGGTTATAATGGATGATATATATTAGTGTAGGAGATTCCCCATGATATTCGTGGGTGTCATTTCGTATGGGACATATTTTTACTTGAGATAAAATGTTTTGAAGTCATTATTGTGACAGACTATATGGTTCATTTTCATTTATATTTTGATTTTATTCACCATAAGGATACTTTCATATCACCTAATGGCAGTGAGTTTATCCTAGTTTTGAATGAGATATCAAGGATATCAATTTAGGACCCTAGAATTTTGGGATTTATTTCTGACACCTCAAATTGGACATTTATATCTAAAAGATTAGGGAACAAATGAGATTGGTTTCCAGCCAGTGGCTGATCATTTGTGGGTTGTTTTCCTATAAAACATATAAGGATGACCTCCAGTGAGAGAGGTAATGTTATGTCACAGATATTCCTTCCTCAATATAGGATGTATACAACTATTATGAATGAGATCTAGAGGCATTTAGAGGATATAGACGATAATGGATATGTCTCACCGATATATTCATTATGTGGTTTTCCATTACATTTTTAAAAAAGTTGATATAATCCTCAATATATGTTTGGATTACATGAATTTGAACCAATTGATGGTTGGGAACTAGTATTCTATTCATTTATTGATGATCTCTTTTACAAGATCAATGGATCTTGGGAATTATCAATTATTAATTTGAGATTTAGATATCATCATGCCGGTGTAATACCATTATGCCTACCACATAAAGACTTTAATATCTACTATGGTATTTAGGTTTATTTGGTTATGTCGTTCAGTCTCATAAAGACACTAGTGGTATCCATCGAACTGATGAAATAAATGTTCGATATGTATCTAGATTTATTTGTACTAGTTTTGGTGAATGATATCAAGGTATATTTTATCAATCAACATGACCATTCCATATATATCTTGATCATATTGTATACACAAATAGAGAATCATTTATATTCTATGCTCTTAATGATCCACTTCAGGAAGTATTAGATTAAATTTCCGGGTCACATTCTCTTAGAAGAAAGTGTAATTTAACCATGAAACAGTGAGATATGTAGATTAATTGGTGTAGGACAAAGAAATATTTGATTTATGGATTTTCTTGGGTCCAACTAGTTACAATAGGAATTCCATTCATGTCATCGCATTCCATTAAGTAACTCTTAAATGATTTTCTAAGAAAGGTGTGATATTTTTATGGTCATATTAATATTAGATGGACTTTATAGAAATAAAAGGGATATTAAATTCAACACTGATATTGATTTTTATAGATCTAGGAATTACGTACAGTATTTAAAAAAAATGTTTTAGGTTATAGCCTAATATTAGTAATTATTCATTAAGATAGTGTCATGTTGTATGAGTCTCAATAGTTTCATAAATACACGATGAATTGCCAAATTCACCATAATGAGTTAGCTATAGTTGTACAATAATTTTACCAATGGAGAAAATATTTACTGAGATAGAATTTTGTGGTGTAAGAGGACCACATAATCCTCAAGTAGATATTTACATATTAAAATATGAATCAACATTATAGAATGTGGGTTGATTACGTACAATCATTTAATTTATATATTTTCTACGTGTCTGGTAATGAAAATGTTGTGGCTGATGTATAAATAAGAAGGACTCAAATATATGAATTTTAGCATGCCAATATCGAGTTGAAGCTTTATGCATTGTTCTCTGAGATTCACTTGTGATGCATGAAAATAATTTGAATATATTTCTATCATACCTCACTATTACCTCTATTCATCTCTATGTTATAAGTATGGGAATGAAATTGGATTCCAAGGGCCTTTTCCTAATGAAAACATTGGCTGGTGAGGATCCTCCTCATAATCACACAATACGAGAGGATGTAATTATGTGAGTACACGATAATGTGTGGGTTTTATTAAACATATTCATGGAGATAATTTTGGACATTCAGGCTTTATCCTGGGTAGTGCACCCAGATTGAAACAAGTTACATCTGGATTTACGTCACCAGTACTAGTGGCCAAGTATGAAAAGAGAGGTAGATGATTTTTCCATGATGGGTTCCACCAGTAATCTTATGAAGAAGGAAGACTAGCGACCAGCCTGATATTTACAGAGGTTACCCATTTCTAATAGGAAGAGTGTTGACATCATAGTGGATTTTTTGATAGGTTTACCAGGGTCACCTCAATTTTCTGATGTCTTATGGATTGTTATTGATATGACCAAAAATGAATCTCTTTTTGAACATATCAAGTAGTCCTTTTCAGTTTTTTCTAAGAGGGTGTAGATAGGTCTGATAATATGAATTTACAGGGTCCTGCACAAACTTTTTTCAAATAAGGATACCGAGTTTACCTCTTGGTTCCCACAAGGTAGGTTGTGGGAATTTAGTACATAGTTGCTTCTAAGAACATCATACAACTCCTAGACAAATGGAATGATGGAGCACATGATTCACATTCATGAATAGATATTGTGATCATGTGTCCATGATTTTTGGGGCTCTGGGAAGAGGAATTTTCTTATGGTAGAACTATCCTTCAATAAATGAATTTGGATACTCTTGAAATGGTTCTTTACCGATATATTTATGTTAGACTATATCAATCAACCCTATTATTTTTAGAGGCAGGAGAGGTAGTTATTTGGGGATCATTTATTTTTTAGGACAAAAAATTGAATGATCAATTAATTCATATGTGGATGGAAACATTGAAATCATGTTAGAACTCATACTCTTATCACTACAGATGAACTCTAGAGTTTGAGGTTGGCAATCAAGTCTATATAAATGTTTCATTGAGGTTGGGGAATTAGAGGATTATGTGACATGATAATATTTAACTATGTTAGGTTTTGATGTTTGATATTATTGAAAGAGTTGAGTGGCTATCCAATCAGTTATAGTTTCCTCAGTGGTATCAAAACATGTGAGAACTCTTCAATGTATCACATTTACACTACGATCATTCTGACCTATCAATTTCCTTTAAGCCTAATGAGGATAATTTATATGTTGATTCGTCCTTTGAGGATAATATGATACATATCGTCGATCATACCATGAATTTTCTAGTTGGAATCCCACTTCCTCTAGTATGTGTTCCATTGAAGCACGACTGAGTACAAGATCAGACATACGAGTATAAATCCATTGTATAGTCATAGTGGACGACATTATTGTCATACAATATTTAAAACCATTGAAAGTGAAATATAGGGATGAATTGCATTATGAGGAAATGTTTTTATGAAACTAGTTCATTTTGAAGGTACATATCTTACACTCACATAAAATTTTATTTAAAATATTATCATATGTTCTAATGGGAATTCCATTTGAGCACATGGAGGTATCGAGTGTGTTTGTAGCTGATTCAGAACCTAGAAACCAACTATTGACATGAATAAGTCCCCATTCCCAGTTAGTACAAATTGTTAAAGGTTGGCCGCTTGGTATGAATAACAATGAGAGACAATGGAAGAGATAAAGAGTATCTTACTATATTAGATAAAGCATCTGTTTTGAGGCACATAGTTGTGCATCCATGTCTGCAATTTTGATAGTATATTTTTACCCCTAATTTTCATGGTTGTTCAATCCATTTGAGTAACCAAGTGAAGTGTACATTTCTTATAGGGGAGAATGAATAGTAATATAATTGTTTGGAAAACTATGTGATCAAACTGTGCAACATAAATTTTTTAGTGAATTTTAATTTATTCACCAATTTAATTATATTTCATAACCTAACTCTTATCTCCTCATACAAAAAATAGATAAAACATTTTGGAGATCCGAAGGATTATAATAATAATTTTTTTTACCAAATTTCCATCCATTAATAGATTCATGGGCCACTCATCTTATCAGATCCACATCGGTGAGTTCTAGATTCCATATATGTCATTACATTTTTTATATCATCTATTCAATTTAGGGGAAAATAATATACTCTATTTTTAAGTTCCTTATTTATTCTTTCATTTTATATCGATCTGAGTTGAGTCAATAGTTGACAGCGGACAAGATACCCACAATAAACCAAATGTATGTGGTATTAATCCATACATTTAAATTTTGCATGAACTATATAATTGAAAACGTCTATCGATTTATGATTATAGGTGTTGGAACTTGTAAATGGAACCACCCGTTTGGGGTGTATTGCATAATTAAATGGGCCATTACGAAGGTATATGAAATTGAATATTTTTTAGGTATTTCCTATCTTATTTAATGTTATACTTAATATTGAATTTTTAAAGAGTAACTGAATTGAAATTCAAGGTAAATTGTTATATTAATTCTTAATTGAATTGTTAGATAATATTGAATGGAATATATGTCCCTGGACATGAGTATTGTATTGTTAGATAAAATATGAGATGATTGATATAGTGAATTTATCATGTGAGTGTTTAATATTTAATCCTCCTATGCATGGGCAACACCTTGATTTACCTTCCGAAGTGAGATAAAATTGAAAATATAATAGCTATGACAATGATATTATAAAATGATAATGTTTATATGGTATTAAATTTATTTAATACTTTTTTCTATCGGTTGAAACATGGATGCATTCCCCAAAACTAGATAAGGAATCTTTTTTTCTTTCACCATGCATATTCTTGTGTGACAATTGGATTCCACATATAGAATTCTATATATGGACTCATATGTGTTGAATATTATATACCAAGTGATTCTTGGATTCCAAATGTATTTTCAAGGATTAATTCAAAAGGATTTTGATCATATATGTAATGTGTGATACCTTTACTTCATTAGTGGAATCCTAAGGAAAGAATCCATTGGAAAGGATATTACACCTCTCCTATATTGATTCTTGTGTTCTATTGATGATCACCATGGAGGGGGACTTCGGGTTTATGATTATATTACACCTAGAGATATGCCTTTATTCTTAATTAAGAATCTATGGGATGCGCTTAGGTTGATAACTGAAATAATAATTAAATGAGTTATATAAAGTGTCCACCAAGCCAAAGAATTTTCATGAATTTGGACATTTATTTAAACTATATGTATTTTATGTTTAGGAAATATTTGTTTACATATTTTCGATTGGGACATTGGGAATTATGGTAGGTCTTGAGAGGTATTAATTCATTGGAGTTGAATCAATAATTGAACATGTCTTAAATGGGAACCTGAGTTTTATAGATTATTAAATTTCAATTCATCTTATGCATATTGTATTAATCCATTCACCCTGTGAATATAGTATATTCATTGACTGTATGGCATTAAAACATGGTGGTCCCCTACTAGGATTTTGTCTCACTCCCTATTCAGGCCTCATTGGGTTCCCAATTAGACTATATGAGTACAAGTATGGATATGGGAAATTGATGAACTATAGGGTCGTGAATATTGATTAGGAGAAGGGTGAATATGACCATGTGGAGGCTCATGATGCTATCTTGGATATTTATTGATTTTTGGTACATTCATAAAATGTATTATACACCTTCCAAGTATACTTGTTTTGTCAACATAGTATATAAATATAACATATATCATTTTAATTATATATGAGACTCCTTTGGAAATGTTATATATTCGGGATGACTATATATTACCTGTATGATTTAATTCTTATGCTATCTATCTATTATTTATATTACATAGTGCTTCAATCTAGGGATGGGGACCATCTCTTTCATATACACATTGGTTCATACTATCAGTCACTAGTTTACGGAATTTGGGGAGAATACATGATTCCTTGTGGCCAACCTGGATCAGGGAACCATCATTGGAATCTTTTCATTAGATGTTACTAATTTTTAGTTCTCAGCTATTAATAATTCCACGTTAAATTAATGTTCTGTGTAATAACAACTTTGTATAGCAAGCAACATCTAACTTTTTATTCTTGATCCTATAAAATAGACCATGATTTACTTATTTAAATAATTTTTTACAGATTTATATACCACATATATTGACTATATAAATATTTGTAATATTCCAATATATAAAGTTTTATGAATTAAAATACACCAATATTTGGGATGATAGGTTATACATACGCATCAAGGTTGTTTCCATTTTCTTATCATATTGAAATAAGGAAATTAAATAAAATTTATGTAAATATATATTATAATTATAGTACGGTTTTTAATTAATATATATTATATACATATTATAACCCCATCATTTATACATTATTTATAAATTATGGATGAATAGGATGGCATTGAGGAACTGGAAGACCACACATCCACAAACAAAGTTATCATACTTACACAAAATGGAACTCATGAAGGTATGTGATAAAAAATTATCAAAGAATAAATATATAATAAATATCATATATACCATATAAAATATTGTTTCTATCTCCTTTACAACTATGATAGGTGAAAAAGAAAATACAAATAACTTTATTTCATCATTTTGTAGTTCTCTGTAATATAGAATGGAATGTTTGTTTTCCTTTAGATGGGATTGTGTGTGATTGTATATAGATCCCCTAGAATAACCACATCTCTATATATTTGGGATTACTAGGAAATTATATTATCCTTTAATAATATTATTTTAAATGGAGGAGAATGATAAATAAAACTAATGTGTTTGGGGATGGATGTTACCTCCTTCTTGGGTAACACCTTTTTGGATTGAACAAATGGGATTCCATATATGGATTTCTGCATAGTGGGATTCTTCTAAGATGAATTTAGATAGGATTGGAGGATATGATTGGATATTTTGGCAGATATAAATTCTTGATATGTGTGAATAAGTGGGACACCTAAGTGACTTTTTATAATGGAGGAGTGTAATTCTTGTAAATTTCTAAAAATGAAATTACAGTGATGTTTTACCATGTTAAGTGGCTCCAATAGTTATCCAAATATGAGAAAATAGATATTACCATGAAAATATGAATACAAAATATATTTTGGGAAAATTTTGGGGTGATTTTTTAAGACTTCTTTTCAAGGATTAGTCCTTTGTTTAGATAATTATTCTCTAATTCGTAGTAATTACTTTTCATCATTTTTACTAATATTATTTGTAGAAAACTATTTTAAAATTCTTAGAAATTATAAATTATGATGATTCAAAATATGGAATTAGTTTTTTTAATTAAAATCACATATGTTGTATAATTTTTTTAATTATATCTCCCAGATAAGACCACAAAAATAATTTTAAAGTAAAAACGTTCACATGTTTGAAATTTTGTTATATCCAAAATAAATTTGGAATTGATTCCAATTACTGAAGATTGATTAATATATTTAAACTCTATCAAAAGTAACATTAATACCAATAATATATATATTCTATCCCTACAAATTATTTCTATGAAAATGAATTTTTGAATTAAAATTCAGTGTTATTTCACTATTAATAAAAAATGAAACATCGCCAAAAAATACCATAAAAAATCTAATGTTATTTAGGATATTCTGACTTATAAAATGAATATTTTTTTCAATTAAAATTTATTAAATTATAAATATTTATACTTAAAATGGTTCAGGAATAAAATATGATAAAACTACATTTCATAAAAATACATCTTTTGATCCATAAAATTGGATTTATTCATTTCTTATATTTGTCAAAAATTTCGATGAGTATCAAAAATGAAAATTGAATTTATAATCTATGAATTTTAGTAAAAACATTAATTATAGTAGTATTTTTTATTTTATTGATATAAAATGGAGTTTGTATACACAAAAAAATTTTCCTTATAATATTATTTTAATTATTGTCAAATAGTTATTTCATTCACTTCTATTAATTTTTATCAAAAGGATTAACTTTATAAAAATGCATAAGTCATATTTTGAAAATATTATAAATTTTATTTATAACATCCATTCCAATAGCAAGGTGGTATATTTAATAATTTTTCATTAATAGTATTAATAATATATTGATTTTGGTTAAATCTCATCATTGTGTGTTACACATTCTAAAAAAGGAACTGAGTATCGTGTCTAACAAAAGTACAAAATAGTGTTGCATGTTCCAAACATTAATCTAATAGTTGTGTATAGAAAAATCAATGTTTTTTTCAAATATTTCAATAAAAAACATTCATTCATATAAAAAGTTATAATTATTGTTTTTTGAAATGAAAAATATCAAAATTATTATAATGATTTGTAAAAAATCTGAAAATATTTGGGGGTTACACTCATACAATAATATCATAATCCAATAAATCATCCTTATTCAAGTAAAACATATTAGGAATGTATCTTTTGTACTCCTCCTGTATCATTTCCTCACATTTTCTTATTAATTTATATAATATATGTTTTTATCCATATTTCTCCTACATCGTCATTATTTTAAAAATACCAGTCTGTGAGCCTATGGTAATGAAATAAGAAAAATAAATACTTATATGACTACATATTTGTTACTCAGTTTTGGAAAAAATATTTAATGTTAACGACATAACGTTCTACCTCTATAGTCCATTATACCCAAACATCAAAAGAGTACATAGAACTTCAATTACATTATAGAAACTCGAGGAGATATCAATCGAGCATTCCCTAAATAATTACTGAAAAATCATGAATTATATTTAATTGGATTCGTACAATATTTATTTTTATATATCAAATTTATAAATCAAAATATTTAGAATTATTGGAATGGATGCCAATTGATAGATTTGGTTTCTTTTTTCGTCTCCTCAATTCCATTACTTAGTTGATGGAGATAACCATTCTAGGTCATTATAACAAAACTATACTTGGACTTATCAAATTAATAAATTTTTAAAGAATTAATTTTTTTCATTAGAATCATCTAATTAATATATCATTGGATATCCTAAAATTTAATAAATTATAACACATTATATATTAAAAAAATAAATGATAAATTTTTTGCTTTCATTCACAACCATTAATATTTATTATTAAATTTTTAATCAATTATGCCCATTGTAACAATATTATCTTCACATAAACCCTTATATAATTTTTTTAAACAATATTATAAAAATTATAACAAAACATGTTAAAAATATGATGCTTATTATTTCAAAAAAAATCCTATTAATACAAAAAATATAACACTATCGTAATTCCAATATCAATTACAGATTTGGAATATTATTAAATACTATTTAGATATTTTGAATAAATATATGCATTGATTTTTTCACCCCCAAAACCTAAAACTCTTCAATAATAATTAATACATTTAATCATATGTTGAAGGGGAACTTAAATTTCTGTAATTTTGGGATTTTAATGTTGTACAGTGGACAATTAATTTTTCAATTTTAATTTAATTCATAATCCATTAAGTGATGTAAAATAAATTTTATAAAATGAATTTTAAATAAATATTATTTGGGATTGGTTTTATCTTAATGGATTAAATCACATGATATTTTACATCTATAATCATTATATTAAGGATCTCTTTGAATGTCATTAATTTGGATTTTCATGACAAACCATTTTTTGTAATTTTCAATCAACACATGAATTATCAGGTTTCTCAAAAAAAAATTGGAATACCTCATTCACATTGGTAGCATTTGGAATCCATTCATGTTTCTTGAATTTTCTATAGTAGTTATATGAATCCTAATTTCCAATTGAACAATTATATCATCTCTTCAAAACAAATTTTTTATCGAGAATTTATTTATATATTTTATGAAATAAATATCTTAAAATATTATCTATGACATTAATTAAATATTAATATTCACTATTTATTTTAGCTAAACATTTTCTACTACTCATTCATTTTTATGTATTTCCAGATGAAACATGTTTCCACATTCATTAATTAAAACCATTGATATCCATATAATGGGTAACATCAAAAACATTCTTCAGCTATTTCATTGTGTATTTTTAAACCATTAATTGTGATTTGTTTCTAACAACAATCAAATACATTTCATATTATTATACTTTTTTGACATTGTGGGATCATACTTTTCATGTTCAACATTTTTCCTCACAACTAGAGAAGCTTAAAACATTATACATGAAAATTATTACGTTAATTTCAATGGGGACTCATGATTTAACCATATTGTTTCTTTGTCAACACTTTATAGATATTAATTTCATTCCATCATCTTTGTAAAGCAGTTCCCTTGGAAAATAAGAAATTACACAACACAAAACTTCTTATTTTTTCATTAGTAGTGATGAAACACCTTATATAAAATTTATTTTATTTCTTACATAAATTTCAATACTTATATCATTGGTTTCCAATATTGAAATGTCACTAATGAAATACCTTGGATAGTCCTAAAATACTATATATTTATTTGAAATGGAATTCCAATTTTACTTTGATCCAATGGGATGCTAAAACATACTCATGATCTAACTCAACCCTTCAGAATAGTATAAGAATATTGAATATTTCATCCAAAAGTTATCTCTTACTGAAATAGATGTGATATTCCTCTTACAACTAGATTAAATATTTTTGTGATTTTAGGTTGTTTTTATAGATAATAATATGATATGAGTGTTTTAATTTCACTAAGGGTTTTGTACCTCTTCTCAAAATTATTTATCATATCATTCATTTCCCTCATTTTGGAAGATATATTCATAAAATGTTATCCATAATTTTTTTTGTGGTTTTTTAAAATAATCATGTTGTCTTTTCTGAGACATAATGGTTGATTTTATCCTCTTCCCCCATTTCCTATTGTTCATCTAAGTCATGAAAATTTTCCTATGGTCATTAATATAGACCCTTCATATATTTATAAAATTTTATATTGTCTTCTTATATAAATAGTTCCACTTGATTTGTAACACCCCAAGCTTCCACGGTACGTTTCCCTTCGAATAATGCGATAGCGTGTGTTGTACGCAACCTCAAGTTCTAACACACACCACAACTAATTAAACTAGCCGTTGTGAATAGTAATACCTACTTTTTGAAATCATATAAATTTTATATTTCAAAATGGACTTCATTTTTGGATTCGGAATATTGAAATTAGCCTAGGGTGAAATTTTGGAACTTTTCGGACAACTTTTATATTTTGATGAATAGTGAAAATTACTAAATTTTAATTAAAAACAACTTTTTTAATCAAAATAATTAATAGTGATAAATTGTGAATTTGAGTGGTTTTGAAGTATATTTAGAATATATTTTTACCATTTAATATAATGTTGGTCATTGGACATAATTTTACAATTAAACCGAACATAAACAAGTGTCAATCTTTTTATAGTTATTATCTCTTAAAAACACGCTTTTTGTTTTGACAGCGGGAATTAATTTTAAATTAATTTCTGCCACTTCTGTGTTTTGAATTTAGGAAAATGGATTCCATATTTGGAATCAGGATGTTCAAATTGTGTAAATAGGTAACTTTTATTTTTAGACATTTTGAATAATTACTGTGGTAAATATTTTATTTACCATGGTTAAGGGTAAATCCGGTAAATAAGGGTTAAAAAATAATATTATAATAATACAAAATTAACCTAAAACGTGTCATAACCTTATTGGTGGACACATACCCGACCATTAGAATCCTTGGGTCAATTTGGGGACCCCTTGGAGCCACTTGTATGTGGTAGGGACACTTTATATTAATAAAGTTAAAATAAAAATAAAAATGGCATAAGCTTACATCTTTTTGAAGAATAATTTTTACATAGGGTTATAAATGTTGGATTTTCGATTATAAATATTCATTAGAAAGCTTAAAAGATTTCCTAAATAATGATATTTTATTTATAATTTTTTGACATCAAATAATTTAAATTATTAATGACACAATAATGATGCAATGTTTACCTCATTAATAAATCATTTAAATAAACAAGTTTATAATGATTAAAATATTATCTAAAACCTGTCCAATTCTTATTGGTTGATGTTATTTAGAATATGAGTTATCTTATCTTCGACCTCAATGATTTTTGGACCATTATAAACCGAATATAATTATATTATAAAGTAATACTTTCACTCTTTCCTAAAGAGCCCCTCCTCTCCCTTATAAAAGGAGACCACTTCTACTCATTCCTCACACCTCTCAAGCCACTTGGCTCGTCCAAACTCTGACCAACTAAGCTCCCCACATCCCTATCCTCCTCCTTGAAGCTTCCCCTTAGGCAGAAAGCATTTCAACAAGTCCTTTGGTTCCAACCAAAGTGAGTTACCTAAATTAAAGGTAACGATTTCTCTTAAATTATTTTCATTTATTTTGCTTCTCCAACCCCCAAACTCTTTTTATTTACATTCTTTTGTAACAACACCAGTATCCTCAATATACTAGGATGTTGTTATAAGAAGTATTCAAACTACACATACACACAACTCCATCTAATGGATGATGAACATAATGTTTCTGTGGATGGCAAACTAACGCCTCACGAAACGATGATTGTTCAAATACATCTTACCGCCTCTCATGGTGGCCATTATGATGGCACTGTAATTAAATATGATATTAATGATATATATTTTATATATAAGCTTCTTTAATTCCATTTTATTTCATACCATTATTCGTTTCATGTTGTATATACATACGATAATTTCATTTGAGGAAGTGCGGACTACCGCCCCCTTAAAATGATATGACTCGTTCATACCACACATGGAACGTATAAAGGATGATGTTAATGAAATTAAGTAACATATATAAAATATTATATTATACTGGAATATTAATATACCTATGTATCAATTGGATTCGATTCTTTTAAAATAAAAATTAAATGGAAGTAGCGTTCGTGCGTACGTACGGACTACTGTCTCCACGAACGCGATGAGATTAATTCTCCATCGTATCCATTCAAGTATAATTATCATTTAATGATTTAAAAATTATGTTTATGGACTTGATATCATTCTGGATATGAATAAGATACAACAAACATGACTTATGTAACAAAACATATAAAGAAAATGAGTAAGTTAACACCCGAAACGGCGATAATACTAAGATATTATTATCAAATCAATATTAAAAGATATTATATGATATCATAATAATGTATATGATTCGTGTATAATTTAGTAACAATTATCTCACTATAATACAGGAGGTTAACCTACCCCAACCAAGGAAAAGTACAAGTTAAGGGTTATTTCACAATCTCTTCATTATACGAGGTTGTTTATACGTAATAATCTACTGGGATCTCGTTATCATCCACATCCATGTTTCGTCAAAATGTATTTCAAAACATTTTTAATATTTAAAAGAATATGGGTTAAAGTCATTTATACCCTTGTTTGACTTTTTATAAGAGGTTTATAAGGGAATCTTTCCGTCGTTTTCCAAACAAGGTGCTTTTTAACCTTTTCGACAGAATTAAGATAAGAATGTTTTTTTTAACTTCTACGGCGGGTGCGGTTATTTTTCGCCGTTATAAAATAGTCAAAGCTTCCCTTACAAGCTTGTAAGAATATTTTCAAGAAAATGTTTTATTTTATATGACTCTTAAATGATTTCAAAAATAGAAAGAGATATTTCTCTAAAAAGTGTTTTCATTTCATCTATGTCAACATCCTTCGACGAATTTTACGCTTATTTGAAGTTGATTTATTATGATACAAAACTTCTATATTGTATTGAAGGTTTTGTGATATGTTTGACTGTGGATGTGCTATCTTTATACCATTCATAGTTTATGGTGAAATTATTGACATTTCGTATGCTAGTTTTAATACGAATGTTTATGTTATGTTTAAACCTTTTCATATGGGAATGCATTGGACTTAATATGTGACGGGTGGAGCCCGCTATAGCTCCTCGATGCATCGGTAGGTCTCATGAGACAAACTAGTGTCTTGGTACAAGGCCTTGACAAAATCTTATTTGTAGTCTTGGCACGAGGCCTTGACTATGTGGTTATGACAGTCTGGCATTATGCATTCCAACATTATGAAAGTGGTTATTGATTTTGCATGTGATTATTCGATTAGTAGAATATCCATGTGAACAAGTAAATGGAATTATTTCATTTTACTTTTGCCATTCTATGTTTAAGTTCAAGTTTAAAAGGCTTTTGTTTTAGTAATTCATTACCTTAAATGTTTATGCTTATTTTTGAATGTTCCGCTATATTGTTATCCTTACTGGGCATTTGAGCTCACCCCTTTTCTATGTTTTATTTTTCCCAGGAAGTGAAGAAGTAAGTTATGAATGACCTGCAGGGATATTTTGTGGGGATATGAGTGTAGATTATGGAGACAATATGTTGTTGTAGTAGTTTTTCGTTTAATGATGTAATGTAAAACTTATGAATATATCTAGTGTTTCCAAGGCTACTATTCCAATCGGTCTTTCGAGATTTGATCTTTCTTGTGATCATGCCAATGTTATGTAATAATGCACCGACTCTGGGTAGCTGGGGTCGGGGCGTTACAGTTGGTATCAGAGGAAGTTTAGTACAAACCTTGGAAACTAGATTTAGATAAACTCTGATTAGAGAACGTAGACCTAAGATGAACTTTGAGGATTAGTATAGAAGAACTTCCTAGAATTTTGGTATTGTAGAGATTTTGTGAGTTTTCCGAGCAATAAATTCCCTGTCTGGATACGATCAGGTAGAGGCGGCTCTGGCACAGATGTACCTAGGGGTAAAACCCGAAAACACCGCTTTGAGCTAGACTCGAACGGGAACTGGTGCACGACAACGGGCCTTGCTGCACTCTTGGTTACGACACTCCCGGGGGATATGCTTAGGATAACTCTCATTTTCTTTACAAATCATTATGAAGGGTTTATGAGTATATACTTCCTCAACGAAAACATTTTTATGATTATGGATTATATCCATAAATAGTTCAATTTATGTTAAGTGTTTTATAAGTATGGGATTATGTATTTTGATTCATAAACTGATCTAGTTTATGCCATTGTTTAGAAATGGTGCCTAGTGGAAGAAATGGAAACCATATCAATGCACGCACTCCATGTAGGGATTTCCCTCCTGCTCAAGATAATTATAGTGGGGCTGGTGATGCAACTGGTGCTGATCAGCTAATCACCATACTGGGACAACTTACTCAGGTTATGAATAATAACCTTACCCGTATGGAGCACCCTGATCCGCAGCGTGGAGGATCAATGTTAGATCGATTCATGAGGCAACAACCACCAACGTTCAATGGGAATACAAATCCCTTAGTAGCTGAGCAATGGATATTTTCCCTAGAGAAAATATTTCAGGCTTTAGGGAGCAGTGAAAGGGAAAAAGTTATCATGGCAGTTTACCGCCTCACTAGAGATGCTGATCAATGGTGGTCATTGATTCAAAACATGAAGGAAGA
This sequence comes from Viscum album, assembly GCA_963277665.1. Taxonomy (NCBI): domain Eukaryota; kingdom Viridiplantae; phylum Streptophyta; class Magnoliopsida; order Santalales; family Viscaceae; genus Viscum; species Viscum album. The sequence continues at coordinate 807,942,816 of OY728153.1, forward strand.
TGATGAAGTATCAAATATGGAGTGGAGGGAGTTCAAAGATCTGTTTTTAGAAAAATACTTTCCTCGCGACCATCGAGCAGATATGGAAAGACAATTTCTGAGTCTGAGACAAAAGGAGGATGAGAATGTCACAAAGTATGAGGCTAACTTTACAAGGTTAGCGAGGTATGCTGGAGATTATATTCGCAACCCAAGAAGTAAGATTGATCGTTTCTTTGATGGGTTAAAACCATTTCTTCGTCGAGCATTAGTCTCACAATCCTTTTCGTCGTACGAAGACATTGTCTCATGTGCTATCAAGACCGAAAAGGAATTCTCTAAGTCTTATGACTTTAAAGCAAAGCAAGAGAAGAAGAGACCTGCTGATCAATCTGGGAATGGAAATAAGGGGAAGAAAGGAAAGGTTGAATATCCATCTTGTGGTAAATGCGGGAAGAAACATCCTGGTACTTGCTTGAAGGGAATGGGAGTCTGTTACAAGTGTGGTGAAAAAGGCCACCAATCTCATGATTGCAAGGGGAAGAAGGAAGCTACCAACGTTCAGTGCTACAATTGCAGGGAGATGGGGCATTATGAAAATGCATGTCTTAAGCGTCAGGAGATCTTACCTCAGAAAAGGCCAAGGGATCAAGGCTAGGCTTATGCTATCACTACTGCTGAGGTAGAAGCTCCGAAAGACGTGGTGGCAGGTAATTTAATGGTTTCCTCAAGTTTAGTAAATGCATTATTTGATTCTGGATCATCGCATTGTTTCATATCTTCCCAGTTTGCTAAGAAAATTAGATATTTCCAATTTGATTTAATAAGGGAGTTGTCAGTCAAAACTCCTAAGGGAAGTATCGTTGCAACAAAGTTTTGTGAATCAGTCCCCATTAGAGCACATAAATTTTCTTTATCTTCTGATCTCATCATCATACCTATGATTGAGTTTGATATAATCCTCTATATAGACTGGCTTTCGGACTATGATGCGAAGATTTATTGTAAGAAGAAAGAGGTTACGATTCTTGATGATAATGATAAGGAACACCTTATTTTTAGAGCAGAATCGTCACCACCTAATTCTTATTTAGATCCACCCCCAGTAGCTCAACTTAATTAAATTATTGGAGAGGAAGAGAATGAAATAACTGTCGATGAGGAAAGGAATGTTCAAATAGAGGATGTACCTGTTGTGAAAGAATTTGTAGATGTATTTCCGGAAGATTTACCTGGACATCCTCCAGAACGAGAAGTTGAGTTTTCCATTGATTTGATTCCTGGATCAAGGCCTATATCGAAGACCCCTTACAGAATGGCCACTATAGAGTTAGTCGAACTAAAGAAACAACTAGAGGAATTGAGTAATAAGGGATTTATTCGCCCTAGTGTTTCTCCATGGGGGGCCCCTGTTCTCTTTGTTAATAAGAAATATGGATCTATGAGGTTATGTATCAACTACAGGGAGATCAATGCTATAACGATAGAGAACAAGTATCCCCTACCTCGTATTGATGATTTATTTGACCAAATGCATGAAGCTCAATACTTTTCAAAGATTGACCATCGATCTGGATACCATCAGTTGTGTGTAAAGAAGGAAGACATTCCGAAGACAGCATTTCGAACCAGGTATGGGCATTACGAGTTTACTGTAATGCCGTTTGGATTGACTAATGCACCCTCTGTATTCATGGATCTGATGAATAGAGTTTTCAAGGAGTATCTCGATGAATTTGTGGTGGTATTTATTGATGATATCTTGGTATACTCCAAAACCTACGAAGATCAGGAAAATCACTTGCGCATTATCTTGAAGACTCTGAGGAGGCATGAATTATATGGGAAGTTTAGCAAGTGTGAATTCTGGCTTCAGGAGATTTCTTTTCTTGGCCATATTATCTCTAAAGATGGAATCTCTGTTGATCCTTCTAAGACCAAGGCAATCCACGAATGGCCAGAACCTACGAGTATAACTGAGGTACGTAGTTTTATTGGTTTGGCAGGTTATTATCGACGTTTCGTCCAGAATTTTGCCCGATTGGCTAACCCATTAACGAAGCTCACATGTAAAGGGGTTAAATTTGTTTGGACAAAAGAGTGTGAAGAATGTTTCGAAGAACTTAAGAGAAGATTAGTCAATGCTCCTATATTAACTCTACCATCAGGGAATGATGGGTTCGTTATTTATAGTGATGCATCAACGAAAGGACTTGGTTGTGTCCTTATGCAGAATGATAGAGTTATTGCCTATGCATCACGACAGTTGAAAATTCATGAACAAAACTATCCTACTCATGATCTTGAGTTAGCAGCTGTGATCTTTGCTTTGAAGATATGGAGGCACTACCTCTATGGTGAAAAATGTGAGATTTATACTGATCACAAGAGTTTGAAGTATATTTTCTCACAAAAAGAACTCAACATGAGGCAACGGAGATGGCTTGAATTACTCAAGGATTATGATTGAACGATACACTACCACCCGGGGAAAGCAAACAAGGTGGCGGATGCTTTGAGTATAAAAGACCATGGAGTTTTGAACAATATGAGAATTGAAAGGGATCCAATTTTCATGGATCTAGTGAAGATGGACATGGGAATAACCAGGGAAGGTGAAACCTCAATGCTTTTTCAAATGGTTTCCAAACCATCTTTACTAGAAAAGATTAAGAGTTCTCAGACCGATGATGAAGAATTTCAGAAGAAGATTAAAGCTGTGAATGATGGGAGATTGAGAGACTTTGTGTATGAAGATGAAATTTTGAAATTCGGGAAGAGACTTTGTGTTCCCAATATACCTGATCTAAAAAGGGAATTGCTGGATGATGCTCATAGTTCCAATTTCTCTATACACCCTGGAAGCACCAAAATGTATAGAGATTTGAAGGAACATTTTTGGTGGGACAACATGAAGAGGGAGATTGCTGATTTTGTGTCAAGATGTATGGTTTGTCAACAAGTGAAAGCTGGAAGGCAACAGCCTGGAGGAGTCATGCAACCTCTACCCATACCGGAGTGGAAATGGGACAATATTACGATGGACTTTGTCATGGGGCTACCAAAGACTCCTAGAAGGAACGATGCGATATGGGTTATTGTTGATCGTCTTACCAAGTCAGCACATTTTCTTGCTATAAGAGAAGATCTACCCCTGGAACGTCTAGCAAGACTATACATTAATGAAGTTGTGAGACTTCATGGAGTACCCCTATCGATTGTTTCTGACCGTGATCCCTGTTTTACTTCAAGATTTTGGAAAAGTCTTCAGAAATCCCTGGATACTGAACTTCATTTGAGCACTGCTTACCACCCTCAGACAGACGGACAATCAGAACGGACTATTCAAACCTTAGAAGACATGTTGAGATCTTGCTCACTTGACTTTCAGGGTATGTGGGATCAATATTTACCACTGGTAGAATTTTCCTATAACAATAGCTTGCATTCGAGTATACAGATGGCACCATATGAAGCGTTATACGGAAAGAGATGTCGTACACCAACCTGTTGGGATGACGTTGGTGAAAAAAAACTTGTAGGCCCAGAGCTGGTGGAGGAAACGGTGGAAAAGGTGAAAGTAATCCAAAATCACATCAAAGCAGCTCAAAGTAGGCAGAAGAGCTATGCCGATAATTGAAGGAAGGATTTGGAATTTCAAGTCGGTGATCATGTTTTCCTAAAGGTATCTCCATGGAAGGGAGTCATACGTTTTGGAAAGAAAGGTAAATTGAGTCCCAGGTACATCGGACCTTTCGAAATTCTAGAACGAATTGGGGTTGTAGCTTACCGATTGGCAATGCCGCCAAGTCTCTCCAAAGTTCACGATGTGTTCCACGTATCTCTATTGAGGAAATACATGCCTGATCCGACGCATATACTCACCTATGAGGAATTAGAACTGGAACCCGATCTGTCTTATTGCGAAGAGCCCGTCAAGATTCTTGATACGAGAGAACAAGTGCTGAGAAACCGGATGACGCGTCTGGTAAAAGTTTTGTGGAGAAACCATAAGATGGAAGAGGCAACGTGGGAACCCGAGGAACTTATGATGAAGAACCACCCGAGTCTTTTTATGCAGTAATACCCTAGAAATTGCGAGGACGCAATTATTTGAAGGAGGGGAGAATGTAACACCCCAAGCTTCCACGGTACGTTTCCCTTCGAATAATGCGATAGCGTGTGTTGTACGCAACCTCAAGTTCTAACACACACCACAACTAATTAAACTAGCCGTTGTGAATAGTAATACCTAATTTTTGAAATCATATATATTTTATATTTCAAAATGGACTTCATTTTTGGATTCGGAATATTGAAATTAGCCTAGGGTGAAATTTTGGTACTTTTCGGATAACTTTTATATTTTGATGAATAGTGAAAATTACTAAATTTTAATTAAAAACAACATTTTTAATCAAAATAATTAATAGTGATAAATTGTGAATTTGAGTGGTTTTAAAGTATATTTAGAATATATTTTTACCATTTAATATAATGTTGGTCATTGGACATAATTTTACAATTAAACCGAACATAAACAAGTGTCAATCTTTTTATAGTTATTATCTCTTAAAAACACGCTTTTTGTTTTGACAGCGGGAATTAATTTTAAATTAATTTCTGCCACTTCTGTGTTTTGAATTTAGGAAAATGGATTCCATATTTGGAATCATGATGTTCAAATTGTGTAAATAGGTAACTTTTATTTTTAGACATTTTGAATAATTACTGTGGTAAATATTTTATTTACCATGGTTAAGGGTAAATCCGGTAAATAAGGGTTAAAAAATAATATTATAATAACACAAAATTAACCTAAAACGTGTCTTAACCTTATTTGTGGACACATAACCGACCATGAGCATCCTTGGGTCATTTTGGGGACCCCTTGGAGCCACTTGTATGTGGTAGGGACACTTTATATTAATAAAGATAAAATAAAAATAAAAATGGCATAAGCTTACATCTTTTAGAAGAATAATTTTTACATAGGGTTATACATGTTGGATTTTCGATTATAAATATTCATTAGAAAGCTAAAAATATTTCCTACATAATGATATTTTATTTATAATTTTTATACATCAAATAATTTAAATTATTAATGACACAATAATGATGCAATGTTTACCTCATTAATAAATCATTTAAATAATTAAGATTATAATGATTAACATATTATCTAAAACCTGTCCAATTCTTATTGGTTGATGTTATTTAGAATATGAGTTATCTTATCTTCGACTTAAATGATTTTTGGATCATTATAGACCGAATATAATTATATTATAAAGTAATACTTTCACTCTTTCTTAAAGAGCCCCTCCTCTCCCTTATAAAAGGAGACCACTTCTACTCATTCCTCACACCTCTCAAGCCACTTGGCTCGTCCAAACTCTGACCAACTAAGCTCCCCACATCCCTCTCCTCCTCCTTGAAGCTTCCCCTTAGGCAGAAAGCATTTCAACAAGTCCTTTGGTTCCAACCAAAGTGAGTTACCTAAATTAAAGGTAACGATTTCTCTTAAATTATTTTCATTTATTTTGCTTCTTCAACCCCCAAACTCTTTTTATTTCCTTTCTTTTGTAACAACACCAGTATCCTCAATATACTAGGATGTTGTTATAAGAAGTATTCAAACTAAACATACACACAACTCCATCTAATGGATGATGAACATAATGTTTCTGTGGATGGAAAACTAACGCCTCACGAAACGATGATTGTTCAAATACATCTTACCGCCTCTCATGGTGGCCATTATGATGGAACTGTAATTAAATATGATATTAATGATATATATTTTATATATAAGCTTCTGTAATTCCATTTTATTTCATACCATTATTCGTTTCATGTTGTATATACATACGATAATTTCATTTGAGGAAGTGCGGACTACCGCCCCCTTAAAATGATATGACTCGTTCATACCACACATGGAACGTATAAAGGATGGTGTTAATGAACTTAAGTAACATATATAAAATATTATATTATATTGGAATAGTAATATACCTATGTATCATTTGGATTCGATTCTTTTAAAATAAAAATTAAATGGAAGTAGCGTTCGTGCGTACGTACGGACTACCGTCTCCACGAACGCGATGAGATTCATTCTCCATCGTATCCATTCAAGTATAATTATCATTTAATGATTTAAAAATTATGTTTAAGGACTTGATATCATTCTGGATATGAATAAGATACAACAAACATGACTTATGTAACAAAACATATAAAGAAAATGAGTAAGTTAACACCCGAAACGACGATAATACTAAGATATTATTATCAAATCAATATTAAAAGATCATATATGATATCATATTAATGTATATGATTCTTGTATAATTTAGTAACAATTATTTCACTATTATACAGGAGGTTAACCTACCCGAACCAAGGAAAAGTACAAGGTAAGGGTTATTTCACAATCTCTTCATTATCCGAGGTTGTTTATACGTAATAATCTACTGGGATCTCGTTATCATCCACATCCATGTTTCTTCAAAATGTATTTAAAAACATTTTTAATATTTAAAAGAATATGGGTTAAAGTCATTTATACCCTTGTTTGACTTTTTATAAGAGGTTTATAAGGGAATCTTTCCGTCGTTTTCCAAACAAGGTGCTTTTTAATCTTTTCGACAGAATTAAGATAAGAATGTTTTTTTTAACTTATACGGCGGGTGCGGTTATTTTTCGCCGTTATAAAATCGTCAAAGCTTACCTAACAAGCTTGTAAGAATATTTTCAAGAAAATGTTTTATTTTATATGACTCTTAAATGATTTCAAAAATATAAAGAGATATTTCTCTAAAAAGTGTTTTGATTTCATCTATGTCAACATCCTTCGATGGATTTTATGCTTATTTGAAGTTGATTTATTATGATACAAAACTTCTATATTGTATTGAAGGTTTTGTGATATGTTTGACTTTGGATGTGCTATCTTTATACCATTCATAGTTTATGGTGAAATTATTGACATTTCGTATGCTAGTTTTAATATGAATGTTTATGTTATGTTTAAACCTTTTCATATGGGAATGCATTGGACTTAATATGTGACGGGTGGAGCCCGCTATAGCTCCTCGATGCATCGGTAGGTCTCATGAGACAAACTAGTGTCTTGGCACAAGGCCTTGACAAAATCTTATTTGTAGTATTGGCACGAGGCCTTGACTATGTGGTTATGACAGTCTGGCATTATGCATTCCAACATTATGAAAGTGGTTATTGATTTTTCATGTGATTATTCGATTAGTAGAATATCCATGTGAACAAGTAAATGGAATTATTTCATTTTACTTTTGCCATACTATGTTGAAGTTCAAGTTTAAAAGGCTTTTGTTTTAGTAATTTATTGCCTTAAATGTTTATGCTTATTTTTGAATGTTCCGCTATATTGTTATCCTTACTGGGCATTTGAGCTCACCCCTTTTCTATGTTTTATTTTTCCCAGGAAGTGAAGAAGTAAGTTATGAATGACCTGCAGGGATATTTTGTGGGGATATGAGTGTAGATTATGGAGACAATATGTTTGTGTAGTAGTTTTTCGTTTAATGATGTAATGTAAAACTTATGAATATATCTAGTGTTTCCAAGTCTACTAAACCAATCGGTCTTTCGAGATTTGATCTTTCTTGTGATCATGCCAATGTTATGTAATAATGCACCGACTCTGGGTAGCTGGGGTCGGGGCATTACATGATTCATCCATACATTCTCCTAAATGTCATTTGAAAATTTTTCAAGAAATCCATACTTCATGTCCATTACACATTGACTACCTTCAATGTCAATGAAATTTTATGTGGTGTTCCTTTTATGGTTATTAATGATAGTAAAAATCACATGTAATATCATTAAATAAGAAAACACCATTTTCAAATAGATTGGTATCCCCTTCAACTCATCACTCATTAATAATATTTAATTTATCATACATGATATTAATAAAATAAACTAGATTTCATGAGAAACATTATTCATTCTTATCTTTATGTGATCTACATGAAACCCCTAATATACCAAATTTTAATAAGTAGATACCTTGCACCTTTTTCATATTTTGTCATCTCATCACATACATTATATCAAATAATACTTTAAAAATAGTGATGTTCAACTATTCATTTAATATCATTAATTTATTAATACATTCATTAACCATTTAATTCAAAATTCCCATTCAAGAGCTAATACACACTTTTATTTTTTTCAATCAATTTTTGGTACATATTCCATCATATAATATTATATGTTAGTATTTTTATATTTAGATTTATTCCCCTTGTTATGTCACCTAGATACTGTAAGTACAAAAAATTAACTCAATGAAGCACTCAAATCAATTTAAAATACAAAATCCAACCCGATAATCATTTGTTCTAATACAAATAATTTCCACATAACTTAATTTAGTGAAAAATACTATGATATAAAAGGTGAAATAAGGTGTGAAACTCATTCAAATTAATAATAATAAAATAAAAATTGATCTTTCCCTCAAAGATCTAGATTAAATGGTTAATAGGGTAAATCATGAGTTTTTTTATTGGATGAAGTGATTGATAGTTTTCTTACTATATCATTGATTTTGTTACATTATTGATCCCCCAATCTAGAAATCACTATTTTCCATTTATAAGGTACGTAGATCATAGAAATATGTCCCAAAAATTATACATTGTTCACCATCACTGTGAAAATATTTTGATCATACAATGGTTATGTTTTGAACTAATAATTTACTAAATAATTTCCAAAGTGATTTTATGTTGATTTATTAAAATTCCTATTGTCACCTGAAGTTGATTATATAAGAACAGATCACTACCTCTCAAGGGTCACTTTTATAACATTATTTTTTGTATAACTCTTTACATGATGTAAATCCTTCACATAATGGATTAAATCATTATTCTCTAATTTTTTCATTTTATCAAATTAGGATAATCATCTTTTTCACATGCCATTTCAAAAAATGATTATATATTAATTTCACAATGTTTGTGTTAGTTCATATTGTCTTTCATAAACAAATATAAAAAATTTCATTGATGATTCCATGATAATGACTTCATTTTCCATATGATCTTTTTTGAATCTTCAAGGAATATCTTCATCATTTTGATATGAGGGTCATGCATTACACCCCAATTTCTATAATATTCAAATGATTTGAAATACCATTAAAATCAATATGAAACATAATTTTTTTTATATATGTCATTTTAGTTCATATATAAGTACATAATCTAGACAATTATTTTAGTAAATACTAGACATTACCAAAAAATAGATAACACAGTAATTATGTTCATTAACAACTATGAAATGAACTATATGCACAAATAATTAGCCACCTCTAGATATATCTATTATTATTATTATTTGAGATACACTCACATGAATTTATATTTTAACGAAATATTTAATTAATACACCCCTGGAATTCATATGCCTTTTATATTATAAAGATAAAAAATTTGAAATTTCCACATACATTTGTTTCTTTTATCCCTCCACATTGAGTGAACCCTACTCCATGAATCATTTCAAGTCCTGAATCCATCTTTATCACCTGATCCCTACACAATTATATTTCATCAAACACCATAGAATCCTTCCCCAAACCCCTTTATCTATCATATTATTCCTCTAATTACCCCTTCTAACCCCATCATCATAGTTTCCTCCACCATTCGTTGTGTTAGTTGAACCCTTCTATATTTAGTATTAGACCAACCATAATTTCTACAACCTAACCAAATAATTCGGTTAACAAGACCCTCATTAACGAACCCCTATGATGTTTTTATTCCTTAATCATTGAAATCCAGGTGATGAAATCTCTCCCTTTATATATGTATCCTTCATATATCTGGAAATATATTTTTATTCAATGATGTCATTGACATTCTAATATATATTGGATTTTTAATTCTATTAGATTAATCATACGTATTATTTCTCTTTATTTGACTATATTTTTATTATTACGAAATATTAAATGTTTTTAAGTAACATTAGTGTATTTTATATAATTACCCGGCCATAAAACATTACATAATATTGAATAAAACAAATAATTCTCATTTAGGATTTTTTATGTATAGAGTTTTATAAAATTAGGACATAACTATTACATCTCAAAAGATAATAAAGTAGACACTTCTACCCAGTTTCCATTTTTTTCATAAAATAATAACTCTTAAAAACGAGTCATTTCTAGTTCAGTGTTTTAGACCACATGACTTTTCCATGATCCCATCCCTAACCCTATTCATATTTATGTCCTGTGAAAAACATTTCAAAACATGGGATTAGCATAAAAATCCCAGTAAGGGTTATAAAACAAGGATAGAAAACATTATTTCATAAATACATACATCACATAGAATCTTTTACTTACCTCATAAAATCATATGATTTACGAATAACTCATAGAAATCAGAAATCATGATGGTAACTTGTGGCATACATAACATACTTACATTGTAGCTATCAAAGCTATATAAGGAGTTACTTTGGAATACCCATCACAGTATATTCCTTAAATCTCTTAGGAGAAAGATCCATGTTTACCTCTGTCACATTACCCAATGCATTGGAGAGCTATCTCCTGCTCACCCACCCTTGGATTATCACAGAACCACACATATATGTATATAATTCCCATGAACCATAACATGAACATAACACATAACATAATCATAAAGGGAAGATACCATTTCCACATTATAAAAACAATATAACATTTCAATATCTTAATGTATAAAAAACATTATCAAAACCATTTTCAATACCAAAAATACATAAAATAGTATATGGTATTTATTATCCTTTTAAAAAACATTAAATCTTGTTAAGGAAGCCAAATATGAAATAATACTTTCAGTGGCGGAAAGGTCGTTTTCACCGCTTAACTTAAAAAGGAAAATTATTTTTTTAGGGCATTTAGTAAAACACTTTGTAGAGAAATATTTCTTTTTGATTAAATGTAAAAGAAAAATGTGTGTATACAACATATAAAATAAAGTCTTTTATAAGAACAAAATATGCCTTAATGGAAGGAGATTGAGATGAAGTCTCTTACCTCGTGTCTGACATAACTCGATATCTGTTTTATCTCATGAATAATAAACTAAATTTAATTTATACTTGCATAAGAACCTTTTTTATGTTTATTATTTCGTTTATATAACAAATTACCATGTGATAAATATTATGTAATCATTTATGTTAATAACGTTTGTTTTGTCGATATTTGGTAGTTGAGTAAAAAATGAACAACTTATATTTACAAGTTGTCCATGTGGTCAATAGTCCATCATATTCAGAATGATATTCATTATTTAGATATCATATATATATATCATATATATCATATATATCATATATATCCAGTATATATATATATATATATTTATAACAATTCATATCATTTAGATGTAAGAAATGAAATGCACCGTTCATGAAGACAGTAAGACGTACATACACATGAACACTACGTTCATTTATATTTATTATTTTAATGGAATTAAAACATAATGATACATAGGTATATTATAATTTCAATATAATATCATATATAATATCATTATCTCCATTGTTTATATGTCCCACATATGGCAGTAACGAGTCATGTCACTTTTAGGGGGCGGTAGTCCCCAATTCCTCAAATGAAATTACCGCGTTAACCCATAATAGAAACCATAATGGTATTCTATAAAACAAATACAGAATCATAAAGAAAAAATATAAATAATATATATCATATATAAATATACTGTCAAATTAATGGCCACCATTATAGGCAGAAGGAGATAATCAAACCATCATCGTCTCATGAGTCATTAGTTTTCCATCCACAGAAACAGTACATTCATCACCCATTAGATGGAGGTGTGTGTAAGTGTAGTTTGAATTCATATAATAAAAACATAATAGTATAATGAGGATATTTTTGTTGTTATAAAATAATGTAATAAAATGATTTTTGGGGTTAGAAAAGTAAAATAAAATAAAATAAGTTAAGAGAAACTGTTACCATTAACTTTGGTAACTTCTTTTGATATGAACCAAAAAGAATTCTTGAACTACCTTCTTCATAACGAATGGCTTCTAGGAAAAGGAGTGGGATTTAAGAAGCTTAATTTTTCATATTTTGGATGAGCCAGATGGCTTGAGATGTGTGATAAATTGGTTTTATGTGAGGGCTATTTATATGGGGGAGGAGAGGGTCTTTGAAAAAGTGTGCTAATATTATATTATTATATTATGATATTCAGTTTATTAAGGTGAAAAAAAACTAAAGTCAAATATAAGATTACTAATGGTCTAAATAAAATCATCTAATAAAAATTGGACAGGTTTTGGATATTGTTTTACTATTTAAATTCTTATTTATTAAAATCATTTATTACTGAGGTAAATACTGTATCATTAGTTTGTCATAAATAATTTGATTTATTTGATGTCTAAAAATTATTAAAAAAAATCCATGATGTAGGAAATATTTGTATATTTTCAATTAATATATATAGTCGAAATTATAATTTATATAACCCCTTGTAAAAATTATGTTTTCAAAAGATATTTGTTTTTGTAAATTTTTTCTTTACTTTATGTTAATTAATCTAAAGTGTCATTATCACTCCCATGTGGCTCAATGGGGTCCCAAAATCTACCAAACAATTCCCATGGTCTTAATTGACTCATCCAATATGGTTTAGATAGTATTAATGTTATCTTGATTTATTATAATATTGTTTTTACCTTGAATTACCCTGTTTACCTTTAACCGTGGTAAAAAGTCAAATGTTACTATTCACCAAAAAATATTTACATCTTATAGAACCACATTTTACTTACTAATAACAACCATGGATGTCCAATTTTTTAAATTCAATTCCTAAAAGTGGTAAAATTTTATTTAAATGAAAATTTTAGTTTTTTAACTACTACTAAGTTGTTTCACTATTCATCAAAAATTGAATTTTTTCAGAAAAATTACAAAAAATCAGCCAAAGAATTATTTGATTTTCCAAATTCAAAAATTATGTCTATTTTGAAAAATTAAAAACATAGAACTATCATTAATTAATTTAAAATTAACTCCCATTGTTAAAACAAAGAACATGTTTAAAAAAACAATAACTATGAATTGTTTGACACTTGTTTATGTCAAATTTCAAAGTGAAATTAATTACAAGGACAAACATTGGATTAAAAAATAAAAATATATTCTAATTACACTTTAAAACCAATTAAAAATATTGTTTAATCATATAAATAAAATAGATTAAAACACAGTTTTGAATTACCATAAAATATTTTTCACTACTTATTAAAAAATGAACAATATCGGAAAAATACCAAAAATTTACACTATTTAAATTTTGATTCCCCCATTCTAAAGAAAAATTTTACTTGGTCAAATAAAATGTATTAATGTGACCAAAACTAGATTTTAAAAGAGTTCACCATTAAATGGCGGTAAATCGGCCTTTTAATGTAAATTATGCGTAAATTTAGATTCATTCAAAATTTAAGCCTCTAATATTTTTTGGATAAATTTAAATACATCTAAAAAACATGTATTATCATATTGTAGTTAGTTTTCTTCATTCCCACCAATACAAAAACTAGCTGTTAACTACCATATTAAATAATAATATTATATTATTAGTTTGCAATGTAAGATTTCAAAGAAATGTGTTGTTGTGTATCAGGTATTTTATCGATCATAGAAACACCTATAAATTAAAATAAATGTTTAATTAAACAATTTTAATAAATATGAAATTTTTCTTATTCTTTATTTACCATTTAAGATACATCCTTCCCACCTTTTGTAAATTGCATCCTTGTAATTTTAATTATCAAAATAAGTGGGGGTATTTAACCCTTATAGCATTTTCAGATTCCCACGTTGCCTCCTCAACAATATGGTTTTCCCACAAAACCATTACCTAGTGAATTAGCTTATTCTACAACACATGCTCTCTTCGGTCAAGAATCTGGAATTGTTGATCCTCATAAGAGAGATTCACATTCAACTGAACATCCTATGGACTCAAAACATGTGATGGATCTGGAATATACTTTTCAAAATCAAAACATGGAAAAAAATTGTGTACCTAGGATAAGCTTGGAGGTAAATTCACTCTATATGCAACTAATCCAACTTTATCTTGGATTTCATAAGGTCCAATGAACCTCAGACTCAACATTCCTTTCTTAACAAAAGGAATCACATTTTTAAATGGAGAAACATTGAGAAAGACATGATCACCTACCTTAAATGAAAGATCCTTCCTTCAGTTATCTGCATAACATTTTTGTCCACTATGAGCTGTTCTCATGTGCTTCTGAATCAAGTGATATTTCTCTGCCATCTCCTCTACAAATTTTGGTCCCATCAGCTTCCATTCACTTACTTTATCCAAAAAGCTGGAGTTCGACAATGCTTTCTATATAATGCCTCAAATGGAGCCCTCTGTATACTGTAATGAAAACTGTTTTTATATAAAAATTCAACAAAAGAATGATATTGGTCCCAACTTCCATGATAATCCATCGAGCATGCACGTAACATATCTTCCAATGTCTAAATTGTTCGTTTTGATTGCCCATCAGATTGAAGAGTAAAAGCTGTACTAAAATTTAATTCAGTACCCAACGTCTTTTGAAGGCCTTTACAAAAGTTATAAGTAAACCTAGGATCAAAATCAGATATAATGGTTATGGGAACTTCATGCAACCTGAATATCTCTTTAACATACAATCGAGAATGATAATCTAGAGACAAAGCCTCTCGAATAGGTAGTAAATGAGCATATTTAGTTAATCAATCAACAATAACCCAAAGTGCATATTATCTAGATATTTCTTCGGTAATCCCACAATGAAGTCCACAGATATATTTTCCCATTTTCACTATGGAACTGTTAAAGCCTGAAGCATCCCTTTTGGAAACTACCACACTACTATAAATTACTGATAATTCAAACATGTTATAGTAAAATCTGCAATATCTCTTTTCATTCCATCCCACCAGAAATACTCTCGAAGATCTTTGTACATCAGCGTACATTGTGGATGAACTTAAAACATGGAACAATGAGCTTCACATAAAAACTCATTAATCAACTTTTAATCACAAGGCACATATAATCTCTTTCGAAATCTCAAAACACAATCATTTTCAATGTTAAATTCAGGAAGCATACCCTCTTGAACAAACTCTACCTTTTTCTGAAACTCACATTCATTCTTCTATTCATGCATAATTCTGTCTGATTGAGATGATCTCACTGAACCCTGATACAAATAAAATGAATTTTCTTCACCAACAACCTCTATTCCAAAGATTATCATAACAAAAACTAAAGTATATTGTTCTAAATGTTGCATGGTTATTGAAGCATTACTTTTTTGACTCAAATCATCAGCCACATTATATTCTTTTCTCAGATTTTTATGGATTGTAAAATAAAATTTATTGATTAATTCCAACCCTCTCCTCTATATCATGTTAATTATTTTTGAGTGAAAATACAATTTAACCATTTTTTATTATCATATATTTCACATTTTACTCCATACAAATGATGCCTCAAATTTTTTTAAGAAAATACAACAGAAGATAATTCCAAATCATTGTAGGGTAATTTAACTATTGTGGTTTCAATTGACATGAATCATAATAAATTACCTAATAATTATGCATTAGGAAACAATCAAGAATTTTCAATGAAGCATCACTGTCGATAACAAACTCACTATTTCTGGATGGCAGTGCCAAAAATGGAGTATTCCCCAATCTTCTTTTAAATTCCTAAAAACAATCACTACATTCTTTTCTCCAATTGAACAGAACACCTATTCGAGTTAACATAGTAATTGGACTAGATAACTGTTAAACATTTCTATAAACCCTCCCGTAATAACCCCCCAAACCAAGAAAACTATGAATCCCAGTTATATTTGTGGGTCTTGGCCATTCTTCATCAACTGTTGTTTTACCAGGATCAACTGTTATGCCATCAATTGAAACAATGTGACCAAGGAAAGAAATTTGTTGCAACCAAAACTCACACTTGATGACTTTCCCATACAGTTTATTTTCTTTTAAGCTTTGCAGGACAATGCTTAAATGAATTTCATGTTCCTCTTTACTTTTGGATTAAACCAAAATATCATCAGTGAACACAACCCCACACTTATCCAGGAACACAAGGAAAATTCTATTCATATGATCCATGAATATAGTATGTGCATTGGATAAACCAAAAGGCATTACTACTAATTTATAATGGCCATATCTTGTATGAAATGTGGTCTTATGAATTTTTGCTTCCTTTAATTTCAAATGATTTTACCCCAACCTCAAATCAATATTCGAAAAATATGGAGCTCCCTATAGATGATCAAACATATCATCTATATGAGGCAAAGGATACTTGTTCGTAACAGTTATGTTATTAAATGCTCTATAATCAATGCACAGTCTTATTGAACCATATTTTATTTTAACAAACAAGACAGGACCACCCCATGCTGATGTGCAAGTTTGAATAAACCATTATCTAATAACTCCTACAATTGCTTCTTTTACTATAAAAGTTCAATTTTATCCATTTGATAAGGGGGTTTTGAAATTGTCTTAGTGTAAAGATCTAAGTCAACTATAAATTCTACTTACCGATCAGGTATAATACTAGTAAAATCATCAGAAAATATTCAACGTACTCATTTACCAAGGGCACGTCAGTAATCTCAACACTTCGTTTATTTTCAACAATATGATCAAGGAAACATTAATTTCAATCTTTTACTAGTTTCTCAGCTTCATGACATGTTATCAAAATCAAGGGTTCATTCTTGTACACAAACAAAAAATCATTCTGAAAAGGAACATGTTTATCTCTACAGTCAATCTTATCCTAATGAATAGAAATCCAATCCATTCCCAAAATAACATCAAACTCTACTAGAGGCAAAACAATAAGGTTTGCAGGTAGATTCTTTCCGCACATAAGGACAAGATTATTCTTATGTTTTATTTTTGACTCAACATTTCTTCCATGTGTTTTTAACGTAAGTTTTGTACACATATCATGAGATGGAATTCCCAATTTACTATAAAACATCTCAGAAATGAGAGGGTTTGTAGACCCTTAATCAAACAACACATTGGCCTAATCTTAAGAAACAAACAGTTTACCTGATACTACTTCATTTGATGGCCCAACATCTACCGATGTCATTTCAAATGATTTCACCACCCCTTTCTACTTTTATTCATGATGCTTTCCCTTTGTTGAGTTCTTTGTGGGACACCGATTTGCATAATGACCCATTGCATTTCACATAAAACATTTTACTGATTGTAAATAAGATTTGGTCTTTACATTATCCTGATCTTTTTCATTACAATTACAAGCCTTATGTCCCATTTTCCCACATCACTATCACTTATTAGAATTCAATAAACATTCCCCATCAGGATTTTTACCAAAATTTTCACAAATGTTACACTTAAGTTTCCTACCATCTTATTTATTTTGAAGAGACCATCCCTTTCGCCTACCATCCCGACCACTTATTCTGTTGTTTTACAAAGAACACCTGATCCTCAGAAAACTCCATTTCCACTTTATCCACCTAATAAATAAGCATTTCATAAATTTCGAACACACGAGAAGATAAATCCCTTCGATACATTGGCATTAATCCTGAGTAAAAATGGTTTATTTTACTATCAAGATCTCATATGAAATTTGGAGCATACCTTGCTAGTCGAGTGAATTTTTCATCAAAAGCATCCCCTGAGTCATCCTCCTACCTCAATTCCAAGAATTGTTTTTCCTTTCTAAGATGAACCACCTTAGGAAAATATTTCTCAAGAAACATACCTATGAATTAATCCTAATCAAGAGAATCAATATCCCCAATATCCCTGATATTTTCCACCATCGACCACCACTAATCAGCTTCACCTTCAAAATCATAAACAACCATAATAACCTTTTGATGTTCTAAACAACCCATGAAATTAAAAATGTTTTCTAGTGCTTTAATCCACCATTCTACTAGAACTAGGAGAGATGATCCTCTGAATTCTAGGGGACATCACCTCATGAAATGTTCCACTACTGACATGTTCTTCTGTGGTTGATCTGGCTTATCTCATTCATGGATACCACCACCATTTATAGCCCACATCAATTGTTCCATCACGACACCAAACTGTTCTGTTCTAATTTCGACCATCTAATGTTGCAGATTTGGAAGGTTGTTTTCCTTTTGATGTCATCCCAACATAGCTTCCATGTTTCCTCTGTGGAAAAGCATTCTGAACACAAAAATATCTTAGGCGAAGCAACATGGTAATCTTAAAATGCTATATGATTTCAAAGTTAACATAAATTACATTATGGATATTAATTTAACAATTCCCTAACTCTTAAATGAATTTAAACAGACCTCTGATGCCAACTATAAGTACTCAACATTAAAATGTAACATAATATTTAATCAAATGAATAATTCACATTGAGGAATTTTTCAGGTTTAGAGTTTCGGAAAATTAAGACACAACTATTACATCCCAAAAGATTAAAAAGTAGACACTTCTACTCTGTTTCCATTTTTTTCATAAAATAAAAATTCTTGAAAAATGAGTCATGTCTAGTTCCATACTTTATACACCATGACCTTTCCTAGATCTCATCCTTGACCCTACTCATCTTTATGTCTTGTGAAAAAAATTTCAAATTTTGGGATGAGCATAAAAATCTCATTAGGGGATATAAAACAAATAAGTAAAACATTAGTTCATAAATACAAACAATACATAAACACTTTTACATACCCCATGAAATCATATGATTTATGAATAACTCTTAGAAATCATAAATCATAAAGGTAACTTGAGGAATCCATAAAATATTTACATTGTAGTTATAAAAGTTTCATAGAAAGTTACTTTGGAATACCCATCCCTATATATTCCCTAAATCTATTAGGAGAAACATCCACGTTTACCTTCATCACATTGCCCAACTAATTAAAGAGCTATCATAGGCATACCCGCCCTAGGTTTATCATGGAACCTCCCGTATACGTAAATAATGCCCAAGAACCATAACATGATCATAACCCATAATATAAGCCTAAAAGAAAAGATAAAATTTCCACATTACAACCAAAATATAATATTTTAATATATTAACTTAAAAACCCATTATCAAAACCATTTTCAATACAAATAATTCATAAAATAGTATATGCTATTTATTTTTCTCGTTGTTGTATTCAAGGTCATTCAGTTCAGAATTGCATGAAATCTAAGCATGATGAGTTGTGTTTTAAAAAATTTTTTAAAAAGGGAGAGGGTTTGGATGATGTTATAAATGATAAGGCTATTCTGTATGAGGTTTCTAGTAGTGATTCAGGATAGGTATGACAATATAATTCGGATTCTTTTTATTGTAATCTTGATCTATTATATTTGGATAGTTTTTATGAGTATTTTGAAGAAATATGTTTTTGTGTATAGTATTGCTACTTTACCTAATAGGGTTTCTTTTGAACAGAATATTTCTATGATGAGTATTGATAATGTTCTGAGAATACCCATAATTAGTATGTTTTTAAAGGGTTCGGTCAAACAGTGTTCTCCTATTATTTCGTTCGTTGAGTTGTATAAATCCAGCTCTTTTTCTAGAATCATTGATGAAAGATGTATTGGTTAGGGATGATAGAGATTTAGGAAAGACCAATGATGTGCATAATAACCCGCTGGTTTTAGTTAAATGGGACAGATATGAGACTTCATCTCAAGGGAACTTGGTTGTATACAAAGTAATTGATTTTTGTAAGAAGTGTAGAATTAAACATATGTATAATGGAATAGGGTATTTTGATCGAGGTGGTCTGATTTTGGATTTTCCTGATGAGGGTAATTTGTAAGCAGATACTGTAGTTGTTACTTGGTAGAAACATCGTCATATTATGATGTTTTTAGAATCCCGTTCTAGTCCATCCAAGATGCCTTAGGCCAAAACTCAGTTTTGATTGTTTCATTGATTCCTATTATTATATGGAATGCTCGTGGCATGGATGCACGAGTAAAATCTTATTTTTTATTCATAGAAATTAGGAAAGGTAAGGTGTGTGTTATTGCTATTCTAGAACACAAGATGAATTCAGATAGAATTGGTGATTTTACTCATAAAATAAATATTCATTCTACACTGTATGCAAAGCCTGATAATTAACATATATTTCTCTTCTAGAACAAATCGGTGGATGTTGTCTTAGTTAAGGAGGGTGATAAATACCTTACAGTGAATATTAACAATGGAATTGATGTGTTTTTTTGTCCATTGGTTATGGGAGTTGTGATTATCATAAGAGGGACCTTTTAAAGAAAAAATTTGGATTTTTTATGATTCAAATGGGCTTCCATGGGTTGTTTGTTGAGACATTAATATTATTTATGAACCTTGTGAGAAGAAGGGTCAAGGTATTTTCTTTATATATCTAGTAAAAGTTTTGTTCAATTTATGGATAGGAGAGGTCTTAGTGATAGGGGTTTCTCTAGGTTATGTTTTACGTGGTTTAATAATCAGAATGGAAATGTACGATCCACGATTAGACTTGATAGGTGTTTGGATACTTTTCATGCTGTTTCCAGTTTTCCTAATGCAAATGTTGAGCATCATGGGATTTTAGATCACTCACCTCTCCTTGTGTCTTTATCTTCTAGACAGAGTTATGGGGAACTTTTTTAGTTCTATGGTCACTTTGAGGAGAGGTCTGATTATCAAAAAATTGTTAAAGATTGTTTGGAGGAAGTAGTTCTGGGTTATGCTAGGGTTGCCTTTCATAATAATCTAAGACGGATTAAGCGAAAGCTTCATGCCTGGATGAAAATTTTTCTTTCTGGGGACTAGGATTTTTGAATTTCTATACCAGGAAGTTGAGAATTTGGAAAAATACATGGATGGCAACTAGAGTGATAGGGTTTTTTAGGACCTTATGGGTATGAAAAATGTCTAAAAAGAGTTTATTTTGAAACATGAGAGTATTTCCTATGAGAGATCTAGAGTTAGATGGCATCATGAAGGTGATGATAACACTGCCAATTTCCTTGCATGTATTAAGAAAAAAAGTGGTGGGTTAATCCGAACATTATTTTGGAGGATGGTTCCTTCTTAGTTTATAGGGATGTGATTGGATCCTTAGAAGTTTAATTCATTAAAATATTCTTGATGAACCTAATCCGTCTAGGGTTAACGGTTTTCCTGGTGGTAATGCAGATTTTTTTGATGTGATTCCAAACATGATCTCTAGTCTAGATAATGATATGCCTAAAGCTATACCAAATGAGAGTTATAATTTTAATACTATGATGAAGCTTAACCCGGATATTACTTCGGATCCTGATGGTTTTCCACGGGCATTCTTTAGAGGTGCATGGGTGGTGATTGAGGCTGATTTGATTTTCCCAATTCAGGATTTCTTTCGAGGTGGTCCTATTCTAAGAGTAGTTATTTCTAATACCGTATTTATGATCCCCAATGATATAAATCCTTATTCTATTAGTGATTTAAGGCCTATTAGTTTTTTTAATTTTCCATACAAAGTTATTTCTAGTATCATTAACATACGCGTGTCCGGTCATGTTTCTCAATGTATTTCTATTAAGCAGCATTGTTCTATTCGAGGACGACCGATTCATGGTGTGGTTACATTATCTCATATGATGATCCGTGATATTATCTTTAAATGTCATGCGTCAAACATGGATTTGCAGATTAATATGAATAAATCTTGTAACAAGATGGAGTTATGGGTTTATCATCAGAATTATTAGATATATGGGTTTATCTTAAATGGTTGTTGACATTCTGTTTCATTGTTTTAGTTTTTCATGTATATCATTTTCATATAAGGGAAGATCTCAAGGGTTCTTTAAGATATATCATGGTCTAAGACAAGGGGACCCTATTTCTATGACCCTTTTTTTATCTTGCAGGATTATTTGAGTCATCTTAACATTAAGAATATTTTTATGGGTAAAATTTTAACATTTTAGAGAAGAATGGGACAAACACCGATATCTCATTTGATGATTGCGGATGATTCACTTTTTCATTAATTCTAATGTTAGATTGGTTGGAGGTTTGATAAAATTTATAGATGAGAACTGTGTATGGAGTGGAAAATCGATTAATAGGGAGAAGAGAAGCATTTACATTTCCAGTAAATGTGGTTACAATCAGGCTCTTTCTATCTCTAGATTGTTGAATATGAAAGATGGTTCATTCCTTCTGAAGTCTCTTTGTTATCCATGGTCTCCTAGACGTATTCATATTAGTGATTTTAATAATATTGTTAATAGTATCCTAATCAATGATATTTACTAGAATAAACCCATTTTTATCTTTTGGTGGAATATTTTCTTAAATCAATAGTGTGTTAACAGATATTCCAATCCATGTTCTTTCAACATGCAATGTATTGAAGGGGGTTATTTTATCTATTGATAATGTCCTGTAATATATTATTTGGGATGATTATATTGAGGGGAAATTCCATTGGGCCTCATGGGAGAAAGTGTCTAGACATTATCAAGAAGTTGGTGCTAACATCAGATGTCTTCGGGATACATTTCATTTTCTACATGCGATGCTGGCCGGGGAAGTTGTTGAGGGCTTCACTACTTGGGGTTGAATGATTGCCTTGAAGGTTGAAATAAATAGGGAGGATTGCAGAAATGTTTCACCTTTCAGGGCTTTAATTCAGAATTCTTTTCCTGTTATTCACCAACACACGCACTGGATTATAGGGGGTGGGGGTGATTTATCTTTTTGGAATTGTAATTTGGATGGGACTGTTATTGTTTTTTCAGGTTGCCCTGCTCCAATGATTTCTTTCAAGGAATCTTGTAGTTATCCCAATTTAATAAATGTTGTTCACGATAAGGAACAAAGTAATACTTTTGATCTTATTTATGTGAACATGGATTTTGATAGATGTGTTTTTACTTCTTCAATATCTGGTACGTTTTCCTCTAAAGTGTTTCAGAATATTTATATTTACCAGGAATAACATGATTCATGGAATGATATGGTATGGTGTAAGAGTATTCCTACTAAATTCAATTTCCTTGTATGGAGAATTAGAAATCAGGATATTTATACATATGGGAATGTAAAAAGGAGGGGAATTTACCTAGCGTCTAAATGTCATTGTTGTAGTAATCATATGGAGGAAGATTCCAACCATCTGTTTTTTGAGAGTGATGGGGGATTTGCTATATTGATTTTTTGGTGTCCTTACAATGTATTCAGAATCATTCAGTACCGGTACCACTTTTCATGAAATGTTGTTTCATGATCTAAATACTAGGGGTCCTGAAAAATAGCATGATCTATGATAATTAGTGCATGGTGTTGGTGCATTTGAAAAGTATGGAATAAAGCTCGTTTTGAAGATATACACTACTCAAAAATAATGGTTGTTATTAGAAATAGAAATCTTCATCTTGACTTGGTTTGGTATTATGAGATTTTTAGTGATTCTCTTTTCTTGAGGTATATCATTCCAGTAATGCTTCCTCCACATATTACATGGAAGGGAAACTGGGTGAGTTGGGGTCCTCATAACATGGGTCTTAAGTTGATATTTTACGGCTCTTGTGTTGAAGGCTGTATTTGTGGAGGTGGTGTTGTACGTGATGGGAGTGGAAGCATCTTGATTGCTTTTTATATGATTTATAGGAGTGGGAATTTCATTCAAACTGAGGTTGAGGCTATTAATATGGGGATTATTCTATGTGATCCAAGAAACATTTCTATTTCTCAAATTGAAACTGATTCAATGATTATTCTCAACTCGATGGAGGGTAAGATTTCTACTCCCTAGTCAATTTATTATCATATCAGAAAATTCAGGTGGTGGATTGACAACAATAAGATTCATCTTTCTCATACATGGCGTTATAGTAATAAAGTTGTAGACTACTTTGAATTCTTGATAGTGGTGGATAAAGGTAATAATGTTGTTTGTTTTTATAGTATTCTTCAGAATGAACCAGAAGGGGTGGGGTTGATTAGGGGAGATCAACTTGGTCTCCACTATTTTAGACCACCTTAAATGTTTTTGTACCTTTACTAAAGCCCTATTTGCTTTCTAATTTTTCTCCAATAATAAAAATGATGTTTGTGTGTGTATTATAATAAAATATGCATTGAAGAAAGGAGATTGAGACGAAGTCCATTACCTCGTGTCCAACTTGATACGATCACTCTTTAATCTCCAGAATAATAAACGAAAGATAATTTGTACTTGAATAAAAACCTTTTTATGTTTATTATTCCATTTATAAAACTTATCAACAATTTATAAATATTATTTAATCATTTATGTTAATAACATTCGGTTCGTCGATATATGGTACTAGAGTAAAAAATGAACAACTTTTATTTACAAGAAGTCCATGTGGTCAATAGTCCATTATATCCAGAATGATATTCATAATTTAGATATCATATATATCTTATATATAATATATATCTATTATATATATATATATATATATATATAACAGTTCATATCATTTTGAGGTATGAAATTAAATGCACCGTTCATGGAGATAGTAAGTTTTACATATGCATGAATGCTACTTTCATTTATATTTATTATTTTAATGGAATTAAAACATAATGATACATAGGTATATTATAATTCCATTATAATATAATATATAATATCATTAAATAAATCCTTTATATGTCCCACATATGGCATTAATGAGACATATCACTTTGAGGGGGCGATGGTCTGCACTTACACAAGTGAAATTACACCCTTTACCAATAATGGTAACCATAATGGCATGATATAGAATAAATATACAGAAGTATAAAGAAATAATAATCATAATATATATCATATATATGTATAGTGTCTTCTTAATGGACCCCATGGTAGGCGGTAGGAGATAATTGAACAATCATTATCCTATATGGTGTTAGTTTGCCATCCACAGAAATAGTATGTTCTTCACCCATTAGATGGAACTGTGTGTAAGTTTAGATTGAATCCTTCTCATAAAAACATCCTAGTATATTGAGGATACTTGTGTTGTGATAAAATAAAGGAATAAAAACATTTAGTGGTTGGAGAAGTATAATAAAAGAAATGAAGTTAAGAGAAACTGTTACCATTAATTTGGGTAACTTCCTTTGATTTGAACCAAAAGAACTTCTTGAACTGCCTTCTGCCTATGTTATGGAATCTAGTTGGAGGATATGGATGTTGTAAGATTAATTTGGCAGAGGTTAGATGAGCCAAAATCTTTAGAGGTGTCAGGAATTGGTTAGAAGTGTGGTATTTTAATAGGGGGTCTTTAGGAAAGTGTGATAATATTATGTTATTATATTATGATATTCGGTTTATAAAGGTCCAAAAATAACTATATTATAAGATAAGATGACTCATGGTCGAAATAAAATCATCCAATAATAATTGTATAGGTTTTTGTTATTGTCTTAATATTTATAATCTTATTTATTTAAATCTTTTATTAATGAGGTAAATACTGCATCATTATTCTGTCATAAATATTTTAATTTATATGATGTCTAAAAATTATAAAAAAACTACCACGATGTAGGAAATATTTTTATACTTCCAATGAGTATTTATAGTCTAAAATATAATTTATATTTCCCATTGTAAAAATTATGTCACTAAAAGAAAATTCTTTTTGTCATTTTGCTTTCACTTTAATTTGATTAATTTAAACTGTCATTATCACTCCCATGTGGCTCAATGGGGTCCCAAAATCGACCCAAATATGATCATAGTCATAAATAACTCAACCAATAATGTTTGGACATGTTCTAAAGTAATTTGGATTTATTATAATATTATTTTTACCATGAATTACCCTATTTACCTTTAACAGCGGTTAAATATCAAAAGTTACTATTCACCAAAAATTATTTTCATCTTATTGAACCACATTTTACTTACTAATAACAACCAGGTATGTATGATTTTAGAAATTAAATTCATTGAAGTTGTAAAATATCATTTAAATGAAAAAGTCAATTTTTTAACAACTACTCAGTGGTTTCACTATTCATCAAAAAATTGAAGTTTTTCAGAAAAATACCTAAATTTAACCTAAGATTTATTTGATATTCCGAATAAAAAAATGATGTCTGATTTTCCAAATTCAAAAAATAGAAGCGACATTAATTAATGTAATATTAATCCCTATTTTAAAAACAAATAGAGTGTTTTTAATAAACAATAACTATCAAACGAATGACACTTGTTTATGTCCAATTTATTGTGAAATTAATTCCAATAAACAAAATTTAATTAAATGGTAAAAATATATTCTAATTACACATCAAACCCAATTAAAAATATAATCTAACCATATAAAAAAATTATATTAAAACACAGTTTGGAATTAAAAGGTGGTAAATCGTAGTTTTAATGTAAATTATTCTTAAATTTAGATTCATTCACATGTTAAGCCTCAAACTTTTTTTTGAAAAACCTATATACATTTAACAAACATGTAAAATCATATTGTAGTTAGTTGTGTTCATTATTTCCAAAACAATGTCTAAGAGTTAACTACCATTTTAAAAAATAATATTATATTATTAGTGTGTAACATAAGATTTCAATGAAAATCATTGTTGCATATCGGGTATGATATCGAATATAAAAACCCCATTAGAGTAAAATTAAATTTAAATTCACAAATTTTAATTAATATGAAATATATCTTATTAATTATTTACCTAGGATGTTACATTTTAACTAAAAGTGTTCTATGTGTACACGTTAGAGTTATGTTTTCCAAAAATAGGGATTTCATGTCACAATAAAATTTGAGAATATTATATTAAAATAATGAAAATAAAAATAAATTGATAAATTTATAGTTCTCCATCAAACATTTCCCGTAAAAATAATCCTATATGTTTTCCAAACCTCCCATAATTTACTAAAACATAATTTCCAGAAAAAATAAATGAGGAACTACTATATTTAAAATAACAATAACATATAATCATTGAGTACTCCCATTATTATTAAATAGATAAAATAGTTATGAAAAATTTTCATTCATGAATACCATGTTGAGGTTAGGATTCATAAGGACTGTGAGGTTATTTTTAAACATAGTGAAAAATTCATAGGATAATTATTAGGATATACCCATTAACAATTCATGTTTAGTAGTTGGAAAAAAACAAAATTTCTAATATAATCTACTAATACTTTAAAAAATGTGGTGATAAATAAGATTAATATACCATTAAATGAACATTTCTTAATAATTTTTTTTTACTTGGGTGGTGTTGTTTTATTTATTCAACCATGATCATTATAAATAAGTAATTATCATTCATCGAATATGAAAATCCTATTATGATATGTGATATCCTATTTGGTTGGATATCTTGTTAGTGTTGGATACATATAAAGGCCAAAAGGATCATGGATGAGCTAAATCCCAATTTTTCTAGATAAAATATCATATTGAAATGAATTATGGGATATACTTATAATGATTTTGATTATATAAAATAAAAATGAATATAAATATAAATATATTAGAAATGTTTATTTCCATCTATATTTGTTCTCTTTACATAAACTATATTTTTATACAAATAAATTAAATACATGAAACCCAAATGGGTTTAAATACTGTATTGACTTTTATGAGGCATTTTTCAAAATTCTAGAATGTTCATGACATGGGTATTATTTTTATTTTATTATTAATATCTATCTAAATGATTACTATCATTGGGAAAAATAATTATGATCAATGAAATATATCATTGTATGATTATAAACCTATAGATATATATTTTAATTCATATTTCTAGAATAATTACTTTTATGTTGAGGATTTAGAATTTAAATTTACATCATTCAATAAGTAATATTTATTTGATATCTAAAATAGTACACGGAAATATTTCTAGTATTTTAATCGAAATAATATAATAGAAAACAAGATACTATACCGTTCAAATTAATAAGATTTTATGAAATAATGTTCTCTTCATGTAAATATACATTAAAATAATCAATAATAAAATATATACATTAATTTCCCCTTAAAAAAATCATATTTTCAAAATTAGAACCTGTACATGAAATAAAAATATATAAAAAACTAAAATATTTACAAGTATTTAGTCTCAATATTCTAATGGAAATATTATTATAATATTAATCTCTCCTTTTAAAATAATGATAATAAAAGGAATTTTATTTATTAATTTTCCACTACATAATAATTAGTAATTAATTCACCAATATATTAATTAATTGATTGGTTTCCATGATAAAATACTGTTTAGATGGTTTTAATGTATTTAAAAGTGGAATAATAACATTAATATATGATAATTTAGTAAACTATATGAAATAATATTCAATACCCATACCACTCTATCACAAACCTCAAACATGTTAAATGGAATTACATTGACTGGAGACAATAACCATGGATCTAGACACCACATTGGAGATTATTTTTCTCAAATCATAGAAATCACATAAAAGATAAGTATCAATTAAAAATCAGGTTCTTTAGGGTATATATAGACTAATAACTAAATGATTTTAATAGAAATGAAAATCTCCCAACTACAGATACCGTAGTCAACCAGCAAAAACAATTTTATTAATTAATTATATAAATTAAGTAAATAAAAGAAAATATTGAACTCAATGGAATATTATATATAATATGAATATATATATATTTATTGTCAACCATGTTTCATATTTGAGTAATAGATCCTTTAAATTTCATCAATTATTAGTTTATATGGCAAAATTTGGCCTAATATGTATTCCCTTTGAGGTTATAGAGATATCAGGGGTGTCTAGAGCCGGTTTAGTGCCAGGGTGGCACTCAATTAGTGAAAATCATGGGTGTGGGGCCACTCATCCAACATTCATGGTCTATAATTTTAAAAATTAATAATTACCCAATTATTTCATAGTTTTTAAAACTATGTTGGAAAACCATCTATTACAACCATTCATATAACTTATCTTGCAAAGTATGTGGAAAATTTTTCAAAACTTGTCATCAAATGGCGTGACCTATATATTTTATGTAATAACACCATTTTGAACATAAATTATTTCTTAAAATCTATTCTATTTTTACTCTTCCACTCTAGTAGACATCATCATCATGTGAGATCCCCATTGAAGTCCATTTTTGTATTTAAGGAGCTTCTTCAACCATATTTTAATTCAAGAACATATCGTATTGTTGGATCTATATCTATAAAAAATAAAATCCTTTTTATATTTTATTTCTTATTATAGATATAAAATTTATTATTTATATGGAATATAATATACGCAATTATTAGGTACTTCAAATTCTCTATTTTTTAGGGATCTTAAATGAATCATGACTTTATATTGGATGAGCTATCAATTACAAACCAAAGTAAGGTCGTATTGTACCTTACATTAAAATTTTTGGTGTTTATGTATATATCATCCGTCCATAATCCCAAATGCTATCCATCACCATAAAAAAAATTTATCCTTAAATAGATAATTTAGGTATGTCATTTTAAATTAAAGATACCAGAAATTAAAGTTATAAGTTGTGGACGTCGATTTGTAAAACCCATTGGGTGTGCTGGATAGATAAATGGACAACCACATGCTCCCTTGAAACATGGATTACTTGGGGAGTGCATTTACCTTTCCATGGTTTTTAAATTAATGAGTTTAATTTTGAACTAAACAGATGAATTTAATTATGTATTTATATTTTATATCAATTAGAATATCTATTTTAATTTAATTTCTAGTTTTTATTAATGTTCTGACAAGACATAAATAGATATTATTCCATCAAATTTCTACTTAAATAATTAATTTTTCATTAAATCTAAATTTCCATGTGTGTAGTTTAATGGAATTCCTTATCATCATGGACCATTTCTTTAACCACCTTTTGTGGATATGATTTAATTTTACTGATCTCAGTATCGACCGTGAAATGTTTTAATGAATTTGATTAACTTATTGGAATAGATTTAATGCATACATGTCTTGTGTGACACATGAAATCAAAATATTGTTCCATGAATGGTCTCATATGGATTTAACCAAGAATATTATTGAGTTAAACTTGGAATCTATATGAAGAATATGAAGGATGGAATCAGTGGGGATGACCTTTATTAACAGAGTTATATATGGATTCATACAAGAATAACATACATATAATATAATGTAATTGAACTGATGTGACATTGATGAAACATGGGCTCCATTTGTTGACCACCATAGAAGGAAATGACATTTAGGGACATTATACAACACATAAAGTGATAGTTGGGTTCTTGATATGTTATCCATAGTCAATAGTTTAGGGTCATTGGTTGATTTTACAAACAAAGTGATACCTCAAATAAAATGTATGGATTCTAAGGTGGGGCTCAGTTTCTAAATTTATAAATAAATGAAATCATTATTATGACAGATATGTTAGGTGAAAGTAATATCTTGGATGCAATATTTACGTACACATTATGTATGGCAAGTTTTTCAATCCTTAGGCATATCACTACGGGGGATGTCATGCTACGTCATAGGTCTGGAGGATTGTTTACTAAAAGTGATGGACTATTCATATTAAATTTATTATAATGATATGGGCCTGAATATTAATTAATATAATTAACTTTTAAATGAAATTTATTAAATGAATTGGATGTATATTGA
This sequence comes from Viscum album, assembly GCA_963277665.1. Classification (NCBI taxonomy): domain Eukaryota; kingdom Viridiplantae; phylum Streptophyta; class Magnoliopsida; order Santalales; family Viscaceae; genus Viscum; species Viscum album. Next base: position 807,973,644 of record OY728153.1, read on the forward strand.
GAACCTGGACACATGGGATGGTTACATTGGAATATTTCCTTGAATTACTGTTATTAATGAAAAAACACTATTATTACAGATATTCACTAATTGAATTGAATTTATCATAGTTGGTTTCCAACAATGTTAATTTCTCACACCCTATGTAACGCCCCGACCCCAGCTACCCAGAGTCGGTGCATTACTTCGTAACATTGGCATGATCACAAAAAAGATCAAATCTCGAAATACCGATTGGTTTAGTAGCCTTGGAAACACTAGATATATTCATAAAGTTTTACATTACATTGCAAAGTGAAAAACTACTACAACAACAAAGTCTTCATATCCACACTATTAACCCCTCATAATATCCCTGCAAGTCAATCATAATTTACTTCTTCACTACCTGGGAAAAATAAAACATAGAAAAGGGGTGAGCTCAAATGCCCAGAAAGGACAACAATATAGCGGAACATTCAAAATAAGCATAAACATTTAAGGCAATGAATTACTAAAACAAAATCCTTTTAAACATGAACTTAAACATAGTATGGAAAAAGTAAAATGAAATAATGCCATTTACTTATTCACATGGATATTCTACTAATCGAATAATCACATGCAAAATCAATAACCACTTTCATAATGTTGGAATGCATAATGCCAGACTATCATAACCACATAGCCAAGGCCTCGTGCCAAGACTACAAATAAGATTTTGTCAAGGCCTTGTGCCAAGACACTAGTTTGTCTCATGAGACCTACCGATGCATCGAGGAGCTATAGCGGGCTCCACCCGTCACTTATTAAGTCCAATGCATTCCCATATGAAAAGGTTTAAACATAACATAAACATTCGTATTAAAACTAGCATACGAAATGTCAATACTTTCACCATAAACTATGAATGGTATAAAAATAGCACATCCACAGTCAAACATATCACAAAACCTTCAATACAATATAGAAGTTTTGTATCATAATAAATCAACTTCAAATAATCTTAAAATCCATCAAAGGATGTTGACATAGATGAAATCAAAATTCTTTTAAAAGAAATATCTCCTTTTATTTTGAAATCATTTAAGATCCATATAAAATAAAACATTTTCTTTGAAAATATTCTTATAAGCTTGTAAGGGAAGCTTTGAAGATTTTATAACGGCGTAAAATAACCGCACCCGCCGTATAAGTTAAAAAAAACATTCTTACCTCAATTCTGTCGAAAAGGTTAAAAAGGACCTTGTTTCGAAAATGACGGAAAGATTCCTTTATAAACCTCTTATAAAAAGTCAAACAAGGGTATAAATGACTTTAACCCATATTCTTGTAAATAGTAAAAATGTTTTGAAATACATTTTTAAGAAACATGGATGTGGATGATAAAGATATCCCAGTAGATTATTACGTATAAACAACCTCGGATAATGAAGAGATTGTGAAATAAACCCTTACCTTGTACTTTTCCTTGGTTGGGGTAGGTTAACCTCCTGTATAATGGTGAAATAATTGTTATTAAATTATAAAAGAATCATATACATTAATATGATATCATATATGATCTTTTAATATTGATTTGATAATATCTTAGTATTATCGTCGTTTCGTGTGTTAACTTACTCATTTTCTTTTATATGTTTTGTTACATAAGTCATGTTTGTTGTGTCTTATTCATATCCAGAATGATATCAAGTCCTTAAACATCATTTTTAAATCATTAAATGATAATTATACTTGAATGGATACGATGGAGAATGAATCTCATCGCGTTCGTGGAGACGGTAGTCCGTACGTACGCACGAACGCTACTTCCATTTAATTTTTATTTTAAAAGAATAAAATCCAAATGATACATAGGTATATTACTATTCCAGTATAATATAATATTTTATATATGTTACTTAAGTTCATTAACACCATCCTTTATACGTTCCATGTGTGGTATGAACGAGTCATATCATTTTAAGGGGGCGGTAGTCCGCACTTCCTCAAATGAAATTATCGTATGTATATACAACATGAAACGAATAATGGTATGAAATAAAATGGAATTACAGAAGCTTATATATAAAATATATATCATTAATATCATATTTAATTACAGTTCCATCATAATGGCCACCATGAGAGGCGGTAAGATGTATTTGAACAATCATCGTTTCGTGAGGCGTTAGTTTGCCATCCACAGAAACATTATGTTCGTCATCCATTAGATGGAGTTTGTGTGTATGTGTAGTTTGAATCCTTCTTATAACAACATCCTAGTATATTGAGGATACTGGTGTTGTTACAAAATAAAGGAAATAAAAAGAGTTTGGGGGTTGGAGAAGCAAAATAAATGAAAATAATTTAAGAGAAATCGTTACCTTTAATTTAGGTAACTCACTTTGGGTGGAACCAAAAGACTTATTGAAATGCTTTCTGCCTAAGGGTAAGCTTCAAGGAGGAGGAGAGGGATGTAGGGAGCTTAGTTGGGCAGAGTTTGGACGAGCCAAGTGGCTTGAGAGGTGTGAGGAATGAGTAGAAGTGGTCTCCTTTTATAAGGGAGAAGAGGGGCTCTTTAGGAAAGAGTGAAAGTATTACTTTATAATATAATTATATTCGGTTTATAATGGTCCAAAAATCATTGAGGTCGAAGATAAGATGACTAATATTCTAAATAATATCAACCAATAAGAATTGGACAGGTTTTAGATAATATTTTAATCATTATAATCTTATTTATTTAAACGATTTATTAATGAGGTAAACATTGCATCATTATTGTGTCATTAATAATTTAAATTATTTGATGTCTAAAAATTATAAATAAAATATCATTATGTAGGAAATCTTATTATCTTTCTAATGAATATTTATAATCGAAAATCCAACATGTATAACCCTATGTAACAATTGTTCTTCTAAAAGATGTAAGCTTATGCCATTTTTATTTTTATTTTAACTTTATTAATATAATGTGTCCCTACCACATACAAGTGGCTCCAAGGGGTCCCCAAATTGACCCAAGGATGCCCATGGTCGGGTATGTGTCCACCAATAATGTTAGGACACGTTTTAGGGTAATTTTGTATTATTATAATATTATTTTTTAACCCTTATTTACCGGATTTACCCTTTAACCATGGTAAATAAAATATTTACCGCAGTAATTATTCAAAATGTGTAAAAATAAAAGTTACCAATTTACATAATTTGGACATCCTGATTCCAAATATGGAATCCATTTTCCTAAATTCAAATCACAGAAGTGGCAGAAATTAATTTAAAATTAATTCCCGCTGTCAAAACAAAAAGTGTGTTTTTAAGAGATAATAACTATCAAAAGATTGACACTTGTTTATGTTCGGTTTAATTGTAAAATTATGTCCAATGACCAACATTATATTAAATGGTAAAAATATATTCTAAATATACTTTAAAACCACTCAAATTAATAATTTATCACTATTAATTATTTTGATTAAAAAAGTTGTTTTTAATTAAAATTTAGTAATTTTCACTATTCATCAAAATATAAAAGTTATCCGAAATGTACCAAAATTTAACCCTAGGCTAATTTTGATATTCCGAATCCAAAAATGAAGTCCATTTTAAAATATAGAATATATATGATTTCAAAAAGTAGGTATTACTATTCACAACGGCTAGTTTAATTAGTTGTGGTGTGTGTTAGAACTCGAGGTTGCGTACAACACACGCTATCACATTATTCGAAGGGAAACGTACCGTAGAAGCTTGGGGTGTTACATTCTACCCTCCTTCAAATAATTGCGTCCTCGCAATTTCTAGGGTATTACTGCATAAAAAGACTCGGGTGGTTCTTCATCATAAGTTCCTCGGGTTCCCACGTTGCCTCTTCCATCTTATGATTTCTCCACAAAACTTTTACCAGACGCGTCGTCCGGTTTCTCAGTACTTGTTCTCTTGTATCAAGAATCCTGACGGGCTCTTCGCAATAAGACAGATCGGGTTCCAGTTCTAATTCCTCATAGGTGAGTACATGCGTTGGGTCAGGCATGTATTTTCTCAACAGAGATACGTGGAACACATCGTGAACTTTGGAGAGACTTGGCGGCATTGCCAATCGGTAAGCTACAGCCCCAATTCGTTCTAGAATTTCGAAAGGTCCGATGTACCTGGGACTCAATTTACCTTTCTTACCAAAACGTATGACTCCCTTCCATGGAGATACCTTTAGGAAAACATGATCACCGACCTGAAATTCCAAATCCTTCCTTCGATTATCGGCATAGCTCTTCTGCCTATTTTGAGCTGCTTTGATATGATTTTGGATTACCTTCACCTTTTCCACCGTTTCCTCCACCAGTTCTGGGCCTACAAGTTTTCATTCACCAACGTCATCCCAACAGGTTGGTGTACGACATCTCTTTCCGTATAACGCTTCATATGGTGCCATCTGAATACTCGAATGGAAGCTATTGTTATAGGAAAATTCTACTAGTGGTAAATATTGATCCCACATACCCTGAAAATCAAGTGAGCAAGATCTCAACATGTCTTCTAAGGTCTGAATAGTCCGTTCTGATTGTCCGTCTGTCTGAGGGTGGTAAGCAGTGCTCAAATGAAGTTCAGTATCCAGGGATTTCTGAAGACTTTTCCAAAATCTTGAAGTAAAACGGGGATCACGATCAGAAACAATCGATAGGGGAACTCCATGAAGTCTCACAACTTCATTAATGTATAGTCTTTCTAGACGTTCCAGGGGTAGATATTCTCTTATAGAAAGAAAATGTGCTGACTTGGTAAGAAGATCAACAATAACCCATATTGCATCGTTCCTTCTAGGAGTCTTTGGTAGCCCCATGACAAAGTCCATCGTAATATTGTCCCATTTACACTCCGGTATGGGAAGAGGTTGCATGACTCCTCCAGGCTGTTGCCTTCTAGCTTTCACTTGTTGACAAACCATACATCTTGACACAAAATCAGCAATCTCCCTCTTCATGTTGTCCCACCAAAAATGTTCCTTCAAATCTCTATACATTTTGGTGCTCCCAGGGTGTATAGAGAAATTGGAACTATGAACGTCATCCAACAATTCCCTTTTTAGATCAGGTATATTGGGAACACAAAGTCTCTTCCCGAATTTCAAAATTCCATCTTCATACACAAAGTCTCTCAATCTCCCATCATTCACAGCTTTAATCTTCTTCTGAAATTCTTCATCGTCGGTCTGGGAACTCTTAATCCTTTCTAGTAAAGATGGTTTGGCAACCATTTGAAAAAGAATTGATGTTTCACCTTCCCTGGTTATTCCCATGTCCATCTTCTCTAGATCCATGAAAATTGGATCCCTTTCAATTCTCATCATGTTCAGAACTCCATGGTCTTTTCTGCTCAAAGCATCTGCTACTTTGTTTGCTTTCCCTGGGTGGTAGTGTATCGTGCAATCATAATCCTTGAGTAATTCAAGCCATCTCCTTTGCCTCATGTTGAGTTCTTTTTGTGAGAAAATATAATTCAGACTCTTGTGATCAGTATAAATCTCACATTTTTCACCATAGAGGTAGTGCCTCCATATCTTCAAAGCAAAGATCACAGCTGCTAACTCAAGATCATGAGTAGGATAGTTTTGTTCATGAATTTTCAACTGTCGTGATGCATAGGCAATAACTCTATCATTCTGCATAAGGACACAACCAAGTCCTTTCTTTGATGCATCACTATAAATAACGAACCCATCATTCCCCGATGGTAGAGTAAATATAGGAGCATTGACTAATCTTCTCTTCAGTTCTTCGAAACATTCTTCACACTCTTTTGTCCAAACAAATTTAACCCCTTTACGTGTGAGCTTCGTTAATGGGTTAGCCAATCGGGCAAAATTCTGGACGAAACGTCGATAATAACCTGCCAAGCCAATAAAACGACGTACCTCAGTTATACTCGTAGGTGCTAGCCATTCTTGGATTGCTTTGGTCTTAGAAGGATCAACATAGATTCCATCTTTAGAGATAATATGGCCAAGAAAAGAAATCTCTTGAAGCCAGAATTCACACTTGCTAAACTTTCCATATAATTCATGCCTCCTCAGAGTCTTCAAGATAATGCGCAAGTGATTTTCATGATCTTCGTAGGTTTTGGAGTATACCAAGATATCATCAATAAATACCACCACAAATTCATCGAGATACACCTTGAAAACTCTATTCATCAGATCCATGAATACAGAGGGTGCATTAGTCAATCCAAACGGCATTACAGTAAACTCGTAATGCCCGTACCTGGTTCGAAATGCTGTCTTCGGAATGTCTTCCTTCTTTACACACAACTGATGGTATCCAGATCGAAGTTTAATCTTTGAAAAGTATTGAGCTCCATGCAGTTGGTCAAATAAATCATCAATACGAGGTAGGGGATACTTGTTCTTTATCGTTATAGCATTGATCTCCCTGTAGTCGATACATAACCTCATAGATCCATCTTTCTTTTTAACAAAAAGAACAGGGGCTCCCCATGGAGAAACACTAGGGCGAATAAATCCCTTATTACTCAATTCCTCTAGTTTTTTCTTTAGTTCGACTAACTCTACAGTGGCCATTCTATAAGGGGTCTTCGATATAGGCCTTGATCCAGGAATCAAATCAATGGAAAACTCAACTTCTCGTTCTGGAGGATGTCCAGGTAAATCTTCCGTAAATACATCTACAAATTCTTTCACAACAGGTACATCCTCTATTTGAACATTACTTTCCTCACCGACAGTTATTTCATTCTCTTCCTCCCCAATAATTGAATTAAGTTGAGCTACTGGGGGTGGATCTAAATAAGAATTAGGTGGTGACGATTCTGCTCTAAAAATAAGGTGTTCCTTATCATTATCATCAAGAATCGTAACCTCTTTCTTCTTACAATAAATCTTCGCATCATAGTCCGAAAGCCAGTCCATACCGAGGATTATATCAAACTCAATCATAGGTATGATGATGAGATCAGCAGATAAAGAAAATTTATGTGCTCTAATGGGGACTGATTCACAAAACTTTGTTGCAACGATACTTCCCTTAGGAGTTTTGACTGACAACTCCCTTATTAAATCAAATTGGAAATATCTAATTTTCTTAGCAAACTGCGAAGATATGAAACAATGCGATGATCCAGAATCAAATAATGCATTTGCTAATCTTGAGGAAACCATTAAATTACCTGCCACCACGTCTTTCGGAGCTTCTACCTCAGCAGTAGTGATAGCATAAGCCTGGCCTTGATCCCTTGGCCTTTTCTAAGGTAAGATCTCCTGACGCTTAGGACATGCATTTGCATAATTCCCCATCTCCCTGCAATTGTAGCACTGAACGTTGGTAGCTTCCTTCTTCCCCTTGCATTCATGAGCTTGGTGGCCTTTTTCACCACACTTGTAACAGACTCCCATTCCCTTCAGGCAAGCACCGGGGTGTTTCTTCCCGCATTTACCACAAGATGGATATTCAACCTTTCCCTTCTTCCCCTTATTTCCATTCCCAGATTGATCAGCAGGTCTCTTCTTCTCTTGCATCGCTTTAAAGTCATAAGACTTAGAGAATTCCTTTTCGGTCTTGATAGCACATGAGACAATGTCTTCGTACGATGAAAAGGATTGTGAGACTAATGCTCGACGGAGAAATGGTTTTAACCCATCAAAGAAACGATAAATCTTACTTCTTGGGTTGCGTATATAATATCCAGCATACCTCGCTAACCTTGTAAGGTTAGCCTCATACTTTGTGACATTATCATCCTCCTTTTGTCTCAGACTTAGAAATTGCCTTTCCATATCCGCTCGATGGTCGCGAGGGAAGTATTTTTCTAAAAACAGATCTTTGAACTCCCTCCATTCCATATTTGATACTTCATCATCTTCCTTCATGTTTTGAATCAATGACCACCATTGATCAGCATCTCCAGTGATGCGGTAAACTGCCATGATAACTTTTTCCCTTTCACTGCTCCCCAAAGCCTGAAATATTTTCTCTAGGGAAAATATCCATTGCTCAGCTACTAATGGATTTGTATTCCCGTTGAAAGTTGGTGGTTGTTGCCTCATGAATCGATCTAACATTGATCCTCCACGCTGTGGATCAGGGTGCTCCATACGGGTAAGGTTATTATTCATAACCTGAGTAAGTTATCCCAGTATGGTGATTAGCTGATCGGCACCAGTTGCATCACCAGCCCCACAATAATTATCTTGAGCAGGAGGGCAATCCCTACATGGAGTGCGTGCATTGATACGGTTTCCATTTCTTCCACTAGGTGCCATTTCTAAACAATGGCATAAACTAGATCAGTTTATGAATCAAAATACATAATCCCATACATATAAAACACTTAACATAAATTGAACTATTTATGGATATAATCCATAATCATAAAAAATGTTTTCTTTGAGGAAGTATATACTCATAAACCCTTCATAATGATTTGTAAAGAAAATGAGAGTTATCCTAAGCATATCCCCCGGGAGTGTCGTAACCAAGAGTGCAGCAAGGCCCGTTGTCGTGCACCAGTTCCCGTTCGAGTCTAGCTCAAAGCGGTGTTTTCGGGTTTTACCCCTAGGTACATCTGTGCCAGAGCCACCTCTACCTGCTCGTATCCAGACAGGGATGTATTGCTCGGAAAACTCACAAAATCTCTACAATACCAAAATTCTAGGAAGTTCTTCTATACTAATACTCAATGTTCATCTTAGGTCTACGTGCTCTAATCAGAGTTAATCTAAATCTAGCTTCCAAGGTTTGTACTAAACTTCCTCTGATACCAACTGTAACGCCCCGACCCCAGCTACCCAGAGTCGGTGCATTACTTCGTAACATTGGCATGATCACAAGAAAGATCAAATCTCGAAAGACCGATTGGTTTAGTAGCCTTGGAAACACTAGATATATTCATAAAGTTTTACATTACATTTCAAAATGAAAAACTACTACAACAACAAAGTCTTCATATCCACACTATTAACCCCTCATAATATCCCTCCAAGTCAATCATAATTTACTTCTTCACTACCTGGGAAAAATAAAACATAGAAAAGGGGTGAGCTCAAATGCCCAGTAAGGATAACAATATAGCGGAACATTCAAAATAAGCATAAACATTTAAGGCAATGAATTACTAAAACAAAAGCCTTTTAAACATGAACTTCAACATAGTATGGCAAAAGTAAAATGAAATAATGCCATTTACTTATTCACATGGATATTCTACTAATCGAATAATCACATGAAAAATCAATAACCACTTTCATAATGTTGGAATGCATAATGCCAGACTATCATAACCACATAGCCAAGGCCTCGTGCCAAGACTACAAATAAGATTTTGTCAAGGCCTTGTGCCAAGACACTAGTTTGTCTCATGAGACCTACCGATGCATCGAGGAGCTATAGCGGGCTCCACCCGTCACTTATTAAGTCCAATGCATTCCCATATGAAAAGGTTTAAACATAACATAAACATTCGTATTAAAACTAGCATACGAAATGTCAATACTTTCACCATAAACTATGAATGGTATAAAAATAGCACATCCACAGTCAAACATATCACAAAACCTTCAATACAATATAGAAGTTTTGTATCATAATAAATCAACTTCAAATAATCTTAAAATCCATCAAAGGATGTTGACATAGATGAAATCAAAATTCTTTTAAAAGAAATATCTCCTTTTATTTTGAAATCATTTAAGATCCATATAAAATAAAACATTTTCTTTGAAAATATTCTTATAAGCTTGTAAGGGAAGCTTTGAAGATTTTATAACGGCGTAAAATAACCGCACCCGCCGTATAAGTTAAAAAAAACATTCTTACCTCAATTCTGTCAAAAAGGATAAAAAGGACCTTGTTTCGAAAACGACGGAAAGATTCCTTTATAAAACTCTTATAAAAAGTCAAACAAGGGTATAAATGACTTTAACCCATATTCTTGTAAATAGTAAAAATGTTTTGAAATACATTTTTAAGAAACATGGATGTGGATGATAAAGATATCCCTGTAGATTATTACGTATAAACAACCTCGGATAATGAAGTGATTGTGAAATAAACCCTTACCTTGTACTTTTCCTTGGTTGGGGTAGGTTAACCTCCTATATAATGGTGAAATAATTGTTATTAAATTATAAAATAATCATATACATTAATATGATATCATATATGATCTTTTAATATTGATTTGATAATATCTTAGTATTATCATCGTTTTGTGTGTTAACTTACTCATTTTCTTTTATATGTTTTGTTACATAAGTCATGTTTTTTGTATCTTATTCTTATCCAGAATGATATCAAGTCCTTAAACATCATTTTTAAATCATTAAATGATAATTATACTTGAATGGATACGATGGAGAATGAATCTCATCGCGTTCGTGGAGACGGTAGTCCGTACGTACGCACGAACGCTACTTCCATTAAATTTTTATTTTAAAAGAATCGAATCCAAATGATACATAGGTATATTAATATTCCAGTATAATATAATATTTTATACATGTTACTTATGTTCATTAACACCATCCTTTATACGTTCCATGTGTGGTATGAACGAGTCATATCATTTTAAGGGGGCGGTAGTCCGCACTTCCTCAAATGAAATTATCGTATGTATATACAACATGAAACGAATAATGGTATGAAATAAAATGGAATTACAGAAGTTTATATATAAAATATATATCATTAATATCATATTTAATTACAGTTCCATCATAATGGCCACCATGAGAGGCGGTAAGATGTATTAGAACAATCATCGTTTCGTGAGGCGTTAGTTTTCCATCCACAGAAACATTATGTTCATCATCCATTAGATGGAGTTTGTGTGTATGTGTAGTTTGAATCCTTCATATAACAACATCCTAGTATATTGAGGATACTGGTGTTGTTACAAAATAAAGGAAATAAAAATATTTTGGGGGTTGGAGAAGCAAAATAAATGAAAATAATTTAAGAGAAATCGTTACCTTTAATTTAGGTAACTCACTTTGGTTGGAACCAAAGGACTTCTTGAAATGCTTTCTGCCTAAGGGTAAGCTTCAAGGAGGAGGAGAGAGATGTAGGTAGCTTAGTTGGGAAGAGTTTGGACGAGCCAAGTGGCTTGAGAGGTGTGAGGAATGAGTAGAAGTGGTCTCCTTTTATAAGGGAGAAGAGGGGCTCTTTAGGAAAGAGTGAAAGTATTACTTTATAATATAATTATATTCGGTTTATAATGGTCCAAAAATAATTGAGGTCGAAGATAAGATGACTAATATTCTAAATAACATCAACCAATAAGAATTGGACAGGTTTTAGCTAATATTTTAATCATTATAATCTTATTTACTTAAATGATTTATTAATGAGGTAAACATTGCATCATTATTGTGTCATTAATAATTTAAATTATTTGATCTCTAAAAATTATAAATAAAATATCATTATGTAGGAAATATTTTTATCTTTCTAATTAATATTTATAATCGAAAATCCAACATGTATAACCCTATGTAAAAATTGTTCTTCTAAAAGATGTAAGCTTATGCCATTTTTATTTTTATTTTAACTTTATTAATATAATGTGTCCCTACCACATACAAGTGGCTCCAAGGGGTCCCCAAATTGACCCATGGATTCCCATGGTCGGGTATGTGTCCACCAATAAGGTTAGGACACGTTTTAGGGTAATTTTGTATTATTATAATATTATTTTTTAACCCTTATTTACCGGATTTACCCTTTAACCATGGTAAATAAAATATTTACCGCAGTAATTATTCAAAATGTGTAAAAATAAAAGTTACCTATTTACATAATTTGGACATCCTGATTCCAAATATGGAATCCATTTTCCTAAATTCAAAACACAGAAGTGGCAGAAATTAATTTAAAATTAATTCCCGCTGTCAAAACAAAAAGCGTGTTTTTAAGAGATAATAACTATCAAAAGATTGACACTTGTTTATGTTCGGTTTAATTGTAAAATTATGTCCAATGACCAACATTATATTAAATGGTAAAAATATATTCTAAATATACTTTAAAACCACTCAAATTAATAATTTATCACTATTAATTATTTTGATTAAAAAAGTTGTTTTTAATTAAAATTTAGTAATTTTCACTATTCATCAAAATATGAATGTTATCCGAAATGTACCAAAATTTCACCCTAGGCTAATTTTGATATTCCGAATCCAAAAATGAAGTCCATTTTGAAATATAGAATATATATGATTTCAAAAAGTAGGTATTACTATTCAAAATGGCTAGTTTAATTAGTTGTGGTGTGTGTTAGAACTCGAGGTTGCGTACAACACACGCTATCGCATTATTCGAAGGGAAACGTACCGTAGAAGCTTGGGGTGTTACACCCTATTTGGGAAAACCTTGGGAACCCAAAATGACTATGCATGTTGGTTTGGACAAGTAATGGTACTATTCTATATTATCTTGATTGCTACTTAGGAGTAGGAGCAAATGACCAAGAAGATTCTCCTGACGGTTGTTAGAAGATTTGTTCCTTTTGTACGTTTCTAACTTGATTTTTATGTCTTCATTATATAATTTTTGTCTTCTTTTTATGATTCATAGGACATTTATCATCGTTTTTTATATGAGGTCTTTTATTTAATTTCATTTACATCATCCTTCTACTATTTTCATATTGAATGTTTGGTATCATACTACTTCTCTACATGAATATTTTTTAATCTATTATGTTATACTATGGTAAGAATGCATAGACTCCCCATGGAATCACTATATTTTCTTATCTAATAGTTTTTATCCTCTTTAATTCGGTGAAATTCACTTGAGGCTTTGTGGAAAACTGGGCATGGGGCACCATTCAGTGGCATCCATGGCTGATATATTATAATGTGGTATAAGAGTTGTTTTGTTGGGTTTTTTAAAATTTAGAGATAATGGAATGTAGTAAGTGTCGGATAATGATTTCTTCCTAGGAATTTAAATCCTATGTATATGAAAATTCCAAAATACATCGAATGAAGTAGCTATTGTGTAGATTTTTACAATTTAATTTAATTTTCTTCCATTGGTTAGTGATAAATAGGATTTGTGCTATAATTATTGATATGAATTTTTATAATATTATACTATAACCTAATGAGATGTGGGTATTACATCTCATGTATCATCTTATTAATATCCTATATTTCACATGCCATGCATTATCCCATGATATTTAAGATTCATAACTTATTACATGTTGTTTTTGTAGGTGTTTTTAAATATATACCTACTAGAGTGATTGATTTTGTGTAGTGGATATTGAATCTGATTCTATGTTTTAGTTCATAATGATTTTTGGAAGTTATAGACTATATAGTGACTCACCACTTGATTCAATTATTGAGAGTAAATTGGATATGGTATGGATTATATAGGCAACAATTTTTTGTTCATGAGGTGTTATAGGCCGTCATGGATTGGAACATGGAAAACCATTGATTAATCCATCTGAATGGATGAATGAATTAATGAATCTAAATGAAAAATGAATATAAATTAAATGGGAAGGTGAACTCAAAAATGGAGACATAGCCTACACTCCGATTTTGAGTGGGCTGGTGGAAGTGTCTCTACTGGTTTTTTGTGACTTTTACTTTTATAGTTATGGATTTATGAGTAGGTAGGCTAGTATGAATTGGATTTAATAATATTTTGAGATGTCTTATGTTTTTGATCTATGAAAATTGTTAATGTTAATTTTTGAGGAAATTGATTGATTTAAAACATTCAAAGTTGTCCCAGTCTTGTCCCTTGGGGGATGATTATTTTAAGACGACATGTTATGAGTTTTATTGCATTTGAAATTATAAAATTGATATTGGTTTTTTTATTAAGAACCCTAGTTGGTTTTACGAGACACTCATCCATTACCTAGACATAAATAATTTTCAATAACATTATTTTGAAAACATTAATAATTATGAATTAAAGTCAATTAATTATTAATTCTTTAAATGGTATGATTGAATGATTTAGTTATTCTCCTTGACGTGTTATTACAATAGGTTCATTGTTGTTTTATTTCAAATTTTCTACAAATGATCAATTTATAATATATGAAATGTTTAATAATTAAAGGTTAATCAAATCATTAACTGCAAAAATGGAACATGAAGTGGTATACAACATTTAAGCGCATTTCTAATGATTGTTTCAATGTTCTCATTAGTTTCCATAGAACCAAATTGTGAGAATATTTCATCGGATGTTTCTTATATATGAAAGGAATACATGATATGCTATTATGCATAGTGAATTTTATTTGTGTGGCCTCATTATGGGTTAATGATTTATGTTTTAGGGGGTGGCCTCTGGTAGGTAACCCCTAGAGATTTTGTTCCCTGCTAAATTTCAGGAATTTATATCATTTGGTGTCTTTTTGTTTCCACTTTCCCTAGAATGAATCTTATATTTTATTTATGAAACTCATGTTTGTATGGGTTTTCATTGTATCCTTGGCCCTTTTTATGGGAGTGGGAATCAGGTAATTCTCTGTTTCAAAAATGTTTCATATGACTATAGAATCTTCAACCATTTTAAAGGTCTCAGAGACCTATTATTTACAAAATTGATGGATGATATGGAATGATGTCATCCAAGTTATTGTTTTTTGGGGAAATAAGAATCTGGGTTAAATAAATTTTATGTGATACATGATAATTGGATGCACGTGACATGCATCCTATGAACGTTATCTAGGATGTCCATCATGTATCTGAAGCATCAGAGTATTGTGCGTTGAAATATTTTGTACCTATTTTATTTCGAAATAATATAACGAACCAATATAGTAGATTAACATAGGCATTGAATAATTGAAGCTCGTCTTAATGGGTGAGATGAATTCTAATAAAATTAGGTTTTTTACATTAGGGTTAGGTTAATAAAATTAGGTTTTTTACATTACAGTCAGTCTCTTATTTTTATGATTAGGCCACTCTTAAGGTGAGGAGTATGACATAAATTCAACTTTATGTGATAGTTATTTTTGGAAAACATTAATTTAATGTGATTCATTTGGTATTCACTCCATTAGGAAAACCATTTTTCTGTTATAGACATCCATATTTGAGCAGTGTGATTATTTAATGATTCTGTATCAGTAGGTTATGTCTGGATTCTTTTAACAGATACTGACCAACGATGGATAAACTCTTTTTTTTGCAATCTTCAGTATCCCATTACTGTTCTCTTTTTTAGTGATGATCATGTCCCTTACCTTGTATTAATCATAGATTTAATAATTCAGTTTCAATATTATGCCACACTATTGTTTTAAACACTATTGGTATTGTCATGGTGATTTTCAAAAATATTTATAATGACACATGTTTTTTATTGAGGCCCGATTAATCCAGAGTGATACATGGGTACCCAACTAGGAACACCTTGGAAGGACTCTTACACACCTACACTGTAATTATATCCTGAACTCTATGAAGATGATAATCCAGGACCTATTTTTGTTTTATGTAGATTTAATGGTATAGTACCAATGTCTCACTAATAAAATAATGAATGTTTATTATGTGGTGATATATCAATTGACTCCATTTTAATTAATCTAGGGTTACCCCAAACTCATGTCGAGCACAGAAGTGATGTTTGGAAGTGTGAAGACACAAATTGTATGGATATGCATTAACCAATTTTTTTCTAAGGCATGATAATTTTAAATGGTTTAATGATGGGTGTATCAAGGAAATTCACTAGGATTTAGGTATGGACATCAATTTTACATGTTTGGGATAAATAAAAAGTTCCTTCGAATATTGTGTTGCAATCTAGATTGTACTATGCTGAACAACTATGATGATCATTTCCAAATAATTTGGATGTGGTTTCTTGTTTTTTATACATAATTTTAGATGATTGTGGATATATGGTAAACGTTTGAACATGTCACCAAGTTGAGAAGGCTGTTTTAAAAAATTGGATTTCTATTCATGAAATCTTACAGAAGTAGATTCAGTTTGGTCAATTAGGATTCAACTACTACATTATGGTGAGGTCCCCTTATACGGCCTCTTATGTATTCATGTTCACCTATTTTAATTAGTCACGATGGGGTGAATCAATTTCACGCTTAGTGGAATAAATAGTTAGGAAATTATGATGGCCTGGTTACTGTTGATCACAATATGCCACATTTGTGATAAAATCCATGTTGGAGAGTCCATTTGTCTATATGTTTTGAGGGAAAATGATGATATAATTCTTTATTGAAATGATCAATCCTATACTAGTGGTAAAATATGAAGAAGGGTGTATCTTTTTTTAGATGTTCCACCTATCAGTATGTGATAAAAGATCACTAGTAACAAACTACACATTTTTATAAGTTACACATACATGAGCTAACTTGTATTGACATTTTTACTGACATTATTACTAGTTTATAGTTATTATATTGAGGTTATTATGTTGTATGGATTATTCAAATAGGCTCATAATGGATGCTCATTTCCTACCAATCAAGTGGACCATCAATGTAGATTATAATTGGAAGTCATATATCTGTGAGATGGTATGATTTCACAGGATCATGATTTTAATCCATTCAGAAAGGGAGGCTCGATTTAATTTGTGATTATGGAAAAAGATATAGAGGTTTTTCGGTATATAGTTCCTTCTGACCATAGTATATGATCTCAAGATAGATACCTAGTTAGAATGCATGATTTAGGTGCATGAGTAAATGTAGTGGGAAAGCATCCTACATTTCAAGGTCTATTGGTTGTAGAATATTCCCTATATTGAATATTAATACAAAAATATAATTTAGGCTTAAAAACATATGGTTCGTTAGGAGGCTTTGTACGGTTGTACATGTTGATCACCCATATGTCGGTTAGAAGTATGAGTGGCGACAATGCCAGTTAGTCATCTTATTCAGGAGACCGCACAACAGGTGTAGTTGATTCAGAAGTATATTTCAACTACAAATTCACATAAATATCCTAAATCGATCACCATATATGAAATTTAGAGTTAGAGGTCTAGGACTCAGTATACATGTGTGTTTCCTTGAGGTTGGGATACAAGAGGGTCATGATAAAGGGTACGCTTTCACCATGGTATTTTTGGCCATTCGAGATTTTGGAGAGATTCATTCCATTAAATTAATGATTTTAGATACATCATTGATACCCAGCCATGGAAAATGTCTTATAAATATATTAATGGCGATTTTACTTTTCAGTCACCTCTCATAAATTTCATCCTGATGTGGTTGAGTTTGAAGTAGATGTGTCCTTTGCGGATCAACCATTATGTTTCATGGATCGTAGCATGAAGGTTATATGAGGCCTATATATTCCCTTTTTATAGTTGTTATTAAAGAAAATACATGTATATGATTGCACCAAGAAGTTAGAGGCTAATGTTTTAACATAGTGGATGGAGTCATTATCAGATAATGCATCACCGCCCTTATAAGGGAAATTCATGGAACAATTTCATTATGAGGGATTTTTTTAAGAACTCTTTTCATTATTATAGTATGAATCCTCTAAATTCCATAGATTCTCATTTTAAATGTCTAAATGTGGCTTAATATGAATTCTATTTTAGTTTATGTTGTTTTCTGTACTTTATAGGGAAATTTTGAATCCTGGAACCCATGTTTTTGGGTGAAGTGGTCTGTTGCGCTATTAGTGAAAACCATGCGAGTTGAGACACAAGCCCATGCTCCCCGATCTACAATTTTGACAGTGAGGAATTGAGTAGTCTGTGCAGGATTATTCAAACCATGTGTGTAAATGCCTATTCTTTATGTCTCCATATTTCTAACCGGGTGCTAAAACATTGACCATCAGATATTTTGTTATAAAGACCATTATTTATTTATATTAATACTTAAAACCTATTGGTTTTATATTTTTTTTCTCTTGTGGATATAAGAAACATGGGGATCTCCCCGTGGAATCATATTCTTGGATTTTAGGTACCTCCTCGATCTGGTTTCTTAATTAAGAACCACTCATATCATTGGATCTTTATTGGTAAGATATCATACACATTTCAGTCATTATTCATTATTCTAGATATCATTAGTGATATCTTATTGGAAGCTAATATTTCCTTTCTTAGGTTTTTTATCTATTCATTAGTTTTCCCCCTATATAAATATAAACAATGAATTTATAATATATGATATTTAAAAAATATACATATGGTTAGTGGTCAAGTTCATTTCATAGTATGTCGCAAAGTTTATATATTTGAATATGTCATAAGGTCTTTTTTTGGGAATCACCATATTTGATGTTTCATGCTTTAAGAGAATTGCATGGCATGAATTATTCAATTAAAGAGATCGACAATGAATTTTATAGGTTATTCGTTGACATGTTATGGGATTTTAATATATAAATATAATTTTTAATGAAAAGAATAATTTTAATAATGAATTGATATGTGAATTGAATTTTAATATAAATTTTGATTGAATTGATTTTGAATGGATCATGTGAAATAATCATTATCCTTAACATTATCAATGTAGGGGTTTGTTTGAATTATAATTTATTAAGTCTTTTATTTATCATCCCACATGCGATAAATAAGGGATATGAAATGTAATTGATCATTAATTCTTTAATTACTCTGTATATTGATATTCACATGTTATTAGTTGCATGGAATGGCCTCTTTTCTTGGCCAATGCCTTTAAG
This sequence comes from Viscum album, assembly GCA_963277665.1. Taxonomy (NCBI): domain Eukaryota; kingdom Viridiplantae; phylum Streptophyta; class Magnoliopsida; order Santalales; family Viscaceae; genus Viscum; species Viscum album. The sequence goes on from OY728153.1 coordinate 807,992,317, forward strand.
CACCTTTTAAGGCGAGGTTTGATTTTAGTGTTTTTGGTCTAGAAATTAAAATGTTGAAATTAATTTTATTAAATGGATGGAATTGATTATATTTTTATTTTAATAGGGTGATACATGGATTAAAATTATAATTGCATTGATAAAATCATATGTATTTTACCATTGTTTTACCCAAGTTTCATTTGTGCTACTGATATGGATTTCTAAGGATATACTCAATGAGGTAGACCTTTATATGTTGAGTGATAAATGAATTCATAGGATAATTCCATTGATGTATTAAAATTTAATTGTAAATTTACAACATTTGTGAAACATGGGCAGGCATAATGGACTTCCAAGTATAGACTCGAGTTAATGTGGCATTATACAACACATAGAGTGATACTTTGGTTCATGATAAGTTCTATATTGATGTGCTCGTAGGGTGTTAGTTTATATGACACCTGGATTGATACATGGATACTAACTTATGGATTACAAGGATGGGTTCATGTACTAAATTGAAAAATAAATTAAATGGTTATTATGATGTGTCTACTATGCCCAACTAGAATAATATATTCAGTCTAATATTTCAAATTATGGATGGAATGTTTAGGCATTATTATGCATATTACTATAGGGGATGTCGGGCTATGTGAAACATATCTAGAAATATTCCACAAATTATATTGAGTAGCTAATTGATTCTGATTATAATGAAACAATCCAGACTATAAATTCTAATACAGACCATTTAAATTAAATTGATTAATTTAATTAGATGTAATGTGAGAACATGCCCTTATAGGACGTTTACTTTTGACTACATAATTGAATTTTTATTATTACAATATAAAACCTATTGTTATATATAAAAACACAAACACACAGGCACACTAACAAGGTGGAACAAACCCACAGTGGTTTCCTACTGGGTTTATGTAACACACCTTGTTTGGGACACCATTTGGAACCCAAAAAGTCAATATACTTGTAAGTATATATAAAAGAAATCATCAATTTATAGGTTTTAAATTTCTATATAGAAGTATGATCTTGGTAATTATACGTCTTATTATACATGTATATTTTTTATTATGCTTTGTTACCCACTGGTAAGAGGGCATTGTATCCCCATTGACCCACCCTATGCTCTCGCTGCAAGTCAGAAGACTATGGAATTTGGTAATATTTGATTCAATCCACGATTCCTACCAGTATCATGGAACCATTCATGTTATCCCAATCATAGTTGTTTTATTTATTACAAATAAAAAAATAAATAGTTAAAAAATACACTAAATATTTATATATTCTTTAAATCCATTATGAAAATGAAATTTCAGTATCAAAAAGGGAAATATTAATATTAATCATTCTATATCAATAAAAAAAATATATAATATGACCCATTTGTGTGTACATATAATGTGGATTATAATTACATAGTTCGATATTCTTATAAAATATACTTATATGAATAAGTTAAGAAACCATATGAATTAGTAAATTAATTTCACAAAATTATAATTGATGAAGATGTACTATATCATATTTTTAAACATTCAATTAATAAATATTTAATTTTATTAATTGAAAATTTATTATAAAATAATATTAAACAATATATATTTATATTTATATTTTACTTTCCATTCAGAAAATTAATGATCAATTTTTTTAAAAAAATTTAATTATTATTAGTTTTAATTTCATGATTAAAATGAATATATCATTAAAAATATATTGGTTTTTTAATTTCATGGGTATATTTTAATTAAAATGTAAAAAATTTGGATGTATAATGTTGTTTAGAATATTGATGACATTCAGAAGGATTTAAAATATTTTATATAGATTTAATTAAATAATGATTCTAATGGATGAAAATTTTGATGCTCGTTATTTGATTATATAAAAATATAATCATTATAACATTAGTAATTGCCTTAAAATATAACTAAAATTGAAATCTAAAACAAATATAAGGTGTTTTATCTTATTGGTGAAAAATCACAAGTTGAAATAGAATTAATTTTTTAAAATAATATTTATTATTTTTTTATTTATGATTTGTTTCTATCTATTTATCAATTCAACTCCCCATGTGAACCATTATAATTGGAAAAAAATTCTTGAATTAATTTTTAATTTTTCATTTATAATGATGATATTGATTGTGTTATAATACATTTGGAATATGTGAATATCCAATCATATCAGGCATCTGAAAAAATCATAAAACTAGATTTTTATATTATTATTCTACTTAATATAAAATTATATATATATAATTATGTCTTTTAATAAAATTAATACATATATTAAATAATATCTATCTAGTGATTCATGTATTGACAAATCAATTACAGGGAATTAATATGGGATTTCATATTTTTTAATTTCATATTCTATAATGCATTCCTTTTCTAAATATTATTTTCCCTTTTAGAAGGAAAATTCATAGTATATTCAGTGAGAAATATGTGGTACATCAAGGTGGAGGAATAATTAATATTTAATTCGATAATTTCAGATATGAAATATTAATTTTTAAAATTCACATAATGCATATACAACAAAAAACATTTTATATAAGGGAGAATTGAAATAAATACGATATATAATTAATATGAAACAAATATGAATAACTATAAAATAGTACCTCAAACACAAGGTTTATATTGGAGAAAATTTGATATAACATAACATTATTTTTTAGTAGGACCATGACATGTTATATTGGTATTATAAGTTAATGGTTTAAACACATTTCAACATATACATATTGCACAGAACAATTGTTATATTTTTATTCTCATTTATATTTTTTCGTTGATGTGTATAAATAAGCAATTTACAATGGAATGTGATTTTATATTTTCCCCTAGTTATCATAAAAGTGATATTGACATATACATGAATCTAATAAAAGATAAGTTAAATGATATTTGAAACATTGTTTTTTAATTATATGTCTCATTTACAAAGGAGTAATTTAATTATTTTGCAACATTATTTGTATTATAAAATCCTACAATGTTTGTGGAATGGGGTCTAATTATTATAAAAATGAAAAAGTATCCAACACTATTTATATAAAAACATGTTTTGGTATGATTTTTTTTGATAAAATTCCATCTTCATATATAATTAATTATTACTAACAATGAAACAAATATATTAGAAATCCGCAAGATAGTTTGATAATTTTGTGAAGATAGATGAACCACCTCATTAATGATGTTTATTCATATTGGTAAATAACATTATAGTTTTAATTATGTTGAAAAAAGAGTCAACGGAATTCAAATATGTTAATAAATGTTAATTATAATTCCAATTGTAATTGTGGTATGGAATTTATTTTTATTAAATTTTCATAATGATCAATGAATTTATTATCATCATTTATAAAATGTAATTCATATTGATACAAATGACTGTGAAATGTCAGTTGGTACTATATTACATTTCCAGGGGAACAAATTAATTTTTGGTCCATGGGTTATTTTATAGATTATTTTATAATATCAATACATTGTTTTGAGTCAATTATCCAGAATTAGTGGAATGTCCTTTTTTCTAGTTCTTTATGACAAATAAAGACAAAAAATTTACATCATGATATATAATTTTTCTTGGTTCTATATAAATATTGTATAAATTTTTTGAAAAGGATTAACGAACATTAATTTGAAACTAAAACACATTAAAAAACATGACTACCGTTTATTGTTATAGGTCATGATTACAATTTAAATTATACATTTCAATTCACATAAAGTTAAGGATGGTGTCATTATGCAACTTAATTTTTATTCAAATGTTTGTATTAAAAGGATGATTAAAAATTATTATACTAGAATAGAGAGAGATGAACCAAATAATTTGAGTGACATAAAGAAAATTATTCCTCCTTAATTTTTTCACATGTATGTTACATCATTATATCCATTATCACATAGTAATTTTTTTCTTTCCTACATCAAGTCCTTGTAATTATCAGAAAAGACAAAAAGTCTTTACATTTAAACATAATGTGATAAATAAATATAATATTATTTCTCTTTTGTGAATTGAAATTTTCCACAATAATGAATGGTATTTTTCATCATATGTTGTTAAAATCACTTTGTTGACTAATAATCTTATGAGAAAAAATATTAATTAATATGATTCTATTGATCCTTCATATTCATTACCACCCTAAACTAGTTTGATATTTGAATTATACTCATTGTATACATTATAATGAGAAGGGTCGGAAGTGGAACAATATATAATATTACTCAGTACATGCATTCTTGTTTATTACATCAATTATATGTAATAATATGTATGAATTTATTGAGTGTGTGAATTTTAATATTTTAAAGAATTTATATTTGTAATGACAATGTAATTATAAAAATAAGACAACCATACTTATCAATTATATAGAATAAAATTGAATTGAAAATATATATCATCTCGGATAATGTCCTATGTAACATATTATATTTTTAACATGATATAATTATAAGTATCTATTTAATATTTTATGTTTATAACATTTATTTTGTATGTTAACAAAGAATAGGGTGTCTAATGAAATAAGGGGTTCTTTATTTGGTCCAAATAATGTGGTATGTGATTGTAAATTAATTGTTTTAATTTCATGAATTCCTTAATAATATTCTTGAGATGTTTATGAAAATTTTTCTTTATAGTGTTTCAATATGTTCATTAAATATTGTTAGAAAACTAAATTGGATATGTACCCTCGATCCAAAAATATTTCTTTTTACAGGGGTTTTTTAAGATTAATTTTAATAAATTACTATGAAAATGGTTTTATTATAAGGATAAAATAACAGTGGTTCCATTCATTGACATTAAAATCCATGCATAAAAATAATTTTTTATTTTGATAGATTGAAATGTAAAATTAGCTTCAAATCAATTATCTTTATACGCTTCCATCATATTCTACGAATGTGTGTAGTGTTACTTGTCATTCATTTCATTCTAATATATATTTTTGGATCAATGCATTGATGATAGTAATGTTTTCGATGAACATACTCTTATTTGTTGGAGTGTTGTTGTTAATGTCATAGATTATTTAACTTTTTGAGTATGTTATTAAATATTAATCCTAAAAAAATGAATACCATTGACACATTTTTTTGTTTTTATATTATATTATTTTGAGGTTGTTGTTTTCTTTTTAAATTTATATATTTCTTAGGAAATTATTTTTTAAAAAGTACATTGGGAAAATTTATAATGTGTTGTCATAGCGGTAAAACAATGGGGATATTTGATGAAATTATTTCTAATATTGTAAAACTATTAAAATAAATAAAATTTTGTTCCTATTAATATTTTTTTAGTAAAAAATGTATAATAATTAACATTTTCAATATTGTTTCTATATCATAACTCTATTTTAATTTTACAAGTCATCATGAAATATTTTAAGGGTGTCATATATAGAAAATTTCAAATTAATAAATATTGAATTTTATATCCCAGAATGTATCAAATGATTACAATATTAATTATATTTCACACATAGATCAAATGTTCATTCATATGAATGTTCGTATGATATTTAGATTTATTTTATACCCATCAAATATTAGTCTAACACATTATAGGGATTATTATATTATACTAAAAATCCTATGACTATTTATGGGTGAACTTGTACCACTATTTAATACTATATCATACACCATTCTTCTTCATTCACTAGGAGGTCAGGCACATTACCCTACAAAAATATCAAATCATTTATAATAAGGTTAACCATCAATTATTCTCTCCACATATATTTTATAGACAACATTCTCATATACCTTTTTCCATATACCCACATAGGATGTTATATCTCAAACAATAAACACTCATTATTTCCAATTCCAATGATCAACTCTAATTTTAAAACTTATCCATATATCCCTATGAATATATATTTCATACTTCATCTATACAGTGCTATCAGCAAGGTTATTCCCATAATCTATACATATTAATTTTTCTAATGTCTATATTATCCCTATTTTAGATATCCCACCTCAAATAGAAGGTATATGTCCTCATCCTCCAATGGATTTAATATTATTGTTGAAATATCATCACACATCTAAATGAATGTGTGTAAATGTTATAAAAATTTCTTCAAAATCAATTTATATATAAATCTTATTTAATAATTGTCTATATAATTTGAATAATTGTTACAAGGAAATGTCTTTGAAGTTTAACAGAAAATAAAATACTTCTCAAATCGGCAAATAGGGCATCAATGCTTGGGTAGAGATGGACATCATAGATCTGTATGTTTAGATGCATAAGGCTTGTATTTATACTCTCTCAGAACAAAAAAGTATCCTATTAAAATCATTGAGTTCACTCATAAGGTTAGGATGCTTGGGTCTAGGCATGAAGACCCAACTAATAGAAATATATATATCTTATTGAAGAAAGAGAGTTTTGGGAACATCGGTAAAACTGGAGATTAATATATTGCAGTGAAATTGGATACTAGTGCAGAGTCAATTTATATTTAAATTATTAATGGGAGCTATGATGTACATAAGAGATAAGTTTTGTGGACAAATATTAATGGTGTTGATCATTATAAGTCCACTTAAATTGTCAATGGGGAATATAATGTCATAATAGATCTAGATGTCATGAAAGGTAGGGGAGGGACAATCCAAATACCAATTCACTTGGTGAAATTGTCAATAATTGAGTAGATATTGATAGAGTCTTTTTGATTGGATTCGGGAAAACCTTCATTCCATACATATGTTTCCCAATGCTATGGTATATCACCTTGTTCATGATGTCTCACATTATTACCCTTTACTTGTTTTTACTTCATTCAAACAATATAGATGTTAGTGGTTTTGATTATATGATTAGTGGGTGTGCTCTCCCAAAAACCAACGAATTTTTAGAGATAGTTTGATGGAGTCAATGCCACTCTTACGTAGTCAACCACAACATGATGAGGCAGCTCATGAACATGTTACAATTTTGGGTGAAGGGGATTCCTCCCATTGATCAGTACGTGAATGAACTCATAAAGAAGGTGATTTGTATGGAACTCAGCCATTTGGGTTTATGTGATGACTAGGTTTTTGGGGAACTTTCTAATAAAAGAACATAATGGCATATCTGATGTTGAAATATGATTGCACATATATGGAGAACTTGATTGTGAAATGAATTACTTAGGGGGAAAAATATTGGGTACTTCAATGAATGCAGTAAATAAATAATGCAATCATTGAAACCAAATATAGTTCTTGACGATGGATTATTCATGGATAATGGGGTTTTGAATTAAGGCTTGTCGAATTCCTTATTCAAACATCTATATGTAGGGTCCAAACCGAACATGCCAAATGGGTATCCATGTATAAATGTAGAGATATTGTAGGTGATTCCCAAAAAAATTTCAATCTCGGATAATTACATTATGGATCCAATTCCAACAGAGAAACCGGTTAATGAATATATATTGAACCTCAGCCTAGAGCAGGATTCACGCACCGATGGCTTTCCAGTTTCATTATATTGGGGGTCATGGGATGTGATTAAGGATGATATTATTATATATATATAAGTCTTTTTTAAGTGGACCCATCCCATAGGAGACTGGTGCTACGAATCTGTTCTCATTACCCAATATCCATTATCCATCAACATTTCCCAATTACATATTGATAATTATGTTAAATTTACCCTACTATATGTTCTTATTCCTCATCTACTCAAATTTTTCTATAAATATTCATCTATGGATTTATTTTGAGTAGGAAGTCATTGAAAAGCTCTAGACAATATAAAGAGCTATTGCATTATCTCATTAAATGAATCAATATATCAAATTAAAAGCCCATCGATCAAACATGGACATAAAGATATATATGAGTATGGCCTATGTTATTATGTAATGGGTTTTCCACAATGGGGTTCCCACATGAATGTGACTCCTTTCCATGGATATTAACATTTTTTTAGATGCTTTTTCACATCATGAATGGCGGTTTCCTTCCTTGGAATGAGTCAGGGTATTTTCAAGACATCTCATGGGTTTATGAAAGAGGATCCCATATCCCCGACCATTTTTATTGACATTCAAGACACCCATAGCATGATTATTAATAGAAACATATTCATGGGGGGAATATTTCTTTACCGCATAAAAAATAACCGGCCATGGATTTCCTATATGATGTTTTCTGGTGATTCCATGATCTTCATCAACACTCGTAGAAGCCCATTGCAGGGTCTCAAAAAAATACTACGTGAATATTTCTACTACAGTGGCTAGGTTATCAAAATATTCAATATTATCAAATATAGTTCTATCATATGTGAATCCTAACATGAAACATCCTTTTGAAACAAGTAAGACATGCATAGTTGTTTGTTTATGATTTATTACCTTGGTTCCTTACTATCGACCAAGATAATCTATATCAATGACTTCGACTGCAACGTAAACAAGATAAGGAGCCACATGCTCAATAGGAAAAACATTTACTTATCTTTTGGGGGATAGATATCATTAGTGAAGTGTGTCCTTTCATCCATTAAAATTCATTCACTCTCGACAATCAATATGTCAAAGGGGTTCATTACCTTCATTGATAAGATTTAACCTAAGTTTATATGGGATTAAATCTCTGAAGGAAAATTTATATAGACATTATTAGGTATCATGGTGAGTCCCAAACATGAAGGTGAGATCAACATAAGGAATATAGTGGATACTATACAATGAATTCATGTAAATCCATCATGGGATATTTTGGAACAGTGCACTCTCTCGGAAAAAGTAATGCCCTATAAATTTTGTAGGTTTGAAGAATATGTTTGTATCCAAGAATCCCATATTTGGTATTTGATTTACCAAATAATCCCAACCCTTCATCCATAATCATGATAGATTTCAAGAAAGTGTGATATCCTCTTCTGGCCACCCAACTTTTACGGTTCTAGTTTCGGATTTCTGGGGTGTCTAACTCCACTGACTTCTTTTTGAGAGGAAAGCCTACATCCTACCTTAATCAAATCTATGTTGAACAAGGATCAACGAGATTTGTTTGATCCCATTTACTTAAATTCTGAACCAGAAAAATGTTTGTGCACTGCTTCTATATCAGGTAAATTCTCATCAAAGGACTTCTATCAGATATCAACAACTCAGTTATAGGGTGATAGCTTGAATGGCACCATCTATTAAAAGAGATTCCCATAAATGTTTAATTTTCACACTTATAGGATAAGGAACATTGTAGTTCTCATAAATAAAAATTTACAAAATTTGGTTGTCAACATTATATTTAGATGTTACTATTGAAATATTTACAGGGGGTATAACTCGAAGCGCCACTTCATTGAAGGTTAATTGGAACTGACTATTTGGATATTATTTAGCTGGTTCACTACCCTACTCTCTCTTGATCTTATTGGTGCCATATTTGCAGATAGATAATTTCAGGGCATAGAATATTTTGGCCTTGAAAAAATGGAATGATCCTTCCTTGTGAGTGTTGGATGTTGTTGAATATGATAAGCCCAAAATAAGGCCATGTTTGAGGGGATTATGAAAATATGTAGATTTTTTCTCAAAAAATGATTTTTCCTCATTCATGTAGATAGTGATATCAAGAACTGGGGAAATATACCCTCATTGAGATATCTGTACATAATTGTGTCTCGAGGGTTATCATCTCTTTCTCAGGTGTGGGGACACATGGTGTAGTGGATACTGTAAATCATGGGGTTCAAACTAACTTTTGATGGACCATGCATATTGTGATCCATGACAGGTGCAGGGGAGGTTCATTCCCACATGGGGACCATCCTTCTCTCATATAACTGATACTATGGGTAGGGAAACCATATATAGGTAAAAGTAAATGAAATGTAAATTGGGGTGATCCAATGATAATATAAGAGTATCTCTCTGAATCTGGCTGACAATTAATCAATGATGATTCATGATCTAATGCGCATAAAAGAATTATTTCTCAGTTCAATAGCCTACACCATTAGAAAATCTATTTCCTTTCCTAGTTACAGCAACATTAATGTGGTTCTTATGTGGTGTGGAGGCACCAAGGTGGATGAAATTTCAAATTCCATGGAAGTGGTGGGTCAAGGATACAACCTCGCATGCTTCTCAAACAGTTACATTTTGAAACATCAGGGGTTTAACTCAATCCAAGGTGATTAGCTTGGGATTTATTACATTAGGCCTCCCTAGGCTTCTGTGTACTATGTCCCTATCTTGGAGTTATCATTATTAATAAATACAAATATAAAGATATAATGATATATTTATAAAATTATCATAATTTTATAAAAGGATATTTTTCCAATGTAAATATGATGTAATCTTGATGATTAGATCATTTATAGTGCCTTATTCTTAACGGGGTTGGTTGAAATGTGGTCAACATAAATGGGTGAATATTATAATGGTTTGGAAGAGAGACTCCGAAGCAGTATTAGATAAATATAAAAAATTAATATCATCCCAATAACAATATATATATAAGTGATTTATATATTGATGAGTCAATAGATTAATTTATCAATTTTATTTGTAAATATTTTACAATTTATTTATTTGAAAAATATTTTTTAAATGAAGGTTATAAATTTTAATTAAATAATTACGTTGAATTGTTTTTCTCTCAATGATTTTTTTACTGAAACAACAAAAAATTGACATATAAAATACATTCTCAATCCTGGAAACACATCCCCCCCAAATTATTCATTGTCTGAGGTAAATAAGATTGTTTAATGTAAATGTTTATTTTTAACTCAACTAATATTATTATCATATACCTTCCTTATAATATTTTTTCATCATCAATCATGTTTATTTATCAAAATAGGTTCATAACATATCTTTTAAAATGTTTTCCATTAATGTAATTTTCCGTAATTAGATATCATTTCCATGTTGTGTCATTGGAGAGTGAAAATATTTAATAAACTTTTTTACTGTTGTTCATGAGTTGATATTTAACGTCATTAGCTAATAAAATAATTATGTATTTTATGAATAGAAAACTATTTTGTAGTATTTTTAATTAAGATGTTTTTCTTCTTACATTTCCATTCTTTAAGTTATGAAAATCATTGAATTTTACATAAAAACTATTGACTAATATTTTATATATAATGTGTTTTAGAATGATTTTTACAAACACAATTCATATTACAATACATATAACAAGTTCTAAATTATTATGGATATATAAATTATATAATTTATTTGGATTATTATAATGTGTTTGTTCCTGAAAAATTAGACTCATCATTATCTGAACTAGAATATATACTTCTTTTATTACCTTATATAATGAAACAATTCATAACTATCAGACAAAAACAAGTACCTATAACTTTGTATTAATACATATAAATAATATGTCATCAAAATTGTTGGGGAATTCCATCAGACTAACAGAGATTATAATTTCATTCCTAAGAATTATTCCAAGTTTAAGGAATCTATCTAACAATATAATGTTGTTAAGTAATTAGAGGTTATACATTCTGTTGTGATGATATTTCCAATGCTATGTTTATAAATCTGTTATAAAAAATCATAAAAAAGTTGGGATATCAATATGACCATTTGGATATTTCGTACAAATAAAAAGTCATTAGTTGTGTTTGGATATGGATTATTACAATCTCTCTAGATTTTTATGAAGATTACATAGAATGAATACTTCATTCCTAGTACATTTAAATTTTATAAATAGAGTCATTAAAAGGAAACTTGGAAACGTTGTCTCTTTAGGAACATTAGTAATTATAATTTTATCATATCATTGTTATGAAAGATATATTCCTTAGTTATGAAGGATTTTGACCTAATCCATCATATTAGATTATTACAAGTATAGTATGGTCAAGGTGGTCATCGTATTGAGGGGTTCTAAGGATAGTATTTTAGAGTTAATCATTGTCATAAGGTCCATCATTCTATGGAAAGATATAATTAACTATATGTATAAAACATATAATAGAATTTTTCATATTTTTAAACAACATTACTATTATTGATAAAATAGGTACATATTTTAATAATAGCTAATGATTAATCATTATCATTACAATTCTATCATATTTCATGTGTTTATAAGTTTACAACAGGATGAAAATTTTATATAATGTGATACATTATACTCAACTATTATAATGTATTTTATTTTTTAATATCATTATTAATAAAATAAACCTACTATGATATATTAGATCCATAATTATTATTCTTAATTCATTTATACAATTTTCCATACTATGATTCTGAATCCGTGACTTTGTTATTCAGGTTGAGTGTCAAATCAAATATTCTACATAAATTTTAATTTTTTATTGGTGAGTCTAAATATTTTAAATTAGTTTTTATTAAAAAAATCCAAACACTCATATAATATATCCATAATATGATAATATATATAAACCTCACAAGCATTATTGATATACAGATCCATCAATTTGTATCAGAGATGGTGTCCACTATGTACATAGTCACAGAATTATTAACTTAATTACTACTAGAAGTTCTGTAAAATTTTAATATAAATATTATGGTTATAAATTTTCTAAACTGACTATTATCCATAGTAATGAAATTTTATTTTTTTCAAATGGTAGGCCTTAATATTGGTTCAATAGAAAATTTTAATTCAAATAATTCAACTATAATTGAATGTGTTATATATGAGTATAAAAGAGATATGATGAATGTTATTATCATAAAAATTGTGGTTAATAATTTTCTTATGCTGACTGGAGATTATTAAATTTCTAATAAGGAAGTTATAGTATTCACTCAACAAGAAAAGAAATAAAATAATCATAAATACAAAGTAAAAAATAATTTTCCTGTTATATGAAATGATGTATAGATATAAAAAATTCATGAGAAGTTACAAATTAAATTATGAAAAATAATTAAGTTACACATTTGGGAGATTCTAATATTTTAGAGACAAAGATATTCATTCAAAAATAATATTATAAAGAAATGGATTTCATACCTTGAGATTCTATTTCAATTATTTATTAATGTTTTTTAAAAAAATTAATAACTTAAATTCTTTTTGGGAGAATGTTATTCATGATAGATTCCTTTTTTAAAATATAATTTAAATTAAACCTAGTGAATGGGTATCCTAAAGGGAATTAGTTAAATAGACATTGATGATAAATAATTTTACCTTGGATGATTTGATTGGTATACTTATGAAATATGGAAATAGACTCAAAAAAAATTTAGATAACAAATAATAAAAATGTAGGTGTTTATAATACTACTTATATAGTTCCTTGTGATTTTCAATATATAAAGAATTTTTTTATTTGTTCAATAAAGAATATATTATCATCCAAATCTTATTCTTGTATATTTTAACATTCAAAGAATAAATATGATAATCATTCAAAAAGTTGAATAAAATTATAGGAATGCATTATTTTCAATATCTTTAAAAAAGAATAAAAAAGAAAGAAGTGATAAGAAAGATAATGTCATTTTTCACAAATTTTATAAATCTGGACACATCAAACATGATTTTACAATGCCAAAAAAAAGATAGAAAATAAATGAATATATAATGGAATTCAAAAAGTATAATAATTACAAATGTAATAATGTAATGAAAGATGATGACACATGGAGTGCCAGTGTAGGTTATTCTAGTATGAATTCATCTGCTTATTGATGTTTTAGAAAGAGAAACACGAGTCTTCATATAGTTGAACCCCTTCAAAATGATTTTATATTTTCAAATGTAGGAACTTCAGAAAACCTTACGAAAAGTACACACGTGAAAAAAAGAAATTTAATGTAAAAAATATCTTTCTACATGAACAATATTCTTAGAGAGTAATGATAATTCATTACTTTTTAATGAGAATGATCCATGTTTATGTAAAAATTTATAAATTTATAAATGAAAAATTTAAAAAACTGATAATGAAAAGAAAAAAACATTAGAAAGGCAATTTAAGGATATATTTCTGGAAAAATGAAAAACAAAATATTTTTAAATATATTCCTTCAATATTTTATGTAAATAAACAATTTCTAACAATCAAAAAAATTTAGTTTTTGGTAATATTGTTTCTGAAACAAATCTGATTAAAATATATAATACTAATGACAATAATAATTGAGCTGTAAATCTAAATTTTTTTATATATTCATTATAGAAACGTCTACAAAAATTTACCTCTAGAATAAACAGAATTGATTAAATATATAAAAAACTCATCCTCTTGGGTGTATTTTTGAAATAGTATTTTTATATAAAAATAATTATTTAATATTAATTTCCCAATTCCTAAGATTTCCAATTTATCACTAAAAATGTATAATTGGTTCTCATTAGAAACCATATTTTTCATTAAAAAAATTTATTCACTTTTTTTTCATAATGAATATTTTAAAAAAATAAAATATTCCTAAAATGAAATCATATATATGTGGTTATAACTTTTTTTATTTCTAACCATATCGAAACCATTATGGTTAGAGTAATGAAAGACTAATATTTTTTTTCATGAAAACAATAACATTACCAACAAGAGGAAGACAAGGTATTTTATTAATGATTGATCTAAAAAAAATACTGGTAAAAGAATAAAAAATAATAGAAATATTAATGTATATTAAATTTTTCAATAGATTGGAATGCAATATCAACATTCTTATATTTTTAAAAAACCACCAACTTAAGATAGATTTCAATACATTTAAAAAAATCAAGGGATTATCATGGTAAATTAATCATAAATATATAAATTTGTTTTTTCCATATCCAATATTAAGTTACTCAATTTTAATGGGGTTACATATATGTCAAATGTTTCTTGAAAAATAACATATTTTAATAAAAACATTTAGTTTTCATTTATTTTTATTTTTCTTAAAAATATTATCATAATGGTACATCAGGTCTCTATAAATATTAAAATATTTTTGTTTCAAAAATAAATAAAATATTCATAGAAAATTAATGTAACATATAATAACTGAAAAAAATTTATTCACAGAAATTGAAAATCAATATGTTTTTGTAATGATTTTTTTTTCTGAAAAATAACATATTTAGTTTTATTTCTCAAACTATCATACATAGTTTTCTTAAACCATCATAATTGGTATAGTTATTTTAAAAAAATGAGGAAAAAATAATAATATTGATGACACATTCCACTTTTAAATGAACTACTTTATTCTTTAATTTTTTTTATTATTCTACTGTGATTAGTTTTTTGATGTAATTAATATACTCTTCATTTAAAAAAAATAAAAACTATAAAAACTATTTCATCATCATATTCATTCATAATCTAATAAATTTTTTTAAATCATTGATAGTAAAATATTTTCTATAAAACATTATTTAATGTAATCATGACCATTAGATCTATGAATACTTTATATCCACCATTGAATTCTTTTATGATGTTTAACGATCATCACCCAGGACTATAAAAAGGATCCCCCCTTCATGACATACATCCATTGTTCATTGATTTTTCTGCAATGTTGTTTATCACTTTGAGTTTCTTAGTCTGAATGTTTTTTCATTATGTCTGATTCATGGTTTTGGACTATGTCCCCTTGGAAATGTAGGAAAAGTATTTGGACTAGTAAATTTTCATAAAGAGACTAATTGAAATATAATTTTATGATGTGTATGGTTATACCCTTAATAAGGTAATACCTTTTTAAGGATTGTAATATTTGTGTGTGGAAAATCATGATTAGAATTTCCATCTATTTTACCTAGATATTTTTCATGATTTTTATGATTATGTTAGGTTATTAATGGAAAATGGGAAAGATTAAATTTCATTAACTATATATGGGAAAATATACAATTTGTCATATATGAAACATACAGACATGGTTGTAATAACTTAATGAGAAGTGTTTTATCCTTCACATATGTTTCTAGATGATTTTAGAATTCTTAATAAAAATTAAATTAGAATCATTAAATTCCCATTAAAAAAATATTATAATGGATTAAGCATAACTCTAGATAATACAATGGCATATCTATGGATTCCATGATTTCAAATACTAAAATCCTAGACTTATACACATAAAAAGTATTAGATATTTTGTTACTGGACTAATTATTAAACATGATGTTGATAAATCCATTTGATTTCATTCTTCTAAAACTGAAAAACAAAAAAAATTGGAAAAGAAAATCCATAATTATAATATTTCAATATTTTATAATAAGGATGGTGGAATAATATACAATTGTTTTCAATGTTTCCAACAAATCAAATCGGACTGGGGGATAAATATTTTTTAAAAGTGATTATTTAATGAATCTAATGAGATATGTTTGTGAAGGAAATTATTGGAATTTACTAATAAAGTGATAGATTTTATATTGTAAGAAGATCCATTATGAAATTTAAAAAATGATGATATTAAAAATATTATGAATGTTGAGACCTTTTAAACATTAAAATATTAGAAGAAAAAGAAGGTTTCAGATGATTTTTCATGGTATTGGATAAATAACTATTAATAAATTTGTAGATATATAGATTATATTGAATAAGACAGAGGCTAAGGGTATAAAAATTCATTATAAAAACCCATTATTAATATTCCATGAAGAAAATTGAAATGTAAAATTTGATAGAAATTCAACTTTGTTAGAATATATTGAATGGAGTTAAAAGGGAATATGTGATGTTTTTTCTAAGTTCTCATACCATTCAGGGAAATCTAGTATTCACATATTATTTTCCTGAAACATATATAGTATGTATATATTTCTTATATCACTCAAATACGAAAAGATAATATTTTTAATAATGATTTAATAACATTCCTCCCTATAAATAAATTGAATCAGGAGCCAACTAAAAAATAATATCTCATAACTACTAGAAAGATGGGGAAGATATTGATAAGTATATTAATGAAGAAGTTGATGGGAAATATTGAGAAGGAAAATATGATGGAGAAGTAAAAGGAGAATACATTTACATTGTAGAAGAGGTTGAATATGAGGAAGAGGAATATTATGAAGAAGATAAAAATGAAGATCATTGTCATGAATCGTCCTTGGGGCCCGTGATGTGACTACACCACGCCCGTCTTCAATAGGCTAGGGGAAGGCGACTAGCACTAAAGGTGAAACCCTGGAAATATTAAAGGCATTGACAATAAACCTGTAACACTCGTATTCTGAACAGAACAAGTACAAGAACCATGAAGTAAATAGAAAAGAAAGGTGTGGTGAAAGTTAGTGGTCCAGTATACAAACCCAATTGAACAACAAGTAGAAGTACAAGTAAAAAGGGAAAATTGCTCCTGGATCATCCACTGGGGAATCCTACCTGAAGGGTATGTACAGATCTCAAATAACTTTGTCCTGAGGTATGTCCCTTCTCGTCCAGCTCTGAGCATCATCCCATCCGTCACACTCAGCCTCGATCACTACTCACCGTCGTCTTAATAGAATGCAACAATGTGTGGGTGAAGCCCGTGTAGGGGTGAGTATAACAACACCCAGTAGAGGACCCCGAGACAACAAAATTCCCCTATAATCCTATAAGGGTAAACCAAATAAGAAATATACAATCACGAACTATTAACCTATACTACCTAGGTATATGCCCATACATATACCTAAGTAACCAGCAACAGTATGACTCCAACTGTCGAGCCAAAGTACAACTCAGTCCACAAAGGATGTAAAGTCAATCAGCTCGATGATAATGATTTAAAGGCAAGAATCAACTCACATAGGTATACAAGTCATTCAGAGGGGTGATGATAATTAGATGTATCTTGTTAATCATATTTTCCGAGGAACCCAAGTAGGATCCTGGAATGATATCAGTTTTTTCGAACCCATGTAGGATCCTGGTACAGAAGTCGTCATTGTCGAACCCACGGAATATCTAATTACATGAGACACTACTTTCAAACCCATGGAGGATCATGGTACATAATTTAACGATATTGATCCCATGGAGGATCCTGGTACAATATCATCACTATTGAACCCACGGAGGATCTAGTCATCTCACTCGCTTCCAGCCCTTGGGTTCCCGCACACAACACGATCGATTCTGGGAGGGTATACTCCTCGAGAAAAGTGTCAATACATCAACTACCATGAATTCTTTCGTTGATGTATCATATAGTTACACCTCATCATAAGGAACCCAAGGTGATAGATGTTGCGTCAATCAAACGCACGGTATGTGAGTTATTGGAGTTTCTGTTCCAGGGGCTCGGGTGGATTTTACGCTCATACCAACCCGAATATACTCCAACAACATCTAAACCTCATGTGGAGTATTCCAATAGAATCTTCTCTCTCTATGACTTCCATCGCCGCAGACGGTTCGTCGATCAGACACCCATATCCCATGATTCGGGATAAAAGTTTTAAATGGTCATAGAGGGTCCGAGTTCGGTCTGAGTCTGGTCTGCGGGTGCGACCAGACCTGAGTGGGCGGCCCGGCCCGAGTGGGTGGCCTAAACTGAAGGAGCGGCCGGACCCCAAGGCGTGGCCTGGCCCGAAGGCGCGGCCCAACCTGATGATGGCACGGACCATGAAAGCCCAACCAGTAACGCGTGGGAGGGGGAGTCGACCCTCTGGTTTTTTGAACAGTACAGGTGCACTGTGCGGGTTTAGGAGCCGTGGGACATGGGTGGTCCCACTTGTCCGGCTCCATGGCAACCAGACCATCCGACTGCCGCCACACCTCTACCGCGGTGTGATGGCGTCGTGGTCCTTTTACTCTCTACACAGCACGATAACATCACACCGTCATCGCCGTAGCCCAGTATGGCCGCTGAGCTTTGCTCCTCCATGCGGCAAGACGATGTCATGGCTTTCCAGCGGCCTTCCGCTGCCGGTTTGTTCGCAGCCATCCTGTTGATGGCTGCCGTTGTTGTTCCACCTTTGTTCGTCAACAAATGTAAATAACAAAGGTAGAGGGTCAGGTCGTGTTCGATCGGACCAAGACATCCATGTTATTACGAAATCAATTGGAAAATTAATAACCAAGATCAAACGACAAATAATGGAAATGAGAAACAAACATAAATCCCCGACCTTGATTTATGTGGTCAATGATGGCGTCATGGAAGATGAACGTTGTGGGATATGGATGTCATTCCTTCAATGTTAGTGGAGGAAGAGCTCGATGAAAATGAGTCTAGAGGACATCGTTGGTGTGCTTAGTGGGTGGCAGTGATTCCCTTCCTTGCCTTGGGCGAAGAAGGAAGAACGTGATGCTCATTCTTCTTCGGAGATGGGAGGCGTTCTGTTTTGGAATAATTCGTTCTCCAAGAACTCAAAATCTCCAACAAAGATAATCCCCAACCAAAATAAAATAATATCTTTTCTATTATTTTATTGTTTCTATGCATTCCAAAAATAATTCAAAAGTTTTCAAATTAAAGTATGCTACATCACTTCATTAATGGGTGATGTTGTTTTAATTAATTTGGTGGAGAAGGTGAAGAATTCCTTTAATCCATTGAGTTAATAAGAACATTAATGAGTGGAAGGTGGAAAGTCGGCATCCCTCATAAATGGGGGTTTGAAAGGGGGTTCAAGATCATGTGGGCCCCACCACATAATATCCTCCCATGGGAGGATATGCGTGGATGGGCCCCACGCCAACCTCTCCTTCGAGGATTAAAACTTGACAAAATAATAATATGTGTAACATATTTTTATTTAGTTTTTTTAGAAAACCCCCAAAATTAACTTTCGATCTTGTTAGAATGCAACTATGGTGATGGTCTCTTTAAGAGAATATCGGCGATGCGAGTTCAACAGTGCCCTTGGATTTCAATTCCAAGCATCGGTTTAAATGATATAAAATCCTGCTCGTATGTTTAATGAACATACTAGAACAAAACTTCATAAATTGATGCCAGGCACACCGGGCCTCAGAATGATGTACCGTCAGAAACTGCAAACTCGTAAAATACTAATGTATTAAAAAACATTTCCACGGAATTTCCTGGTCTTTACATTGTATCCACCTCAGGCCCTTATGTCCCTGTAAGCTACAACTCACACTAAAGAAACAAATGGGGGTACTAAGTAGGCATCTGAGCCTCCCACTCCCATGTGCTCTCCTACAGATTCCTGTGGGGCCATTGAATGCGCACCAGAGGTATCGACCGTCAACGCAGGACCCACTCCTGTAGATCCTCAATCATCATTGGAAGTTCCATGAATGTCTCCCCATCATCGATGTCTAGCTCCCCAGGGACGATGATGTGGGATAGTTCATGCACGTATCTACAGAGCTGAGATACGCGGAAGATGTCATGCACCCGGTGCAACTGAGTTGAAAGACCTAGGTGGTATGCAACCTCGCCTACTCTGATGAGGACCTAGAAAGAAGAGATGAATCGTAGATATAACTTGTCGCCTCGGCCAAATATCCATAAACCTCGACGAGTTGAGACCCATAGAAATATGTGGTCTCCATCCTCAAACTCCAGTGGTCTCCGTCTCTTATTAGCATAGGACTTCTACCTGCTCTGTGCAGTCTTCATCTGTTACTGGATGATCTACGCCTTCTCCGTCGTACCATACACCACTACAAGTACCATGAGTGCTGACTCCCCTCGGTCAGTCCCTCACAGAGGCGAACTGCAAGGTAGGCCATAAAGTTCCTTGAAAGGTTTCATCCTAATGGTGGAGTGGTAGATGATTTTGTACGCAAACTCCACAAAGGGTAAGTGATCCTCCCAATTGCGACCAAAGTCGAGGATTCATGCACGGAGCATGTCCTTGACTGTCTGAATGGTCCTCTCAGTCTAACCATCCATCTAAGGATGGAAGGTGGTGCTCAAGCGATGCTGCATCCCAGAAGCCTCCTGAAACCCCTTCCATGGATGGTAATTGAAAAGAATAACTCGATTGGAGACGATCGTCGACGACACACCATGAAGTCTAACAATCTTCTGTACGTAGAGGCCTCCCATGATATCTACTGAACCATACTCTCTAATTGGTAGGAAGTAGGTCGGCTTGGTGAGTCGGTCAACGATCACCCAGATAGAGTCGTGTCCTCTAGATGTACATGGAATTCCCATCACGAAATCCATGGATATCCCGTCTCACTTCCACTCTGGGACCTCTAAGGGATGAACCAAGCCTGCTAGAACCTGGAGCTCCTCCTTCACTTGCTGACAAGTGAGGCATCGTGAGACAAAATCTGCTACTTCTTTCTTCATTCCTCGTAACCAGTACTGTCATCAAATGTCCAGATACATCTTCACCACTCCTGGATGAACTACTAAAGGTGATTTGTGGAACTCCCTCAACACTTCTTCTTGAAGTACAACTGGTTCCATGGAACGTCCTCTGAAGATAATGATGTCCTCCGCACCTTCTGAAAATTCATTAGTTAACTACCCTATAGATATCTGAGCATGCCACGTCTCATTGTGAATGTACCCACACTGCGCCACCCTGATGCTATGAAGATGTGGAGGAGTAACTGTGAGAGAGTGATGAAAGGCTGCTCCATCTCTATCCACAAAGAATATCTGCAATGTGGCCAGCTGCTCTGTCGCCTCTCCTAGCAGCTGAATTCCTGATCTCTTGATGAGAGCATTTTCTACAACGTTAGCATTCCCTGGAGAATATAATATCTCCAAGTCATTGTCCTGGAGGAACTCGAGACATCACCGCTGCCTCAGGTTCAGGTCCTTATGCGAGAAGATATACCTGAGAATCTGGTGGTCAGAGTAGACTGTAAAATGCTCGACCATCCGATAGTGTCGCCACATCATCAAGGCGAAGACCACTACGGCTAACTCCAGGTCATGGGTAGAATAGTTCTTCTCATGTTGTCTCAAATTCCATGAACCATAAGCAATCACTACTAGATCCTACATCAGGACACACCGAAGTCCGGTCCCGGATGTGTCACCGTAAACTACATACCCATCACCCTCTTTGGGTAGCCTCCAGATGGGCGCACTAGTCATCCTCTGCCTCAGCTACTGAAAGCATTAGTGGAATCTCTATGACGACACGATGTGTTGCCCCTTCTTTGTCAATTCTGAAAGCGGTGCTGAAACTCGGGTGAAGTCTGACATAAATCTTCGAAAGTACCCAGCCATCCCTAGAAAACTCTACACCTCTGTCACACTACTGGGTGGCTCCTAAGAAAGCACTTCCTCCATCATAATTAGATCCGCTGAAACTCCAGCCTCCTAGATAACATGTGCCATGAACTGAACAACTTGAATCCAAAACTAGCACTTCGAGAGCTTACTGTAAATCTAGTGCTCTAGGAGTGTGTACAGTAGTTCTCGCAAATGGTAGGCATTCTCCTCCTCATAAGTCAAGTAGATCAGTATGTTTTCGATGGAGACTACGACAAAGCGATCAAGGTACGGTAGGAAGATCCTGTTCAGGAGACTCATGAACACTGTTGGCGTGTTGGTTATACTCAAGGGCATAACCAATAACTTGTAGTTTCCATACCGACATATAAAGGACATCTTCTGCACATCCTCATCTCAAACTCTAAGCTGGTTATTTCATTTCCTAAGGTCTATCTTCAAGAACAATCATGCTCTATTGAGCTGATCATAGAGTTCTACAATCCTTAGAAGTGGCTACTTGTTCTTCGCGGTCAACTGGATCAGGTGATGATAGTCAACAGACAGTCACAAGCTCCCATCTGCCTTCTTGGAAAAGAAAATCACAGATGCCCAGGGAGAAACACTGGGTCAGATAAATACCTTCCCCTGCAAGTCCTACAGCTGTACCTGTAGCTCCCGAAGCTCGGTGGGAGCCATACGATATTCTAGAGTAGATATTGGTGTCATCCTGGGGTACAAATAAATGTAGATGTCCACATCTCTGTGATGAGGTAGTCCTAGAACATCTTCAGGGAAAAAATTCATGTACTGATCCACCACAATAGGAAAACTCAGACTCCACATATCAACCGCACTGAGAATGTGATTAGCCAACTAATTTGTGATAATTTTCCCATATTCTGGGTAAGTCTGTCATGTGCTGCAAATGTTTCCTTCTCACCGGTGAAGGTAAACCTCATCCATTCCTCAGAGACGCACCAAATTTTCATCCTAATACAATCAATCTAAGCATGAACTGTGGATAACTACACCATACCGAAGATGACGTCGTAAGTCCTCGACGCCGCTACGAGGAGATACCAGCCAAATCTCTCACCTCTTAGAGTAAGATCAAACTATGAGTACCTATGCGTAATCGTCGAGTCAACTCTTGTAGGAGTCTCTAGTCTTAAGGATCGATCAAACGTCTCTATCGGAATCTCTGAGTTCCAAATGAGGGTAGCGACAATAAATGAATGACTCGCACCAGTGTCTATAAATACTGAAGAAAGGATGGAGTAGACATTGATAGTATCGCAAATCATCTCAGTTGTGCCATGGTCATAGGCCTTGATGGCCTGGAGCTGATCCCACATATGTAATCTTGCTCCCTCTGGTCGAGGTGGACCTCCTGGTGGTGGTGGTGATGGGGCCTTGAATTGTCTTCCACCACTCTCTACTCGGTCACCTCCTCTGCGACGTCTGCCTAATCCTAATAAACCACCACGATCGAACCTATACCTCATCTTGAGAGGTCCCTCTTCTATATTTTTCTCATCTGCATGGCTGGTCGGGATGTGCCGAGCCATGTGTCCCTACACGCCGCATGCATAGAAGTTCTTGCTCCTCCTATGGTTGGATCTGTCTCATGTGTCCCACAAAACTAAACCTGTATCCTAGGATCGCCCACCTGATGGCCTGGTCCGCTTGGACCTCTGTGACATATGTCAACTTCCGGCTACAGAAGACTCCACTACGTGTCGCCCTATGGTGGGTATCGCCGCTGGTGACTGCTCAGTGAGAAAACTCTCCACAAGAAGGGATCGCTCCAGCACCCCTTCCTACATCGGGATGTTGAAGGAGATCATCAAAGCCCTAATCTCATGCATGTGACCCTACTCAAAGGTCTGAGCCCTGAAGAATGGATCCCAAACAATATTCGTGGAGTAGAGCGAGAGATCGGTGAACCTTGATTAGTACTGAGATATTGTCATGCTGCCCTGCTATATATGAAGTAACTCTTGAATCCGCACCTCACGAAGGGTGGCTAGAACAAACTCTGGAAGGAAGAGGATCTCGAAGACTTCTCAGAGTAATGATACTTCATCTTGATACTATAGAATCATGCTATACCATCTACCTACTTCTACAGGTAGGAGACTCGTGGCAAGGATCACCATGAGGTCGAACTGTGTCCCTACCAATCTGATAATTCTCACAAAAGCCTCAATCCAATCCTCAACTGCCTGGGGGTTCGTCTGTCCCCCAGAACATGTTTGGCCTCTGGAGCTGGAACTCACCCAAAGCACTCAGATGGTGTACACTCTATGCTACTAGAGCTGGTGTATCGGTGGCCCAACAGGTAGTGGTATTGATGGTAACTCGCTATAATGGGGCCCTACACTGAGGCCTCATCACTCGGTGGGCTACCATCTCATATAAAACTCGAAACCCTAAATGGATACCTTCATGGGGCCATCCTGGAATAAAACAGGTCTTCCATGGTCAAAACAATATACCTGGTGAGATGAAACAACATAATCATGAAGAAAATTTTTCAATGTAAACACACACGCAATCAATGTTTTCGTACATTGTGTCGGAAATCAGAAGCCAGAGTCTGAGTGTATGGAGACGTCGGCTGCCGAACCAACGCCAATTTCCCTAAACTGATAGCCACATCCAAAACACATAACACTCTTTCCCTAAAAAGAATTAGAGTCCGAGTTCTATGGTAAAACTGACTCCTCTGATTCCGATTTTTCACGACCCATCCCCAGAGCCCGTGTCGTGACAACCCCAAGCCCTCCTTTTATAGGCTAGGGGCTGGCGACTAGCACCGAAGACGAATCCCAAAAAAAGGAAGGCATTGCCTTTAAACCAGTAACACTCACAGTCTGAACACAAGCATTATAAGTAACAAGTACTAAAATAGAAAAGAAATGTGTGCTGATTGTAAGTGAGCCATTATACAAACACAACTGAACAACAAGTACAAGTACAAGTAAAAAAGGTAAAACAACTCCTGGATCGTCCACCATGGAATCCTACTTGAAGTGAAGGTACATATCTCAAACAACTCATTGCTGAGGTATGTCCTATCTGGTCCAGCTTTGAGCAGCCTCCCGTATATCACCCGTATCCTTGATCACTGCTGACTGTCGTCTGCACAGAACAGAACAAGCTTCCGGTGATGCCCGTGAAGGTGTGAGTATAACATTACTCAGCAGGGGACCCCGAGACCCTTGAAGGTCCCCCAGAATCTACTAAGGACAAACCAAAGAAGAAAGAAACAATCAAGAAGTATCAACCAAACCTA
This sequence comes from Viscum album, assembly GCA_963277665.1. Classification (NCBI taxonomy): domain Eukaryota; kingdom Viridiplantae; phylum Streptophyta; class Magnoliopsida; order Santalales; family Viscaceae; genus Viscum; species Viscum album. Next base: position 808,017,786 of record OY728153.1, read on the forward strand.
CATAGGTATATTCACATACATATACCTACATAACCAGTCAGAGTCCGGCTCCAACTCTCAAGCCCAAGAACAACCTAGTCTATAAAGGATGTAATGTCAATCACCATGATAATAATGATTGAAAGTTAAAAATCAGCTCAAACTATTATAATAATCATTTAGAGGGGTGAAGATGATTAGATGTATCCTCTGAATCATCCCCCCTATTGAACCCATGGAGGATCTTGGAAAAATATCAGTGTTGTTGAACCCACGTAGGATCCTAGTACAGATGTCGTCACAGTCGAACCCAGGGAGGATCCAGGTAGCTAAGTCACCACTGTCGAACCCACAGAGGATCCTGGTCAAGAAGTCATTACTGTCGAACCCACAAAGGATCCTGGTATAGTATTGTCGCTATCAGACTCATGAATGATCCTTTCATCTCTGTCGCAGCAAGCCCTAGGGTTCCCACACATAGCATGCTCGATTCATTGAGGGTTCGCTCCTTGAGCCAAGTGTCGATACATAAACTACAATGAAGTCTTGAGTTTATGTATTCCATAGTTATGCCTCTTCATAAGGAACCAAAATGATAAATGGTGCGTCAATCGGACACCTGATATGTGAGTGATTGTTGTTTCTGTTCCAGGGACCTGGTTGGGTTTTATACTCAAACAAACCCGACCGTACCCCAACTGTGACCGAAATTCAAGGGAGTATGCCAAAAGAATATTATCTCTCCAGGAATTCCATCACCACAGATGGTTTGTCGACCGAACACCCACAGACCATGATATGAGATAAATTGTGTAAATGGCTATAGTGGGTCCGGGTCCGGTATGACCAAGTCAGACTGACCCAGGCCTACCCGGTCCGTGGGTGCGGCCCCACCCAAGTGGTCAACCGAGCTCAATTGGGCATCCCGAACCAAGGGAGTGGTCTGAACCAATGGGGCGGCACGAACCGAAGGCACAACCTGACACGAAGGTGTGACCCGGCCCAAAGGTGCGTCTCGACCTAAGGGTGGCCCGGCAAGTGGTAGCCTGGCCCGTGGCAGCCCGGCTGAAGGGCGGTTTGTCCTATGGCGGCCCGAATACCCACATGTGGGAGGGGGGTGCCGCGAATTCCCCTTGTTTGTCGAACAAAACCGGAACATTGCACCGGTTCTAGAGCCGCAGGACCCCGGTGGTCTCACTTGACCGGCTCCACGACGGCCGACCCTATCGGCCACCACCGCACCTCCACAGTGGCGCGACGGTGTCACGGTCCTACTACTCCCACAACATCATCACTGTGTCCTGACAAGGATGCGGTCCCATATTCCTCCGCGTGGCACGACATCACCACGCCTCCTCCGCCACGGCCCGGTTTAGCCGTGGCCCTCGGCTCCTCCACACGGCACGACGGTGTCGTGCCTTTCTGATGGCCCGGCGGCCTTGCACCGCTGGTTTCTTCATGGTCGGCCCGACGCTTTCCGCTGTTGTGGTTCCAAATCTATTATTCAACTAATGTAATTAACAAAGGGAGAGGGTCGGGCCGTGTTCGTGCATCCCCAGCCTTCCACATCATTATAATATCAATTAGAAAATTAATAACCAAGATCAAGATACAATGAACGGAAACAAGAAACAATCTAAATTTCCCTACCTTGATTTCAGTGATCAATGATTGTGTCTCGATAGATGGACGTTGCGGGAGACGGACGTCATTCCATCAATGTTGAAGGAGGAAGAGCTCAGTGAAAACGAGTCGAGATGACGTTGTCGGTGTACATCGTGAGTGGCAGGGCTTCCCTTCCTTGCCCTAGGTGAAGAAGGAACAACATGATGCTCAATTTTCTTTGGAGATGAGAGGCGTTATTCATTGGAATAATTCGTTCTTCAATAACTACAATGCTCCACCAAATAGAATCACCAACCGAAATAAAATAATAGCTTATATATAATTTTATTGTTTCAATGCATTCCAAAAATAATTTAATAGTTTTCAAATTAAATTAAGCTACTTCACTTCATTAATGGGTGAAGTGTTCCTAATTAATTTGGTGGTGGAAAGTTAAGAATTCAATTAATCTAGTAAGTGAATATGAACATTAATGAGTGGAAGGTGGAGTGTTGACATCCCTCGTAAATTGGGGTGAAAAGTGGGTTCAAGCTCGTGTGGGCCCCACCACATTATATACCCCCCAAGGTAGGTTATTTGCGGGTGGGCCCCAACTCTAGCCTCCCCTTGGAGGATTAAACAGCCACAGAATAAAAAATTGTTTCACATATTTTTATTGAATTTATTTAGAAATCCTACAAAATTAACATCCACTCTTGTTTGAACACAACTGGGGTGATGGTCTCCTTAAACGAATACCGGTGTTGAGAGTTCAATGGTGCCCTCAGATTTCAACTCAGAGCACCGGTTCAGAATATATAAAATCCTGCTCATACATTTACTGAACGTACATGAACAAAACATCAGAAATTGATTCTGGGCACACCGGGCCTCAGAATCATGCTCCGTCAGAAACTATGGAGTCATAAAATTTCCATGTATTAAAAAACAATTTCCTTGTAATTTCTCGATTGTTACAAACATGATCATGAAAAACTCAATCACATAAGAATTCATCAAATTCATCATCATCATCATTATATTTACCATTTCAATCTATTAGGTAAATTATAGATGAATTTTAGGAAGAATAACCTTCCTCATATGAATATGTACATTCCTCAATAAGAAATGATAAAGAAGAAATAAAATTAATGTTCAAATATTGTGAGACATATAATACCAATAAAAATATATAAATTAGGGAATTATAAGATGATAAAAAATTATTGATGGGTGTTGAAAAAGTTGATTTAAAAGATAATAAATGTAACGAAAAAGTTGTTGAGGCATAATTAAGCAGAATTAAACATCATAAGTATCATCAGGTTTAGTCGGATTTAGCTGCAACAATTTATCAAGAATAAATTGTTCTTATTATTATTGTGTTAAAGAGACTATAAAGTGATATTAGTTATTTTCCAAATCATTATTTAATGGGACATCTAATTAATGAATTTATTAATCACAAATAAACATTTATAAATATTTTAATTGTGAAGAAATTTAGATAGAGGCATTGTTATATGTTTTTCAATAAATCAATTATCCTCAAAAGGGCGGAAATTATTTGGTTAAATGGAATAATCATGTTTATAATTATATCAAAATGAATGATGATCTATTTTACCATGTTAATAATATAATGGTAGAATAAAAAATTAATATTAATTGCATATCCTCATACACGGCTAAACGTGTATTTTTTGAAGGATTTTAAAGATTCCACTTTGGAAGGATCTAATTAAGATAATTTTTTTAAATTGATAATATATGAAATGAATTTAGAGATGACCAAAATCTGGTCCAACAAATCAAAACATTTCTTTTTTGGATGAAAACAAAATTTTTTTAGAGCAAGTGTAGAAGATAATGACTTTGAATAATAATGTTAGAAATGTAGAGAAAGATTGAACAGAATGCTAAAATTTGAAATCTAGTGTAAATATATTAATGAAGAAAGATTGATTTATATGTTAAAATCTCAATATACTTTTTGATTGAAACATTTAAAATTTAGTTTTTTTAATTAATTATATCTACAACTAAATCCATTTTTTCTTGATGTTTTCAATTCTGATTGGTTGAATATTCATTCAAATTTTTTTGATGATATATATATATATATTATTTCGTATACATTTCTTTATCTAATATTTAATGTATCTTTTCATTAATTCCTATTTCCTATTTTAATATCACATACTGAGAAATTATCCTAGAAAGGGATAATTTATTAAATGAGTAGTAGTTTTTATTAAGGGAGAGATTTTACATAAAGGATAAGATGTTTAATTAAGTGGTAGAATGTCATTCAATTGAAATTATGTTTTATTATCATGAGAAAATATAATACAAAGGGGGATCCTATAGTATTCATCATCGAACTCACCATCATATTTAGATTTGTTATAATAATTGGAGGATTTAGGTTTTGTTGACTTCCTCTTCATATGTTGTTCTTAAAAAATGGTATATATGATTTTCAAATCATTTTTCATTTATGTTTTTGGGTTTGTGCTTTCAAATATGGTGGTTATTTTGGAGTCATAATATAAACAGATTTATTTTTCATTCCATTATATTTGAAAATCATAAACTATTATATAAAACATATTTACTATCTTTAAATAACAAAAATGTTTTTGAATTTTTTTTGTTGGAAAAATTTCATTTTTCTTTACATAGAGTAATTTTTTATATTACAAATATAAAAGTTATAGTATTATATATAATTTTTCTAAGGACTATTTTTATGATTAATCAAAATCCCTTTATAGCCAGGTGATTTAATTTTATTCTTGAATTTTATACTAACAAAATAAATTTCTATCAAAATGATACTATTATGCATAACATTGTATTAATACTCATAAATATTATCATAAAAAAATTTGATAGAAAGTCCATAGAACTAAATATGATTTAATCAAATTTGGAATACGTATTTCTAATATAAGGAGACCCTTTAACATTATAATTCTGTTAAAAAATATGATTTCATACATTCGGTTATGATTTGTTGTCTAGTGCTTGCCGTCGTAATCCATCGTAATGAAATCAGACAAAAATGATCATTGGGAGATGAATACGATCATTGAGAGATTCCCCATAAATATGAGGTAATTTAAAGTGTATGGAGATGTTTGGTAATTTTCCCACTTAAATATTATGAGGATTACTTATGATCAATAATGTTTCTTAGTCAATTGTAATCACTTAAAGAAATTCATTCATTAGAAACATTATTAGTTTTTCAAATTTAATTTTTTTAAATGTATATATGTACAATCATTGTTATGATTAATTTATTATATTTATATGAATATAGATGATATGATTCTTCATATTGATGGAATATGGGGATAGAAAGATCAAGCAGTTCATTATATCATTTGCTTCGAGGGATATGAAGATAGAGCATATCTTTTTATTAAGGGCATTCTAGGTAAAGAAAGATATACCTTCTTATAATAATTAAATAAGAGATACCATTAGTTACTGTCATTTACTACCTTTCTCATGAGGTTAAAAAATATAAAATTTTTAATAATAACTTCTGATTCATAATTACTATTAAATTGTTATTATTTTTATTGTTTTTATAAGGGTTTAGTCCTTATCACATTTAATTGAAATTTAAAAATTGTGTTCATCTTTATATATTGTATTTTTATAATTACAAACCTTATTATGATATTAAACATACCCTAAAAATTCAGATCGATAGTTATTTTTATTTTTACACTAATATAATTGGATTTACTATGATTCAGGTTCTATGACTTTTTCAATCCGACAAAGGACCGAGTCTGATAATATACTTAAATATGGATAGTGTATTGGTTAGGTAAACTTTATTAAACTACATTTTATAAACTAAAATTCACCCTATATTGTAATATATCAATCATTAAAGAATTATTATGATCTAAATAATTATTCTAGATATTTTAATCCCACAAGTCTATCATAATGACTGTTATTCATTAATGGATTCTGAAAAACATAGTGATTATATATATAAATCATTTTATTCAGAGAACAAATTGGGTATTTTTTCCTAAAACATAAGAACTATCATCATGGTATTGTGATAACATCGTCTGGGGTCTTATGAATACTTTGTATAAGTGTTTGAAATGTAATTCTTTGATAAGACACTAAGAAACATTTTAGATTATTGAATAGGCTACTTAAAACATTTTTCTTATAAAAAATGTTTTATTATTGTATGAATTTTCTAAGTGGAAATTAATAGAAATAAATGATACGTGAATACTCATCATGGTAAAAAAAAATTATAGTGGTAACTCCTTTAAATTACTATAAATAACCTGTAGAAAAATAAATTTTTTAAATTCATACATTGTAAGTATAAATATATAATTAAAATATGTTATCAAAAATCATAAAACCACATATAAATAACTAAAAATGGAGACACACTATAAAGTATTAGAATTAGCGGTGATGGAAGTTGAATTTAATAATCCTGATGTCCTATATGAAAAAATATGGGTTTCTCTTTGATTTTTAGTTTGACGATAGAACAAAAGGGGTATGATTAAAATCCCTTACTAAATTAATAGAGATAAAATCTAGTAAGGAAATAAAAACTATAAGGACCTTTAAAAGACTAATATTATAATAATATTGTGATTCAATAAGAAAGAACAAGATGAATTGAAACATATGAGTGATCAGACCCAGTAACATCAAAAGAATATTTTAGGGATTAAACACTTGTAAATCATATTTGTAGTGTATCAGTATATAAATCATTAACAACCAATATAAATAAACTACAAAAATCATATAAAATTGAAATAAAATTTTTGGGTTGTTACTCTTAGAATAATGTAAATCGATATTCATAATCTTATGACAATGCTTCATATAATTAATGTTAACAAAAATCCTAAATGATAATTTAATACTATCAATAAATTTCAAATAAAATAGGTTTCTTGGATTTTTTATAAAAATATGGAATTTATTTTCATGTCACTATATAAATAAATAATTAGACTATTAACACTTTCTCAATGTGTTTATAGGAATGTGTAGTGTTGGATACATTAGATTATGATATGAAAACAGAAATGATATATGCTTCTATAGTTAATAAATATAGTAGTTTTTTGTGATTTTTTTGTATATTATAAATTCACGAATAAATTATATTATATTCATTTCTATAAAATAAAAATAAATGTGAATAAACAAATTTGTTTTATATGTGTTTGATAAATGTATTTTATGAGATGTAAGAAATTTTTTCTTCATTATATGATGTAGCATGAGTAATATATTTTATCCACGTAAGATATCTTTACTATGAATAATAAATGAAAGATATTTAAAAATATTTTTCCATTAAATCTTTTATAGTTATTATGGTTGATGTAAAATTTTATTTTAACCATAAAACAATAAGAAAAATTAAAAAGTTAATATTTTAAATGATAAATTTGTTGAGAAATAAAAAATGAATTAAATGAAACATAATAGTAGAATCAAATGTAATTTTAATGGTAAATAATCACTTTGATAAATAATATTCAAATAAAAAAAGAGAAAGTATCAAATTCCCATAACACATTATATTAAAGAAGGATAAATCACTTTTTTCCCTTCATCTTGTGCACATTTAACCTCAGACAATATAATTCCAATACCATGATATTATTTTACAATTTTTCGTTTGAAATATCATTGGTATAAAGAATAAAATCTATTATTACTATATTTCTTTTCATATTTGATCATAAAATTTAATGCACACATTCCTTCAATTATTCTTCATTTATCATAGTTTAATTCTATAAATAATGAAAACTTTAAATTTTATAATGATTTTACAAGCGTGATATCCAAAATTGACATATAAACAACTCACTAAAAATATGATCATGACTGATATTAAATTAAATTATATGATTGTGTGCTCTTATTTTTCTATTGTCATATAAAAACCAAAATAAAATATATATATTAAATCTAAATTATCTTATATACCTGACTCTATCCATTAAATAAACATTCCATTATTTTTATAAAAATCTTAAAATATTTAATTTTGAATCTAAATTGGATATATGGGATTTTAAATCCCATGTTATATTATGTTTTTTAAAATTATTATCAATGTTTTCCAAATGATTGATATATTCGACAAAGGATTGAATCAAGTTATAATTTCTTAAGACTCATTAAAAACATTATTTATTTGGTTGGAATGCAAAATGAATCTATAATGGATCATATTATGAAATATTCTTATAGTAACTATAAATGGTATTATTATAATTTTTCCAAAAACTATATATCACTTCTAAAATGGGGTAAACAAAATAAAATATTTATTCTTTAAATGATATTGTCTATTTTGGGAAAGGTTACCTCATTTATGTCATTATATATTTTTTCTAATCAAATGATTTTTCATTGATTTTAGAAATTAAAATTTCTATTGACTATAAAGTTGAATTATTTCTTAATTTTATCATAAATAATTATTTAATTTCAATTCACATGTTCCTTCACAACATTTTTTTACAAGAACAAAATAGAACTATGGTACTATTAAAAATAGTAACACCATGGAAATGATTATAAGTATAGTCCAATATTTTTGTTAGAAATATTTATTTACATACATTATATTTTTAGTTCAATATAAGTTACATGTCACCACAGATATTAATATGAAGTAATTGGAATAAGATAAAATCAAAAAATTTGGGCCTAATGAATCATTGATATTAGTTATTCTTATATTGAAATTATTATTATTTTAGATATCGACATGGGATAAAATTTAAACTATCAAGGTACATGTTTTATAAAATTTATTATTTTATTAAGAGGTTATGTTTAACCATATATTAATAAATGATTACAATAATAAAACAAGAAACCTAAAAATGAAAAAAAGACACTAAACATCCATGAAAGAATGATTTATGATATATGTGATCTTATTAATATTCTGTTACCAGATAGTGTTTTACTAATTGATCAATATTTGATAAAGATGTGTTAAATTTTGGAGAATTCCTTTTCTCCTTACACTATTCTATTTTTTGATGCCAATTCAAATTCAAATTCCAATAATAATGATTATTCATGTGACTTTTAACAGAATTTAACGCGGGTCATGTTTGATTTATTGATTCCGATATTAAGGGTAATTTCTTGTGTAAATTTTTTTATAGTTAAAGAAATATAATTTTATATTTAAGTAGATTTATTTTATTATGGATATCTACATATATATTTTTATTTATATTTTTATTTATTAGAGATCAAATAAATTTTATAGATATTTTTATTCAATAAGGGTAATATAATAGAATTTTTTATTAATTTTTTAGGTGTTTCGTGATACACTAAATTTTTTTACGACAATAAATTCATAGACATAACTTAATTCTAGTCCCATGGAAATAAATCTATTTTTACGGGTTTTCCCATGCCCATTCATCAATTTCCACATACATTCTTCATTGATATATGCCTATCACCACATGCCTTTTACATAGAATTAAAACAAAATGATTGTTTAGTTCCATCACATTAATCTATTAGTAATGCCAATTTAATTACGTCTACATCTTTATTGAATCCTGTAGAAAGAATAATTTTTTTATCATCATCTCGCATGTATAAATTTTTTTCCATTTTATCAACTAGTACTCTGAATATAATATATAACCACATTTTTTATATATACATAAATTTTTTCGTATGATTTTCTCAACATGTTTTTATTGAATTTAGTGGTCAAAAAATACCAATCGCAAAATTTATTGGTTAATGTAACCATTTCATACCACTACTATTTAATGAAATAAATATCATTTTCCCTCTCATGAATCTAACATTAAAAATTATCTCAATCTCCCTCCTTTTCTTGATTATTAAAAGGGAAATAGTGACTCTTTGTTATTTTTCAAACCTCACATTAACAAAAATCAACTTCATGTAATTCATTAATCCTTTCAAAAATTCATTAAACTGTTCTATATACAAAAACCCATTCACATGGTTTATGAAATATCGTTAATAAGAGAAAAAAATATATATCTTTTGTTGATTCCATTAATACAACTATGTGAAAATTATTTCATTATCCAGTTTTACTTTAAATATATCCCAAACTCTATGAATGACCTTAAATGAAATACCATCTTAAATGAATAAAAATATTCAATATAAAATTTGTCATTGAATTATCATGATGTTTATACATCTCACTGATTCAATTTTTTCACATTTTTCATGTTCTTCCCATGACTGAATATTTTTATCTTAATATTGTTTTATCATATAAAAATATAATAATTTACTCCTTTCCAAAAAAATATTATTCATAATTAAAATTTCAAGAATACGCCACTATCCATGAAATATTCCTTTTTTAATCTTTTAAATCATATAATTATATCTGACATTATGATATAATATCATATCATATGAGAAAAACAATTTACGAAATTTGACATGATAAAAAATAAATCTAATTGAATAAAAATAACCATGGAAATAGTGAAAACAAATACAACACACTATAACACTAATTCTTATAAAATGATTATAATAAGGGTGTCTAGTACAATATATATTAATTAAAAACCCAAATATTCATACAGCAACACATGACTATAAATATTTATGGTCATTTCATTTCAAAGTAAATTTTCACTTTTTTGAAAAATAATAGGTATTCATCTTTTGATTCTATACACTATTACTAAAATTATAGGTAATGTTATACATGCAAATTAAAATGCATTATTTAATATATTATTTAACACTCAAAACAATTTTTTAAAAAATAAATTATTTTTAGGTCCCATTTATAAATATTATTGAAAATATTTATACACATATATTATAAAAACAAGATTTTTATTTGCTCCCTGCCTTAATGTCTTCTAAAAATTAGAAGAATTGCCTAAATAAAGACATGATTGTAATAATATGAATTCTTATTCTTATTTTCTCTATAGGCATTCTAGATATTCTAATTAAACCATAATTATAATTCTAAATAAGTTACTCATCCAAAAAGTACCTTCTCAATATAATCATTGATATCAATCGAGTATACCAAAAATATAGATTCACCCTAAACATCCTACTCACCAATGTTTATATTATAAAGTCGATTATTTAGATGCTACCTCAACTACAAATCCTGAGAAAATAATATGTGACTAGAATATATAAAAATGTAATTATTGCGAATTTGAAAACATTACAACCATAAATAGACTATAATTTTTTTTGATTAAATTCCAAGATAGTTTTTACCCTATTTAATCCTCAATCAACCACGATGATTTTAGACCTTCTTAAAGACATTGTATCACTTAAAAAACAACAAGGGTCATTATTTTAAATTCATAAATAACATATTAAAAATCTATTATATATTCATATTCATATAGGACCTAATAACATCATCAATATTGTCTATACTAGGTCAATTCACAATAGAGATCACTCATGAATATCCATCTTGTATATTATTGACGTAATGGGTGTCTTATACAGGGCCTTAAAAGATCCTTTACAATAATTCTACTGTATATTTCTTTTATAGAATCTCCAATAACAATAATTTATTATCTAAAATTCTATCGAAATATGTAACACAAGATATAAATATATATTTTAAAAACATTAATTGTGAACTTAGTCTAAATATTCATTTGTGTGTAACATTTCATACTTAAATGAAAAAATGTATTAATATAATACTTTTTTCTCTTACAAATAGATTAATTGTACCAAAACCATTACCCTAAAAAAGATTGAGTACCTAATTTTTCTGACTGGTCTTTTCTTGTGTACATATACAAAAAAACTCTATTAAACTCTCATTTCGAGTTGTAAAAAACTATCATGGGTATATACTCAACAAAAAAAACACCATTATGACCCTTTTATAATAATTTAATTTTAGATTAAAATATATAGCAGTATATTACAACATAAAAGTATTTAAATCAACAAATTTGACCTCAGCTATCGAAACCTTATTCCTAGAACTCATCTGCAGATGTGTGAGGAAATGAAAAATAAAATTAAGAATATTTAACATATATCAAAACAAAAATATATCATGATTCTGATTTAGGCCTATATCATTACAAATAAACATAGAATCATATGGGACACTTGAACTCCCTCAATAAAATCTCATTCCTCAATAGAGGATCAATTTATTTACACGGAATGAGGATGATGTAATCCCCATAATTAAAGAATCTATTTGGCGAGTCGCTAAATAATATATAATATTATGAAATAACTTAATCAATACCTATATGTGCTTCAATTTTAAAATTTTGGGATGTGTGTGTCATTATAATATCATCAAAATTTATGAAATATATCTATCATCAGAACAATTTATCTAGGACGTTGCAAACATTATTGAAACCTCCATAATCCATAGAGTATAAGGATGCCTGTTGAGGTTATATAACCCCACAAAAACCTCACTAAGTGTAACGTGACCAGACATGGGTTCCTTTAAAATAAAAAAACTTATATAAATTATGGAAAAGAGACACCCAATTAGAAAAACTAAAATATCATAAGATAAAATTATTAACAAATATACATTATACAATATGATCAAATAAAAATTAATATCCATTACCTTTAAACGATAAATAATTACAATGAGATGATATTCAAATATTTTATAAAAATTGTAATTTTAATTATATTCTACCAAAATCTAAAAACATTATGTTTAAATTATTAAATGTGAATTTAAATAAATATTTTTTTTCATTTTCACTCCTCTAATAAAAATTTACATAACAATTTATTTTGAATGTTCATTAAATGAAAATCTAATATGTGAAACAATGATTTCTGAAATTTGATCAGTATGCAAGAATAAAATAATATATTATAATCCCATTCAAAAAATAAAATATATATTAAAATAGTGAAATTATTCATTTTAATATAATTTATACACTTATAAATTACGTGTCTAGTATTTTTATAACTAATTTAAATTAAAGTATCGTAAAACATTATACATTTTTTAAATTTGAATAATGTATTTTCATGGTGAGAATCATTTTTTAAATTAAAATAATGAATATAAAAATTAATTTAACATATAGTTTAGGAAATTATTTCATTAACATAATTAATTGTTATAATTTTATCATATATAAAATGTTTAATAGGAATTTTTTAAATAAATTTTTAATTAATTAATTGTATTTATAATAAAGTTATATTTACAAAAATTCAAAATTATTATAATAAAAAATTTATATAGAAATTTGAAATCATAATTTTCCATTTTGTTAATATGTTCAATTTGGATTTTTTTAATTAAATTAATTATAATAGTTAAAAAATAGTTACCGCCGAAAAAATTTCATATAGAGAAAAGTGTTTTACTAAATTAAGAATACAAAAAATTTAAATATGTTTTAAAATATTAGATTTATATTATTATAGATATTATAATATCTTAAATTCTGTGTTTTACTGCTTTTGATCCATTTATCCTTGAATAGTTTAAACGAATTATTGGAAAAAAATTAGAGTATTTCCCAAAATGCCATTTTATCCACTTGTTAAAGGATATCAATTACACAATATGAAATATAAACATCACCACCAAGTTACTATATTAAAATATTCAATTTTAATCTCCCTTGAATCCAATACAACAATCAAAATCCACAAATTTTTCATTATTAGCCTATGACCTTCAATTATATGGGAACATTCATAGAAAAATAAAGTCTACAATGTATGATTAATCCACATCTTATTATTTTAATATTAATATTAAACATAATAATATTGTAAAACCAAAAATATATAATGAATTTATTCTCATTATTATACTGATATTTTTATATAAATTTTATAAACATTATTTATTAATGTGTATCCAAATTGATAAAAATAAAAGAATATTGGTAGTGCGTCGCACGGACTACCGCCTCCCTGAAGTGATGTCATTTAGTTCTCCATTCCAAATTTCATGCATGATATTTATAGTGGTAATAAATAATAAATAATATATATATATTATAACAATTATTCATAAATTTTAATTTAATATACACCTTTACATAATCTCATACATTGATAAATAAGAATATTAATCATATATACAAGCAGATTACCTCCTCTATAATGAAAAATTTTGTTATTTAGATTTTCAGACATATTATAAAATTATAAAAGCAAAATATAATTAAATAAAAATATAAAAATTATCTCATAACACATATTTTATTATGACAATATATAAATAACACATCCTTAACTATACTCTCCATCTATATTAAAGCCTCTTCAATTTTATATATCTTTAACAACCTATATGAAAAATGCTTTAAAACAAGAAAACATATGACTACGGGAAAATGAAAAAAATATTATTTGTATATATTAATAAAATCTTTATTATAATATTTCTCTTTAAATAATATATTATGTATTTAATTTTTTAGTTGGAAGACATTTTTCACTAATTTTATCCCATCAATTTGCAATCAATTTTGTTTTCACAAAATATAACCAAATCCCAGATAAAAAAATATTATTTAATTATAAAATAATAATTTTAATACAATAATTAATAATATATATATAAATAATTAACCTTGTATCAAATGATCAAAAATTAAATTAAAATGATTAATTATTTACAAAATAGTTAATGTTATTATCACTTGATGTTCATATATTGCTATTAATAATTAATATATTGATAATAAAAAATTATGATGATGAATTTATAATGGTAATAATTATTATTAGTGTAATTAAAATATTTAATTATTATTGAAATTTTATTAAAATTAGGTTAAAGTGTGATAAACCAAGAAAGGAAACATGGTAAGGGATATTCATCTAAATTTCACTTAATTATGACATTTTTTGTATTAAGAGAATATTTTTTTATTTATGGTATGTATACTTCCTATATGATATATTGTTTTGTGAATTAATTCATTATATATGGAATTCTGTCTTAAATTTCAGATTCAATTTATTTCAAGTGTTTCTTTTTAAATATCACGCAATTTTTAATGACTAATTTGAAACATATTTCCAAAAGGGCGATATATAAAATATGAAAATACATTGGGTGGGTTTGTATGCTCATTCATTCTAAATACAATATAACATTCATTATTCATTGAATATATAATGTAAAATTGAATTCTAATATAAAATATATTTAATTTCATATTTTAAAATCTTTTATTATTTGTGTTTAAAAAAAATTTATTTCTAAATGTTTTAATAGTTTATAATGACCTTTAAAAATAATCAGTTTTATTAACCACTCATTGTTTAGTAAATATAATTTTTCTTTTTCTGTTCATAATAATAATTTCTAAAAGTAATGATTTTATTGTTTCATTAAAATTACTATAATAAAAAAATATTCATTTTTATTATCCATAAAAATTGATTATTTTTATATGTAGATGTCTTAAAAATATTTTCTCTTAACATTTTGAGAAATTTATGTGTTTTTAAATATTCGTTTTTTTAAATTGTAAATGTTTTTAAAAAAATATTCAGTTCTTTTCAAAAACAATATATAATAATCAAGGTTAAGTTAATAATGATTATTTTCAAATTTAATAGTTTTCAAAGAATTTTTACTTCCCTTTTTTTACTTAATTATTTATATCCAATTTGTCCATTATAGAAATATTTTTATATGTGATAAAATTTAATTTATTTTCACTTTACCATTCACAAATTCTTATATCATTTTATGAAGTCATTGTTAAATTATCTTTTTAAAGTTAAAATTTTCAATTTATTTTTACTTCAAATTATTTTATACAATTATATATTTTCATAGATTTTTTAAATGAAAATAATTTATTACAAACTGTTGTTAAAAACAATTATTATTTTAATGTAATTTTTAGATCAATTTTTTTAAATATTAATTAATTTTTTTTGAATTTTCACTTATATTTACCTTCCAAATATTATATTATAAGTTGATATGTTTTTATGTCCCTTAAAATGTTATTATGATATGACTTATTTTGTAAAATGAGATTTTTAATATTATGTGATATCATAATTTCTTGTTGTGGGATATTTTCAAATGTTTATAGTAACGAATTAGTTTCCAATGGATTCTTATGAGATGATGAGTGTTTATCTTTTTATGGAACTCATATATTGGAATGATGAAGGGTGGGGTCCTATGTCACTCTTAAAAGTATTGGTCAAGAATTTAAACATCACAAGAATTAGATGTCAACAATGGTTATTTTCTTAGTCAACAAGATAATTCCTTGGAATTATGATTTTTCATGATATGAAGTAAGTATATTTTTTTTACTCCAATCATTAATCAATTTATTTTTTCATAACATGATGTGGGAGTATTTTATTTGCTCAGAACATGAATTGTGTGAATTTTTTTATTTACATCATAATGTGTGGTCATGTTATTTTCTCAAAACATGTAGCATGGACATTTTTTAATTCACAATGATATAATTTTTATATGTAATTGAATTTTCTATATTTTCAATTTTTATCATGTTATGAAAATTTCAATGATAATTACTTATTTTCAATGTATTATACACTTTTATAACATGATCACATGTTTTTTTATAAATATGTATTTTTAGTTATGGCATAACTTGTATAATTCCATAATAATATTTTTAGGATATTATGTTTTTCGTTTGATTATTTCTTATCATCAATAGCTTTTTGATCATTTAATTAGACTATCATGTCTTCCCAATATTCTTCAACACATTAATAATCTAATATTACATGATATATCATTACGCTAATTTCACACCACTTTAATAGGTTTTAAATAACTTCTTGATGAAGATTATTATGCCATGTGAGACATAAAAAAGGTCAAAAGGGGCATGATTATGGAGAAATGGTCAAAAGTGTGTCAAAATAAGATTTTTATGCACCCAATATCCAATTATCAAAAAAATTCAACCGAAGGATTGTGTAACTATGGTGAGAGGTATAATCTATATCATGTTTTTAATATACTATTTATGTCATGTTATTCATGGGATACCATTATTTTAATGAGATATGTCAATGTTTATTTTTTGAAATTAATTTAGTTATATTAGGTGATCATTTTAGAGAATATTAGAGAAACTCTTTGGGAAATGTCTATGGTATCATCCTCTATATATGATTACATCTCGAGGTTTTGGTAAAAAGAAATTTTGCGCCTCTCCAAGAAATTAATACAATGTATGGGTACTAAAAGTGAATGTGGGGTCTAGCACATTTTTACTGAGTTGAAATAATAAATAAAAAATAATATTGGGTATCACCATGAGTATCTCACGGTGTATAATAAATATGTCTAATAATAGACCTGCTTCAACACTATTAGGGATACCAATTAGTTTTAAAAAATATATTTTAAAACCAATATTTATGATTAATTATCTAGTGATATTATTTAATAATGTTGAGAGGTATGAGAGAAAACAATGTAAATTAACCACTGTAAAAAAAGGAATATCATATAATCAAAAAATAAATATAGGAATTGAATGTATCATTGTTTCAAATAAACTTTTATTTGGAGAATACATATTTGGATTGAGATTTAATATTAATAAACAAGAATTGATTTAGATAGTATCTTAAATATTTTGGATTTTGTATTTAATTGAATAAAGATAGAAGAAATCAATATGTGAAATTTATTCCCATAAACACTCTAAAGAATCATAATCAATGTTACCAGTTTCCAATTCTAACATTGTCTAATGTGTTTGATATCTAAGTAGAAGTAATATATATTTTTTCATTGATATAATATCATGTTCCATTAGTAAAATATAACTAACATTGTGGTAATTCATTTTATTTAAACGTAGAAGATTTTAATTACATGAGATATTAGATCCAAAAAATTATATCTTATATTCTAAACCTTTTATCACATGATATTATCAATTTAGGAAAAAAAATACTAATAATAAATTATAATAATCACTATGATCATTGACCATTAATAACTATTACCATTAGTAAAAAAATAATTAATATTCCTTAATATTTAAAACTTTATAATCAAATTTAATTTATTATTAATATACACTCTTATAGAAACTACATTAAAAAATTATTAAATTTAAATATTGTATAATAAAATTAATTTTTATCCTTACCTAAAAAAATTAACATGTAATGAATTATGTTTGCTAAGAAGAATCATTTTTAGTATAAAATATGGTATATGGGATTTAATCAACATGTAAATTAATCTTAGATGATTAAAAAACCAATTAATGTAATACTATAAATATATATAAGGAAGAAATTTATATTTTTTAAGTTTTTCATTGGTATTATAGATACTACTTCCTATAATTTTATTACTAAAATATATTGTTTATATAATAAAAATTAATTTTAGTCTTCTATATGAAAGATTAATATTCAATCAAATATTCCATTTTGGATTTACCATAATTCATGATAAATTTCAATTTTTTTATAAAAACTAAATTTATATCAATAAATTATGTAAAATTTATACTTTAATCATAAATATAAATTTAATGATAAAAAACATCTATTTTTTAAAAAACATTATATGCAAGTTAGTGTGTTTTTCAAAATTAAATTTCCCGATAATTATAATTTTATTATGATAAAAATTTCATAAAATAATATATGAAGTTGAATAAAGGAAATATGTTATATTTTATTCATACTTATTGAATTTAATAAATAATTATAAAAAATTGATACCCCAGTAAAAAGTAAAAATGGAAAAAATATTATTACATAGGGAAAATAAGAAAAACATGTCAGAAAATGGTTTTAACTATGTTTTTTAATTGTATTTAAATAGTATCATTTATAGCACTCCTCCTTTACCGAATTTTAATCCAATGACCAAATAATATTGTGTTGGTATTGTTGAAAATTATTTTTTGTTTCTAAAAGATACATTTTCTCCTATTATATAAAAATATCATGTAAAACCACTCAATGTTATACTTAAACATTAAATTTATCATAAAAAATATATCCTATTAATATTAATTCAACCCTATCAAAAAAAAATACTCATCCATTTATTGTTATCGTAATACATTAAACATTTTGAGAAAATCTGTCAAGCCCGGACTTCGTTGAGGTACAAATTTAATTTTTAATTTTTATTTCATGAATTAAATGCCTATTTATTTAAATTGTTTGGTTGTAGCACGGGATGAACCCGATGCGGGTTGCCCATTGTGGCAACGACGAGTGTGTGTGTTCCTTACAACACTCGACGCACGGGCAGGGCACAGGCGAAGCCATGCGACTTTTCCATTTTAACATACGGTGTCCGTTGCGCAGACGTTTCAAATACGAGATAATTAATTTTAGTTTTATTATTATTATTATTATTATTATTTTATTAGTGCCATTTTTATTAATTTTTATTGATTTTAAAGCCTTTTATCCTTATTTTATTTCATTTAGTTATTTTATTTTATTTTATTTTATTTTACTTTTGTTCTTTTCCGTTTTTATTTTATCTTTTTTTCATTCTCTCCCCCTCATAAACCCTACCCTAGCCGCCACCCCCTATCTCTCTTTCTTTTTTTTTTCTATTTCTTCCTCCCTTTCTCCTCTCTCCCGCAGCCTCCATTCTCCCCTCCTCCCCTTCTTCTTCTCCTTCTTTTCTCCTCTCTCTCGCAGCCTCCCTCCTCCCTCTTCCTCTCTTCCACGTTCGGCAGCACCTCTCCCTCCTTTCTCTCCTTCTTCTTCTTCTCTCCTTCCTTTCTTCTTCCCTCCTTCCCTTATCTTCCCTTACCGCATGCCTCCCCATCTTCTCCTCCCTCCAGCGTCGTGTCACAGCCAACCTTTCCTCCTGCCCTCTCCGTTGCGCCGCGCTCCACCCCACCATCTTTCCCTCTCCCTCTTCCCTTTCTCTCCCCCGCACTCCGACCCTCCATCTTCCCCTCTTCGAGCCGGATCGACCAGCAGTAGCCTCCTCCTTTTTCCAGACAACAACTCCGTAGGCCAGCGCCCCTCCTTCCTCTCACCGGACAGCAACCTCCCACGCCCTGATCGCACTGCCAGATGGTCTCCCGCACCCCGCGCGTACTACCATACAGCCGTTCCCCCGCTTCACATTTCCGAAATTTCCGATAGGGGTTGTTTTAATTTAATTTAATTATTTTAATTATTTTAACTGACATTTGAATTATTTAATTATTAATCCAATTATTTTGGAGTTATCTAATTAATTTATTTTTGTTAAAATTGTTAATTATTTTATTTAATTGAATTGGTTAAGTTGATAATTTATTTATTTAATTTGATAATTTGTTAATAAATTTATTTAATTGGGTAAGTTTTTAATCAATTTAATTAGTTATTATTAAATTTTTTAATCATCTCATTTAATTGAAATTTTTTAATAGATAATTAATTTATTTAGTTATTATTAAATTAGTAATTATCTTATTTAATTGAAATTGTTAAATTGTTAAATAATTAATTTTGTTAGCTTTGGCGTTGTATGCCTATTAATCGACTTAATTAATTGTTTTGGCTTAATTTTTAATTAATTTATTTAATTATTACTGAACCTGTTTAACAGTTAACTGAATTATTTAATTTCTGATCTTTTCTTTATGGACCGCTAACGTTTCACTAGGTTGGAATTGAGGGTATTTTGGTTGCATTGTTTTAGGACCCTTTTGATGGCTTCATATGGTGCGACCGTTGCACAATGGGAGTTCTGCGTCGTGTCGCTTCATGCACCTGTTTGAGGTAAGTGGTTTCACATGCTTAGGGATTTTGATCAACTAGTATGCTGGTTTGATTAATTTAATATGTCTTTTATTTAAATGCTGTTGTGAGTTGTTGTTTTACTGGTAGAGCTTGGTGTTTTACCTTTGTTAGTGGTTTATTTAGATTTCTGAGTCTATACCATGTTGCGCCATGGTTTTGAACAAATGCAGCAGATGGAATTTGATCCTTGCTAAAAATATTAGTGTGCGTCTGAGTGGGTTTTACATTGTTGACTGTGTTGTTTTACTTTTTTTTGAAACTTATAAACCAATTTTCTCTAAATGTTTGATAAACTCTAGTTTGGTTCTCGAAATTCCGTGGTTCTTGCATGTTGTGAGGTTCTATGTTGCGTGTTGTTACTTTACCTTGATGAGTAGGGTGAAATTTGAATATTGAGCAAAAAAATGGGATGCCTGGGTACTAGGTGGGAGGACTAGATTAGCGTGCTAGTGATACGGGAGTGGCCTCGACCCAGTTTCACTTAGCGGGTTTGATGCTTACAACACTAAAAAACATTTGATGATGACTGGAGACCACTGCGGTAGGAGGTGTTTCCCTAATGGTGTCTCATGCATAGGAAATGTATGATATGGTTCACCGAGACGTGAGGTTCTAGGGTCCCACACAACTTTGGTACTTTAGGACCTCTACCACATTTTGTTGCTCCTATGTGATTATATACTCGTCACTGGTTGGTTTTGGAGACTTCTATGGTTTCAAAAGGTAAGAATGTTGTTTTTTTTTCTTTCAGTTCCAAAACCCCTTTTTACTTTTTTTAAACTGTCTTCCCTTCTTTAAAACTGATTCCTTAAAAATGTTAGTGCATTTATTTATTTTCTCTAAAATTTGAACCTGCAAACTGACTTGGCCATCTAACCCTTTTTATGCGGAATCCTTTTCCTGGTGCCAACCTATTGAGCATTTCTCACACCCTACTTACACCCTTGGGTGTAAGTAGATCTGATTATGTCTGATGCAGGGAAATTCCAAGGTTTTGAGCACAGTGGCACGAGTTATTTGTTGACTCATCTGGTTTGGCGTTGGTGGCGGAGGCCTGACAGGAATATTCATCCACCAGGTGAACGTTGCTGGTTTCGTTTTCGTCACCTTTTTTTGGGAGTTAGTTGTGGTTGAGTTGTAGATGCTCTTTTTATTGAGACTCGGCCATGCTGTTTTAAAACTAGTGGTTGTAATGTTGATTTCAGATTCCAGTTTTCTAATGGTTTGTTTCTGGTTTTTGTACTGGTAATCATTCCCAAAAATTCTAAATTCATACCCGGGGACTTGTGCCAGCCCATGGGGATCGGGAACGCCCTTCGGGCCTTGTCGTGGGCTTGGTCGGGCGTCAAGTTAATGGAGACCCGATTCGGTTCATGACAAAATGGTATCAAGGCAGGATAACTCTTGGTCTATGTTATTTGGGGTGATTTTGGTTATACTGATGTTGGGACTGTTAGGGGGCTCGGAAATTATGTTGCGAGTAGGGTGCCTGGCCAGCATACCTCGTGACAGATTCTGAGTCACCATGGGATGTCAGGGTGTTTTTTTGACTTATTTCCTTGGTGGGACGTACACGCTGCTGACTGTACGTGGACACCAGGTAGGAAAGTAGAGTTTTGACATGAAAGAGTTTTTTCATGTTTGGTTTATTGATTATTATTTATCCTATTTAAAAATTTGGTTCCTCTTGAGATATGTAATACTGATGTTACTCCATTATGACTATTGCCATGTGCAGAAAGATGCCTCCCTAGAGAGCCCCCATGCACCCACGGGAGGAAGCTGGAGAGAGTTCTCCTGTGCCGCTTGATCAGAGATTGGTAGAGGCTATGGTCCGAGCCGTTTAGGCTTTGGGACAAGGGGTGACTTCGGCCCCCACCCCTATTCCAGCTAGAGGAGAAGAACCTGGCTCTAGGAAGGTTAGAGCTCCAGATTTTTTAAAGAACAAACCTCCTTCTTTCCAAGGTAGTTCAGAACCTCAGGAGGTAGAGGAATGACTTTAAAAGATATAACGCATGTTCGATTTCCTTGACACGCCCGAGGAAGTCAGGGTGAAGTGTGCATTGTTCCAGCTAGAGGGTTCGAGTCGCAAATGGTGGGAATCAGTGGTCCAGGCTGGGAAACATGAGCACATGAGCTGGAATGATTTCAAGGGTATCTTCAACGAACAATATTGTCCAGAGTTTCTAGCCTATGCTAGATCTCGGGAGTTCATGGAGGTTTCGCAGGGAAATCAGATAGTGATGGAATATGCGAACCGCTTTTCTGAGCTGGTGTGATACGCACCTGAGATATTTTCGGGTGACTTCTTGAAAGATCGGAAATTTGAGAGGGGCCATAAACCAGAAATCAACTCTCAGGTTTTCTTATTCAAGATGAAGACTTATGCCGAAGTGGTTGATCGCGCTTGCATGGCTGAGATTGACCAGATACGAAATTCGGGGTTTTCCAGATCAGTATCTGGCTTTTGCAGTGGCAGTTCCTCAGAGAAGAAGAGGAAGTGTGTTGAGCAGTGGAAGAAGAGTGTTGGAAGCTCAGGCCATCCCTCCAGACAGACACCATCTGAGGCTTCTGATGCGAGGCCCATTGTGTTCCATCAGTGTGGAAAGGTAGGGAACATCCGACCTACGTGTCCACATCCTCCCAGACCTTGATATGGGTGTGGAGTCATGGGGAACCTGCAACATTTCTGTGGGACTGTACGCCCTTACCAGAGTAGGACTGAATCCGTAGCTTCTAGGGGTGTATCTGTGTAGTCAGAGCCGACCAGGATTCCAGGATCATGGTTCGGTGGTCGTGGTGGCATGACTGGATCATCTTTTGTGCAAAGCCAGATTAGGGTAGAGCCACAGGTGAGCGGTTGTTCGCATGCAGGGACTAGGCAACTGCATGTTGTGGATCAGGCACCAGCGGGATCTAATGCAGGGCCTTCGACAGTTCGAGGTACTATTCTGGATGCATCTTTTATAGTTGTAGTTTTATTTGATACTGTTGCTCCAGTCTCTTTTATATCTGCTCGCCTTGTGAATCTGCTGAACCGACCAACCGAGTTGTTATTGTTTGCTATGGAGTTGGCAACACCAGTGAGGAAAAAGAGGGAGCATGGCCTTAGGTTCCCATCGTGTGCACTCTCTATGTTGGAAGTCGAGATGGAATGGGATTTCTTGGTCCTTGACATGGACCTATTTCATGTGATCCTCGGTATGGACTCGTTGATGCGCTTTCAGGCACACAATTATTGCTATCAGTGCTGAGTATGATTTACGACACTAGATGGGACTCCCTGGTTATTTTATGGAGAATGGGATCCTCAATCGAGACGCGCGGGACCTCCACTCCCTGAGTTGGGAAATTTTTCTTATCAGTTGTCGTCGCTCGCACTGGAGGACGATGGTGGTGTTTTATAGGGCGGGTTACCTCATGTAGTGGATGAGTACCCATAGGTGTTCCCAGATGATTTTTCTGGCTTACCCCCAGAGCGGGATGTAGAGTTCTCGATTGAGTTGCCACCGGGAACAAAACCTATGTCTCTTCCCTCATATCGCATGGCCCCCACTGAATTGAGGGAATTAAAGATACAGTAGGACGATTTGAATCCAAACGATTCATTCGCCCGAGCGTCTCTCCTTGGGCCGCCCCGGTTTTATTCGCGAAGAAGGCCAATCGAACCCTCCAGTTTTGCATTGATTACCGGAAATTGAAAAAGGTAACCATAAAAAATAGATACCCTTTACCCAAGATTGACGATTTTTTCGACCAGCTGAAGGGGGGAAAGTGGTTTTCCAAGATTTATTTTCATTCGGGATACCACCAGCTCATGGTGAGAGAATAAAATATCCCAAAGACGGCTTTCCGAAGCATGGACGGTCACTTTGAGTACTTTGTCATGCCTTTCAGATTGACGAATTCCCCCGCAGTTTTCATGGCGCTCATGAATAGGGTGTTCCAACAATATCTCGACTCATTTTTCGTGGTATTCTTGGATGACATCCTGGTTTATTCTGGATCTGAGGAGGAGCATGAGCATCACCTTCACATTGTTTTGGACACATTGTGGGATCACCTCCTGTATGCCAAACTCACTAAGTGCACATTCTGGATCAGGGAAGTGAAGTTTCTGGGGCATGTCGTCTCAGAACAAGGGGTTTCAGTGGATCCCAAGAAGATCAGGGAAGTTATGTCATGGGAGTAGCCGAGAATTGTGTTTGAGATCAGGAATTTTCTGGGGTTTTCTGGTTATTACAGGCGCTTTGTCCGGGACTTCTCGTGGCTTGCCACCCCCATGACCGCACTCACCTAGAAAGGGGTGAAGTTTGAGTGGTGCCCTTAGTGTCAGGCATCCTTTGAGGAGTTGAAGCGGCGGTTGACCACCGCCCCTGTGCTGACCTTACCAGAGTTGGGAAAGGGCTATGTTGTTTACTGTGACACTTCAGGTACGGGCCTTGGGTGTGTGCTCATGCAGGATGACCATGTTGTGGCTTATGGTTCTCGCCAGCTCCAACCACATGAGAAGAATTATCCGACTCATGACTTAGAGATGGTAGCGGTGATGCTTTCTTTGAAGACATGGCGTCACTATCTCTTTGAGGAGAAGTTTGTGGTCTATTCTGACAATAAGAGCATGGCCTATATTTTCTGTCAGAAGGATCTCAATTGGAGGCAGCGCCGCTGGGTCGAGTACTTGTAGGGTTTTTATTTTGATATTGTCTATACCCCTGGCAAGGGTAATGTTGTAGCTGACGCTTTGAGAAGAAAAGTACCATTGCAGGCATTGAGGAATTCCAACGATGAGTGGAATTTGATGGGGCTCTTCGCCCAGATGCACTTGGAGAGCAAGGAGCACAGTGGAGGTATTTTCTTGGCTAGCATTCAATTGACTCCTGCTCTTCTGGAGTTGATTTAGCAGGAGCAGCCTGGTGATGAGCTGTGTCAGTGATCTGTGCAGTTTCGTCATGGTGGGGAGACTCCTTCTGATTGGTCTTTGTCCTCCCAGATGGTCTTGTGCTTCATAGGCCGTGCTATAGTGATGTTCTCTCTGCGGAAGTTGGTGATGTAGGATAGCCACCAATCTCAGTGGGTCTCACATCCTGGTACCAACAAGATGTATTATGATGTTCTCCATCAGTTCTGGTGGGCAGGTATGAGACGAGACATAGCCGACATTGTATCCAGATGCTACACTTTCCAGCAAGTGAAAGCAGAGTCTCAGAGACCATCTGGACTACTCCAACCATTACCCATTCTTACATAGAAGTGGGAAGAGGTTTCCATAGACTTCATTATTGATTTTCCTCGTACACCTCAGGGGAGGAATTATATCTGGGTAGTGATTGACCGCTTGACCAAGTCAGCTCACTTTATTCCGATCAGAGATACATCGAAGGTAGATGAGATGGGCCTCTTGTACATTTAGGAGGTGGTCAGACTTCATGGTGTTTCATCGTCAGTTGTTTATGAAGGAGACCCCCGCTTTACATCTCGGTTTTGTGGAGGCCTCCAGAAGGCATTGGGGTCGCAGATTAAGATGAGCACAGCATACCATCCTTAGACTAATGGCCAGACAGAACATGCAAATCAGATTCTGTAAGACATGCTCCGAGCCTGTGTGTTAGATATTAGAGGCTCATGGGATATCCATTTGGGACTGGTTGAGTTTGCTTATAATAACAGTTACCAGTCTTCCATCAGAATGGAACCCTTTTAGGCACTCTATGGAAGGCCTTGTCGGTCTCGTCTGTGTTGGGATGTGGTAGGTGTGACCTCACTTTTGGGACCGAGCCTTGTTCAGGAGACGTCTGAGAAGGTCAAACTGATTAGTCAACGGTTGTTGACAGCTCAGAGTCGCCAGAAGTCTTATGCAGATCAGAGGCAGTAGGATCATGAGTTTTCAGTGGGGGACAGAGTGTTTCTGAAAGTGGCCCCTCACTTGGGTCACCGTCATTTGGGGAAGCAAGGGAGGCTGACACCGAGGTATGTCGGAAAATTCTAGATTCTTGAGAGGATTGGCAAGGTGGAATACAGGTTAGCTTTACCCTCGCAGTTGACGTCGATTCACGACGTATTTCATGTCTCCCAACTAAAGAAGTACAACCCTGATCCGTCGCATGTACTGAAATGGGAGGAGCTAGAGATAGAGTCCGACTTATCTGTGTTTGAGCGACCAGTGCAGATAGTGGATTCTCAGGAGAAGGTGCTGCGTGGAATGTCTATTCATTTGGTCCGTATTCTATGGCAGCACGAGAATGATGAGCATGAGACTTGGGAGCGGAAGTCATGGGTTGAGAAGGAGTACCCATTTCTATTCTCTGATCAGGAATCGAGCTAGCTTTCCGAGGGTGGAAAGTTTTCATGGTGGGGAGAATTATCACGCTCGGACTTCGTTGAGGTACAAATATAAATTTTTTTTTCTATTTCATGAATTAATTTCCTATTTATTTAAATTGTTTGGTTGTAGTACGAGATGAACCCGATACTGATTTCCCGTTGTGGCAACGACATGTGTGCGTGATCCTTACACCACTCGGCGCATGGGAAGGGCACGGGCGAGGCCATGAAACTTTTCCATTTTAACGTACGAGGTCCGTTTCATAGACATTTCGAATACCAGATAATTAATTTCAGTTTTTTTATATTATTATTATTATTATTATTATTATATTTGTACCATTATTATTAATTTTTATTGATTTTATAGACTTTTATCCTTATTTTATTTCATTTAGTTATTTTATTTTACTTTTCTTCTTTTCAAATTTTTTTTATTTCTTTTTATTTCTTTTTCTCCCCATCCTAAACCCTACCCTAGCTCCCACCCCCTTATCTCTCTTTCTTTTTTTTCTTTTTTTCCTCCCTTTCTCCTCGCTCCCGTGGCCTCCATTCTCCCCTCCTCCCCTTCTTCTTCTCCACCTTTTCTCCTCTCTCTCGTGGCCTCCCTCCTCCCTGTTCCTCTCTTCCATGTTCGCCCGCACCTCTCCCTCCTTTCTCTCCTTCTTCTTCTTCTCTCCTTCCTTTCTTCTTCCATCCTTACCTTCTTCCCTACTTCCCTTCTCTTCCCTTACCACGTGCCTCCCCATCTTCTCCTCCCTCCAGCATCGCGCTGCACCCACCCTTTCCTCTTCCCCTCTCCGATGTGCCGCACTCCACCCCACCATCTTTCCCTCTCCCTCTTCCCTTTCTCTCCCCCGCACTCGACCCCTCTGCCTTCCCCTCTTCCAGCCGAACTGACCAGCAGCAGCCTCCTCTTTTTTCTGGACAATAACTCTACAAGCCGACGCCCCTCCTTCCTCTCGTCGGATTACAACCTCTGCATTCTCATCTCGCCAGACAGCGACCTCCCACGCCCTGCTCGGGTTGCCGCATGGTCTCCCACACCCCGCTCGTACTACTAGACCGACGTTCCCCCCCTCTTCACATTCCTTACATTTCCTCAAGCGATTTTTTTAATTTTATTTAATTATTTTAATTGGTTTAATTGACATTTGAATTATTTAATTATTAATGAAACTGTTTAAGAGTTAATTAATTAATTTATTGTTGTTAAAATTGATAATTATTTTATTTTATTGAATTAGTTAAGTTGATAAGTAATTTAATTAATTTGATAAGATGTTAATTAATTAATTTAATTTGGTATGTTTTTAATCAATTTAATTAGTTAATATTAAATTTTTTAATCATCTTATTTAATTGAAATTGTTAAAAATTTAATTAATTAATTTATTTCTTATTAAATTTTTAATCATATTATTTAATTGAAATTATTAAATTGTTAATTAATTAATTTAGTTAGTTTTGGAGTTGTATACCTATTAATCAACTTAATTAATTGTTTTGGCTTAATTGTTAATTTATTTATTTAATTATTACTGAACCTGTTTAATAGTTAACTGAATTATCTAATTGTTGATTTTTTATTTATGGATCTCTAATGGTTCACTGGGTTGGCATTGAGGGTATTTTGGGTCCATTGTTTTAGGACCCTTTTGACGGCTTCATATGGTGTGGTTGTTGCACAATGGGAGTTCTGTGTCGTGTCGCTTCACGCACCTGTTTGTGGTAGGTGGTTTCGCATGCTTAGGGCTTTTGATCATCTAGCATTCTGGTTTGATTAATTTAATATGTCTTTTATTTAAATACTACTTTGAGTTGTCGGTTGACTGGTAGAGCGTGGTGTTTTACCTTTTTCAGTGGCTTATTTAGACTGTCGGGTCTATACCGCGTTGTACCTTGGTTTTGAACAAATGCAGTAGATGGGATTTGATCCTTGCTAAATATTTTATTGTGTGTCTGATTGGGTTTTGGACTGTTGATTGTGTTGTTTTATTTTTTTTTAAACTTATAATCCAATTTTCTCCAAATGTTTGATAAACTCTAGTTAGGTTCTCTAAATTCCCTGGTTCTTGCATGTTGGAGGTTCTATGTTGCGTGTTATTCCTTGACCTTGATGAGTAGGGTGAACTTCGAATATTGAGCACAAAAAGGGGAAGCCTGGGTACTAGGTGGGCGGACTGGACTACTGTGCTAGTGATACAGGAGTGGCCTCAGCCCAGTTTCACTTAGCGGGTTTGACGCTTACAACACTAACTAAATATTTGATAACGATTGGATACCATTGTGGTAGGAGGTGTTTCCCTTCCGGTGGCTCATGCACGGGAAATGTATGATATGGTTCACTGAGACGTGAGGTTCTAGGGTCCCACATGGATTTGGTACTTTAGGGCCTCTCCCACTTTTTGTTGCACCTATGCGATTATATACTCATCACTGGTTGGTTTTGGGGACTTCTGTGGTTTCAAAAGGTAAGAATAGTCTTTTTATCATTCAGTACCAAAACCCCTTTTTACTTTTTTTATAATTTCTTCCCTTCTTTAGAACTGTTTCCCTAAAAATGATAGTGCATTTATTTATTTTCTCTGAAATTTGAACCTGCAAACTGTCTTGGTCATCTAACCCTTTTTATGTAGAATCTTTTTCCTGGTGCCAACCTATTGAGCGTTTCTCATACCCTACATACACCCTTGGGTGTAAGTATATCTAATTATATCTGATGCAGGGAAATTCCACTGTTTTGAGCACGGTGAACCGAGTTGTTAGTTGACTCATCTGGTTTGGCGTTGGTGGCGGAGGACTGACAGGGATATTATTTCACCAGGTGATCGTTGCTGGTTTGGTTTTTAGTCACCTTCTTTTGGGAGTTATTTGGGGTTGATGTGTAGTTTCTCTTTTTGTTGAGACTCGGCCATGCTGTTTTAAAACTATTGGTTGTAATGTTGATTTCAGATTCCAGTTTGCTTATGGTTTGATTCTAGTTATTGTACGGGTAAATTGTTCCCAAAAATTCTAAATCCATACTCGGGCTCTTGTGCCACCCGTGGGGATCGGGAATGCCCTTCGGGCCATGCTGCGGGCTAGGTCGGGCGTCGAGTTGATGGCGACCCTATTCGGTTCGTGAAAACATCCAAGTAAAAAAAGGTTTCTAACATATGTATTGCCTCCATCTTAATATATTATTCATAAAACTCCTCTAATAAATATAATATCAATATAATAATATTTTGATTATGTTAAATTTTTATATTTATAATTTATTTATTAATTTTATAATTATTAGTTATTTATTTACATCCACTGAGAAAAAAACAAAAGATCATTATTAGTTTCTTGCACGAACTATAGCCCCCACAAAGTGATGTTGTTATCATTTTATTACTAATAATAATGGATGATATTAATAGTGTTAATTTTTATTT
Organism: Viscum album; assembly: GCA_963277665.1. Classification (NCBI taxonomy): domain Eukaryota; kingdom Viridiplantae; phylum Streptophyta; class Magnoliopsida; order Santalales; family Viscaceae; genus Viscum; species Viscum album. The sequence continues at coordinate 808,047,965 of OY728153.1, forward strand.
TATATTATATATCTCATATATTTATTTTTCATACATTTTAATCTATTATCCATATTTACACCTTTTTAGGCAATGAGAAATGGGAACTCTAATCTTCTGTTCGTGACGATTATCACATTAACGATGAAATGTTTTTTTCTTATTAATTTATATTTTCAAAGATTATTTGAAAATAATATAATACAGTTAATCATATGAAAAAGAATGTAATATGTCATTATGATTCTTTAATTATTTCACATTAAATGAAAATCCTTTTTAAACAATATCTCTAACTAAGGTAACGCTTACTCAGGTTTAGTTCAGTGTATGCTCTTATGTGAACATTGATTTAGTTTACAATTATGGAAAAGTATGGGAACAGAAAAAATATTAATATAATATTATATTTGGAAAATAATTATTAGTATATTTTTAGGTAAATATTATAATAATTAATTAACTTCAATTTAAGGAAATATTTATATTTTTTAAAATCTATGAGATAGGAATTTATCAGTTTTGTTTTCACATAACGCAAAAACAAAACATAAAGAATAAATTAATTTTTTTTAAATATTTATAGTTTACAAATTACTGAAAAATGATATATAAATAATTAAATGTTTCACAAATTATTGTTATTATATCATAATTATTAATCGTGCAAAAAGTAGTTAATTTTTTTACACTTAATGGCCATATTATGCTTTAAAACAATAATGTACCCATATAATAAGACTATATCAATGATTATTAGAGGATAATATTTATTATTAAGTTTTATATATAATATATTGATCTTTAAATATATTTAAATGCTGAATGTGTGTGATCCACTAATCAAAGAATCATGGTATGAAAATTTCATAACAATTTCACTTCATTAAGATGATGTTTTTATAAAAAACCAAAGTAAATTTATGTATTCTATATGATGGATATATAATATATTTTGATATTAATCAATTATTAATTAAGGTTATTATATGTTGAATATAATTGCAATTAACATTGCATATTTATGATATAAATGTTATAAAATCTATTAGGATTTTTATTAACATCCTTTAAAATTTTAAGACCTGTAAAATGTGATAATTCATATGCTCAAATTGTATTGACAATAATTATAAATAACAAGTCATTTCCATCACCTCTATATTTTTATTCTAAAGTAAAATATCACCTCACAAAATTTTATATAGTATATTTAAAATAATATTTTGTCATATGAGTTTCAAATAAGGTTATATTGAAATTTTCCAAATATTTTTCAACCCTATTAAAATAAAATATTTGTTTTCAAATAGTCATATTATTTCAATGAAAATTATATATGATTAAATATTAAATTATTGATTATTTTTATCAAAGTAAAATTATAAAAATTTATTTTCATTTAAATTTTTTAAAAACTTAACCTTTTTTAATTTTCCAATATTAATGAATATATTTAAAAAGAAAATTTTTTCTAATTATTTTAACTTACATTTTATAAATAATTTATCATTATCCAACCAAACATTAGTAAGTATTGTTTTCAAAACTGATTTCCTTTTAATTATTTTCAATTATATTATTGAATAAATTGTTTCTTTTTTAGGGATCCATTATTTTTTACTATTTTTAAAATAAAATATATTCAATTTAATTTAACTTGTCTATTTTAAAAACCTTATGTATTTTTAATGTATTTATATTAATGATCGTTTAAAAGTAATGATTCAATTAATTTCAACATTACATTTATAAAATAATTATGTCTTCTTTAAGTATTCACTATTATATATTCTTTAAAATGTAAAATTTTTCATTGTATTTTAGTTTATACCTTTAGAAAACATTATATATTTAAAAGGATATTTTATATGGAAATATGGTTTTCAGAAGGCTTTAATTCCATTAAAATCATTCTTTAATATAATTTGTAATATACATATTTAAACAAATTTTAACAAGAATTTTTTACATATATTTACCCTAAAAGGTTTATCGTTTGTGAATATATATTTTTATAACACATAAAATGTTTTGTGAAAATATTTATTTTGAAAAATTATGGTTTTTATATTCTATGCATTCATATCTTCATGTTACATCAGGTTTTTTAATGACTTCATAAACTAATTACTTTTCATGACTTCTTTATGAGATGATGAATATTTCAATTTTTTATGGAAATAATATTTTTTATGGTTAAGGGTGTGTTCGTACATCACCCTATAATTAGTTTTTTATGATTTTTACGTCATTATAAAATGGATTTATGTTAAAACATATTTACTTCATAATATATAACATGAAAAAATTCATTGTCCACTATATACATCATAGAAATTTGTTTTGATCAAAACATGATGAAGTGGAGAATTTTTCACAAAATGATGCATGCGAATTTTATTTCATATAGAAAATATGATAGGGTATTTTTTTCCATCATGTTTTGGGAACATTATAGTATACCACATCATGATGGGTGTAGATTTTGTTTTTAAAATATGCTATAATTTTAAAAAATTTAAGGCTTCAACAAACATTCTTTGTTTTTATCATATAATGTAATCCATTTAGTATTATGACATATTTTTAATGAATTACACACTTTTATTCCATGGTCACATTTTATTTATTATTAATATGTATTTCGAGTGATGCCCTTGATTTTGTGAATCCCATAAAATAAGTTTATCATTTAATATTTCTCCATCAGGTTTTATGACAGTCATATTGGTTATTTTATCTATTATTATGTTATTTATGTCAACCTCATATTACCATATATGTTTTTCATCAAATATTATATGAAATATAATTCCCATACTCACTATTATCGAACACCCTATTTGTATATTTCAAACTCCAGTGATATGAAGATGACTATATCATGTGACATGTGAGTATATATTTTAAAGGTGAATGATAATAGGTAAATATAGTAAAATAAGATGCATATGCAGAATATCACATTGATGGTAAAATTTTTAGCTTCATGTGTTGGGTGATTATTGTGTGACCTATAATCAAGATTAAGGTATTAATGTAATATTTAAGATTCATTTTTCCGGGGTCACTATGCCTAAGTACTAAAATATCTCAAAATCACTGATTATATTAACTCCATCCACCACATCTACCTATCTGATGTCTTGTACATTCTAGTTGTACTTCTACCATTATTGTTCGGCTTGTATTCTGGCCCCTTTCAATTATAATCTTTTTTGGTTATACTGTTTGATTGTATCCGTATATTTATTTATGATTGGATACGTGAGTTTGCAGGATATAAAGGCAATGCCATCCCAGTTTTAAGGAAAATTCTTCTTGGTGCATGTCACTAGCCTCTGGCCTATGGAATGTGGTTATGGGGTAGTCACGGCATGAGCCTTGAGGGATGGGTCGTGATAAATCCAGACAATTATTACTAATTAAATTCACAAGAATGTTCCAAACCATTAATTAAATATCCAAATTAAAATAATATGTTGGACTACATAGGGGTATGTAACAAGATCAAAAATCCTACAAAAGGCATCTCTAAAACTTCCAATATCGAAGAATAAAATCATGAATAATATCTAGATAATTACTACTGTTATCTATAAAACTCACAATGTTCAAGGAAAATGTCAACACAAACTAATGGGTATTGAGAATCTATTAGACAATCTCCATCCATATCATCACTGGATACTACCCTTATGTAAATAAAAATAAAATAATTTTGTAGTGTTAAGGTATCATTAACATAGGTCTACACAATCAATTTCTATAGGTGAAATACATTTCAAATAAAAATAATTGTAGAAATAACCACTATCTTGTTGAAAATATTTAATACTATAAGAAAATATAAGAAATATACACCACTATTTCCCCCACAACAAGAGGATCTTACATTTCATGAATAATAGTGCGACTCTATCTTTATGACATTAAAATCATTATCATCCCGATATTCCCATATTTCACTATTGGGATAGAAAACTATGCAATGAATGGTATGTTCTCTCTATAATTAATGGTGGATAAAAACTTTAATTAAGAAGTGGGAGAAACATCTCCCGACAAAATCTATACAAATATTATTCAACACTGAATTATATAGTTAATAGATATTAAATCACTAGAACATGCATAATATAACCCTAACTCTAATGTTGGATATATAATTAATTCGGTTGATGATGAAATTTGAAATTATAATCTCATCATTATTATATCATATGTGGAATATATTTCTGAAAGAGACCATGAATTAAAACATGAATTATATGATACATTATTCATATGATATCTCATTTAAACCATTAAACAATTTTATAGATTACAATGTGAACTAATATGTAATGATATATCCTATAAAAGGATAAGCCAGTCATTTATAACAATCATTAGGTTCTTTATTTTATTATCTAAACTCATGATTCCTTTAAAATTTTAAAAAATCATTTACCAATTAATATTTCAAATTTCTATAATTCTAAAATCTATTCAATAGTAAATAACTACTCATACAAAATTCTAATAAAACAAAACCAACAAGGACCCCACATATTCTTGAATTAATATGTGTGTGCAATCCGAGGCGAGTCCCTAATTGGCTATATACTATATGTAAACACCAAGTTGTCATATAAAACAAATGGTAGGACATGGACATTAAAATGGTATACAACCACAAATCTCCACATTGAGAAATTTAATATTGAATATTCATTTAAATATTCATATGTATAAAAACAAACATGAACAACACAAATATCATTATAATGAAAAAAATCCATGGTGCTAAATATGGGAAAAATACCAGGTTACTGAAACCATGGAAAATAAAATCTATGATTATTGGTAATGAATAATCTCAGTATCACATTAATGTGGAATTTATTACCATCATAAATAAATAATAACAATATATCTTTGTAATTATAACTACATATTGATTGAAATATACAAAAATATATATGATTCTTACACATCCAATGCTTGTGTTTGGAAAAGTGAATAGCCTTGGTGAATAAAAATATACATGTTTGGAATCATTATTAACATGATAAAAAACATTATAAATATAAATCTCATCAAGCTAAATTATATAATTCCATATATAAATTGGTAACCATGTTCATATAGGTTTTAAATCTTCAATAATAATCTCCACAACATTTATCTGAAAAAGGAACCATAATTACAAAAAAAACATCACAAAATTAAATTATCATAGCTACCTCACTTTCAAAAATTCATCATCATCCCATATTATATGTGTGGAAGTCAGAACTATCTAAAGAATTCATTTGGTCATGGTGTAGTGACTATTTGGATAGAAACACATATCTTTTTATATTTTTCTATCATCTAGGGAGGTTGCATAATTAATTAAAAGAGAAATTGTTCTATTAAAAAATTAAGATACTTTCTGTACTATTTATATAGAGGTCCCATGCCTTGGATTTTTTATACATTTATAGTGGTTTACAGGTGATGTGTCTATTTCAACTATTTATCCCACACTACAAAATCTACTATATAATGTTTTGAATCTAAAATTACATTAATGTATCAAAAATATTCCATACATTATGTAGATATATATAAAATCATGTTCCATGTGATTAAATTAGATACATTGTATCCTAACATTAATAACATATACACTCAAGTGAGGAAATATGTATTATATATTTTACAATCATGTACAAAACATTTACTCAATTTTACATGGTGTGTAGGTCACATGAAGTGTACATAAAACTATTTTCCATTCTATTTTTTTTGGATTCAACCAACAAGGCAGGTCCTAAGTGGGTACACAGTGTGTGGGAACCTTGATAACTATAGATGTATAAAATCACAATAGTATCTACTGATTATCTATTTTCAATGAATATATACTACATTTAAAAACAAATGACAAACATGAGAAGGTCTCTATATATATAAGGTTCAATATGATGCTTCATCTCTTATGTACATGGTAGATATAGAAAAATAAATTTCACATTTATTTACATAGGTACATGAAGTGTAATCTCATCCTCATTGATTTAGATCACTCACAATAAAAAATATGTTTTCAGGGACACTAATTTTTTGGGATCAATTCATTGTCCATTCATGTACCCATTTACACATCGAAACACATGTTCACAAAATATGTGTATAATGACCAAATTTTACACATAATGAAATAATACAGCACAATAAAAAGCATGGAACTCTAGTATATAAATTACAAAAAAAATTGACCCATTGGACTAGCTACAATGTAATCCAATTTATCAATACAATACACATTATATCATGCATTCTATATAACTTCATCCATTGTGTCCTTCACATACGGACACATATCTACTGTTTCCACATATAGGTTGTTAGAGTGAACATGTTTCAAGTGCATGTTTCTTCCCCATTAGAAGCATTAAGGCTCCCATGTTTTTAAATAATTTCATCTATAGATTAAATTTATTTTGAGGTAATGATTATAATAATGAATGAAATAATAGTGTAGAGGTTGGAGAGTATAGCTTTTATAGGACAATTACATCCAGATAAATGTTATAGTTTTGGAAGTCAGGTTGAACATTTCAAAAAGAAAAATGGGAGTTTATTTTTCAATATCATGACAACCCACTATGCATATATGTGTAGTAGAGAGCTTAGGAAATTTTAATTCTTAGTCATTCAATATAATTGTAAATATTTTAAACTTAACAAAGGATATTTTTTTAAATGAATCTTATAGTTTTCATTATAAAATAAATTATATTGTACTATTTCATTAATGTTTATATGATATATGAAGTGAAACAATTGGTATTACTATTTAATAATACAATTTGTCTTATATCATATAGGAATATTTTTTTTATAAGGATTGACTTGTTGGAGTTCATAAAGAAGTTAAATCACTTTAATATGAGCAACAAAAATCATACTGACATATTTTTATTCTAATAAAATACAATTAGGTCATCACATGGAGGAAATTTTGTGATAAGTAACAAATTCAATCAAGATATAATTATAGAAAATAAATTAGGTAGTTCATAATGGTTTGATGTTTTTGATATACTATATTTTTTTAATTTTACATTATACTCCATTCAATAAAAAGTAAAATTTGTATCATAAAAATATTCAAATTAAAAATAAAAATATTTAGTTTTTTTATTTTACCAAACTTTTATAAACATCCTCTTCCATGTTTTTATCATTTATTACAAAAATAGAAATAATTTTTATTTTATGCGTATTAAGAAGAAATATTTTCAAGATAAGACCCATGGGATAATATATTTATATTCATTGTGAATATATTTTTCTTAATTTCTTAATAAAAGGTGCATTAATTAAATTTTAGATATTTTTTGAGGAGTTTGGGTAACTATAATTAATTTTTCTCTATTTTCCTAGAATTTTGAGTGTAGATTCAAGTACATTAGACTTAAAAATAGATTAGGATTATCAAACATACACAATATCTATTACAATTTTCAAAACATATTTTTGTAAATCTACCAACACTACATGAATAAACCCCATGAAACTATAAATTAAAATTTCTGCTTATAGAAAAATCATTAATTCAGTATGTCTTATATAGGATTTAAATGTGTCAATTTCCAATATATTGGAATAAAATTTGTATTTGAAATTAAATATCAAATAATTCATATATATATCCAAATTTTAATATACTTGAAGGTAAAAATCCACAAAACCAAATTATTAATTTACAAAAAAAATTAGTAATAATACAAAACATGTAAATATATAAAAAATAAAACATAGGTTTTAACATTTTTATATGATTTTATAGAATATTTTTTTATTAAACTATAATTTTATTATGGTGTGTTATTAATTTGAAAATATTTATCAAAATAAATGTGTCCAACATCTTGGACTATTGAAAATTGAAAATGAATTAATGGGATTATTAATATGAAATAAGAGAATTTTCCTAAATATTATGAAATCTCTAAGAAACATTTTCAAAGTTAACCCTCAATAAATTTAGTAAAAAAATTAATATTTAAAAAATATATGATTGATTTTTTATTACCAATATGAGTTTAATTTATGATACTATATGACGAGATTCAACGGGTAACACCCGCGATATAACTAGAAATATTAATGTATTCATTCCACCAAAATGATCAATTTGTTTTTGAATTGGATTCCATTTACAAATCAAATATGTTAAAGAAGTTATGAATTCTCGATTGGAAAATAGAATTATTATATGTCATCTAATAGATCATACCACTATGTTTTGGTTAATGATTTTATCCAAAAAATATAGAACCCATAAATACAAGAATCTATGTTCCATCATCATATTCATTATGGAATTTTTTTCGAATGAATTTTATAGAGAAAAATATCCCTATATTTATTAACATTTTAATGAGCTTTAATGTTATCTTCCTATGAAATAAATTTTAATCAAATGGAAAAAATACTATTTTTATCTAATATAAATATTAAGAAAAATTAAAATATCTTTCTCTATTATAGATCATGAATAACTGGACCATAAAATTTTATTTTAAAAGTAAAATAATTCCATCAAAAATAATTATATTACAGTAAGAAATAAATTACAATTTGGGAATTAATTTCCAAACAATACAACCCATGAAAAGATCCAAAAATGCCTCTAAGGAATTACTAAAAGGAAAAAAATATGATTACAATTTTGATGACATAAATTGGCCTACTGGATTTGGATATATATTACATAAATTTTTTAGAACATTCAAAACACTTCATAAACACACATCTACATATCATAAAGCTATAATGACTTCATAAACATGGAAATATATACAATTGGTTCATCGGTGAAGGTCATCATATCCAAAAACAACGTTAATAACATGATCCCTTATCACAAATAATACATAATGACTTTCTTCCTATATTGCAAAAACGAAACATACTAAACAGTGATATTAAATTCATAATAATGCTAAAAAATGGATAAATATAAACATACCATGAGAACATGGGTATGGGAACATGATCAAAACATTTTTAAACCCCTCCATGTAAGTTAAGGATCATAATCATGGGATATTAAATAAATAATTGATGTTCATAAGAAATTAATCAAATAGTAATAAAAAAACCTAAGACAAGGGATAAAAACAGTGGAACAATACATGGAACTTGGCCACACACATAATAATAGGGAATAATTTACTTATTAGTTTACAGCTCATTATCGAGACAATCAAAGTGGAATATGATCACTACCCGAAGCATCATTGTAATGAAGATTCACTCCAAACAATATCATAGAGGGAAAATACTCATACTAAAATAGGTTCATTTCATATTCCCATCATATTTATATAATTAGATTTCAATCATTTCACAATATATCAGAAACCATTAAAAAAATTAGATTCCTAGGTTTTTCATCATAACTATTTTGTGGAAAAGAAAAAAAATTTATAATCATTTATTAATTTCATAAAAGAATAACTGATTGAATAATACTATTTTTTATATAAATTTTGTGAGGCTATAACATGTAGATGGGATATAGAAATCATAACAATTTTTTCATGGAATAACTCATATAATAGAAATGTATTTTGTTAACATAATTTCTTCATAGTAATTAGGCATATATAGAAATAATGATTATATTATAATTGGATCATATAACCATTAAATATTATATAGCATCAAAGGATGCTATCTTAAATGGATAATTATTTTTAATGAAATTTACTTGGATCCATTCTTGATGAGAATATCATTTCACATAAAATAACCATTTTAAAATTATAAATTCATAAAATAATGTGAAAATAACATTCATTGAATATATATAAGAAAAATACTAAATTAAAAGTAAAATAAAATAATTTACCTAAATTAAAGAAATTTTGTTCACATAATACACGTAAATATAAATATTCCTCCCTTATTTTTGGTAATAGTCAAATGGTCCTTGTTTGGTAATTGACACAGAGATTACATTAAAAAAATTAAATTACATAAATGTATAATAATGTCTTTAATTAAATAATTTTACAATTTAAAAAAAACTACAATAATTTCTAGATAAAATAATTTGATGAAAAAGATGTTTAATGTGATAATGATAATTCCTTTAATTTTAGTAAATGAAACTAGTCAAAAGTGACTACATGATGAAATTAAGTTGGTTTGAAAAAGTGGATCTAGAGGGATAAAAAACTAAATTCCATTTATGTAAAAATATTAAAAATTATAAAGTATCATTACCATGATATTTGGAAACAAATTATATTCAACAATGTTTAACAGATCATTTCCCTCATGCCAAGTGTGATGAAACATCATTTCATTGTTCATAAGATGCTTGTATCTTCTAGTCGTATATTTAATAGACCAAGATAGATGATTCATAACTAATAATGAATTGTAAAATGCAAATGAATTAGTATCAACCAATATAATAGGTATTACTCTCTAATTACAGATAAGATGACATGAAATCATCAAATGAGCATTTCTTAGGTGTGAATCACCATTCCCAATGATTTGGATCGAATAGATAAATATATACGATTTTTCATTAAAAAATTATTCAATTAAAATAAGTATATAATGAGGTAAAAATGATGGTAGATACTATATAATTATCAAATTACTCTATTAGAATTATATACATTAGTATCATGACATATGGATCATAATATTTTATCATTGTAAACTGAATCATTAAAAATCCTAATAAACGAAGGGATTATAAAATATAAACATCACAACATTGGTATATTATGAATCATATGTAAAATTAAATATTGACATCATATTAAACATTAAATGTCATTAAAGGATGTATATTAATGATATATCATGTAAAACATGATGTATATACACCTTATGAAATAATGTTAGGCCATTAAATTATTTATGTTTCAAAAAGGTGAATTGAGAAAAAATGCCTTGTCGTTAGTCTTCATTATATAAATACATATAAAATAAATCGTTTTAATAATAATAAATTAAGATAAATATATCATTGAATAATAATTATTAATATAATTCCATATATTATTTATTTATGACATTTAATTCCATGATTGTTTACAATTCAATGTTAAAGTCATGATTTCTGGAGAAATTTATTTTTTTCCTTAATGTTTATATTTTATATTAATTGAATTAAAATTTATATTAGTACCAAAATATAATTAATATTAAAAAATATTTAACTTTAATATATACTCACTATATGTGTATTAATAGTAATATATAAAATTTTTATTATGATAATAAAATACATAGTTCATTGATATGGTAGGTCGAATATACTCATGAAAATTATTTCAATTTCCTCAACAAATGAACGTAAAGAAAGGTTAATAATATTTTAACTTAATATAAACAATTATATATCATATATATAATCATTAATCATTACTTTTATCCTTTATTATCTTCTATGTAAAACAAAATTTAATAATAGATCACAAGGATTCTTAAAATTGTATTCTGTCGTACACAGAATCGATGTTATCAAATTAGTTATGGAATGGAAAGTAAAAGAGTATATATGAAAGTATACATAAATAATTATATTTTTTTAAAAAAAATTATATATATAAATATATATTATATACATAAATTATTTATATTATCAAATGCAACTGTGAGTGGTGTTCATTGAAAAACATTCACATCAATTCATGAGGTGTTAGTCTATTGTACACAGAAATGAGGTTATTGTATCTCATTTGAGTGCAGAGGAGATGAATGTTGTCACAACCCCCTCCCCACAAATTGTACCCCTCCTGGGTCGGCAATGTGAAAAGGGAGATAATGACCCCCGACACTCGCCTCCAGTAGGCCCTAGGTTTGCGACTAGCAATGATGGTATAATAAACACACAAATGGGAGGCATTACCCTCTAAGAGAACGCATACAGAAGAGAGAGAAAATATAGACACCAATCAACTCCAAATCAGAACTAGAATATAAATGAATCCCAAGTTCACATATGTAATTCCATGGAAAAGTACTACAACCAAAGAGGGAAAAACTGCAAGTACACAACAGAAAGTAAAAATAGCAGCAACCACAAGCCCGAACATCTCTTTCAACCCCAAGCTCGTAGAAACATGATTGATCTCCAACCTTCTCAAAGTGACATGAAAAATAGTTAATATATACATATGGTGAGTGTAATAGTATACTCAATAGGATCCTCCCCAAATCCTCTTGTGAATTTGTAATGAAAGAATGCTAAAGCATAGTGAACAACAAGTGAAACTAACTCGTCACATAAATAGGTATACTATATTCCCAACCTCACCATGGATACTCTCACTAAGAAATTAATAGAAGAATATATAATTTAATAAATAATATCAAGGGTACCCCACTACTACTTCCCCACTAGTTTGCCGCTTTTCCCCAACGTCGCATGTCCTGAGCATCTCTCTCCAAAAAGAATTGCCCGCATAAACCTGGGAGAAGCACCAAAATTTGCACCTCATGTAACAAAACCACCATGTCCAAACTCCAAAGTAACCAAGTAGTTTCTGGGATCCTCCACATCTCTAATAACATGTATCATATGTCAGGAATTATACCTCAAGCCATTATAGTCCATAAACCGAGTAAGTATTCTCAAGCAATCACAACATATACACTTTACACCTATAGTAGTACATAGAAATATACATCCAGAATATATGTGTGTGAATAACCATAATCCATTATATCTCTCTACACACAAATATGGGTAAAAGTAACCAATGTGCCTTCTAGCACCAGTAACTACCAAGACAACAGAGTGGGGCCAAAGGGGGTAGTCAGCCATCCATCCTCCCACCGAAATGTTGGGGAACCCCCCCCCCCCACCCCAGGGTTCAGAATAATCAGGGTGTCAGTTTCCCTTACTGACATGGTGGTGAACCTTATAGAAACACAAATATTATAGGATATATTATAATTCACTACCACACTATTTTCATAACCTAGTCTTAGAAACAACTGCAACTCACGTCTCTCAGACTCTAGGATGATACTTTTAAGATTACGTATCCTATATGCACCCAACCATTTAAAGAGATTTATTAGATTTATTTATTTATTTTATCAGTTCCACTTTACATTAATTAATTCTTTAAACATTAATTAACCATGAACAGTTCCACATTATGATTCCTTAGCATCACACCCAAAGTCAAATGTTCCTTCATTGATTATAACCTCGTCATTATGTTCCAGAATCTCCATCACCATGGGTAACACCATTTATTCAATTATTCATTATAGAAATACATTCCCACATTCAAAGTAATTATATAAAAACATTATATGCTACTAAACACACGAGGAATCAACACGGTGAGTAGATGTTCTACACGTCGAGTATTTGCTGCTTATAACAAGAGCATATAACCATTATTATTTGTGAAGCTAAAAATGGAAATCACTCGGCATACCCTGCATGTCTTCTCCTCCTTCGTAATAAGTGTATGTAAGACCAGCTGCCTTGAGTCGTGGGGAAAAGTAAAGTAGATAAATAACCCATCAAAATTACCATGCATCCAACAATCAAATCCAGCCCATTCTAACTTCACTGGTGTCCTCCCTAACACCCACATGCATAATCTGATGCATCTCACCACTCTAGGAGTCATCTACTACAACAACAAAAAGGGCCTTCATGCCTTCACATATTACCACAACCATCCATGATCACATTAAAACACAACCAGCAGTAAAAAAAACATCTTCACAATTGGGCTCTTGGTCCTTAAACAAATAAGAGGGTAACTCAGATCCCTATAAGAAATTATGCTTTAATAACCACCAGTTCTTTAATCCATATTGGGTTAACCAATTTATTATTCATTTTTTCCATATTATGGAAACCTATCCAACGTGTTATCACAGATAAATAAACAAGCTTATGACACTAATTTTATTAACATCAAATTACAACTAGAACCATATTCGTTTACACACCACTTTATCTTTAGCCAAACAATTATCAATTAATCCCAATTTACGTTCTATACCTATTTCCATCAAGAAAAAATATCTAATCAAAGAAAACATTGATATCGCACTATCTAGAAAAACAAGGGGCAATAACATACGATCAATGAAAATATATTTATCTCGTTAAAATAGTTATTATGTCAATTCAATTTTCATCCAGTGGGATTAAACATGGTAACAATACAGTTGCAGGTAAAAGAAAGAGATTCAACAAATCCCCTACCTCAAACAGTTCATCGGGTTCATTATCCACACAATAGGTCACGATCCTCCTCTTGGGAAAACTGCATCTACCTGAAGATGCCACAGTACGACAACACCAACCAAACCCCAAGAAAACCCCCATTAGAAGCATGGAGATTACATTCTATAACATAGAAATGAGAAAAAAGAGGAGATTATCCCCAAAGGAACGACAATAGAACCTACTTTAAATCGAAGATTGATCGATATATCTTGGTTGCATCAAAACAGAGCAGAACCAATCCAAGGGGTAAAGTGTGACTGTGCAACTCCTACAGGAAGGATTGAAATGCACTAGTGTCTTTTAACCAAGAACAATGAGGCTAAAAATGGGAGGAAGATATCTCGTCCCTTTTGATGACTTAAACGGGGAGACAGTTTAAGATTCACTTAATTTTCTATTAAAAGTGGATCACATTATCCCATGTGGTTTGACCAAGTAAAAATATCCTAAGACATAGGAATAATTAATATAGGATTTATGGCCTTTGAATCGGCCATAGAGTCCTTAAACGAGAGTTTAAATCCAGTTTACATTAAAGGAAACATCAAAGGGGGTGAAACTATAGGAAGCTGGAAAATCTATTCAATGTCCACTATTAGAAGTCCACTTTTAGAAGTCCGTTGTTAGATGTCTGCTGTTAGAAGACGATTGTTATAAGTACGCTGAATGAAGTCCGCTGTTAGAAGTCCACTGTTAGAAGTCCGCTGTTAGAAGTCCGCTGTTAGAAGTCCGCTGTTATAAGTCCACTGTTAGAAGTCTGATGTTAGAACCTCACTGGTAGAACTATTCATAAAACCTCACTAATAGAACATTGTTCACTAAATCCTCACTGATAGAACATTGTTCAATGAATCCTCACAGATAGAACACTATTCACTAAACCACACTGATAGAACACAGTTCAATAAATCCTCACTGATATAACATTGCTCACTAAATCCTCACTGATAGAACATTGTTTACTAAATCCTCACTGATAGAATAGTGTTCACTAAATCCTCACTAATAGAACACTTTTCACTGAGCCTCACTGATAGAGCACTTTTCACAGAATTCTCACTTATAGTACACTGTTCACTGAATCCTCACTAATAGAACAATGTTCACTAAATTCTCACTGATATAACATTGTTCACTAAATCTTCATTGATAGAACATTTTTCACTATATCCTCACTGATAGAACATTGTTCACTGAACATCACTAATAGAACACTGTTTGCTGAACTTCACCGATAGAACATTGTTCACAAACCGTTATAGGTTACCGATAGAGATTGGCGATATGGGTTACTGATAGAACTATTTACTGATGGAACAATTCACATAATTGGAAATTTGGAAAATGAAATAGAGGTTACTGTTAGTGGTTACCGATAAAACTATTCACTGATGGAACTATTCACAGAATTAGAATTTTGGAAAAATTATTGGGGATAAGTCTCTATGAAATCCTGAAACACCTCAAACACCATATTATATTAATGTAATGCACCAGAGAGGTCCGAGCCATTACATCAGGTATCTCTTAAAACATTCTCATACTCGAGAATTCAAAACCAGCCTAATGTGACAAAAAATAGAAACGGGGTCTGAACAACCACCAATCGAGATACCTCTCAAAAGAGAGCTTTCCAAAAAATAAAAAAATAAACAAATTCATTAAACAAATGATAGGTCTAACCACAATGGGAACAACATTTCATGAAATGAGACCAACATAAAACAACTCTGAGTACTGAGCATGTATCTGTGACTCACGTTCCCAGGTACTCTCCTCCATTCCACCATGTCGCTAGAAGACATGAACTAAGGTGATAGAACGCTCGTGCAACACCTTATACTTGAGGTATTTGATCTACACAGGTCGCTCCTCAATGGTTGCATCATCATCCACATAGATCACTCCCCAATCGATGATGTGAGAGTCATCATGAAGATAACGATTGAGCTGTGATACATGGAAAACATCATGTATCTGACTCGTCTGTGGGGGAAGTGCTACTCGATATGCCACGACTCCAACACAAGCTAACAACTCGAAAGGCCCAATGAAACCGGGGATAAAGCATACTTCCACGACCAATCCTTCACTACCCATTATGGGGAGTCAACTTCATAAACACATTATCTGCATCATTAAACTCTAAGGGCCTCCTTCTTTGATCATCATAAGATTTCTGATGATCTTTTTTTGTATTTATCATCTCACGAATCACCTGAACCATATCTGTTGTATTCTGCACTAGTTTTGGTCTGAGAATTGCTGACTCTCCGACCCTAGTCCAGCACAATGGAGAATTACTATAAGGCCCCAGCCTTAAACCTTACATAATCTTGAGTTATTACAAGATTACACATTGAGGATCTTTTCAGGTTTAGATTTTTAGTGAAATAGATCATGAAACTTGCATTACATTCCACATTTAAACAAAGTGGCTACATAAAAGACACTATTCATTCTTCCCATCAACGGAAACATTTTTAAAATAAAATATGGATTCTTTCTTGACACATCCTTGACACTATCATTACATCATGTACCTTTCCCTTGACCTGTGAAAAACATTTAAAAAACATGGGATGGGCATAAAAAGCTTAGTAAGGGTTATAAAAATATGGAAAGGAAACATGAGTTCATATATACATAAGAATGAAATCATACTTTACCCATAAAACATAGGCACTTTAACATACCTCACCAAATGATGAATAAATCATGGAAATTATAAGACATAAAAGGTAACTTGAGGAATTAATAACATTCTTACATAGGGAGTAACCCTCTTGGTTACGTTTGGAATACCCATCATAGTATATTCCCTAAATCTCTTCGGAGAAACTTTAACATTTCACTCTTTCGCGTTACCCAATGCATTGGAGAACTATATCAGGCTCACCCGCCATTAGTTTATCACGGAACCACCCGTTTTCATAACAATGCCCAAGAACCATAACATAAACGTATCACATAAAACATGCATAAAGGAAACATAAAATTTCCACATTTCAATCACAATATAACATTTTAGTATATTTAAATAATGAATCAATTCAAAAAGAAACCATATCCAAAACCATTTAAAACATTTAATAAAGTGATTTTTGAATCAAAGTGTCCCATACCACCTTGAAGCTTTTAAAATTTTAAACCATTAATATCCATATAAATAAATAATTTTTTTTTTTGAAAACATGGATATTAATAAGAACAAATAATTAAAACATTTAAAGAGATATTTCGGTTAAAGGGGTTTTACCAAAATTAGAGACACTTGAATACAATAATTGAGGAATTACATTTAGTAAGAACTTTATAATATCATGAGAATAAATGGATTCATGATATAATATGCCAAAGGACGGTATATACACCATATAAGAGGGAATTTGTGCATAACAACAATGAAGTCTCAATAGAAATGTCAAATGTAATGAAATCCCTTATAAAGAAGGTATCCTTAAATTAAGGATAAATCAATCTCAAAATTAAGTGTGAAAAATATAAATACACCCAATATAAGTGGATATTAAGTGTGAAACAATAAAAGGTCATTCACACATATTCAAAGGATGACATATTCAATAACAACATGTTGAATCCAAAGAAATTGAATTTGGGTTAAAAAGTTCCCTTGGTAAAATTCGATAGCCTAAAGTCATCACTTCAAAATTCAGAAAATGAGTTGATGAGAGATAAAAAGGGGCATCTCATCACTTGGACATAAAATTTACATCAATAAGGATATAAAAGAACATATACCTACATAATATTATGTGAATTAAAAGACATAACAAAAGAAGTCTTTTAAAAAGAGGAGGGTGAAAGGTCCCCTTACCGAGTTGGGTAACATTAGAAACGTACAACCCATGGAAAAAGGGTCATAAAATGAAGATTTGAATACCCATAAATGAAATTATACTACACAAAGTGTATAATAATGGGCAGTACATACACCACTCAAAGGAAATTGTGGAAAATGTAGCATAAATCTCACGAGAATAAAAGTGAGATGATATATCCATTACGAAAACTCGGCAGCCTAGCGGCGCCACTTAAAACTTCTAAAATGGATTGATGAGAGGAAATAGGGTCTCTAATCACATCAACATAAATTTTATAGAAAGAGTAATACAATAGAACATCCCCCAACATAACAAATAGGAGCTTAAAGGATGTGACATAAAGGAGAGTACTTAAAAAGAATGAGAGAGGTTAGATCTCTTACGAAAATTCGGCAGCCTAACGTCGCCACTCAAAACTTCCAAAATGGATTGATGAGAGATAATAGGGTCTCTCATAACATGAACATAAAAATTACAGTAATATTAATATAAAATAACATCCCAATAACAAGAAATATGAGCATTAAAAGTAATGACATAAAATAGTGTACTTAACAAGAAAGAGAGGAGCAGGATACCTTACCTCAAGTCCAACTTGTCTTGTTCGTTTCATTATATTCCTGAATAATAAACTTTGGTCAATTAATAATTTCCTAAATAACTCATTTAGAGATTATTATTCAGTTCATATCACATATTATAATGTTATAATAATTGTTTAATAATGTTAGTTCATATCAAATGTTTTTGCCGATGTTTGGTACATGAGTCAAAAATGAACTTGTTCGAAAAAAGATTGCCCATGTAGTTATAAGTAAATAATTTCCAAAATAGTATTAATGATTAAAATATCATATATATCCAGTAAATATTCATTTTAGACTATTCCATATCATTTTGAGATAAAAAATAAAAAACACCATTCATGGAGACGGTAGGCCGTACGTACGCATGAACGTTACTTTATTTTTTTGTCATATTAATGGAATTAAAACAAAATGATATATATATATGTTATAATTCCAGAATAAAATCCATAATTTATATGTAATATATTACATATATATCCATTATATATATGTACTTATAATAGTACATAACATTTTGAGATAAGAAATGAAATGTACCGTTCATGGAACGGTAAGCCGTACGTACGCATGAACGCTACTTCCATTTCTATTCCATATTTAATGGAATTAAAAAATAATGATACATAATAGTATTTTAATTCCAGTATGGTATCATATATAATATCATTAAATATACCCTTTATATGTACCACATATGGTAATAACGAATCAAATCACTTTGAGGGGGCGATAGTCCGTACTTCCTTAAATGAAGATATCGCGTTTACCCATAATGGAAGCCATAAAGATATGAAATAAATGAAAAATACAGAAGCTTAAGTAAAAAAATAAACATATTATAAATCATATATAAATATACTTTCATCTTAATGTCCACCATTGAAGGTGTTAGAAGAATGTTGAACAATCATCGTTTCGTGAGGCAGAAATTCGTCATCCACAGAAACAGTATGATTTTTAACCATTAGATGTAGGTGTGTGTAAGTGTAGCTCGAATACTTCTTATAACAACATCATAGTATATTGAAAATACTGGATTTGTTATAATAGAAATGAATAAAAAGAGTTTAGGGGGTTGGAGAAGAAAAATAAAACAAAATGACTCAAGTTGAGACATTACCTTAAAATCGGGTAACTCCCTTTGGTTTGAGCTCAAAGGCTTCCCTGGGAAGACTTCTGCCCAATGTAAGGCTTCAAGGAGTAAAAGAGGGAATTGGAGAGACAAAATGGGCAGGGTTTGTCCGAGCCAATGGCTTTGGGAGTGTGGGTAAGGAGGTAGAGGTGGGGGCCTTTTATAAGAGGAGAGGAGGGGCACTCTTGTAAAGTTACAAAATGTTGCTTTATTTTCAAAATATTTTCTTATTTTAAAGGTCCCACATTGATGAATTTTGAGGATACAGTGATAATGGTTCTAAATACACCCATCCAATAGTTTTTGGACATGTGTAGGTCTTAGATATTACATTATCTTTCCATTTTATTTAAATCGTTAAATACTAAGGTCATCACTGCACAATCATGATGTCATAAATAATTTAATTTATTTAATGTGTATAAATTATAAAAAAATAATATGATGCAGGAAATCTTTTTATCTTTACAATTATTATTTATAGTCAAAATTATGACTTGTATAAACCCATGTAATCATTGTTTTAGTAAAACATCTCATGTGTGTGTCATTTTTACTTTAACATTAAATAAAAAGATATTTATGTCATTTTCCAACCAAAGTGGCTCCATGGGGTCCCCAAGTTGACCCATGGATTTTCATGGTCTTAAATGACACATCCAATGAGGTTAGGACATTTTTCTAGGTCATTTAATTTTATTAAAACATTATTCTTACCATAAACTACACTAATTACCTCTAATCGCGATTAAAAATTTAATAAGTTACTATTCACAAAAAAATTATTTTTATCCCATTGAACCACATTTTACTTATTAATGACAACCATGTATGTTGGATTTTTTAAATTCAAAACAAAAAGATGGAAAATTTTCATTTAAACGGAAAAATCAGTTTTTATAAGTACCACTTAGTGGTTTCACTATTCATCAAAAATTGAAGTTTTTCAGAAAAATCTCAAAAATTCAATCTAAGCTATATTTGATATTCCAAATTCAAAAATTAAGTCTATTTTATAAAATTCAAAACATATAAGTCACATTAATTAATTTAATAATTAATTCCCGCTGTCAAAGCAAATAGCGTGTTTTTATGAAACAATAAGTGTCAAAAGATTGACTCTAGTTTAAGTCTGATTTCAAAGTGAAATTTACTCCAATGACCACTATTGGATTTAATGGTAAAAATGTATTCTAATATAACCTTAAAACCAATTCAAATGATAATATAATCATATAAATAAATTATATTAAAAATAGGTTTTGAATTAAAATACAACATTTTACACTATTCATTTAAAAAATGAACTTTATCGGAAAGAAACCAAAAATTTACACAAAGTAAATTTTGATTTCCCGATTCATAAGAAGAGTTTTATTTGGTCCAATAGAATGTTTAAGAGTGAACAAAACTATATTTAATGACGGTTCACCATCAAAAAACGATATGTGAGCCTTTAATGAAAACTAGGGCATATACGCCTAAAATTGAATTCTATCCGTATTTTAAGCCTTTATCTTTTATTGGATAAATGTTAAAACATTTAAAAACATATATAATCATATTTAAGTTATTTCTATCCATTACCACCAATAAAACAACTACATGTTAACTACCATTTAAAATAATATTATTTTATTATTAGAGTGCAACGTAAGATTCCCAAGAAACTCGTTGTTGTGTGTTGGGTACGCCATCGAGCATAGCATCTCCTTTAAAGTCATATTAATATTTTATTCACAAATATGGATAAATATAAAAATGTAATATTATTTATTTACCTGGGGTGTTACATCCTTCCCCCCTTATTGGTAATTGTGTCCTCAGAATTTTAAAATTGTTCTCGGATACTTCATTGAAAATCCCACATCAAAACAAGAGTCGGTAAAACAATCAATTTAAAATAAAGAAAGATAACTACAGAGGTCACCCGAGTTAACCCATACTAGGATTCCATGTAGGAAATCATGGACATAGAGGAGAAAACATAGGGTCATGTTCTGATAGAGAGTGATAGAAAACATGTTTAGGAGAAAGTTAACAATAAGAAAATCACAAACTTGTGATGGGTTAAACGTTGTTGGGTTCCCCAGTAGGAAAAGTTAATAGAAAAAATTTTTGTTTTAAGTTACTTTTTATTGAGGAATTTATTTTGGAGATTAACTAAAACATAAGGAAACATACTTACTTTTCTTGTTGACTTTCAACTTTTACTTGATTTCTTACACACACTCATACTTTCTCCAAAAGACGAGTATTTAGGAAGACTTGTTTGCATTAAGAGTACTATAAAAAACTTCTATAGGAGCACCTAATCCAAAAAAAGAGCTACACATTTCCCATGTCTTCAAAACTTAACCAAAACTAAAACCAAAAAGGTTACTACAAGATCAGATAATCTAGAAAAGGATAACCCTTTATAAAAAGAAAATCTATTCTTAATCTCAAAATTTGTCCAACAAAACCCAAAGTTCAACGAGGACCATTCGATAACCAATTTGTCCATAAAATTCATCAAATTAAACCAATCTAAGATTGAAACCCAAATATTTGAAAGATTTAGTCACATAGTCTTCCAAGATAAATCGTAACATTTATCTCCAAACAACATTTGTTTCTCATAAAGTCTCATATTGAAAAGTAATTAACCTAATCACATATCCTCCATGATAGGTTAATAATTTTCATAAATAACCCAAAATCAACTTACTATTAATTCATAAAATCATCTAACTAAAAAGAATCGGTCAAACTAACCAGGGACTTCACATAGTCCAGTGGTAGGTGATAAATATCAGTTGCAATTTGGTTGTGGGTTCGATTCCCGCAGCTTCGTCCGATGCGACGGTTTGTCACACGGTCTGCGTGTTGTCCATTTTCAAAAACTATATAATTTTATAACATTCCTCAAAAAGAGATAAATTCATCAAAAATAAATATAACATATTCCTCAAGTTTATCTCATGCCTTCTTATTCCATCATATCATATAATAACCCATAATTACCTCAAAAGTAAGGATCATATAAACTCTAATTGTTACCTTTATAATTATTATCTAAACTTCCACATCGATTTGGTCATCTCGTACATGATGCATTAAAGAACATACCATGGATGAAGTGGTTGATCATGACTCATTGATCATTGGTTTAGAAAAACCATGAGATTACTCATTGAATCCCCCATTTCATCTTGTTTCTTAATCAGAGAACCCCCGCAGTTTCCTTCAAACATGTTGTCTCTTTGGTGCCTGCTAGATCCATCATTTCACTAAAAACAGAAATGCCAGTGTGAGTATATCAACAAAACCATCATGTACTAATGAGGTAGATAACAACTAAGATATACTTACTCATTTACTTTATCTAAAACTAGGACTCTTTCTGAAATCCTATCCATTATGGTACTGTCACTTATGCTTTGAGAATACCCTAACCTCTAAAGTTATCTAAACCGACCTTTGATATCAACTATAAGGCCCTAGCCTTAAACCTTACTTAATCTTGAGTGATTAAAAGATTACACATTGAGGATCTTTTTATTTTTAGAGTTTTAGAGAATTAGATCATGAAACTTGCATTACATTCCACATTTAAACAAAGTGGTTACATAAAAGATAGTATTCATCCTTCCCAAAAACGGAAACATATTTAAAATAAAACATGGATTCATTTTTGACACATCCTATACACTATCATCACATCATGTACCTTTCCCTTGACCTGTGAAAAACATTTCAAAAACATGGGATGAGCATACAAAGCTCAGTAAGGGTTATAAATATATAGAAAGGAAACATGAGTTCATATATACAAAATAATGAAATCATACTTTACCCATAAAACATAGGCACTTTAACATACCTCATCAAATCATGAATAAATCATGGAAATCATAAGACATAAAAGGTAACTTGAGGAATTCATAACATTCTTACATAGGGAGTAACCCTCTTGGTTACGTTTGGAATACCCATCGCAGTATATTCCCTAAATCTATTCAGAGAAACCTTAACGTTTCACTTCTTCACGTTACCCAATGCCTCGGAGAGCTATATCGGGCTCACCCGCCCTTAGTTTATCACAGAACCACCCATTTTCATAACAATGCCCAAGAACCATAACATAAACGTATCACAGAAAACATGCATAAAGGAAACATAATATTTCCACATTTCAATCCCAATATAACATTTTAGTATATTGAAATAATGAATCCATTCAAAAAGAAACCATATCCAAAACCATTTAAAACATTTAATAAAGAGATTTTTGATTCAAAGTGTCTCATACCACCTTGAAGATTTTAAAATTTTAAACCATTAATATCCATATAAATAAATCCTTAAAACCATTTTGAAAACATGGATATTAATATGAACAAATAATTAAAACATTTAAAGAGATATTTTGGTAAAAGGGGTTTTACCGAAATTAGAGACACTTGAATACAATAATTTAGGAATAACATTTAGTCAGAACATTATAATATCATGAGAATAAATGGATTCATGATATAATATTCCAAAGGACATTATATACACCATATAAGAGTGAATATGTTCATAACAACAATGAAGTCTCAATAGAAATGTCAAATGTGATGAAATCCCTTATAAAGAAGGTATCCTTAAATTAAGGATAAATCAATCTCAAAATTATGTGTGACAAATATAAATACACCCAATATAAGTGGACATTATGTGTGAAACAATAAAAGGTCATTAAAAAATATTTAAAGGATGACATATTCAATAACTACATGTTGAACCCAAAGAAATCGAATTTGGGTTAAAAAGTTCCCTTGGTAAAAGTCGATAGCCTAACGACATCACTTCAAAATTCAGAAATGAGTTTATGAGAGATAAAAAGGGGAATCTCATCACTTGTAAATAAAATTTACATCAATAATGATATAAAAGAACATATCCCAACATAATAGTATGTTAATTAAAAGACATAACAAAAGAAGTCTTTTAAAAAGTGGAGGGTGAAAAGTCCACTTACCGAGTTGGGTGACATTCAAAACGTACACCCCATGGAAGAAGGGTCATACAATGAATATGTGAATACCCATAAATGAAATTATACTACACAAAGTGTATAATAATGGTAAGTACATACCCCACTCAAAGGAAATTTTGGCAAATGTAGCATAAATCTCACGGGAATAAATGTGAGATGATAAATGCCTTACGAAAACTCGGTAGCCTAGCGGCGCCACTTAAAACGTCTAAAATGGATTGATGAGAGGAAATAGGGTCTCTCATCATATCAACATAAATTTTACAGAATGAGTAATACAATAGAACATCCCAAAACATAACAAATAGGAGCTTAAAGGAAGTTACATAAAGGAGAGTACATAAAAAGAAAGAGAGAGGTTAGATCTCTTACGAAAATTCGGCAGCCTAACGGCGCCACTCAAAACTTACACAATGGATAGATAAGAGAGAATAGGGTCTCTCATAACATTAACATAAAAATTAAAGTAAGATTAATATAAAAGAACATCCCAATAACAAGAAATATGAGCTTTAAATGGAATGACATAAAAGAGTGTACTTAAAAAGAAAGGGAGGAGTAGAATCCCTTACCTCAAGTCCAACTTGTCTTGTTCATTTCATTATATTCCTGAATAATAAACATTGTTCAATTAATGATTGCCTAAGTACCTCCTTTATAAATTATTATTCAGTTCATATCACATATTATAATGTTATAATAATTGTTTAATAATGTTAGTTCATATCAGAGGTTTTTGCTGATGTTTGGTACATGAGTCAAAAATGAGCTTGTTTGAAAAAAGATTGCCCACATAGTTATAAGGAAATAATTTCAAGAATAGTATTAATGAATACAATATCATATATATCCAGAAAATACTCATTTAATACTAATCCTTATCATTTGGAGATAAAAAACGAAAATCACTGTTCATGGAGACGGTAGGCCGTACGTACGCATGAACGCTACTTTCTTTTTTTGTCATATTAATGGAATTAAAACAAAATGAGAAATATATATATATCTATTATAATTCCAGAATCATATCCATAATTTAGATGTAATATACTACATATATATCCATTATATATATGTACTTATAATAGTACATAACATTTTGAGATAAGAAATGAAATGTACCATTCATGGAGACGGTAAGCCGTACGTACGCATGAATGCTACTTCCATTTCTATTTCATATTTAATAGAATTAAAACATAATGATACATAATAGTATTTTAATTCCAGTATAGTATCATATATAATATCATTAAATATACCCTTTATACCTACCACATATGGTAATAAGGAATCAAATCACTTTGAGGGGGCGGTAGTCCGCACTTCCTTAAATGAAGATATCGTGTTTACCCATAATGAAAACCATAAAGGTATGAAATAAATTAAAAATACAGAAGCTTAAGTAAAAAATAAACATATTATATATCATATATAAATATAGTGTCATATTAATGGCCACCTTTGTAGGTGTTAGAAAAATGTTGAACAATCATCGTTTCGTGAGGCTGAAATTTGCCATCCAGAGAAATAGTATGTTCTTTAACCATTAGATGTAGGTTTGTGTAAGTGTAGCACGAATCCTTCTTATAACAACATCCTAGTACATTTAATATACTGTATTTGTTATAAAAGAAATTAATAAAAAGATTTTAGGGGGTTGAAGAAGCAAAATAAAACAAAATGACTCAAGTAAAGATATTACCTTAAAATCGGGTAACTCGCTTTGGTTTGAGCTCAAAGGCTTACTTGGGAAGACTTCTGCCCCAAGTGAGGCTTCAAGGAGTAAAATAGGGAAGTGAAGAGACAAAATGGGCAGGGTTTGGCCGTGCCAAAGGCTTTGGGAGTGTGGGTAAGGAGGTAGAGGTGGGGGCCTTTTATAAGAGGAGAGGAGGGGCACTCTTGTAAAGTTACAAAATGTTACTTTATTTTCAAAAGAGTTTAGGATTTTAAAGGACCCACATTGATGTATATAGAGGATAAGGTGATAAGGGTTCTAAATTAACCCATACAATAGGTTTTGGACATGTGTAGGTCTTAGATATTACATTATCTTTCAATTTTATTTAAATCGTTAAATAATGAGGTCACTACTGCATCATCATGATGTCATAAATAATTTAATTTATTTAATGTCTAAAAATTATAAAAAAGATACTATGATTTAGGAACTCTTTTTATCTTTCCAATTATTATTTATAGTCAAAATTATGACTTGTATAAACCCATGTAAGCATTGTTTTAGTAAAACATCTCATGTTTGTGTCATTTTTACTTTAACATTAAATAAAAAATATTTATGTCATTTTCCAACCAAAGTGGCTCCATGGGGCCCCCAAGTTGACCCATGGATGTTCCTGGTCGGACATGAAACATCCAATTAGGTTAGGACATGTTTCTAGGTCATTTCATTGTATTAAAACATTATTCTTACCATAAACTACACTAATTACCTCTAATCGGGATTAAAAACTTAATAAGTTACTATTCACAAAAAAATTATTTGTATCCCATTGAACCAAATTTTACTTCTTAATGACAACCATGTATGCTGGATTTTTTAAATTCAAAACAAAAATATGGAAAAATTTCATTTAAACGGAAAAATCAGTTTTTATAAGTACCACTTAGTGGTTTCACTATTCATCAAAAATTGAAGTTTTTCAGAAAAATCTCAAAAATTCACCTTAAGCTATATTTGATATTAAAAATTCAAAAATGAAGTCTATTTTATAAAATTAAAAACATATAAGTCACATTAATTAATTTAATAATTAATTCCCACTTTCAGAGCAAATAGCGTATTTTTATGAAACAATAAGTATCAAAAGATTGACTCTAGTTTAAGTCTGATTTCAAAGTGAAATTAACCCCAATGACCAATATTGGATTTAATGGTAAAAATATATTCTAATTTCACTTTAAACCCAAATCAAATGATAATATAATCATATAAATAAATTATATTAAATGGTGGTTTAGAATTGAAATACAACATTTTAAAGTATTAATTAAAAAAATGAACTTTATCGGAAAGATACCAAAAATTTACACAAAGTAAATTTTGATTTCCCAATTCTTAAGAAGAGTTTTATTTGGTCCAATAGAATTTTTAAGAGTGAACAAAACTATATTTAATGACGTTTCACCATCAAAAGGCGATAAGTGAGCCTTTAATGAAAACTAGGGCATAGACGCCTAAAATTGAATTCTATCTGTATTTTAAGCCTTTATCTTTTATTGGATAAATGTTAAAACATTTAAAAACATATATAATCATATTTCAGTTATTTCTATCCATTACCGCCAATACAACGGCTACATGTTAACTACCATTTAAAAAAATATTATTTTATTATTAGAGTGCAACGTAAGATTCCCAAGAAACTCATTGTTGTGTGTTGGGTACGCCATCGAGCATAGCATCCCCTTTAAATTAATATTAATATTTTATTCACAAATATGGATAAATATAATAATGTAATATTCTTTATTTACCTGGGGTGTTACAACGGCGAGGACGACAATACAAGGCTTCAAACAGTTCCGTACTGATGGTGGAGTGAAAACTAATACTGTAAGAGAACTCCACCAAGGTTAAGTGCCTCATCCATGGACCTCCAAAATCAAGAACCCAAGAGTGTAACATGTCATCAAGAGTCTGGATGATTCGCTCTGTCTGACCATCCGTTTGAGGATGAAAAAAAGTGCTAATGCATATTTGAGAACAAAAAGCATGTTGAAGACCTCTCTACACCCTGGTGGTAAAATGAGGATCTCAATTAGAGATGATCGTCCTAGAGACTCCATGAAGTATCACCACCTCGAAAAAACATCCACTGAGCTTGTCTCCATGATTTCTATGAAGTGGTCCTATTTTTTTAAACGATCCACTAATACCCAAATAGCAAAATGTCCTCTTGGTGCTCGAGGTAATCAAATAAAAACATCCATTGATATTTCCTACCACTTCCATTGGGAAATCTCTAATGGCTGGTGAAGAACACCAGGAACATAGTGTTCAGCCTTCACCATCTGGAAGACTAAACATTGAGACACAAACTCCACAACCACAGGCTTAATCCCAGGACAACAAAATGTTCTCCTCAAAGATCGGTACATCTTTGTCATGCTAGGATGTACTTCTAAAGGCGAACTATGGAACTCTCTGAGAACAATCTTGCACATCATCAAGGAAACAAAATTCCTTCCATGATACAACACTCGGTGTTGTTCATCCTATGACCAACCATCAGGGCCCTCACTACAATCAACTTGGTATCTCCAAACCTCCACCCCTAGATCTCCCGAGTAGGACTCTTCCACCTTCTACATCAGGGATTACGGTACCGTCATATGAAGAATACAACTTCTACCCCAAACTTATTCCGTATCAAGATGCAAAGCTGAAAGTTCTTCCATTACTCTCTAGCAATCACCGGATTCAGGCACTGCATCACTACATGACTTTTGGATCAGTGCATCAGCTAAAAAATTTCCTTCTCCAGGTGTATAAAATATTTCAAAGTCGTATTACTTCATGAAAACCATCCACTGATGCAGTCGTAAGTTCATGTCATGCTGGGGGGAAACATACCTCAAACTCTTATGATCGATGAAAACCACAAAGCCCTCCACAATGAGGTAATGTCTCTACAACTTCAGAGAAAACACCATGACTGCCAACTCATGATCATGGGCGGCATAGTTGTGTTCATAGGGAGGCAACTACCGATACCCATAAGAAACAACTGACCTCTGCTACATGATAACACAACCTAACACCAGATGTGAAGCATCACATAAAACATCCAACTGAACTCCCTTAGATGGAACACAAAGGAATGGAGCACATACAAACTTCTACTTTAGATACTTGAAATCTTCCTGACATTGATCAGTCCATATGAATGCACGATCCTTCATAGACAAAGCTGTCAGTGGAGTCACAAAATGTGAGAAATCGGCTATGAACCTCCTGTAGTAGCATTTGAGACTAAGGAAACTTTACACATCTGACACTGTCTTGTGGGCTTACCAAGACACAAATACATCTATCATCGATGGATCCACATCTACTCCCTATTGGGAGACAACATGCCCCATGAAACGGACTTTTGAGCCCAGAACTCAAACTTAGAAAACATCCCAAATAAATGATGTTGGCGAAGAACTCCCAAAATGGCTTGTAGATTCTCTTCATGCTCTTCTTCAGATTTGGAGTACACACAGATTTTGTCGATGAAAACTTCCATGAACTTGTCCAGGAACTCAGAGAACACAGAATTCATCAATCCCATGAATATAGCTGGAGCATTCGTTATTCCAAATGTCATTACAACAAACTCATAATGCCCATGAAAAAAATGGAAAGCAGTCATTGGGATATCCTCATCCTTCACACGCATCTGATGATATCCAGACTATAAGTCGATCATTGAGAACGATCATGCACCTTTCAGTTGATCGAATAAATAATCAATTCGCATAAAAGGATGGTGATTCTTTATTGTCACTTTGTCTAAGCAACGATAATTGACACAAAATCGCAAACTGTCTTCGGGCTTCATCATGAACAAAACTGGTGCACCCCATGGTGACACACATGGCCGAACAAAACCGCACTGTAATAGACCATCAAGATGTATACATAGATCTCGTAACTAAGAAGTGGTCATCCTATATGGGGACATATAGATAGGAGATTCTCCTAGCTATAGGTCAATCACATAATTGATCTATCGTCGAGGGGGTAAAGCTACATCCTCTTCTGGAAATATATCCTGGTACTCCTCTACGACCCTAGGAAATTCCAACTGCTAAACCACTAAAGAAAAATGAATCATCTCAGCCATCATGTATGATAAGGATAAAACGTGCCTATGAGCCATCCGAGGATCTCACTCACCAACAAACACCACTTTCTCTCCATCTGCACCAATGAAGATAAACTTTTTCATGATGTAATCCATGATAGCCTTCACTGAATACAACCAAACCATGCCAAGGATTAAATCATATTTTCGTATTCGTAAACATAGGAAATATCCCCAATAGCCATGTTGCACCAACAATATCTCATAGTCTCTACATACTTAAAACAAGACAGTTCGACTTCAAACAAGCGTAGTGAACGCCAAGGGCACTAGAAGCCTCTCTACCTCATGTCCCAAAGCATGGACAGGGGTAGGTCATATGAAGGTGTGTGTCACTCCTGAATCAAAAAAGGCATACACCAAGGTACAAAACAAGAAAAGGGTACCCCGAACGATATCTGGCTCGCATGGAGATGGCAACGCTAGAGCATGAAGCTAACCACGACCTCCTCCACGACCTCTCTGAAACTGATGACGACCACCACCATGGCCGAGCTCTGCTCTTTATGGATGGGGAGAATCATGGGGTTGTCCTCTCCCTAAACCATCTAACCTCTGCTGATCTAGAGCTGTTGCGGATGGCTGCTACTGCCTCTGCTGGAATGGCCCTAGTAGAGGAACCTAGAGCGTAGCACCTGGTGCACTATGACCTCTATGAAAGGTCAGGCACTCTCGCTGCTGATGGCCATGATCACCACAAGAAAAACATGCACCTGATCCCTTGGAATAGGCTTGAGTATAGTTGTCTCTAGAGAAATGGGATGTAAAGGGCTGTGACCTACCCCCAACTGAATGTAAACTCTTCTTCCCTAGAAACCGATAACCCCTGACCACAGCACTGCTTCATAAGGAATCATGTGGATTCCCCTCTTATGATGATCTGGTCATAACCAATGCCCTTTGGACAGCCTCTTCCCATGACATCACCATAAGATATATTTCCATAAAAAATGGGGTGACCTGGTACTGGATCTCTAGACGCAAAACCTCCTCGAAATGCCTCACGTTGTCCTCGACATATGGCAGAAGGTCTGAATCATATCATAAAAGGTTCTTCAAATAGATTCCAAACCTTCAAACACTGGATCTCCCTTGTTGAAGGGTAAGAATCTCCTGGGGACTAGACGCCTTTACATTCAAAGAAATAAACACATCTCTAAACCTTTCTCGGAACTCCTCTCATGCGATCGCTGACTCCTCAGGATCCCCGAGGAACAAGAACCACTATTGCCTCGGTGATCCACATATCATCCTCATAACACTAGACACCTAGTTCTCCTTATGAGAATGAATAGAACTAAATCCGATATCGACCTCCTCTATCCAATATTCTGTGACTTTATATGAAATGGATCCTTCATACATCTTTAGACTCTTGTGTTGAAACTCTCAAATTGTCTTCCTCCAAGTGTCACTGTCGTCAACCTCTATGCTGCAACGATCTGGTAAAATAGCCTACTAGAAATTTTCTGTGCGAACCTGACGAGGACATCGACCTAGATCCATACCTATTAAATAAGAAAATGTTAGCACTCCGAAACCTCGAATATGGAAGACTCAACATTAATTAATTAATGTTTTTCATTTATTCATTTTAGGATAACCTATTCCAAGGTCTAACCATTCAAACACATGCACAAGGATGAATGATCCATGATCCTTTCCTAGGTCTCTACCCTACAACTAGTATCACCTTTTTTAGTAGCCATTATTAACATAATGCACCATACAACTGATAATAGGGGTCCCTAAACGCCTATGTCTAAGCCGGTCTCCAGTGTTAACCACCCTTGCTAAACATGAATGACACTGTTTCCCTACCAACCCATGCAACCTTACCGGTGCCTAACTCCATACTCCATCATATCCCACAACCAGAGGTCTGATCCCACTCTATCATGACCCCCTCCCCACAATGTGTACCACTCTTGGGTCAGCAATGTGAAAAGGGGGATGATGACCCCCCGAGTCTCGCCTCCAGTAGGCCCCGGGATGGTGACTAGCACTGAGGGTATAATAAACACACAAATGAGAGGCATTTAACTATATGAAAACATCTGTGGAAGAGAGAGATAATATAGAAACCAATCAAATCCAACTCAAAACTAGAATATAAATTAAACCAAAGTTCACATATGTAATGCCATGCAAAATTACTACAACTGATGGGTGAAAAACTGCAAGTACCCAAAAGAAAGAAAAAAAAACAGCAACCACAAGACTGAAAAGCTCCTACAACCCCAAGATAGTAGAAACCATCTTGATCTCAAACCTGCTCCAACTGACCTGAAAAACCATTTTTATATACATAGGGTGAGTATAACAGTATACTCAGTAGGATCCTCCATGAGGCCTCTCAAGAAAAAGTAATGAAACCTTGCTAATGCATAGTGATAAAAAGTGATACTAAATTGTCACCTAAAAGAGTATAAAAAGTTCCCAACCTCAACATGGATACTCTAACCATGTAACAAATACAAGACTATATCATATAATAAAAAACATCAAGGGTACCCCACTACTACTTCCCCACTGGTTTGCCTCTTTTCCCTGAGATCGCATGACTTGAGTATCTCTCTCCAAAAAGGCTTGCCCGCATACACCTGGGAGAGCCACCACAATATGCACCTTGTGTAATATAACCTCCAGGTCCACACACCACAGTAACTAGTTAGATTCGGGGATCCACCATATCATGCATAACATGTATCATACGTCGAGTATTATACATCAATACATTATATCCCACACACCGAGTAAGGATCCTCAATCCATCACAACCTATACATGTTACACCTATAGTAGTAGATAGAAAACTATATCCAGAATATATCTGTGTGAATAACTTCAAGACATTACAGCCCGTTATACACATATATTGGGAAAACTAACCAATGTGCCTACAAGAACCAGTAACTACCAAGAAAATAGAGCGAGGCCAAAGGGGGTAGTCAACCATCCATCCTCTCACTGGAATGTTGGGGAAAACATCTCCCCAAGGCTCAGAATCCCTGGGGTGTCAGTTTCCCTTACTGACAGGGTGGAGTATCATATAGAAACAAAACAAGTACATGATATATTATAACTCACAACCACACTATGTGCATAAACTAGTCGTAGACACAACTCTAGTTGACTTCTATCAGACTCTGGGATGCTACTTCTCTGACTAGGTTTCCTATATGAACAAAACCATTTAAATAGATTTATTAGATTACTTCATTCCATTTTTATTAGTTCCACTTTATTGTAATTAATTCTTTAAACGTTAATTAACCATAAAAATTTCCACATTATGTTTTATTAGCATCATACCCAAAGTCAAATGTTCCATCAAAGATTACAACCTCATCATTATGTTCCAACATATCCATCCCCCTGGGTTAACACAAATTATTCTTTTATTCATTATATAAATACATTCCCACATTCACAATCATTCTAGAAAAACATTATATGCTACTAAACACAAGGGGGATAAACACGGTGATTATATTTACTACCCGTCGAGTATTTGCCTCTTATAGCAAGAGCATATACCCATCCTTTAATGAGAAGCTAACCACGAAAAGAATGTGGCATACCATGTGTGTCATACCCTCTTTTGGAAGAATGGTATGTAATACTAGATGCATTGAGCAGTGGGGAAAATTAAAGCAGATAAACAACCAATCAAAATTACCAATCATCCAACAATCAAATCAATCCCATTCCATCATTCATGGTGTCCTCCCTAACTCCCACATGCATAAATAGATGCATCTCACCACTCTAGGTGTCATATGCTACCACACCCAAAAGGGCCTCCATGCCACCACATATTACAATAACCATCTATTCTCACATTAAAACACAAGAAACAGTAAAACAAACATATTCACAATTGGGTTCTCGACCAATATACAAACAAGAAGTTAACTCAGAACCCTACAAGAAATTTTCTTTTAATAACCACTAGTTCATTAATCCTTCTTGGTTTAACCAATTTATTATTCGATTGTTCCAAATTTGGTAAAACTAACATGTATGTTATCACAAATAAATCAACATGCTTACTATACTCATTTGATTATCATCAAAATACAACTAGAACCATATTCGATTATAAGGCACTTTTTCTTTAGCGAAACAATTATCAATAAATTCAAATTTAAATTCTATAATGATTTCCATCAAGAACAAACAGCTAATCAAAGCAAGCATAGATATCACACTATTTAGAAAAAGAAGAGGCAATAAAATACGATCGATATAAATTTATTTACCCAGTTAAAATAGTTATTATGTCAATTCCATTGTCTTCTAGTGGGATTAAACATGCTAACAGTAAAGCTTCACATTAAATAAAGAGATGCAATGAATCCCTTACCTCAAATATTTCCTCACGTTCTTTATCCACACAATATTTTGGTAGTGTCACCATATTTTTAATGAATTTTGTTTAATTCAAGCTCAATTTAGTTAGTTGGATAGATATATTAATGGTTATTGTATTTTCATTATGGATAAGTAATTACCAAAAAAATTTCTATAAGGACATATCCTAGTCCTTTATTCAATGAATGAAAAAAAATAAAAATCATTCCATATGAAATGGATGTGATAATACCAATTCATAAATCAACATCCTCTTTAACTAAGAAAAAAATAAATCACATTTCCATAACGATGAGAACTTAATCTATTCTCGGGTTAGATTTGTCAATAGGTTTCCATATTATGAAAAATAAAAAAACCATTAATAGTAACATCTTTAGAAATTTAAACATTGGATCATGACTATATATTTCAGAGTAGGTTGTTAGGTGAATACCTTCTCCAACGAGGCATTAATAGATATTCTAACCTTATAGAAAATATATCCATGTAAATGAATTTATATTGTAATAATTAACACCGAATATATTTCTTATATAATATTTTATATAAAGGGACTCCATAATTATATGTATATGTCACTCATACCATATATATATATCATATATTACCTCAGGTTATTGTTAAGGAATACCAAAATAGAGTTATCAAGTCACAACATGAATACTCAAGTCTACATATTTATAAATAATAATTGATAAATATTCAATACAAAATGAATTATCATATACCCATAAATTCCATACAGATTATGAATTATGTTATTAGGTATATCATCCTTTAACACCCTTAGATAATTATTACTAAAGAGATGTTAAAACAATGAATACTATTTGGATCCTTATAGTTGAACAAATAAGATTAAAACGTAGGGTAAAGATACAAATTCATTATAGTAATAGAATTAATCCCTATATGGTCAATGCTTAATCTCATTGACCCATCAATTTTCTAAAATAAAATATATGATCCACATGTTGAAACATTAATCCATATAAATCCCATTTCACATAATACATTCATCTATTTACTGAACTACATCAAATATCTTGCTGATATTCAGTAAGGAATATTATATGTAGTTCTTGCATTAGGAATGAGATCAAAGAACAAATATTCATCAAACTATAGTGGATGATGAGGTAATTCTCCATGACTCATGAATTAAATTTCCATCAATATGTAAATCCTCAATTCTAAATATGACTCCATTTTATATAGATCATTCATGTTCATCCTATCATTCCAAAATATAATATTGTTGTTCTACTGGGGAAGGATCCAAACATGATTTAGATGGTGATATTTTCTATCTAAATGTAAGATATTCCACCTCATCTTCCAGAAGAATAATCTGTATAAATTAGTTATAAATATAAAACTTATTAATTTAAATAAAATCCCATCCAAGAAGAAATTAAAAATCGACCATATGAATATGAATAAATTTTTCAAATAAGGTATGCCCAGGAATCATACATGGATCTCCCTAACACGATATTGTAGCAATAATATTCCTAGCAGATTTCATAATTGATAACACCGTTAATAGGGATATAAGGGTATTTATAATGTTTTTGGAATACATGGAAGATATATATTAATTTAATGATTTAAAATCATATAATATATTAAATAATTTTTATATATTTATAAAATTACCTTACACTACATCATAAAGAATCTTTAATTTTAGTTTTTTAGTTACATAAGAAAGTCGTTTCTCCCCAGTAATTTGTTTTGGTAAATACCCCTAAAGATTAAGCCATTAGTTCTCATAATTCCCCTTATATCTATAGTTAAATATTTGAGCCTTAATTGTTACAGACTTCCCCATTTTAATTGATCTTAATGGATTTTTTGGTTCATAAATATAATGAAAATCATATTCCATTATTGAACGATCAAGAGTGTTTCATCCAAAAATTTTAACATGTAGAAAATCTAATCTTTCTTTTATTCACTTTTAAAAAATATACTTCATGTGGTACTCATCAAGTCCCTTTACCCCTTTATCTATATACATATATCATGGAGAAATAATCCTATGTCATCTTAATAATATATCCTTATATGGTGAAAACGAATGAGAGACCAATTCCATTAGAAATCCATGATTGATACCATAAATTAAATGACCAATACTTAATTTTAGTTAATGTAAATACTATAAATTATATCATGTTAATATTGAAACATTTTTTTCTTAATCATAAATACACTGATACTCCTTTTATCTAATATTGACGAATCATCTGTTTATTTCAATTCATTTCTCCTGATGAAAATATTTTTCAATAAATTCCACTATAAATGTTCCCCATACCATAAAATTTTAATAGTATTAATACATAGTGTATTAAATTACTGACCTTGAAATATTCACATCGCCCATCGGATGATATAACACCATGATGGATTTATCATTTTCAGTAAATCCAAATGATGGAAACATATTCTCTATGTACATGATCCATTAATCACTAACCAATGAATTAATCATTTAATTACATGTTGTATTTTTTTGGATTCCCAAACCATACCAAAATAATTATACAATATTTTGGATAAGTAAAGCACTATATACAAGTGAGATTGTTTTTTATAACCATCATAAAAATCACTAATATGTATATGAACTGATTAGCCTCATAATAATTTTTATTGACATATTCCGGGAAAATATCCATCCATTAACTATGGGTGTTGATATGGATATCATTCCTATTATTTGTTGCAATCTATTTATAAATTTTTATACAAAATTATATCATTATATAGAATTGAAAATTAATTTTCCTATAAAATATTCTACATTCTTCTCTGGAAATGTTAATTTAATATTACTTATGTAATCTCTCTTGGATCATGAAAATATAATCCTAATGGTTTCTTTTATTCATCCAATATCTCCAACATTAACAACCAAGACATTGAAAAAATTAAGTATTTATATTTTATTATTGGTATAGAAAAATAAATATCCAAAAAAATACTATCATTTAGTAGAGTTAGAAGAATAGAATAATATATACATTATATTTTGAAACATATGATATCATATAATCATATAAAGAAAAAATTATTATCCCTGCTATCTAATATCTAAAAACTTATACATATTCATGCTATATTTTTTCTTGATATTAGGAAATTTATGTGTGATCTCATACGATATATAAGCTGATGAATATAGTGGATGATTTAATAACATGAACATGGAATATGTGATATTATTGGAATGCATGAAAATTATGAATCAATAAATCACTTCAACTAAGGTCATTCTATATTTATTAAAATTAATGATTCGTGCATCAAAAAATAATTATTATCATAATAAAGGGATGTAATGTTACATTCACCAAAACGTATTTTAAAGAACATATTCCAAGATAGTATCAAATTTTGGGAAGTGGTATGAATAGAATCCTAACATGTATTTTCTCAATATATATTATTCATATTATAGGAGATATATAATTATACTCCCCAGATGTCACATGATAAATTCAAATGAATTTATTAAAATTGTTATCAAGAAATGTTATTGCATTACTTAAGGAACATATGGATGAATAGAATCATTATTATCCATATAATTAGAAATATATAATAAAAAACTACCATTTATTAGAATAATATATATTTATATGAGTACATCCATCAATCAATATATGAACTATATGGTTTCATCAATGTAATATAATGTACTTTTATAAATGAAATATATGGTGATGGTACTTTTCATGTAAAATATTATCCATTTAAGATAAAAATTGGGATAAATAGATTTTAGTTATAAGAGGAGGAGGAAATTATAGGTAAAATCCATTATCATTGTTCATAATGGGAGTGTAAATATTCAATTGCAGACCCCTTGAGAATAAATATTTAGTGTTTTATGGTTAGCCTCATTCACTATGTATTTTTGAGATGTTTCGTTCATCTATTAATTATCTCATTTCAAGATGATTTCCCATAGTTTCATCTATTTCACAATTGAATCCACGACTACTATGTAGAATGGTATATATATTCTAGGAAACTACGCACACATTTTCATTACGAAAATAAATATGTCATTTCAACCATAGAAATGATTGAATTGTATAACAGTTTTAGTAACAATTGAATGAGAAATGAGAGAGTGGTAACAATATATAAATCTATATTAAATAAAATATAAGATTAATATCAACATTATCATTTATATAAATGTATGATACGAAGTAAAGGATGTATGTGTTGAATATAATATGAGTCTTAATGAATTAAAATTGATACATAAATGCCCAAATTATTTCCTTATTTGGAATTCAATCAAAATCCCATGAATGTTTTGTCTTTATACTGCTCTCAAAAAACAATGGAAAATGATATTTCATCAAAAAAATCTCAAATATATTGTATATACAACACATTATAGATATTAGTCTCACCGTACAAAACATGTATTAAAATCGGAATTAGAGGTAGAAGCCAATGAAATCTTTTCCTAACTTTTGTGAATGATCTTTGACGTCTTATATTAAAATCATATATATTTTAAACAAATTATTAATAACTTTATTCATATCTATTTTTTTATACTATTTTACACAGATTCATTCTCAATATAAGTAATATATATTCACCAAAAAGCCTTAATAGTTTTCATTATGAGCACTAGTTTCATAAAAGTGGTGTTCATATTCATTTTTATTCAGATTTGTAGATTCATAGTATCATTAAATTTATTATTATAGATGATTTATATTAATTTTCTATTCCTAAATTTTTTTAATTATTGATTTATTCATTTACCTTGAATATGAAATTGATATCAGTAATGATTCAGTTATTCTTGATGATCAATGTGTGTAATCATAATTGTTTAGTTATATATATATATAACTAAAAGCCCAAAAAACCCATTATTTAACAATTTATATATTATTATGCATGTAATAACATTACAATATTCCATCTTGATATAAATTCAACGTGTTGTTCATATATGCAGTTAAACAACATACAACCTAAACATACATTGATGTAATGAATAATTTTCACATGTCAAATGAAATATCCATGTGTGGCCTTTTTGAAACCTCCACACATAGAAACACCCTCCCCCATGAAAAGTTTACTTCTTGGAGGTATCTCCCCAGCCAGCGACGGAGTCGTTGCCAACTGAAATGGTAGATCATCCCAGATGGTAAAAGCCTGACAACAATGGCCTTTTACAGTGATACATCGGCAATTGGGTCAAGCCTCATTTTTCATGCCCAGATGACACCAAGTGATCCTGAAAGGCAGGGGGATCTTGGGGGAGAGGGTCTCTCCAAAATAGGGCTCCCAGGATTTGAAAAATTAACATCACAAAGAACGTTGTTGATGTGCCACTCTCCATCACGACGACACCACCAACTATGCGGGAATGAATAATTATGTGGTAGTTATATTGTAAAATCATTTTATAAGATTATTAATGATGTTATATATTTTTTATATTTATATATTAAAATTATATTTTATTAGTTAATAATTAATAAATATGAAATTATTACACAATTTGAATAAAAAATTGTCTGCTTAGAATGTTTATTTTAAATGATTTAATTAACAATGATCATTTGTTGATAATATCATTAATAATTTTTGAAATTTTTCATAAATAAAACATATTGATTTCATTAAAATAATAATTTTCACTTTATTCCATTATTTAATATATCCTTGTATGGAGGTAAATGGAAATGAACCATGTAGCATTATGGAGGATGTAGACTTTATATTATACGAATGGAAATTTCTTTTTTCAATAAGAGAATGTCAGAGGGGATTAATATGTAGTTCGACGATATTGCTATTTTTTAATATTATAAATTAAAATATTCATTTTTTGTTGAGAAACAAAAACGAAAAATGGATTGATTAAGGGTTAAAATGTTATTAAAAATATATAGCATATTTTCTAAAATGTTGGTATATTTTGGTGG
Organism: Viscum album; assembly: GCA_963277665.1. Classification (NCBI taxonomy): domain Eukaryota; kingdom Viridiplantae; phylum Streptophyta; class Magnoliopsida; order Santalales; family Viscaceae; genus Viscum; species Viscum album. Next base: position 808,089,052 of record OY728153.1, read on the forward strand.
ATTATATGGAAATGAATGGATTATGATAATATAATTTGACCAATATCATATCAGCCTAAAGAGGATTCAGTGGGGATTAAATTAGATGTGTTTCCAGACAAACCTAATTTTTATAGTCGTATTTATGGGATTTGAATATACTACATAATAATTGACGATAATGGTTTTTTTTTAAATATCTCTATAAAATATAAATGGATTACATGTTAAACATTTCAAGTGTCTCTAACATTGAAATAAATGGATGGAGTAGTAAATAAAGTAGATAAAAAATTATCCAAAGATTCATTGAAAATTCAAAATCGTGATTGAATTCCTTGACACATGAAATATTACTTTTACAATTTTGGCTTTTATAATGAAAACATATTTGTCAATGATAAAATAATAGTAATAAGTAAAAATAAATTATGAGATGTTATATTTATTTGACATAAAAATTTTAATTGAAATTTATGATTTTTATATTAATATTTATTTGGGTGTTAATTAATAATTTTATTAAAACAACTAAATAAAATTTTAAAAGATTTTTTTGGTAGTAACTATACATGAGAATATAAATATCATTCATATGTTTGTAAACTATATTAAATATTTATAAATCTATAATGGTGATTAAATAATATATATTTCATTGGAAAAGTGTTTATAAATCAATCATATAAACTAATAATGGAATTAAATTCCTATTATTATTAAAAACAGTATAGATAACTATTCACTTAAAAATCAATTTTCATCGAAAAATCTTAAAACATTTCATCTTAAGTTTAAACCATTATGAAGAATAGAACATGATTTTTATTTTGAATGAAATAAATTCAATCATTCAAAATTTAAATTTTTTGATATACTCATATCAAAATTACACTTTGTAGTTTAGAGTAAATTACAATTCATGATAATGTGATTTCCTTATACCACGAAATATCATGTATTACAAACATTATTTGTTATAATAGGTTTCTTGATTCATTTTCCCTATATTAAAATGGATTTTTTATATATATCAAGATACTAATTTTCATCTTATATTTTTTTATGATGTTTAATGGATTTTTAGAACATTGTTGAAATCAAAAAAATCATTAAATAAATATCAAGAAAATTATTATTTATTGATTCATTGAGATAATACAAATATCAAATGGAAATTTACAGAGATAAAAATATCATTGTAATTGGTTTGAGATTTATCAGTTTTGAAGATTTCTTAAAATAACTCTAAATTTAAAATTCAATTACTCAAATCATTAACCCAACATTTCTATCACTTAAATATGATGTCTTTAAAAAATTTTGAATTGTTGTTTCCCTTCACATCACAAAATAACATTACTAAAAAAATAATTTTATAAGGAATAATTTTATTTTATTTTGTCAAAACATTATTGGATAATTAATGATTATTGAGATGATTAAGGTTATTATTAAACATTTAATTACACTTATTAATGTAAAAACAGGTTAATCAATATTTCCATTTACATTAAGTTATTTAAATATCATAAAACACCCATGAAAATGTTTAGTATGAAACATTGAAAACAATTATTCATTATCCATTAAATAAAAAACATGAATTTTGTTTTTCTAGATGAAACCATGTAATATTAATTTTAATAATATGTTTTTTTTCATTAAATGGTGATACATTAGGTGTTTATAAATGGTTTAAATTCTATTAATAGGTTTTAATATTGATTCTACTTAATAAAAAATTTCTAGAAATATAATTATAAAAATATGATGCTCAGGGAAATAAAATATGAAAAAAATGAAAATTAAATATATTTAGCTACATAGATGAATAATGATTCTAAATAATTTATAATAATATGTATCACTATTCAATATATAAAATAACCATCATTCCCTTTAAAAAAAACAATGAAAAGTTTGAAAAAATATATAAGTTGGAATCTATTGGAGGTTGTAGAATTTAAAATTTATTTCTCCTGAAATGGTGAAATTGGTGTATTATAACTTATGTAATTCATTAACATTTTAGTTGAATCATAGTGAAGCAATGTAAATAGATTAATTTTTTTAGAGAAAATTGAATCATGCATTTAAACAAAATAGATTAACCACCTTATTATTTCCCCAGTATTCTTCACATATCTCTAATACCAAAAATAAACTATTCAAAAACTATAAATTACACATGATAAACACATTATATTGAATCATTTTCCTATATATTTAGATTCTTATCAAACCTAAGTTGACTATATTTTTATTGATAAAAACATTACAAAACTAAACTAAAATAAGTGTCTGATAAAGGAAAAGTTTCCCTAAAAACGTTATTTTATATATAAGAGGATTAATTAAGTGGGAATGGATTAAATTAACAGAATAGATATTTTAAAATGATGATCATTAAGGCAGAATTTTTATTTGAAGGCATTTTTTATTTGAGGTTAGTGACTCACTTTAGCTGGCATGTTCAATTTTCATTGCAATTTTTTATAGTTACCAACTTAATTGTCCATGTATTAATTGTGGGGAAAATAGTTGAGTTTATATAATAATTTTTTATTTGTATTTCAAAAAATATATCCCGAATATTTTATATTTTTAATATCATTGATAATAATTTAATTTTATTTGAACACATTGTATTGAATTTTTAAAATAGTAATATTAATTGTTTTTTAGTAATTTTAAAATTTATTGAAATAATTGAAAATTTATGAATATTTTTTTTGTTTTTGGGATAAAATATTGTTCGTATAAGTAATGAATGAGATTTTGGACAATCCATGGGGTCTCTGAATTTCATGTTTGATTGTAACAATTTTAAAATACATAATACCTTTATTCTAAGTTATGATTGACTTTGATAGTCTATAAACCAATCTTTATTATCTATTGGGAAATTGAATACAAATGCCATATGCGTTGGATTTAATATGTATTTTATTTCATGAAATATTGTCCCTATATCGTATAACTTATGATCATGCCATATTATAGTTTCTTATATAACATTTTTTCTCATATGACATCCATAACCTTCCAAATGTATTTCCAATTATGTATCACTTTTTTAGGTGTCCCATTATATATTATTTGATATGTAGTTTGAATTTAAAATCCAAACCCCATGTTATATTATGACAAATTTATTAATATTTCTTATAAGATACTAGAATTGAGGAATAAATTATATATTTTTTAATGAACTCCCGACACCTGACTTTTTAATTGATTTTTTTTTTAAATCCACAGAGAACATACATTGTCCCAAGATAACCTACAATAGTGAAAATGGTGTCTTAATCATCAATAATAGAATTTATGAAAACCACCTATCACATCAACATTTGATAATATAAACGGAAGATGAAGATTCAATGATCGTAGTATGATTTAACAAGAAATAAATTTTTTTCCCTACATGAACAATGTATATGAACATTTTCCATAAAATATTTTCATCTGGATATTGATCATAAGATTTTTATAAAAGTAAAATATATTGGATTCATATATATAGAATGCATTTCAATACATAATGGAAGGTAGAGGACTGAACTTAATGAAATTATTATGACACAAATGAACAAATAAATAGTTGAATTTATTTTTATACCTATCATTTCTATGAATGATAATTGAATGAAACAATGGAATTGTTAAATGGTAAGAGTATTACATGATGATAATAAAATAGTGAATCTTGTATAGGTTAGATATTATATATTGAATATATTACCATTATATGAGTAATAATACTCAATCCTGCCTTAAATACATAAGGGAATAACATGACCACTCAGGAACACCACCTCAATTCATGGATGAATGTTTCCAAGGATGATACCAAGAATGGAAAATAAATAATATCATAATAGCGGATTCCCAATATGACATAGTATGGTAATCTATAATTATAATTGTATTCCTTGTATACACTCCTTGGATTCATCATGATGGAAATGAACATAAGTCTCCCTTGATAGACATATTGGTTCTAGTCATTTCATATCAATTTTTACCTCTGAAGAATTATATATACTAAGTTAATATCATATTGAAGTGTAATTCCTTACATGATGTCCCATGGACTACACACATATGTCTTCTAGGATGTTTATTGGTTACTAATATGTTTTCTCAACCCATATGTTCATGGATGTATTGGTAATTAATTTTTAAAATCATAATTATTATCATTATCATTGATTCCTTCTTATACCATGGATCCTATATTATTACTCTCAAGGAATGATTTAAATAATTGTTATCCCACTTGTGGCACACTATATAACAGAAAAAATAATTAATAAATTAATATTTTATATCTTCAAACACTAGTAGAGGCTGAAGATGGTACTGGGTATTTACAACTATGTTATTCATTACTTTTTAAAATGCTTGCATGTACACAATTTCGGATTATAATCCCATAATAGATGTTATATTTTCTATTTTGGGTGGCTTAATGAAATTTTTATCCCACCCTATATGGGCCTCCATTGGTACCTTAGACTATTTCAGTAATGTAGGTGTTGTAAAAGGTATGTATCATATCTTGGACGACTAATATTTCTGGTATTGATTATTATGGAGCTCGGTAGCTGATTATAGAACTGGATCATGGGATTCAGGGATAGTTTTTGGATTCATTTTTCTTCTTTTGTTTATCATGTACTTCATAATTACATGTATATATATTTTCCAATTTTTTAGACACATGAAATACATTATCATCATCTTTTTATTATTATTATAAGTTTCTTTGGTTTTTTACTATCCATTTCATCATTTTCTATTGATTGTTACCGGTCCAATGTCTAGTGTGTCGTCATTCATTATTCCATTTTTTATCAATTTTATTCTGATGTGTTCCTATTATAGTATTTATTAGTTTTCTTACGCTCAGGTAATTATTGCATAGTATCTCCATACACAGACCTTAGACCCATAGTAGTAGTCAGTGGCCTATAGAATTAAAAGATATTTTCTTGAGCCCATGTGGCCAACTGAGCTCCGGGAACTTTTGAGTGACACCTGAGATTAGGATGTAATAATGTAATATCATAGGGTTTACTCTCTTTCTGTAATAGCCCTAGATTTTATAAAAAATATTCTTCTTAAATTCATTAATATCTTGTGTTGAACGCTGCACCAAAAAGAGCTTTCTCAACATGAATCCTTGACATGCCTTGCATTACACGCAATCACGACCTTCCTCGATAGCGTGTGTAGTACGCAATACCGAGTTTCACTAAACAACGATATGATATTAAAATATTATTAAAACAATCCATTATGAATAGTAATAACCACCTTTTATAATTTTAGAAATTTTATCTCTCAAAATGGACTTAATTTTTGGATTCAGAGTATCAAATTTAGCCTAAGGTGAAATTTTGGTACTTTTCGGATAACTTTCATATTCTGATGAATAGTGAAAATTGCTAAATTTTAATTAAAAACAACTTTTTTAATCGAAATAATTAATAGTGATAAATTATTAATTAGAGTGGTTTTAAAGTATATTTAGAATATATTTTTAAAATTTAATACAATGTTGGTCATTGGATGTAATTTCACATTTAAACCAGTCATAAACAAGTGCCAATCTTTTGATCGCTTAAGAACACGCTATTTGTTTTGACGACGGGAACTAATTTTTAAATTAATTAATGCAAATGATATGTTCTGAATTTGATAAAATAGACATCATTTTTGAATTCTCAATATCAAATATATCTTAGGCCTAATTTTTGGTATTTTTCTGGAAACATTCATTTTTTGATGAATAGTGAAACCACTAAGTGGTTCTGAAAAAACCGAAATTTTCATAAAACATAATTTTACCGCTTCTGTGAGTGGAATTTCGAAAATCCGAGAGAAATGGTTAATATCAAGGACTAAAATGTGGTTCAATGAGATGAAAATAATTTTTAGTGAATAGAAACTTTTTAGTTTTTTTAACCACGATTAAAAGTAAATAGGGTAATTAAGGGTAAAAATGATATTATTATTACCCTAAAACATGTCCTAATTCTATTGTATAAGTGTAATTCGACCAAAAACAACCTTAGGAATAAAATATGACCATTTAGGCCCACTTGAATTAGATTAGGACATTTATTATTAATTTATTTAAAGAAGGGTTAAAATAGTTAAAGTCAAAGTATAATAAGTAAATAATTTTTAATATGGGGTTATACATAAGATAAATTCGACTATAAATATTCATTAGAAATATAAAAAGATTTCCTATATAATGGTATTTTATTTGTAATTTTTAGACATTAAATAATTTAATTTATTTATGACACAATGATGATGCAGTAATTATCTTATTAAAGAAATATTGACATAATTGATGTTATAAATACCCAAATTAATATAATTTGAGACTTTGTATGAACTAAACATATTTTATAGGTTAATATGACATGTTAGAATTGATTCAATTAACTTTGGTCGAAGTAATAAATCTGTTATGAGTTTCAAAAAAATCAACTATTGAATAGTGTCAAAATAGACATAAAATAGTTTTTAAAACAAATATTATATTATTAATTGTTATTTTATTCCTAAAAATCTAAGGTTTGGCCAAATGACTTATATAAGGTTATATATATTAGTAAAACACAACTTGGGGGGTCACTTGGATGTATATGGTATGTTTATTAACTATATAATATAAAAATACAAAGTGACATGGTAAATGTCAATCTAATTAACTAAGAGTTAAAACTAAAAGATAAGGTTAATATAATGACCTAAACTTGTATAAATTATATTGGATGAGAGTATTTCGACCCATCCCCACCTTATCTTCTAAATAACTCAATTTGGAGCTATTTAAAACCGAACACGACTTTATAATAAAATAATATTTTTAGTTATTCCAAAGGTGCCCCTCTCCTCCCTTATAAAAGGGCACCTCCTCCCTCTCTTCCTCACACCACTTTGAGACTTCAAGCTCGGCCAACCCCTGCCCAATTCCCTTCTACACTTACATAGAAACATCCTAGAGGTTCTGGTCTTCCTCAAAGACCAATTTTAGTGCCCTAAGAGGAGATCTCAAAGAGGCGCTTCAAAGAAGAGGTATTGTCGTTACCGATTCTTTCATCTTTATTTCCTCTTCCACTTCTTCTTCTTAGGTTGTTTCATTATTAAGTAATAACATAAGTATCACTTATATACTGGTATGTTATTATAATTATGAAACAACCTTATTTCACCATCTACCCATCCTACGGAAAACGAAATCACCGCACGTGCGTACGTACAGAATACCGTCTCCACGCCGTGGTGTAATCTATTTTCCACCACCACCTTACTTGGATGGAATAATGGTGTACATAATAACTATATATAATTATTGTAAAGTGATATTGATTCTTAAATAGTATACATACACTCCAATACAATTCCACGATCATGAGAACGATATCATCGCTCGTGCGTACGTACGGACTACCGTCTCCACGACGTGATGAGATTCATTCTCCACGTTAACCATTCATGAAGGATTATAAAGTATATATAAAAATTAATAATAAAATATATGACATAATAATGATTCTTTATTTATGTGTATATATATGTATGTCGTCTACTTAATTCCATTCAACTCAATAAGGAAAAGAAAACAGCGTTCATGCGTACGTACGGTCTACCGTCTCCATGAACAGTGTATTTCTTTCCATTTACTAACCTATTATATATATATATATATTCTGAATATATATTATATATAAATAATGTTTTATATTCTGTAATTAAGTAATCATGATCTATATAATTATTTGAATAATTACAAGTCAGAACACAGACGACAAATGAAACGATTTTACCCAAAACGCTCTTTAACATGGAATATACAAAAGAACGGGTAATATAAAGCCATAAGTGAACCATATATGATAACATAACGATGAGTATGATTCTGGAATAAGTCAATGACATTATTTAAATCATTATACAGGAGTTTCGGACAAGTATAACACATATCGGACCAAAGGTAACAGAAATATCACAATATCATTTTTATCCGAGATTTCTTATACTTTAGTATTTACTGGGGTGTATTTTATCATCCACATCTGTGTTTCCTCAATATATAATATTTATATCCTTCTACAATAGTTTATATCCAATTCTACCCTTCGGTTAGTTTTTAGTAAAAGTTATGAAAAGAATATATTTGTCGTTTTCCATACGAGGTACTTTTTGACTTTTCCGACAAAAGTACGAGAAGAATGTTTTTTGAACTTATACGGCATGAATGGATTTTTAAAACATTATTTCCAAGAAGCTTTCTTTATACGTTTTCAAGTTTATTTTTAATCAACTACTTTTAGTAATATTTTTATGACATGTTAAGAAATGAAAAGTGTTTTTGAATTAGAAAGGATATTTTCCTCAAGAATGGAGTTCAAGTGTTTTATCAAAATTACATTCCATCTAAGATAATAAAGGGTTCTGTTTTTATCCCTATTATTACATTTATTTGATTATGTTGTGATGGAATTATATTTTCATAAATTCCTTTATCTTATATGAATTGTTTTATGATGTCACGATGTTTAAGATTCCCATTTTTATTACATGGGTTATGCTATGATGTATGGTTTATGATTGTGTGGCACACATAAGAATGGTATCATTATGAGATGGGTGGGACCTATATCTCCCTCCAATGCATTGGGTAAATATTTTATATCTCATGAGATAGACATGGCTGGAACGGTAGGTTATACCGGTTCATTGAAACAGGACTGAAACGAGGGTGACTTGGTTCAGAAATGGACTTTGTCCACTAAGATAGTCTTGGAAATGAGTCTTGACTAATAATAAATGATTTTCTATGATTATGTGTGCATGCCACAAAGTTTCATGTTTTAAGTTATGATTATTGGGATTTCATTTCACTACTATGATTTATCCCATGTTATGAAATTATTCTCTCTTTTGCAGGTTAAGATTTCCAAAATGTTATGTTCTTATGAAAATGATGTGATTGACATTTCTTTTGTTTACCCTTACTGAGCATTTGAGATCACCCTTTTATGTTATATTTTCCCCCGAATATAAAGAATGGTTTTAGGTAAAAAAAAGGTAAGATCATTATGGGAGATGTTGAAGATCTTTCACCACGATTAGAATATTTTATTCCGAATTTTCAAAGACACTAAACTATTACGATCCTTGTGTGTGTGTTTTTGTTATGTACTAAGTATTCCGCAAAATTAATGTAATGTCCATGTACGTCAAGATTCGGGTCATTACAGTTGGTATCAGAGGAAAGGTTTATTCAACCTTTGGAAACTAGGTTGCGAAAACGTTAGTGAGATCCCTAGAGATATTTCTAAGGTATGTCTAGAGATGTCCCTAAGGTTAAGTATAGGTATAGGTTATAGTACTAGAATAACGCTAATGATCATAGAATTAAACCTAAGATGTTAGATATTGAAGGTACTCCCCCTTTATTATGTTGTTTTCCCTAGCATGATTTTTGCCTCTCACACTATTCTTTTTGGGTTTTAGACGATGGCTGGAACCCGAAGGAACCGTGTTGATCAATGCAATGGACAATGCAATGATTGTCCTCCTAAACAAACAAATGTTATGGGAGATGGAGTGCAAAATCTTATTGATATACTTACACAAGCTATGAATCATTATGGACTTCCAAATGAGCAGAGAAGGGAACAATATTCTATTGAGTCCTTCATGAGGCAATGTCCACCTTCTTTCAGTGGGTCTTCTGATCCACTTGTTGCTGAACAATGGATCAGTACTACTGAAAAGATATTTTCAGTTCTTAAATGTTCTGAACATGGTAAAGTCATCTTAGTAGTAGATCGTTTGGAAGGTGAAGCTGATCAATGGTGGAATCTTATCAAGAATACGAGGCCAAGAGATGAAATTGAGTCCATGGAATGGGACGAGTTCAAGAACTTATTTTTCAATAATTACTTCCCTCGTGTTCTTCGAACAAAGATGGAGAAAAATATTCTTGAACTAAAAAAACGATGATGAATCTGTTGGTATTTACGAAGCGAATTTTACAAGGCTTCAAAGGTATGCATCTGGATTTATCATCCAACCTGAAAGTAAAGTTGATCGATTTTTTAGTGGCTTAAAAAGCAAAACTTCGAAGGGCATTAGATATAAGAGACTTCAGTAGCTATGAAGAAATTGTGAGTTGTTCTATCAAGGTAAAAATGGAAGTTGGTATTACTTATCCATCTCATAGTTTTGACAAGAAACGAAAGATGGAGTTCAAGGAGAAATCTCAGAATAATGGTGAAAAGAAGATGAATGTTTCCTTATGCTCAATGTGTGGAAAGAAGCATGGTGGAGATTGTCTTAAAGGGACAAGTAAATGTTTCAAATGTGTAAAGGAAGGTCATCGGGCATTTGAATGCCGCAATGATGGGAACAAGACGTCTAATGATGAAAACAATGTAAGGGATACACAGAATGAACCTACTACACTTCAATGCTTCAAGTGCAAGGAAATGGTGCATTATGCTAATGAATGCCCTAATCCAAGGGTTAGTGATGATCGACATGAGAACCCACTTATGGAAAAGGAAAAAGGGATGTCACATGCGATCACTATTGGTGATGTTGAATATGACAACGATGTGGTGGAATGATTAAGTGTTTATGTAATGGAATTCCAAAATAATGTTGTCTATAGTATCGTGGAATTTTGGAATATTTATGTATTGGTATATTGTTGTTTTCAATAATTTTATGGTACCAGTAACCATGGAAAGTGATTGAGATATTTTTGGAAAAAATATGATATGCGCATAATGAAGGGAAAACGAGAAAATGAAATATTTGACAGTATTAATGAGATCATGATTTATATAAGGACTAAGTGATATCATGGTTTGAATATATAGAATTTTGAGTATTTTGGTATGTGGAATGTGTTAACTTTTAACTGCATTCATGTTTTCACTAAGGTTTAATGGGTATACATTTTTCAATAGAATACATCATTAATGTATTCACAAGATTGGAATGTGACCAACAAGATATATGGGGGATAAATGATGGTATTCACATGCTTGGTTGACGACATTTCATGTTATCATTTTCTTTATACTATGCACTTGGACCGATGTATTTTAGATAAGTATAAAGATTGGAATGGATTATGTTAACCATAAGTTAGTATTGTTTAAGGATATAACTATCTTTTGATATTATTTATGTGATGTTATAGTAATGTAGTTTTAGAAAAGGGACAACCTGCAGGACGGGCGGAAGCCCATCATGTCGGACAAGGTTGTGGGAATCGAACCCACAACCGAAGTGCGACTGGCCTTTATCGCCTACCACTGGCCTACAGGAAGTCCCTGGTTAGTAGAAACTAGTTTTATATTATTAAGCGATATGATATATGAAGTATAAGTCCATTTTAGGAACCATATATGATTAATCTCACTATAGATGGACTTAGGTATTTTTTGATAACGTTTCTAACCTTTTGTTTGAGACAGATGGAATGACCCATCATTCTATCACATGATCTGCTAACACATCACGAATGACAAATTCAACTTCATTTCCTTAAGAGATGAAGTGTAAGTTGTCCAAAGAATGATAAACGGTGAGACTATACCAAAATCATGAAAGTATTTCTTCTAATTTAATCAACTTTAGGGAAATGATCTTGAATACTAAAAATGTTGTCCTAGTGATCTTATATCTGATGAATCAGATTGTACCTTAGATCGTCACAAATTTATGGCTTTGTGTTTGCTGGATTTTCCATAGCCATGTTCTCTACCACTCTCCATCGGAACATGATGGTTAGATTTCTCTTCCATATCCATATTTTCACCTATGTGGAAACCCAATGACTAGTTTATTTGGGTAATCGTTACATTTCATACTTTAGTTTTTAAATCCAAGTTTTGGTATTCCTTTTTACGATATGGGTTTCTATTAAAGAAACTTTCGAGTAGTAAACCATTTATAACCCCAACGAATTTCGAGGGCGAAATTCATTTTAAGGGGGGTAGAATGTAACAGCCTGAGATTTTATAAAAAATTATTATTTTAATTTCATTAATGTCTTGTATTGAATGCTACACCAAAAGGAGCTTCCTCAACATGAATCCTTGACTTTCCTTGCATTACACGCAATCGCGACCTTCCTCGATAGCGTGTGTAGTACGCAATACCGAGTTTCACTAAATAACAATATGCTATTAAAATATTATTAAAACTAGCCGTTATGAATAGTAATAACCACCTTTTAAAATATTAGAAAATTTATCTCTCAAAATGGACTTCATTTTAGGATTCGGAGTATCGAATTTAGCCTAAGGTGAAATTTTGGTACTTTTCGGATAACTTTCATATTCTGATGAATAGTGAAAATTACTAAATTATAATTAAAAACAACTTTTTTAATCGAAATAATTAATAGTGATAAATTATTAATTTTAGTGGTTTTAAAGTATATTTAGAATATATTTTTACAATTTAATACAATGTCGGTCATTGGATGTATTTTCACATTTAAACCAGTCATAAACAAGTGTTAATCTTTTGATCTCTTAAGGACACGCTATTTGCTTTGACGACGGGAACTAAATTTTAAATTAATTAATGCAACTGATATGTTCTGAATTTGATAAAATAGACATAATTTTTGAATTCTTAATATCAAATATAGATTAGGCCTAATTTCTGTTATTTTTCTGGAAACTTTCATTTTTCGATGAATAGTGAAACCACTAAGTGGTAGTTAAAAAACTGAATTTTTCATAAAACTTATTTTTACCGCATCTGTGAGTGGAATTTTGAAAATCCGAGAGACACGGTTAATATCAAGGACTAAAATGTGGTTCAATGAGATGAAAATAAATTTTGGTGAATAGTAACTTTTTACTTTTTTTACCACGGTTAAAAGTAAATAGGGTAATTAAGGGTAAAAATGATATTATTATAACCCTAACACACGTCCTAATTCTATTGGATAAGTGTAATTCGACCAAAAAAAACCATAGAAATAAAATATGACCATTAAGGCCCACTTGGATTAGATTAAGACATTTATTATTAATTTATTTAAAGAAGGGTTAAAATAGTTAAAATCAAAGTTTAATAAGTAAATCATTTTTAATATGGGGTTATACATAAGATAAATTGACTATAAATATTAACTAGAAAGAAAAAAAGATTTCCTACATAATGGTATTTTATTTGTAATTTTTAGACATTAAATAATTTAATTTATTTATGACACAACTATGATGGAGTAATTATCTTATTAATGGAATATTGAGATAATTGGTGTTATAAATACCAAAATAAATATAATTTGTGACTCTTTATGAAGTAAAATAATTTAATAGGTCAATATGACATGTTAAGATTGATTTAATTTACTTTTTTAGAAGTAATAATTCTGTTATGAGTTTCAAAAAAATCAACTATTGAATAGTGTCAAAATTGACATAAAATAGTTTTTAAAACAAATATTATATTATTAATTGTTATTTTATTCCTAAAAATCTAAGGCTCGGCCAAATGACTTATATAAGGTTATATATATTAATAAAACACAACTTGGGGGTCTCTTGGATGTATATGGTACATTTATTAACTATATAATATAAAAATACAAAGTGACATGGTAAATGTCAATCTAATTAACTAAGAGTTAAAACTAAAAGAGAAGGTTAATATAATGACCTAAACTTGTCTAAATTCTATTGGATGATATTATTTCGACCCATCCCCACCTTTCCTTCGAAATAACTCAATTTGGAGCTATTTAAAACCGAAATTGACTTTATAATAAAATAATATTTTTTGTTATTCCAAAGGTGCCCCTCTCCTCCCTTATAAAAGGCCACCTCCTCCCTCTCTTCCTCACACCACATTGAGCCATCAAGCTCGGCCAACCCCTACCAAATTCCCTTCTCCACTTCCCTAGAAACATCCTAGAGGTTCTGGTCTTCCTCAAAGACCAATTTTAGTGCCCTATGAGGAGACCTCAAGAGGCTCTTCAAAGAAGAGGTAATGCCGTTACCGATTCTTTCATTTTTATTTATTCTTCCACTTCTCCTTCTTAGGTTGTTTCATTATTAAGTAATAACCTAAGTATCACTTATATACTGATATGTTATTATAATTATTAAAAAACCTTATTTCACTATCTATCCATCCTACGGAAAATGAAATCACCGCACCTGCGTACGTACGGAATACCGTCTCCACGCCATGGTGTAATCTATTTTCCACCACCACCTTACTTGGATGGGTATAATGGTGTAAATAATAACTATATATGATTATTGTAAAGTGATATTGATTCTGAAATAGTATACATACACTCCAATACAATTCCACGATCATGCGAACGATATCATCGCTCGTGCGTACGTACGGACTACCGTCTCCACGATGCGATGAGATTCATTCTCCACGTTAACCATTCATGAATGATTATAAAGTATATATAATAATTAATAATGAAATATATGACATAATAATGATTCTGGATTTCTGTGTATATATATGTATGTCATCTACTTAATTCCATTCAACTCAATAAGGAAAAAAACAGTGTTCATGCGTACGTACGGTCTACCATCTCCATGAATGATGTATTTATTTCCATTTACTGACCTATTATATATATATATTGTGAATATATATTATATATAAATCATGTTTTATATTCCGGAATTATGTAATCATGATCTAATTAATCATATGAATAATTACAAGTCAAAACACAGATGACAAATGAAACAATTTTACCCAAAACACTCTTTAACATGGAATTTACAAAATAACGGGTAATATAAATCCATAAGTGAACCATATATGATAACATAACAGTGAGTATGATTCTGGAATAAGTCAATGACATTATTTAAATCATTATACAGGAGGTTCAGACACGTACAAAGCATATCAGACCAAAGGTAAGGGAAATATCACAATCTCATTTTTATCCGAGATTGCTTATAATTTAGTATTTACTGGGGTGTATTTTATCATCCACATCCATGTTTCCTCAATATGTAATATTTATATCCTTCTACAATAGTTTATATCCAATTTTACCCTTCAGTGAGTTTTTAGTAAAATATATGAAAAAAATATTTTGTCGTTTTCCTTACGAGGTACCTTTTGACTTTTCCTACAAAAGTACGAGAAGAATGTTTTTTTAACTTATACATCATGAATGGATTTTTAAAACATTATTTCCTAGAAGCTTCCTTTATAATTTTTCTGGTTTATTTTTAATCAAATTCTATTAGTTATAATTTTATGACATGATAAGAAATGAAAAGTGTTTTTGAATTAGAAAGGATATTCTCCTCAAGAATGTTGTTCAAGTGTTTTATCGAAATTATTTTCCATCTAAGATAATAAAGGGTTTTGTTTTTATCCCTATTATTCCATTTATTTGATTATGTTGTGATGGGATTATATTTTCATGAATTCCTTTATATTATATGAATTTTTTTATGATGTGATGATGTTTAAGATTCCCATTTTTATTACATGGGTCATGCTATGATGTATAGTTTTGGATTTTGTGGAACACATAAGAATGGTATCATTATGAGATGGGTGTGACCTATATCTCCCTACAATAAATTGGGTAAAGATTTTATATCTCATGATATAGACATGGCTGGAACAGTAGGTTATACCGGTTCAGTGAAACAGGACTGAAACGAGGGTGACTCTGTTCAAAAATGGAATTTGTCCACTAAGATAGTCTTGGCAATGAGTCTTGACTAATAAAAAATGATTCTATATGATTATGTGTGCATGCCACAAAGATTCATGTTTTATGTTATGATTATTGGGATTTCATTTCACTACTATGATTTATCCCATGTTATGAAATTATGCTCTCTTTTGCAGTTTAAGATTTCCAAAATGTTATGTTCTTATGAAAATGATGTGATTGACATTTCTTTTGTTTACCCTTACTGAGCATTTGAGCTCACCCTTTTATGTTTTCTTTTCCCCAGGATATAGAGATAGGTTTTAGGAAAAAAAAGGGAAGATCATTATGGGAGATGTTGAATATCTTTCAGCACGATTAGAAGATTTTATTCCGAGTTTCCAAAGACACTAAACTATTATGATCCTTGTGTGTGTGTTTTTGTTATGTACTAAGTATTCCGCAAATGTAATGTAATGTCCATATACGTCAAGCTTCGGGTCTTTACACTTTCTTACTATTTGGATTAAATATAAATGATATTAGTGACTCTTGTCAACATTTTTATGATCCATTATTGGACATATCTAACCCATATTTGGGGTAAATGTCGAGTATACTGAAATAATAAAATATTGGACTTCTTTTTCTTATTAATGTTTATATCCATTCATAGTTGTCTAATTCAGATGTTATGTGATGGTTATAAATATTATTCTTATTTATAATTTCATTTCAACACTAGCCCAATGAAATAAGGTAAAGATAATTTTTATATACATCATCATAGACACCTTTAATTAAAATGTCTTATATATTTCATGCCAAAGTGGTGAATTTAAGCACAGTCCTGGCATGTTTTTTTCTATGATTGGTATGTAATACTATGGTAGATATATTATCCCAATTATTTTTACTGAATTTGACTGAGTGATTTTCAGTTTTAATTAATGAGGTGTACGTTCACCATTGATTTGGAATAGGTAGTTTTCATTGTCAATCCATCATACATAACATGTTTCATTCTGAGAGGGAATGTAAAAGTTGATAAATTGAAATTAAATGGGTCTCAAATTCAATAATAAGGTGTATGAGACCCCATTAACAATTAAAAAAGATCAATTTTAATCATATTTTGGGATATGATGGTAATAAAATGTCAATTAAATAGTAGACCACGATTGATAAAATTAAATGGTTATATATAAATAAAGTGATAAAGCAGATTCGGCACATCACTGTTTGAAACACCAAAATTTAAATTTAAGATATTTAAAATACAAAGCCTTATATGTGGTTTGGTGGGTAATTATGCATTTGGTAGAGATAACTTATTATCATATATTATTCTTTATCAAGAGTATCTATTTATTTTATGAAATTTCCAAGGTGTGAGTTTTGAATTTGTAGACCTATGCTTCCATGACATCCTAAGGTCATGCTCCAAGATATTGGAGAAATTAATTCTCCATAAAAGTTGAACGGTGAGAAACTTGTATTACCGATTATTGAGATACTCGATGAACCACCCATTATTATGATAATAGTTTGAGAATATTATCTTTGTGATCATTTTTTATGTTATATTTAGTCCATTCAAGGTGCCCTATATTCTACAGATACATTGGATGATTTTTCAAGTTTATCCTTGCACTATAATCTTCCCACCTTCTTGGTGTATAGGTTTCCATAGGCCACTATGACTTGGAAAGAGTCCAACCTATCTATATTTTAGTATCTACATACGGCCCAAGAGTGGGTTCTCATTTGTGAAACATATATTACTCCTAATTTGGGCATGTGATGGTGTGATCTAATTACCTCGGATTTTCATCATCAAAAAATGATATTGGGTAATTTCTTGACTTCCAACTATGATAACTTCATTACATCAACACAAGTGGATAATTGAGATGTATAGTTATTTCATATAGAGTAGGGTACAATGTCATTTTTGTATTACTCAGATTTTTTAATGAGTTATAATGCTTTTCCAGTACGTAATTTGTATACATATGAATGTATTTATCCTCAATAATTCATCTGAGATTTTTAATCATTAACTTATAACAAACATCAGCTTATGAGAATTTTATAGTACCAGGAGTTGAGTATTAGTAAAGAGGTATCCCAGTAGTTATCCCCATAGTAAAAATTTTTCCTTCAAGGTTACATGTCAATACTGTGATTGATAGATTATCCTCATTGGATACTCCATTATATGACACCAGTGTGGACTATAGAGGCATATTATGCTTCATTGTAATAGAGAAATAATTGAGTGTTGTTGTTATGGGTATTTAAGTTATATTTAGTGATTATGTCATTTGTTTCCATTTTTTGAATGGAAGTGTCTCTTTACATATTTCACCATCACAATTAGGTTTTTTTACACCACATTAGGGAGGGAGTTGGGGTAGGACTGAACAGACTGGTAGAGGAGGAGTTCATGGCCATTGTAGCCAAAAATCATCTTATCATGCCCAATAGAGAATTAATTCTCTTGGTAGTCATATAATAGAATGAGGTTAGAGATAAATTTAGTTTCATTATGTATAGTTGAAACTAGAGGATCATAGTGTAGGAACTTCTATTGTGTATGGTACTATTCTATTAGAATCCACTACTGTATCTGCCTTATTTTAGATAGGTGAATCACATAAATTCATCTCAATATATATTTTGGTATGTCCATTGGTTAAAATTTAGTATAACTATGGTTTAATGACCCATGATACACTGTTGGATATATGGTTTGAGGGAGTAAGACAATATAGGGACTGTCCTATTGAGTTAGAAAATTACCCTATCTTGTTGTACCTATTTATTCTGGAGATGCTTTACATAGATTTATTACTCAAGATTCATTGTATGGTTCGATATGTTGACATTACAGACTTCTATTAGTATATGGTTTCTTTTTTGTCACCATTGGATTGTAGTTCTCTACATAAGGGTGACTGAAATATTATAGAATGTAGAGATGGACTAGGGAATCATTGAAATTTTGGATTTGCATCCGAGATATCTAGTATCATTATGGAAGACTAGGTTGTGCAACTGAAATATTTTCCTATAGTAGTATGTCATTTTAGTTACATATTTACCAGGGATTCATTCAAATTGCCTCCTTTGAGAGATAGGATTTATGATATTGTTCATTGTATCTTTTTATCTAGTGTCCATTAATTTATACAAGATATAACCTTCTGATCTCTAAGATATTTAGAGATAGTTTGGGGATAGAGATGTCACCAACATTATAGGGCCCAACACATTATCTTATGGTTCACCCATATAGTTTACCAAATTGGTGTATGATACCATTTTTTATTCATGGATTGCGTATGTTTGAACCCAATTATAGTTGAGGATAGTATCTACTACCAATAATAGATAATCTCTTTTACAAGATCTAAGAAGATAAAGTTATCTCAAGAATCAACATGAGATCAGGCATTCATATGGTATAAGTCAGTTATTCAGGAAAACTCCAACATCATTTTATAGATTGTATGTTCTATATTAATATCTCAGTATGTGGTTAGGTATAACCAAAATTCATTCCATTTTCATGAATTTACTTAAAAGGTTATTTCATCCCAATCTGGAATAATTTTTAATGGTATTTGTGGATGAAAAATTGGTATAATATCACACTCATTTTGACCATGATAAGTATCATGGGAACATTCTAAATAAATTCGGAGTCCATCATCATTATTCCATGATTTTGAGGTGCCATTTTTTGGATCCTCAAATATCACATATTGGTCAATTTTATCTCAGAATTAGAAGTATCTGTTGACCTAGATAAAGAGAGTGATGTGGTTTTTTGGGAGCAGCCTTTGAATGTCTTTAATATAAATATAGTTTTTGTCTATTTTGATGTTATAGTCATTTAATATAGGAAATATCACACATTTATTCACATCTTACTAGTCTAAAAAATAGTGTTATGTTATTATGGTCAGAAGAGTGAGAGAAATCCTTCCAGGAGCTAAAAGGAATACTTATTCAGACACTGATTTGGATTCTACCAAAGCCTCACATAGGTTATATATTTTCATGTGATTAATCTATTACGGTCCTAGGTGTTCTATTATGGTAGGACAATAGAGTCATTATGTATTGATATTGATAGTTAAGGCCTCATTGGAAAAATTATATGACCCATGACTATGAATTAGTGGTAGTTTTCCATTTATTGCATTGTTGAAAATAGTATATGATTGTGATTTAATTGTTGTGTATATAGACCCAAATATCTACAACTAAATATTTACAAATCATGAAATGAAACACATGTAGTTATAATAGTTTGAATATAATTATCCCTTCAATTTTGAGTAGGGATGTGTTCCTCGAATTGGAAAGTGAGTAGATGATGCACTGTGTCAGAAGGCTTATGAAAAAGACATGTTGAAAGATAGTGGGGAATTTATGTTAATGGCCCAAATTTAGGTGTTTCATATAGATTATCTTGATACTCATGATATATATTATCACTTTTCCTTGATAGTTACCTCTTCACCCTTTGAGAGGGTGAAGAGTTCTCAATTTTCAAGCCTTGAAGGATGGGTCCCCCAAGATAGCAATACTTTTTTCGACATTCCTCTAGACTGTTTTTTGAATTGAGATGACATCCTACATTTTCAAGGGTATGTGTGAGAGGGGAATTTCTGTGGGATTACCATTCTTCTCTATTGGATCATCATCCATGAATATCCATGATGTATCTAGATATGTGATGCCAGTACTAGTGTCCTAGAATGAAACATCAGATAGAACACATTATTACTTGGAGTGGCATGTGTAAGTATTTAAAGAAGGTGATCCAGCATCCTAAATGATTTATAAAGATACTTCCATTCACATATTGAAAATATGAAGATGTCACCATAGATGTATAATTGAATTACTAAGGTATCCTAAATGTAGCGATGCAGTTTTTGTTTTCATTGATGTAATGGGAAAAATAGCACCCTATCTCCACATATGGGAGTCCTTCTCGAATGATGAGGTAGGAAGATCATATTTTTATGAGATCATTTTTCTACATGGGGTCCCTCATACTATCATTTAATTTATGGATTCTTGATTTAAATTAATGTTTAAGAAAGGTTTACATAAATCTATGGAGACACATCTTCTTCTGAAAACATCATTTCACAATAAAACCAATGTCAAGTTGGAACAGGTGATACCAGTGTTAGAAAACATGCTGTAATAAAGAGTCAATAATTTAGATAGTTCTTTGATGAATAATATCCTTCTAATTGAGTTAACCGATAATTATTTATTTTAGGTGATGATTAATATGGTTATTTTTGAGGCCTTGTAAGGTAGGTTGTGTATTTCACCATTGTTCTAGATTGAGGTAGGGCATGAATCCCTACAAGTTCCTCATGTCATGTGGGAGAGATCATGGTAGTTTCAGTTATTTATAAGGAATATTTATAATACATTGTCTAGGATGACATCATGTGCTTATTATCATCAACAATCTCATTAGTTCATGCTCAAGAATCATCTTTTCCCATCAGTATCTCCCAGGGATAGGCATAGACGGATATGGTGGTATCGAATGTTCTCTTATCTTTTTTGGGTATTTTGAGTATTTAGAGTGTGTCTGGTTGGTATTTTATTTGTTTTGATTAAATCATTATTATTATTTCATTCGTGGTATTTTCCATGTTTCATAGGTTCATCGTTTCAGTATGGTATGTATAGTACTGTTGATCCTAACGAGGTCTAGTACGATAGTGATGATTTCATTGAGGATTATACCATACACATTATGGATCAGATCATGAATTCTCAAAAAATTTAGTATGTCCCTTTATTATGAGACTTATGGTAGCACTATCGTTTACAGAATGAAACAAGGGAGAGGGAGGGTGACGTACATACCCAGTGGCCTGATTTGTTTTTATACGGGGATTTTCCACACTTGTAAGGTGATCTTGGGGATGTATTCCATCAATGGGGGAGGAATGTCAAAAGTAGAATATCATCTTAGGCTTGGATCATTTAAATTTCGATCATGTTCTTTTTTTGGTCATAATATGATTTTTTAAGGAGGTTATAATGGTTTTTGGGGTGTTTAGGCTTTTTTGAGAGCTCATAACCATGAGATGTGAAGACTTTTAGTAGGCCATATAGTTTGTAGACTCATTTTTTGAAACCCGAATAGTCTATTATAAGCATTTGGGGATAGACCATGGGGTGATATAAGGTATATGGTTTTCCAAAATCACGTGTTAGGTGCCGCATGGCCATGAAAAATCTCTATCATTTTTATTAGAGGATAATTTAGTTGTTGGAATATTATTTATCTGATTGTGTTACAAATATATGTGGGTCACATTTTAGGTTTTGAGCCTCATAATGATGGCACATGGTTGGATATTTGTGTGGGAAAAACATTTAATCCATATTTGTTTGGTGAATCTCCAAAATATCCCATAATGATCTTTTATGATCAACCCTTATTTTTATTTCTCAATACAGTTGACAACCAGCCCCATTTCTCTCCAAGATGAGCTCCTCCACCCAATACATTTTTCTTGATCGAGATTCACCATTTGATCTCTAATTTGATACCCATTCTACAAGTATGATGTAAATAAGTATGTAATCATTTCTTTTTTAACTATAATTCATTCCCCTTTCCCTATAAAATGCTATTTACTTGTAGGATCATGTGCCTTATATTCATGTCCTTGATGTGAACTTCGGATTTATTCTAATCCATGTAAAAGTAATGGCTGATACTAGATAAAAAGATTCATAGGAGATTAACATATGTTTTATATGACCCCTCTCTCAGGTTACTCTATTATATAAATTGTTAGAGTATGTGTCCACTAATTTCATAATTCACGGGCTATTAAATTCATACACCTTCCATATAGTGGTCAGAATAATATTCTATGATCCATTATCTATATTTCCCCTTTATTGGTGGTTACTTAATCAACACCAAACAAAACATTAATGGTGTTTATTTTTATTACACATTTAGTGGTTTTTTATATTCTTATACGCCCTCATTTAGGTGGGCAATGACTTGATCCTATTAATAGAAATCCTTTATTAAATAAAATAAATTATGAATTATAATTGTTACAATTTTATATGATAATTTATGTTGAACCATTTATTTTAATTTTTTAAATAAATTTAATGATTTATAATTTTAATTGAATGTATAATAAATATACCACATGGAGTTATTGAATATAACTAAATTTCTCAGTTTCACGTCCTTATAAGACCTTCACATGAAATATAGAAGTTATTGTAGTTATACAAATTAATTGTTTGTGACTTAGAGAAAAAAATAAAAAATTGCAATCCATTTTATCATTTTCACCTATATGAAGGAAAATGGAATGAACTAATTGAATTATTAAATTGTATAAGTATTTCTTGACCTTACTTTAAGAAAGAATCAATTATAATGTGCCTATTTTATATAGACATGATGGTCATTATATGATTTGTCAAAATCAAGATAGTTTTGTATTATTTATTTAATTTCCTAGGCACTCATGGATTCCATCTCAATTTATGGATGTCGGTATCCATGGATGATTTAATCTTTGATCCGGATCCATGTCTATAATTAGATGCTCTGTTTGAGACCATATGATCCCCCCTTAAAATTATAGGATACCTTGGGTACACTCATAGGATCCATCATAATGCCTATGGACATAATGAACCATTAAAAACCAATTGGTCCTTGTCATTAGTTATCCCATTTTACCTTGGGATAATTCATTGGACTTTTTTTGAATCATATTATAGTGGAATTTATAGCGGGATACCTGTTGGATTCCACAAATACCCATTATAGACTGGCTATATATTGTTATTGAGTTGGCTCAACCCTTGAGCTCAAGGATTCCATAGTTGTTACATTGGATTCCCGTATTATCATCATCATGGATTCCCTGTTATAAATTGGATACATTATTATATCCATCATTACCTAATATTAGTAATGTTAATAAATCACATGAATTACTATATTAATTGGATCTAAATTAATAAATGAAATGGTAACATTTTCCGACAAATACTAATGTTTAAGCAGGCACTAAGTATTTTCGTTATTGTTTTCCCTTGCTTTTAATTTTTCATTACATCATAATATTTGACTTTATATTACACAAACATGATGTTCTATATACTGTTGTTTTTGGGTTAATCATATTTATCACTCACACTATCTTACCTTCTATTAGAACATAATAAGAATACTTGTATGGATATTTTGAATGAGAAAATAATTTCATCTTGGACCCATGGTATGGGTGGCTTCCATTAGTATAGAGCTTGGTAGTAGATAACCATTCAATAGGTTGCGATTCTTGGATAGTTTTTTGATAGTTTTTTATTTTTTATGTAATGTAAGGCCAACATCAATATATACATGTTTTTAAATTTCATAAACATATGACTTACATTATTACCAAATACTTCAGTTATTTATTATACCTCTATACATCTGTGATAATGGGTTACTATTGTAGTATCTATAGTTCATGCTTCTGTTGATCCATCGATTAATAATACATCTTTATCTACTTAAATATTACTATATTATTCGGTTGTGTGACAAAATGTTAATGAGGGAATAATCTTCCCACAAACACACCATATTCCAATTCTTCGAATCGGTATTGTATAGCTCTTTAGAAAATGATCTAAATGCCATTTGGCCAACCGAGCTAGGGGCACCATTGAGTGGCACAAAAAGATAGGAAGTCAAAATATAACTAAAAATTGAAATAAAAAGCATGAGGATAAAGAGGTCACATTTTAATGGAGAGTGAACCACACAATACTACTACAATCTAGGTAGTCACGAAGAAAGGGAGAAGAATGAGATTGATTGTTGATTTATCCATGACATTATAAAATCCTGTTATACATGGTGAAGATTATACATGAGGACTATATACATATATATCATTACTCATTATTGTTATTTCAGAATTTTTTTCTATAAATTAGTAATTTTAAATAAATTTTAATGTTTTCCATTATGAATATATTGTATTCTAATAGAATTTTAATTTTTGTGAAATATATTAAGTAAAATAAGTGCTATCAATATTTAAATTACATATATGAGGTATTATGTTTAAGAACTATGTTTTTATTATGTTTAACTACATATAGTCATTACATAATTAAAATAACTTATATAGGGGGGAAAATATTCTAGGATCAAGGTATGGTGGTAATTATAAATTAGGTTCTCACTCAAAGGTCCTTAATGGGAATTATGAAATTAAAT
The DNA here is from genome assembly GCA_963277665.1 of Viscum album. Classification (NCBI taxonomy): domain Eukaryota; kingdom Viridiplantae; phylum Streptophyta; class Magnoliopsida; order Santalales; family Viscaceae; genus Viscum; species Viscum album. The sequence goes on from OY728153.1 coordinate 808,114,074, forward strand.
TAGGTAAAATTTTCAAACTAAATTAAAGGGTGTTTTAATAGGTTCAATAATTTTGCACTATTATTTTCCAAAATTTAGATTCATGCTCATTTTTGAGAAAAATAATAAATATTTTGAAATATAAATTTATATTTAATTTAATTTAATGAATTATGTTTCTATAAAATTTCATTCTAATATTGAAATACCAATTTTTTTATTCATTTAAATAATATATAAAACAAAAAATCAATGCTTTGATACTAATCTTTGATAATCTCATGGAATATACTTTTAAAGTTATAATTGAAAAAAATTAGAACATGGCCAAAAGAAAAAGAATGCAGAAGTCATCATACATCACTGGAGCTCTGTTGGATATATATTTTATTCTCTATTCATTCTTATCATATATATATATCAAAATATTTTTTGAACCTCATATGAATTCTATAATAATAAAAATTATAACAAAAAAAGATCATGTCAACATCTCAATTACATTTTTATTTCATTTAACACTTTCTTTATCAATAGTATAGAGAATGAGGAGGGTCATATCAAACAATGGTTGTTCATAAGAGAGCTATGAAACAATGATATCATCATGTTTAGGACCATGTATGAAGTTAAAATACATTTAATAAATAAATAATTCATTGATTAATGAATAAATTTTACATGGGTAATTAATGTCTTATTTACTAAATAAAAAATGAATCATCAATGAAAAAATATACATGAAAATGAACAAAAACATTAGTTAAATAATTCAAAAAATTTAATTAGGAAGTTGAATTTAAATAATCAGGGTTTCTTCATTATTAGGTTATTTCCATGAAAAAATGGTCTCCAAACTATTGTGAAATGGGAACAAAAAAATAGAGAAAAATTTTAGATTTATTTCAAAATTTGAAAATAATAGTAAAATGAATATGTTAAAAATAGATATTTATCTCAAATGTTCTTGTTAAAATTATAAAAGGCACTTCATCTTCTTTATTATATAATAAATCATAATATTCTGAATATGAATTATATTGGGTAAGGAATAAAAAATAAAGATTAATTTTACCATCTCAATGTAAAATACTCATAACATCATATTTTATGTCTCGATAAATGTTTGGAATCACTACCACCAAGATAAATGTAAAGAGAACACCACATCAATGAATAAAAACAGATTCATTCTTCCTTTAGGATTATCTAATTGATAATTTCCACATACTTCGAAGTGTGAGAAATTTATATTTTAAGTCAATATTATATTAATGTTCCTTAATATTTAATATTATAATTAAGTCCATAAAAATTCATTATTTGAGTCAAGATGCCTTAAAATAAATGTGATACCTTTTATAGGAAAAGAATAATCTTCCATCATAGAAACATAGTATTTAAATTTAGTTTCATGTCATTGTTAAAGAAGAAAATAATTATTCCCATTTTCATAGATAAAAAAAATATTTTCAAAATATTTTCAAAAATTCAAAAACTCACACCACAAATAAAAATGAATTATCTTTATGACCACCTATATTTTACATTTAAAAAATATTAAAATAAATGTAATTAAAAATATGGGTCACTATTTATTTATAAATTATTTATGAAAAACTAGATAGACCTACCCTTATTCATTATAAATAGGATTGTTGATCCCGGTAATAGGAAACTATGGTGTATATATCCCTTTTAATATAAATTAATTAGTATTTTCTTATAATTGTCTTATGTGTAATTATATGATTTAATTTTCATCTTTCTAACACAGGTTCCTACCCAATCCCACAAAATGGTATTCATAAAATAATATTTTAATTTGGAAGGTAATTATACCATTTTAAGAAATTTTATTCAATACGGTGGTATTAATAATAGTTCTACATCTAGAATATACTTAATCGATAATTAAACATCACATTCCACTAAATGATATGAACACCACCTAGTAAAAACAATAATATAATATTCTTCCATTAATAATTAAGAAATTATTATATTGTCATTATTTTTTTGAGATACTATATGATCTTGTTATTTTATAGTAATTTCATAAATAATATCCACTAGGGTGGTAAATGGAAATAATAATCAATATACTATATCATAAAAACGATTTTTTATACATTGCACATATATTATAATCCAAATATAATGATAAAAAATTATTTATTTTTTAACATTACATACCAATATATAATATTAGTTACACTAGTGTCAACCAAATTTTTTAAAAAAATTAAATTATATGACCTACATATTTTAATAGAATGAATTCATGTCTATTTTATTTCAGATGGGAACTCCCCCCAATTCGTTAACTAAATAACTTTTTTATAATGTATTGGGGGATGAAATTTTTTTTGAGAACATATGAGGTATAATAAAAATCTACATCTAAAATTAAAAAAATTATTAATTAATATTGAGTTTACTATTAAATTATCTTCTATTACATTAATTCATAATTATAATTCAGATTTATTAATCACATTATCTCAACTAATATTCAATTAATTTGATAGAAATAGATCCTATAGATGATTGGTGAATATTTTAGAATAGCGTTATATGTCCATGTAATTGAATCATTTTATGTGGATACCATCTCTATTATTATTTCATTTTTTATATTTAGGAATTTACCCTCACAATTGTAAAAAACCCCAAAATCGTTACTCAAATTCAGGTGTTATATTATCACAAAATGATTACCTTCTTAAAATTATACAATTCATTTATTATTTTTTTAAATGAACATATTTTTCAGTAACCATCAGCATCTATAGGGTTTTCATGTATAATATAATAAATACCGGACTCCTTATTCTTGATGACACCATTCAGTATTTTCTTCGATGAAAAATATCTTTTAAATACATATTCACTTCAAAATCATGGATTCAGTTCCTAAAAGAAGTGATTGATCTTCATTTTTTTATTAAATACATTATTAAATCAGAGACTCTCTTATTATGTAATTTTCCAGTTATACATAGTAAGGTTTTCTTGAACCTTTTTCTAATAGTTAGAAAATTCATTTTAATATAATCATCATATAGTTTAAAAAATATTTCTTCATAAATAATTCATTAAAATTATTTCATTAAATGATTTTTACCTCTTATGTATTCTTAAAAATATTAATAAATGGTTATTATTAATTAACATATCTTTTTATATATAACTCAATAGTGATAATAATCTTAGATTCACAAATCCCAATACAATGATCATTTTATATAGTGATTTAGTGCATTTATTTTCTAGTAATGAATTGGTTATTTCAATAATGTTTTACATAAATGATATCATAAAATGAACTATACTGATTAAACTATTCTAAGGGGAATATGTAGATACATAAGGATAATGTTAATAATTAAAACATGAGTTAGAATATTAAATATTGTAATGATTTTATGAGTTATAAAAAAATATTTATTGTTTTCCTTTGTAGATTAATCCCAACTGTAATTACAGGTGTTGAAATGCTTTACATAACTTAAACTAGAACCCATGAATTTTTATTAATGTATAATAACATGTATAATAATAAAATAATTATTAATAACTAATTGAATCAAAATTTATATGTATTTATAAAAAACATATCAAATAGTATATCAATGATATAAAACATTCATGAATATATTAATGGATTTGTACGATTTGTTGTTGTCATATATTATTTCTATAAATCTAGTTCCTCTAGCTTCTAGTAAACTCTGTACAATATCTACTACACAAAACTTAACTCTATTTACCAATATCATTTGGTTGTTTGTTGCATTTTTCACAAAATATATTGATTATATAATGTAAGATATATAACATCCGTAGTCTTTATAAAATACATTCTTATATAATTATTTCATTAAATTAGAAACATAAATTAAATCATAGAAATACAAATAAAATAATATTCCATATTTACATATCATTACTTCACACATCCTTTTCTTGGTAGTTTCTTGTGTAATGTTGAAAAAATATGAAGAGTGAGGTCAGATATTCAGTAAGGGTTATCACACTGCATAAACAGACTTGTAATAAATATACCAAACAATTAAAAAAATAATTTAAATGATATAGAAAGTCATATAAAAAATATAATAAAAATAGGGGAAATGAAAATATTTAACCACATAGAAAATAGTAATAGATATCATGATTATGGAATGAAAATTATTACACATCACAATGAAACAATTAAGGCCCTATTACAAGATATTATAAATAATGGGTGGGAAACTGCCACTAAATTATGCAACTTTCCCATATGCTTCCTATAAATTCATTAATGATATATATAATTTTAATCTGCATCCATCATATCATTTTCCCAATTCATTCTTCATATGAAATAAATAGATAAGAAATAGACTATAAAATTAATCACAGTAGTTAATCTCATATAATAATATAAATGTATTCGTGAATTTTCTATATTGAAATATAGATATATGGATGGAAAATATTAGCCAGAAAAATAACAAAATATATTTCTTGTTAAGAACATCTCAATCTTGAAATTCATAGCTATGTGGTAGTGTAATAATGGAAATATGGTTGGGATCAAGATTTTATACCATACTTCAAATTTTAATCATTGAAATTAAACTCTCCAAATTCTTAATTTATTGATAAAATTTCATATTAACAACTAAGTCTTATTAGGATGAAACTAAATTATTGAATTCCAAGGATCAAAGATATTTTTAAATGAAACACCCAAAATATAGGTGTCCAACCCTAACTGGGTTTATGTTATGTTTTGAGACCATGATTTTTTCATTGAGAAATTTTTTACTATAATAGGTAGATCTTGGAAGATCTACCTCCAGAATATTTAACATTATATTGATTATATTGTTATTATAAATATAAAAAATATATATTAATAATCACATATAAACCAATAATATCATAAGAGAACTCTAATATTCACTATCATCAATAGAATCAGTTCTTCAATCACTTAGAATATTGAATAGTATACTATATTCCCCTTCACCTATTTCCCAACATCTAAAATATGTTGTGGGATGAAGAATATGTAAACAATAAAAATAAAGAACTATATATTCTTCTCCATAAAAATTTTCTCATTCAATTGATAGGATCTTCAATATTATCAATGCATCGGTTTTCTTTATCTATTTTAAATATTCTCTTGTTCTATATATTCATATTTAATATAAACTGAAACCCTTCGTATTTTTATTAAAAATTGAATTTTATTACCCTATAAATTTTTAACGTAAATTCTATATAATATTTTAACAAATAAGAAACATTATTATGATCATAGAAAATATCTCCATGTGATTTCATTTTTAATCTCTAAAAAATATTCATAATTATCATAACATCTCTCACATCAAAATCAATGAGAACATAATTTCAATGTCTAGATGATAGTATCTATTAACACTTCTATGGAATGATTATATCATATGAAATGGAATTTGTCAAGGACCATGATGTGGTCTTGCCTTTATAAATTTGTTGTATCTCAATTAATAGAACCCTTACTGTTATGTGTTTCGTTATATGTAATCATTGTGATGTGACATTCTAATTATTAGATCAGTGATATAATTCTTAAAAATGAAATTGAATAATAATATCCCTTTAAATAATTTTGACATTTATTTTGTTGAATAATTCCAACGGTGTCATCCACATTTTAATATCTAATTCACGATATCATTTTATGATCATATCATTTGGAATCATATTATTATATGTTATCATATAATTTTATAATACCTTGTGGAAATAAATAAAGTGTATTACAACATATATCTCTTGAATCTTATGATATAATTTTTTATAACTAGTTTAACTTATGTTTTGAACGGTAATCCTTTGCGTAAAAATTGGTTCACCCTATGTATCATCCAGTGGATCAACAAATTTTAAATATTTACTACGATGATCCCTTACGTACCATATTAAGAACTATTACACATACACTATGATAACCATTATACACGATGTACCTTACATTGACATATATATTTTTGACTTGGGACATTCCTAACATTCGTATGTATGTATAAGACTATTGGAGTTACTCTTATATTTAATCTTGAATACTTTTTTATATCACTGTGAGACTTATTATTATTATAATACCTCCAATAGATCAAAAATCAATAACATATATACAGGATTCTGAAAAATATATGATATCTTCTTTAATGATTATCCAAAAATTATTATAAATTTTTTAAACAATGAAAAATATATTTTATGAAATTAAAATTTTAATTTAAATCACAATAAAAAATATTTTAAAATTTTTAATTACATCTTCAATAATATAAAACATCTATATTTGTACTCATCATTATCCAACACATCATCCAAGAGATGGTATCCATTTACTAATTCTTCCCCCAGGCTTGATAATCAAATGATGGATTCTTACTCTTCCAATTATACTTTATTCTCCCTAAATCAAATATCCTAATGATTTTGAATATCCACACATTAAAATTATATAGTTTTTTATAGGATCTTTTACCTTTATTGAATGTTGTTTTTAATTATCTTAATGTCCATTTATACAATTTTCAAAAGTATTTCCTTATTTCATAACACCAAAAACATATTATTTTTCTAGATCCCCATTTCCATGAAACTCTTCAAGAATTATGGGGTGATTTAAAACCATTATTTAATGTGGTATTTATCATTTCTAAAGATATTTTAAAAATAAATACTCATTGAAAATAATTATTATCATCACAATTAATTTTTCTCTTTAATCACTCTCATTCAATATTTTTTCAATACCCTTAGTATTTCATCTAAATTAATATTTTCCCATCAGTTCATTTACTCTTCCCATACAATGTATATAAATGAAATTATTTATATTATTGGAAATTCATATTCATATAAATATTGTAACCTAATTTGAAATATCATATTATATGGTTACTTATTGATACACCCAGATTTTATTAAGTGGATGGTGTAATAATATTTTACTTTGAAATAGGACAGAGAAAAATCAATTATTAGTTTACATGATCTAGATCATCATAGAAAAATATAATGATTTCAATTGATATTAAATCCTTCCATAAAAATATTATGTATATGATACCAGCCCAAAAATATCATTATAGGGGACATTTAGAAAAATCCATACTCACCCCTATAAGTGATACCATCCCAAAAATACATATTCACCACTCAATGTGTTTTAAGTTATTATTTTATATATATGGTTGGGAAAAAATAGTTAAAAGGATGGATTCTAGAACGATTCTATAGATGGAACTTCATTTAATAATTGGTATAGATAATACATGTCAGAAGGCCCTCCTTTAATTTAATTTAGACTATAAAACTTTTTCAGGAGTTGGGACTATTGAAAGCTACAACAATATTATATAGATAACATTTTTCATAAGCATGATGATTTTAAATTTATATTCAATAGAAAGTTTTAAAAAATGATTATAGAAGGCATTATTGGTTGGGGTACATGTTTATATGACAAATTTTTATAAAGCATAGTTTCTTCATATTAGTTTTAGATCACTAATATAATGACACTAGAAAATAATGTCTAATACTAAATTAAACCAAAAATTAAATTTTTTCAAGAATGATGTTTTAGTTTCAACAAGGGATTCAAAATTTCTAAATTGATCAAAGGGGTATTAAGCATCCTTATCTTACCATGCATTATATCCAATGGATATAAGAAAAATGGATGCTATTATCCCCCGGGATATAATAGATTGTATAAATATAAATATAAAAAATAAATTAATTTATAGTTTTTAGCTATTAAAGATGAATTAAAGTGAATATTGTCTGTTACTAATTTCATAAAATACCAATACAATAATTTAGGATTATTTTATACATGTTTACACCTTATAAAATATAGAAATGTCAACTTTTATACTTACACATATTTTAAAAAAAGAAATAATCCCAATTTATGGGATAATAATTATATTTTAAGCTGTTACCACTATAAAATATCTTTAAAATGATGATAAACAAAGATTTTATCTTCCATATTTCACATATTACAAACTCCAAGATCCATAACACCACGTACACTTACCAAAATAGCCAAATCCGAATAAAAAAGTTTTCAAACAGAAACATATAACCACCCATGAATTATTTTTCATTCTATAGGATCTATGTAACTGGTATGTTACATGATTGAGTTCCCCTTAATACATCACATGATACACTATACACACCCACGACCATCAAATTCAACTAAATAAATCATATTCCACCATGGATAATTCTCAATCCCATCATTTAATAATCCAAATATATATAACACCTATACCCATTACAAATAAATTATATTCCCATAAATTATCACCCATCTATACATTTCAAGAAATGTTGCTTGTAATGGAAATTTCATTAAAATATTTCCCAAAAGATATTAAGAACAATCAAAATGAACTGTAAAAAGGGGAAACTGCAAGCCGATTCAGCCAGCAAATGAATTAAAATTTGATGATATTATAATTTTATTGTTAATATATATTTATATTTAGAACATAAATGTTTAATATGTGTAGGTTTTACATGAAATTAATCATTATCATATCACCCCAATTACCATAAATATATCCCCAATAATCCCTTCTATACAATATCCCCACCCTGATCAGGAATTAAAACATAAGATATTAAAGATAAGATAGTTAAAAATAATTTATTATCTCAATAAACACTTTTATAATTTGAGATGATGGAAATTTGTGGAGGATATTGAAATACCGCCTCGATAGAGTCTGAGGTTGATGCATTTTATTTTCCATTATTAACTTATTTCAATACTTCTTCTAATTTTGTGTGTTTTATATTTGACATGAAATAATAATCTATACTAATATATATTATACAATGTAAATATATTGATTCAATATCATATTTCTAAATAGAATTACTATTGGGATTATAATCATATATTTTTTTATATTTTTACATTCTAAAATACTTGGACATGCACATGAATTTTATAATCTAATCACATATGATCAATATGATATATAGATTTTCATATATATTTTTATATGCTCAATATCTATTAGTAAAATTATCATAGTGTAAATACATACATAAGTCATGGATGAAAGTATGAAAATTCATATGGTCTTAAAAATAAACTCATTTATCATTACCATTAAAAAATATGTACCAAATACACCTCAGAAAAAAATTATCGAATGTGTTTTATTTATGTATGATGAAATGTAATTAATCCCACATAAACCATTTTAACTTCATACTATATGACACATTGTAATATTTCAATACTGAGATAACGTGTTTATAAAATTTAATACCATTTGGAAAAGGTTATTTTTAATATTTCAAAATCAATAAATATTTTTATAAAAATACCAAAAAATTGATTAATTAGATGTTTTACTGAATTCTTTTTTGAATTTAACCCAAAATAATATAAAATATTAACATTCAAAGACAAATTATGATATTATTTTTAAATTTAATATTCTTGTTCATATTTGTTTAACTAGTTGAAAATTGGAATATTTACAAAAAGATAAAAAGAGTGAAAATTAAGAAATAGAGTAAGAGGAAAAGAGAATTACGATAAATTAATTTAAAACCGAAATTTTTTTTACATCATATTTTGAGAAAAAAATATAATGTTGAAGGGAGATTAAAAGAAAGTATAATTATGAGTGGTTTTTTTCAAATTTCATTGATCCCAATTATCAGTAAATGATTATTAACAATTGACCTATTGAAATATTCTAAATATTAGAATTATTGTTAGAATATGTATAAATAAATTAATATTAGTGAATGAGGAATTTATTAAAAGAATAAATTTATTATAAATTATATAAAAACAATAATATAGGTTTATTTTTATATCTAGTTAAGGATTAAAATTAAGAAATAACATAATTATAAAACCAACAAATGATTTTGAACTGTATATGTTAACATGTGTGCTGACAAAAATGTTTTTTGTCTATTTCTGAGAATGTTTTCAACTGTAAAGAATTTTTTAGGTTCATAAAATAATATATTGAATTATTCTTTATGATTAAGAGGATTGGAGGAATTTTTACCCCAGGAAGGGTCGTGTTCCCAATTTTGTTTCTCAGTTATTTGTTTAAGATATTTTCATGAAATATTTTTCAATCACAACACTACTTAAACTAATCAAAATTATAAAATATTAATATAATTTTTTGATATGAAAATATATATATATATATATGAGATATTCCCTATATATATATATATTATTATATCTCCATATTCCACCACATTTGTTTGATAAACAATTATAGACATTCAAACCACTAGGTTCTAAAAATTTGATAATTTTAATTAGAAATTACATACCTTTAAGGTTAGTGGGTGAATAACTAATGTAGGTAATTTTATTTGTTATATATCCCTAAATAATTAAATTCCATTTATGTTCATGTATGCATGAATGATAATTTTCTTTTAAAATTAATTCCAATGAATCAATGGAGTCATTTTTTAGGGTATGGAAACATGGAAACATTAAAAATAGTTTAATGTTATGAAGAAAGTGCTACTATGTTATATTGACAAATAAATAATTTCATGTAAAATAACCATGAGATTCCCAGTATGGATTGAATATAAATATGAATTGGGTGATGTAAACCTATGATTTATACAAATTTAATGTTTCCTTAATGATCATCAATCCTTGAGTTAATCTGGAAGGTTAATAGAATCAATGTCCAGTTATATGGTGAACACGGTTCTTTTTAAGACAATAGAGTCATTTGAGTAATGTAAGATAATATTAAGAGAACTTCATTGATCCCCTAAAGTGGTGAATCTTCATTATCAATTGAATATATAATTTAATGCATCCCATGGATCTCACCTGCTATGGGGGAAAATTTTAAATGACCAATTAATCACCAATACATATAATTAGAAGAATATTTGATCGAATGTGAGCATGTTGGATTGAATAATCTATTCATGTATATCATGTGTTTGTGTATGATGTGTGGGTTACCAATTTACCAAATCATATTACAATAGGATATAACATTTTATAATGTTATTTTATGAAATTATTTTATACTAATAAAATGACAAGAGTGGTTGAGGTTCCCAAATATATATCTGGGTGGATGATAATTGATTTATATGGACAAGTCATATTCTATGATCATGGTGGAAGGGGTCCCATTTTGGGGAGATGGGGTAATATAAACACAATTTGGGCAGTAAGAAAAAGATATCTGAATTAGGTGAATATGGTGTTCCTCCACTACTAAAAATTTGTGTTCATTGTTGAGATGATCTTATAGGTTGAAATATATTATGGGTGAGTGACATGAGGAAATGGGAAATCAATTGGTTTGCCTTGGGGAATATGGTGTGACACATATAATGAATAACTTCATGAAATATATTCCCCAGTGAATATTGTTCCTAACAAAATAATAAGAGACATTAACCCTAATATTTTTTATTACGAGGGTATTGTAGTATTTTATAATGATAATGGTCATTCAATGAACCTAATACCCACTCAATAATTTATTTATCGTTATTTTTTATATGAAAATCACATAGAAGGAGAACATATAAGTTCTAGCAATGTGCTCCATGATCAAAAATAATAATTAAGCATCTTCCCCCTTGGATATAATTCTATTGTGTATTTATATGGGAAATATAAATCTTCATAGAAGATACCACCGATAACCACTTTTTATTCATAATTCTTGTCAATAGGGTGCATGATTTTCTACAATGATCAGAATCATGGAACATCAGAAGTACAAGGCAGAAAACTGGACTAGTAAAATTTTTGGGAATACAAAACGATGTCTGACATGCAGGAACCAATTTGGTCTTAAACCCATTAGAGTAATATTATCCCTCAAAATATTAGATAAAATATTCCATAAATCAAATTATGCCATCTATGTGATCTTGGTATAAATATAGCCAAGGGATGAGGATCATGTATTTGAAGTGGTCAAAAGGCTATGATGAAGTATTTTGAATATTATATTCATCATGTGGTCCATGAGATAGAATATTGATATCTATATCACTCACCTACATGTATGGGAACACCATGTTAAGCTGAAAATTAAACACTAATTTATATTTTAGTTGGTTCTCTATCATTCAATCTAAGCTATGTTCAATGTTTTTTAATATCTATTTTCCACCTTGTTTGAAACCTAATAGTACGATAAAAAGTGTTTTCATGAAGATGAAAAATATATTCTCGGGATTTACAGGAATCCAAAACATATGTGAGTAAGATCTATGTTATTTATTTTATATGGTGGTCTTTTCACATACATCAATGAATGATTAACTAAGTATCATGACATTATCATTTATTATTTAGTGCAATGAGCTATGTGAATGATTACACTATGTGAATTTTTGACATCTTTATCATCATTTATTATCCCTTTTGATTATATTTCATCTCCTCATTCCTTGATTCCATTCCACCATAGTATTCATCCAATATATATGTATATCAAATTATCGTATATAAACTTTTTTGATCTAGAAATATATTCCATGAAGATGTGGTTATGGATCATATAAAAGATATAGTTGATGTCATAGAACCCATTATATTAGGAAAATTTTATTCATATATGTCATATCTCATTCAAAAAATTACTGAAAATCATTATTATTTTCTGCCAACAAAATCACTCCCTCTATATGATTATATTCTTCTGAAAGATGAAAAAACACTAAACATAATCCACAACTAACCATCATTATAATATACAAAATAATCGAGATGTGAATGAGAAAATAGTTCCATAATACGGAAATAAAATAAAGAATAATCTATCAATCCATCTTTTATCATGCAGTAACTCATTTTTTCACTAGATTATCTTAACCATAATCTAAAATCAAATATACTTTTTTATGCATCAATTTACAGATTTGTAGTTTACAATAAATAAATGATAAAAGGAAGAATTTTTTTTCCAAGGTGGGTATACTCAATCCTTAGAGGATGTCTGTGATTTGGGTTTTTAAAACAACCATATAATATTAGGAGTGTCATTTATACAAAAAAATATATTGGGGTACTTTAGTGTTGGAGAGATATTGCTAAAAAATGTGCACATTATCATAGGTACACCAAACCTGTACAAACATCCAATTTCTACACATAAAATGGCATACTAAAAAGAACAAATAAATAAATGGGATGTGTATAAGCTTTATAGGTTACCATTTGATGGTGAAATTTCTATTGAAATTTAAATTCCTAGATCATTATATGTATTTATTAATCGAACACCGCCATTGGTGCAATAATTACTGACAATGTCTAAATTACATTAAATGAAGAATCATATCAATGTTATAATATTGAAATTCATAAGTGGATGAACATTTTTTGATTTAAAATGGTACTGATTAAGAATCCCCATTTCCAATGTTATACCCTATAATAAAAAAAGGGATCCGAAAGAATCTTCTAGCATAAATTATTGTGTGTTCAATGTGTGGGATTATGTCATATGATCAATATTTTTGTAGAAAAGTTGAAGATGTATCATTTGTTTTCAATCCTTGTACCCCAATAGATATAGTTTACCAATTTTTATTTCACACATGGGTGGGATTCGAAGAATGTTATAAATAGAAGTGTTGATGAGAATCCATGTCCCATCAATCAAGTAGTGAAAATTTTGACAATGATATATAGTTGAATAATACATTTTAATCATGGAAAACCCTCATTTGATACTTATAGACTATTTCAAGTGTTATCTAGTTTGATATAAGTACCCTTAAATGAAAATGAATCTCAAAATATGATCTAAATCCTATCAATTAAATCGAATCCTTATATTCATACTGAACATTCAATTCATGCACTAGTTTTGGAAATGATGTCTATTTTCAACTTTTTGGGGATAAACGTGGAGTTAAATTTTTTACTCTATTTTTAAATAAAGACCATTTTTACAAAAAATATTGGACTTGGACGATATTTTATGTGCATATATATACATATCTTTTGAGACTATGTACTTTGATTATGGATTCACTGTGATATCACTTATTATTTTTAAGAATGATAACATTTATCCAACTAATTTGGGTGGAAGAAACCTAAAATTTTATTATCTAATTTAGATTCTAGGATAATTAAAAAACCTATGGAGTCCTTGAAGAAATGTTCAATAATTATCCATGGGGGAATCCTTCGAAAATAATATTTTCATCATTAAATTAAGGAATAAATTTTTTATCTAAATATGATAATTCAAGAAGTTCATCTAGTCCCCATGAAGTATTGTTATATAATTATCCTAATATGATTATCGAATGTCCATTAAGATTGGAAATACTATTAAAAGTATTCTTAAAATGTAAAAAATAGTGACCGATACATCTAATATTCTCTATTGGTGATATATTGAATCGTCACATCTTCCCAAAAAACCCGAATGTATAAGTCAGAAGCCTATAATGATAATATGAATAAAAAAATATCATGATGGATCATTCAGTGATAATAATATTTTCTGAATAATTCATAAAGATAAATTATCCTAAAAACACGTATAATACATTAAAATGACTGAAAAATGTATCCCTAAAGTAATTATACATTATAACCATTCATTTGATGAGTAGTTGTTCTTGTACTAATTGAATTTTGGACATGTCAGTTTCACTTCAAAGATGTATAAATATATCACCAATAAGAAATCTAAAATATTTCACTAACATAAACAATAAAAATATCATAATTTCGATTATCTTATATATCTTGAAAATTAACATTCATAATCTTGTATTTGATGAAAAATTCATTGTCAATATTTTCATATAATATATTTCATTCAATTGAAACAGTGAACGGGTAATCAAAAAATCGAGTAATAAAAAGTAGAATGACTCCATAAACTGTAGATATTTATAGATAATTTTATCTGTTATTTTTCATTCAGTTTTAATTTTTTTTATATATTTGACTATATTAATATTTCAGATAATAGAGGCCATGCAGTCATCAATAAGGTATCATTAGTGAACTGAGGGTTGAACTTCCAATGGTTGTGTTGTGGGGTCAAAGATTGTTGGGGATAAGAGGTTGTTATAAGTTCAAGGGATGATAATGGAGGTATAGATATAGTACTCTCTTTATAACAACCTAGTCTGACGTCTATATAACCTAATGAAATGAAATTATAGCACACCAAATAAAATTTGGATTTTATGAAAGGTTGATATACTTGACACACATAAACTCTCATTTAAAAGAGGTAAATAAAAAAACTCTCTCTTAATTTTATAATATTGATATTGGTATTATATTTTTTAAATTGTAGTGAATCTCATCTCTGATAGGGAATCTTTTTAATATAATAGTAATACGACGTTAATGTAATATATTAAATTTAGTAATGCACAACTCATCCATAAAAGGGTATCACTTGCCAATCATGAAGTTTGATATGTTTAATTTAAGGACATTAACACTATCATTATTTGAGTATATAACGTTATGTATCATTGAGAAATAATATGGATATCAAGTATTCTACAACTCTTCATGGCTCATGGTTAGAGGATTCCAATACATGAAATGATACCATAGTACTTTAACTTGAAACTTTTATCACCATTGATGATTTTTTTTCAATTATTGGTTTTTATGTCATTGAGGAGGATCATTTTATATAGGAAGTGGCATTGAAGATTTTTGGGTCTCTAGTTATTGTAGTGGTTCCATCAACCATAATTTCTGATGAACCCGCTCATAATTAAATAATATACTTTTAGTGTGTTAATAAAAGCTAGCTATATCACATTGTTATGATTTTGGACCACTACTTACTTAGGGTACATTGGGAATTTCATGTATCAATTCATATGAATAATTTTCAAAATATATTGAAGTGATGGCAGCATGTGATCAATCAGTATCAGTCATGTAGTTTAATGGAATTTTTTAAATCTATGGGTAATGTTACTCAAACCACAATGGTTTAATTTATTTTTTAGTAATACACAATATTGACTTTGATATTGATTTTATATAACTCAATCCATATTAAATTTTAATTAATTTATTTATTTATGATTTTACAAAACTCTAACTTCCTTATTAGATAGTCTTTATATTTTTCATCAATATTTTCATTTATTGGGCCATACAAGCATTATAGGAGTCATGATTAATGATTTTTAAATATCCATACTTATAAAGGATATCTCCCTTATGCACAATGAATAAATACTATTGGGGAATTTAATTACATCCCTTATAATAACGATAGAAAGATGTAAGTGGAATGGAGATAGTGGTCGAAGAAACTCATTTCTTATATGATAAAAGAGTTATAAACCAACATTTCTTATATTTTATTTTCACACCTATTTTCAAATGAATATATTTTTTATCTCATATTCAAATTTTTTTACATACATTTCTTATATTTTATTTTCACACCTATTTTCAAATGAATATATTTTTTATCTCATGTTCAAATTTTTTTACATAGTGTTATATATGTTACATTCCCCAAAGTGGGTTTTCTTTCCAATAGAGGGCCTATAATTATTTATTGGTCTATAAGATAAAAAATTTGGTAGGTAATATGGCAATAAATCAATGAGAATCCAATTGAGGAACTACCCCCTAAATATTTCAAACATAAAATCATCTCTATTACATTTTGGTATAACAAATTCCACTATAAAGTTATACATACCTATAGAAATATAATATTTAATGATTGATATTTGTCATATAAGATTAACCTAAATCTAGAAATGGTTGATATTTTATGTTTCCATATGGAACATATCTTTGAGTCACTTAAAAAAAACATATGTATGATGTGATAGTGGATGAGTGGCCATAATTATCTCATGAATAAATATTTTTTGGTAATCACAATTTATCAATATAATTCCAATGCTTAGGACATGTTATAGAATAATTAAATTATATTCCAAATTGTAGAAATGTAAAAAAATAGGGATCAAATCCAAAAATTAACTATCAAATGAGTTTGATGATACTACAATGATTGATGAACATTATTAGTCTATTGATTTCATGTAGAAATTTCTTTTCAAACTCTTAGACATTACAGAATGAATATTGGTAAATAATTTTAATATCACTCTATCATATAACATTTGTAATTTGTTTTGCAGAGACATCATATTAAATTATTATCTATAAATGATTTCATTACGGATGAAAAAATTTATTAGGTCAAATTATTTTCAATTTCATGAACATTTACATTAATATAATTAGTAATCCTTAATGGTCTATGAAGTATACAACAAGTTATATGACAGTAATCGAAACAATATTAACATTAAATAGAGGTTGTTTAGGTAATTTTTTTTCAAATACCCTTTATTGGCTGATGATATATCCAAAGAAACCTATAATATTTAAGGAATGTGAACACTGTTTGATATAGGTTATACGGAGAGACCAAATATTATAAAATTTTTGTTACTAGTAAAATTATTCTCTTATATATATATATTTTTATGAAATATACATGATATGTATACCATTATTTTAATAAAAGGATCATTCACTTTGGTATGAGTAATTTAGTGAATAAATATAGTTAAAATTAGGAATGTTGATTTTCATTAAAGAATCATTGCTCAAGAGGGTTCAATTACGCATAAATAAACTATTCATGTATTCTGCATAGATCATTTAATCCACCATGTATGTGATTTTCATTAGGGTGAGCAATCATTTTTT
Source organism: Viscum album (assembly GCA_963277665.1). Lineage (NCBI taxonomy): Eukaryota > Viridiplantae > Streptophyta > Magnoliopsida > Santalales > Viscaceae > Viscum > Viscum album. Next base: position 808,131,862 of record OY728153.1, read on the forward strand.
CTTGGACTTTTGATATAGTGGGAATGGATTTATTTTTTATTGGATAAAATTTTAATCCCACCATGAATTTTAATTTTTTATTTATCAAAATATTTTCTTATTATATGACATGGAAAAAATAGTTTAAAGTAATAGGGCCATTATTTAATTGTTTTTAAAATGAAAATATTTTTTTCCATTTTCTAATTTAAATGGAATATACCATTATAATTATATTCAATTTGAAATCATAGTGATAAAAAACATATAATTTTTCCAAGGAATCCCTTTTTGGATTTTCAACATATTGATTATAGTGAATTTTTTTTACATTATAAAAACAAGCGATAAAAGTTATTTATAACGAATTTTATATTCATGAAACATAAATTAATATATAATAATATCTAAATATTAATTAATCTATGGTGTACCAAACATGAATAGGGTATCCATTACTAATAGAGGGTGAATATGGGATAGGTGTTTTTAGATTAAGATCAAAATTAGGGGAATAATAAATATTTATTAACAATAATGGGGGGATATAAATACAAAATAATTGGAACTCTGTTTAATTAGGGCATAAAATTAATTTAACTCATAACTTGTGTTTTTTAAATTGGGAAATATGGAAGAGAAAATGGATAGGTGGGGAAAGCCACAAACTAAGGTGGACATCATGTTCTCATTACCATATCAGTGAAAACCCATAATGAAGATGGATAGAATCCAAATTTGAAATAAAATATATATTTCAATGTTTATATAGAATATGAGGTTTTATTATCATATATTTAAGGATTTAATCATTCTACTAGGTATTTATATGTAGGTATTATATTCAACATTTTATCTATGAACAATCAATTGGGTTTATTTAGCATTGAACTTAATCATTACCAGTAACAAATGAAGATTAACTGTATTAAAATATATATTGTATGATGGAAGGGGTAGAGGAACATAATTTTGAAATTGTGTTTAGAACACAACACTTCATAACTGACTAATTTCAGGTTATTATAGAACATTTATAATATAATAAAAATGAATGATAATTTTTTGATTGATATATAATAGATGGTCTGAATATTTCTTTTTACTATATAAAAACAATAATCAAATCACACATTATTATTATACGTAAGCATATTTTTCAACAATAGATTATAATATATAATAAACCAACATGAATATGGATTCTATAGGCCAAGGAGGTGTTTTTATGGAGCTGAAACCTATTTATATTCGAAATAAAATTGTTTGGATATCTCTATGTACCATATAAGGATTTAAGGTACAATAATATTTGGAAATGGATTAGTATAACAATATATATCATAATATTTCGTTAATACAGTAGATATCATAATGGATTACTAATATTTTGTGATAGAATTTTTAGTGAAAATGTAATGGATATAAAATATGTGATTAGATCCAACATAGATGATCTATAAATCCTTATATTTTAATAACTACATAGAATAAATCTAAATATATTCCTTATAGAAATTCTCTAAATATATATAGCTCATATGTAGAGGGAATTAAAGTGAAAATATTTATGGAATTCATTTTTAGAGAATGATATAAATATGATATGGTTGAGATCTCATCACCAGGAAAAACGGGTATTAGTATTGTTTTAATTCAGGATATCTTGGACCTATTTTGAATGGGAATTCACAAACAATAGTATAGAATGGGAAAATTAATTTGATAGTATTTGTGGGTGGACTCCGGAAAAGGTATTATTTTGTATCTATTTATATGATAAAGAAAAAAATCAACCAAGAAGTATTTTGAAGAAGATATATTGACTAATTTTTATTTAATACCTACGAAAAATTATTTGGGAAGTGTTAATATCCTTAGGTTATCTCATTGAAGGATTCCAATGATTAATTAGTTTAACTGAATCACTAGGATGTAATTGAATTTGAAAAAGGATAAATTATTATTCTGATAGAATATAGATACTCAATGTTCTTCTATAGATCCATTAAAAATAATAATCAATCCACACATAGTTTTTAGAATATATAAATATGAAGATATTACTCATGTGTAGGGGAATTTTATGGCTTCTTCATAGTTTCAATCTATTGAGGATGAATGAGTGGAAGACCAAACATAAAGATTAATGTTTATATAATTTTCAAGAGGACCTAAAAAATACATGTCAGATATCACTATATATAATTTTATAACATAAATCAATTCACGCAATGATCAGTGGATTGAAATCTCATTAAATTAAATTATTCTATATAAAATGATCATCTCCTATAAATTTTAAATTCATTTAGGGTTGTCCATGTGTTTTTTAATATAAGAACATACAACATTGTCTCAAGTGTAATATATTTTTTATTTTATAATGGAGGAAAATTTCATGAATATTAATGTTGTAATAAACTAATATTCAAATAAATATATTAATCATATTACATAAAAAACAAATTTCAGCGGTGGAATGTTATTCTCACTACTAAATGTGATATAGATGTATTATATATTGGATTATATAATCTATATAATATAATTTTCTACCAACATTTTCTAATGATTTGGTGGATTCTTCTTAGGAATCATGGGTATTTATAGAAATAATACCATTTTTGGTGGATAATTTCATGGGCACATGCCTTCTTATTTTACTAATATGAAACCATATTTTAATGAATCTGTTGAATTTGTGACATGTAAACCCTTTTTACATTGAGGCAGTCGAACTCATTAATTCTGTTTTGATATTGGTCATCTTGAAGCCGATGATAGTGCATGGAAACGTGAATTTTGGTAAATAAAACATCCGTAATAAATAAAGCATATATAATATATACTAGAGAGAATGGGGATTCAAATAAATTATTATGATTCATGGGGTGATAAGCATCCAATGCAAGCAAGAGTATATTTAAAATAGAAATATTATATTTATTAATTATCTCTCAAAATATAAGGTATTTAGTTAAATTGAAGGAAATAATGCTACCATTTTCACATTCATGATAGAGATATGTTGTATCTAAATGAAATATTCAATATAGATATAGAATCATTAGTGTGGGAGAAATGAAATGTGTGGAATTTTACATCAATATAATTATAATGGACTCCAAATCAAGTGATGATATTAAACATGATGATGGTTAGGAAGCCTCAAATCTATAACTCATTGTGTGGGACATTCATGACCAATTTTAACAAGAATTTGGTTAAAATATCAATGAACCTCAATGCTCTTCTAATTGAAGGACAATATATATCCATGATAATTATCCCCTACATTGGGAATTTCATGTAAAACACAATATTTTGTAATAATTATGGAGGATTAATAATAAAACTGGTTGACACATTCATTCCATTGTGTGCAAAAAAACATATATTTCAAAAATTAAAAAGATATACATTAGTTTACTGTGGGTTTTTCCATAGAGGATCTCTCAAAAATCATGTTTTCAAACAAAATTAGCGAAGAAAGTGAAATTGTTATTGAAATTCTATTTCTATGAAATAAATTAATTTAATTGATGTTAGTATCCAAGTTAGTGATGAGAGTGGTGGGGTTATGTTAAAATCACCTTATTATTTTTCATCATGGTAATAAAAATTATTCTTTTTATTTTATTATTGATTGATAAGGAAATGTATCCTCGATAAAGTTTTCAATCCCCATTGGTTGAAGGATGTGATGGAAACAACTCTTATGTGCATGAAAATTAGTGAACCATTCTGAGAAAAATAATGAATTTCCTGATTTGGAGTTTTTTTCCACATATATATATTAATTGTTCAATTTTATTAAATGTTGGATTCTAAGACTAATTTATTATTAATGAAAATCAAATACTTTTTTTAACTGGGTAGAGGGAGACCCATTACATAGCCTAAATGCTCAGTTGTCATTTAGACTATTACATGGCTCGTAGGCCCAATATTTGGGCCTAAGGCCCATTCTGTGAATAGTAATACTACAGTACCAGCCTACTGCAGTACTGAACAATACCCACCGATGCTACAGTACCTGATGCCACAATAGTGACCTGCAGTAGCTTTAGTGCCCGTCGTTGCTTCAGTGCCCTCCGCTACAACAGTAAGCTCTAGTGCTGCTATAGTACCTTCGCCCCATGGGTTTTGAACCCCCATTTTTGTTTTAGCATTACAGGGTGATAACCACTAATCCAAACCCCAACTATCATCTATTATTCACTCCCTAGTACAACAAAAATACAATCAACCACAAGATACTCACCACATAACACAATCTTATTGATCAAGAGAAACTGCACTAAGCCAAGGGTGATCAAAGATCTCTAAAGAAAGCTATAAACAATTAATGAATCCTATACCCCAAAATAGATAGAATTAATAAAATTGATAATCACTAAAAATTTAAATCATTTAATAGAAGAGTTGTTTTTTATATCAAAGAACAAAACATCGATATTACAAAAAGAAAAGTCCCCCTTTGGAAATCAATCAAAATCATTACCACTTCATTTGATGGTTAATAGTATTGTATTGGAAGAATTAATCATTATAAAACTAATAAATTATAAATTATAAAATCAAATGCATTTCATGATTCTAATACTCTCTCAAATCCCATCATCCACCTCCTTCAACCATTTGAATAGAAATGAAACTCATAATTATAGGCTTGAGGGATAGAAAACACCCCCCACAAATACATTACTTCAAATGAGGGAGTTCAATTCCTATATTAAATAACCAAATATATAAATTTTTGATTCATAAAAGCTGTATATATATCTCCAATTACTATTCCAAGAATATCATAGAATAATTGGTCATGTTTAAAATAAGTTATTATAGAAATAGTACATAATATATTTCAATAGGAGACTCCTCAACTACCTCTATTTCATCACCAGTAATGGAAGCATGAATGACCCACTTTATTTATAATATTTATTTCCTACAATTGTCTCAGAGTAGACACTCTAATAATACTAGAATAATTCATTAGGATGTCTTTATATTGATATATTCAACAATTAATAATGCGGGGTCCATTCTATGGGAGCGAAAAAAATCCAATTCATTTATTTTTTTGGGGAAGGGTTTTTTTTAATTGGATCTGGATTCATAAGAGAAGGTTGAAGGAGAAAAAATGAATCCTAGAACTAAATCACATAAATTAAATGAAATTTGAAATAAGTTATTTCCATGAAATTGAATCACTAAAAAATGTTAAATTTACATAATTCACCAATTATAACAATTAAACCTAAAATTCAACAAAAAACTAAAATGATTAAAATGAACATTAATTTATAAATTAGATGGGATTAAAAAATTAAACTTATATGAATAATTTGTAAAATGTTATAACTTTTAATTCACTAAAACAATGCACTTTTACTCCTTTGAATGTCACCATCAATATGGAATCAATGTAAATTTAAAACACATAACCATGAGATCCAAAAATTCCACATCATGAAAAAATAATATCATGCGTCATTAAAAAAATTATTTCAAGTTATCTATTAATATTATTAAGTAGATTACCACTGCATTTGTAATCCCATTCATAGAAGGAACCTACCTCATTTGAATTTTTTCATAGATCACAAACATCAATTTTAAATAAGTATTCTCTCATGAAAACCCTTGGAAGAGTCACCATAGTATGGATTAAAACATACTTCTCCACCCAATGTGAGTTAGTACATGTTTTTATCTTGATTATATAGCATGATTTTCAAATGGATATTTATTTATATGATATAGTTGAAAAATGATCAGAGTCTAAAATAGGAGGGATTTGACCTTTTTAATGAATAATTTAATGATTATAATTTTACTCAAGTATGGTTTCCTCCTCACTCCACATCATAGAATACGATCACCATCATCAGGAGGACTCAAGGAATGCTCACACCATACAAAATTTTATATGAAAAAAAAAATCAATATTCTCAAACATAAATTTTTATGAATGATCTAGATAGGCACAATTTTATTCCCATTTAGAAGCTCTAAAATGGAACAACTTAACATATAATTAATTATATATAATAAAATATATTTCTATAAAATTAAGTAATTTTAGTAGAAAACTTATCTCTTCCGTCTTTGATTTCCCATATAAATTTTCACTAAATTAGGTTGGAAAATACATGATATCATCACCCACACATAATTTTAAATAGATCATGCAGCTTCACATGAAAATAATTTTAGATAAGAAGATTTTTCATGTAATTTGGATAACATAAGAGGGTTTTCATTGATTTTATGGGCTATAAATATTTAATATTCATTAATTCCTTAATTAAAATGGTTCTCTTAAATTGTTTTGTCAAAACAACGAAATCAGTCATTAATTTACAACACATGTACCAAAAACATTCAATATTTGATTAAAATATTCCATATTCAAGTTAAAGAAATATTATATTTTGTTCCCTCACGATGTGATGTGAATTTAAAAAATATGAAAAAAATAGTTTGTAATCATAATGGGGATTTGATTTCAAAGATAAAGACAATAAAATTTTTCATGAGATTTATCATTAATATTCTGTTTCATGAAATTACAATAGTTTTTAATATGAAAAAAACATTTTATATATTCATTTAAGCTCATTATCATTGAATAAATTCATTCAGTAATAAAAATTTGTAGAAAAATGGAATTTATATTCATTTCGGCCCCAAAGAATAAAAAACACACAAAAATTAAAAATGAAACATACAATAATTAAAAAAAATACATAATTGTTTTGAAAAATAAAAATACCATAAATCAAAATCATGATCTTAAAGGGTTCTCTCTCCTACACATAAATCATAGAGTTTTCACAATTAATTCAAGCAAATTTTGCGGGTAAAAATATTTGAAATTAAATCACAATTATCAAGAAATTGTAATGAATTTATATGACCAGATAGATTTTATTGATAAATAGATTAAAAAAATGTAGTTACCACTACTAGATATAATATAATAAATTCTATAGAATTTCTGGAGCATGTGACCATTTATAGTGAATGGATCCAACACTCCATTTATCACAATCATCATAACACCAAAAGGATACACTTATGTAATTATAAATAGACCTTCCAATCTAGATTTAAGATTAAAAGGTACTATCTTGATTATTATGTTCAAAAACAACACATTGTCTCCAGGAAGGAAGTATTTTAGTTGGATCATCTAATCATGAGCTACTCAATTATTCCCTTGGTAAATTATAAAATAATAAATATATTATAGTTTAATTTCCCCTATCACTTGCAACTGCAATCATCGCTATTTACAAGTTCTTTCAAAACCCAATTTCATCATCCAACAATCCCTATACACCTTATGATCGAATTATAATAAAAGATGAAATTTTTTTCATTTAATCACCCTATATGTACTCATCCAAATCAGGTTTTTATTGGTTGTCTTGTAAGATAATAATGGATCCTTGAAACATTCATTCATATCCTTCATATTCAGTGTAAATATATTTTTCCAAAATTCATTTAATGTCCCTATTAGACACAATAGCTTGATCATTAGTTTATGGATTGGATGGAGTTGAATTTTATGATACACCACTAACTTATTAAACAATAAATCCATTCTCTTATGGAATATGTGAGTCCCATATTTACTAGAGATCTCTCTAGGAACTATAACCCTAAAAAATATGTTGTCTCTAAAAAATCTCAATTGTCTTTAGCATCATCAGTCCTAGTGGATTTTTCTTCCACCCATTTGTAATCATAATCAACTGATAGTTAGATATAAAAATTTCAAAACGTAATTGCTAACGGTAACCAAAAATCTATCAACCATACTTAAAAAATATCAAAAGGGTATATTTTATTTGGGAAATTTCATGTACCATTGAAATGTTTGTAGAAAACTCGCATTTTTGAAAGCACATTCACAGTTCATGATCATATTTAAAAAGGGTGGGCCAATAATATTCAACATTATAAAACATTCCTTTATCTACATCGACATCCAAATACATCTCTATAATATAATGTGTCACAAAACTCAATTAAAGAACCAATTTGATTCTCTTGAAAAAAACTATTTATCATATTGTCATTGAAAAAATTGAAATGAAATGTATTATTGAAAATGTTATATATGGAAGTATATTTTTTTTTAATTTTGTGGTAATTGAAATGAGGCAGTACCTACGATGTTACTAGATAATTGACCATGTTAGAGTACTAAGTGGCATCTCCTTCAATAAATTACAACTACACTCTTGTAAGGTGATCATTTAGTGTCTCTTTGTCTAGAATTTAATCCTCAATGGTGTCGGGTAATCTACATTTGTGATAATCCAATTTGTTATAAGATCCCTTTTAGACTTTTATTTCGAGGCTGAAATCCTACAGTAATAACATCTATCTCACTAGACTCAGTTTAACATTATCCTTATTCATGAAGTCCCTATGAGTTGAAATATCATAAAATAAGTTATATTAGTTCCATAGAGAATTGATCTAAACCATTCTAATGAATAGGATGAAACCAAAATTTCTTAATCATTGATTATATAATAGAATTAAATCATATATAATGTTCCCTAGGTTAAATAAATGACTATTGTTCTACCTTAAATTTGATGATAAAGGACTACACCAACTTCTTGGTTAGAAACATCACAATGTCTCTCGAATGGTACCTCCAAATTTTTTTGGCTATATTATTGGTGGTGTAAAAAACCACAAAATTTACTCATAAATGGGTTACCTACAAGCACCATTGAAAAAAATTAGCATCATACAAAAATAAATCTACATAGAGGGAGATATATCTTTTTAAAATCATTTATAATCATCATGTAGAATCCACCATGGTCTAAATACATTCAAATATGATTCAAACATCTTTTGCAAGAAAATTAATTTATCAATTAATTTAATTATATTTAAATGACATTACCATGTAAAATTCCTCAACAAAATCATAACATGAAACTATTAAAATTTCAATATGACATTCCATTCGAGGTAGGTTTTCAAAACATTTTCTAGATTTTTCAAATAATGGTCAATTGTATTTCTAAAAACTATCAAATCATCTAAGAAAACCTCCACGAAATATTGAAAAAGATTAAAAAATTAATTTAAAAAAACCAATTAAATGTACCTAAGGCATAATATAATCCAAATTAAATTCTTTTATATGAATATATATTGAAGTGGAATGTAATGGTTGTCTTCTCTTGATCATTAAGAGTTATAGGTTCTAGAAAATAACATGAAAATGAATCCAAATAGTTATAATGATTTTTCCATGACAATATCTATAATATATATTCAATGAGTTGGATAGGAAATTTTTTCTTAGTGACATGATTCAACTTCCTAAAATAAATTCACACTGTCCAACTATTTTTATTTCTCATGTGAATTAATTTGTATTTATTGTTTCCTCACAGTCGAAAGATGAATTTGTTTAGAACTAGATTAATGGGGATAAATGAATGTGAATTTGAGATTGGATTGATGATCCCATCTTCCTATAACTTCCCGATATACATCTTTATAACCTCAATCAAGGTGGGATCCAGCCTCTTTTGGGCACTTGGAAATGTTTCGAATCTCCATCTAAAATAATTCTATTGGAGCATATTTTCAGGGTTATTCCAGGGATAACTACTATGTTCCACCATATAGTATTTACATTCTCTTCAAAAATCTCAATAAAATATTCTTATTGGGTTTGAGATAGATTATTATCAATTACTAATATTAATTTTTTTCATTCCCTAAGGTAAATATATTTCTTATCAATATGGTGTGTTTTTACCTCCATATGATGGGTCTAATAAAATAATTAATTTAAACTAATATTCACCACATCAAAATGATGGACCTCATTCAAACAAAAAACCATAACATCTTCCTCATCATATTATAAATTATTAATGAAATCATATTTTCCTTTTTCTTCCCACATGAAATTTGAATCTATTATGTCTTGGAAATCCACATGTCTAGTGATATTTTAAATGGACACATTTTATCTAATATCTAATAATTCAGTTCAGTTACCTAATTATTCAATTTTATCTGTTCGAACATCATGGGTGATTGAAAATATGGAGTGATCATTTGATGGATTCCTTATGTATTTAATAATATTGATGTCGGTAGTGTTATCTTCAAATTTCTTGATGAGTGTTCCTTCATGGAAATTGATGATGGTTCTTGTCATCCTTATGAATGGGATCCCACAAATTATGGGTACGAGTGATATGATTCTATATTCGTCTTTAATAATCATATTGAAGTTATATTTGTTTGAGAGATATTTGATATTAACAAGAACATCCTTGATAACATCTATTAGGAAAACTATTAATCTATTTATAAGATGGAAAACCATTCATGTAGGTTTAAATTATCCCATTTCTAAAGAATTATATTCTGAGTGAGAAAATATAATAATTGAAACACTAATATCACACAAAGAATTAGTGATATTTAGTTAATAAATAGTTCATAGAATTTAAAACGTGTCAGGATCTTGACATATGGCTAGAAAATGTGTTGTGATAAGTGTTGAGACATTTGATTCCATGTTTATCCTCTCCTTCAATTGAAGAATTACATTCTTGGTGTAACTATCCATAAATAATTAATATTCATTGAAATTTTTTTGAGTTATCCAAGATTTTTGATAAAATTTTTAAATTTTTGGAAGGTGTCCAAAATTTCATTTTGAAGTGCTTCTTCTAGAAATTTTTTGGATTTAGTTATCATTGATGGAAATGGTGGAGTAATATATATATTACCATTATTTCAAATTCAATGGTGTTTCTTATCTCTTCCACCATGCAGTCTACTTCTCCTCCTCCCCTTTCTTCACTTCTACATGCTGTGTTTTCACATAATATTCAGAATTTACAACATCAGTATCCCTCAACACAAGTAGTTTTGTTTAATGTTCATGATATTCTATTGGTGATAGTTATTTTCCACTTCATGTTGTTATCAAGATGAAATTTCACTTCACTTGACGAAATGTAGTGTTTAACATCTGTATTTTGTTGTTGGTTTATTAATTTTTTTTAATAAAAATATATAATGTTGAGTTTTGGCATCATTTTTCAAGAAAATCAACGCCAAAACTGGTTTGATATAACCTTTATTGTCTGTTTTCTCGATAATTTTTCCAAAGGTTTTGGATTCATTTTTCTTCAAAACTAATGAAAAAAAAAATTATTAATTTTTTCGATGGTTTTGATGGAAATTAAAGAGAATAATTTTTTAAAAAATATATATCATATTACGTAAAAAAACTAAAACCATAAATCACTCAAAAAATACAAAAACATCATGAATCCCTAATTTCCATTCACTGAAATCTTTATATCCCAGTTAATGATGGATTTGAACATCCTCAATGACACATAAACAACATTAATGACTGCAATTAACTGTTGAAATAAAAAATTTCCGTATTTTATTATTAATTGTTTTAATTCTTTTATCTTTTATACATATTTCCGACCAAATATTTCATACAACTGATCTGAAACTACAATTATTTATGGTTTTTTTATTTTAATTACTTATTTTGGTCCTTTTTCATGATTCACGATGGTTTTACACAATTCCCCTAAATTTTTACTATGATTCATGGAATTTAGGATACATTTTTAATCATCAACTTCAAAATTTGTACTCTTTTCAAATTAATTTCCATATAAAAGTATACTTATCAAATTTGCTTGTTAGTTAATTTTTTTTACTCAATTTATGATACATTTTACACACATTTGCTTATTCAGGATTCATTTTTCATAATTATGGATAAATTTCTCATTTTTAAGATACATTTCTTATAATCAAGATTAAATTTTTATTAATAATGATTTATTGTTTTGTTAAAAAACATTTGAAGTCATTTTAGATTGATAATTCATTATTGGAATTCTTTTTTTAATAACCATTTAAGATAAAAATTTAACTATTCCTTAAAATTGTTTTTTTATTTTGATTCATTTTGGAAATCATTTTTCATGAATCATGCAATGTTCTCTCTATCAGCACAAATGTTTTTCATTATTCAGTTCAAATTTTTAGATATAATTTATAATTTTGTCTTGATTTTTTCTGATAATTTATATATATTATTTCATATGTTATTATATGTTTTTATGTTCATGTGTATCTTAGATATAATTTTTTATTATGATAATTGGTAATGATATATTTTTTTAAATGATTGTATAATATTTTGTATAATTCATTGTATACTTATTTTGAATCCAATTGTGATTTTGCATAAATATTATTAATTAATTTTATATGCATAACTGTTATGATAAGTTTTTGATAGTTATTTTATATTATTAATTTATTTTAGTTTATGTATAAGTGTGTGAAATATTTTTTTAATTTTTGAACATATATTTTTAATTTGTTTTGAATATTATTTAATTATAATTTGATTTTATTTATTATAATAAATCATTTATAATATTATATAGTGAATATTTATCATTTTTTATTAGGATATAAAACACCATTTATTTGTTAGAAAATTATGTTATGAAATATGATCTGAAATCATTTTAATGTAATATGTTTATGTTTAGAATTTATATGTTTATATATATATTTTTTTAAAAATTAAATTTTTATAATATATTCCCTAAATTTATTGTGATTTAAGATATTAAATGTATTGTTATTTGATTGATTTATGAAGAACTACTACTGAATATGAAAATCAAGTTGGAGTATTTCTGTATTTTTTAATCAAAATCTTCAAAACATAGATTTTATTTATTTTTCATGTGTGAAATGTTTGAATATGATTCATTTATACTATAGTGAAATCAAAAATCATCTCATTTTTAGGGTTTTAGCATTAATTTTACATATTGGATCTTGTATGGTGAAAGAACTAAAAATTCAACATCCAATGTTGATGAAAATGTATATAATGAGGATGATGATACTATTGAATACTTATTTCTTGATTTACGTGTTGAAACCTTTAAAAAATAGAAACTGTTGAATGATTGTATGAACATTTTGAGAAACCATTATTCCCTAGTTGTTGTAAATATACAATGTTATCAGCATTTTTGAGGTTAGTTAACATGAATAAATGTAATAGGCGGGGGATAAATGATTCTCCAACTAATAGGATGTTTTAAAAGAGAAAGTTCTACGTGGAAGAATGATTCTATATTCTAATTATAAGGAAATGAGATTATTATTCTCAATTAGATAGTGGTATAAAATCCAAATGACTGTATTTTTTATAGGAATGAATATAAATATTTATCAAGTTTTCCTAATTGTGGGGAATCAATCTATAAAATGGATGAAAAGATAAACACAGATTCATTTTTAGGTACCCACATATATCCTCATGAAAAATAATTTGTTTACTTTATAATGATATCATCTAATAATTCATTCATAAAATTATTATAACTGTACTATGATTCATCCATAGGTACCATAATCACAACTATTTCTAAATAAATTTGTTACCTTCCAGTAATTTTTCATTTGAAACATTTATTTCCAAATTCAGTTGACATGGAAAGGTCAAGATAAAATTCATATGTTTGCATATATGATGGTGAATTACAGCACCTAGAATACTCATCACAATTGATGTAATTTTATATATAGTTTTCCAATATTGGACGTGAATTTAGAAATCTTAGAATGAGATTATGAACAGATTGAATGAATCCATATCGCAACCAAAGTTGCCAACACAGTTCATGGCCAGTTCTGTTGGTAGTTTACAACTTCTCTCCATAGATATGTGTGAAAAAAATATGTTATTATTAGATAGAATTTTTTTTGACCGAAATAGGATGGAAAAAATATTGATGTGTATCTTTCACAGTTTATTGATGATTTAAAACATCAACGAGTGACATGTGCTAATGTTTTTGATGCATAAAAAAATAGAATTTTCTTATTATTTATATGATGAAGTTCAGCATAATTGAAATTTGGGCATATGGGAACATATTTGAATACAGTTTTAATAAACATAAATCATTTCCAATTTAGAAAAAAAGGACTTCATATTATAAATTGTAGAATGGAAGAAACACGTAGTACATGGGACATTAGTGGTTTTTGGGAATTAATATTTCTTATTGTAGATTGAAAATGGAATATAACAGTTTATAAGTACACATTATTCACCCACAACCATAGTTTATTGATGAAAATAAATATAGGTTTAAAATATTGATTCAATAATTTGAAATAAATGTATTTCTGGTCTTCACAATAATATCTTGATGAAATGAAGAATTTTTTTGAACTACCTAATTGGAATTTTTTAGAGATGAAACCTAACATTGATGTTATGAATTATAATAAATATATATATATAGTTGTTTATTGTAAATATTTTATTAATATTATGAATGAATAAAGTATGCATGAATTGTTGATTATACTTGATAGCATTTGGAATACGTTTGAATTTATCTCCAACATTTAATGGAAACTAAAACACAATATACAAGAGTGAGATGTTGAATTTTTATTGATGTCATGGATATTATTCTAATATGAAGAAAACTCGGTCAGTGAATGATTTAAAATTAATAGTTATGAAATCACATGTCAGACACATATTTATTAAACAACTAATATCGGTTTCACTACAAAGTATCTTATCATCAGTTAACTGAAATATTATCTTCTAGTAATGTAATTTTTTAAAATCAATTTGTATGAATTTTTTTCATCAAAATTTTTTAAATGAGTTGGATAATGAATATTATCTTTTTAATTTATCAATTTTAAATATATATTATAACTAATTTTTCTGATATAATTGTTCACCTGGTTTTTCATATGGTGTGTGAGATTAGAATAAGGGAGACTGTTTATTGACTTTGGATGTATCCTTTTGAAAGATATATGAAATATTTAAAGGGAAATGATAATAATCCATATCGACTAGAGGCCTCTATTGTTCAAGAATTTAAATCAAAATAATTGATTGATTTATATATGAATTATTTGTTTTAATATGAGTATATTACTCTTCTTATATCTCTACATTTGACATTTGGCATTGATGGTGGAGGAATTTGAGGGTTAATGGTAAATTTCATTCCATGTGATGAAGTGATATAGGCACATTAATACAGTTTGATAAATGTAAATGTTGTTCAATCATATATATCATCGCATATTGTTGAATTGATAATATGATATCCATGTGGAAATTAAAATTGGCTGATGATGGAGTATACAAATTTATTTGTTTCAGGGATTAATAAATTAGATATAATTTATATCCACACTAGAAATTTTGAAATGGTTTTCAGGAGAACCATCTCATAATGTGATAACATGGTTTGGAGTTGATATTAATGGGTATAAATTTTAGACTAAAAATTACGGTGACAAGAGTGCCGTTCAAAAATAGTGGTGTCTTGGTAATCATTGAAAAAGTGCATTTTTCAAGTGAAAAAAATAAAAAATCACTTTTTTATTAATTGGAACATTTTATAATACTTTAGGATATATGGAAAATTGATTTTACAATATTTAGAGTCTATATGTTGAAGGGTAATTTGGTTGATATCAATAGTGGTGTTAAACAAAATGATTATGGATTTAAACTAGTTGATTTGAAAAGATTTAATAATACCGAGGAACCATTTAATAAGGAGACACATGAAATGAAAAAATTATATTTCATTTACCTATTAAATTATCAAGGGTCCTGAATTTTTTGAAGGAATAGTTACAATTTTGGTAATAAGGATGACATAAATGATGTCATCAATTTACATGAGTCATATTCATATACAAGGTAATTCTTAGACGATTACATTAACTGTAAGTTAAACACAATGTATATAGTAAGTAATGATCATGACTAAAGAATATGGGAAAAAAATAAATTAGTCACCTAATTATTCTGGTAATTATTTATAAATTTTTTATTTGAAAATTACTAATTCATTACTATTTTTTCATATTTTATCATTCTTGTTTCTAAATATTTAGTTTCTTAATTATATGAAGTTTCAAAAAAATTTATTACACTTGCTTGTGTTAATGTCAGATATATAGAGAGAAGAATTGTTACTAAGGTGTCTTTATTTTTTCATATTATTACATATTTAGTAATATACATATTTTACGAAATGAATCATTTATATTTATTTTTGACAACTCATGTATCATCAGTGAAAGATACATCGATTGATACAATAGTGAAATCATGTTCTCAAGTACATAAATGAGTTACCACTTGCTTATTAAAACAATAAGTAGTTAGTATAGATGAGATATTACTTATTTATTTTGATGAAAAAAATAATGAAACTAAACAAAACATAGTTCATTTTATCAATTATATATCAATGAAAATCCATTATAGGAATATTATTTTTTATTTTGATTCGGTGTTTTATGACCGGATGGTAAAAAAGCATTTCTCAGAGGTCATGATGGTAAAATATCACAACTGATTAAATTTATCTCTGTTTTTGAATATTAATTATTCTAAATGAAATAATTAATTTATTCAAAAAGAGATGACATTAATTTTAGTGGAAAAAATTTATATTAGGAAAAGGGATCTCCCTTTACCTATGGTCTGACAGATATATTTTAAAACCAAAATGACATGAAATTATGTTTTCGGAAGGAAACAATATGAAAACTATTGACTTAAGTATCATTTTATAGATTTATATTTATGGGAGAAATTTTTTTCAGCCAACATGATAAAAAGTCTCTACTATGAAAATTACATTATATTGAAAAATTTATTATATATTAATCTAATTTCATATGATATTATTTTTATATACTTGTCATGTTGTAGTTCTCATTAGGAGATCTAGTTGAAAAATGTATACACTCAAACCTTATCACATGGAGGTAATATGTTATTAGTCTATAAAATCATTGAAGAATAATCTGAATCATTAAGAGATTATTCTTGTAATCATTCAATAGTGGCTGAGTTTGGTCCACTATATCATCCTACTCACCATGAAAAATTTAAATTAGTGGGGATAATGAATAATGAAATGTATCTTATAAGGAAATATAAAGATATAGCTGAAATAATTGTTATTTTTTTTATCTTTCATATATTTTTGTATTTTTCTGAATTAAAAACATTGATATAACATATTCATTTACTATTTCAAGAAGATATTAATGTTTAAGTGTTCCAAGAAACTTTTACCCTATGTATATGATGCATATCCTAGCTAAAACTTTAGGAAAGTAAGAGAACCCTGACCAAGTAAGAGGATATGAAGAATGTGTTAGAATTATATTTTTTTTGAGAAACAAAGTAAGAAGTCAAAAGATTTAAAAAATAGAAGACATAACAATTTACCTAAAAGAAATGAAACAGTCCATGGGAGATCAAATTCAGTCAATTTTGCAATCTATGTTTGAACAATTGATTATACAATCATGGCCTACTAATCCTTCCCAACATTCCTATTACTTTCAGCATTCACTCTCAGATGCACATCATGTATAGACTTCTTAGCTAGGCCAACCCCACCATCTTGAACATTATTTATAGTATTCCCGTTCGGATGTGTAATATTTATTGACTTCCAAGATGGTCCAGCCCGCCTAGCCCTCCTCTTCAGATCCTCAACCTCCCCATTCAAAATCGACCATATATTGTGAGATTCGGGATAGGTGTATTCATGTACATAAAATAGAATATGTATTAGTAAATATTTTTTGTGATTATATTCACCACCTGCCAATTCCGTTGATTTATTTCAAAGTATCATTTCAGGATATTATTGAACATAATTGTCCAAAACCATTGCCTACTTATTAAATTACCAGATTTGGGTATTTTATGGGTCATTTTATACTTCTTCCAAAAAACCTTAAGAATTATCTTACATAAAATGTATGTGTTTTTTATAAATTTTAATTAAATTTGTTTGAAAATAACTTATAATTATTAATGACATTAAATTTATATATGATTATTATTTCTGATGCATTCAACTGGGAGACATTTCATATTTGGTGATGTGCATAGGTCATCCCATATTCCCACTTTCCAAAGGCGGTTGCATCTTACACATTTTTTTGGATATTTTTTCTCCTTGATGAAATGGGATGATGGGTCTTAGATACCTCCTTCCATGGATCTCTCTTTCTAATTCGTCGTATATTCCGTGAATACCATAAAAATAATGTTATTGTTTTTGAAACTCTTCTCTATGACATATCCATGTGGAGGACAGTTAATGACGCTACTGTTTTCAGGAAAATAAAATGGTAAAAATCATGAAAACAACCTTCTGTTAGGAGAGTAGACACACTGGTAATTAGTTGCATTTCTGGAAGTTGAAACACATGTACACCTGGATTTCTTTTTGATATGGATTCTATATGGAATGGAAGCTCCAGTCATCCCATATAGACTACATGGTATCTTATGTTTGATGCATGCCTTTTAGTTATTTAACGGCTTCCCATTTTTAACACAAGACATGTCATGAGTTTACAATATAGAGGATATTGGATGAGAGTGATCATAATTCCCAATTGAGATGGATTAGATTAGTATATTTTTAATGGGGAATCCAGATTTTTTACTAGATTATTAGATCTAAACACCCAAAAATAAAAGACACAGGGTTGCGTTTCCCAAATATGAAATATTTCACACCATGAGGGTGGCTCCCAAAAAGGTAGAATTATATTCATGAATCAAAATTCCAAAAAATAACTGACACAGGGTGGTGTGTCCTATAAATAGAAGATATCACACTGTAAAGGATGATATAGACCCCACAGAGGGTCGATCAGAGAAGTATGATGGGTACCCATAATGGGGAAACCAATGTTTACTATTGTATTTTATTGATCCTCAGAGAATACTCTTACATACCATGAGAAGAAGGTATTGATCAATACCTACATAGATTGAAAGTGAGGTTTGGGGATTACATTTGGTTAGCTACCCTTTACAGGAGTTCGACTATTGGTTGGAAAATATGGATGTGTCAAGAATAATCATGGTTAGATGTTCAGATGCTTCTAGATGTAGAGTATAAGTGTATGGAATGGTCTAACGAGATTATGATTGATGTTGGGGAAATGAAGGGGGTGGAACTGACAAGATGATGACACAACTGGGATTGATCCTCAAGGAGGATTGTTACAAATCCCTATTACAATGAATCAAATATAATTTCATTCGGTGGGGTGATGGGACACATTACTAGGTGGCTCGTTATAATGGAGTGTATGTATAGGGACCCGAAGGAAGTAGAACCACCAGTTTGGGGCATGTTCTTCCCAAAACACAAATTGACAGGTAGAGACCAGTATGTGACATGGGTGACGGTCGTGAACCTCAGGGATTCTTCCAATGTATCCTTCTGTAAGGGTATCAATGTCCATGCAGTTCAAGATAGTTCATATAATAAATGTGTGCAGTAAATAAATTGATTCAAAGACTTTTTGGGAATTATGCATGGTTCATATCCCCATAATAAGATGTACACTCTTAGATGGAGGAGTTTGGTGATGTGATGAAATTTTTCTTAGTTATCAGCCTATGGATGGATTGTAACACCTCAAGGAGGTGTACCCCATATGTGCATCCCAATATGGGAAAATATTACATCAGGAGGGTGAATCCCTAGGACGGTACACTGAAGTTTAACATTGTTTGAGAATGAACCACATGGAGGCATCCTATGTACCATAATGGGATAAAAATCCAAGTATTTTAGAGAGATAATAAAATAATATGGGATAAACAATGAACTGATGAAAAATATATCAAATAAAAGGGTGGTAGGCTTGAATATTAGGGTGGCTTCCTTTGTATCCCCATAGTAGGGAATCAATGGGCACATATTTTGGTGAAGACCCGAATGGGGATTACACACTATGGAATACCAAAGAGGATTTTATTTTTTTCATACTCTAAGCCCACATGATTTATGCGTTGTTTGAGAAAAAAGTGGAAGTAGTAGACCTAATGATCGTATTGAGAAGGGTGCACCAGTGGAGGGTATATCGAGGATTACAAATTGGGATATTCCCAATGAATAAATAGTGTCTAATGCGTGTTTATTGGCTCATGGAAAGGAATATTTAGAATTAATCCAAGATGGAATCCTAAAGAGGATGTCTATATATACAAGGTGGATATGGTCATCATACAGGGATCACCCTGTCCAGTTGTGTTGGGGAATAGGCAGAGGCTGGCTAAGGTATACGTGGCATCAAAGGATAGTGGGAGAGGATGAGTGATAGGGTGATGTTTCACATTCCATTCATGGTATTCTCAAGCCTGTCACTCATGTGGGTGTCAATGTTTAGTGTCATGAATTGAGTATGTTGGTTCATTGTAGATTACGTTCATGTATCTCAGATGATGGGGAATCAATCCTTATCCCAATGACATACTTAAAATGTACCAACCCACACTTGGGAAGATAAGGAACAAGCAATACAAATTATTAAAAGGGTAGAGGAGTATATAATAGAGGGGTTCATGTTATCATAGTTGTGTGATGAATAAATATTTGTTAGCATTCCTTTGAGAAGAAGAATCAAATAGGGAGACACATCATGAAACACTAATCAATGGACTAGAAAATCACAGGGCGTAAATCTAGAGGGACAAATAGGGGAGGTACATGGATTATAGGGGGGTTTCATGCGAGAGGAATTTGGAATATTGTTCCATAAGGTAAGTAAAACAGATGGATCACTAGTTTGTTATGTGAATATTATTGAAGGATTGCACAAAATATGGGAACATGTGCACTAGATGGATGCATGTGCACAAGATTAGAACATCCCTAGTGAAATCATGCATCCAAAAAGAATATTTTCCATGTAACTACCATATATTAATTATAAATGAGAATATGAAGTGGCTGAGGGGGACCACCTAAAGTGGGACCCATTGGGAACCTATCAGTCATGATTCATTACCTTCATTCAATGTATTTCATATTGTTTCATAAGAGGTCATCTTATGCGTATAGGATTGATGATTCTACGTCATTAACGACACCTCGATGTGAGGGGGTTTGCTTTTGATTATAGGAAAAATTCCTGGGAAGTGACATGAAAGGGTGTTTTTAAGGAATATGTGATTTGTTTGGCATTGGGCATGAAAATATATTATGTGGGAGTAACATTCCGTTAATGGTGGTCTGATTTCATTAGCACACCAGACTTTTCCATTTTTGGGATCATAGTGTGAAAGAACCCATTTTACATCACATTGGGAATGCATGAATAATCGACAATGATTTCAATCCTTCTTGTGGTGGTCAAATCTAGCAAGAAACCCCATTCTATGGCACATGGTCATCTGATTATTCAAAATAAGCCTTCAATTTTCTCAACTGTTCTTATTTATGGCATCAAAAAAGTTTGAAGCCATCAAAAGCCCCCCCCCCCACACACACAGAGAATGTAAGTATAAAGAGATCCAGATGGTCATGATCTGAGAGAAATATAGAAGTGAATGACACATATAAAGAAGAGTCTGTAAAAAGGGTGATCTTCTGTGGAAAACACGTCTACGTGCATGAAAGACACGTTACATGGCTACTAATATGTATAGTAAAAATCCAAAATACCATGAAATTCATGTGAGATAAGAGATTTTTCTCTCATTCGTGAAATATCATCGATTCTATGTACACGTTCTTGAAATTGGCAGACACCTTGCATGAAACCGCTATTTCATTCGATACTCTCCCACATCTTGCACACATCTGAGATGGCTTGATTTTTCTAGAAATTCATGTCTGTATTGAATTCACCTTCCACTCTTCGATGCTAAAACACCATTCTTTCACGTTGGATGACTTGTGAATTTGAGTCCTGACCAAAATGGATGGTGAATAGAGTGATGCGAAAACGGAGGCCTCTCATGCTTCAAGGAGGGCCGAGATGATCACAAACCCTCAAATTCATCATGAAAGAAGGATACTATATAATTATTATATTCCCATGGAGTTTTAATGCAGTATCAATAATATTATTTTCTAAGTGATATACTTTCACTATATATCATTTCCCTTCTAGAAGAGATGTTGATTCCATGCTTTTATACTGACACAACACAGTTGTGGGTGAGGCTTGAAGAAACCCTCTTACGATACAATATCATGTAAAATTTCACCCTTCCATGGAAACCCTTGAGATAGTTGTTTACATATCGATTCCACAAACTAGGATTTTTATTAGGAGTGAGATAGTTCATGAGGAATCTTCAACTAACTATGTGATACATTTTAGGAGCAGTTCTCTTATGAGACCTAGGGCTGGGAGGAATTGGGAATTTTTTCTGGGGGAAAATTCATCAGTTAATTGGAATGGGAATTCTGGTTACATCAATCATACGAGTAGTTCAAAGCAGTTCTATGACTTATTAATTTTTTTAAGGTTGTGTGGACCTCACTATACCATTTCTACCATCAAAAAAGACTATGTGTCGTAGCTACTCAACTAATGGTCCACTAACACTAATACATTCCAACTACACTGTGCAGAGGTTAGTATAAGAGTTGGGAGATTTATTATATCACTATGATTTTAGGGTATCAGTACGAAAAGTTCATTCCAATAAATAACATTTGTGTATAAAGAACTATCACTCCCGTTTGTAAATGTTATCTATTGGAGATGGAAAAGGAGAATCTTGAAAACAAGAATATCCTAAAAGATATATTCTATCAATTATGGATTAAAAATTTTCTATAGTAGGGTGAGGATTTGAAAATGATAGTATGAGGATTGTAGTTCCCATACACATATTAGAGGGGAAATAGAAAATCATATTGTATGGTCCTGGTGAGTACCAATAATGGGGTTTCATCATAAACATAAGTGAAGACCAGAATGTATGATATGTTTAGTTCCATTATACATTCCTTTGTTGGTGGCTATTTCTAGTGAAGGGCACAAGAATGGTGGTCCATCATGCGACCATGTTGATGGCTGGGATTATGGAAGCCTAGAACAAGGAAAATATGGGAGTGCCTGTGTCAGTTAGGATGTATAAAATTAAAGGGTTCATCTTAGGAGAATGTATGACTGAGGGAGTATTTCAACGCTTTCAGATTCTTCATGGATGGGTTATGGCTTAGTATAGGGTGTATGGATTTCTAAATGTCATCCTCCACCAGATGACAGTATCTGGTGATCTATACTGAATATTACTAGAATTTGGATATGGATGATTAATGGGTAGGGGATAATACTCAGGATCTACAAAAGAACAATACATGTAAGATCCAACCCATTTAATCCCTACTAGGAAAGATGCTGAATAATGATTGAGGGTCACCGGAGAAGGGTAAATATCTACAACATATTAGGAGTAGTGTGTTGGTATCCCGAATCGATGAGAATATATTTTGGGAACCCTATGTTCCATAGTTGGTCATTATGTAGTTCTGGTGCATAAAACGTGTGGAAAAGAAATTGTTAATAAATTTTAGGTATGAGTGGCATCCCTGAATCCTCTCCAATTGTGGCTATTGTTTAAAATTGATATCATTAGTGAATTAATTACTTTTCTTTCTTCTGATGTTGAAAATTTCAAATTAGTGATGTATTTTAACCATTCTATACTTGCGTATGTGGAAGGAATTATTGGAAATGAAGTTGAAAGATCTAGGAAGTGAGAATAGAGTCTAGATGATGAGAGATAATATCAGGTGCCACATGGGAACTGAGAGTAGTGGCAAGCCATATGGCAAGGATGGAATGATCATGAACATTAGTATCTTGTGTGTTAGAATGTGTGTTCATGAGTCCATTCTCTAAAGGGTGTTGGTATCATGGTAGATCTCATGACCCATATAGTGAACTTTCAAATAAAAATATATTGTACCCTTTGTATCATACTGTAGTCAAAAGTTTCTCTTCTCTCGGGTCAGTCTGGACAACCCTTCCGCAATCAATAAGTTTGGAAGCCTTATAGAAATATTTTTCAAGAGACTGGATCAAGGTGCTGGAAATTAAGCTCATCCAGCTTACTGAGAAAGTGAAATTTCACCAGTGATATGCATATTTTATTGCCATGAATGTATATATGATCCAACAGGGGTGGTATGAAGATACACATATCTGTGTTATAGTGAGGCTCAACCAAGATCATGACCCAGAAATACTGACATCATAGGATGATGCAAATGATGATGATGATGATGAGAAGTAATATGATGTGGAGATAAAGATTAAGAGCATGATGTAGATGAGGATCCGAGAGGCATCATGCTTTAGGGGATACTATCCAATCACTGAAGCCCAAATGAAAGAAGCAAAATCATAAGATCTTATACAAAACTGTCTGAACACCTCGATGTAAATACCATATCATATTTATTATGTGCCTTTCTCCTTTCATAATTTGGATAAAATAACCAAAACCTTCCCTATTTAATAAAAAATTGATGATGATGATCAATATGTTCCTCCTATGGGAGTAAAATATGTACCAATCAACGTAGAAGGAAATCTCCCTGAACCTACATCTGGAACTGAGCAGAGTGGAGGACCGACCATGACTGAAGTGGTCAATAGTGAACCAATAGGATGGGTTAAAGTGGATATATTATAGTCGGCATCTATTCCTGAAATGTAGAATTATATGATTGTGATGAACCTATTATAGAAATCTATTCTTATTGTCCAAAATGAGTTGGTGTCAATCATTAGGTTAACAAGTGGTGAGGGATCTCTTGTGGTGGATCCTCCTACAGTTACTCAAGCACTAGACCCAGATATGGTTAGATATTATATACCAATTTATTTATTGACCCACATCTATTATCAGAGAACTAGGATGACCAATGTACAGATTGGCTATGCATTGATCATATGATTGGAGGATTTTAAAACTATTGGGTCAGAGACATTCATTTATGACCTACTTGTGGATGTACAAGTCCACACAGATCCATGCATTCAAACTTGTCTAGCCATGGAACTCAGTGAGTGATAAGTTTCACTCACAATTGAATACATTTTCAGGGTTGAGATTGATTCTAGAATATTCATGGTCACTCAATATGGAATAATTCCATTTGTGGACCCTTCCACTAATGTCTGGGTAGATTTTGATGAATACCGACAAGTAGGTCCTAAGGAGCTAGATGATTCCAAACCTAACACAGGTGAATAAATTCACATGATACGGTACATGGAATGGAATTGTTTCAAATAATTCTTATATCAAACACAGGAATAATGGATGAGTCCGATGGGGACATTTCACAAGTGGCTGCACTTTCCCTGCACTGATTGTATGGATGCTGGATATCCTCATATGATGATATGTGATTATTTGGTAGAGAATATTTCAGAGAGAATAATTGATTTTGTAGAGACCAAAATCTTGACGCACATGGACATCACATTACATTTCCAGAATACTTAATACAGAACAAAAAAACCCACAAGGACCGTAATAGTTTAGTATCTTTGGAAACTCGGAACGTAATCTTCTAATCATGGTGAAAGATCTTCAACATCTCCCATAATGATCTTCCCCTTTTGTTTTTCTTACCTAAAACCTTTCTTTAAATCCTGGAGAAAAGAAAACATATAAAGGGTGAGATCAAATGCTCAATAAGGGTAAGCATGGATAAAATAAAACAAATCATATACATTTGAACTTAAAAACATGAACATAATGCTTAAACCTCAAAATCTTGGGAAATAACATAAAACATGGAAATACATAAGAAATAGATCATGAAGAAACATTAATCATGATAAAATAGCATGGGAATAAAACATGTGATTGTGTAAAAACATTAAGAAGGTGATATTATTTCCATAGTAGCCAAGTAATTTCTTCCAAGACCATTTTAGTGGATAAATGCCCTTACTGAACCAGGTTAAATTGTCGTTCCAGCCGTGTATTACTGAACCGGATTTACTTTCCGTTCCAGCCATGTCTATCTCATGAGATATAAATCTTTACCCAATGCATTGGAGAGAGATATAGGTCCCACACATCTCATAATGAAATCATTTTTACTTGTTTTACAACATAAACATAAATCATTAATCCTAACCCAAAGAATAAAATGGGTTCCATAAACATCATCACATTGTAACATAATCCATAAAAAACAAATGAATATCATATCATTATAAGAAAAATAAAACCATTTAAATTCTAGAGACATTATACATGAAACATAATCATACTAAATAATGTCATCATTGATAGAAAATTGTTTTGACAAAACACTTGAAATGAATTCTTGAGTAAAATATCATGTTTCTTCAAAAACTTTTTTTTTTCACAAAATGCCATGCAATTTTACAATAAAAGGATTTTTTTTAAAATACATATGAAATATTGTTGAGTAATATTCATGAAAATAATGCATTATGAAACCGTAAAAATCCGTTCAGGCTGTATAAGTTAAAAATAATATTCTTGTCATACTTTTCTTAGAAAAGTCAAAAATTACCTCGTACGGTAAAAAAAAATATTCCTTCCATATGATGTGGTAAAAGTAGAAAAGGGTAAAAAATAATTTAAAAATACATGGCGGAAAATTAAACATTTTATGAAAATATTTTGAGAACATTTGGACATGGATAATAATCATAACCCCAGTAAATACTAGCGAATAAACAGTCTCGGATAAGAATGAGATTGGAATAATTATCCCTTAACATAGGTCTGATATGATTCGTACGTATCCAAACCTCCTTTATATTGATTTAAATAATGTAATTGACTTATTACAGAATCATATTCATTATTACGATATCATATATGGATCACTTATGACATTATATTACATGTTCTTTTGTAAATCCCATGTTAAAGCAACGTTTTGGGTAAAATCGTCTTATTTATCATACGTGTTTGGACTTGTTGTTCTTGATATAATTATTACATATATCATGATTTAAATACTCCCTGAATGTAAATCATGATTTATATATCACACATATTTATTATATATCCAACATATACATGTATTTATAATAGTAAATAACATATGTAGGTAAGAAATGAAATGCACCGTTCATAGAGACGGTAAGTCGTACCTACGGATGAAAGCTACTTTAATTTCTATTTATTATTTTAATGGAACAGGTATATTATAATTACAGTTTAATATCTTATATAATATCATTAACACCATCCTTTATACATCCCACATAAGGCATTAACGTATCAAATCACTTTGATGGGGCGGTAGTCCGCACTTCCTCAAATGAGATCATCGTATTTACCCACTACAGAAACCATAAAAGCTTGATATAATTGAGAAGTAAATAATCATATGGAAATAATAAACATAATATATATCACATATAAATATAGTTCCATCATAATGGCCACCATGAGAGGGGGTAAGAGAAAATCGAACAATCATCGTTTCGTGAGGCGTTAGTTTGATATCCACATAAAAATTATATTCTTCACCCATTAGATGGATGTATGTGTAATTTTAGTTCGAATACTTGTCATAAAAACATCGTAGTATATTTAGGATACTGGTTTTGTTACAAATGAATGGATTAAATAGAGTTTAGGTGTTAGAGAAGTAGAATAAAAAGAAAACAACTTAAGAGAAACTGTTACCTTTAATTTGGGTAACTTCCTTTGGATTGAACCAAAAGGATTTCATGGAGTGCCTTATGCCTAAAGTAAGTATTCAAGGGGAGAGAGATGGATGTATAGAGCTTAATTGGGCAGAGTTTGGGTGATCCAAATCGCTTGAGAGGTGTGTAGAATTTCATAGAAGTGGTCTCTTTTTATAATGGAGAGGAGGGGCTCTTTAGGAATGTGTGAAAACATTTTTTTATTATAAACTTATATTCAGATTCAAGAAGTCCAAGACACATTAATGTCGAATATAAGATCACTCATATTCGAAATAAAATCATCCAAATACTAGTTGGATAGGTTTTGGATAATATTTTTATCATTATAATCTTATTTATTTAAATCATTTTTTAATGAGGTAAATATTGCATCATTATTGTGTCAAAAATAATATAATTTTTTGATGTCTAAAAATTATAAAAATTATATCTACATGTAGGCAATTTATTTAGCTTTCAAATTAATATTTATAGTCTAAATGATAATTTATATATCCCCTTATAAAAATTAATCAATAAAATATTTTTGTTAATGGCAATTTTGTCTTTACATTAAATTAATTAATCTAATGTGTCATTGTCTTTCATAAGTGGCTTCATGGGGTCCAATAATCGACCCAAAGATGCCCATGATCGGCCATTACTCATTCAATAAAGTTAGGACAAGAGTCAAGGTAATTTTTAATTATTATAATATACATTTAACCTTGAATTACCCTATTTACCTTTAATCGCAGTAAATAAAAATTATCGTAGTTACTATTCATCATATAAAAAAAGATAATGGTAGCCTATTAACATAATTTGGATCTAGTAATTCCAAATATGGAATCCATTTTTCAAAATTAAAAATACAGAAGTTGTAGTAATTAATTTAAAATTAATCCCGTTGTTAAGAAAATGAGTTTCAAAAGATAAAACATTACCAAATATTGAAATTTTTTTACCTATTAATTCAATGTAAAATCAATGATAATGACATAAATTATATTAAATGGAAAAAATATATTCTATTTATACTTTAAAACCAGTCAATATTATAATTTAACCATATATATTATTGCGATAAAAAAGTTGTTTTTAATTAAAATATTGCGTGTTTTTACTATTCATCAAAATATGAAAATTACCAGAATAATATGAAAATTTTATCCAAATTATATTTTTATATCCTGATTCCAAATAAGAATTTATTTTTTCAAATTGAACTTTTAAACATGTCAAAAACTAAATTTAAAATTGGTGCGCCATCAAAAGGTGGTAAAACTGCATTTTTTTAAAAATACTTCTTTTATCCAAAGAAACTGATTTTTTTTCATACCTCATTATAGAAAATGTGTAATATAGATTATAATGTAATAAAATTAAAAATTCAGTTAATAATATTCATAAAGTCTAGTTTATAATATTATAATAATATATCGTTGTTTAGTGAGACACGGAATTGCGTACTACACACGCTATCGAGGAAGGTCGCGATTGCGTGTAATGCAAGCCAAGTCCGGGTGACGTGTAGTGAAATACTCTTTTGTTGTTTTGAATAAAATAATCCATCCATATTTCATTTATACATTGAATATATATATATACACACAATGTTTCGTAGAATGACTATTATCAAACGAACATAAAATTGTGTGTAACACAATCTAAGAATAGTGTTTCCTATACTGCAAGATAATACGGTGTTGCGTATAGAACGAGATAATCTTTGTGTAGAATAAAACACATGACATCAAATAAATTAAAATGAATACTCATAAAAAACTCTCAGTTTGTTACATTCTACACCCCTTAAAATGAATTTCTCCCTCAAAATTCGTCAGGATTATTAATGGTTTACTACTTGAATGTTTATTTAATGGAAACCCACATTGTAAAAAGGAATAACAAAACACAACATTAAAAACTAAATTATGAAACGTAATGGTTAACCAAATTAACTAATCACTGGGTTTCCACATAGAAGAACATAGGTGAAAAATATGGATATGGAAGAGAAATCTAACCATCTTGTTCTGATGGAGAGTGGTAGAGAACAGGGCTATGAAAAAGCCAACAATCACAAAGCCATAGATTTTTTATGATATATGGTACCATATGATTAATCAGATATAATATTATTAGGAAAACATTTTTGTTTTCAATATCATTTTCCTAATGGTGAAGAATTTTAATTAGAATAATACTTACTTTATTTCGGTACAATCTCACTATTGTTTGTGCCGTAAACAATTTCCACTTCATCTCTTAAAGAAATGATGTTGAATTCATCTTTAGTGAAGTGTAATCAGATCATGTGATAGAAGTATTGGTCATTCCCTCTGTCTCAAACAAATGGTTAGCAAAAGATATATACATACAAGTCCATCTATGGTGAGATTAGTCATATATGGTTCTAAAAATGGACTTATACTTCATCTATCATACCGCTTAATATAATAAAACTAGTTTCTACTAACCAGGGACTTCATGTAGGCCAGTGGTAGGCAATGAAGGCCTTTTTGCACTTCCTTTGTGGGTTCGATTCCCTCAACCTTGTCCGACGCGACGGGTTGTCGCCCGTCATGCAGGTTGTCCTTTTTTTAAAACTAAACTATTATAACATTACAGAAATAATTTTAAAAAAAGATCTAGCCTTAGACAATACTATCTGTTGTCCAACATAACCCTTTCCATTCTTTAAACTTCTAAAAAATACATATGTCCAATCTTATAGTATACAGAAAATGATTACTGGAAAGGTCATATAACAAGATCGTTAATAACATCATTTATCATATGATATATCTTGTTGGTCACATTCCAAACATGTGAATACCTTAATCATTTGTTCTCTTGAAATAGAAATTACTATAGAAACTTAGTGAAAACATGAATGCTATCAAAAGGTAACTCTTTCCGCATAACAAAAACCCAAAATTTTTATATACTCAATCCATGATATAACTTTATCCTTATATCAGTCATGAGCTCATTTCATTTTATCTTTATCCCTTCATTATGCACATATCATCTGCTTTCCAAAAATATTTCAATCACTTTTCATGGATACTGGTAGCATAAAATTATTGAAAACAACAATAGACCAATACATAAATATTCTAGTATTCCACAGTACTATAATCACAATTCTTTTGGAATCCCATTACATAATCACTTAATCATTCCATCACATCATTGTCCTATTCAACATTTCCAACAGTGATCACATGTGACTTCCCTTTATCCTTTTCGTTGTGTGGTTACTCATGTCAATTATCATTAACACTTGGATTAGGGAATTGATTAGCATAATCCCCCATTTCCTTGCACTTGAAGCATTGAAGTGTTGGTGGAGCGTTCTCTGTAGTATTTTCTCTATTCGTATCATTAGCTAACTTTTTCCCATTACATCGACACTCAACTTATCGATGACCTTTTTTCACAATTAAAACATTTTATAGTCCCTTTATGACAATATCCACCATGATTCATTCCAAACATTGAGCATAAAGAGACATTCATCTTCTTTTCAACATTGTTCTGAGATTTCTCCTTGAACTCCATCTTTCGTTTCTTGTCAAAACCATGAGATGGATATGTAACCCCAACATCCATTTATACCTTGATATCACAACACACAATTTCTTCATAGCTACTGATGTCTCTTATAGCTAATTCCCTTCAATGACTTGGTTTTATGCCACTGAAGAATCATTCAACTTTACATTCAGGTTGGATGAGAAAGCCAGATGTATACCATGTAAGCCTTGTAAAATTAGCTTCGTATATACCAAAAGATTCATCATCCTTTTTCTTATGATCAAGAAACTCCTTTTCCATATTTTTTTGAAGAATATGAGGGATGTAATTATTGAAAAATAAGTTATTGAACTCATCCCATTCCATAGAGATAATTTCACCATGGGGCCATGAATTCTTAATTAAAGTCCACCATTGATCTGCTTTACCTTCTAATCAGTAAATAGCCAGAATGACTTTTTCATATTTTGAATAGCGAATTATGGAAAATATCTTTTCTGTGGTACTGAACTATTGTTCAGTAACAAGTGTATTGTAAATCCAATGAATGAAAGGGGACGTTGCCTCATGAAGGACTCAATAGAATATTGTTCCATTCTCTACTCATTGTGAAGTCCAGAATGATTCATAGTATGAGTAAGTATAGCAATATGATTCTGAACTCCATCTCCCAAAAGATTGGTTTTTTCATATGTACAATCATTCCATTGTACATTACATTGATTAAAACAGTTCCTTCGGGTTCCACCAATAGTCCGAATCCCAAAAAGAATAGTGTGAGTGGAAAAATTTATGATCGGTAAAACAACATAATAAAGGGTGAGTAACTTCAATATCAAAAATCTTTGGTTTAATTCAATGATTGTTACTATAGTTATAGGACTATAACCTATACTTATATTTAACTTTAGGGACATCCCTAGACATACCTTATAAATATCTCTAGGGATCTCAGTAACATTTTCTCATCGTAGTTTCCAAAGGCTAACTAAACCACCATTTGATACCAACTGTAGAGAACCAATGCATGATGTAAATGGAAATCACATTATTTTATTGGAATACATAATACATAACAAAAACATACACACATGGACCATAATAGTTTATTGTCTTTGGAAACTTAGAACGTAATCATCTAATCATGGTGAAAGATCTTCAACATCTCCCATAATGATCTTCCCCTTTTGGTTTTCTTACCTATAACCATTATTTAAATCCTAGGGAATAGAAAACATACAAAGGGTGAGCTCAAATGCTCAGGAAGGGTAAGCATGGACAGAATAAAACAAATCGTATACATTTGAACTTAAAAACATGAACATAATGTCTAAACACCAAAATCTTGGGCAATGACATAAAACATGGCAGTACATAAGGCATAAATCATAAAGAAGAATTAATAATGATAAAATACATGGGAATAAAAAATGTTATTGTGGAAGAACATTAATCACATAATATTATTTCCATAGTAGCCAAGACAGTGCTGGTAAGACCATCTTAGTGGACAGAGTCCCTTACTGAACCGTGTTTACTTGTCATTCCAGCCCAGTATTACTAAACTAGATTTAATTGTAATTCCATCCATGTCTATCTCATGAGATATAAATATATACCCAATGTATGAAAGGGAGATATAGGTCCCACAAATCTCATAATGAAATCATTCTTACTTGTTCCACAACATAAACATTAATCATTCATCATAACCCAATGAATAAAATGGGTTCATAAACCTCATCCCATCATAACATAATCCATATAAACAAATGGATATCATTTCACCATAAGAAAAATGAAACCATGTAAATCATAGAGAAATTTTACATGAAACATAATCATTCTAAATAATGTCATCTTAGATGGAAAATAGTTTTGACAATACACATGAAATGAATTATTGAGAAAAATATCATTTCTTCTTCAAAAACATTTTCTTTTCACAAAATGTCATGAAATTTTAAATGAAAAGGATTTTGTTGAAAATAATTATGAAATATTGTAGATTATTCTTAATTAAAATAATGCATTATGAAACTTTAAAAATCCTTTCATTCCGTATAAGTTAAAAATAACATTATTCTCATACTTTTGTCGGAAAAGTCAAAAAGTACCTCGTACTGTAAACAAAAGAAAGACTCCTTCCATACGATGTGGTAAAAGTAGAAAACGGTAAAAATGACATTAAACATACATGGAAGAAAAGTAAACATTTTATGAAAACATTTTGAGAACATATGGACATGGATAATAATCATAACCCACATAAATACTTATTAATAAACAATCACAACTAAGAATGAGATTCGAATAATTGTCCTTTACCTTATGTCCGATATGATTCCTACGTATCCAAACCTCCTGTGTAATGATCTAAATAATGTAATTGAGTTACTAAAGAATCATATTAATTGTTATGATATCATATATGGTTCACTTATGATTTTATATAACCCGTTCTATTGTAGATCCCATGTTAAAGATACGTTTTGGGTAAAATCATCTTATTTATCGTACATGTTTGGACTGGTTCTTCTTGATGTTATTTTTACATATATCTTGATTTACATACATCCAGAATATAAATCATGATTTACATATCATATATATTCATTATATATCCTGCATATACATGTATTTATAATAGTATATAACATATGGAGGTAAGAAATGAAATGCACCATTCTTGGAGACGGTAAGCCGTACGTACGCATGAACGCTACTTTTCATTTCTATTTATTATTTTAATGGAATATGTATATTATAAATCCATTATAATATCATATATAATATCATTTACTCCATAATTTATACATCCCACATAAGTCATTAAAGAATCACATCACTTTGAGGGGGGCAGTAGTCCGCACTTCCTAAAATGAGATCATCATATTTACCCACTATGGAAACTATAAAGTAATGATATAATTGGGAATTAAAGAATAATAAGGAAATAATAAAAATAATATATATCATATATAAATAAATATCCATCAAAATTTCCACCATGAGAGGCGGTAGGGGAAAATCGAACAATCATCATTTCGTGAGGCGTTAGTTTTCCATCAACAGAAACATTATGTTCTTCAACCATTATATGGAGGTGTGTGTAAGTGTAGATCGAATCCTTATCATAATAAATTCCTATTATATTTAGGATACTGGTGTTGTTACAAAAAAATGGATTAAAAAGAGTTTAGGGGTTGGAGAAGTAGAACAATAGAAAACCACTTAAGAGAAACTATTACCTTTAATTTGGGTAACTTCAATTGGATTGAACCAAAAGATATTCTTGGAGTTCCTTTTGCCTAATTTAATGCTTCAAGGGGGATTATAGGAATTTATAGAGCTTAATCGGTTAGATTTTGGAAGATCCAATTGGATTGAGAGGTGTGTGTAATTGCATTGAAGTTGTATCATTTTATAATGGAGAGGAGGGGCTCTTTAGGAAAGTGTGAAAACATTATTTTATTATAAACATTACTTCTGTTTCAAGATGTCAAAAACACATTAATTTAGAATATAATACGACTCATATTTGAAATAAAAACATCCAATAGGAATTGGATAGATTTTTTATAATATATTATTCATTATAATCATATTTATTTAAATCATTTATTAATGAGGTAAATACTGCATCAATATTGTGTCATAAATAATTTAATTTTTATTATGTCTAAAAATTATAAACAAATATCAACATGTAGGAAATCTTTTTATCGTTAAAATTAATATTTATATTCTTAATGATAATTTATATATCCCCTTATAAAAATTAATTACTAAAAGATTTTTGTTAATGCCAATTTTGTCTTTACAGTAAATTAATTAATCTAATTTTTCATTGTCTTTCATAAGTGGCTCCATGGGGTCACCAAATCGACCCAAGGATTCCCATGGTCTTCCATTACTCATCCAATAATATTAAAACAATATTCCATGTAATTTCTAATTATTATAATATTCTTTCAACATTGTATTACCATATTTACCATTAACTGTATTAAATAATAATTACAGTAGTTACTATTCATAATATCAAAGAAAAGTAAACTATTAATATAATTTGGACCCACTGATTCCATATATGGAATCCATTTTTCAAAATTCAAAACAAAGAAGTTTCAGTAATTAAATTAAAATTAATCTCATTGATAAGGAAATGAGTTTTTAAAGTTAAAACATTGCCAAAGATTGAAATGTTTTTACATATGAATTCAATGTCAAATTAATGCTAATGACATATATTATATTAAATTATATAAATATATTATATTTATACTTTAAAACCATTCAATATTATAATTTATCCATATAAATTATTGCGATGAAAAAAGTTTTTTTAATTAAAATATAGCGTGTTTTTACTATTTATCAAAATATCAAAGTTACCAGAATAATATGAAACATTTATCCAAAGTAAATTTCAAAATCCTTATTCCAAAGTAGAATTTTCTTTTTTTAAATTTAACTTATTAACATGTAAAACTAGATTTAAAAAGGTTGCGCCCTCAAAAGGCGGTAAAAATGCATTTTTTGAAAAATACTTCTTTTATCTGAAAAACTGATTTTGTTTTCATACCTCATTCTAGAAAATGTGTAAGATGAATTATAATGGTATAAAAATCAAAATTCAGTTAATATTATTCATAATGGATAGTTTATAATATTATAATAATATATCATTGTTTAGTGATACCAGGTATTGCGTACTACACACGCTATCGAGGAAGGTCGTGATTGCCTGTAATGCAAGCCAAGTAAGGGTGACGTGTAGTGCAAGACTCCTTTATTGTTTTGTATAAAATAATCCAACCATATTTCATTTATAAATTCAATATATAAATATATACACACACTCAATTTTGCGTTGAATGACTATTATCAAACGAACTTGATATTATGTGTAACACAATATAAGAATAGTGTTGCGTATATTTCAAGCTAATATGGTGTTGCGTATTGCACAAGATAATCTTGGTGTAGCATAAAACACATGACATCAAATAAATTGAAAATTATAATTATCATAAAATATTGGGGTGTTATAGATTCGATGCTTCAGATATCTTAAATATGTTTGAGAATGTCCAAATCTACCATGGGAATGAATAGTGGGTCTGTACGAATGAAATGCGTTACTTCTCTACAAAATAATCAGAGATTATTAATAGTTTAAATGAACTGTTGGAGGGGGCCTAGGATACGGTAGTAGGGGAGGTATATTAAATGTATTATATCTAAGTTTTGTGGGAATGAATGCAAGTTAGGGTAATGAACATGACTCTTTGGTTGCAGATTTATAATGGTAGCTCAGGGAACACGAAATAAATCTTGAGGCTACAATCCTAAAGGATGTAGTACCAGTGTAGTCCATTGAAGGGGCTAATCCATAGTGGATGTTTTTTGTGAAAACTCATGAAACATTTTTTACTCCTTGTTTTATTATCCCAAACAATGTGCATTGACATAGAATTTTCAAACTTTCATAAATTAGTGCATCACGATCATAACAATTATGTGACAAGAGATCCTTACCTAATCTCATTTGGGTCACACCTTGAGTGAGAATCAAATGAAGACTTCATAATCATCCACTATGTGTATTAGGGATCCAACTAAACATTGAACACATGGGTTCTATTATTAACTGGCCTCTTATAGTATTTAGGTGGAGAGATGAAGTGACTAATGGGTAGGGTTTACAGATCAGCCATGTAGTCATTCTCGACAAACTCTAGTACATAAGTACGGTAATGCCCAGGATGTTAAAATACACCGAATAAAAGGGAAATTGGAGGCCTGATTCTAGATATGAAAAATTCAGATCACAATGATGATGGAAATACAATATAAAATAAGTCTAGATATTATTCAAAATGAAGATCTTAAATCACTATCATAAAATGTGGAAAAAAAACTGGGGAAAACCACTGACCATATTTAAAAACATTGGTTCTAACTCAAAATGTCATCTGATGCCTTAGAAAATGTGGACCTAGTATTGTAGGTGAGCCAAAATGGCATGGGACAAGACCGTTATGATGTCACCTCATATGTGAAAGAGGATGATGATCTAAATAATGTTCATGCAAATCAAGGAGATGTTGTGATGGGATACTCGATGGGTTTCCAACTTTTTTGAAGCTACACCACCATGATGAAAGCACATTGGACATGCATATTAGTTTGATTCAATATAAAACCTTCTTTTAGACTCAAACTCTCTAGTAAAGAAAAAATTATATCATATAGTTTTAAATCATGAAAATGATGTAGATAAGCATGTAGTTTAGAATCTTACCATGTGGATGATGAATGGAAATGTTTAATGTCATATTTCTAGGATAATTTACAATGTTTATGATCACACTTCTTGGACCATGGATGATATTATAAATTCATGTCACGGGCACTGGGGACTTATAGTTAATTTTTATAGTGTTTATAACATAATCAAGGATGAAGGGACTGAAATGTTTTTGATCATGGTGTTGTGGCCAATGAAAAAAATTACTGAGCATCACTGCATATACCATAAGTGTAGGAATCAAGACGAATGTAGTTCTTGAAGAACAATGTGATTAAGGATTGACACTAGTGGGGGATGTTTTATTTTATAAAGAGACAAAAGCATCCCAAAACTATTATGGGGAATTCTAAACATGTTCTTGGTATTGTTGAATTTTAACATCATGAACTGAGGATGAAGAAGTGGTGGGATAGTATTGAGGCTATATCCAAGAACAATGATATGTGAATTGATATGAATACTATGAGTGTAGGAATCAAGCCACATGTTGTTCTTGGAGATTTCATGGTAGATGGAAAATACCAAAAGGGGGATATATCCTATTATTTTAGAAAAGTAATATCTATTACAATTTTTAATGTCATGTGAACTAGCACACTAGATGTCTATGTTAAAATGTCATAGAGTTCTGAATGTAAAGTGTATAGAGGTGCATCATTGATCCATTGAGGAAGAACGAAAAAGGGTAAAGATTGATTAATTCCATTACATGATTCACTTTTTAAGAAGATATACACATACCTAGATAGTGGATTACATGTTTCCTAATTCTATGGTTTGAATCAGAGGTAATGTGCTCAGGTGTCACTAATTATCCTACGAGGATGGAATCAAGTCACATGTAGTCCTGGAATGTGTCGTTGAACATGTCCAATTTCATATGGGAAAAAACATCTTGAGTCATGTAATTATATGGCTAGTCAGCAAAAATATCATATCCTATATGTAAATGGAGTAGATTAATGTCACCATCCAATTACATTAGAGATATTAGTTTTTGGTAATAGAACATGGACAATAAGAAAATATGATTCATCCATGGGGGAATGACCCCTAAACGGATAACTATAACAAATGATCTATACTTAGTGTGGTAAACATGAGAATAGAAGTTATTTACAACTCATGGATCCACACAGTTGGGAAATAGAGGTGTGGAGTCTAAGATAACCCCATGAAACTAGTTCTTTCCACCAACGCAAAAAGGAACACTGAGAGATAACACCAATGGTTTCAAATTTCCTTCAACAAATGTCGTAGTGGAATGGGGTGTGAATAATTACACGAATACATAACAAATAATGTGGTATTTTAAGGTTGGGGGTAATGATTGGCCATATTCTAATCAAAAAATACTTATCATGTGATCGTATGTGGGAACAAATATCATAGGGTCGGTCACTGACCGTAATCGAATCATGGATCCTATCTCAATATTTTTCTTAAATACTTAGTGAAGTTGGCCAAAATTTATAGGGGATACATAATTCTGGTCATCCATTCAATTTGGGGGTCAATTCAGATGGTAAATATGATGGAAACCCAAATAAGGGGACACTTGAATCATAATGATGGGTTGACTGTATGTCCATGATAATTCTAACACACTCTGTCCTAAACCACAGTGCATTTGAGAACATTGGTGAGGTATAATAGAGGTCGGTGGGGTCTTGTTAACGGTGGATGACTCAAGGGGATGTGCTGATGAAATGGTAAAAATCATTCAATTAACCTTGGTCGGGACTGGAAGACAATGTGTAAGGGAATTTTTACCTATCACACAAGGATTTCAATAAAGACACAAATATTTCTTACCTCTTACACTGTTATTTAAGAACATTTTAATGTTGTGGGTTATAGAGGAGAGATTTATTTTTATGGTCATACAAAAAGGACCGTAACTTTTTAATAGATTAATATAATTCATATGGGATAGAATAGATTAATGTCATCTGGCACAAGAGATATCTTATTTTATTTTTGTTGATATTGAGCCATTAGTAGGGCCTTAATGGCCTAAAAGCAAGACGAACCTTCGGCCAGACCTGAGGAAAAAGATCCCAAGAATTCCTAGATACCCTATAAGGATGGTAATCATGTCGTATTCATTTTCGGAAATGTATTATAATTTAATTTCAATGGGTATGGATATAGATGAAGGGTTGTATTATTAATGGGGAACATGGTGCGACTATTTCATCCCTATTGCTGATGTGTAAACAGGATGCCCAAATCATACCATGTGCCCCCAAAATAAATCATAGGTAATAAGATAGAGAAAGGGGAAATGGGGATAGACCTAAAGATAAATTTTTTTGGGCAATCCTATGTATCATGTAAGTGCTGGAATCAATCCATAAAATGTTCTTAAAGAACATTGTGCTTAGAAAACAACACTTTAGTGGGAAATCCTATATGTTTATGAAGCTGAAGCATCTCATAAAATGGGGAATCCGAAACTCATTCAGGGTAGGTAGTGATGTTTGTATCATAAATTTTGTGGCTTGGCCAAAGGAAAAAATGCATGGGTGTCACTACGTGTCCTGTACAGAGGTGAATCATGCCAAACGTATTCATTTATTTCTTTGATGTTAAACAGCAGTTGATGAGGAGGATGGGAGACATTTTTTAGGGTCATAGAACATAGAGAAAAAATTCATGTTGTTTGTTTCCATTTTACCATCATTCAAGATGAAGGATCTCTCATGTTAAGTTCTTGTTGAGGAATTTGGAATCAGTGGGAGGAGTAATACACTCACCATCTATTGTTTCTGGGGAGTACATTCCACTAGGGTTAACCTTGTGAATGATATAACCCCCCCCCCTCCACCCACATTTTGTTCCCAACATTGGTGACATCTTACTGGGTATCATGATTGTTTTTAGGGCCGATACTTTGTCGCCTTGAAGGAAGAATCAAAGAGGAACATTCATGTTGAAATATCTGGCGATCTTATTCTGGTGTCTCTCTAGGTTGAGCAAAGCATGAATTAGATTTATATCCAAAGCTTCTATTTTTGAAAGATAGACATTTGGTACTTTTTGGGATGTCTATTAATCATTGAAATTTGGGTGAAGTGATGGAATCTAGAAAAAAATGTATAAGACTACCTCTAAATAGTAT
The DNA here is from genome assembly GCA_963277665.1 of Viscum album. NCBI lineage: Eukaryota > Viridiplantae > Streptophyta > Magnoliopsida > Santalales > Viscaceae > Viscum > Viscum album. The sequence continues at coordinate 808,172,457 of OY728153.1, forward strand.
AATAAGAAATATGGGGTAACATGGGTGGAATTACGAGTTCGTTTTAACAATGGAAAAGATTTTTGGGGGGTTTTTTCAACCAACTATTCTTGTTCTAACACACCATAATCTCCATAATGTAAGATAATGTCTTATTGAACAACTATATCATCATTTTTTCTTTCACATGATAGTGATATGTATGTTTGGACTAGATATTATACTTGGAATATAATTTTTTCAATCAGGTACTCAGATGATGGTGTTGTTATCAGTGATAACTACATGGGGGACTCGGAATCGGTGGATGTTTTTGTTGATCATGAAATAAATGATAGAATATGCCTTGACTTCTATGAGAAGAATTGCCACTACCAACATTGAAATGAAATCAGTAGTGATCGAGATAATCATGCACTTGTGATATGTGGTTGGTGGATACATTCTCACAACATCAAGTCCCCATAACATAAAGGGACATGAGTATTTGGTAGTATGGAGAGAATCTGAAAGCTAATAAACAAATTTTCCCTGGATTTGGAATGCGTGGAACATCATAGAAAACTCGATATAGTAATTTGCCATGGTCAGCAAGATTTACCCCAACCTGTTGATAAGAAGAGGGAGTTCAAATCCATTCTTATTATCTCCACATGAAGCATCATGAACATCCTTGATATCCATGGGGATCACATGTCCCTAACTAAAACAAAGGATAATCCCCTCAGAACCCCATATTATAAAATATTTTCTCAGGGCCGGGACCACTCTAGAGAGAGACCAATACAGTTCTTTGATGTGTTCCCTCTAGTTTCTGTCTATTGTCAGCGTTTAGTGTAACATGAGTGATGAATATTTGATTCTCCACATTGATGATGAAATATTCATGGTCAGTCTCTATATGAGATGAAACTATATAGAACAACACATCAAATTGAATGTTATGCGGTTGGGGTATTTGAGTAATATCTTGTGTTGAAGGGAACTGGTCCATCAACTGGCTTGCGAACTGTAATAGGGGCGCGAGCTCTAGATTTATGATGGCATAAAAAACTATTGATCTTCTTTATGACCATATCTAATTCTCCTTTCACATGTAGGGGATATTTTAATCTCGAGGGATATTTTGAGACCCATGGTGAAGGAATGATATTCTGCCTCATTTTTGTACAACATTCTGAAAACCAGAATGAATACAGAAAGACAGCCTGTGCAGGGTTGATAAAAATGATACCCTTGCCAACCATGATTCGTTTATGACTTTATACTACCTATTTAAAAATGATTTTCATGTAAAATTATCATTTCGGGTAATAATTTCATTCTTTATAATTCATATTTTTACTTTTTATTCATGATCGTATCATTTAGATCATTATTTAAATACTTTGAGAATATAATCCTTGTTTTATAAATCATACATATTTTGAATATAAATATTTATAATAGATATATATAAGAAATGGGAGACATTTTTTATGGAGATGGTAGGTCGTACATACGCATAAACGTTGTTTTTGTTTTCATATCCTATTGAACAGAAGAAAGTGAATAAGATATATGTAAGTACATAAATACATACATACATATATATACATATACATATATATCTCCAGTATTATTATTATCTCATATATTACAAATTTATTAGTAATAAATATTTTTATAATCGTCGATGACTGGTGAACTTGGAAATGAATCTAATCGAGTCGTGATATGGTAATCCGTACGTAAAAACGAGAGACAATATCATTTACAAAAAGGTGTGGAATTGGATGGTATATCATATATAAATAATAATTATCATTTTATATTTATTATTTACATCAATTACACATCATTATTACACTCATCCAAATAATAATGTATTCAATAACAATTACACCACGACTTGGAGATAGTAAGTCGTACATACATGAGTATGGTGACATGTCATTCAATAGATGGATATAATAATTAATTTGGTTGTATGATATTTATAATAACATTACAGTATATAGAAGTTTCTGGGGTTATTATATTAGAATCGGAACAACAAAAAATTGAATTGGAAGAAGAAATGAACTTGAAAGAGGTGATGGAATATTTACCTTTTCTTCAGGTTCTTCCTTTTGATTTGTTCAAAATGGCTGCATATTTTGGATTTATGACTAAAGGAAGGCCTTTTGGATAAATGTAGAATAGTTGAGATGTTATTTTTGTAGAGGTTTTCTGAGCCAAATGGATTTGATGGTGTGAATTAGAGATAAGAGGGAGTTCCCTTTTATAAGAGGGGTGTGAGGCACCTTAAGAAAAGCTAGAAATATTATTTTATAATTAAATCATTTTTGGTTTTTAATGGATCCAAAATGAATTATTTAAAGGATAATGTGGTACTGGATCAGGATCCACTCAACTATTATGTTTTAGACAGCTTTACGTCACTACGTTAACTATATCATTTAGATTACACTCTTAGTTAAATAGTTTGACATTTACCATCCCTCATTGTATTTTTATATTATATAGTTAATAAACATACTATATACTTTCAAGGGACCCAAAAATGGTTCATTAATGATTCACATATCATTATATAAGTCATTTGTATGAACCATAGATTTTTAGGAATAGAATATAAATTAATAATATAATATTATTTTTAAAAACTTATTTATGTCAATTTTGACACTAAATGGTATTTTGTTTTTTTCTAAATTTATAACCACATTATTACTTCAAAAAAAATTCTTATAACCAACCCTAAGATGTTAGGGTAATGTATTAAATTACTGGAATTCATAAAAAAGCTCAAATTACATTCATTTGGATATTTATAATTTCAATTATTTTCATATTTCATTAATTATGTAATTACGTCATCATCATTGTGTCATAAATAAATTAAATTAGTTAATTTATAAAAAATATAATTAAACTACCATTATGTAGGAAAAAATTTTAGATTTCTAATGAATATTAATAGTTAAATTTATCTTATGTGTAGCCCAATATTAGAAATGTTTTAGTTATTAAAAATTGATTTTAACTCTTTTAACTTATCTTTTAATTAAATAATAACAAATGTCGTGATCTAATCCAAATCGACGTAAAGATTCGTATTTTATTCCTAAGGTTGTTTTTTGTCGAATTAAATTTATCTAATAGAATTAGGACATGTGTTAGGGCAATAATAATATCATTTTCCCTTAATTACCATATTTAGTTATAACCGTGAAAAATAAAAGTAAAAAGTTACTATCCATCAAAAATTATTTACATATTATTGAACCAAATTTTACTTATTGATATAAACTATGTCTCTTAGATATTGGAAATTCAACTCACAGAGGTAGTAAAATTATCTTTCCAGTGAATTTTAAATTTCTCATAGGAGGTTGGTAAAACACGGTGAAAAGTTCAACAAAATTTTTATATATCTTAAATTTTTATAAACTAACTACAATTAATTTCATTGAACATATATAGGTATTATATATCTTTATTGACAAAAAATTAATTTAAATAAATAAATAATTATTCAAATAATAATTTGGTTTAAAACATTAACATAGTGTTTTTCACTATTCATCAAAAATTGAATGATTTCAGAAAAACACCAAAAATTCACCCTAAGATAATTTTGATATTCTGAATCCAAAAATGAAGTCTATTTTAACGTATTAAAAACATGTAAGTTGCATTTATTATTTTAAAATTCATTCTTGTTGTCAAAACCAAAAGGGGAATTTTTAAGAAATAATAACTATCAAAAGATTCACACTTTTTTATGTCCAATTTCTAAGTAAAATTACATAAAATGACCAGCATTGGATTGAATAATAATATTATAATCTATTTATACTTCCAAACCATAAAAATGTATAATTTAACACTATAAATTATTTTGAATAAAAATTTTGTTTCAGTTAAAATATAGTACTTTTCACTATTCACCCAAATATAAAAGTTATCAGAAAAAAACCAAATTTTTTTTTGAAACTAAATTATTTTGTCCCAATTCTAAATAAGAAGCTTATTTTGGATAATTGAATATATAAATGTTTCAAATATTTTATTTAAAAAGGTTTCACCATTAAAAGGTTGTAATAGTGCATTTTTGAAAAATACTACTTTTATCTGAAAAAATGAATTTGTTCTTATATTATGTCTAAGAAACACATAATATTGATTCCAAATTATTAGGATTATATAATGTTCATATTTCAGTTAATAATATTCATAACTGCTTTTGAACCGCTATTTTAGTAAGTTGTTGTGTTCTGGAAATCAGTGTTGCATGTAGTGCAATTTATGGCATTAATTTGAAGAAATGACATACTATGAAATCTTGGGGTGTTACATTATTACCTCCTTCAATAAATTGGGACCTTGCAATTTGGTATTGTTCTTTGAATATAAATGGATTAAAATAGAAAATACCATTATGGGAAAACCCACATTGGAAATTGGATTAGACAGTTTTAGTTTTACGATCTCTTACCTAAAGTTTAAGAATTAATTTCATCATAGAATAAGAGAAGAATATATATACATATATATATATATATGAAATGTAGAGTTCCATCCATTAACTAATTTCTACACCAAATTCATCTTTCACTTTAAAAGATAATATGAAATAAAAAATATTTTAATTATCCTATTCTTATTAGTTTTCAAAAAAAAAATTGAATTTATAATTCATCTACTAGAACTTTAAACAAACTACTTTATTCAATCTAGGTCATCATGTGGACAAGTGGTAGGTAATACACCCTTTTTGCCCATCGGTTGCTGGTTCAAGTCTCACTGCTTTCCCAGATGTGACAGTTAGCCACAGAACATCCGTGTTATCCTTTTTATGGAAATCCAAAAATAATCTCAAACCAAACTTATCCAAAACACTTCTTTCTAAACTCATAGTAAAAAATTTATAAGGATAATAAAAACAATGATGATCCTTTTATCCACATAATAACATGTGAACACCTTCATCAAGTATTATTTTAAAACACTACAACATCCTGAATTACCATAAAACCTTATTGATTACATTCATTCTCCATTATTCTTTATAGAATACTAGAAATATATTTTCTATAAAAAATGTAGTAAAATCCAAAAATGATGAATTATACAAATAATTTATCAGATTCAAGGAAGTCAAGAATATCCAATATAATTTATCCAAATCATCCATCTCTTATTCCAAAATCACCAACTCATTATCTTGACCATATTAAGGATTACCTTTCCTTATATGATTTATTTTAAAAAAATTGTAGCTTACTATTAAGTCATTTTACTTAGAACTATATAATCTCAATCCTAAAAAAAATAGTATTGCAGTACAATCCTTATATTCTCTTTAATTATTCTAACATGTACATAATTAATAAAATACATAAATGACACAATACATTAATTACAACATAAGGAATCTAATAATTCCTCTTCATCTTTGGTAGTATCATAAATTTATTATTATCTAATAGCATCATTTGGGGTATACTCTGATGATTTGAACATTGATTCGCGTAGTGTCCAAACTCCTTGCCGATGAAGCATTGTACATTTCAAACTATTTTCTTACCATCAAAATCCTGCACATGGTGTCCATTTTCTCTACATTTATAACAATATCTCATTCCATTCAAGCATTTAACAATTTTATTCTTTCCATGGTTATCACATATAGTAAAATCCTTCTTTTCCCTATTTCCTTTATCCATCTTTCTCTCTCCGATCCTTTTCCTCTCTTGCTTCCCTTCATCGCCATAGGACACAGAGAATAATTTACTTATCTTATTAACACATGATAATATTTCATCATATGTTGAGAATACATGGGGGACTATTTCCCTTCTAAATTATGGCTTAATACAATGAAAGATATGATCATTATTATTTTTTAGATCATATGTATTATGGGAGTTCACATTCCTTCTAAAGGGTGCCATTTCTATACAATGGCATACACTTTTCCAGTTTATAAATTGAAATGAATAATTCAAAACTTGTAAAATACCTAACGTAAATTGAACAGTTTATGGATATATTCCATAATCATAAAAAAAATTTCTTTGAGGAATTATATTCTCATAAACACTTTATAATGATTTGTAATGGAAATGTTAATTATCCTAATCATATGTCCCTAGAGTGTCGTAACCTAGAGTACAACAAGGCCTTTTGTCGTGTACCAGTTATAGTTAGAGTCTAGATCAATGTGTTATTTTCGTGTTTTACCCCTAGGTACATTTGTGGCAGAGCCTCCAATACCTAATCATATCCTAAAAGGGAGTTATTTTCTTTGAAAATTCACAAAATCACTACATTCACAAAAATCTAGGAAGTTCTTCTATACAAATCTTCATAGTCTATCTTAGGTAATGTGATCTAATCAGAGTTTATCTAAATCTGGTTTCCTTGGTTATTGCTTAGATTCCTCAAATACCAACTGTAATGCCCTGACCCTCGTTACCCAGAGTCGGTGCATTATTTTAATACATTGGTACGATTACAAAGAATCAAGTCCCAAAGGACTGATCGGTTTAGCAGTCTTCGAATATATATTACATATATCAATGTTACATTACACTTTATAACATACAACACAACATACATAATCTTTTATGAATGCCAGTATTACCTTAGCATAACCGTATATATTAATCATAATGCATTTCTTGGAATCCTGGGAAAAATAAAACAAAGAAACATGTGATCTCAGATGATCAGTAAGGATAAATATACAATGAAAACATTCATAAATAAGCATAAAAATTTAAGGAAATTTATAAAAATAAAACAAATGCCTTTTCAACATTAAATTTATCATAATGTGGAAAATATGAATCAAAATAATTCCATTTATTTACTCACATTGTTACTCAAATAGTCAAATAATCACATGAAATATCAATATCCACTTTCATGATGATTGAATTCATAATTCCAGGCATTCATAACCACATTTCCAAGGCTTTGTTCCAATTCTACAAATAAGATTTTTTTCAACAACATGTTCCGAGGAACTAGTTTTTCTAGTGGGACCTATTGATGAATTGAGGATCTATAGCAGGCTCTACCCGTCACTAACTAAGTCCAATGCATTCTTCATATGAAAAGGTTTAAAAATAAGATAAACATTCGTATTAAAAATATAAAACGAAATGTCAATACATTATCCCTAAACCCTGAATGATATAACAATAACACATCCATAGTCAATCATATGAAAAAACCTTCAATAAAAAATGGAAGATATGTATCATAATAAATCATCTTCAAACAAGTTTAAAATCCATCAAATGATGTTGACACAGATGAAAATGATTTGTAAAACTGTTTGAGATAAATATTCCATTTTCATGAAAATATTTAAAAGTCACACAATTTAGAAAGGATGAAATTTAAGGAAATTTTGGAATCAATGTGTCTCATACCACTTTGAAACATTAAAAAGGAATTGACACTTTAAAATCATTCATGTCCATGAAAATAAATCCTTAAAAACCATTTTGAAAACATCGACTTTAATGAGAATGATTTAGAGGAATAAATATTTAAAACATTTAAAATTATTTTTTAGTAAAATAAATCCCTTTAAATAATACCTTTTAAAACTCTTTCATGAAACATGGACATGGATAATATATATTTCAATATAGACACTTACGTAAAAACAACCTCGGATAATAAAGAGATTGTGAAATTAACCCTTACCATGCACTTTCCTTTTGTCATGGGTATGTTTAACCACCTGTATAATGACCATTGTATGTTATTAAATTGAAACGGAACTTTATTAATATTTATTATATCATTCATGATTCATTTATGACTTTATAATACCCATTTGGTAATTATTTTCATGTCAAATTAACATTTCAGGTAATAATCTCTTTCGTTATTGTACATATTTTAACGTGTTATTCTTGATCGTATCATTTAGATCAATATTTAAATTCTTCAATAATATAAAAATTTATTTATAAATCATACGTAATTATAATATAAATATTTATAGTAGATATATATATTTAATGGAAGATACCATTTATGAAGACGGTAGACCCTACATACGCATAAACATTGTTTCTATTTTCTTATCATATTGAACGGATGTAAGTGAATAAGATATATGTAAGTAAAGATATATTTATATCCCTTAGAATTATATTTGTCATATATTACGTATTTATTAGTAATATGTATTTTTATAATTGTTGATGAATGGTGAACTTGGAAATGAATCTCATTGCGTCGTGGATACGGTAATCTGTAAGTATGCACGAGCGACAATATCATTTCCATAAAGGTGAGGGATTGGTTGGTATATCATATATAAATAATAATTATCATGTTATATTTATTATTTACATCAATTACACATAATTATTATACCCATATCAATAATTATGTAGGGAATAAAAATTACACCATGACGTAGAGACGGTAAGTTGTACGTTCGCACGTATGGTGACATGTCATTCAATGGATGGATTGAGTAATTAATTTGGTTGTAACATATTTATAATAACATTAAATTATATAATAGATAATAAATTTATCTTTTTATAATGGAAACAACAAAGACAAAGGAATTGGAATAAAAATGAACTTGAAAGAGGTGATGGAATATTTACCTCTTATTTGGGTTCTTATTTTTGATTTGATAAAAAGGGCTACTTAGGATGGCTTTATGACTAATTTAAGGCCTCTAGGATTAATGTAGGATATCTGATAAGGTATTTTATTAGAGATTGGTGGAGAAAAATGGCTTTGATGGTGTGATTTTGAGAGAAGGGTGAGTGCCCTTTTATAAGAGGGGTGAGGGGCAATTTAGGAAATGCTAGAAATATTATTTTATAATATATTATTTTCTTCTTCAAATGGCTCAAAAATAAATAATTTAATGTCTAAGATAGGGATGGGTCAAAAAACACTCAACGAATTGGATTTAGACATGTTTGGGTCACTATATTAACTTTATCTTTTAGATTTAACTCTTAGTTAAATAGTTTGACATTTACCATGTGTCATTTTATTTTTATATTATATAGTTAATAAACATACTATATACTTCCAAGAGACACAAAAATGGTATATTAATGATAAAAATTTTATTATATAAGTCTTTTGGCCGATCCTTAGATTTTTAGATATAGAATATCAATTAATAATATAATATTTGTTTTAAAAACTCTTTTATGTCAATTTTGACACTATTTGGTATTTTGTTTTTTTCAAATTTATAAAAGCATTATTAATTCTATAAGATTCACATATCCAACCCTAACATGTTATTATAACCTTGAAAATTATTGAAATTCATAAAAAGTATCAAATTACATTTATTTGGATATTTATCATATCAAATATTTTAATATTTCATTAATTGGTTAATTACTACATCATCATGGTGTCGTAAATAAATTAAATTAGTAAATTTTGAAAAAATATAAATAAACTAAAATTATGTAGGAAATCATTTTATCATTCTAATGAATATTTATAGTAGAATTTATATTATGTGAAACCCTATATTAAAAATATTTTAGTTATTAAACATTGATTTTAACTCTTATAACTCTTCATTGAATTAAATAATAATAAATGTTCAAATCTAATACAAGTTAACCTGAAGGATAATATTTTATTCTTAAGTTTGTTTGTGGTTGAAATAAATTTATCCAATAGAATTAGGACATGCCTTAGGGTAATAATAATATCATTTTTACCCTTAATTACCCCATTTACTTATAACTATGGTTAATAAAAGTAAAAAGTTACTATTCATCATAAATTATTTTAATATTATTGAACCTAGTGTTACATAATTATATCAACCATGTCTCTTATATTTTTTTTATTTAACTCACATATGTGGTAAAATTATATTTTATGTGAATTTTAAAATTTCATAGGAGGTGGGTAAAAGACCGTGAAAAGTTCATTGAAATTTTTATCTGTCTCAAATTATTATAAACAGACTCCAATTAATTAAATTGAACAAATATATGTATTTCATATATATATTAAAATAAATAAATTTAAATAAAATAAATAATTATTTAAATAAAAATTCTGTTTAAAACTATAACTCAGTGTTTCTCTCTATTAATCAAAAATTGAATGTTTTAAGAAAAATATCAAAAAATCACCCTAATCTAATTTCGATATTCCAAATCCAAAAATGAATCATATTTTACCAATTTAAAAACATTGATGTTGAATTTATTAAATTATAATTAATTACCGATGACAAAACCAAAACGCGTATTTTTAAGAAATAATAACTATCAAAAGATTGACACTTGTTTATGTCTAATTTCAAAGTGAAGTTACTTACAATAATAAGCATTAGATTAAATGGTAAAATTATAATCTATTTATACTTCCAAACCATTGAAACGTATAATTTAACATTATAAATTATTTTTATTGAAAATGTTGTTTTTAGTTAAAATATAGTATTTTTCACTATTCACCCAAATATGAAAGTATTCAGAAAAACACCAAATTTTTTTTGAAACTAAATTATTATATCCCGATTCTAAGGAAAACGCTTATTTATTAAAATTGAATATATAAATGTTTCAAATTTTGGATTTAAAGAGGGTTCACCATTAAATAGTTGTAAAAGTGCATTTTTTAAAAATTCGTCTTCTATTTGAAAAAAAAAAGAATTTTTTCTTACATTATGTCTAAGAAACTCATAATATGGATTCTAAATTATAAGGATTATATAATGTTAAAAATTCAGTTAATACTATTCATACCTGCTTTTGGACGAATAGTTTGGTAAGTCGTGGTGTGCTTAAACTCGTTGTTGTGTGTAGTGAAAGTTATTGCATCACTTTGAAGAAATAACAAACAATTAAATCATGGGGTGTTATATTCTTCCCTCCTTCAATAAATTCCATCCTCACAATTTTAAATTGTTCTTCGAAAATAAAAGGTTGAAAATAGAAAATACCTTTGTGGTAACACCCCCATCGGATATTGGGTTAACAAAATTTAGTCATAATAAGAGGAAAATGGGAATGAAAAAGTGACCACCAAATTATGATATCGATTAGGAGAACATTGGTGGAAATTGGAGACACATAATTTGTAACAGCCCGAGATTTTATGAAAAATATTATTTTTAATTTTATTAATGTCTTGTGTTGTACGCTACACCAAAAGGAGCTTGCACAACACATCCTTGACTTGCCTTGCATTACACACAATCACGACCTTCCTCGATAGAGTGTGTAGTATGCAATACCGAGTTTCACTAAACAACGATATGTTATAAAAATATTATTATAACTAGCCGTTATGAATAGTAATAACCACCTTTTAAAATTTTAGAAATTTTAGCTCTCAAAATGGACATCATTTTTGGTTTCGGAGTATCGAATTAAGACTAAGGTGAAATTTTGGTACTTTTCCGATAACTTTCATATTCTGATGAATAGTGAAAATTACTAAATTATAATTAAAAACAACTTTATTAATCAAAATAATTAATAGTGATAAATTATTAATTTTAGTGGTTTTAAAGTATATTTAGAATATATTTTTACAATTTAATACAATGTTGGTCATTGGATGTAATTTCACATGTAAACCAGACATAAATAAGTGTGAATCTTTTGATAGATATTGTTTCTTAAAAACACGCTATTTGTTTTAAGAGCGGGATTTAATTATAAAATTAATTAATCAAACTTCTATGTTATTAATTTGGTAAAATAGACATCATTTTTGAATTCGGAATATAAAATATAGCTTAGGATGAAATTTTGGCATTGTTCTGAAAAACATCAATTTTTGATGAATAGTGAAACTACTAAGTGGTAGTTAAAAAACTGAATTTTTCATAAAACATAATTTTACCACTTCTGTGAATGGAATTTAAAAAATCCTAGAGACACGGTTGATGTCAGTAAGTAAAATGTGGTTCAATGAGATGAAAATAATTTTTGGTGAATAGTAACTTTTTACTTTTATTTACTACTGTTAAAAGTAAATAGGGTAATTAAGGGTAACAATGATATTAATATTACCCTAAGACATGTCCTAATCCTATTGGACAAGTTTATCTCGACCAAAAACAACCTTATGTGTAAAATATTATCATTTAGGCCCACTTGGATTAGATTAGAACATTTATTATTATTTAATTCAGAGAAGAGTTAAAAGAGGTAAAATCAAAGTTTATTTACTAAAACATTTTTAATATAGGGATATACATAGGATAAATTCGATTGTAAATATTCATTATAAAGATAAAAAGATTTAATACATAATGGAATTTTATTTGTAATTTTTAGACATCAAATAAGTTAATTTATTTATGACACAAAGATGATGCAATAATTATCTTATTAATGAAATATTGACATAATTGATATTATAAATACCAACATAAATGTAATTTAAGACTTTTTATGAATTCCACTAATTTTCTAGGTTACTATGATATATTAGTGTTGATTTAATCAACTGTTTTCGTACATATAATTCTGTTATGACTTTCACAAAAATCATATATCAAATAGTGTCAAAATTGACACAAAATAGTTTTTAAATCAAATATTATATTATCAATTGTTATTTTATTCATAAAAATATAAGGTTCGGCCAAATGACTTAGATAAGGATATATATATTAATAATAAACAATTTGGGGTTCGTTTGGCATGTTATAGTAAGTGTATTAACCATATAGTGTAAGAAAACAAAAAGACACGGTAAAAGTTAAATTATTTAACTTAAAGTTAAATCTAATTGATAAGGTTATAATAATAACCGAAACATGTCTAAATCCTATTGGATGATAGGATTTCGACCCATCCCCACTTTAGCTTCGAAATAAGACCCTTTGGAACCATTATAAACCGATTTTTACTTTAATATAAAATAATATTTTGAGATATTCATAAGGTGCCCCTCTCCTCCCTTATAAAAGGGCACCTCCTTCCCCTCCTCCTCACACCAATTAGAGCACTCATGCTCGGCCAACCCCTGAAAAAATCGCTTCTCCACTTCCCTAGAATAATTCTAGAGGTCCTGGTCTTCTTCAAAGACCAATCTTAGTTTTCTAAGTGGAGGATTCAAAGAGGCGTTCCAAAGAAGAGGTAATATCCATTACCGAACTTTTCAACTTCTTTCTTCTTCAACTTCTTCTTCTTTAGTTGTTTCATGATAAAGTAATAACATCAGTATTTCTTATATACTGATATGTTATTATAAATATGAAACAACTCTAATTAACCTTCTATCCATCCTACGGAAAAAGGAAATCACCGCGCGTGCGTACGTACGGAATACCGTCTCCACACCGTGGTGTAATCTATTTTCCGCCAACACCTTAATCGGATGGGTATAATGGTTTAATGAGTAACTATATATGACTATTATAAATTGATATTGATACTGAAATAGTATAAATACACTTCAACACAATTCCATGACCATGGGAACGATATCATCGTTCGTGCGTACGTACGGACTACCGTCTCCACGACGCGATGAGATTCATTCTCAATGATTAACCATTCATGAATGTTTATAAAGTATATATAATAAGTACTAATTAAATATATGACATAATAATTATACTGGAGTTATTTATATTTATATGTATGTCATCTACTTAATTCCATTCAATTCAATAAGGAAACGAAAACAGCGTTCATGCGTACGTACGGACTACCGTCTCCATGAACGGTGTATTTCTTTCCATTTACTGATTTATTATATATGTATATTCTGAATATATATATATATAAATCATGTTCAATATTCAGGAATTAAGTAATCATGATCTAAGTAATCATATTAATAATTACAAGTTAAAAACACGAACGACAAATGAGACGATTTTACCCAAAACGCTACTTTAACATGAATTTACAAAAGAACGGGTAATATAAAGTCATAAGTGGACCATATATGATATAATAACAATTAATATGATTCTGGAATAAGTCAATAACATTATTTAAATCATTATACAAGACGTTGGGACACTTACAAAGAAAGTCAGACCTAAGGTAAGGGAAATATCACAATCTCATTTTTATCCGAGATTGTTTATACTTTGGCATTTACTGGGGTGTATTTTATCATCCACAGCAATGTTTCCTCAATATGTAATATTTATATCCTTATACAATAGTTTATATTCAATTTTACCCTTCGTTAAATTTTATTAAAGGATATGAAAGGAATCTTTTGTCGGTTTTCGTACGAGGTACTTTTTTGACTTTTCCGACAAAAGTACGAGAAGAATGTTTTTTTAACTTATACGGCATGGATGGATTTTTAAAACATTATTTCCAAGAAGCTTCCTTTATATGTTTTCAAGTTTATTTTTAATCATATTCTTTTATTTTAATGTTGTATGACATGTTATGAAAGGAAAAATGTTTTTGAAGTAGAAAGGATATTTTCCTCAAGAATGGAGTTCAAGTATTTTATCAAAATTATTTTCCATCTATGATAATAAAAGGGTTATGTTTTTATCCCTATTATTACATGGATTTTATTATGTTGTGATGGAAATATTTTTATGAATTCCTTTATCTTATATGAATTGTTTTATGATGTCATGTTGTTTAAGAATTCCATTTTTATTACATGGGTTACGATATGATGTATGGTTTATGATTATGTGGCACACATAAGAAAGGATTCATTATAAGATGTGTGGGACCTATATCTCCCTAAAATGCATTGGGTAAACATTTTATATCTCATGAGATATACATGGCTGGAACTGTAGGTTATACCGGTTCAGTGAAACAGGACTGGAACGAGGGTGACTCAGTTCAGAAAGGGACTTTGTCCACTAAGATAGTCTTGGCAATGAGTCTTGACTAATAAGAAATGATTCTCTAGGATTATATGTGTATGCCACAAAGTTTAATGTGTTATGTTATGCTTATTGAGATTTCATTTCACTACTATGATTTATCCCATGATATGAAATTATGCTCTCTTTTGCAGGTTAAGATTTCCAAAAGTTATGTTCTTATGAATATGATGTGATTGATTTTTCTTTTGCTTACCCTTACTGAGCATTTGAGCACACCCTTTTATGTTTTCTTTTCCCAGGGATATAAAGAAAGGTTTTAGGTAAAAAATGGAAGATCATTATGGGAGATATTGAAGATCTTTCACCACGATTAGAAGATTACGTTCCGAGTTTCCAAAGACACTAAACTATTACGATCCTTGTGTGTGTGTTTTTGTTATGTACTAAGTATTCCGAAAAAGTAATGTAATGTCCATGTACGATAAGCTTTGGGTCTCTACAGTTGGTATCAGAAGAAAGGTTTAGTCAACTTTTGGAAACTAGGATGCGAGAACTTTAGTGAGATCCCTAGAGATATTTCTAAGGTATGTTTAGGGATGTCCCTAAGGTTAAGTATACGTATAGGTTATAGTACTAGAACTACGCTAACGATCATAGAATTAAACCTAAGATGTTAGATATTGAAGGTACTCCCCCTTTATTATTTTGTTTTCCCTAGCATGATTTTTGCCTCTCACACTATTCTTTTTAGGTTTTAGACGATGGCTGGAACCCGAAGGAACTGTGTTGATCAATGCAATGGACAATACAATGATTGTCCTCCTGAACAAACAAATGTTATGGGAGATGGAGTGAAAAATCTTATTGCTATCCTTACACAAGCTATGAATCATTCTGGACTTCCAAATGAGCAGAGAAGGGAATAGTATTCTATTGAGTCCTTCATGAGGCAACATCCACCTTCTTTCAGTGGGACTTCTGATCCACTTATTGCTGAACAATGGATCAGTACAACTGAAAAGATATTTTCAGTTCTTCAATGTTCTGAACATGATAAAGTCATCTTAGCAGTATATCGTTTGGAAGGTGAAGCTGATCAATGGTGGAATCTTATCAAGAATACGAGGCCAGGAGATGAAATTGAGTCCATGGAATGGGACGAGTTCATGAACTTGTTTTTCAGTAAGTACTTCCCTTGTATTCTTCGAACAAAGATGGAGAAGGAGTTTCTTGAACTAAAGCCAAAGGATGATGAATCTGTTGGTATATACGAAGCGAATTTTACAAGACTTTCAAGGTATGCATCTGGCATTATCATCCAACCTGAAAGTAAAGTTGATCGATTTTTCAGTGGCCTAAAACCAAGTCTTCGAAGAGAATTAGCTATATGAGACTTTAGTAGCTATGAAGAAATTGTGCGTTGTGCTATCAAGGTAGAAATGGAAGTTGGTGTTACATATCCATCTCATGGTTCTGACAAGAAACGAATGATGGAGTTCAAGGAGAAATCTCAGAATAATGGTGAAAAGAAGATGATTGTTTCCTTATGCACAAAGTGTGGAATGAAGCATGGCGTAGATTGTCTTAAAGGGACTAGAAAATGTTTTACGTGTGGAAAAGAAGGCCATCGAGCAGCTGAGTGTCGAAGTAATGGAAAAAGGGTTTCTAATGATGTGAATAAAGAAAACACTACAGAGAACGCACCACCAACACTTCAATTCTTCAAGTGAAAGGAAATGGGGCATTATGCTAATAAATGCCCTAATCCAAGGGTTAGTGATGATCAACATGGGCAACCACTGAAGGAAGAGGACAAAGGGAAGTCACATGCGATCACTATTGGTGATGTTGAATATGACAACGATGTGGTGGAATGATTAATTGTTTATGTAATGGGATTCCAAAATAATATTGTATCATGGAGTAATGGAATATTTATGTATTGGTCTAATGTGGTATTCAATGTAATTGAGATATTTTTGGAAATAAGATGATATGCGCATAATGATGGGAAAACGAGAAAACAAAATGTTTAACAGTATTCATGAGCTCATGATTGATATAAGTACTAAGTGATATCATGGTTTGAGTATATAGAATTTTGTGGATTTTTGTATGTGGAAAGTGTTAAATTTTAACTGCATTCATGTTTTCACTAAGGTATTCAAGAGAATACGCGATTAAGGACTTTGAATGTTTGGAATGTGACCAACAAAACATACCTTATGATATATGGGGATCGACGATGGTGTTAAATCACTGGTAATCGTTTTCACTATGTTATGAGAGTGGACTGCAGTATTATGGATAAGCCTAAAGATTAGAATGGATTATGTTGGACATAAGTTAGTATTTTTTAAGGATAAAAGTTTTTTCGATATTATTGATGGGATGTTATAGTAATGTAGTTTTAGAAATAGGATAACCTGCAGGACGGGCGACAACTCATCGCGTCGGACAAGGCTGTGGGAATCGAACCCACAACCGAAGTGCGACTGGCCTTTATCGCCTACCACTGGCCTACAGGAAGTCCTTGTTTAGTAGAAACTAGTTTTATTATATTAAGAAGTATGATATATGAACTATAAGTCCATTTTAGGAACCGTATATGATTCATCTCACTATAGATCGACTTATGTATATAATTTTTTCTAACCTTTTGTTGAGACAGATGGAAAGACCCGTCATTCTATCACATGATCTGCTAACACTTCACGAATAAAAAATTCAACTTCATTTATTTAGGAGATGAAGTGGAAATTGTTCAAGGCACGAACAACAGTGAGATTGTACCAAAATAAAGTAAGTATTTATTCTAATCAAATTTTCAACTTTAGGGAAATGATCTTGAAAACAAAAAATGTTTTCCTTGCGATCTTATACCCGATGAATCAGATGGTACCTTATATCATCACAAATCTATGGATTTGTGATTACTGGATTTTCCATAGCCATGTTCTCTACCACTCTCCATCAGAACAAGATGGATAGATTTCTCTTCCATATCCACATTTTCACCTATGTGGAAACCCAGTGATTAGTTTATTTGGGTAATCGTTACATTTCATACATTAGTTTTTAAAGCCAAGTTTTGGTATTATTTTTTACGATGTGGGTTTCTATTAAAGACACTTTCGAATAGTAAACCATTTATAACCCCGACGAATTTCGAGGGCGAAATTCATTTTAAGGGGGGTAGAATGTAACAGCACGATATTTTATGAAAAATATTCTTTTTAATTTTATTAATGTCTTGTGTTGTACGCTACACCAAAAGGAGCTTTCACAACACATCCTTGACTTGCCTTGCATTACACGCAATCACGACCTTCCTCGATAGCGTGTGTAGTACGCAATACCGAATTTCACTAAACAACGATATTTTATTAAAATATTATTATAACTAGCCGTTATGAATAGTAATAACCACCTTTTAAAATTTTAGAAATTTTAGCTCTCAAAATGGACATCATTTTTGGATTCGGAGTATCGAATTAAGCCTAAGGTGAAATTTTGGTACTTTTCGGATAACTTTCATATTCTGATGAATTGTGAAAATTACTAAATTATAATTAAAAACAACTTTTTTAATCAAAATAATTAATAGTGATAAATTATTAATTTTAGTGGTTTTAAAGAATATTTAGAATATATTTTTACAATTTAATACAATGTTGGTCATTGGATGTAATTTCACATTTAAACCAGACATAAACAAGTGTGAATCTTTTGATAGATATTGTTTCTTAAAAACACGCTATTTGTTTTAACAGCGGGATTTAATTATAAAATTAATTAATTCAACTTCTATGTTATGAATTTGGTAAAATAGACTTCATTTTTGAATTCGGAATATGAAATATAGCTTAGGATGAAATTTTGGCATTGTTCTGAAAAACATAAATTTTTGATGAATAGTGAAACTACTAAGTGGTAGTTAAAAAACTGAATTTTTCATAAAACTTAATTTTACTGCTTCTGTGAATGGAATTTCAAAAATCGGAGAGATGCGGTTGATGTCAGTAAGTAAAATGTCGTTCAATGAGATGAAAATAATTTTTGGTGAATAGTAACTTTTTACTTTTATTTACCACGGTTAAAAGTAAATAGGGTAATTAAGGGTAACAATGATATTAATATTACCCTAACACATGTCCTAATCCTATTGTACAAGAGTATCTCGACCAAAATCAACCTTAAGTGTAAAATATTATCATTTAGGCCCACTTGGATTAGATTAGGACATTTATTATTATTTAATTCAAAGAAGAGTTAAAAGAGTTAAAATCAATGTTTATTTACTAAAACATTTTTAATATAGGGTTATACATAAGATAAATTCGATTTTAAATATTCATTAGAAAGATAAAATGATTTAATACATAATGGTATTTTATTTGTAATTTTTAGACATTAAATAAGTTAATTTATTTATGACACAAAGATGATGCAGTAATTATCTTATTAATGAAATATTGACATAATTGATATTATAAATACCAAAATAAATGTAATTAAATACTTTTTATGAATTAAACTAATTTTCTAGGTTACTATGATATATTAGTGTTGATTTAATCAACTTTTTTCGAACATATAATTCTGTTATGACTTTCACAAAAATCATATATCAAATAGTCTCATAATTGACAAAAAATAGTTTTTAAATCAAATATTATATTATTAATTGTTATATTATTCCTAAAAATCTAAGGTTCGGCCAAATGACTTAGATAAGGATATATATATATTAATAATAAACAATTTGGCGTTCGTTTGGCCGATTATAGTAAGTGTATTAACCATATAGTGTAAGAAAAAAAAAGACACGGTAAAAGTTAAATTATTTAACTTAAAGTTAAATCTAATTGATAAGGTTAAAATAATAACCTAAACTTGTCTAAATCCTATTGGATGATAGTGTTTCGACCCATCCCCACTTTACCTTCGAAATAAGACCCTTTGGAACCATTATAAACCGATTTTGACTTTAATATAAAATAATATTTTGAGATATTCCTAAGGTGCCCCTCTCCTCCCTTATAAAAGGGCACGTCCTTCCCCTCCTCCTCACACCAATTTGAGCACTCATGCTCGGCCAACCCCTGACAAAATCCCTTCTCCACTTCCCTAGAATAATCCTAGAGGTCCTGGTCTTCTTCAAAGACAAATCTTAGTTTCCTATGTGGAGGATTCAAAGAGGCGTTCCAAAGAAGAGGTAATATCCATTACCGATCTTTTCAACTTCTTTCTTCTTCAACTTCTTCTTCTTTAGGTGTTTCATGATAAAGTAATAACATCAGTTTTTATTATATACTGATATGTTATTATAAATATGAAACAACTCTAATTAACCTTCTATCCATCCTACGGAAAAAGGAAATCACCGCGCGTGCGTATGTACGGAATACCGTCTCCACGCCGTGGTGTAATCTATTTTCCGCCACCACCTTAATTGGATGGGTATAATTGTTTAATGAGTAACTATATATGATTATTATAAAGTGATATTGATACTGAAATAGTATACATACACTTCAACACAATTCCAGGACCATGGGAATGATATCATCGCTCGTGCGTACGTACGGACTACCGTCTCAACGACGCGATGAGATTCATTCTCAATGATTAACCATTCATGAATGATTAAAATGTATATATAATAAGTACTAATAAAATATATGAAATAATAATTATACTGGAATTATTTATATTTATATGTATGTAATCTACTTAATTCCATTCAATTCAATAAGGAAACGAAAACAGCGATCATGCGTATGTACGGACTACCGTCTCCATGAACGGTGTATTTATTTCCATTTACTGATTTATTATATATGTATATTCTGAATATATATATATAAATCATGTTTTATATTCTGGAATTAAGTAATCATGATCTAAGTAATCATATGAATAATTACAAGTTAAAAACACGAACGACAAATGAGAGGATTTTACCCAAAACGCTACTTTAACATGAATTTAAAAAAGAACGGGTAATATAAAGTCATAAGTGGACCATATATGATATAATAACAATGAATATGATTCTGGAATAAGTCAATAACATGATTTAAATCATTATACAGGAGGTTGGGACACTTACAAAGCAAGTCAGACCTAAGGTAAGGGAAATATCACAATCTCATTTTTATCCGAGATTGTTTATATTTTGGCATTTACTGGGGTGTATTTTATCATCCACATCCATGTTTCCTCAATATGTAATATTTATATCCTTATAAAATAGTTTATATTCAATTTTACCCTTCGGTAAATTTTTAATAAAGGATATGAAAGGAATCTTTTGTCGTTTTTCGTACGAGGTACTTTTTTGACTTTTCCGAAAAAAGTACGAGAAGAATGTTTTTTTTAACTTATACGGCATGAATGGATTTTTAGAACATTATTTCCAAGAAGCTTCCTTTACATGTTTTCAAGTTTATTTTTAATCGTCTTCTTTTATTTTAATGTTGTATGACATGTTATGAAAGGAAAAATGTTTTTGAAGTAGAAAGGATATTTTCCTCAAGAATGGAGTTCAAGTATTTTATCAAAATTATTTTCCATCTTAGATAATAAAAGGGTTCTGTTTTTTATCCCTATTATTACATGGATTTGATTTTGTTGTGATGGAAATATTTTTATGAATTCCTTTATCTTATATGTATTGTTTTATGATGTCATGTTGTTTAAGAATTCCATTTTTATTACATGGGTTACGCTATGATGTATGGTTTATGATTATGTGGCACACATAAGAAAGGATTCATTATAATATGTGTGGGACCTATATCTCCCTCCAATGCATTGGGTAAAGATTATATATCTCACGAGATAGACATGGCTGGAATGGTAGGTTATACCGGTTTAGTGAAACAGGACTGGAACGAGGGTGACTCGGTTCAAAAAGGGACTTTGTCCACTAAGATAGTATTGGCAATGAGTCTTGACTAACAAGAAATGATTCTCTATGATTATGTGTGTATGGCACAAAGTTTAATGTTTTAAGTTATGCTTATTGGGATTTCATTTCACTACTATGATTTATCCCATGATATGAAATTATGCTCTCTTTTGCAGGTTATGATTTCCAAAAGTTATGTTCTTATGAATATGATGTGATTGATTTTTCTTTTGCTTACCATTAATGAGCATTTGAGCTCACCCTTTTATGTTTTCTTTTCCCCAGGATATAAAGAAAGGTTTTAGGTAAAAAAAGGGAAGATCTTTATGAGAGATATTGAAGATCTTTAACCACGATTAAAAGATTACGTTCTGAGTTTCCAAAGACACTAAACTATTACGATCCTTGTGTGTGTGTTTTTGTTATGTACTAAGTATTCCGAAAAAGTAATGTAATGTCCATGTACGATAAGCTTCGGGTCTCTACATAATTGAAGGAATAATGTAAATATTTACAGGGAGGGATTGAAGTCATTAGTCACAAAAAATTATTAAATTGAGGCCCTCAAAGGCATCAATCTATGATGATTTAAAATATCATCTATTCAACAAAACATAAGGTATTAGGATAAAACATATTTTGTATTAAGATCCCTTACATAATGTATAATAATTAATTTCTTCAAAGAATAAGAGAAGAAAAAAATATACATATACTTGTCAAGTAGAGTTTCAACCATTAACTAATTTCTATAACAAATTTATCAATCACAATAAAGATAATAGAACGTAAAAAAATATTCAATTTATCTTATTTATATAGGGTTTCAAAAAAATGAATTTATTATTCATCTACTAGAGCTTTAAAAAACAACATTATTCAATCTCGGACAGCACGTGGCCCAATGGTAGGTAATACAACATTGTCGTACTTCGGTTACCGGTTCGAGTATCACGGCCTTTCTAGACATGATAGGTTGCCGCCCAACCTCCAGGTTGTCCTTTTTATGGAAATCAAAAAATAATATTAAACAAAACTTATCCAAAATACATCTGCCCAGACTCACTGTCAAAAATGTATAAGGAAGATAAAAACATTGAAGATCATATTTTCCATGTAATAACATTGAACACCTTCATCATGTATTCTTTCAAAACACTTCAACATCTTTTATTACCATAAAACCTCATGGATTACATTCATGATACCTTATTCTTTATAGAATACTAGATATACTCCTTCTATAGAAAAATGTTGTATACTCCAGCAATAATGGAATATACAAATCATTAATCAGTTTCAAGGAAGTCCAGAATATCCAATACAATTTATCCAAATCAACCATATATTATTCCAAAATCTCTTACTCATTTTCAGGACCATATTAAATATTACCTCTCAATCACCCATGTATTCTTTATAAAGTGTATCTAACTGTTAAGTCACTTTTCTTAGAAACATCTAATCTCAAATCCTCAATAATATAGTACTGCAGTGCAATCCTTATATACTCTATAATTATTTTAACATGTAGATCATTAATACAATACTAAAATGAACCAATATATTAATAGCAACATAAGGAATCTAATCATTCTCTTCATCTTTAGTAGTATCATAACATTATTAATATCCAATAGTAGCTTTTGGGGTCTACTCTGATGATTTGGACCCCGATTCGTGTAGTGCCCCAAATCCTTGAAGGTGAAGCATTGTACATTTGAGACATTTTTCATACCCTCCCAATCACATACATCATGTCCTTTTTCTCCACACTTATAACAAACTCACATTGCCATCAATAATTTACCAATGTGATTCTTTCCACAGTTATCACATATGGGAAAATCGTTCTTTTCCCTATTCCCTTTATCCATTATTCTCTCTTCCATCATTTTCTTCTCTTGCATCCCTTCAAATCCATAGGAAATAAGGAATTATTTACATATCTTATTAACATATGATACTATTTATTAACATGGTGAGAATACATGGGCGACTATTTCCCTTCTAAATTTTGGATTAATACCGTGAAAGATTTGATCCTTCTGACAATTTGGATCATATGTATTGCTAGAGTTCACATTCCATATACAGGGGGCCATTTCTATACAATGGCATACACTAGGTCAGTTTATGAATTGCAATGAATAATTCAAGACTTGTAAAATACCTAACGTAAATTGAAAAATTCATGGATATAATCGATAATTATAAAAAATGGTTTTCTTTGAGAAAGTGTATACTCATAAACCCTTCATAATGGTTTGTAAAGAAAATCAACAATATACAAAGCATATCCACTAAGAGTGTTGTAAAAAAGAGTGAAGCAAAGCTCATTTTCATGCACCAGTTCCCATTCGAGTCTAGCTCAAATCGATGTTTTCAGGTTTTACCCCTAGGTGCATGTATGCCAGAGCCACCTCTACTTAGGCTTATCACGGAATGGATTTATTTTCTTGGAAATCTCACTAAATCTCTACATTGACAAAATTCTATGACGTTCATGAATACTAATCTTCAAAGTATATCTTAGGTAATGTGCTCTAATAAGAGTTTATCTAAATCTAGTTCTCAAGGATATTGCTAAACATCCTCTGATACCAACTCTAATGCCCCGACCCCAGTTACCCAGAGTCGTTGTATTATTTTAATACATTGGTATTATTACATGGAATCAAGTCCCGAAGGTCCGATCAGTTTAGCAGTTTTGGAAAATATATTGCATATATGAATGGTAATTTATACTTTATAACAGAAAAAACAACATAAATAATCTTTTATGAATTCAATTTTTCCCATATAGTAACCCTATATATCAATAAGAATGCACTTCTTGGAATCATGGGAAAAATAAAACATAGAAATGGGTGAGCTCAGATTCTCAGTAAGGATAAAAATATAGCAGAAAAATTCATAAATAAGAAAATAAATTTAAAGAAATGTACTAAACTAAAAGAAAAGCCTTTTCAACATAATTTTCATCATAATATGGAAAATATAAATCAAAATAAATAAATTTACTTACTCAGATGGATACTCTACTAGTCGAATAATGACACGCAATATCAATAGCCACATTCATAATGATGGAATGCATAATGCCAGAATTTCATAACCACAAAGTCAAGGCCTTGTGCCAAGACTACGAATAAATTTTTTTTCAAGGACTTGTGCCAGGAAACTATTTTGTATCATTAGACAAACTGATGCATCGAGGAGCTAAACCGGGCTTTACCCGTCACTTAGTTAGTCCAATCAATTCATCATACAGAAAGGTTTATTCATAAGATAAACATTCATTTTAAAACTAGCATAAGAAATTTCAATAATTTATCCCTAAACCATGAATGGTATAAAAATAACACATACATAGTCAATCATATCACAAAACCAACAATTAAATATGGATGACTTGTATCATAATAAATCAACTTCAAACAAGTTTAAAATCCATAAAAATATGTTAACATAGATGAAAATGATTCATAAAACTCTTTGAGAGAAATATTCTTTTTTCATGAAAACATTTAAATTTCACACAATTTATAAAGGAATAGATTTAAAGACATTTTTGAATAAATTTTCCAACACCACTTTGAAATGATTTAAAGGAATTAACATTTTAAAAACATTCATGTCCATATTGATAAATCCTTAAAAACTATTTTGAAAACATGGATATCAATGAGAATGATTTAGTGGAATAAATATTTAAAACATTTGAAATGATGTTTTAGTAATAATATCCCTTAAAAATACATTTTGAAAACTCATTCATTAATCATGGACATGGATAATAAATATGTCCATGTAGATACTTTCGTAAAAACAAATTCGAATAATAAAGAGATTGTGAAATTAACCCTAACCATCAACATTCCTTTGGTTGAGGGTACATTTAACCTCTTGTATAATGAGAATTGAATGATATTATATTATACCAATAATCAATTTAATATTTATTATATCATAAATGAATCATTTATGACTATATACTAACCATTTAATAATGATTTTCAAGTAAAATTAAAATTCATGGTAATAATCTCTCTCTTTTTCGTACATATTTTAACTTGGTATTCTTGGTCGTATCATTTAGATCATGATTTAAATACATCCTGAATATATACATTGATTTATAAATCATAAATAATGATAATATAAATATATATAATAGATAGATATATGAAATAGAAAACACCGTTTATGGAGATGGTAGGTTGTACATACACATAAATGTTGTTTCTGTTTTCATATCGTATTGAATGGAAGTATGCGGATAAGTTATATGTATGTACATAAATATATATATATATAACTACAGTAGCATTATTATGTCATGTATTAAATATATATTATTAATATATATTTTTATAATCGTCGATGAATGGTGAACTTGGAAATGAATCTCATCGCATTGTGGATACGGTAATCCGTACGTATGCACGAGTGACAATATAATTTCCATAATGGTGTGGAATTTGATGTTATATCATATATAAAGAATAATTATAATGTTATATTTATTATTTACATCAATTACACATAATTATTATACCCATCCAAATAATAATGTGTTGAATAATAATTACACCACGACGTGGAGACGGTAAACCGTATGTACGAACGTATGGTGACATGTAATTTAAAAGATGGATAGAATAATGAATTTGGTTGTACCATATATATAATAACATCACATTATATATAAGATTATGGAGTTATTACTTTATAATGGAAAAACCCATGAAAGGAAATGGTTGAAGAAATGAACTTGAAAGAGGTGATGGAATATTTACCTATTCTTCGGGTTCTTTATTTTTATTTGATCCAAAGGGCTCTATAGGTTGGATTTATGACAAAAGGAAGGCCTATAAGATGAATGGAGGATATTTGATAGGGTATTAGGGCAGAGTTTGACTAAGACAAATGACTTTGAAGGTGTGAATTAAAGAAAAGGGAAGTTCCCTTGTATAAGAGGGGTGAGGGGAATCTTTTCAAATGTTAGAAATATTATTTTATAATAAAATAATTTTCATATTATAATGGATAAAAAATGGATTATTTAAAGAATAATGTGGATATGAGTCTCAAATCACTCAACCAATATGTTTATGATAGGTTTGGGTCACTATATTAACTTTATCTTTTAGATTTAACTCTTAGTTAAATATATTGACATCTAACATGTCTCTTTGTATTTTTATAATATATAGTTAACAAACGTACAATATACATCGAAGAGACCGAAAAAAAGTTCATTAATGATACACCTATAATTTTATAAGTCTTTTGGCTGAGACATAGATTTTTAGGAATAGAATATCAAGTAATAATATAATAGTTGTTTTAAAATCTTTTTTATGTATATTTTTACAGTTTTTGGTATTCTGTTTGTTTCTAAATTCAGAACAGAATTATTACTTAGAAAAAAACTCATCTAACCAACCCTAACATGTCATATTAACCTCTAAAATTAGTGTAATTCATAAAAACTCTCAAATTACATTTATTTTCATCTTTATAATATCAATTATTTTAATATTTTATTAATTATGTAATTACTGAATCATTATTGTGTCATAAATATATTAAATTATATAATGTATAAAAAATAAAAATAAATTACCATTATGTAGGAAATAGTTTTAGCTTTCTAATTAATATTTATAGTTTATGTTATCTTATGTGTAACAATATATTAAAAATGTTTTAGTTTTTAAACATTGATTTTAACTCATTTAACTCTACTTTAAATTAAATAATATTAAATTTCCTAATCTAATACAAGTGGACCTAAATGATCATATTTTATTTTTAAGTTTGTTTTTTTAATTAACCTTATCCAATAGAATTAGGACACGTGTTAGGATAATAATAACATCATTTTTACCCTTAATTTCCCTCTTTACATTTAACCATGGTAAGTAAAAGTAAATAGTTACTATTCACCAAAAATAATTTTCATCTTATTAAACCACATTTTACTTAATAATATCAACATTTTCTCTCAGATTTTTGAAATTCAACTCATAGAAGAAGTAAAATTATGTTTTATGTGAATTTGAAAGTTCTCCTAGGTGGAGGGTAAAAGACGGTGAAAAGTTCAATAAAATTTTAATATATCTAAAATTTTTATTAACTAACAAAAATGAATTACTTTGAACTTATATACGTATTATATATCTATTTTTACCCATAATAAATTTAAATAAAATAAATAATTATTTAAATAAAAATTTGGATTTAAAGTATAACTCATTGTTTTTCACTGTTAATAAAATATTGAATGTTTTCAGAAAAATACAAAAACTTCACCATAAGATAATTTCATTATGGTTGAATCCAAAAATGAAGTCTATTTTAACATTTTAAAAACATAGAAGTTTCATTTATTTATTTAAAATAAATTTCCGTTGTCATAACCAAAAGACGTATTTTTATGAAATAATAACTATAAAAAGATTGACACTTGTTTATATCCAATTTCAAAGTGAAATTAACTAAAATGACCTGAATTAGATTAAATGTTAAAAATATAATCTATTTATACTTCAAAACCACTAAAATGTATACTTTAACGATATATAGTATTTTTATTTAAAAGTTATTTTCAGTTAAAATATAGTATTTTTTAACTATTCACTCAAATTTGAAAGTAATCGGAAAAACACAAAAAATTCATTGAAAATAAATTATGGTGTCCCAATTTTAAAGAAAAAGCTTATTTTGACAAATTTAATATATAAAAGTTTCCAATATTGGATTTAAAAAGTGTTCACCATTAAAAGGTTGTTAATGTTCATTTTTAAAAAATACTTCTTTTATCGGGAAAAAATTGAATTTTTTATTAAATTATGAGTAAGAAACTCATAATATCGATTCTAAAATTATATGGAATATAAAGTTAAAATTTTAGTTAATATTATTCATAACCGCTATTGAATGACTAGTTTGGTAAGTTGTGGTGTGGTTGAACTCGATGTTGCGCGTAGTGCAAGTTATTGCATTACTTTGAAGAAATAACATACTATGAAATCTTGTGGTGTTACAATGTGATCTTCATGTGTTTTTCGAACTTGGGTACATGCTTTCCCCTTTGTCGGAAAAAAACCTTTTTCCAGGTTTGGGGTCATGGCTTCAAAACTATAGATTGGGAGGATGGGGGAATCTTCCTTGTATATCCATGGGTTGGGCTCAGAGGTAGTGTACTCATCCTCATTGTCTTAAACATGTTTTTACTTGTTCTTTTTATAGTCAGTATTTAGATACTGTGATTCATAAGAGGAAAAGGGAGACTCATCACCTTGTACCACACCCACTCAACCATTAATGGAGTACTTGGCTCAGTGGTGATACATGAAGGGGACTTCTGCATACAGATGGATCAAGGGTCAACCATTTATAACATTATAGGTAGTATCCTTTACATCAAACATGAACTATGTTTTAGAAATCAGGTCTCTAAATTTGGTTTTTAAGAAAATAATTTCGTGAACTGTTTTCTCTCTTCTATCATAAACTTGAATATTCATGTCATAAGGACTCAGATCTATTTCATATAGTCCTTGTTTATGGAGCATCTGATTAAGATAAGATTAATCCTAGAACCTGTTTCTACGATACGATAATGGACTTCCATGCAATTGAGTAAGCCAACGATGCATTGTGAGAGGATGTTCCCAAGTATAAAAGAACCATTATCTTCTCTTGAGAACAAGATGACGACCTAAGATTCTCTGTTCAACATTTCTAGAATGGAGGGACACTACCGGAAGTACATCTATTTCAAACTAAATGGGGATTATTTAAAGCTTCTACTAGGGTTTCTTTAACGACCCAAATAGTCATTAAAGGAAATCCCTCTTCATCTAATTAAAAGTCTCTTTATGTTTATATAAAATGTCAACTTCATTGGTTTTATGTTAATAATTTTTATTGTTGCTAATATAGCCGTTGAACAGTGATCACATGATTAGTATAAATATAAGACTTTAACAAATCCAATTTACTTAGACAAAAGGAAGTGATGGCCTCATCCAGTAGAATTGCCCCATACGAAGCCCATTTGTTGATGATCAGATAAGAGGTGGCGTATTTGGGAATCTTTCTTGACCAAGCCCATGCTGAGCTTCATCATTTCAAGCTCGAACGTGACCGTCTACAGGAAAAGTGGAAGTTGATTGAAATTACCAAGCGATTGATGTTATCCGAGCCACGCCAAAAGTCTGTAACAATCGCACACCTTACCCTTAGGTTTTATGCGGTTATTTTAAGATGTTATGTAACAAATCTCTAGTACTATTTTCATGGATATTATTTTTGTATATAATAATGAATATACCTCCTTTTCATTTTCTGATATATTGTAAATAGTTTTTAAAGTAAAAAAATGGTGTTTATAGTTATTATTTAATTAAGAAATATATTTTATTAAATTAAGGGATTTTGGAATAAAATTATATTTTAGTAAACTATTATTATTATTATTAAATTAGTTTTTATTAAATATAAATGATCTTATAATTTTATGAATGCAATTATAATTTTTATTAAGGATTGAAAGCCATTGCTATCAAAACCTGTGAATTTTCGATAAATGTCAGTTTTTATTTTAAAAGTGAAAATAAATATATTTATAAAATTATTTATATAAAATAAATGTTATTTCTAGAATCAGGACGTCAAAATTATCCAACGGTAAATTTTTCATAAATTTCTGAGACAGTCAATTTTTTGGGTAAAAATTAAATACGGTTTAAATATATAATGTGTTTTTTGATTTCATAATGAACCAATAGTGATTTAATAAAATACTAAATTCTTTATGTTCATCCAATAAATGTTTTACTATTAAAATAATGTGATTTTGGGTTTTTTTAACTTACTTTTCAAAGCATTAATGGACCCCTCAAGACTTATTCAACACCTTGCCTTTTAAAATTAATTTCCATGGGAGTGTGACTCACCTCCACATAAGCAACCCTAATATTTTAAGAAGTTCGGACTTTGGCCATATAAAATATTTTTTTCCTCTTCCCTTTTCCAAAAACCATGGTCAAAAACCATGGGATGGTCTTTGGTTTGGATTAATTTAATGTAAGGGGACCCAAATCTAAATAATAATGAATTCCCTCACCTTTCCTATATAAACAAACCCAAGATCCCACTTCATCCTCACTCAAAGCCTTTATAGTTCATAAAAACTCTGCCCTAACCTCTATAGAATCTTCTTAATGTTCCCCAATCTCCCTAGAATCCGCTCACAAGCCTCTCTCTAGCCGTTGGAAGCACACTTCCAAGTAAAGGTTTTTTTCTTCCTTTCTCATTTTTGTACAATTTTCTTTAAGTTGGTTTTCCCATTATTTTCAATTATGAATTTTGTGTTATGGTTTTGCACCTCACTCAAACTTAACTATTTATGTATGAATTATGGGAGACCCATTTCTTTCTCATTAAATGCCTCCCATGTACACCCGTTATTATGCTGAAATTCCGAAAGGAACTTCTCACTTTTCTTTTACATTCACGCAATACTTTTGTATCATGAATCAAAATTCCATTAAAATTTTTGGGACATGTATTTATATTACCTCCTTACTTTCCATTACATTTAGATATTATTAGGAACCCATTTCTCTCTCATTAACCATTTTTATGAATTCTTATGTCACGTCGTTACGCTGCTGAAATAGCACCGATTTTCTAAGCCAATGCCTTTGTGTAATGAATACCATGCCCATTTCTCTATCAAGGGTATTCAACCCTATGAACATTTATTTATTGACTATAATGATTCATGTATTAATTTCACATTCCTTTATCAAGGAATAAATTATTATTTTTAATGAATCCATGTTTTATGATACATGTGGCACACTTATGCATGAAATTAAATGATTAAGAAGGGTGTGCCCTTATAGCGCTCCAAAGCATTCGGTAAAGTATAGTATCATGATACATCATGTGCAATGAGTGTTTACTTGTGCTTCATGCTCAATGAAGATTTTCACATCCTCTATGTGCAATGAGCCTTGCCTTATGCTAATTACGTGTTATATGTTGTTTCCACATTTCCATGTTATGGTTATCATGCATTATCATGCCTTTATGTTCATGTTTCTTTTATGATCCATTGATATGACTATTGTCTAATATGTATTTTACTCCTCATGTTATTCCATGTGTACTCCATTACTAGGCTTTATAGCTCACCCATTTCTTATGCATGTCCTCAGGTTATCCCATGCAATGCTAAGTATGAGGGAATGTAGTGGTCATGTAAATGATGTTATCAATAAAGATATTGTATTTCATTTTTTAAGTTTTTATGTAATGATCCTAAGCCCCAAATACACTAAACCACTTGATCTTCATTGTTGTTTCAAGTGAAGTTTTATATAATAAATCATGTTTAAGTTTGTAATAAAAGAAGGGTTGTCATAGTTGGTATCAGATGATAGGTTTAGTTATTTTTGAGGTTAGGAAACCCTATTAAAGCCTTAGATACAAGCCTATGTATAATAAAAAATCCCTAAGTTTTGGTAAGTAATGAGTAAGTGGTTTATCAAACAAATACATCCCTGTCCGGATATGAGCAAGTAGTGGCAAATCTGGCACAGATGTATCATAGGGGTAAAACCTGAAAACACCGATTTGAGCTAGACTCAAACAAGAACTGGTGCATGACGACGGGCCTTGCTGCACTCTTGGTTATGACACTCCCGGGGTATATGCTTTCATAAGATCACAAGCTTAGTATGAACCCTTATTAAGGGAATTAAAAAAATTCCCCTAAGAATATATGTTAGAATGTAGATCATGAAAAAACTAGATTGATGCCTATAGACTCATGAGTTAAATAAATGAATGTTTATTTATAAGTCATCATCTTTTGTCTTTGGATTACCGTTTATGTGTTACCCCTTACATTCCTTTTATTCAAGCCAATGGTCGGTAATAAGAGGACTCAGGCTAATAACCATTGTGAAGATCAGTGTGATGACTGTACTAATTAGATGCCCAATCCAATGGGAGCGGGAATCACAAACTTTTTCACGCTTCCCTCTTAGCTAAAAAATGTTTTGAATAGAAACACAGGTCAATAGGAACGTTCAACCCCCCCCCCCCCCCCAAGAAAGAGCAAGTCGCTATCAAGAGCTTCATGAGACAAAGGCCTCCTACTTTTAGTGGATCATCTGATCCCACAATCACTGAACTATGGATCAAGTCCATTGAAAAGATATTCTCCAACCTCAAATGTTCTAAACAAGAGAAGGTTCTCCTGGTAACTTATCATATGGAGGGTGAAGCTGATCAATGGTGGATGTTGATAAAAAATACAAAGCCTTTGGAGGAGATCGAGGTGTTGGAATGGAAGGATTTCTATAAGATGTTTTTTAAAAAATATTTTCCTCGCACCCTTCGACATAAAATGGAAAGGGACTTCCTTTCCATCATGAAAAATACATGAGGAATCTATTGGAACATACGAGGAAAACATCGCAAGGCTTGCATGACACGCTTCCAGATTTGTCGTTACACCCCAATGCAAGGTTGACTGCTTCTTTGGTGGGCTAAAGCCTTTCTTGCAGAAATCATTAGTGATCCATGACTTCTACAGCTATGAGAAAATTGTCCTATGTGCCCTCAAGGTTGAAATGGAGATCGGGTAATCACAGGGGCATCATGGGGTCAAGAAGCGTAAGGTGGACTTCAATACTGGTAGTCCGATGGATAAATCCAACGGTGCTAAGAAGATCAAGCACCCCACTTGCCAAAAGTGTAGAAAGAAGAACCCTAGAAATTGCCTTAAGGGGAAGAGGATGCTCAGGTGTGGAAGAGAAGGGCTCCTAGTTTTTAACTGTCGGCACGAAAGACCCACGACTATGATAGAGGAGAGGAACACTCCATTCGAACCTCAACGCATTGTTAAATGATACATATTCAAAGAACCTGGTCATTTTACAAATCATTTCCCTAATCCAAGGGTTTTCGGAGACAACCAACAAACTCCAAGGTAGCAAGGAAGAGCTTTTTCTATCACTTCTACCGAAATGAACCACGACAATGAAGTGATGACTGGTACACTAGTTATTTATTCAAGAATAGAAAACATACTTTTTGATTCAGGTTCTACGCATTCATTTATATCTCGAAAGTTTAGTAGAACAATCCCAGCACCACCAAAAATCATGGAAGTAAAGATTTTGGTGAGTACGACAAATGGGGAAATCATATCATCCCATGAATATAAGTCCCCCCCTATTTTAATCTGTGGATTGAATTTCCCGGGAAACCTCGTCATACTCCTTCTGGTGGAATTTGATGCAATTCTTGGCATGGATTGGATTTCCATATATAGATCCAACATAAATTGTCAGGAGAGGGAAATCAAACTCCATATGGAGAATTGACCCACGATTCTTTACAAGTGTAAGGAGGAAGATCAATCTCTTTTAGCTCCATCATCTCAAGAATGGATATTACTGCCTTATGAGCAGATGTATCTGGCCAGATGATTGAGTCCAAGGAAGAAACCATCCTTGATGAAATGTCTATTGTGAGGGAATTTGCTGAAGTGTTTCCTGAGGAACTGCCTGGTCTTCCTCCTAGAAGAGATGTTGAGTATTCAATTGAACTTATACCTGGGGAGCTACCAATATCCATGAATCCGTATAGAATAGATGTTGAAGAGATTGAAGAGATGAAGAAACAACTACAAGGGAATCTGGATAATGGTTTTATACACCCAAGTGCTTCACCATGGGGTGCACCACTTCTTTTCGTCAAGAAGATGGATGGGTCAATGCAGCTTTGCATCAATTATCGTGAACTTAACAAAATCTTGATAAGGAAAAAGTATCATCTCCCAAGAATCGATGACTTGATTGATCAGCAATGTGGAACACAATACTTCTCCAAGGTGGATTTGCGGTCGGGATATTATAATGTAAGAGTGAAGAAGGAAGATGTCCCCAAGACTGCTTTTTGTACAAGATACAGGCACTATGAATTCATAGTAATTCCTTTTTGACTCACCAATTCTCCAGCAATATTCATGGACTTGTTGAATATAGTCTTTATAAATTTCCTTGAAAAATTAGTGGTATTATTTATAGATGATATTCTAATATACTCCAAAACCAAGTAGGATAATGAGGAGCATTTAAAAACTGTACTAGTGACTTTGTGCAAGGAGAAGCTATATGAAAAGTATAGAAAGTGTGTGTTCTGGTTGAAGGAGGTCTCATTCTTTGGACATATCATCACAAGAAATGGGATATCTCTGGCCCCCTCCAAAATAGATGCAATTGAGGGATGGCTGAGGCCATCATAGGTAAAAGATATCCATAGCTTCTTGGGGTTAGCTGGATATTATCGACGATTTGTGAGAAATTTCTCACGATTATCCTACCCTCTTACCAAGCTTACTCAAAAGGGATTAATGTTTGCTTGGAGTGATGATTGCAAAGAAAACATCAAGGAGTTGAAAATGAGGCTTATCACTGTGCTCGTGCTCACTTTACCCACAACTGGGGAACATTTTGTTTTTTTCAGTGATTCTTCAAAGAAGGGCTTAGGCTGTGTGCTGATGCAGAATGATAAAGTTATATCCTATGCCTCAAGGCAGTTGAAAATCAATGAGCGAAACTATCCAATGAATGATCTGGAGTTGGCGGCGGTGATATTTTCCTTGAAAATATGACGGCATTATCTCTATGGAGAGAAATGTGAGATATATACTGACCACAAGAGTCTTAAATATATATTCACACAAAAAGAGTTTAATATGTTCCAGAGAAGATGGATAGAGCTCATCAAGGATTATGACTATTCAATACATTACCACCCTTGGAAAGGGAACAAGGTGGAAGATTCCCTAAGTAGAAAGGACCCATTAATTCTATCAATCATGATAATTGAGAAGGATCCAATCTTCTTTTACATGATGAAGATTGAAACAGGAATCATAAAGAAGGGAACATCATCAATCCTTTCACAATTGATTGCTCAACCATCTCTTTTGGAAAGGTTAAAGGATTCTCAAAAGGATGATGTGGGGATTCAGGAGAAATTGGAAGCTATCAAAAATAGGAAATCCTCAACGTTTAATGTTAATGATGAAAGAATTGAGCAGTTTGTGAAAAGTCTATGTGTTTCATCAAGTCCGGACCTGAAGAAGGAAATTTTGGATGATGCACATAGTTCAAATTTCTCTATTCACCCAGGGAGAACAAAGATGTATCGAGATGTCCGAGAAAACTTTTGGTGTGTTAATATGAAGATGGAGATCGCTGAATATACATCAAAGGGCCTTGTGTGTCAGCAAGTGAACGCAGAGAGGCAGACGTCTAATGGGATGATGCAACCATTTCCCATACCAGAATATAAATGGGAGACTGTCACCATAGACTTTGTCACCAGAATTCCAAGGACATCCAAATGCAACAATGCAATCTGGGATGTTGTGGATCATCATACAAATACTGCACACTTCATTACTATTCGGGAGTATTTCTTTTTTGGGTCAGCTGGCATGGATATATATCAGGTAAGTGGTAAGGTTTCATGGAGTACCACTATCTATTGTTTCTGACCGAGATCCAAGATTCATCTCTATGTTTTAGAAGAGTCTTCAACATGCTCTGAATACTAAACTAAACTTCAGTACGGCCTATCATCATCAAACTGATGGACAATCCGAGCGGACAATCCAAACACTTGAGGATATGTTGAGAGCATACTCAATGGACTTTAAAGGAGGATGGGATCAACATCTTCCTCTGGTTGAGTTCTCTTATAATAACAGTTTCAACTCGAGCATCCAAATGGTACCATATGAAGACCTGTATGGGAAAAGGTGCATAACAATGGCATGATGGAATGAGGTCAGTGAACGTAAGCAGATTGGACCAGAAATGGTCAAAGAAATGGGGGATAAGGTGAAAACCATTCAGCAGCATATCAAGGCAGCCCAGAGTCAACATAGGAGTTTTGCAGATAATCGTTGACAAGACCATGAGTTTAAAGTTGGAGACATGGCGTTTCTACGCATATCTTCATGGAATAAGGTCATGAGGTTTGGAAGTAAAGGGAAGTTAAGTCCAAGGTACATCATCCCCTTCAAAATTTTTGATCGTGTTAGGTATGTGGCCTATCGACTAGCACTTCCACCTTCCATGGCCAAAGTACATGATGTCTTTCATGTATCTCTTTTAAAGAAGTACATACCAGACCCTACACATGTACTCTCTTCGGAGGTGGTACAATTGGTATATGATCTTTCTTATGAGGATCAAACAGTGATGATCATAGATCATAGATACAAAGTTCTACGAAATAAGACAATGGCCCTCGTAAATGTGTTGCGGAGAAACCACATGTTTGATGAAGAAAATTGGGAATCAGAGGAAATGATGAAGCTGAGTTACCCACATTTGTTTTAGTGTGGGAAAAGTAAAATTTCAAGGGCGAAATTTCTTAGGGGGGAATATTGTAAAGACCCAAATATTCATTAATGGAAATCCCTCCTGATCTAATTAAATGTCTCTTTATGTTTATATAAAATGTCATCTTCTTTGGTTTTATGTTATGAATTTTGACTGTTGCTAATATAGTCGTTGAACAGTGATCACATGATTAATATAAATATAGGACTTTATCAAATCCAATTTACTCAGACAAAGGAAGTGATGGCCTCATCTAGTATAATTGACCCATACAAAGCCCATTTGTCAGAGCTTGGAAAAGTGGTGGCATCTTTGGGCTTCGCCTTTGTCCAAGTACAAGCTGAGCTTCATCATTTCAAGCTCGAACGTGACCGTCTATGAGAAAAGTGGAAGTTGATTGATATTACCACTCGAGCGATGTTATCCGAGCCACCCCAAGAGTCTTTCACCATCCCACACCTTACCCTTAGGACTTATGTGACTGTTTTAATGGGTTATGTTACAAATCTCTAGTACTATGTTCATTTATATTATTTTTTTATATAATAATGAATATACATCCTTGTCATTTTTTGATACATTGTAGATAGTTTTTAAAGTAAAAATGGTGTTTTTAGTTATTCTTTAATTAAGAAGTCTATTTTATTAAATTAAGTGATTATTGAATTAAATAATATTTTAATAAGATATAATAATTATTATTAAATTAATTTTTATTATATATAAATGATTTTATAGTTTTATGAATGCAATTATAAATTATATTAAGGTTTGAAAGCCATTTCTGTCAAAACCCGTACATTTTCGATAAATGTAAGTTTTTATTTTAAAAGTTAAAATTAACATATTTAGAAAATTATTTAGATAAAATAAATGATATTTCTGGGATCAGGACATCTAAATTATCCAATGGTGAATTTTTCATAAATTTCTGAGAGAGTCAAATTTTTTGGTATAAATTAAATATTGTTGAAATATATAATGTGTTTTATGACATCATAATGAACCAATAGTGATGTAATAAAATAATATAATCATTATGTTCGGAAAATATATGTTTTAAAATAAAAATAATGTGATTTTGGTTTTGTTTTAATTACTTTTCAAAGCATTAATGGACCCCTCAAGACTTATTCAACACCGTGCCTTTTTAAATTAATTTCCATGGGAGTGTGACTCACCTCCACATAAGCAACCATAATATTGTAATATGTTCGGACAATGGCCTTATAAAATATTATTTTCCTCATCCATTTCCCAATTACCATGGTCAAAAACAACTGGATGGTTTGTGGTTTGGATTAATTTAATATATGAGTACCCAAACCTAAATAATAAAGAATTCCATCACCTTTCCTATATAAACGCAACCAAGATACCACATCCTCCCCACTCAATGCCTTTTTAGTTCATCCAAAATATTCCCTACTCTCTCTATAATCCTCACAAGGTGAACCAAGCTCCCAATAAGTCTCTCACAAGCCTCTCTCTAGCCTTTGGATGCACACTTCCAAGTAAGGGTTTTTTCGTCCTTTCTCATTTTTGTCCAATTTTCGTTAAGTTGTTTTTCCCTTTTAATTTCAATTATAAATGTTGGGGTATGGTTTCTCACTTCCTTAATACTGCCCTTTTTATGTTTTAATGATGGGATACCCCTTTCTCTCTCATTAAATTCCTCCCATGTACACCCTTTACTATGCTGGAATTCTGAAAGAAACTTCTCTCTCCTCTTTTACATTCATGCAATACTTTTTTATCATGAATATAAATCCCATTAAAATTGATGGGACATGTATATATATGACCTCCTTACTGTCCATTACATGTAGATAGGATGAGGAACCCCTTTTCCTCTCATCAACCATTTTTATGAATTCTTATGTCACGTTGTTACACTGCCGAAATCGCACCGATTTTCTAAGCCAATGCCTTTGTATAGTGAATACCATGACCATTTCTCCGTAAGGGGTATTCACCTTTATGAAAATTTACTTATTTATTATAAATTTTCATGTTTTAATTCCACATTCCTTTATCATGTAATGAATGATTATGTTTAATGCATCCTTGTTTTATTATCCATGTGGAACACTTATGCATGAAATGAAATGTTTAAGAAGGGTGCACCCTTATACCGCTGCAATGCATTGGGTAAAGTATAGTATCATGATAATCCATGTGAAATGAGTGTTTACTCATGCTAATTCAAGTGAAACTTGGGTTTACTTGTGATTCATGTGCAATGAGGATTTAGTCATGCTCTATGTGCAATGAACCTTGGCTCATGCTAATTCCATGTTAAGTGTTGTTGCCAAATTTCCATGTTATGATTATCATGATTTATCATGCCTTTCTGTTCATGTTTATTTTATTCTCTATTGATATTCCTATTGTCTAACATGTATTGTACTCCTCATTTTATTCCATGTGTACTCCCTTACTGGCCATTATAGATCACCCTTTTCTTATGCATGTCCTCAGGTTATCCCATGCAATGCTATGTACGAGGGAATGTAGTGGTTATGTAAAGGATGTTTTCAATAAAGATGTTGTATTTAATGTTTTATGTTCTTATGTAATGATCCTAATCCCCAAATACACTAAACCTCTCGATATTCTTTTTTGTATCATGTGAAGTTTTATGTAATAAATCATGTTTAAGTTTGTAATAAAAGAAAGTTTGTCATAGTTTCCCACATATCATCTAAAAATAGATGATCCAAGAGGTTCAAGTATTTTGTAAGAATAATGTATAAGATCATGAGAAACTCATAATTTTGTGTCATGCACACATATCTTTCGACAGGAGGATTTCGGGTGGCATGAGGTAAGGCATACGTTGCTGATTGAAGTGGTTGATTTTGTATAGTGTTGGGGGGTATCCCACTTCTCATTTGCTGAATCAATTAAGATGAATATGAGGTGATTTTTGTATTATTTTGGTATTTCCTCACCTATACATGGAAGATTATTGCACAGTCACAGAACCTCTTCATGGTTGAGTCACACAAACGGAGGGGTTGTGAACCATAAGAAATTGGGTGAGATGATTCTGCATGTGGGGCCATACATTGAGCATTTTTATAGTCTTAGTGGTTTCACATCTTGATCAAAATCACTGGTCATGTCATCTTGTAGATTCATAAATCCATGGTTTTGTCTACACTAGCATCGGCTAGGTACATTAAGAGGGTATACCATAAATTCTTGATCATCAGGGACAATGTATGGGTCAATTAGCTCTATGGTGTTCACGAGGAATACTCTTAGTCCACATGTAATAAATCATCCATTTCTGGGTGAATTATAGGGGAAATAAACATATCTAAGGTAATGAAATCATAAATATTATAGGATGTATTTGGTACAATAATTGGACAATACTTCCTCTTATGTTGTTGACACCTTCCCTCCTGATGGGGTGAAGGTTGAAATTTCGACACAGAAGTAGTATCTTTGGGTAGTGCATAAACATCTGAATGCTCTGGTTGATTCAAGTTGGAATGATTAATACAATTGGAATGAGTGAATTCCTTGTGTGTTATATCGTCATCATACATAAAAGTCCCCTGAGCAGATACCTATTTTCATTCAACCGCTCTATAACAACCATACATTAAAAAACATTTCATCTATTCAAGGGTTGGACCAAATATAACTATGTTGTTATCAACCAGGTCTTGTATCCAATCCATGAAAATATATACTTCTTGTGGGTTTGTCTATGGAACCAGTGATTAGGGCAGAAATTAGGGTGATTGGTGAGTTCCACCTCTTCAGGCATCCTACATTCTAGAAACCACATAGTTATTCAGTCCATGGAACTCTAGAAATAGTAAGGGACCTGAGCATAGTTGAATGAGTATGTATGGTTTCTCCAATCCAGGAAAGGGACCTATGGATCTTGGCTTGGATGAGATGCAAAGTTGGGTGAAGTGGTCGATATTTTTTATGTATCTTATGTTGCAGCGGTGTGTAAGGCGGGGGTTTCTACCAATTCAAACGTGGGTAATCATGATGTTGAGGCTGAGCATGACATTCTGGACCTCAATCGGGCTATGGATGTGGCTCTACTGGTAACAATTATAGTTTTCTAGGGGCCTCTATGTTTGCAACAACAATGGACTTTTCTTAGGAACCTCTTATAAATGGAGAAATATGAGGTAATAGGAATTCCTACTTTGATTTATTTATGGCTTTTTATGGGAATTGAGGCTTGATAGAGAAATACCAGAATCATCATACAATGTTCTAGGTGATAAGATATTTTACAAATTTATTATTCACATTCCCACCACACATTGTTAGTATCTTTTCACGTGTTAGTAAAATTTGGAGTGAATATGTGAGGCAATTACACCTAGAAAAAAATCCAGTGAGTCACTCAAATGTCCAATGATTTCAATTTAAGTGGTCGGAAATAATAGTTTTGTTGGTGGTTCAACTGAATTGGTAAAGAAGATTATTGTTATGATCATCAAAACTGGATATAGACTCTATTGGTAACTGGTTTTACCTGACATATGATGGCCCTTCTAGTGTCTATATGAAGGACCAGAGCATAGCGGCCTCTTGTTGTGTAGAAACTATAACATGGGTCCACATCATGATAAGAAGTGGTCCAGATGCTGCTGATGGTCTTCATTCTCATTTAAATTGTAGAAGATACGAATCCTGAAGCCTGAGGGAACTTTAACATCATCAACCTATTCTAGATATGGATTTCTATCATGTGGGAACAACACCTTTCGAATTTCAAAAGCCTTGAGTCAGGAAAAGATAGTAGCCATCAGATCATCATGAGGGGGATTTCAATCGGGTTGAGGGTTGTTGGCTAACAGTTTTTTGTAAGGTTCATCAACATTATAAACTGTCATAGTAGCTTATAGAGGGGCTAGTGGAATGACCCAATGTGATGTTGGAGGAACGTCTTGTGGAGTGACTAGAGTATCCTGGGTCTGTGCCTGAATAGGATTCGCAGGCATCTCTGGTGGATTTAATGATGAATATCACACTCTCTATCTATTATCTCTAGCATCTAGTTAGTCTAGATGGAATGTGTAGACAAGATCACTAGGAGGCACCTCACTAGTTATAATTTGTGCATGTCCCTACATCCTTGTTTGATGGTTACAATAATATAGTCAGATTTCCATAACACACATGAAAAAGAGAAAATCAACAATACATTTCAATAATGGGACTTGATGATGGAACACATCTTTTTTGAGACCCTCTTACAACTTATTATATTAACTAGATGCATTGGAGGGATAAATAGTTCTACTGTGGGCATTACCCTTGATAGGGTCTCGATCGAGAGGCAATGACCTAAAATGATACCCAAGGCCAAGCATCTACCTCTCCTAACATGTGTGAATTCCTGTAGGATCTACTGTGTGTTCTTCTACCCTAATGGGATGTTTGTTCTTTCTAGACCCTGTGTTGATGCCCCCTTCCTAGTATATCTCATTAACAACCCTGTTTACCATTACAACGCTTGGTAGAATATCCTCAACATCACTAACTAAATTCGGTGGAACCAAGATATGCCTAAAATAAAGGTTATCATAAGGCCCCTAGCCATAGATCTAGACATAAAATGAAGATTCTATCATAAATCTACCGAGCATAGTGAATATTTGGACACATAGTTGTTGGAGGTCCATATGATAAATGGGTGATGTAGGGTGTTGAGAAACAGAAATTGTGGCCAACACAACCAGGTTGCACTACTCAACGAATCATTGAAGTGTTCTAGGATTTTGGTGGTAAACCATCCATCGATGATGGATATGGGCGTGCATCTCCCCTATCGATTGATGTAAGTTCGTGACCTCGTCCTGGGTGAGGGACTTTGAATTGTTGAATCCTAATGTTTCAATAGGCCAAAACATCATATGGAAATGTTCTTCCATGAGAATGTCCCACAAAAGACTCCACTCACACAATGGATCTGGCCCTTGGAAGCCCTATTATTCAACTACGGTGGTTCTGGGTTTTGTAATGGAACAAACATGGACCATTTCAATAGTGTACTGGTTATTTTAGAGTATTGGGTGAAAGCTAATAAACTATTACATATCGGGCTGTCAGCAGGGGACATCACTGACTGTATCATGACATTACGATAGGAGGGGATATTGAACACTGGTTCCTATGTACAGGTGGAGATTGTTTGTTGATGATCAGGCTGGTGCTCATCATCTATCATCCCCAAAAACCACTCTTTATAATCTCATTTCGAGTTATTGAATTATCCAAGATACAATTGACTAAATTCCAAAACATGAACCTAGAGAAGATCCAAATCATCCTAATCCAATATGTATCAAGGGATGACTTTAGGAATTTGAAGCATCAAAATTATTGGTGGATGATCCTGATACAATGAGTTCCCACCCTTAGACGATGATAGAGAGGATCGATGTGAGGGTTCAATCATTGATTCACACTCAGATCAAGAGTCTAAAAATTAGGCAGGATTGACTATGATATAGGGATCCCCAAGACACATCAGTGGGAATTGATGAACTAATCTCCTACCACATTATGGTTCGTCAGGGCCGGGTCAATATTTGGCATGGAGAAGACCTCCATGCATGATGGTATTGGATCA
The DNA here is from genome assembly GCA_963277665.1 of Viscum album. Taxonomy (NCBI): domain Eukaryota; kingdom Viridiplantae; phylum Streptophyta; class Magnoliopsida; order Santalales; family Viscaceae; genus Viscum; species Viscum album. The sequence continues at coordinate 808,216,226 of OY728153.1, forward strand.
GGGAGGAATTCCTCTTGTATGAGCTTTGGTATGGGGATAACTCTAGATAATATTGAATGGAACACAAGAATGACCACTGTGGTTGACATTCATAAAGTAGGGAGGGCCTCCTCTAGAGCCAGTATATATATGGGGTGAGCCTCTATTGTGGTTTTCCATATCATAGGGAGGAAATATGATGTGTTTGGATCAAGAAGTAGTGGTTTGAATATGTTATTTTTACTGATCATATTGATCATGAGAATTACCTCTATGTTGACCATCAATGGACCAAGGAGGACCTTCATTGGATTATTTTAAAGCACAAGGATGACCTCCCTGCTAATGGGTGATAGGTTGAGGTGGTCCCTCATATTGACAACTCACTATGATGGAACAATTACCATAAATAGGATCAATGGCATGGACAAGAACTTCTTTATGTTGGTAAAAGAGGTTAGGAACTCAAATCCGTCTAATGGTGGTATGGGGAGGACCTTAGTTTTGATTGTCATCATCGTGGGTCAGCCTGCGATGGATTCTCCTCATGGAAGTAGCGGGAGAGTCAACTCAACATACCCATGGGTGGTTGGGATCACAACCTAGAATCGGCATGGAAGTGACCCTACAATGTAAAAGGGATGTTCCCTTGATCTGTAGTGATAGGGGGAATATATATTGTGTTGATTGAGGATTATTCCCCTAATCTCATAGAAGATGATTCCCCAAGAGGGAAACCTTCTAATCTTGTAAATGATGTAGGGATCAGGTTCACCGAAATGGGGTCTCTTATATAGGGATATAGGAAACATACTCCTCATCAAGTGAGACCATATTGTGGATTTGACATGGCCTTCTGGTATCCTTCATCGGCATATCCCTAGCTAATGTTGATGTCGAAATTAATTGTAAATCCTTACTTCATCAGTGTAAGGGAATGAGTCATAAGAGAATTCCAGGGAGAGGTTCCCAAAATGATTGATTATTTGTGTGGGGAGTAGTGGCTCCCTATATGGCCCTATTAAATTGTGGAGACACAGGGGCATAAAACAATACAAATCATGGTGGGACATATATTGTGTCGGGATGAACCAATTATATTCTTATAGTCGAAAAATGAATAGCTATCACCATGCTTTGAATACATTAAAATTTTGATATGGGCGTGGGGGCCCTGAAGTTGTTTTAGAAGATAACATTATGGAGGAAGTTGATCCATATAATATTTCCATTATGGTATTTCTCTAACCCTTTCCCCTTCATCTATGGGTGGGAGGTGATTGGTTTTTTCGAAATATTGATTAGTTCCAGTAATGAAGAAACTTTTAACCATTAGTATAGATATTATGAAAGAAATTCCCAACACCCCATCTCCATTTAGTCTTCCATGGATTAATATAAGTATCCACACAAACAATTTCGTAGACTATGTTTCAGAGTGATTAATTGCTAGAAATCCTGGTTAGTTTCATACCAAAACAACTATTTTCTTTTCCTGACCATCTACTGGATAATTGGATCTATTGTCATGATTATTATTTGATGTCTCGAATACTACTAATCCAATAGTTGATGAGAATAATTCCACATCGGGTTCACTTCTATTTCGGAAACATTTGATGGGGATACATGTCGTCTAGGAGTACATGTATCTATCTACCCCACATTCCTACACTCAAAATATAGGTATCACCCACCACCATTTATGGAATGTTTTCCCATTGTTAGGGATTCTCAATTGTATGGAATCCTAAGGCATCCCACATTATCTACCGGGTATCCTAGGTCAGAGTCATACCCTTATAGTTTTCCTCGGCTTCCCATGTTTAACATGTGGTATTACATGAGTCTAACATCTAGCAGAGATGAGATGGTAGTGATTAGAACACCCAATGGGGATGGATCAGATTGGAACATCCCCAAGGGAGAATCCAGATGGTTTACCATATGGATAGATAAAAACTCCCAAAAAAAGAACCCCTAGGGTGTCGTGTCATTAAAACGGAATATGTCACATCATGCTGGTGAAGCCCAAAAATGGATAACTAGATGGATGGATCCGAATTTCAAAAATTAATAGACCCAGGGTGGTGTGTCCCATAAAGTGAAGATATTAGTCCCTGAAGGTCGATCTAGACATCGTAGATGGCCTATCCGATAAGGATTGTAGGTCCCATCATAGGTTACTCCAAAGATTAATATTTGAGTGGATTGAAACATAGAGAGGATTCCAACATACCCTATGTATAATATAGGTAAAAACCCACATTGTTATAATGGGAGGTTTGGGGATAACAGGTGGTCAGCTTCCCTTCATAGGAGGGGAACTCTAGGAAGGATGATAAGGATTTATAGGTATTATTAATGATTTTATACCTAGATTCATCAATAAGTATTGATTAATTGGATTATTGATATCACCATGATGGGATGACCTGAGTATGCATCCAGATAAATGATTGAGTATTTGAATGTTGTTAGTAAATTGGAAGGGGTGGAACAAACGTGTAGATTACGACATTGGGTGCGATCCTCAAGATGGATTCCTATGTATCCTAGAAGCTAGGAATCCATTTCAATGTAGTAATGTCGGAAAATGGGACACTTGAAGAAGTAGTTTGGGAATGGATTCCATGCATGGGGACCTAAAGGATTCAGAACCTCTGGCATGGGGAATCATCTTACTTAAACACAAAGACTCAAGGGCTAGAAAAGGATGAGATATGAATGATTGGATTCAAACATATGGTGGATTCCTAATAATCCAAATAACCTGGGATCCTGTAAAAATGTTTCATTATGGGGCATAGAATTGGGGTTTACACAAAGGATAGGGAACCAGAGACTTGTTGGGTCTTATGCATGGTTAACAACCCATCAGAATAATAACACACATGGTTGAATGAGTATGGTGAAGTATATGGATTATGCATATTTAGTATCCAATGAATGGATTAGAACAACTCAAGTTGGAAACCATGCATATGTGTCCAAATGAGGGATAATGTCACACCAGAAGGATGTAACTCTATTTGGGATCATTATAGTTTACAGTTGGTGCGGATTGAACCTTATGGATATTTCTTACATACCAAAAACATATCAACACCCACCTAGACATAAGATATAGTTTTACAGCATCTGGGATGCAAAATGAACAGATGTGAAATGTCTTGGATAGATGGGTGAATGTCTTGAACCCCATAGAGTCTTCCTACGTACCCATATGGAATGAAATAAATGTCTATTTAATAAAGTTAAGAGGGAACATGGGGATTGTATTCTAAGCCATAGATAATAGGATTTCATTTTGGATTCTTACTCTAATCCAACATGAGTGATTCTAGTTTTGAGAAACAATAGTCAATAATAGTCATGATAATGGCATCTCAAATGGTGTGTCATTGTAGAGTGGATCGAGGCTTATGGATGGTGAGAATCCAATAGAGGAAATTGGGGATAACATGTGGTTGGCGGCCTGGGGAATGGGATATAGGGAATTAATCATGGTTGGAAGCCTGAGAAGGATTTTTGGATATATGAGAAGGATATGACCATTCTACATAGAGGACGAAAAAATGGTTCCTCAGGGCTTACACAATAATGTAACGCCCTGACCCCAGTTACCCAGAGTCGGATCATTATTGCGTAACATTGGCATGATCACAAAAGATCAAGTCTTGAAAGACCGATTAGTTTAATAGCCTTAGAAACACTATATACATTCATAAATGTTACATTACATCATAAAGTAAAAAACTACAATAACAAAGTATCCATAGTGCACACTCATATCCTCTTCGGACAATCCCTACAGGTCATTCATAAAATACTTCATCACATTATGGAAAATATTAAAACATTGAAAGGGGTGAGCTCAGATGCTCAGTAAGGATAACAATATTGCAGAAGCTTTCATAAAAAAACATTAACATTTAAGGCAATGTATAACTAAAACAAAATCCTTTTTAAACATGAACTTCAGAATTATATGGCAAAAATAATATTAAATAATTCTATTTACAAAATCACATGGATATTCTACTAGTCCAATAATCCCATGCCATATCAATAACCACTTGCATAATGATGGAATGCATAATGCCAGACCATCATAACCACATAGTCAAGGCCTCGTTCCAAGACCACAAATAAGATTTTGTCAATGTAGGATCAAAATAATGATATAGATGCTCAATATACAAGAGGGGGGGGGGGTGAATTTTATACTTTAAAAATTCTTTTAGAACCTTTAAAGTTAGTTACGAAAAATCGTGTTTTCCTTAAGTAAAGGAAAGGGCTAAGTTTAACAATGTAAAACTTGAGTAAATTCACAACACCTCTAATACCAAATAAAACATGGAATAAGGAGTGAAATTATAAACTTCAAATCCTATGAACATTCTTAAAACTGAAAAGAGATTCTGAAAGTAGGTTCCGGAAATATGGTTCCGGAAAGTAAAACTTAACAAAAGATTACAAAATGAGATTCTATCTTAAAGCGTATAGAATCTAAATGAAACAGAGTACAAGTAAGGAAGTATAATAAAGTTATACTTTCCTTATAATAAAAAATGCAGCCGAAATAAACAAGTATTAAAACTACAAGTAACAAGATATAAGTCTTTTAACCCAAAGAGAAGGGTATCCAACAACCTTGGATAAAGGTCCCTTGATTTATACATTCAAGCAAGTCTGTCTTACCCACACCAGGGTAAGCCCTCAATACGACGATCGGAGTCTCTATCTTTCTATCCCCGCAAGCCCTCAACTTCAAGGTAGTTGGCACCTCTATCTTCCTATTGCCGGAAGTCCTCGAATGTAATCACCAACATTCGGAGTCGCACGAATCTTTTAGAGTTAATAAGAACCTCTCTCTCTAGAAATCACTTCAATGCATGTAATCACATGAGTCGAAGATCAGTCAGCCTTTCAGCACTAAGATCTTTCAAATGAGCTCCTATTTATAGGCAAATTTCTAACGGTCAACTCTCTCTTCCAACGGTCATATTTTCCATGAAAATCGGAGGGGCATGTACAAGTGTAACTTAGCCAAAGGTTAGTTTATAACAAAATAGACGACATCCTTTTATAACAAAACAAGTGTACCAGAATGTACGAAACCGTTTAAAATCTAACTCAAGTGTTCGGAATGAAAAATTCGGAGTGAAGGTTCGGAGTGCATGAAAAATTAATAAAGAGTAGATGAAATATAAAGGCATAAACAAAATGAATTTTCGGAGTCTAACAAAAAATAATTTTCGAAGTCTGAATAATTTCGGAGTGTATAAAACAAAGATGATCAGATTCTGTTTAATAGGTGAATTCGGAATGAGAATTCGGAATGAGAATTCGGCATCAGAATTCGTAATGAGAATTCTTCATCAGAATTCGTAATGAGAATTATTCATCAGAATTCGTAATGAGAATTCATCATCAGAACTCTTAAGAAAAATTTGTTGTCGAACTTCATAAGGATTCGTATCCTGAATCTGGAGTAAAACTGTATCTGGAATTTGGAATGAAACTTTATCACAGTTCTCATTCTGGATTTTGGAGTGAAACTTTATCACAGTTCTTATCCATAATTCAGATCCTAAAAAACAGAATACGTCATATCAATGTTTCAAACAATTCCGAGAAAATAGAAATGAATCAGAATCTTATACTTATGAAGAAAAATATGGATGAAAATATGATAAGGATAATTTTTCTTACAAATGATATTTTCCTTATAAAATCAATTTTCCTTATAAAAGCAATTTTCCTTATAAAAGCAATTTTCCTTATAAAAGCAATTTTTGTAATGATAAGGTGTTTGTGATTTTCAAAACAATAAGGAATGGAAAAGTCAAAAGGAAAACATTATTGACTCAACAATCTCCCATTTTTGGAAAGCACAAACATCCTTACGAAATAGAACTCTATGAAGAAAGAAAAACATTAAGGCTTATCTCCCTTTTCTTTAAGGATATTGATGAATACGACTAACTCCCCCCTAGGCTTTGAAACTCTAAGGATTATATTCTAGATTTCTGGAGTGACATTTCATTATGAATAAGAAAGTCTTTTTTAATGAAAAAACTCCCCCTTAGATAAACTCTTATTAGAGTACTTTTTCCATAAGGATCTCTTACTTCTCCACCTTTGTGATTTTCAAAAAGAATTCGAGGGAATGGAAAAAAAATAACAAAGTACCTGAAAAAATTAGTAACAACAACAAAGAAACGACAAGCACAATTTTCATTAAGTTTGAAATCTCGGCAACAAAGAAAATTTAGTTACAACAAAAGATCGGATCTGTCTATTTTGGGTCTTTTTCCTTTGCCATGATACCCTTAAGAATAGTATTTATTTTCTTCAAGTCTTTATGGTCTTTTTCGGCTTGCTTCTCTTAAACCACTATTCTTGCACTTTGAGCTTCAATCTTTTCTTCCTGGACTTGAAGCTTTTCTTCCTGAGCTTTGATCATTTATTCCCGAGCCTTCAATTTCTCTTCAAACTCAATCCAATGATCCCTTTCAAACTTCTAGTTTTGAGAAACAGAATTCAGCTTCCCATTCAGATCTATGACTTCTTGAATCCGGATGTTCTTTTCATCTGTCATCTTTTCTTCAAAGGACGAAGTAAGCTCATTTATCTTCATGTCCTCTATCTCGAAAACATCTTTAACATTGTCATTAAATTCATCAAATAGCCTCATCTCTTCTACAGTCTTCCTCGACCAGTTTGTCATCCTCTTGCAAGAACTTCTACGGGCTTCGTAGCCGAAAATGAAAGTTTTGAACTCAGCCTCTATTTCAACACACTTGTCCATAACCATAGATACAATGATTTTTTTCTGATTTAAAGCATGTTGGAGCATCTGGAATCTTGAGTCAATGCTTGAAAAGGTCAGAATAGAACCTACGAGCTTCTTTAAAGATTGAATAATGAAGTCATGCCCCAACGAAGATGACTCCGAATCTGAGACTCTGCTTGGAGACTTTTCTTCTTCAACATGGTCAAGCTTTCACTTTGAAGAACTACCAACTTCATTTCTCTTCACCAATACTGATCTCGGAGTATCAGCAAGAATTTGCTTTCCCTTGTCTATTTTCAGAATAGAGTTGTGTTACGGAGTTCTCTTCTCACTATCAGAAACTTGGACAATATTGTCTTCCTCATCAGCAACTTCATGAGAACCAACCTCTAGATTCTCCATCTGAGAAATATCTTGTAGAAGTTGTTCCTCTTCTGCATGATAGGATACTTCTTCTTCTCCTTTGTCCTCATCCATCGATGGAGTAACTAGCTTCGATGATTCAGCTTCTGAAGTTCGGAGCGACAAATGTTCGGAAGGAGTCCTCTTATAATCATCTACTTTCTTCAACACGTCTCCTGTTTCACCACTTCCTTCAGAAACATCTTCTTATTCTTCCACTTGCTCCAGTTTCTCACCTCGCTCAACAGACTTATCTACTACCTCTTCCGAAGCAACAATGTCTCTTCCTAGAGTCTCAGGTAGAGATTCCAGAGAAAAAGATCTCGAAACAGGGATATTTGCTAAAACCATCTCATTAAACTTTAACAAAGCCTGGGCAACCTCATCCTCAGACATCTTCTTATTGAGCTTCTTTTCTTTCGCTTGTTTTTTCAGCTCATCCGCAGTTCTTTCCATCAAGGCCTTAGCCTCCACACGGTCCAAGCCAAACTAAGGCTCCCATTGCACTCTCTTCTCTTCCATTTCCTTCCATTTGGCAACAACCTCATCTGGGTAAGCTTTCTTCTTCTTTGGGTTTGGAGGTGCGGAATAAACTTCCATAGACTTGGGATTATTTGCTTCTACTTCAACATCATTCAATTTTCTCTTCCTTACTGGCTTAGAGGATTCTGGATCAGCATCTTTCGGAACTACTTCATCTTGAGTAGGTAAACCAATAAACTGACCAGACTCCTTGTCAAAGGCTACATCCATCCTTTTGAGTGTACCATCGCTCACCAGCATAATTTTACAAACTCTGGGCTTAGACTTGCACGCCTCCTAGAAAGACTCAAGGCACCGAGCTATCAACTTCGAGAGGATTGCTGGATACATAATAATCTGAGCTCTCAGATTCCCTTTCTTAACATTCTCAAGAGTGATAAGAATGTGCTTCATCAAATTAAACTTCCTTAGATTTAACAAAAAATCTAGGATGTAGATCTCACTCTTCTTTAAACTATCTTTGTCACCCTTCCTCAGTATGATAAGACCTTGTACCCATAACTCTAGAATCCGGAAATTTGTAGATAGAGAAGAAATCTTCGGAGCCTTGTCATCTGCCAGTCCGAGACATTCTAAAGATTTTTCCTTATTGAAGCTACCTTTAGAATCTGGCAACACATGAGATATGAATTGAGCTTCACCATCATTATTCAGCCCTACCAAGCTGGCTACCTTGGCATATGAAAGCTTATAAGTCTTTCCATAAGACATAAAAGACAACTTCTCCCTTCCATATTCCTTAAGAAAAGAAACTATCTCATAGAACTCTATAAGCAAATCCGAATAAACTTCATCTTGGTTCCTGGGTTTTGACACCACAACATCTTCCCAACCATTAAGCTTGATATTCTTGGAAATAAGAGAATTGTACTTGTTGAATAAATCCAGATGAACCAGCCTTTCTCTATATACAAACCACTTCGAAATCAGCTTAGAGGAAGACATGTCTTGAGAAGCTACTTCCACAGACATTCGGATTTGAAGACCTCTGAGAAGTTCGAAATGGAGAAAGATGGAGTTCGGAACGGCCTTAAAACAGAGAGGCAGAGCTTCACTTATGCTGGAGCTTGAAAACTGATGTGGGACAACCGTTTGGGGTCCCCTTTATATAGGCAACAGAAAAACGGTTCATCTTCGACGTTTGATCGAATGATTGTGATATGTTGAGATTAGATCTGACGATCAAAAACCAAATCTCATGAAAACTTCAATCCGATCTTTTGAGGTTTTTATTAAAACAAAGAATTAAGAAAACTATAATCTGAAATCAAAATATAATAAAATGCCAACAAGAAAAGTATGACTATGAAAACTTAAGTAAGGAAATCATACCTTTCGGATTGGCTTAGGAAGATTATTTGTAATTGGTAACATTCTTAAGAAAACTACAAAAAATCATTACTATGAAAAGGCAATGTTCGCAAAACTCACTATGAAAAACAAAATCAGTACAAAAATCTCAGTACGAAAATCTCATTTACAAAATTTGAAGATGGAAAACTTATTATGAAAGATTCGGTACAAAAATCCCGTTATGAAAATACTAGTACGAAATTTTCCATTCCGGATGTTTTCAATACGAACACTTCCATTCCATAAGTATTCTGTATGAAAATATCCATTTTGGAAAATTGTAGTTCCAGAAATTCCATTCCGGAATTTTAGTTCTAAAATGTTTGAAATTTTTTTTTGAAATTTTTTGTTATTCTAACAATAAGATGTAATCCCCCTATGAAAATGAGTTTATTTATGTAAGGATACTTTTTCAACAGAAAGTTAATTGAGGAGGATTACCTTACAGTTATCATCCCTAACTTCTGTTTAATGTATTCAAATCTATCAGAAGGCAAAGATTTTGTGAAAATACCAGCAAGTTGATCTTGTGTTCTGATAAATTGAAGACTGATATCTCCTTTAAGTGTGTGATCCCTAAGAAAGTGATGCCTAATATCTATGGTTTTTGCACCAGAGTGATGTGTAGGGTTTTTACTAAGGGCAATGGCACTTGTGTTATCACACAAAATTTGAGTTTTAGTAAAACTTAAGACATAGTCTGTGAGTGTGTGTTGCATCCACAACACTTGAGCACAACAACTTCCAGCTGCTACATATTCGGCATCAGCAGTGGAGAGTGCTACAGAATGTTCCTTCTTGCAGGACCAAGAAACTAATGAATCTCCTAAGAAATGATAAGTCCCGGATGTACTCTTTCTATCCATTCTACATCCACCAAAGTCAGCATCATAAAATCTTTTTAGAACAAAATCATTTCTAGAAGTATAAAATAATCCTAGATCCATGGTTCCTTTAAGGTAGCGAAAAATTCTTTTTACTGCCTTTAAGTGAGATTCCTTAGGATTGGATTGATATCTTGCACATAAGCATACTGAGAACATTAAGTCTGGTCGACTAGCTGTTAAGTACAGTAAACTTCCTATCATTCCTCTAAATGATGTTTGATCTACTGGTTTCCCAGTTTCATCAAGATCTAAAGAGTTTGAGGTTCCCATGGGAGTACTTATACTCTTAGTGTTTTCATAACCATACTTTTTAAGAATATATTTAATATACTTATGTTGGGATATGTATGTTCCTTCTGGTTTTTGAGAAATTTGAAAACCAAGGAAAAAAGTTAACTCACCCATCATACTCATTTCAAACTCAGATTTCATTAGACTTTCAAAAGAGTCAGTCAAATATTGATGAGTTTAACCAAATATGATGTCATCAACATAAATTTGAACAATTAAAACATTTTTCTTATCTTTCTTTATAAAAAGGGTTGGATCTGCATTTCCCTTAACATAGTTATTTTGAAGCAAAAATCCAGTGAGTCTATCATACCATGATCGTGGAGCTTGTTTATGACCATACAAATCTTTGGTAAGTCTAAAAACATGATCAGGATGTTTTGTATCTTCAAATCCATGAGGTTGTTCAACAAAAACATCCTCTTGAACATAACCGTTAAGAAAAGCACATTTCACATCCATTTTAAAAAGTTTAAAATTAATGAATTTTGCAAAGGCAAGTAGAATACGGATAGATTGAAGTCTAGCTACTGGAGCATAGGTTTCTTCATAGTCTATTCCCTCTTGCTGATTATAGCCTTTAGCGACAAGTCTAGCTTTATTTCTTACTATGACTCCATTTTCATCACATTTATTTCTGAAAACCCATTTTACTCCAATAACAGAAGTTTCCTTAGGTCTTTCAACCAAGGTCCAGACATTATTCCATTCGAATTCATTTAGTTCATCTTGCATAGCTTTGATCCAATCATCATCACCTAATGCTTCATCAGTGCTTTTAGGTTCTCATTGGGAAATAAATTCTAGATGTTCTACTTCATTTATTAAGGAACTTCTATTCCTTACATGTTTATTTACATCACCAATGATACTATCACTGGGATGATTTTTAAGAAACACCTGGTTTGGGTTTTGTAAAACCTGTTCATCAACGTAGGGTAGAAAGTCTTCTGGGGTAAATGTTTAAGAAGTATCTTCTTGAAAAATTTCCTTATCATAAGGTTCTTCTATCAAATGTTGACAATCAGTTTTTGAAAACACATCCGAGGATGTAGGTTGAGGTGGTTTAAAAAAAAGGATCTGACTCATCAAATTTTAAATGTACTGTTTCTTCAACAGTACAAGTATTTTTATTAAAAACTCTATAAGGCTTAGAAGTTGTGGAATAGCCTAAGAAAATTCCTTCATCAGATTTTGGTGCAAATTTATGTAAGTTATATTTTGTATTCAAAATGAATACATTCCAACCAAAAAACTTGAAGTAGGATAGTCTCGATTTTCTACCATTCCATAACTCATAAGGGGTTTTATTAAGAAAAGGTCTAATCAAAACTCGATTTATAGTATAACAAGCATTAATTACAGCTTGATCCCAGAAATGTCTAGAAATAGAATATTCACTCAACATAGTTCTAGTTATTTCTTGAAGAATTCTATTTCTTCTTTCAACTACACCATTTTGTTGAGGAGTTCTAAGTGCTAAAAAAATGTGAGTAATAACTTTTCTACTACAAAAAGTTTCAAAATCAGAGTTTTGAAATTATCCTCCATGATCTCTATGAATAGTTTTCAATGGAAGGTTTTTCTCATTTTTAACTTGAGCTCTAAAACATTTGAAATAGGAAAAAGCTTCAGACTTCTTTGCTAGAAAATTGACCCAAGTAAATCTAGTGTAATCCTCAACTAGAACGAACACATAGTATTTTCCTCAAATACTTCCGGTTTGTGTTGGACAAAAAATATCCATGTGCACTAACTGTAATGCATCAGTTGTTGAGACTTCACCAATTGATTTAAAACTAGATTTATGTTTCTTTCCATATTGACAAGGATCACAATCTTTAGAAGAATCAAATCTAAGCTCTGGTAGATCCTTAACTAGATTCTTCTTATAGAGTTTACATAAGTTCCTAAGATTACAGTGAGCTAGTATTCTATGCCATAACCAGGAATGATCTTCCATTGCACTAAGGAAAGGTAAATCTTGGATTCTATGGTCTTCTATGTTTAAAGTGTAAACATTCTTTTTCCTATTGGCTGAGAGAATAAATTCTTCCTTGGAATTGTGAACTAAGCACTTATCATTCCTAAAATTCAAAAGGAATCCTTCATCATATAACTGACTTATGCTAATGAGGATGTTCTTAAGACCCTTAACAAAAAGTACATTTGAAATCATGGATTTACCAAGAAGAACAATATTACCAATACCAACAATCTCTCCCTTAGTATTATCTCCGAAAGTTACCTTTCCTCCTTTCGTTTTGATAATCTTTTCAAAAAAACTTTTGTTACCAGTCATGTGCCGGGAACATCCACTATCAATGTACCATGTATTATTGCTGGTACATTATTTATTTTCCTGAAATCAAGAAGAGAATTAGACTTTCGGTATCCAATCAAGCTTGGATCTGTGATTTCCTGATAATAAAATTTTAGGTAACCACATCTTATTAGAGAAATAAGCTTTGTGAAATCCTAATGATTGGGTTTTGTTTAAGGAACATTTATTTGCCCAAAGACCACCACATTGACACTTGGTACAAAATGGGGAACTTTGAGGAACAAAATAATTGTTACTAATAATTGGTTTTTCATGGGTATAACCAAATCCAGATTTATTTCTTAAAGGTCGTATTTGGTAATACATTTTATCAAAATTTTCTTTACCATGGGTAATGTTTGATAAACACTTCTTTAAGGAAAAAATTTCGGACATGAGTTTTATAACCAAGTTTTTATCCTCAAAATCATTATTTATAGAACTAGATCTAGGCACGAAAACATTTTTCTTAGAAATTACTTTTTCTAATTATTTAGAATGTTTATTCTTCTCATAACTTACTTCCTCAAGATTTTTTGAAATAATTTCAAAATCAGCATTTTTTCTATCAAGATCTTTAGAAAGATCTGATATCTCTTTCATAAGAATATAATTCCTAGAGTTTGCCTTATCAAGTTTTTTTTTGAGTTTAGAATTCTCAAACTCAATAAGTTCAGCAAACCTAGAGACTCCTTCATAAGTAGGTAATGTATTTTCTTCATCAGAAGAGGATTCTTCATTAGAAGAGTTATAATACTTACTATCATTAGAATTTAAAGAAACATTGGTCAATGATTCATCATTTCGTACCTTAGCCATAAAACACTGATTGTCAATAGGTAATCTGGCTATAAGAGCAAGATTCTTCTGTCCTGAAGAATCGTAATAAGAAGATTCATCTGAAGAGTCCCCACCACTGGCACTACAGGTGTCATTAGCTTTCAATACTTTCTTAGCTTTGGCTTTATAATATTTCTTTCTGTTCCTGTTTGAATGTCTTTCTTTCCTTTCGTTCTTTTTAAGCAAAGGGCAATCTAGTCTAATATGTCCAGCTCTATTGCATTCATAACAAGTAACTTCTCCATCTTTCTTATCTTTCATGTCCTTTTTCTTATACTTGGATTGGAAATTTTTCTGTCCAGCTATCTTGTTCATCCTTCGAGCAAGATTTTCTAATCCATTTTCAGAGACTTCACTCTCACTAGATTCGGATTGGAAAATGACTTTCTTAGACTTGGATCTGGTTACTCTCTCAGGAGTCTTAGCTTTCATCTGATTTGATGTTGTTGTAAAAGCAATAGTAACATTTCCATTCTTCTTCTTGATGTTGTCAACATCTCTCTTCATTCTGGTTTCATGTTGAAGGAGAGTTCTAAATAACTCATCAATAGAAATTTGAGTGACCTTCCTGTTCTCATCTATAGCTGTTCTTTTGGATTCCCACTCATTGGGCATAATATCAATTATTTTATCCACAAGTGCTTCATCATCTAATCCTTTCTCTCCCATAGACTGTCAACTGTTGACAATAGTCATAAATCTCTTTTGAGCTTTACAGATTGGTTCACCATAAGGAAAGTTGAAGCCATGATATTCAGCACTAAGCATATCTCTCCTAGTCTCAATCACTTTAGATGTTACAAAGTGTGTAACCTCTATCTTCTTCCAGATCCAATTAGCTGCTTCACAAGAATAAACTTGGCTATATATATTTCTAGTCATTGAACAATGTACGGTATTGCGTACCTTATAATTTAGTTGATATTCTTTCATTTCCTTGTTAGTAAAATTTTAACTTCTTTGTCAGGAATTTTATAATCACTAGTAAGCATACCATTCGATCTCTCCAATACTCATAGTCATTACCATCAAATATTGGTGGTCTTGTAGGATTTAGATTATCAATTGAACCAACATTCACTCCTTCCATACTTAAAATAAATTTTGGCACACAAACTTGTTAGTAGCAAAAAGTTCGTAATAACAAAGTTCGCAATGGGAAATTTCAGAATGAGAAAGTTCGGAATGAGAAAGTGAGAAAGAAAAACTTATTCGTGAGTATAAGTATTTTAGAGACCTCCTCTTATACCAAATATAGGATTGGTATAGAGTGTGAGGTTTCCAACCTCTGATACCAATTGTAGGATCAAAATAATGATGTAGATGCTCAATATACAAGGGGGGTGGGTGAATTGTATACTTTAAAAATTCATTTGGAACCATTAAAGTTAGTTACAAAAATTCGTTTTTTCCTTAAGTAAAGGAAAGGGCTAAGTTTAACAAGGTTAATCTTGAGTAAATTCACAACACCTCTAATACCAAATAAAACATGGAATAAGGAGTGAAGTTATAAACTTTAAATCCTATGAACTTTCTTAAAACTGAAAAGAGATTCCGAATGTAGGTTCTGGAAATATGGTTCTGGAAAGTAAAACTTAACAAAAGATTACAAAATGAGATTCTATCTTAAATCGTATAGAATCTAAATGAAACAGAGTTCAAGTAAGGAAGTATAAGAAAGTTATACTTTCCTTATAATACAAAATGCAGCGGAAATAAACAAGTAGTAAAACTACATGTAACAAGATATAAGTCTTTTAACCCAAAGAGAAGGGTATCCAACAACCTTGGATAAAGGTTCCTTGATTTATACATTCAAGAAAGCCTGTCTTACACACACCAGGGTAAGCCCTCGATACGAAGATCGGAGACTCTGTCTTGCTATCCCCGCAAGCCCTCAACTTCAAGGTAGTTGGCACCTCTGTCTTCCTATCCCCGGAAGTCCTCGATTGTAATCACCAACATTCAGAGTTGCACGAAGCATTGAGAGTTAATAAGATCCTCTCTCTCTAGAAATCACTTCAAAGCATGTAATCACATGAGTCGAAGATCAGTCATCCTTTCAGCACTGATCTCTTTCAAATGAGCTCCTATTTATAGGCAATTTTACAACGGTCAACTCCCTCTTCCAACGGTCATATTTTCCATGAAAATCGGAGGGACCTGTACATGTGTAACTTAGCCAACAGTTAGTTTAAAACAGAATAGATGAAATAGTTTTATAACAAAACAAGTGTAACCGAATTTACGACACCGTTTAAAATCTAACTCAAGATTTCGGATTAAAAAATTCGGAGTGAAGTTTCGGAGTGTAAGAAAAAATAATAAAGAGTAGATAAAATATAAAGGCATAAACAAAATGAAAGTTCGGAGTCTAACAAAAAATAATTTTCGGAGTCTGAATAAATTCGGAGTGTATAAAACAAAGATGATCATATTCTGTTTAATAGGTGAATTTGGAATGAGAATTTGGAATTAGAATTCGGCATCAGAAATCGTAATGAGAATTCTTCATCAGAATTCGTAATGAGAATTCGTCATCAGAATTCGTAATGAGAATTCATCATCATAATTCTTAAGGAGAATTCGTTGTCGAACTTTATAAGGATTTGTATCCTGAATCTGGAGTAAAACTATATCTAGAATTCGGAATGAAACGTTATCATAGTTCTCATTCTGGATTTTAGAGTGAAACTTTATCATAGTTCTTATCCAGAAATCGGATCCTAAAAACAGAATACTTCATAAAAAAGTTTCAAACAATTCTGAGAAAATAGAAATGAATCCGAATATTATACTTACGATGAACAATATGGATGAAAATATGATAAGGATAATTTTTCTTACAAAAGCGATTTTCCTTATAAGAGCAATTTTCCTTATAAAAGCAATTTTCCTTATAAAAACAATTTTCCTTATAAAAGCAATTTTCCTTATAAAACCAATTTTCTTAATGATAAAGTGTTTGTGATTTTGAAAACAATAAGGAATGGAAAATTCATAAGGAAAACCTTATTGACTCAACAGTCAAGGCCTCGTGCCAAGACACTAGATAGTCTCATGATACCTACTGATGCATCGAGAAGCTATAGCAGGCTCCACCCGTCAATTATTAAGTCCAATGCATTCCTCATATGAATAGGTTTAAACATTTCATAAACCATAACATAATCATATCACATAAAACATGCATAAAGTAAACATAACATTTCCACGTTTCAATCACAAGATATCAATACAACACATTGATATAATAAAAACGTTATCAAAAACATTTTCAAGACCAAAATAAAAGAAAATTAAAACTTGGTATTTATTTTTCATTTAAAAAAATGTTATGGCTTATAGAGGAAGCCGAAACTCAAATAATGGTCACGGTAGCAGAGAAGTCGTTGTCGCCGCATACAAAAGAAAAACATTCATTTTTTTTTGTTTAGTAAAAAAACTTCGAATAAAAGATTCCTTTTTAATAAAAGTAAAATTTAAAGGTGTTTATACACTGTATAAATGAATGTTGTGTATAAAACCAAATATGCCTCAATGAATGGAGATTGAGATGAAGTCCTTAAAAAGATCATTTTTAAAATAATATAGTTCTATTATGTTTGTTCATTATAAGTACTCATAAAGAAAGTAAAAATACAAGATATGACATAATAATATCATGACATAATTTGAAAGTAAGAGATTAACCCAAAGAATGGAAATTGGGTTAAGAAATTCCCTTACCTTGCGTCCTGTCTTGACTCGCCCATTCTTTAACCTCCTGAATAATAAACTAGAGTTAATTTATAATTTATTATGAACATTTTTCAAGTTTTTTATTCCTTTTATATCATTTATTACCATGTTATGAACATTTTTTAATTATTTATGTTAATAACAGTCGTTTTGTCGATCTTTGGTACTTGAGTGAAAAATAAACTTCTTATAATTACAAGTTGGTCACGTGGTGATATATCCATTATATCCAGAATTATATTCATGATATAGATATCATATTTCTCTTATATATCCAGTATATACAATAATTTATAATAATCCATAACGTTTATAGGTATGAAATGAAATGCACCGTTCATGGAGACGGTAATCCGTACGTACGCATGAACGCTACTTTAATTTCTATTCCATATTTAATGAAATCATAATGATATAAAGGTATATTATAATTCCAGTATAATATCATATATAATATCATTTACTCCATCCTTTATACATCCCGCATATGGGATTAACGATTCAAATCACTTTGAGGGGGCGGTAGTCCGCACTTCCTAAAATGAAAATATCGCGTTTACCCATAATGGAAACAGTAAAGGTATTCCATAAATGAAAAATACAGAACATTAACTAAAACATAAACACATTATATATCATATATATAAATATAGTGACATCTTAATGGCCACCTTTGAAGGTGTTATATGATTGATGAACAATCATCGTTTCACGAGGTAGAAATTCTCCATCCATAGAAACAATATGTTCTTTAACCATTAGATGTAGGTGCGTGTAAGTGTAACTCGAATAATTCTTATAACAAAATCCTAGTATATTAAGGATACTGGTGTTGTTACAATATAAATGAATAAAAAGAGTTTATAGGGTTGGATAAGCAAAATAAAATGAAATACCATAAGAGAATACATTACCTTAAAATCGGGTAACTCTTTTGATTTGATCCAAATGCTTCCTTGGGAAGAATTCATCCCAAATTGAGGCTTCAAGGAGTAAGAGAGGGAAGATGGGATAGTATTTGGGTAGTGGTAGGACGAGCCAAAAGGGATTGAAAGTGTGAGTAAGGTGGTAGTGGTGGGGGTCTTTTATAAGTGGAGAGGAGGGGAACTCTTGGAAAATAATGAAATGATACTTTATTATATAATGAGTTTCAGATTTTAAAGGTCCCAAACTTATATAATTCTAGGGTAAGGTGATAAGGGTTCGAAATCTACTCATTAAATAGGTTTTTTACAAGTGTATGCCTTGGATTTGACATTATCTTTTCATTTTATTTAAATCATTAATTAATGAGGTAATCGCAACATCATCATGGTTTCATAAATAATTTAATTTCTTTAATGTATAAAAATTATATAAAAAACTATCATGATGTAGGAAATCTTTTTAGATTTCTAATGAATATTTATAGTCAAAAGATTGACAATTGTTTATGTCTAATTTCAAAGTGAAATAAATTATAATGAACACCATTGGATAAAATGGTAAAAATATATTCTAATTATACTTTAAAACCACTCAATATTATAATTTGTCACTATAAATTATTTTGATTAAAAAAGTGGTTTTTAAGTATTTTTCACTATTCATAAAAAATTAGAAGTTCTCAGAAAATTACCAAAATTGCAACATAGGATAACTCTGATATTCCGAATACAAAAAATAAGTCTATTTGGAGAGATAAAATTTATAAAATTTCAAAGATTAGGTATTAATATTCATTACGACTACTTCGATTGGTTGTGGTGTGTGTTAGAACTCGAAGTTGCGTACAACACACGCTACTGTATTATTCAGAGAAAAGTGTACCGCGGAAGCTTGGTGTGTTACATTCTCCCCTCCTTCAAATAATTTCGTCTTTGAAATTTCATATAATATCACCGTATAAAAAGACTCAGGTGATTCTTCATCATAATTTCCTCAGGTTCCCACGTTGCCTCCTCCATCTTATGGTTTCTCCATAGAACTTTTACCAGACGAGTCGTCCGGTTTCTCAGCACTTGTTCTCCTGTATCAAGAATCCATACGGGCTCTTCACAATAAGACAGATCGGGTTCCAGTTCTAATTCTTCATAGGTGAGTACATGCGTTGGTTCGGGCATGTATTTTCTCAACAGTGATACGTGGAATAAATCATGACCTTTTTAGAGACTTGGCGGTATTTCCAAACGGTAAGCTACAGCCCCAATTAGTTCTAGAATTTCAAATGGTCCGATATACCAGGGACTCAATTTACCCTTCTTACAGAAACGTTGAACTCCCTTCCATGGTGATACCTTCAAGAAAACATGATCTCCTGCCTGAAATTCCAAACCCTTCCCTTCGATTGTCAGCATAGCTATTCTGCCTACTTTGACCTGCTTTGATGTGGTTTTGGATGTCCTTCACCTTTTCCATCATTTCCTCCACCAGCTCTGGGCCTACAAGTTTTCTTTCACCCACGTCATCCCAACAGGTTGGTGAGCGACATCTCATTCCTTATAACGCTTCATATGGTGCCATCCGAATACTTGAATGGAAGTTATTGTTATAGTAAAATTCTACCAGAGGTAAATAATGATCCCACATTCCTTGAAAGTCAAGTGAGCATGATCTCAACATGTCTTCTAAGGATTGAATAGTTCATTCTGATTGTCCGTCTGTTTGAGGGTGGTAAGCAGTGCTCAAACGAAGTTCAGTATCCAAGGCCTTCTGAAGAATTTACCAGAATCTTGATGTAAAGAGGGGATCACGATCCGAGACAATCGATAGGGGTACTCCATGAAGTCTCACAACTTCATTAATATATAGTCTTGCTAGACGTTCAAGTGGAAGATCTTCCCTTATAGCGAAAAAATGTGCTAACATGGTGAGATGATCAACAA
The DNA here is from genome assembly GCA_963277665.1 of Viscum album. NCBI lineage: Eukaryota > Viridiplantae > Streptophyta > Magnoliopsida > Santalales > Viscaceae > Viscum > Viscum album. Next base: position 808,236,251 of record OY728153.1, read on the forward strand.
TGACCCATATTGCGTCATTATTTCTAGGGTTATTTGGTAGTCCCATGACAAAGTCCATCATAATATTATCCCATTTCCACTCAGGTATGGGAAGAGGTTGCAATACTCCACCTGGATGTTGCCTTCCATCTTTCACTTGTTGGAAAACCATATATCTTGACACAAAATCGGCAATATCCCTTTTCATGTTGTCCCACCAAAAATTTCCCTTTAAATCTCTATACATTTTTCCCCCAGGGTGTATACGGAAATTGGAACTATGAGCATCATCCAAAAATTCCTTCTTTAAATCAGGTATATCGGGAACACAATGTCTCCTCCCAAATTTCAAAATTTCATCTTCATAAACAAAGTCACTTTACCGCCCATCATTCACAGATTTAATCTTCTTTTTCAACACTTCATCATCGGACTGAGAACTCTTTATACATTCTAGTAAATATGGTTTGGCAATCATTTGAAAAACTTTTGATGTTTCTCCCTCCATGGTGATTCCCATATCCATCTTTACTAGATCCATGAAAATAGGATCCCTTTCCGCTCTCATCATGTTCAAAACTCCAAGATCTTTTCTACACAATACATCTGCAACCTTATTTGCCTTCCCTATGTGGTAGTGTATCGTGCAATCATAATCCATGAGTAGTTCAAGCCATCGTCTTTGCCCCATGTTGAGTTCTTTTTGTGAGATAATATATTTCAAACTCTCGTGATCAGTATATATCTCACATTTTTCCCATAGAGATAATGTCTCCATATCTTCAAGGCAAAGATTACAAAAAGCTAACTTGAGATCATGAGTAGGATAGTTTTGCTCATGAATTTTTAGCTGTTGTGATGCATAGGAAATAACCTTATCATTCTGCATAAGGACACAACCATGTCCTTTAATTGATGCATCACTATAAATAACGAATCCATCATTCCCTGATGGTAGAGTCAATATAGGAGCATTTACTAATCTTCTCTTCAGTTCTTCAAAACATTCTTCACACTCTTTTGTCCAAACAAATTTAACCCCTTTACGTGTGAGCTTCGTTAATGGGTTAGCCAATCGGCCAAAATTATGGACAAAACATCGATAATAACCAGCTAAACCAATAAAGGTGCGTACCTCAGTTATACTCGTCGGTGCTGGTAATTCTTGGATTGCCTTGGTCTTAGAAGGATCAACAGAAATTCCATATTTAGAGAAAATATGGCCAAGAAAAGAAATCTCCTAAAGCCATAATTCACACTTACTAATCTTCCCATATAATTCATGCCTTCTAAGAGTCTTCAAGATAATGTGCAAGTGATTTTCATGATCTTCGTATCTTTTGTAGTATACCAAGATATCATCAATGAATACCACCACAAAATCATCAAGATATTAGTTGAAAACTCTATTCATTAGATCCATGAATATAGAGGGTGCATTAGTCAATTCAAAAGGCATTACTGTAAACTCGTAATGCCTGTATCTTGTTCAAAATGCTGTCTTCGGAATGTCATCCTTCTTCACACACAACTGATGGTATCCAGATTAAAGGAAAATCATTGAAAAGTATTGAGCTCCATGCAATTGGTCAAATAAATCATCAATGCGAGGTAGGGGATACTTGTTCTTTATTGTTATAGCATTGATCTCCCTATAGTCAACGCACAACCTCATAGATCTATCTTTCTTCTTAAAAAAAAGGATAGGGGCTCCCCATGGATAAACCCTAGGGTGAATAAATCCCTTATTACTCAATTCCTCTAGTTGTTTCATTAGTTCAACTAATTCCATGGTGTCCATTCTATAAGGGGTCTTCGATATGGGCCTTGATCCAGGAATTAAATCAATGGAAAACTCACCTTCTCGTTCTGAAGGATGTCCAGGTAAATCTTCCAGAAACACATCTACATATTCGTTCACAATAGGTACATCCTGTATTTGAACATTCATTTCCTCGTCATTAGTCATTTCATTCTCTTCCTCCCCAATAAATGAATTTAGTTGAGCTACTGGGGGTGGATCTAAATAAGAATTAGGTGGTGACGATTCTGCTCTAATAATAAGGCGTTCCTTATCATCATCATCAAAAATCGTAACCTCCTTCTTATTACAAAAAATATTTGCATCATAATCCTAAATAAATCCATAACGAGGATTATAACAAACTCAATCATAGGTATGACAATGAGATCAGCAGATAAAGAACATTTATGTGCTCTAATGGGGACTGATTCCCAAAACATTGTTGCAATAATACTCCCCTAAGGAGTTTTGACTGAAAATTATCTTGTTAAATCAAACTGGAAATATCTAATTTTCTTAACAAATTGATAAGATATAAAAAAAGGCGATGATACAGAATCAAATAATGAATTTGCTAAACTTGAGGAAACAATTAAATTACCTGCCACCATGTCTTTCGGAGCTTCAACCTTAGTAGTAGTGATAGCATAATCATATCCTTGATCCCTTGGCCTCTTCTAGGTTATGTTCCCCTGATTCTTAGTACATTCATTTGCATAATTTCCCATCTCTCTACAATTATAGCATTCCACATTGACATCAACTTTCTTTCCCTTGTAATCATGATCTTGGTGGCCTTTTTCACCACACTTGTAACAGACTCCCATTCCCTTCAAGCAAGTACTGGGGTGTTTCTTTCCACATTTACTACAGGGCTTATATTCAACTCTTCCCTTCATCCCCTTATTTCCATTTCTAGATTGATCAGAAGATCACTTCTTTTCTTGCTTTTCTTTAAAGTCATGAGACTTAGAGAATTCATTTTCCATCTTGATAGCACATGAGACAATATCTTCATATGACGAAAAGGATTGTGAGAATAATGCTCGACGGAGAAATGGTTTTAACCCATCAAAGAAACGATCAATCTTACTTCATGGGTTAGGTATATAATCTGCAGAATGCCTCACTAACCTTGTAAAGTTAGCCTGACACTTTGCGACATTCTCATCCTCTTTCTGCCTCAAACTCAGAAATTGCCTTTCCATATATGCTCGATGGTCATGCAGAAAGTATTTTTCTAAGAAAATTTCCTTAAACACCCTCCATTCCATACATGATACTTCTTCATCTTACTTTGTGTTTTGAATCAGTGACCACCATTGATCGGCATCTCCAATGAGGCGGTAGACTGCCATGACAACCTTCTCCCTTTCGCTACTCCCCAAGGTGTGGAATATTTTATGTAAAGAGTTTATCCATTTCTCAGCTTCTAATGGATTTGTACCCCCATTAAATGTTGTCGGTTGTTACCTCATGAAGCTTTCTAACATTGATCCTCCACGTTGCGGATCAGGGTGGTCCATACGAGTAAGGTTATTATTCATAACCTGAGTGAGTTGTCCCTGTATGGTAATAAGTTGATCAGCACCAGTTGTATCTCCATCTCCATAATATTTATCTTGAGCAGGAGTTAAATCCCTACACGGAGTGCGTGCATTGATATGGTTTCCATTCCTTCCACTAGGCGCCATTTCTAAACAATGGAATAAACTAGATTAGTTTATGAATCAAAATATATAATTCCATACTTATAAAATACTTAACATAAATTGAACTATTTATGGATATAATCCATAATCATAAAAATGTTTTCTTTGAGGATGTATATACTCATAACCCTTCATAGTGGTTTGTAAAGAAAACGAGAATTATCCTTGGCATATCCCCTGGGAGTGTCGTTACCAAGAGTGCAGTAAGGCCCGTTTTCGTGCACCAGTTCCCGTTCAAGTCTAGATCAAAGCAATGTTTTCAGGTTTTACCCCTAGGTACATCTGTGCCAGAGACGCTGCTACCTGATCGTATCCAGACAGGGATTTATTGCTCGGAAAACTCACAAAATCTCTATAATACAAAATTCTAAGAAGTTCTTCTATACTAATCCTCAAAGTCTATCTTCGGGCTATGTGCTCTAATCAGAGTTTATCTAAATCTAGCATCCAAGGTTAGTACTAAACTGCCTCTGATACCAACTGTAACGCCCTGAACCCAGTTACCCAGTGTCGGTGCATTATTGTGTAACATTGTCATGATCACAAAAGATCAAGTCTCGAAAGACCGATTAGTTTAGTAGTCTTGGAAACACTAGATACATTCATAAATGTTATATTACATCATAAAGTAAAAAAACTACAATAACAATGTCTCCATAGTCCACACCCGTATCCTCTTCTGACTATCCCTATAGGTCATTCATAAAATACATCTTCACATCCTAGAAAATATTAAAACATTGAAAGGGATGAGCTCAGATGCTCAGTAAGGATCACAATATTGCAGAAGCTTTCATAAAAAAACATTAACATTTAAGGCAATGTATAACTAAAACAAAAGCCTTTTTAAACTTGAACTTCAGCATGATATGGCAAAAATAAAATTAAATAATTCGATTTACATACTCACATGGATATTATACTAGTCAAATAATCCCTTGCAATATCAATAACCACATTTATAATGATGTAATGCATAATTCTAGACTATCATAACCATGTAGTTAAGGCCTCGTGCCAAGACCACAAATAAGATTTCGTCAAGGCCTCGTGCCAAGACACTAGTTTGTCTCATGATACCTACCGATGCATCGAGGAGCTATAGCGGGCTCCACCCATCACTTATTAAGTCCAATGCATTCCTCATATGAATAGGTTTAAACATATCATAAACCATAACATAATCGTATAACATAAAACGTGCATAAAAGAAACATAACATTTCCACGTTTCAATCACAAGATATCAATACAACACATTGATATAATAAAAAACTTATCCAAACCATTTTAATTACCAAAATAAAAGAAAATCAAAACTTGGTATTTATTTTTCATTTAAATAAAAGTTATGGCCTATAGAGGAAGCTGAAACTCAAATAATGGTCACGACAGCGGAGAAGTCGTTGTCGCCGCATACGTTAGAAAAACATTCGTTTTTGTCATTTAGTAAAAACGCTTCGTGTAAAATATTCCTTTTTAATAAAAGTAAAATTCAAAGGGGTTTATACACCGTATAAATGAATGTTGTGTATAAAACCAAATATGCCTCAATGAAAGGAGATTGATACGATGTCCTCACAATGATCATTTTTAAAATAAAATAGATCTATTATGTGTGTTCATTATAATTACACATAAAGAAAGTACAAATATAAGATATGACATAATAATATCATGACATAATTTTAAAGTAGGAGATTAACCCAAAGAATGGAAATTGGGTAGAGAAATTCCATTACCTTGCGTCCTGTCTTGACTCGACCGTTATTTAACCTCATGAATAATAAAATAGAGTTAATTTATAATTTTTTAAGAACCTTTTTCATGTTTTTTATTCCTTTTATATCACTTATTAACATTTTATGCAAATTATGTAATTATTTAAGTTAATAACAGTCATTTTGTTGATCTTTGGTACTTGAGTCAAAAATAAACTTTTTATAATTACATGTTGTTCATGTGGTGATATATCCATTATATCCAGAATTATATTCATCATATATATGTCATATATCTCATATATATCCAGTATATACATGCATGTATAATACTCCATAACGTTTAGAGGTAAGAAATGAAATGCACCGTTCATGGAGATGGTAATCCGTACGTACGCATGAACGCTACTTTCATTTCTATTTCATATTTAATGAAAACATAATGATATAAAGTTATATTATAATTCCAGTATACTATCATATATAATATCATTTACTCCATCCGTTATACATCCCACATATGGGATTAACGATTCAAATCACTTTGAGGGGGCGGTAGTCCGCACTTCCTAAAATGAAAATATCGCGTTTACCCATAATGGAAACAACAAAGGTATGCCATAAATGAAAAATACAGAACCCTAAGTAAAACATAAACATATTATATATCATATATATAAATATAGTGACATCTTAATGTCCACCATTGAAGGTGTTATATGAGTGTTGAACAATCATCGTTACGTGAGGCAGAAATTCACCATCCACAGAAACAATATGTTCTTTAACCATTAGATGTAGGTGTGTGTAAGTGTAGCTCTAATAATTCTTATAAAAACATCCTAGTATATGTAGGATACTGTTTTTGTTACAAAATAAATGAATAAAAATATTTTAGGGGTTGGATAAGCAAAATAAACCAAAATAACATAAGAGAAGACATTACCTTAAAATCGGGTAACTCATTTGATTTGAGCCAAAGGCTTCCTTGGGATGAATTCTTCCCAAAGTGAGGCTTCTAAGAGTAAGGGAGGGATTTTGGGAGATTATTTGGTCTGCGGTTGGCCGAGCCAAAAGGCTTTGAAAGTGGGAGTAAGGTGGTAGTGGTGGGGGCCTTTTATAAGTGGAGAGGAGGGGCACTCTTGGAATGTAATGAAATGTTACTTTATTATATAACGTGTTTGGGATTTTAATGGTCCCACAGTTATATAAGTCGATTCTAAGGTAATAAGGGTTCGAAATATACTCATCCAATAGGTTTTTTTACCAGTGTAACCCTTGGATTTTACATTATCTTTTCATTTTATTTAAATCGTTAATTAATGAGGTAATCGCTACATCATCATGGTGTCATAAATAATATAATTTCTTTAGTGTCTAAAAATTATATAAAAATATATCATGATGTAGGAAATCTTTTTATCTTTCTGATGAATATTTATAGTAAAAAATATGACTTGTATAACCCCATTTAAAAATTGTTTTAGTAAAACAACCTATGTTTGTGACATTTTTATTTTAACTTTAAATAAAAGTTATTTATGTCATTTTCCTACCAAAGTGGCTCCATGGGGTACCCAAGTTGAACCATGGATTGTAATGGTCGGAAATGACTCATCCAATAGGATAAGGACAAGTGTAAATGTCATTTCATATTTTTATAATACCATTTTTACCTTAAATTTCACTAATTACCTTTAATCGCAATTAATTAAACTTAAAATTTACTATTCACCAAAAATTATTTTAATCCAATTGAATCACATTTTTAATTATAATGACAACCATGAATGCCAGATTTTTGAAAATCAAATCACAAAAGTGGTAATGTTTCATTTAAACGAAAAATCAGTTTTTTAACTACCACTTAGTGGTTTCACTATTCATCACAAATTGAAGTTTTTCACAACAATGCCAAAATTTCAACCTAAGCTATAATTGATATTCCAAATTCAAAAATGATGTCTATTTTAAAAAATTCCAAACATTTAAGTTTCATTAATTAATTTTTTAATTAATTCCCACTATCACAACAAATAACGTGTTTTTAAGAAACAATATATATCAAAAGATTGATAATTGTTTATGTCTAATTTCAATGTGAAAATAATTATAATGAACACTATTGGATAAAATGGTAAAAATATATTCTAATTATACTTTAAAACAAATCAATAGTATAATTTATCACTATAAATTATTTTGATTAAAAAAGTTGTTTTTAAGTATTTTTCACTTTTCATAAAAAATTAGAAGTTCTCAGAAAATTACAAAAATTTCATCTTAGGATAACTCTGATATTCCAAATACAAAAACGAAGTCCATTTGGAGAGATAAAATTTATAAAATTTCAAAAATTATGTATTACTATTCATAACGGCTACATTGATTGGTTGTGGTGTGTGTTAGAACTCGAAGTTGCGTACAACACACACTACTGTATTATTCAAAGAGAAGTGTACTGAAGAGGCGTGGGGTCTTACAATAACTTCCTGATGTTTTCATGGTGAAAAAGTGAAGTGGAAGTGGAGTGGAAGGGAATAGGTGCCCATTCATTTCATTTAACAGTCAGTCATGTCACTCATGTGGTGGTCACAGTTTGACATAATGTGTTGGGGATGTTGATTCTAGTAGTTTAACATCCTGTAGCTCAGACGATGAGGACTACCTCATCACCCCTAGGAATAAAATAACCAATACCAAGCCGCACTTGGAGAATGGAAGTTACAATAAATGTTATGTGTTAATTGGGTGAATTAATAGTCGATAGAGTGGTTCATGTTTGTGTAGATATGTGATGATGTAATTGATGTAATCTTACCTATGTGAAGAATCACTAGATAAGGAAAAAAAAATGAAAAACCACTCGAGGGACATTAAAATCATTACACGTAGATATGGATGGATACAGGGAGGAGGTACAAGCATGATTAGGTTGTTTTTGGCAATATGAGGTCGTACATGGTTCCAAATGGTAAAGAAAAAACATAGAGCCCCTATGGAGGGGTATTGTAAGGTTTGATAATATCATGAATGATGGGAACCTGCATGCATGATAAAAGAAAAAACAGAAGATTGGCATAAAATATGGGAAATATTTCTTGCAAGAAGGATCATTGACATGAAACTGATATAGGGTCAATGGAAATGGGTGAGGGTCATGCCTTATCAGCCCCACTAGGAGGGGGTCCTATCGTGTAAGATCCAATATCTTGAAGCCTAGTATTTTACACTGTCATGGAATGGACCAACATACACTCATGGGGAGAGATGATTCGACTTCCATAATAGAAACCTGATTTTAGGGGGTGTGATTCTATTTATAGGAAAAACCCTCAGTGGTGTAGTTTAATGAGGATAGTGCGAAAGATAATATTTGATATCGCATTTGGTGCAAAAGAATAATGTGGGAGAGTTACTCTCCATGCACAACATCTAAATTTCATTAGCACCCCTGAAATTTCGATTTTATGGGATCATGGAATGTAAGAATACATTTAACATCACATTGGGGGTGCATGAATCTTATATCTGGATTGAAATATTTTGTATAGATGTAATACAATTCACACAACTCACTTATTTGGCACGATATATTCCGTGGATTCAAAATATGCCTTCATTTTACTCAAATATTCCCAATTATGGCCTTATATATTAATTGGTCTGAATAATATTCTACAATCAAAATAAACGAATAAATGGAAAAAATGTTCAGGAACTCGAAGCTATAGATATATATGTCTCTAATGGGATAAATAAATTATCAAAGATTTCTACATCAATGTGTAATATATATGTTTTTTTCATGATGGAATAAATATGTGCAAGAGATAATACATTGAGAAAATTTAGAAAATATATCATGTATATTAAAGAGTTTATAGATCTCAACAATCATGTTTTATATTTTTTTCCATGTTTGTAAATTTACATTTGATTTTAAAATTTCTATTATCTAATGATTATTATAAGTGACTTTATATTTTATTTAATTAATTAGGTTTCAATCAAAACTCTTGATACAACATAAATACACATGTGTTTATGGTTTTATGGATTTAGAATTCATTTCAACAGCCTTGCAAAATGTGATGCTTCTGATAGAGCTAAATATATATCTGAGAGATAATCAAACACAAATATTGGATGTAATAATTTACTATTCTTTGATGGGTAGGAACAATAATATAATTGTTCACTAATTTTCATTATAATTTCATTAACTGTGTACATATTATATTATACTGGGAATTGGATGTTTGTTTTTCTTCTTCTATATGAATACACATTGTACTGGTTTTTCTCTTTATGATGATGTTTTTATTAAAAAATCACAAATATTTAGAAAAATATGTTTTCTTCTATTTTATATGTTTATTAATTTTAATTTTATTATTAATACATGTTTAATTAGATGATATATATGAAAATGTAGGTCATTGATAATGTTTAGGAAATATTAATTGTCAAATAAGAATCTAAATCCAATATATTTCATGAATGTACTGGTAAATATTTTAATATTATATAATATTTTGATTATATATATATATATATATATTAGTTTTTAATATCTACTAAATTTACTATAACCTCAGTTTTATCATCAATAAGTATGTATAGAATGCAGTTTTTATGTTGCATTATTTATGTTTGAGTTAATCAAAACTGGATAAAATCTTATTTTTATAAGGTTTGTTAATTATATTAACTATTTTATGTTTTATTTCATAGTATTATCTTTTTAATATTATATAAATTAATGTTATTATAGAAATTCAATGAAACCAAGTCATATATGGATGGAGAAGTTACTCATCTTCGATCCTTGATTTTAATCTAAAATTTTTATGGTAGTCATTTATGTTATCATCTTTGATTCTTTTACTGATTATTTTGTATATCCTAAATAAAGTGTACACAAACTAATACTTTTTTATTATAGGTTTTTTAATTTAATAATTTCTAAGGAATGATTCAACAATAATATTGGATTATTATGTTTTATTTTATTTGGAATGATTATTTAAATATATTTTAAAATATCATTAATTCAATGTTTTTTAATTAAGCGGTAAAATGTTGGTAAATTTTATGAGTTTTTACTCCTACCTATGGAATCCATTATATTCTTTTTTTATTACATGAAAACTATTTGTTTTTGGGTAATATAATATTTTTAATTTTATTAATAATAATTTTGCTACTATCATAATCAATTTTGTTTTATAACTGACACCAAATACCTTTTAATTCCATGTCTTCAACATTGGTTATCACATAAAATAATGTCGGACACCAATATCCACTATCATTTTTTGTTACAACTGGTGTTGAATTCCCATGAAAAATGTTCTTCATCCTTAATTTTGGTATAAACTGACACATAAGTCCAATTTTTCACAGGGCTTTGGCATCATTTATTTTATTAATGATTGTGAAAACTAATATTCAATATCACTTTTAGAAACATTAGTTTATAAACAATTTTAAAATGATAAAAAAAATAATGAGAAGAAATGTTTTTATAGATTATGGTTTCTAGATTGTTAGGGAAGGATGTTTGCCTATTTTTTAGGGATGACTTGAACATGACATCGAACCATGTTTTTTATATTATCAACCATATCCTCTAGGAACACATACATGTATTGTATCTATTCCATGTATGGGTTTGTGATGGTGTATTGTTTCTCATATGGTATTGGAAAATTGGGTGGTTGGTGGTGCAAAAGATAGTTATAAGATTTATTTTGTGGGAATGGAGGTTATTTTTTTAAATAGTTTTGGTATGGGGGTCTATCTTCATTTTAATAATTCTTATACCAATATTGAACATGGTTAGGGTCCCTCCATAATTTATTTTTCTAAAACATACTTGAAATATAGGATACCACTAATGTTTTTATTACCTATATAAATGTACAATGGTCATGGATTGGAACTGGTGATGAGTATAAAGCACATATATTAGCTGAAGCATTTTTCTCACTCTCATTGATTAGGGCTATATGTCTCACCATACTAGTCTGCTCATATATCAATATATCCTATAATAGTTATGGATAAAAAAAAATTACCTCATGAATTCATTTTGACACAGACTATTGTGAGTTCTGAGAAATCTTCTCTATCAATACCTTATATTCATCTAGTGACTGGTTATTCATTGTTCCTCTAGATGATGCGTCGATAAGCTTTTATTATTTATCCCGTAAGCCTTGAAAACATAAGATATGAAAATGATGATCCTCAATTTATTATCATGGGATGATAGCGCAAGTGTTTTAAAATTGGTCCAAATACTCAAAATGGGTTTCTCTAGATGATTGTATATTGGCACAGATTTACTTTTTTATTGATGTGCTTCTAGATATACAGAACAATATTTTCATTAAGAATATAACAAATTCATTACAATCATCCACATCTCCTGGTTATATACCATCATACCATTATATATAATCTCTTTATATTTAAATTTGGAGAGTATTCCATTTTACCTTCTATTTGGCTACACCATGGGATCTTAAGGTGGTGAAGATATGTTAAAACGCTTTAATATATATTTTTGCATCTTCACCAACCATGCCTTGAAACTTAAGATAAAATGATAACATGTTATGTTTCATCTAAAAATAATTATTAAATATGAAATGTAATTTTTATTTTTTTTCATTAAGGAATGTTGGTGGAGATAGGTATATATGGTTTTTTTTCTGGTTTGTAGCCATGATGAATGGATTGGAGTAAACACTTTATGTTTCAATCTATACTGCAACAAACATTTCCACAAATTCAGATTGAAATTAATGTTTATTAAGTCTAATAAACAAGGTTCATCTAATTACTTGATCAATGGGGGAAACAATGAATGTTTTAGGTTTTACCATGCTACATTGGAAGGAAAAATTATGATAATGAGAAAGAACAAAATAATAAATAGATTGTTGGAACCACCTCCCCTACAATTTCACCATGTTTCAAAATTTTCATGTCATAGAATATGAAAAAAAATATTCCTATGTTAAAAAGGATGTAATGTTATTATCATTGGTAATTTTTAGAGTGGAGCACCAAATAATTGTATTTGTCACTTGAAAGTAGATAACGAAGTGACATTGTGTTTGAAATTGATTGTTTTTAAAAACAAATTAAGAAATTGAAATAATTTTTGATCCTATATTGTGGAAAAGAGTGATGGGATCATGGTAGGATCACTATTTTAAATTACATCATGATCATAAAAGTAATTTCATCAATCTTTATATTTAATGATAAAATAAAGACTCCTCAATTAAGTTTTCAATCACCCTTGGTAAAAGGATATAATGGAAACCACTGTTGTGTTCATGAAATACATAAAATTTTACTAAAAAAATAAGACATGTTACCATAAAAAAATTTTGGTACATAATAATATAGAAACAGTTCCCTATTTCCACACTTGTGGAAATGATCCCAAGACACTCACCACCTAACACAGTCAACAAGTTAGAGAAAAAATTCACATAACAGAGGCAGATAAATATTATTCCTCAAAAACTATAAATATTTAATGAAACCAAAACCCAAAACACATTCAAATTAATAGAATTAGTAAACAATGAAAATGGAAGTCATTATATATGAAATGCTATTTTTAAATTAATGTAGAAGAATATGGCAAAAAAAGTAGAAAAAACGGAATTCCCAAAATACACAAAATATTAACTCGTGTATGTTAAGTCTAATAAAGTTGAATGGGGTATAAAATAGCATTACAAATCTAAAAAAGATAAAATTGTAAATTTATATCACTTTAAGCTTCCAATCCTCCAACATAGCATGAAATTCTCCTCCTTCAACCAATCAAATAGAACTGAACACACATATTTATTGGCTTGAGGGTGTGAAATATTCCATATATATTTATTCCTTTATAATATTTTGTTTCATTCGTATAGTATATTTCCAATTATTATGATGTACTCTTCATAAATATTCTTTCTCTCTCACTAGTTCATTCATAAAGAAAATATCACCACATTTATATATGTGGGTAAAAATTATATCCAAGTTACTAACGAAAAAAAATTTATATCCAAGGAGACACCATAACTCCCTATAAAAATTTTTATTAAATATATTCATTAATGATTTAATTTCTTCATGAAATTTATATTTCACATATATAACAATGTTTTGTCTCTAATTAGATAGATATAACGTAATTTGGATTTCTATATACAATGAAATTCTTTAATTACTGAAATGGGGTCATTTATTTTGGACAAAAACATATTTCTATTTTAATGATATGTCTAGGTGAGTTCTCTTCAGATTTGATCTTTTTTGAGAATTTAAATTCAAATAACACAAATTAAAGAAGCCTAAAATTATAATAATATCAATTTTATCAAAATTTTAAATGTTTTTCCAAAAAAATAGAAGCAAAAAAAACTATTAAATTTAATAAACTATAAAATTTTCACAATTATGATCAAAATTCAATACAAATACAATAATGAAGAAAATCGGCACAAATTGTTTAACTGGAAAAGGATTAAATAATAGTGAAAAATATGATGAGTTATTGAAAATATTTTATCTATAATTAGTATATTATTGATTGGAAAGAAATTTAATCATTATTTCCATGAATACTTATATCATTGATATCTAGAAATATCCATGTCTCTATATTTGGTGGAATATTTTTTTCCAAAAAGAAGACAAACATATATTCTATTATTATCTTCTTCAATAATATTATTCGTCTCTCCAACTTAAATGAAACTATGGATTATCCCATCAGGTAATAATTAATAGAATAGCTTCATGAAATTCAATCCATAATAAATGATATAGTTTTCTATACATCATCAAACTTTATGCCTTTTTAATGATACAGTGGATGTACACTATTATATTGATACTTCACTATAAGAGGCATAAAAGTGGTCATATATTCAATTTAGCATGGTGAGATTAACTTTTGGCTTATATATAATTATCTTCAAGGATTTCATCTATATAATTACTACTAAATAGAGTGACAGAAATACAGTGAATGATACAAATACCTATTTCATATTGTTTTGGGTTTTTCATGGTCATAGCCTTCTTTCCTAAGGTAAATTCAGCTGTAAATCATGATTCCTAATAAGTCAACGGAATAAATTATTCCACAATAATAGAATAATATAAAATATTTTTCTTTATTACCTACTCTAAATAAACTTTTTTTAAACATGAAGCTAGAGTTGGAAAATGAGTAATAATCCTATTAAGATGACCTTGGATTCCACCCCAATATTTGTATATCCTTCTTATAATATATTTTAATAGGGTTTTATTTTCTTATATATAATTCTACATTTCATAAACCAACATAGAATTTTTTACATTCATACATCATTATCCATGTTAGACAGTAAGAATCACCATCATAGTATGTCTGCCATACTTAGGAGGCTTGATTGATGGACATGTTTTATTCTTTATGGATCTCTCTATTTAATTTTTTTTCCTACAGGGTATAGTAGGAAATATGTAAAAAAAATTTATATTCCCTTTTATTTAATTAATTGATTCAAACTATTTTAGAATGAATCATCATTATTCATAATATATAGATAGAATCAGATGAATTTGGATACATTTTAGAGAATAAAAAATTAGTGACCATGTGAACCTCAGGATAATTATAGCAACCCATCCCAAGAAATACTTGAATTTGTGTTTAATTCCACTATATTGGAATTATTAGAGGTAATAAAATCATGATTTAATAATCTGTTCAATAGTATTCATAAACCCCAAACATATATGAGTATCTTAGTACAAATTAATAGAATAATTATGACATTTTTTTGGTGATAACCTTATCCCATCTTGTATATTCATGAATATCATTAATAATATTCATCATGGATTCATGGGGAAATAAAAAAAATAATAGTGATATCAAATTCTCTATAATTGATATGTATAGAAGAAACGATAATGAATACGCAGAAATAATTATCATAAAATGGTGAATAACCAATCCCAAATAACAAGTAATCATAAAATTGATATGGAAGTGAATATACAATATGGAAATATAATAACATAAATTCATACCATTTAATCCATGATCTAAAAATTAAATGAGTCGATATATAAGTATACAGAAAATAGAATGGAAAAATAATAACTAAAATGAATGTGATGCGTATTTATTGGATTTCATATATCTAGAACATGAAACTATATACCATTAAGATCTAAGATAAATATAAATTATAATTTTCATTAAAAACCTATATATTATTATTATAAACAAACCTAAAGTGATTTTTCTGGCTAATTTCTTCTCATTAGAGTACTGATGCATAAGTTATCAATATAAAGTCCACTCCCCACCCATCATTTCATGTCCAAATCATTATTCATATAGAATAATTAATATTCCTTATCAAATATATGTATTTATTAATGGATAATTTTTTTAAATATTTACAAAAATAATACAAAAACCATTAAAAGTAAACAAAATATGAAAAAAGGTTTGTAGTTAAGGAAATGAATATATCCAGGATAAATTACACTGACATTTAGGGGAAATTTATTATAAAATGATCATAGGAAATTTAATATTGCAAGGTTAATAAAAGGAAAAGATTGTTTTAATGTTAATAATATATTAGGAAAAATAAATTGGAAACCAGATATTTAAGGATTAACGATGGTTTCAACACATAATATCCCAAGTGGAGTAAAAATTATTGATCATTGTCCTTGATGTATAAAAATTCTATAAAACGATCATTAAAAAATCATATTCAAAATATCATATATTAAAAATTTAACAAATCTTTAATTTAAATTCACTTTTTAGTACATCTTATTTATAAATTAATCTTTTAAACATGTAAAATAACAATCACAGAATATATTGAGTGTAAATTCGTAAATGTCATATGAGGTAAAAAATATTCTTTTTCCTCGTAAAAATGTTATAAAAAATCCTTGCATGAAAACAGACAATAATATTCCATTGAAAACATGGGTAAATAAAAAAAGGGTAAAATTTTATTTAAAAAATTATTTTGGAATGGTAAAGAGTATTTTTATAAGCTGTTTTGAGAAAATAGGTGTTTTATAGGAAACAATTTCTCTGACTAAAGAGGGAATGAATTACGGTTATCATGAATTCATTTTAAAGAACATTTTATGTACCAATGAGTGGAAAAACTATAAAAATTGTATAATAAAGTTCATTAAAAAAAAGGGGAATAAAAGGAACGGGTTTATTACAAAACAGTCAAATAATTCCCTTTTGATGGTAATTCAAGTGTAAAAAATCCTGTACAAAATGAGATTGTAATGTAAAACATTGAAAAGAGTACAACATTGATGGAATAATAAATCAATTTGTAGATTATGAGAATCAATTTAAAATCCCTATATAGAAGTAGAAATAATTATACAGATAGTAACTGTGAATATACACATAATCATAGAATATTAGTGATAATGATTTGGTAGTATAACCCAAGGAAAAGCAATAGGGTTATGAAATTCTTTTCCACTTTCTGACTTATAATACAATTCCCCTGAGATAAAAAAATTCTAATTGAAACTAAAAATATCACTATGAATGATATAATCATGATATTATATTAAAAAGAATGTAATAACACACATATAATCATAAAAAAATTTCTCATGGAGAATAATCTTTAAAATTTTCATTTTTTCCCATACAAATTTGAGACATTTGAATCATAATCTCTATGAAAGAATGATAATAAATTAATTATTTACAAAACATTAATGTAAAATGATTAATGATATTATATATCAAATGTTGAGTAGATAAACTAACGAAATAATGTATGTGGTGAATATGACATTTATCATATAGATGCAAAAATATATGATGAAAATCCATTACCTTGTATTTTGTAATGTGTGAACTGAATTTGAAATCCAATACAAATATTTAAAAAGTGTTAATAATATATTTAAGAATTATATTATTGTTTATAGTATAATTTTACCTATTTGGTAACAATATTTCATTATTTTTTATTATTTGATGTGTTAATTGTAATTCCCATAGATATTTTAAAATGTTATTTTCAATCTAATTTAATTATTTTTGAAATTTTACTTTTCCGAACACCTTGATATTTATTTATTTTATATTAAATGTAATTTTTTGAATTAATTATATGATTAATAATGATAATCATGCACTATATCCAGTATAAACATTATCATTCTCTACCCAGAACATTGAGGTTACTTTACATTTCATGCTTGGATTAGTTTCCTCGACGGCTTTTGTTACATGCAAGACCGAGTGTAACTGAATAAAAATTCATTATTAAAATATTTTTATTATTTGGTAAGATATAACCTGGAAATTAAATTAAATACTATAGGATTTAATATCATATATATATATATGTGTGTTACCTATAAATTAGAAACAAAGTTAGAAACCAAATGAATATAAAGGGATTGATATCAATGTTTTTGTGGAAAATACCATATTTATTAACAATTTGAATTAAATAATAATATTACTTTATGTTAATTAAATTTTTATTCTAAATATTTATACAAATAATTTTGATAATCATACAACATATTTTATTGATATATGTTAAGAACAACCTCAATTTTATATTTTGAACACACACATATATATATATTATTACATCATTTTAATGGTGTACCGAATTTAAATAAAATTATTGGATATTTTATTGATATTATATGTCTATAAAAAAATTATTTTTGTATTTGAAGCATAAAAATTAGTTTAGGGTAATTTTTTGATATTTTTCAATAAGGTTTTATTTTTTAGTTAATAGTTAAAAATACAAAATTTTAATTCGAAAACTATATTTTTCATATAATCCATTTATATGTTTAAAATATATTCTAAATTGATTATAAATGTTTAATTAGATAATATTTCTACCAATTAATACAATTTATGTCTTTGAGATCAATTTCACTTTGATCATAGGTATACAAACATACCAAACTTTTGTATATTTTTAATTTAAATCCATGTATTGTGGACGAGACTACACGATAAATTTTAAATTATTTTCATCCACTTATGATTCTATAATTTTTAAAAATGGATTACCTATTAGAAAATTTAATAATTTAAAATTTATAATATGTTCAATTTATTTTTGGACAAAAATTATTAGAGAATTTAATTAAAATTAATTACATCAATTAAGGTTAAATTAATATTCACTAAGGATTAACCCTTATAATTAAGACCCAAATTGTCACTTTCACTTTCCTAAGATCCATTGGGCGACCATATTTTGACTATTGCCTCCCATTTATCACTTTTTTCTATTATGGGATAATATTTCCATGGGAATAAAAATATTTCATTTTCATTTCAAAATATTTACAAGAGTGCCACTCAACCTCTATAATAAAATGTCCTCCTCCCCTCTATTTCATTAATCCTATAAAGACACATTGGTTCATTAAAAATGTAATAAAATATCCTCCCAAAAATCCTTCCATTGTCTTTGAATCCTTCCATTGTTATAAAATCTTCCAATGAATCCTTTGGCATAACCCAAAAAGTGTTACCCGATTAGGAGGTAACACCTTCTCTCAAACTCCTTTCTTTGGATATCATTATCCACCACTTACACTTACTTAATAAAATTAATGGATAAAAATAAAATTATCATAAATATACAATGATTTATTTTTGGAAATTGGTTTACCTAAATATATAAACACCTCCATATAATCGGTAATGAACATATTGTTTATGTGTATGATGAACTACCACATTATGAAATAATGCTTGTTTATATTTTCCATCACCGCCACCCTTGTTGGAAATTTTGATGGAAAATATATTTATTTATTATATTAATTATATTAATTTTTTATTTCAGTTTATAAAATTATTTTAGAACCCATATCATTATAATTACCACTTGGTGTAAGTATGATAAATTCGTTTGACGAAGTGTGGACCAATTCCCCAAAAAGAAGTGTGATTCATTCACACACTAAATGGAATGTATTATGGATGGGTTTAGTAAGTATATATTATATATATGATATAATAATTATACATTAGTAATTTTATATTAACATACATATGAGTGTGTGTCTGTCTGTCTGTCTGTATTTTATTGCCTTTCTTTCAACATGGTAATTAATCAAAAATAATTTTCATGCGTATGTATGTCTTACTGTCTCCTTGAAGGGTTGTTTCATTTAATAATAATATATTCTATGGATTATTATCTTAATTTTTTTTGAATATAAATTATATTTAAATAATTTTTTACATTCGAGGAATCATGATATATATTTATACATATATATACATATATATTAGGATCAACGATATTACAAATTAAGACACATGTGAAAAATAAAATAAATGTCACCCAAAATGAAATCTGAACAAATAATTTTTAACAAGAGAGTAATATAAATACATAATAACAATATATATTGAATTATAAGTGAGAAAAAGGTTATATAATAGATTTATAATAAAATTTCATTTATTATATTGTAGGTTTTAAAGAGTGCAATAACAGTTAATACGAAAGTTAAGGGCATTTCATCTCACTTTTGTTCCCTCATATAAATACATTATTCACTACTCATACCTTTTTTGGAGTATATAATACTCATGAATGTATTATAAGGTAATTAATCTTAATTTTATGGGTATTAATATATCTAATTTAAGATATTATATTCATAGGGTTTATTTTTAAAATATTATCAAAACGGTAAAGTAATTTATCATCAGATTTTCTTCTTTGAGACCCATGACATGTTATGATACTATAGTTTTCAATGAGGTGTATATATTACCTTGGAAATGTAATATCTGAAATCTCCCTAATTTTAGGATATTTTAATCATCATTTAATTTCATCTTCTGAAATTTAGAGTATGGTTTGATGTTACAATGTGGTTAGAGTTTATTGAAACAATCTCATCGCATATTGAGATAGTTTATGATTACATTACCTTTGATGAAATCAGATTGTTCTTATATTATGAAATATCATGAATTTACTTCTCCTATGGTTATTCGTGATATCATCATATATTGAAAACAAGATTCTTTGTTAAATATGATTTTTAACAAATTGTTTTGAGGAAAGATTGATGTTACCATCTCAAAGATTAGAAATATATATTCTATCAAACCCATGTTTTCTAAAAAGTTTTTCCATGAATATTATTAAATTATTGAAAAATCATTAAAATTCAATTTTACAATTTTTCATTTTCCAATTTCATTATAGAAATATTCATTACAATTTCAAAAAAAATTTATTTTTATTTTTTACCATACAAAACAAATGTTTTTTACATTGTACAAAATTTACATATTTACCAACCATTATATCATTAAATAATCCATTTCAGAATTATAAAATAATTTGGATTAAATTATTATTTAAAATTTATTTTCAATGAAATTTGTTTCAATATTTAATAAGGTTTATTATAATAAAACTTCATGGAAACTTTTTTTCCAAACATTTTTATGCATTTTGATTCTTTCATGAAAAATAATTTTCATATGATTTTCCAAAATTATTTGTAGATTTTGAAATAATTTTCCAAAATATTGTTTTAAAATCCATTTCAAGATTTCATTATAAACATTTAATGACTTTTTAAATTTTTTTCAAAATGATTCTAATATTCATTATATGTTTTTAAGGAATATGGTTTTCGAAAAAAAATTTGATCTTCTATAATATGTTTTCAAGGAAAATAATTTTTAAAAACTCTTTTAGAGATACTTTTATATTTTTTATAGAGAAATAGTATTTAAAATAATTTCCATAAATAATTTATATGAATTAAATGTATTTTAGAAAAAAAATGTTATAAATATTTTTAAAGATATATTTATTTGTTTCTAAATAAAAAATTATCTAAAATGTCTTCAAATTATTATTTATATGAATTTTTTTTATTAACATCTTTTTCAAATGTTTTTATGTTTTAAAGAAAATTTTCAAAGAATAAATGATATTTTCCTCAAGAAATGTTTTCAGAATATATTAATACTTTATTTTATATCTTATATTACTTGTATTGATGTTACTCATTCCCTTATTTTAAATGATCCAATGATTACATTCACATTCTTTTTTAACTGGTATATATTTTTTTGGAATAGTTTTTATGAAACCAATATCTCTTCCTAATGTTATATTCTATTGAAATCCACTTTTTTACATGTTATTTTTATTATTTAGTGATTATGAAACTTTATTTTTACTCTAGATTATTATATTCATACATGTTTATAATAGCCATTTCATTTTATGGGTTATGGTAAGATTAATTATGATCTCGTGTCACTTGTTTGAATGATTTATTAATGAGATATATGTATCCTATATATCCCTCCAATACATTGGATAAATATTTATATATCTAGTGATGGATGTCGATGAAATTAGAAATGAACATGCTTCAAAATTACAGGGATAGAAAAGGATGTCAATATAGTTCAGCAAAGTAATTTTTTTGGAATAATGGACTTGGACGAAATACCTTGACTACTATGTAAATAATTATATATTCTTAAGTGTTATACATGATTTAATGTTTTATTCGTATATTATTATTTCATGAATTTTGTTCATTATTTCTTTATGAATCCTTTCATATAAACTCCCAATATTTATACCATGAGTCATGGTTATTAGCATTCTTTTGTAGTGTGATATCTTTATTTTCAGGGTCATGTTCCCATAACTGTATTCTCATGATTATAGTTATGAATATACATTATTTAACCTTAATATGAATTTGTGCTAACCTAATTTTATTAATACATACCCCATGTTATGATGATAGGTATTATATTTGATGTGTCTAAGAAAGTTTCCAGTCAAGACGAACTTTGAGGGAGATTTTGTAACTCATTTATATACAAGTGTTTTTGTTTCCATGTTTTCAAAGGAACTATACTAGTATAGTCTTTTAATTTTTTTATGGTATTACTGAATGTTTTACAAAACATTTGGATACTTTGTTGAGAAATGTTTTTTCATATACCTAGGTGAATTTCTAAGGATGTGTCTTGTTTTGTATTTAACTATAACTATAAGTTTGAGTCAATGTTTTGTAAAATTTCATGAAATTTTGGTGAAGGATAGAATCCGCGGTTACCGATAAATACATACATTTATTTATAATACAAGTGGACGTGGATCATGAATATATATTACTAGGGGTAATAACTTTGACAAAATATCACATTCCTGACTCAGGGTAATCTGGTACATGATAGCAGGCCTTACTGCACAGCTCATTTGACACTCCCAGGGGATATGATTTGGAAATTCACAAAATCATTATAATATATCATGAATAATTTAAATATAATATGACTATGAATAACATTGGATAACCCTGAATTTTTATAGATTAAAAAAGTAGGAGAGACAGTTTAAGTATCCTATAAGCACTTTTTTCATTATTATACGGTGTAACATTATGATTAATGCTTCCCCAACAATGATTTCATGTCTTATTTAATGGTGATTATTAGCGGGGAAATGGTTTTTATTTAATGTTTCAGATATATAAAGTATTGAAATTAAGAAAAAAAAAATTCCCAACTAGAAATATCATAAATATAATAAGGATAGTTGTATGAATATTGGTTATAATTTTGAAAATAGAGATATCATAAATGGGATGTGGAAGGTATGTGGTGTTATTCTATTATTTTATAATTTAATCATATAAAGAATGATTATATTTATATTTTAGAACCATAATACATGATTAATATTTCATAATATACAAATTTGGAATTCAGGAATATATTGATGATGCTTGAGTAATGTTTTTAGAATAATGTTAGATGAATAAAGAACTTATGTTTTGGAATTCAGAAAAAATGTGATACGAATCATTAAATATATAATCACATTCTTCCTAATTTATCGTTGTGGATTGTGAGTATGATATTTAATTGTTTATGTGGACTTTCACAAGTGATATTTTGATTATGGTATGGTAACCATTAATGTGATCAATAGATTGAGAAAAAAAATTACACCCTGATAAAGGGGTGATTTATTTGGATTATCTAAATTGGATAACACTGATTACTTTGTATCAAATTATTTATGGGACGAAAATTCATCTATACGATCATAAATAATGTCTAAAACATTATGTATTTAATTAATATATCTAGTAACCCTGTGAATAAGTAAGCATGCATGTTTTCCAGAAGTATTTATAGCAATTCATGTTATTAGCATGTTTTAAGAGAATATATAATAGGGCTATTCACATGATTGGAATTTCAAAACCAAGAAATACATTTTTATTTATGGGGGATTAATTTTAATCCTATTTAATGGCATTAATTATAATGTTTTTGATTATCATCATTCAAAAGGGATATAAGGATAACCATTTATGTGATGATTATGTTTATCCTCATAAGAAAATTTTTAGATTTAATTAATATCTCATCACATAAGGAATCAAGAAAATTGGATAAAATTTTCTAATAATTTTGTTTTTATTTTAACTATAGAGAAATGTGATGACTTTTCATGTATTTCATGAATTTTTAGTGGTTAAGGAAAAAAATCTCAATAATCTATTTCGTAGAAAGGGATAAAATTCATCACGTAATAATAAAGGATGATGTTTTCCAAAAATAATGGAAAAATATCTTTTCAAGATATTCATTATAATTTGGAAAATAATATATGAATATAATGTTATACTAGATCCTTTTATTCAGAAAAAAAATCACCCCTTGGATGATCACAACATAATGGATTTCTTATTATTATCTTTCTGTGGACTATATTCCCTATCACTCTCCATCATAATTGAACAATTATATTAAACTCCCATGTCCTCGTTTTCACATACCACCTATGTTCTCTTATGTTGGAATCTATAAATTAGTTACTTTGGGTAACCGTTATGATTCCATCTATCATTTTAAAAAAGTTTTTTTTATTAATTTTGAAAATGATTGTTTCTATGAAATGGGAAATCAATTATTAAACCTTTGATAACCTAGTTTAATTTTGAGGGTGAAATTAATTTTATGGGGGGTAGAATGTATTAACCAAATATTGGGGAAATATATTTTTAGAGTTAATAATATCTTTTTGATAATTTCAATCAAACTCCACACTAAATATTATTTATTTTACATTAAATAATTGAGTCTCACTGGTGTTATATGAAATAGTAAGATTATTGTTCACTACATAGAATAGAATTTTTTTTCATTTCTTAAAAAAACACTGAGGTTATCCTATGTTACATGCATGATTTTGTTTTATCATGCGCGTGGGTGAAACAATAGGCTGAGTGATACCGAAAAATAATTCATTGTTAAATTTTTTTTAATTTAATAGTATATATCAGGGACATTAAATTCAAGATTATATGTGTTAATAAAATATGAATATATATTTGTGAATTCAATGGTAACCTATTAATTTTAATGGAATATAAAAAACCATATGAATATAAAGGCACTGATTTATAAAAGTCTATTTCTTGTGAAAATGGAGATTTTTGTTGACTAGTTAAATTAATTAAAAATAGTGAAAGATAATAATTAAATTTATATCTTATATATTCAAAAAAAATTGATAGTCATACAATATATATGATTGATATAAGATAAGAACAAACCCAATTTTATATTAAAAACCTATATTTTCATAAAGCTAATAGTACCAAATTTTAATAGAGAACCACTTTAATTTTTTTTTCAAAAATAAAAGATTTATTATTTCAAAATAAACATAATATTTTAAATATAAAAATAAAAAATAGGTTAGAATATATTTTTTTATTTTTTGTAAGGTTTCATTTTTTAATGAATAGTTAATCATACCACATTTTAATTAAAAAATCTCTTTCCCTCTAATAAATTTATAGGGTTAAATTATATATAAAATTTCATTCAATGATTAATACCATAATTATTTAATAAATTATTACAATTTTGGTCATTTAGATTGATTTCACATTGAACATATGTATGCTAACTTAGATATCTATTGAATGTTTTTACTTTAATAAACTGCATAATCGACCAGACATTGTGATTATTTTTAAATTAATCTCATTCAAATATGTTATTGGAATTTTAGAAAATGTGGGACATATTTTGAATCATCCTAATTTATAATTTATATTAATTTACCTATAGTTTATGACCAAAATTATTTGTGATTTTATTTAAAATCAATAACATCAAATAAGGTAAAATAATTATGAACTATGGACTAAACAATAAATTTGAGGACCAAAATGACCTATAAAATTCTTCAAGATCCATTGGATGGCCATATTTCAGTCATATAATACCATTTATCAACATATTTTCATTATGGTTGCCACATTATATGAGAAAAATAAGGGTGTAATTCTTTTTCCATGTATTTAAAAGAGTGTCACTCCTCCTATACTATAAAAATCCCTCCTCTTGTTCCCATATTTACTCCTCTAAGGACAATTATTTTTGAAAAATATCTACTGAAATATCTGACAAAAAACATCCCCTCATTCTTGATTCCTCTCTTTAAGAATAATGCCTTCCAAGGAAGCCTTCTGGTACAATCAAATATCAATTACTTGACTAAGAGGTACCAACCTCTCTCATGATTCATTCATTAATTCAAATTCAATATTCCCTTAAAACTGTATATTCCATAAATGTATAAATAGTACAATATAATCAATGTAATAGAATGTTTCAATTCTAATGGTTATACCGACACTTACACACACCCCCATATAATGGGTAATGAACATGATGTTTACTTATACGATGAACAATCGCCTCACCAAACAATGATTCTTCATTTTTTTATTGTATCTCTTGAATGAAATTATTATGTAAAAAAAATTTATATATGATATATATTGAATTTATTATGTATTTGTGCTTCTGAAATTAGGTTAAAACATATATTATTATACATTTCACATCGTGTAAATATCATAATTTCATTTCAGAAAGTGTGGACTACCTCTCCCACTGTGTGATGTGATTCATTCACAAACTACATAGAATGTATTATGGATGTGTTTGGAAAATATATATTATATACATGATAAACTAACAACAAATTTATAACTATATATATATAAATATACTTTACATTCTTTTTTTCAACACCACAGTTAATCTAATAAAAAAATTTATACAAATATAATGCCCACTAACTCTATGAACATTGTATTTTGATTCTTAGTTCGAAAAACTATTTCTTGTTATAATAAACATATAATGAAAATAATTTATATTTAAATCATGGTTTAATTTGATGAAATGATTATATATATGGATTTATTTTATACAAATTACAATACATGTGAAAAACAAAGAAGATAATAACTAATGTGTAAACATAATGTTGAGTTGTTATCAAGTGAGCATTGTAAAGACATAATAAAACTATATATTGAATTATATTTAAAAATATGGTTCTATTAAGGATTTATTATAAACATCGATTAATTATGCCATGATTTTTTAATGAGTGTGATGAGAGTCAGGACAGAAGGTACATACATTGTATCTCACATTTTATTTCTATGAGATACACGATCTATTCACCACACATTGTTTTTGTGTGGTGTGTATAATTACCATGTATTTTATATATTATTATTATACAAAAAAATATGGGGAATTACATATCCATTTTTGGAAATTTATATCATAGCGGTTATGTTTCAAAAGATACAAAATCATTAAAATATTTTTTTCTATATTTTTATTCATTGATACACATTCAATGTTATGAACCTATATTCTTCTATAATATGTATATACTTACCTTAAAATTTTATATCATGAATATCCTTGTATAAATTATAACTTATGCTTCATTTAATTTAAAATTTCTACATGGGGAGTGTTTTTCTATTTTGCCAAGTTGTATGAGTTCATTGAAAAAATATCGTTTCTTTTCATGATTGTTTATGTTCATGTTTTAATTGATTAAATATTATGAAACATTTCTAAATAACTCTAATTAGTTTTATTATACTCTAGTTATTCATTACATGTTTATGTATTGGAGAAATTTTTCCACTAATTTTTACATAATATAGTTTTGAAATATGTTTTAAGAATTCAATACTTTACTATCTCATTAGTCTGAATTTTGTGTTCCTAAAAGACCATTATTTTTATATACGGTTTCAATCAATATTATCTTATTGCCCTAAAATAATTACAATAATTAAAATAAATTTGTAACCCTTTTTGATGTTTCCAATTTTGTAAAAGTAATAGGTTTTTCTTTTTTTGAATAATATAGTTTGGAAACCTTTTTGCCGTTAAAATGGTATTTATATTTTACCTCATACAACATGTACATGTTTACCCACTGCAATTCCATTTATGCTTCTTATCCATGTCTAAAATATTATTTTCTAAGATTTGTTTTTCAAATAATTTTCAATTAATCATTCATTAATATTGTTTCGAAGCATCATGTATATTTTTTATGGAAACATCATTTCAATACATTTTCATGTTAATTTTTAATTTAACATGAAATATGGTTTTCAAATGATTTTAAAGACTAATTTATAGTTTTTACCATTATTTCTAATGAAATGGTTTTCAAATTGTTATCATGATTTCTTTATATGTCTTTTATTTATTTTTAAATTCAATTGATTTTCAAATGTTTTTTAAGAATATATTATATGATTTTAAAGAAATTGTTTTTCAATATTTTTCAAGATTCCTTTATATGTTTTCGTTTAATGGTTTTTAAAAGTTTTTTTGAAGATAATTCTATATGTTTTCAAGGAAAATATCCATCAAAATATTTTAATGCCTATGTTATAGTGTTGAAAATTAATTTCAAAAAATAGGATTAATTTTTTTAATATCTATTTGGGTGTATTTAATGAAAAAGGTTTCCAAATGGATTTAAAAACATTGTTTATAATAATTTTATTATATTTTTAAAAAAATATAGTTTTCAAAGGGATTTAATTTATTTAATAGCCATTTTTAATGAATAAATGATATTTCCTCAGGAAAGGATTTCTAGATATCTTTACATGAATTTTTATCAATGATGAAATATGTTGATGCAATACATGCCCATATAAGAAATAATCCAATGGTTCTATTCATATTATTTCTTGAATGGTTTATGATTTCTTGTAATGATGATTGGGATAGCTGTTTAACAGTCAAATGTTATATTATTTTTTTAAAAATCGCTTTTTTTCATCGATTATGTTCATGAATAAATGATTATTAAACCTATATTTTTTTCATAGGTTATAATATGATTTCATGTTTATACTACCCATTTAATTTCATGGGTTATGACATGATTACTTATGTTCATGTAGCACATGTATGTATGATTTCACTATGAGATGTGTGGGACTTATATGACCATCCAATGAATTGAGTAAAGATTAATTGTTTATAGTATAATCATGAATCGAATGAAGAATGAACATGGTTCAGTATTATAGATCTTGTCTGTGAAATCAATATAGAGTGAACTTGGATTAGTGATAAGTGTTTGGAATGATGTGTGAACCCATTGTAGTAATGTACTTTTTCCACTAAGAGAGCCTTGGATGTAATTACTTGACTACTATGGAAATCATTTTATATACATATATGTCTACCACAAATCCATGACTTATTTCAATGTTATTATTTCATGGGATATTCTCTTCATTTCCATATCATTCATGACTTCTGAAATACCATGATTTATGCCATGATTCATGTTTAGGAGCTTTGATATGTATAACATTATCATATACTTTCATGATTTTGTTCTCATACCCTTATTCTCATGATTATTCATACGTAGATTCCCTTTCTTCTGTTACGAATCATCTGATCTCAAACATTTTTATTTCCTTTTACCCTATGATATGATTATCTGTATTACGTTTAATGTTTCTAAGAAGGGTTCTAGTTATGAAAAACAATGTGGGAGATGTCATAGCAAACATATGAACCAGTTTTTATGTTTCAATGTTCCCAAAGGAACTAATCCAGTACTGTATTTGGGAATATATGCTAATAAGTTTTTTATTATTTTGAAGAAGTAATGTATTGTTAGTGTTTCAAAATAGGGGGTCCCTATATTAATTGTTAGTAGTATAAGTATTCTTTGAATTGTTACTTTTTTAATTCTTATATCAATCATGGATTCATCATCTCAAGAATGTAAAATATGATGTCATTATTATATATATCCACAATATATATATATTTATAATAATATATAATATTTTATGATAAGGAATGAAATGCACAGTTCATGGAAACAATCTGGCGTACGTACCCAAGAATTCTACATTCATTTCATTATCATATTAAATAAATGAAAAACAAATTATATATATTTATATTATAATTAAAGTATCATATATATGGTTTATATGTTATCTATATGTATTAAAACAATAATTTATTCTTTATATGTATAGTTTGAACTAATCAAATTACTTTGAGGAGAAGGTTTTCCACACATTCAAAAATGATATTATCATTTATACAAAAAATGGAAACCAAAAGGTATGTTCTATATAAAAACTAATTAAAAATTAAGACATTATAAATATAATATATATTATATAAGTCATATATAAATATTTTTTCCATCATAATTCTTACCATGATATGTGATAAATAATGAAAATATTCAACGTTTCCTGAGTCGGTAGTTCTCCGTACAGATAAGTGGTAAGATAATTTCCAATTAGACATATATGTTTGTATTTTCTCATTTAACCACACATATATAATCTTTTAATTATATTGAAGAAACTATTTTTTATATAATTATTTAACAAGGCTATTAAGGGGGTATAATGAATAAACTAATGATCTTGAGGAATTATATTACCTCTTCCTAGGGTAACTCATTTTGCATGCCACCAAATGGATTAAATTTATTGAATTATTCAAAAGGATAGAATTATATGATAAGGGGAGGGATCTTTATAATTAATTTTTTGGAGATAATAGTCTATAAATTGTGTCATCATATGTCTGAGGAAGTAGGAGGCTTCAGTACCTTTTTATAGTGTAGGCGGAGTGGCACTGTTGTAAATTTGGGAAAATGGAATTCAAAAATTGTATTTAATACTAAATTTTATAATTCCCTTCAATTAATAAGAAAGTCCAATCGTCCTCTTACCAAACTTATTCATGATGATTTGCACATCGATACTGAAGAAGCCATAACGGATCATGTAACCTCGTACTTTTACAACATTTTTAATGGCCCGAACATAAATATTGACATCCGGGCCAATATTATCCCCGTAATGGTTGATGATAGAGACAATGAAACTCTTTTAAGCACACCGCTTGATCAAGAAATTAATGATACATTCTTTGGCCTTAATCCAGACAGTTCACTTTGTCCGGATGGGTTCAATAATGGATTCTATCAAAAGCATTGGGATATTATCCAAAAGGATGTTTGTAACCTTATTAAAACCTTTTTTTACCATGGTTCTCTGCCTCATGGTATTAATGATCACTTTTTAGTTTTAATACCTAAGGTTGAAAATGCTTCGGAGATTCATCAATTTAGACCCATTGCTCTCATTAATACTCCTTATAAGAACATAACTAAAATAATTGCGAATATTTTAGTGCCCATTTTTGACAAAATAGTGTCATGGAATCAATTTGGTTTCATTAAAGGTAGGTCCATTCAGGAATGCATCTGTCTGGCATCATAAGGCACCAATAGTCTTAATAAAAACACTAGAGGGGGGTGTGTGGCCATTAAACTGGATATCAGAAAGGCCTTTGACACTATTGATTGGAATTTCATCTTCAGGGTTTTAAATAACTTTGGATTCCAGGACACTTTCATTGGAAGACTGAAAACTCTATTCAGATCTGCCTATATTTCAATTCTAATCAATGGCTCTCCTAGGGGCTTCTTCAACAGTTCTAAAGGTGTCAGGTAGGGTGACCCTCTATCTGCCATCCTCTTTGTCATTGCTGAGGACTACCTAAGAAGACTTCTAAATAGTCTGGTCGCTCAAGGATCCCAGAAGCCCATACAAGCTTCCAGGAACTTAAATATCCCTACCCACCTTTTATATGCAGATGACATCATTCTTTTTCTTAATGGGGATCAAAGGAATATTCAAGTCTTAAAACAAGCTCTTAATCATTATGAGGAAGTCTCTGGTCAATCGATATCCTGGAATAAATCATATATTTATTTTGGAATGAACTTTCCTGTCCGATGAAAAAATACCATTACTTCCTACCTTAGAATTAAAGAGGGACTCCTCCCATTCGCTTATTTAGGTGTACAAATATTTTGGGGTCATCCTAAGGCTAGCTATTTCACTAATATCACTGAGAAAATTATAAACCAACTCTCTACCTGGAAAGGAAGATCCCACTCTATGGCTGGCAGGATTTGTCTAGTCAAATCGACCATTGTCACTAAGATGGCATACTCTGTGATGATTTACAAATGGCCCACCAGCATTTTAAAAAGATCAATTCCTATATAAAAAACTTCATCTGGACGGGTAGTATTCTTGAAAGAAAACTTGTCACTCTTTCGTGGAAAACCTGTTGCAAACCTCTCGACAAAGGTGGCATTAGTATTTAAAATTTAAAGATGTTCAATAATGCTCTCCAAGCCCATCTTACTTGGCGTATCATCAATGGTACTTCCAAAGATTTTGATTTCGTGAACCTTAGATTCCGCACCAAGATTTTAAATTGGAATCTCATGTACATTAACTCTTCAATCTGGCCCTCAATTAGAGACTCGTATCAGAAGATCATGGAAAATTATAGATGGATGGTTAGTGCTGACTCTTCCATTAATTTTTGGTGCGATAAATGGTGTGGTAACCCCCTGATATCTCTGTTACCACCTAACATCACTCCTGATGACTATAATCTTTCTATAAAGGATGTCTTTCAATATCACAGGCACGCTCTCCCTGAAAATATTGCGCAGATCATTGATAATAATCATTTTTCTTCTAATGGTGATTTCCTTGTTTGGGAACCTACCCCGAATGGCATCCTTGACTCCAAAAACTTCTACCAGCATTACTTTTCTGAAAGTGATTCTATTTTACATTGGGTGAGTCATTTTGATAAGTATTGGATTAAGACTTCAAGGATTACTCTCATTTGGAAAATTGCCCATAATAGATTACCCACTGAAGCCTATCTTCAAGCCTTTAATATTCAACTCTGCTCCATTTGTCGCTTGTGCAATCAACACAGGGAAGATGCGGATCATCTTTTTTTGTCGTGTGTGACGGCATCTCTTTATGGAATTATGTTTTTGACTTATTTAATTGCAGATGGTCCCTTTCTCACACTATTTGTGTGTCCCTTAACAAGTGCACTAGTTATGCTTTCTCTCCTCAGTTTAAAAATCTACTGCTTACGGTGGTGGCGAAACTGCTTCATGTGATCTGGTATGCTAGAAATGACATCATTCATAATAATCACTCATTTAGTTTAATTGCAAGCAAATATCGAATTCTTATTGTGATACATGAAGCTGCTTCCATTCAAAAAGACTGTTGCGACAACTCGGTTGGTGATTTTGAGATCCTTCGTCACCTTCGTGTGCCCGGCGTCTTCCCTCGGATCAAATATTCATTTGAAGTATTCTGACAATCACCGATGTCAGGATGGATCAAATTGAATGTTGATGGTGACTCCAAAGGTAACCCAGGCCCTGCCGGTTATGGTGCTATTTTTCGCTACTTGGCTGGTCTTTGCCAGGGTTCCTTTTATGCTAGATGTGGCCATTCTTCTTCCCTGGAAGCTGAAATGCTGGGTGTCATCCACGCCGTTGATTTTTCCCTTCAAAGAGGCTGGAAAAAACTCTGGATTTAAAGAGACTCTACTACTATCATTCATGCCTTATGGAATGGTTCCATTCATCTGGCTTGGTCTCTCACCACTCTTTGGATGAATTGTCTCAACTCTCTACATTGGATTGACTACATAGCCACTCACGCCTATCGGGAAGCGAATACTGTTGCAGATGCTCTTGCCAAAAAAGGCATTCATCAGACCATGACTTGGCTGAACTCTTTACCTGCTGATTTATTATCTTTGTTTGATAGAGATTGTAAAAGAATTCCATCTTTTCACCTTTTGTAACTTTTTACTTATGAATAAGATGAAAATGTTTTAAAAAAAATAATGACCATATTTGATAAAAGGGATGGTATGGTCTACTAATATAGATTTAATGGTTTTTAGAAAATTTTAAACATCATTTTGGTATTTTAGATAAATATTTAGTCCCTTGTTAAACATATTTTCCTCTTAATCATCGTAATTAATTTTATCACTTTCATTACTATTTTTATCAAAAAACTAATTTTACATTATTATAAATTATAAATAAATAAAATTATAAATATGGAGTCTATTTTACCATATTATAGAAAAATATGTGGAAAATGTATTATAAAATGAATCCCACATACAGGACGAGAATGGTGGTTTTAATGAAAAAAATATAAAGATGATTAATATGTTTTTATATCTAATATAAATGTGAAATTGATTAAAATTCCATAAATATTAATAAATACAAAAACATTACTCTATATAAACTTTAAAATTAGATTAATATATAATTTATCCATATAAATAAATTAAAGAATGATCTATTGAATTAAAATCTATAAATTTTATAATATTCATTAATTAATAAAGCCTAATAGAAAAGTATAAAAAAATCATCCTAAGATAATATATATGTTCTGTTTTAAAAAATAATGGTTATTTTTAACATTAAAATATATAAAATATACCAAAAAATTATTTAAAATTTCATCTCATTTAAAATATAGTAAACGTGTTATTATGAAAATAAATGTTTTTTTATTAAATTGACATTGTTCTTATAACATAAAAAACAAATATATTGGATAAATACAAAAATACTTTTTTGAATAAATTACAAATATATTTCCTTAATATATCTCTCTAATTATAGATAGATTAATTTTTGATTATAAAATATCGTTGTGGGCATAAAAATAGTTTATTATAAAATCATTCATATTATATTAAATTGGTTCTTGTACCATTTAATAATTAATTTGTAACCAAATAATTAATTATATATATTTTCTAAAAAATTAATGATATTCAATAAAATTTATGGCCACTAATTTAACATATAGGTCATAGCATATTTTATTACATAATAATGTAATATTCTTCAGTGAAACCCAGTTTTACATGTATTGTAAGCCATTGAATAAAATCATTATTGTTTCTGATGTGTGATAACTCTTTATTTCATTCATTTTAAGCTATTAATTGTGTAGTAATTTTATGTACTATAATATAGTGTCTTAAATTCCAACATTGCCCTTTAATGAAAATAGTGACCTTTCTTCTTCACCAATTCATTTGATCAAGAAGGAGGAAATGATGTGATCACTCAAGTGTTAGAATATATTGTATTAGGTGTTTCTATTCTACAATAGGAAACAGAACCAAAGGGTATAAGTGGTACTTGTTGAGTCAATAAGGATTCCTTATGACTTTTCCATTCCTTCTTATTTGGGGAGATTATTGAGTCAATAAGGTTTCTTTATAACTTTTCCATTTCTTCTTGTTTTGAAAATCACAAACAACTTATCATAAAAAATCTCTCTTACCCTATTATTTTATTTCTTAAGGAAATTTTCTTTCCCCAATGAAATTTAACCATAGTTTTTTTTTCATCATTCATATTTTGTCTAAGTGTAAAATTAGGTATCATATCTAAACCCATGGAATCATATAATACTTAGATATAGAGTATTCTATTTTCTGGATCTGAATTCTGATTCCTTATTATCTTAATTCTGACTCCAAACTCATATAAGTTCTGACTCTGGGTTCATTGAATTCAGACTCCGAACTCTTATGAGTTCTGACTACGGGTTCTCTGAATTCAGACTCCAAACTCTTATAAGATAAGACTCTAAATTACACTGAATTATGACTTGAAACATTTATGGGTTCAGACTCCAAATTCTTAAGAATTCAAACTCCAAGAATTGTACGTTTAGGTTTTGAATTCTTGTGAACTAAGATTCCAAATTTACTTGACATTCAGAATTTGGAATTCAATAAAATTCTGGATTTTAATTTTTGTTAAAAAAGAATCTAAATATCATTATATTGTATATATCGAAAGAATATTTTATTAGAATCCAAACTATTTTTCCTTATCCTCCGAAAAATGGTTTTAGATAAGCACCATAATTTTTATAACTCATTGTTTGGTTATAAAATTATGGTTTTCATTCAGTTACATACTAACCATTGTTTGAGTGACATGTGTATAGGTTCCTCTGAAATTCAAGGAAAAATATGACCGTTGGAAGATGGAGCTGACAGTTGAAGTTGTTCCTATAAATAATACGTCATTTGAATGAGATCAATACTATTCTATGACTCTAATGAATACATGATGATGATGTGACTTCGAGAGAGAGACTGACTCTGAATGATGTTGAGTACATTATTGGGCTTCTGGGGATAGGAAGATAGAGGTGCAGACTGCCTTGAAGTTGAAGGCTTTCAGGGATAGCAAGACTGACTCTAATCTTCATATAGAGGCCTTAGCCTGGTTTGGGTAAGACATACTTTCATAAATGGATAAATCAAGGTACCTTCATCCAAGGCCATGGGATACCCTACTCTTTGGGATAAGAGATTTACTACTTGTTACTTGTTTTGTTTCATGTTTTCTAATGAATTTTGATTGTGGAGGAATGTATAACTATATTATACTTCCTTATAGTTTTACACTCTGATTTAGTTAGATTCAATATTCTTTAAGGTAGAATAATTATCTTTGTAATCTTTTGATAAGTTTCATTTCCAGAATCACTATTCCTGAATCCCATTCTCGGAATCACATTTCTGGAATCTAGCAACTGTGTAGAACTAGAGGTGTTATGAATTTTTATTGTAAAAAATTTCCTTAAAGAATTTTTAAAGTGTACAATTCACCCACCCCCCCTCATTAATATTAAGAATATACAGTGTCATTTTGATCCTGCAGTAGGTATCATAGGAGTGTATCATACTCCATACCAACCCAACAGTTGGTATCAGAGGATTGGTTCAATCTGAATTAATCTCAAGATTAGATTCATAAGGGAATTATTCTTCATCTTATTTTTGGAATCATAATTTTCAGATTCATATTTTTCTTAGTGATACTCTAGTTATATTTTCCTTGTATAGGATATTATTTTTCTTGTTTACAAACATTCATTACGAACATGTTTGTGAGAAAAGATTTTCCTTAAGATGGGAGGTTTAAATATTGGTTCCATCAACAATCTAAATCCTACCAGACCTCCAATTTTTGATGGAAATGATTATGAGTACTGGAGAGATAGGATGATGAAATTCATTATTAACACTAGATTTGATAACAACCCGATACTAAAAGATTCCTATAAGATTCCTGATATGGAATTGAGAACTTTTAATATTCAGGAAAAATTAGAATATCAAGAAAATTTCAGAGTCAGAAATACATTGTTATGTTCCATGACTAAGAGCATCTATTGTCAAATATCTTCATGTGAAGCTGCAAACAATATCTAGAGGAAACGTTAAGTTATATATTTTGGTACATGTAATGTTATAGAGACAATAAGAGCTATGTTGAGAGTTTAATACCATGACTTTAACATTCATTATGGATAAACTATAAGAAAATTTTAGCAAAGGATCATGACTATTGTGAATAGCTTATATTCTATGGGAGAAAAATGGTTGTATAATGAGGCCCCTGGAAATAAGATTATAACATTATTCTAAATGAGTCGGGGTCCAAGAGGACGATAATTGATGAGAACAGGAAATTAACCCAGATTTCCATAGATGAGCTGTTTGGAACTCTTCTTCAACATGAGAAAATAATGAAGAGAGATGTTGATAATGTTAAAATGAAGAATGGTAATAGAGGAGTTGCTTTTACAACTACATCAAAAAAATTTAAATCCAAAAATCCAAAACAATTAACTAGATCAAAGTCAAATAATGTTACTATTCCGACATAATGTAGTGGTAAAAAAAGTCTTGGCATGAATTAGAAAATCTTTCTCCAAGAATGAACAAGATAGTTGCTCAGAATAACTAACTAAATATTTTCAAGAAAACAGGCAACAAAGTGAAGAAATATGGGGAAGTTACTTGTTCTCAATTTAGAAGAACAGGTCATATCATACATGATTTCCCTCTATTGAAAAAGAAGGAAAAGAAAGAAATGAATTCAGAGAGAAATACGAAGAATTTATATCCTTCAAAGCACAAGAAAAGGCTTAAAGCAAACGATACTTGGAGTTCTAGTTGTGGAGTCTCTTCAGAAAAAGAATATTCAAAATATGAATAATTAGCATCGAATACTATTAGATTAATTGCTACTACATCTTTCCCAAATACATGTCTTTTGGATAACATATGCTCTCCCGAGGCTGTAACAAATTTATCTCTTGATAAGAATTACAATTATTATGATATTGCATCTAATGAAGATACATAATCTTCTGATAATGAATAAATACCTTTATATGAAGAAGTATATTGATTTTTTAATTTTATAGTAGTATAAAATTGTTAAATTTGTAAGAAACTAGGCAAGGAATATACTAGGTCATATGTTCATACAAAAGAGATTTCAGACCTCTCTAGAGATCATAAAGACAAGGATGACCTTCTAGAAAAACATTCTAAAGATCATAAGGAAGTAAATTCTGAAAAGTAAAAATATTCTAAAGATATTAACAATTCTATTTTAAAAATAAATTTATCTAAGGAATAATATAACTCTATGAAAATAATTTATGGTGATAGGAATTTAGTCATTAGACTAAAGTTCGAAATATATTCCCTTAAGAAATATCTTGCACACTTTACTTCTAGTAAATAAAATTTTGAGAAGATATATTCCCATATAAAACATAATGTAAAGACTACTAGAGTAGGTTATACCCACATAAAACCGGTTTTAAAAAACAAAAAATTTATTCCATTTAGTGCCCCTTTCTGTACTAATTGTCAATGCGGTGGGAAAATGGAATCAAAATTGTTCTTTGAATAATATTAAATCTCTTGGGTTTCATAAAGATTATTTTTCTAAACCAATGTGGATAACCAAAATATTATGGTCCAAAAATTCAAAATCCATGAAATTTTGGATCCCAAAATTCTAACAATCTTATATTCAGGTAAATAAAGAAAGTACCAACAATAATACATTGTACATTGATAGTGGATGTTCTTGACATATGATCGGTAATAAAAACATCATTGAAAAAGATTATCTAGATGAAAGGTGGAAAAGTATCTTTTGGAGATAATTTTATAGGAGAAATTATTAGTATAGGTAACATTGTTCTTCATGGAAAAACATATATTTAAATTTTTTTACTTGTTAATGGTCTTAAGCACTACTTCAATAGCATAAGTCAATTATGTGATGACGGTTACCTTGTATATTTTAGGAATGACAAGGGCTTAATACTCAATTCCAAGGAAGAGTTTATTCTTTCTTCTAATAGGCAAGAGAATTTTAACACACTAAAAATAAAAGATATTAGGAGCCATGACTTACCATTCCATACTGAAATAGAAGTCCATTCTTGGTTGTGGCATAGAAGGTAAGGAAACTATAACCATAGGAACCAATGAAAACTCTCTAAGAATAGACTAGTTAATTATCTAGTAGATCATAGAATTTATTATTAAAAAGTTTATGATACTAGTCAATTTGTAAAAAGACATAAATCTAGTTTTAAATCAATGGGTGAAGTCTCAACCACTAATTCATTTTATTTTTTTGCATATGGATCTTTTTGGTCCAACAAAAACTGGATGTATTAGAGGAAAATATTATGTATTTGTCTTAGTTGATGATTACACAAGATATATGTGGGTCTATTTTCTAGCAAAGAAATATGAAGGTTTTTATTATTTAAAATGTTGTAGAGCCCATGTCAAGAATGAGAAAAAACTTCCTTTGATTACTATTAATAGGGATCATTGAGGAGAATTTGAAAATTCTGATTTTGAAACTTTTTGTAGTAGAAAAGAAATTATTCATAACTTCTCCACAACCAAAACCCGTCAACAAAATGGTGTTATTTAAAGAAGAAACTGAATTATTCAAGAGATAAAAATAACCATGTTTAGTTAGTATTTTGTAGCCAAACATTTTTGGGCTAAATTAGTATGTACTTCTTGTTATAGTATAAATCGAGTTATGATTATTCCTTTTCTTAATAAAACAACTTATGAGTTATAGAATGGTTGAAAAACTAGACATTCCTACTTTAAGGTTTTTGGTTGAAAGGTATTGATTCGGAATAATAATGATAATCTACACAAATTCTCACCGAAATCATATGAAAGAATTTTCGTAGGCTACTACACAACTTCTACGTATTATAGAGTTTTCAATAAAAACACTAGTAATGTTTAAGAAACAGTACATGTAAAATTTTATGAAACTGTCCCTTTTGTTCTCAAAAAACCGCAATCTATATCTTTGGATGTGTATCAATAACTAATTATCAACCTTTGATTAAAGATCCTTCTGATAATGAAAATTTTCATGAAAATGTTTCGGGTGTATTTAACACTGAAGAATTTATAAATTATGTTGATGAACTGGTTTAACAAAACCCAATACATTTGTTTATAAAGAATCATCCCAGATATTGTATCATTGGTGATGTTAATAAACCTATATGGAAAAGAAGTTCATTAAAAAATGAAGTATAACTTCTAGTATTATTATCCTAATTAGAACCAAAAAGCACAGATGAAGCTTTAGGTGATGGTAATTGGATAACTGATATGCAAAATGAGCAAAATTAATTTAAAAGGAATAAAATTTTTACACATTGTTAAATAAAATTAGCAAACTTCTATTATTGGAGTAAAATGGGTTTTTAGAAATAAGTGGGAGGAAAATAAAATCTTAGTTAGAAGAAAAGCTATATTGGTAGTTGAAGGATATAATCAACAAGAAGGAATAGACTATGAAGAAACCTATGATCTAATATCTAGACATGAATCTATTCACATTATACTTTCCATTGTACCATTCTTCAATTTCAAACATTTCCAAATGGATGTAAAATGTTCTTTCATTAATTGTTATTTTCAAGAGGATGTTTTTGTTGAATAACCTCTTGGTTTTGAATATCTAAAACATTCATAACATGTTTAGAAACATAATAAATCTTTGTATGGACTTATGCAAGACCCTAAAGCATGGTTTGATAGACTTACAAGATGTTTACTTCAAAATAATTATGTTAAGGGAAATGCATATCCATCCCTTTTATAAAGAACGATAAGAAATTTTTTATTGTCCATATTTATTTTGATGACATTATATTTGGTTCAACTCAGAAATATTTAACCGATACCTTAGCAGATCTTATGAAATCTTAGTTTGAAATGAGTATGGTGGGTGAGTTAACATTTTATCTTGGTTTTCCAATTTCTCAAAAACTAGAAAGAATCTATATATCCTTACATATTTATATTAATGATCTTATGAAAATGTATAGATTTGAAAAAACAAAGATTATAAGTAGTCCTATCAGTACCTCAACTTTACTTGATCTTGATGAATGTGGGAAACCAGTAGATCAAACAACTTTTAGAGGTATGATAGGAAGTATAATTTACTTAGAAGCTATTAGTCAAGACATAATGCATTCTATATTCTTATGCGTAAGATATCAATCCAATCGAAAGGAATCTCATTTGAAGGCAGTGAAAATAATTGTTCTCTAATTAAATGGAACCCTAGATTTAGGTCTCTTTTATTCCTTTAGAAATGATTTTTTTGAAATGTTTTCCAGATGCTGACTTTGGTGGATGTAGAATGGATAGAAAAAGTACATTTGGAACATGTCATTTATTAGTAGATTCATTAGTTTCTTGGTCATGTAAGAAGCAATACTCAGTAGCACCTTCCATTACAGAAGCTGAATATGTAGCCGCTGGAAGTTGTTGTGCTCATGTATTGTGGATGCAACACTCTTTCACATACTTTGGTATGAGTTTTAACAAACAATTTTTTTGTTATTATACTAGTGCCATTTCCATAAGTAAAAACCTTTCACTTCACACTCGTGAAAAACACATAGATATTAGGCATCTGTTTCTTAGGTATCACACACAAAATAGAGATATTATTCTTCAATTTATTAGAACACAAGAACAACTTGATGTTATTTTCACAAATCATTACCCTATAATACATTTTAATACGTTAAAAAAAGTTTCAAATAATAACCATAAAGTAATCTTCATTATTAAATTCCTGTTGAAATCAATCTCCCTACAGTAATAAACTTCTTTTCATAGGGTTATTATATTTTTTTCATAGATTTCAAAAAATATATCATAGTCTAAATTTTTATTTTTCTAAAATCTTTCTTAGTTTTATTATGTTTCAAATTTTTTTAGGTCTCAAATTTTTCTTAATGAATTTTTTTTTGTAATGATGATTTTTGAAATTAATTTTTTCATAATGAAATTTCTTCTTAAGGAAAATTTTTGTAGTTCAAAATTTCTTAATGAGGATTTTATAAATTTTTGTAATAATGATTATCTTTGTTTTCGTAATGAATATTTTTTTATTTTCCTAACAGTTATTTTCTAGAAAAAATTAGTCATGTTTTTCAAATTCTATTTCAAATAAATTTTGGAATCTAAAGTTCTTCAAGAAGAATTTTTCACATTACAAATAATCCTCTTGGAAATATGAAATGTATGTTTCTTTTCTTGATTTTTCGTCATCATATTTTACTTGTTTGTATTTTCTTTTAAATATACGGATTCCCTTTTTCTTAAATCTTGTTTTTTTTTCTTAAAAACCTCTAAAGATCGGATTCTACCAATTTTCCCTAGTGGCTATCAACTCAACCATCAGATCTGATCACAAGGTTTCTCAACTATTGGATTGAGTTTGGAAGCTGGATCGTCTCCCCAAACACCTATTTAAAGGAACCCCAAATGGTTTCCCACATTAATTTGAATTCTTGTGCATGATAAATCTCTTCTATTATAATTAAGTACCTTCCGAACTTATTAGAACATGTTCAAATTCGATTGCCTATCGAAGAATCCTATCAGAAAGACATGTCAACAGTCAAGACAATCTCAGAGTGGCATGTTTATAGGGAGAGGTTGGTGCATCCAAACATCATCACCAAGTATGATTTTATAATCTCCTGAAACATCAAGCTGAATGGATTGGAGAGTGTTTGCGTATCAAAGCCAGGAGCTCAAGACTTAGTTTATTTAGATTTGTTTGTAGAATTTTATGAGTTAGTAAGTTTTTTTAAGGAAGAAGGTAGAGATATGTTCTCATTAAAAATCTATGTAATGAATGATTCTCTCTCGTACAACAAGGATGCAAATTTAATTAGAGTTATTTATGACAGTGAGGTAGAGTTCTGCTCGCAGATGTTTTCTGATAATCAATGAAGTTTCAATATGTTTAAGGTTATGGATTTTTTGGACTTTCTAAAGTAAATACACTGAAGATTGCTCATCTGTATACAAATTATCGGATTATCTAATTATGGGTTCAGGGATTGATAATTCCGAGAATAGGGGACAAGGATACATTGAAGAATAATTAAATGTATATCCTGGATTTATTGGTGAATCTGAGGAGGGTTAATTTGTTTAAGCATATTCTGATTAGGATCGAGAATATGATGAATGGAAATCTGAAGTATCGGATCATTACGTATCTATACATTCATTAAAAGTTTATTGTTCGGTGATTGGAGTCATTAAATATTCCCTACATTTCAATACCAAGAAATTGAAAACTCATGTTGGTTAGTGATGATACCATAGGAAGAATGAATGTTTGTATTTCCAATGAATTTGGAAAATTTTATGAATTCCAGAAGAAGAAGCTTAAGCCATTCTGAAGAAATAAAAACTAGTTGAGACATCCAAAAAAATATTCAATGAAGAGAAAATTAAAGGAACTAGATGAAAATATAAAACACCATTGGCCACGAAAGTTCAGTCAGCACCCCCAAATCCAAAAAAATCATATCCAGATGAGGTAGTAGCTATGTGGAGGGAAGATAAGAAGAATAGGAAATAAGGGGAGCCCATGTTTGAACTAAACCCTGTTGAAGAAAAATATATAAAGGAGAATACAACTGTGTATCTAGAAAGTGGAGAAAAATAACAGTAACAAGAGAAGAAAATGGTTGAAGCAAAGATTGTGCAATCCTATTTGAGGGATACTGTGAATGCTTCTGAAAATATTCTGGTAGTAGAATC
Organism: Viscum album; assembly: GCA_963277665.1. NCBI lineage: Eukaryota > Viridiplantae > Streptophyta > Magnoliopsida > Santalales > Viscaceae > Viscum > Viscum album. The sequence continues at coordinate 808,279,873 of OY728153.1, forward strand.
ATTCCTGGAAGAAGTATTACCTGAAACTCTAGGGATGAAATATGTGACTCCATAAAATGTTCAAGATGTTTAAGAAGTAGAAGAAGATTATAAATAAATAGAATGCAGTGGTGACACCGAAGCATTGATTAAGAATGTAGATGATTTCCATGAGAATGAATGCCTATCTGAGAAGATCTCAATCTGATCTTCAGAAGCATAATCTTCAAAGATAGCTACACCTAGGAAAAATGATATAGGAGGAGATGAAAACATTGAAGAAGAATTAAATAAGCTATCTGAAGAAGAAAGTTATAATCAGGATTTTATACATCAAGAGGATGCTGAGACAAGAGCTGATAAAGAAGATATAGAAGAAGATAAAATTGTTCAGCTGTATAAAAGTGAACATGAATATCCAGATGAGGAAGACATTCCGAATCATAATAAGGGAATCGAGGTGGTTGTTGATGCTCCAAGTAAAGATACTGTGAAAAATAATGAAGCTAGTGTATCAATTAAGATGAAGGAAGTTTAGTTAGATAAGGATCCCTTACCCAGTAGTGTTTCATATTCAGAATCTTCATCCCTTGGACATGATTTCATTGTTCAGTCATTGATGATTCTTGGTGGGACCATTCTAATATTTCCACGTATAGGCTCTAGATTACAGATGCTCTAACAAACCCTAAATCAATGGTAAGATTCAGTATCCATGGTGACTGATAAGAGTGTAAAACATGAGGCATATTTTAAGAATTTTCTTGTAGGCTATGAGGCTCACAATGGATCATGTTAGAAGATAACTAGTTGGTAAATAAACTATTCAAGAGATTGGAATCCATGATGAATTTTAAAAAAGTGTTAAGGATGCTTTTGACACTTATTATGGGAAGATTAAGGATCTCACAAATAAAATAGACAAAAAGATAACTCTTGAGTAGAATAGTCAGATTAATAGAGTAAAAAATATGAATTAAAAGCTATACTCAGTTTCCCCAAGTCGAAAGAGAGAAAGGGATCTATGGATTTAGATTGAAGAAAATATTGTTAATCATGTAGAACTGTTGAAAGCTCAAGAAGAGGCTCTCAAGGCTCAGCAAGAAAAAATCAAACATTTGAGAATAAGTTGGAAAAATCAGGATTATCATTTAAAGAGAGATGAGGAAGATCACAAGGAGCTCAAAAAGATGAAAACCATTTTGAAGAAGTTGATTCCCAAGGAGATGGAAATATGATATGCCCAATACGATCTTTTGTTGTATTTTCCTTCCATGTATAAAATTTTCCAATCATAATGAAATATTTCGATTCTTGTCTTTTGGATATGTTGTACTGATTTTTTAGCTACTATAATTTATTTTCCATTCCATTTATTCCTTTTTTAAAGTCACATAGGGGGAGAAAAGAAATAGAATACTGTGTAAAGAATAGATGTCCTTATGTAAGTGGGAGTTCATCTAAGGGGGAGTTTGTATCCAAGGATATTTCTGTAAGAAATAAAAGCTAAAATACCAATCCGGAAATCTTTAATATGATCCAAAGTGTTCCAAATACTAAGGGTGAGTTAGTTGTATTTTTTAATTCTCATGTGTGAAGGGAGATAAGTTTTAATTTCAAAGTCCAGAAAAATATTTTATATGTCCTTATATTCTTTTTAATAAGGGTTTTTTTTCTTTCTAAAAAGGGGGATATTTTTGAGTCAGTAAGGCTTCCTTATGACTTTTCCATTCTATATTGTTTTTGGAGATTGTTGAGTCAATAATTTTTATTTATGAATTTTCCATTTCTTATTATTTTGAAAATCACTAACTCCTTATCTTATGGAAAATGTCTTTTACATTGTTCTTTGACATGATAATAAAATTTTTCTTCCCCAAGGAAATTTATCCTTACTATGTTCTTCATCATTCATTTTTTATTTACGTGTAAAATTCGATTTAATATCTAAAACATCAGAATCATATAAAACATAGATATAGAGAATATTGTTTTAAGGATTCAAATTCAGATTCCAAGTACTCTGAATTCAGACTCCAAACTAATGTGTGTTCTAACTCTGAGTTCTCTGAATTTAGACTCCAAACTCTTATGACTTCTGACTCCGAGTTCTCTAAATCTAGACTCCGAACAAATATCTGTTCTGACTCTGAATTCCACTGAATTCAGACTCTGAACTTTTATGAGTTGAGACTCCGAATTCTTATGAATTCTAACACCAAATGTTGTATGTTCATGTTTTAAATTATTCTGAACCCAAATTCCTAATTTTCTTGAAATTCAGACACTTGAATTTGATAAAATTCATGTTCTAAATTTATGTAAAAATAGAATCATGATTTCCATATATTATAGACAATGAATGTATTTTTAATTAGACTACAAACTATTTTCCCTTACACTCAAACAAAAAAATTTAGTTTAGTACCATATTTTTTCCTACTCGTGGTTTGGTTATAAAACGATGTTGTGTATTCAGTTACTAACTAATCATTGTTAGAGTGACAGGTATACATGTCCCTCTGAAATTCATGGAACAATATGACCGTTGGAGGAGGGAGCTGACCATTGAAGTTGAGCCTATAAATAGAAGGTCATATGAATGAGCTCAACACTGATATATGAATCTAGAGATTACATACTACTGAAATGATTTCTAGAGCGAGACATTCATGCTTTGTGAATACTGATCATCTTGTTCAGAATTACTTCATGCAAATCTAAATGTTGGTGAGTTCATTCAAAGTCTTCCGTGTGTTGGAAGACAGAGGAGTCGACTACCATGAAGTTGATGGCTTGTGGGGATAGCAAGACCGAATCTCATCTTCATATCAAGGTCTTACCCTGGTGTGGGTAAGACAGACTTTATTGAAAGATTAAATCAAGGTACCTTTATCCATGGTTGTTGGATACCATACTCTTTAGGTTAAAATATTTACTTCATCTTACTTGTTTTGTTTCATTTTTCCAACTACATTTTGATTGTTGAGGAAAGTATAAGTATCTTATATTTACTTATACTGGTACACTATGATTTAGTCGAATTATATACTCTTTAAGGTAGAATCTTTATCCTTTTATTCATTTGATAATTTTAATTTTCAGAATCCCTTTTCAGGAATCAGATTCTTGAAATCACATTTCCAGAATCAAGTAAGTGATTAAAACTAGAGGTGTTGTGAATGTTGTATTTACAAATCCTTCTTAAAGAATTTTTTAGTTGTACAATTCATCCCCCTGTGGTATATAGAGCATCTATAGTATCATATCAATCCTATAGTTGGTATCATATGATATTCTCACCCTCCATTACAACTCAACAGTACTACTTGAGTTCCCTAAGGGGATTTTAAAAATTACCATCCCACTGGTATGTTACACCTTTTTGCATAAAAAATGTGATGGAAACTAATTTTTAAATGTGGTTTTCTACAAAACTCCAAATATAGAATAGACTCCCCTAGATTCAAATCATTAAATTGATGATTTAATAGGTGTGATTTTCTTAAATTTTACTTATTTTCTTTTAGATAACCTCAATTCTATTTTTTACATTTGAATGCAAGATTTTTCCAAAATTTCACTCTAAAATAAATTTCGAAAAGATTTCATTCTTAATGAATTAACAAAAAAGAATAAAGGTGTCCTCACGGTAATTGTGGTAACTACACCACATTGGGGGGATATAACAAAAAAACAATCTACATAACATTTCATGTATTTTCCAATAAGTATTGGAAAATATGATCAATTCAATGTTCATAAGTAGTGAAAGAATTATTTAATCCAATGGGAATTACATAGTTGAAGTATACCACTTATGGTTTGGTAAAGGATGTGGATTTATAATCCTTGGGGACCATCTAGGCATAATATCAACTAGAATACCCATCTATGATTGATATATCTTGAATACTCATCATGGTATCAATAAATAGTTCTATTATTTGTATTAAAAAATATTCCATAAGTAATGATGTTATAGATCTATAAAGTATAGAAAATCGATGATTTTCCAATTCTTATTAATTATTGGGATAATGTTGTTATGAACAATCACATATTGAACTGAAAAAATGACATTAGATTTAATCAAATTATCAACCTCATAACTTACATTAGATTCATAGGTTGGATGGGAAATAAATTCCAAATATTTATAAAATGGTGATAATATTGAAGAACCAGGTGATGTGTTTCTACAATGGATCTAACCCATCCATTTACATGTAAATCAATGAAAATAAATCCTAGTGTTATGTAATGAAATAGTTATATCAATTCTGTTATTTATTCACCCAATTGGCTCTAAATAACATCTTACTTGAATATTATTATATTAAATATTTATTTATTTAAATTCATAAATATTGAATAAAAAATTCTATAAAATCTAGATGTTAGTCTTTCTTATTTCTTCTTCTTCTTTATTTTTAGGAGTAGATGATGGATTCAACCCTTTCTATTTAAAAAAAATATTTTTTTTCTGTCATATACATTAATATAGAATCTATAAAAAATGGAATCAATTTTTGAGGAAATCAAAGGAAAATAAACATTGTATTATTCATATAAGGTTTATATTTATATTAACAAGGATCATTAGAAATTTCAGAGCAATATCAGGAAAACACATATTCAGATAGACTCACTGAGAGGTGATACTAATAAAAAAACAAGTCACCCTTTCCAAATTGAAAATAGTATCATGATAAAAACTGTTGTACTACTATTATAGGATGGATGTATGATTTGGGGTCTATGTCGTTATCTGGAATGACCAAGTGACTTCATGTATCTAGATTATTCTCCACTATGTGTTTTATTGTAATTATAAAAACATTATTAATTCTAAACATTTTATTGAGAGGATTAAATTTAGGGTAATTAAGGGATGCTATTTGTGATACATTATTTATCAACAATTATTTACCATTAGATTATGTCATTTCTTCCTTTTAATATGACTCATAAGAATCAAATGGATAGATATCATTAGATAGTACCCTAAACCATTCATAAATATATTTATTTGTGAACTATGGATGTGAGGAGGTTACTGCTACATTTATATAATGAAACAAAATCTCTAAAAAATAGTTAAAATTTGGTTTGTGATAGAAAAACATGAATTTTATGTTAGAAAAAATATTTTTAGATTTATTATTCAACTTCATCCTCTCTAGTTCCCTCTATTCAGTCTTTTTGTGTCATTAGATCCTTGGGTTAAAAGAAGATAAGAAATATTCACTATAACCCATGTAGCAGAGGGTCATGAAATGTATGCACATGATATTGGAATGACTTTTAAACATAGACCTATTAGTATTAAATTCTTAAAGATATTAAGGAATATGAAAAGGCTCATTTTTTTAGTATGGTAGTATTTCTATCTATTTTTAATTAGGAAATGACTATATACACTTAAAAGAACATATTTATAATACATATGTCTCAACAAAGAAAATACATATCTTGATTATTGGTGACAATAGAGATACTAAGTGAGTTATTTTCTATGATATTAATGGATATGAGGGTATCATTGTTTGAAATCATATAATGGATGTTATAATTATTATATAAAACATATTATATTTTATACAAAATTAAATGCTTCCAACAATGCATCAGGTACATGGCTTGACATCTAAGGGATTAAGTGGGATGTGAAACTGCATCCTATTATAGATTATCATTTGGAGGTGTTTTTTTTATTTATTGTTTATGTTAAGCTATCCCTACAACATATCCTTTCTTGATGAATAACTATTTAATTTGAAATGACTTTATCTGTTTTATCAGATAAGGGAACCCCCTTGAATATTCCAAATATGAATTATTCATCCATTAATATTACAAAATATAATATCCTTGAATTAAAAATTAATGTATTACCTTAGTGAGGATGAAACCTAAACACTAGGTTTCATTATAACCACCATGTCACAGAACTCCTCTAAGTCTTATTATGGGAAATGACACAACATATTATTCCTCTTTATTATCATTGATGTATGTGAAATTTTATGATATTAAATTAATGTATGGAGGCTCTTTATAGGATAAAAATTATGTTTTTTTGGATAGATATATATCCCCACAATGATAAGGTAGAAAAGAAAAAAAATATGTTAGGATTAATTAAATTCCATTAGGGTAAACAATATTGGTTCCTTATTCTATTGTTGATGGTTTTCCTAGATCTCAAAAATTATTATGTTATGTAATATTATTGAAGAATCTAACAATATTAATTTCTTGACAAACAGACTCAGTCATGACTTGATAATGATATATTAATCATTGAATTATTATTTTGTTACCAAATCATCTGATGTTAATGACCTTCTATTTGGTACATCTTACCACTCTACTTCACATTCTTGTTAGGTACTGGAGAAAAATTCATAGGATCTGAATGTTCTCCAAACATCAAATGGTTCGTGTATATATATTTATATAGTAAATCATTAAATAATAAATATTCTCTGAAAATTTTCACAAGAAAATATGTTAGTTTATATAATCTTCATCATCATTCAGTACTATTTCATTATGCATTTTTATTTCTAGAATCATGGACATATTTATTTCAATGAATTAATGAAAGACTAAAACCCTAATCATTCAATGAAGAAGATAATTTTTTTGGTCCATAAAATTATATGGATTTTGTTATTATATTCATCTTAACTATTGTAATTATGAAAATTCCATTACTTATTTTATTCTAGATAATCAAATGCACAATAGTTATGGGAAATTGAAGTAGGGGATGACAAAATTTCTAGCTTTAGGATAATTGGAGTTTTTTCTACCATAAAATATTTATTCCCCACACCCAATCTGATAAGTCTAGATATTAAACTAGATCATTGTATGTAATAAAAATTATTTGGTTCAAATTTAATAAATTCATAAAACCTTATATGTTTCTTCAATGGAATAAAAGGAATTTATTGCTAATCTCAGTTATTATCTATTCAAAATTCAAATAACTAGTAATGTAACTATATTATATTAAGAGAGTATGTAAAAATATTGTATCTTTCATTGAAATCAACAACACTATAATTTTTTCATTGTGTATTGTTTTAGTGGTCAAGAACAAGGTACTTCTTCTTTATAGAGATGAACAAGAAGAATGATTATACCACTAAGGTATCCCAAAAGAACATTTATTTTTTCACATCATATAGATTATATATTCCAATTAGGGAGAAACATTGATCTATAAAATATATGAGATACTATTCTGAATCTATAATGCATTATAATATTTAAAATGTTTTATTCTCATATTTATTTGGAGGAGGATTTAAATATATAATGTGACCAAACGTTCCCCTTTTCAGTTTCAGAAGCAATGGGTGACCCACTATTCGATCAAATCAAGTTGCAAGGGATTTGATTTATTCCAATCCTTTTGAGACACATTCACATGGATTGATTCCCAAATAGTGGTAGTTTTTAAATATTGATTAAATAATCACTTATATACTAATGGATAATAATCACTTTTGATTTTCTTATAATAACATTATAGAATTGGTCTTGATTGTTGTTTCATTAGAAGGTATTCATTATATTATATATGAATTAGGAGCAAGTAGATGTATTTTGTGGGAAAATGGTTGGTTAAATGACATGAATCTTCTCATTCTAAATGAGAAATCATTTCATAGAGTAGATTATTAACCATAATGGTTTCTCGTATATTTTATTATATGTTTTTCTTAATAGTAATGTTACCTATGAGTAATTTAGAATTAAGATGGCTCAATTATTATAAGTAAAATCAATACATAGAAATTAAATTCTAAATAAAATGAATACCATCCTTTTTTATGGTATGTACACCATGGATAAAACTACACCTTGCCCATTGTTATTATTCCAAGCACCCTCGGTGCACAATAACTGAATATTCAAATATATCACATTCAATGGGTTTTCCTTTAATTTTGGATGTTCACCCAGTATTTTTACACAATGGTGTGTACCACATTGAAAACAAAAACCTTCCCATCATACTATTTTATTTAATTTTCATGATCTATATTATTTATTGAATTTACATTTATTTTTTTTAATGATGGGAATCATGTGATTGTTAATAGATCATTTTTTCATTTTAATTTTTAGGATATTAATCAGTGTGTGACTATCATTAAAGGGATGTATCAGAATTGTTTTTCATACTAACATTTTTAAGGATTATATCAGGATTATAGGACCTTTGGGGTTATAATTTCCTTACTCATTATTGTTTGGAAATGGCATGTAGATAATAATCATAATAGAAGATTCCCTTATTTTTGAGGAATGTCACCCCAATGATAGAGATATGTTAATGGATATTTTGATAGGTAATTATTGTCTGGATTATTAATATGTTGTACCAAATCAGAAAAAGGATTGATTTTATTTAAGGGTGAGAGGTAAGAATATCCCCATATATGTGGGATAGATAATTCATTTTTTATGACATATTTTGATACACCTATTTGTATATATGATCGATCTAGAGGGGTGGATGATGTTAAAATTCCCATTTCACTATAAAAAATATCTTTTATAGTGTTCTATTATAGTTTCTATTATATATCACTTGGTTTTTGATGATTTTATTTGGATTTTATTTGGGTGTTGACTAATTATTGAATATTTTGAATGATAAGTGTTAACTATTGGAAATTATTACATTTGTACACAAATGTTTTTTTCAATTTGGTTTCTAGTTTCATAACCATATTAGATATTTGTTAATAATTATCACTATATCATTTCTACCAAGTCCATCTATTTTGATCACTATTGATATAAATATGTTATATGACCTACAAAATTTAATATATATGTAAAAAACATGATGCCTTTCTTGATGAAATGAAATAAGTACATATATTTCAAATACAATTTTTTTTCCTAAAAGATGGGTGGTGTAAAGATCTCTAAATTCACCTAAAACTCTTATAAATTCACTGGTTGGGGTATTACCAAATTAGAAAATAACATTAATCCTGAAATTCAAACATATTAAACTCATTCATGATGCTCTTCTATCTTTAGATTTCATTCCAACAAGATGGTGTCCTTTTCAATATTTCATCATAGTTTTAAACCACCATGAGATGATTTATATCATCCAACTAGGTAAGATACAAATAGTTTATATGTTAGATTTTTTCCCTTTGGTAAAAAATTCAAGCTATTTATTCAACATTTACATTTATATTAATATCATATTTTACGGATAAATGATACAGAACATAAAAAGTATTATTTATTTATTTAGTTCTATCCACATAAAATTAGATATTTCATAATATTCTATGATTAATTATTTAACCTGATCAAACCAAAAATGTTATTCTCATCATTATATCATTAGTACAGGGATAAGAATAATTTTATATTCATTGTTATGAAAATGAATTTTATAAGGAATTATATTGAAAATTTCATCACCATATCAATTAGTTAGCATAAAACACCACTAAATAATGGTGGGTTTTATAGTGTCACTACATATGGATACATTTGTGACGCTCTAATTGAGGAAAACATGAGAACACATCTGTGACATTTTGATCATTGATTTTCTATTATAGTTAATAACATAACAACTATAAAATATTTTTCATAAGTAAAACCACATTAATATCAGTATTGTGGTGACATCTAGTGCTACTCGATTAGTACCATAGAGAGAGACAGTAGTATTATTTATCTTCAGCTAGTTGTCATGGAGAGGGATTATAATAACCTAAATTTTTTATAACTAAAATCACATTATTAAATAAGGTAGTTTATTTCTAAAAACAAATATAATAAACACATATAGTACATTGTTTATTTAAAAATGATATAAAATATATCATAACTAATTTAAAAGACAATTTTTATTCATAACACATGAAATATGTATTCATTGTATAATAACCATTATGAAAAGTAAATATAAATGGTTATGATGAAATACTTTTTAAATTGATGAAATAGTTTATGGTCTTTACCAGTACTGTATAAATCCCATTTATCAGAGCATATGAATGTGAAGGTATCAAATATTTTTAACCATGACCAATCCCAAGTCAATATTCATCAAATAGAAACTAAATCAATGTGGATTACGGTATAGGCCTATGATGTTAAAATTAGGACACGAAGAATGTTATCCTAAACACCCGAAGAAAGGAACACTATTGAAAACCTTACCCATTGGCTTGATACTTGTGTAATAAGATCTCACCTATTTCTAACCCTGGTTATTTAAATTTTTGTATTTGCATTCTAAAAAAATAAGTATTATATTTAACCCTATTTATTAACAGTTTATAAATGATTATATATATAGTTTGATAAAAATAAAATTTTGATACAATGAATCTGAAATTTTATATTTTTTTGAGATATATACTCTCAAATTAGAAATTAATTTAATGAATTAAATAATTATTGAATTAAATAATATATTATTAAATATATCTTTTAATATATAAATGATAATTTATTTTAATTATGTTTAATATTTTTTTAAGGAACATAAAGTAGTTAATAACTTAAAAAAGTTAATTTTCAAAAATGGGGATTTTCATTTAAAAGTGAAAATTATTAAAATTAAGAAATTAATTTTATAAACTAAATATTATATTTAGAATAGAAATATCACAATTATAAAATATGTTTTTTTAAAATATAAAGGGGAGTAAATATTTCTGTACAGATTACATATAGTATAAATATATATTCTATATTATGACATCAAGAATGACAAAGTGTCATGTAATATAAGATATAAATGAAATCCAATAAAAATAACTCTTTACCCTATAAAGTTATTGGTTTTCAAATTTATATTATTAATTTTATAAACCCATAGTGAATCCTTAGAAATAATTTATATATTTTAATATTTTTAAACATATTCATTAAAATCCCGACCAACATCCACATCAACAAGGGTATTATATGAAAGATATTTAAGCTAGGATGATTATAATATTGGAAAACACTACATATTGGAAAACTGAATTGGAAAAATCATGGGTTGGTTTTTTTTATTATCCTCATATATAGAGTCCAAAACTCATGATTCGAAATTATTAAACAATGTATATCTCTTTTTAAATAATATCACACACAACCACCCTTTCCAATTTTATCAATCCCATTTGAGAAAATAAATAACTCATAATTATCCTCCCAAGTTCCCTCCAAATTTTTTTCGACACTATTAAAATACTACACTCCTACTTTTAAAATAACCCAACCAAGATATGGGGTCCTCTCCTTTACCAAATTATTCAATAACATTCTTAATATAATTCATTTTATTTAAATTTTTCTTGTTGGGATATGCTTTTTCACATTCATCTTAATATTCATATCATTTAGATGTAATTAAAGAACAATATCACTCCAATTGAACTCTTCTATGAATTTTTATTTACCTTATTCCTGCTACAAAAATTATCCTCTAATTTTTCATGACAAAATTTTGTGTAGTGTGTTTAAATCCTCATTTACACTCATGGATATTCAACTTGAGGGACATATACTTCATGTATTGGGTAATCCATGTATATAAACAAAATACTTTAATTATGTGATTAAAATTTAAGAAATATGTCCTCATTTTCTATTATCTATGGGGAACACAAATTCATATACATGATATGAATGTGATTGGTCGGCCTATTTCTATATATCACACCAATGCATTATAAATTTTTTTTATTTCATGAAATTCCATTAATTGTTCATTGGAGGTTACCCTAACCACATTTAATTTATATTTATTGGAATTTATCCCTGACTTGGGATTATGATTCGAAGACTTATGTTTTTTCCAATTCTCCTGTTTCATTTATGATATCATCTTATATCAGGATTATATGATCATGTTTTTTATCATCCCCCCTCTTACGATTCTATGAAATTCCACTTAACTCATATGTACTACACTAAATATTTTAAAAATTTATTATTTACTTTCATGAATTTATATATTACCACTTAATCATGTATATACCCATGTTATCCAATATAAGTTTAGAAGAAATGTTGAATTTTAACGGCATATTCTAGAATATTAAAAAGATGTAGTTTTAAACATGTTTGGAGTCATGGTACTATTTACCTAATTTGGAAAAACATAATAGGCCTCATGATCTTTTGAGATTGTGTTTTATGTGAATTTACGTTATCACTAATGAATTAATGGTATTAATATATTGGTTGTGATAGTTTTTATCCATGGAATTCCAAAATATATTTTAGGATTAGGGTTAGAAAACATATTTTAAAACCATTGAGATATGGATAAACATAAGAAAATTTCATAAATTATGGTAATGTATAGTGTAAGTGGTTTATACGATGATATCCTAGTACATACACTAAAATAGTATGTGGATCTAGAACATATTTACCTAAGGGTAATAACATCAAAATTTCTTAATTATGTATTGAATCGACCGTCATTTGGTGAATGAAAAAAACCCCTGCTGTATAAGATTTCATGTTTAATAATAGATCATGGGAAAAATATTTTTGATCTTGAGTAATAAAAGTTTATGGAATGAATTTTAATAATTAAATATCAATACAAGGTTCAAAGTTTTCCATTAATATGGTTAATTAATTTAAAATACTCATTAGTAATTCTATTTTAGTTGAGTTAAATTATTGGAACTAGACTTAAATATTGAAAAAGGGAATATTATCCCTTAACCAATATTTAATTCCCTATATGATTATGTTTCTAAGCATTATTTCAATTGTGATAGTTTTGTATAATTGTACATAAGGCAACCCAAAACATATATTTTGAGTTATCGGTGAAGATGGAAAATGTGTCAATTATTACATTCCATGTTTATAACTCATACTCAGTTAACATTTATGGTTTTAATTTTCCATAAAACCATTTGAAATTAACTTTAGTCAAATTCAATGAAATATTGGATTTATATTGGATTTATTTGTATAGATCCCAAATTAATTATTGATGGAATAAAATCACCATTCCTATTGTGAATCTCCATCTGATTCTATTCAACTGAAAAAAAAGAAGGATTAGTCATTTTTTGTATCATTATATCAAATACGGATATTATTTAATTGTTATAATGTATATCTAGATTACATTATTAATACATATAAAAGATCTTCCATGATGATGTGCATGTTATAATGGATGGTTTTTATATTTTTCCCCAATGAATTTTGTGGTTCACCTCCAAGCCATGACATTGATTTCCCAATCATGCATACATGTGATTTTTTACAATATCAAAGTATACATTTATAATGTATACTTTTTAACAAGAATAAATTAAAATAATAAAAATATCATAATGTAGACAAAGGGTTTTTACTACAAAGGACTAAAAAATGAGGTGCACTATTCCTCTACATCATGATTGAGTATATGTCAATTCAACATTAAATTTATTATCCTGATCAAATTTTGATCAAAATAACAAAAATTTAACATTATATATGAATTTCTGAGTTTTCTAATCAGTTTCAAGGAGAATCAAATTCCCCATGGTGGATCTTTGGGTGAGAATTATCATGTGAAGGGGAAGATGTAAGATATCACAAATATTACATATCATTCATGTTATTGACACTATGAGTTCATAGTAATTATATTTGGTCTCACTAATTTTGTTGAAATATTCGATGAATTAATGAATAGTATCCATATGTATTACGACGGTAAATAAGTAAATGTATTCATATATGATACATTTTATAAAAATTAACATAGGGAGGAAGATGAGGAATATTTAAATTCTATAATAAATAATCTGTAAAGTGGTAATGTTTAATTTAATGTATAGTAAGAGTGAACTGAGTATGGAGAATGTAAAATACATTGGGAATGTTTTCTATAGTAATGAAATATCATTGGAAATCTGAACATTTGAATAAAACATTGTAAGACATAGAACAACATCTCAGATTTAAGTATTCAGTTTCTATTGACTAGTAATGTGTTATTTTTTATTTTTTAGAATCCTTTCATGATTTCCATCCCACTAATCATACTAATATAAAATAGGTCATGTTTTTCTAGAATGGAAAACATGTAGTAGTTTTTTAGATTTAAATATTAGGATAATCAATTGACCCATTATATGAGTACCCGATGTCGTTGAAGGATGTTTGATCTATAGTATTGAGTCCATAAGGGGATTTGGTTGTGTACTCATACAAGATTAAAATGTGATAGCACATTCCTCCATCTAATTAAATATTCATGATTAGAACTAACTAACTCATAATCAGTAATTTCATGTATTAATATTTAAATTGATAGTTTTGTGAAATTATATATATGGGGGAAACGGTGAGATATATACATATCATAACAGCCTTATGTATATATTTCCATAAAAGCATATCAATATTCACCAATGAAGTTTTTCAAATATTATTATATATTTTTATTATTCAATATATTAATATTATTGGAAGGGGAAAATTTGTAAGATGCTATGAGTAGATGGTATCTTTCAAAACTATCCAAGATGATACATGAAAACGATTGAAATTGGAAAAATATAATATTCCACATACAACCTTGCTCATATTACTACTCAACAAATTTTTCGTGATTGGAAAATAGAGGGAAAAAATATGGTATTGATATACAAAAAATGTATTCACTATTATAGAATTCCACATTTGTAAGTATGCAGTTATATGATCTTTAACTTGGATATGTGTCCCATCAAAAATATAATTGATGAGGTTAATATAGAAGATACACATAGATCATCTTTCAATATTCTTTTTAGAAATACAAATATGTATAAATTACATAAACTAAAATTTATGTGGGATAACATCTAGGGTATATTTTGATATTTTTTTCATTGATACTAGGTATTCCAACATGTTATATAGGAATGAATGATGTATAAAAATACAATTAATCATTAACACATAAAATAATATAAATAGGGAAACATAACAACAGATTTTTTCATATGTCTACCCATTCAATCAAATAGAAATAAAACCGTCAAGGTGGTAGTCAGTTAGCATACAATGTATTTGTATTTGATTTTGTCAAGGAATATATCAATCTGAAATAACTCAATATGATATATATTAGGTAAGTTGTAAGAATTCATGGACTACCACTATTCAATTTATTTAATCATAATTGAACGTTTACATTGAGGTTTTGGAGATTCCATTAGAAAAAATTCGATATGTAGTTGGGTTTCATTACTTCTTATCGCCTTAAGATGGATGGTTAGTCGAAATTAACAATTCAATGTCTATATGACATGATTTGGTCATATTCTATATATTTCCAAGGTTGATGGTATCAACACCTTCCCCTAATGAAGTTGTCAAATAAAATAAATTCTAATTCTAATTAAATGAAAAGTTTTGATGCTTGATATGAGAAGATGTGTTGAACAATAAAATATTTGGATGTAATTTGAGAGGGGAATCATATGGGAACCTATCTTATCCATGATATGACATAAAAATTTTTAACCATTCAAAATAATATAAAATCATAGAAATTTGGACAATAATTATTGAGATATGGAGTATTATATTATAGGTAATGTGTTCCTTCATATATCATCATGGAAGAAAACTTTGAGGTTTGGGAATAAGTGAATTCACAGTCCAAGATACAACATCCCATTTGGGATCCTGGATCACATTAAATTTGTGAACAATTGAAAACCACTCCCCTTACCCACTCATAATTACATGTTGGTTTCCATGAATTCACCATGAGGAAGTACATACTACAACCCTAACATATGCTGAATCAAAACATGGTTTCATTTTGGATAAATAATTCATATATAGAGAAGATGGAGATGATATAAGATCATATATATTATGTTAAAAAAATAATATAACTCACTATTTCAATGTACTGTGGAAAAACCCAAAGTTTTAGTAATTTAAATGGGAACCAAAATAGTTGATGAAAATTGAGTACCCTAATTGTTTTACTGGAAGATATTAAATATTGGGGAGTAATTTCTAATGGGGGAAGAATGTAATGATCTATTTTTCTAAAAAATTCACCTTTTAATTAAATAAAATCCTTATATTGAAATGTAGATAGAGAAAACACATATGTTTCTTTGGTTATTTTTTATCATTGTAATTTATGTACTGTATGATTTAAAAGACAATTATGTATCATAGCCATTGATTATATAGTCACTGTATAGTAACAATTATTATAAGTATTTATTAAGGGTTATTATAAAATCCAAAATACATGTATTAAAGAATGGATAGCCTTTACAAGTTAGATCTTACCCTATAATGAGTAATTTCTTTTGAAAAAGTCCATGTTCGGATTTAATAGATGAAGCTTAGTGGAGTTTTTTTAGAAAATGATCAATAATATTGAGATCATGTCCCATGATGTATTTATTCAAACCACAACAAAAATTAAACACTTTCAAACACCTTACCATATGTGTATACACTGATGTAATATGGGGTTATGTATCTACACCCATGTACTATAAATTTTTTTATTCCCTTTATTAAAAATTATAGATTATTTTTTTATCTTTTTATAATGAAATTGTGAATGATTATATAAGGTTTTGGGGAAAAATAATATTTTAAAATGATGAAATAAAATTTTTAATTTTTTGTAAATATATGCTCTCAATTAAAACACTCTATTAATAATTTCATGATTTATTTTTGTGAACATAATTATTACAAAATATTTTCTAAAATATAAATTATAATATCTTTTATTTAATTCCAATGAAATATTTTTAACATTAAGAAGTTATTTATTAATGAATATTTAATTATTTTCCATGAAAGAAGTATTAATATTTTAAAAGTTAAAATTCTCATATTATAAATTTATTTTGACAAAATAAATATATTTTTTGAAATCATTATATTGAAATTTTATAAGGGTGAAATATTTATTATTTCAATTTTATAGTGTTTGAAAACCATAACACATTATTGAAAACAATTGTAAAACCCAAACGAAGGTTTTTGGTATTGATTATATTATTTTATAGAGTATAAAAAAATTATAAATTAATAAATCATTACTCATTCTATTCCTATAAAAAAGAACCCATATTTCCATTAATCATCACAAAAATGAAAGTTATGAATGAATTTAATATATCATTCAATATCTAGATCCCTCCCAAGGTGTTCCATGGATCTAAAGATTCTCCTACCATGATTTTTGAAGAACACTCTCAATGTTGAGGACCCACTCATTCTTCTCATTATTCATGAACCATATTTAGATTATACCAATTTATTTCTTATTTTTCATCATGTAATTTGTTTTTACACATACCTATTACAGTTATTATAATGTAAATTTGATTATATAGCCCCTTTATTATCATTAAATCACTCCATTATTCTCTATGTTCTACCTTTATGTTGTCTAAATTATCCTCCAATTTTGTAAGAAGAACATTTCTATACAGAAATTCCATCCCCATTTTTAATACAACGTATTCACCTAGAATTATGTAATTCTACGAGCCCATAAGCATGTATCTAGTACATTGCATTATTATATTTTCATGATTAGAAATAATCAAATCCTAATGGATTGGTCGGTTTAGTTGTATTGAAAAACTAAATACATAAATGGTTCCCATATTACACTAGTAAAACATAAAATATTTAAAAGGAAACTACTTTTCAACAATGAAATAATTCAAAATAATTCACTTCTATAACCTGGGAAAAATAGGACAAATAAAAGTGCGATCGCAAATTCTTAGTAAGGTTATGTAAAGTGGAATCAATAATGAATCAATGAGAATAAATCAACATTGAAAGTTAAAAAGGTGATAACATGTTCAAATTAAAAAACTAGATAAGGAATAACAAATATAGAGAGGTCGATAACAAAAAAAATTAAATTTAATAAATAATATGTTAATTAAACATAACCATTTTTGTTATAACTTATTTAATACTCACATATAATAATAATAAATTCATTCATAGTGATGGAATGCATAAAAATGGACGTCAAAGAAATATCACTGGGGCATCCTACAAAGAATCAAATAATTTCAAGGCTTCATTCCAAGTATATCATACTTAAAGGATTAATTAAAATAATATAATCAATGTTGTAGGCCACATCCATAACAATATTTTTTTTACCATAAATCCTACCATGTTATTGAGGTGATATTGTGACCCCACCAATCAAAAATAAATTCTAATTGATTCTTTATATGTAGAATAATCGATTTAATGAAAACAATTATGGCATGTTCATCCAATAACTGTATAGATTCAATAAAATGGTTTTATAAATATTTCTTCAATGGGGGATAAGTATCAATAATTTGTTAAGATGATTATGAATTGAAATAACATTTATAGTTCATCAAAACATTCTTGTGGAAAAATAATCATTATACATTTCAAAGTGTCCCATACACCATTGAAACAATTGAATCATTGTCCTGGTGAAGGAATTACATTAAATAAAACTTATAATATAATGATAACAAGGATATTAATTTTATAAAATATCAAAGGGAAGAATATACAACATATGAATGTAAATTGGTGCACACCATACAATAATTCTCAATAGAATGTAAATTTAGACGAAATCCCCTACCAAATGGTAGTAATTTATTTAAAAGGTTGTAAATTTATAAATCAAAATATATAATTTGAAAAAAAACAATGTAAAAATGAAAATAAATATTAAAAAAATTAGTTCGTACTAAAGTTGGGAAATTATGTGCAAGCTAAATAAGTTCAGGAAACATTAATTTTAATTTTGTAAATAATGTCATAATGTACCATTTTTAAAAAATGATAAGAAATATAATTTTAATGAATTTCGAAAAAAATAAAAAAGGATAAAAATATGTATAAATAATCGTGGGATAATATTAAAAATGTTTTTTAAAACATTTTAAAAAACTCTAACATGCAAGTGAAATATTCCTCAATGGAGACATAAACACAAATAATTTTGAATAACGATGTGATTAGGAAGTAAAAACATATAAATTTTAAATTAGTATAATAAAATTTTAATGAAATAAATAATTTTGTTTAATCCCAATACAAAAAAAATTTGAATTATAATCTTAAAATTAAATCATGGGTTGTATATAAATTGCATAATGTAAATAATTAGTATATAATAAATGTGTCCCATACAATGAAAATTGAGACAATGATCTCTTAAAAAATTTTATTTTCTTTTGATTGAACATATTTTATCCATAGGTATAATGGCTATAATAAATTTATTGACTTATGAAGGAACAATTTTTATATTTATAATATCATATGTTAACTTATTATAAAATCCCATTACCCTCTTGTTAATAAGATTTTATTATTTTCACTCTTTTGGGTGTTAATAGACTTGTTTTCCATGTATATTTTTGCCTATTACTTATTGTTCCTATTACATATATCATGATTTCAGAATATTTATAATGGAAAAAATTATTTAATGAACCTATATATTCATTATATATATATTCATTACAATCCATAAATTTTGTAGATATGTGATGAATTGTACTATTCATGCAGATGGTAGGTCGTACATACAAATGAACGCTAAATTCGTTTATGTACATATTAAAATATTAAAATGTAATTGATATATATTTATATTATAATTCTACTATAAAATATATTACATATATATAACATATTTTTTAAATATGTCCTTTATACATTCCACGATTAGTTTGAACGAATAACATCTCTTTGAGAAAGCTGTAGTCCATCCTTCCACAAACTATGTAATAGTACTTACAAAAAAAAAATAAAGTAGTGATGATATGTGTTATATAAAAAATGATGAAGTATAAATATAACATTAATATCAAATATATAATATTAAAACATAATTTCAATCATGATGGTCAACCATGATAATGGTAAACTAATAGTGAAGGACATATTTTTAGGTGGTCGTAGTTACTTGTATAATAATGGTAAATTAATTTGATGGAAGGGTATGTAGGTGTATGTAGAAACATTAAATAGATATAATATCAGTATATAAAGGATATTTTTATTTATTATTTAGGCATGTAATATTAATAAATGAATAATTCTGGAAATAAATGAAACGAAAATGATAGTAGAAAAATGTTACCTCATTCATGGGTAACTACTTTTGGTTTATAAAAAAGCCTTTATATATATTAATTATTCCAAAATTGTGGATTCTAGGATCTATATAGGGATGATGGTATCTTATTTGAGCTTTGGGGATGGGATGATTGGTAAAGATCAAAGTGGTTTTGGGGAATAAGGGAGGAGGTGACCTGTTATAAATCACTTTCTACAAAAATGATAAATTTATATAAATAAATTATCATTTAAAATAGCTCAAAAATGTTTTTTAGAATATATGATGATTATGAGTATAAATGCAAACCAAAAACCATTTTTAGACATTTTGGGGTCACATTATTACCCTTATCTTTCGGGATTCACCCTTAGATAAACTCTTTAACTCTTATCGTGACAACATTTTTTATAGTTTAAGGGTTTATATAATTACTATAAGATTTCAAACTAATAAAAATGAGTCATTTATTTGAATTTAAAAGTTATAAAATTAATTTTCTACAATTTTCTTTATTTTTTTTATATCATTTAAAAATTATTATTTATTTTAGACTATCGTTAATGTCCGTTTTGTCAATTTTAATTTCTTGACGTTATAAAAAATATGCACAAAAAAGATAACGTTGATAAAAAAATATGATTCATCCATATTATGTATATGTTGTAAAATATATTCATGTGGTTATTAATTATATAAATTTTATTAATTTTAATATATTTGATAACATTTATTTGATATGTTCATTAATTAACTGATTATTACATCATATTTGGGAAAGACATTAATTTAATTTAATTATCTCCTCTCTTAAAAATAAAAATTAATTATCAGGATAAAGATATAAAATGTTTCTATCCAAATTAAATTTAGAGTTTAATATATTTAAGATGTAATTAAAAATTAATAATAAATACTTGTTAACAAAAAATTGTGAACAATTTGACTTTTCATAAATATAATATTATAAATTTCCTACACTTATCCATGTGGAATAAAAAGAATATTATATCATCCCAATAATGTTTGTTGTCAAAAAACACTCATACAATGATATTATGATCTGTTTTAGGAAAATTATATTATCTTTATAATATTACATATATACATAAAAACTTGATTTCCCTTAACATTGGTAAATTAAAAATTTCAATGTTTTCTATTAATATGCCCAAAAATAAAAACTACATATATACTTAATTTTGAACCACTAACTAAATATATTTAATATATTTTTTAAAATTCTTGAAACCAATTTTGTGGATATTAATTTCATAATAATATCATCGATGGAATAAGAAAAAAAGGTTTTAATGTGAAAATGTTCGAAACATTTAAATGTTTTTGTATCTAAATAAAATTTTAAATTGATTACAATGACCAGATTTATACTAAATGATAAAAAATTATCTAATTTAACATTTAATCCAAATAAATTAAATAATTTAACACTATATATTATTTATATGGAATTATTGTTTTCAATTGAAACACAATATATTGTTATTATTCGTCAAATGGTAAAAATTATCAGAAAAAATAAAAAACCTAAACCAAAATAAATTTATATATAACGAGTTAGATGAAGAAGATTATTTTTTATATAGAATACAATAATTTTTCAAAATCATATTTTAAATAGGTTCTCTATTAAATGTTTGTAAACTACATTTTGAAAAATATAGCATTTTAAGGCCTAAAATCAGATTAATTCTTATCTTACACGTAAAAAATAATTTTTCATATGTAGAAACTTTTGATTATACATATAATATGTAAATTTATAATTTTATTAATATTATTATTTAATTCCAATTTAATAGTTAGATTATAATTTCGTTTTTAAATAATAATATTAATAGAATATTGGGGTTCATTTATGCTCGATGTTGTGTCCAATGTAAGCTATAGAAAAAATTGAATTTATTGTAAAATGTTAAAGGATTAAATTTATGGGATGTTAAATTCTCTCCTCTATTAACAATATTCTTCCCAACAAGATGAACTAAGGATTGAAAAATAGGGCATTGAATTTCCAAGTATCATTTTTAAAATCCATCATCAAGAAAAATATTATTGAGACCTATAGTTTAAAATAATGAAAGGGAAGTATGAAGGTATCAATGTATAACACATAATGGGGATCCATATAGTAATAAATTGGACTGGAATATATATCTTACCAACATGTTCAAAAGTAGAATGATAGTGAACACAGTTTGAAGAATACTAACAATCTCAGTTCTATTGATATGTGATGTTCTAAGGGACCATTTGATTCAATATAAAAAGATGTTATAAGATAAAATTTTTTGTTTCAAAATAATTTTCCTATATTTTATGAATTCATTTACATCATAGACTAAGAATATAATGAAACATAAATAATTTACAATTAGAGTTTTATCCTTTAATCAATTTCCAACATAAACTCATCTTTTTTTAAATGATGTGTTTTAATGATAAATTTTTTTATTCATAATGCATTCAAATAAATATTTATGGATAAAACAATCCACAAAATTAAAACAATATATTCCTCTTATATTTATACATTAACCAAAACTACTAAATTTAGGATAATCTAAGATAATTCTCCAAAAATAATAATCCTTTATCATATGAAAACAACAATAATATCAAATATTAAATATTAATACAAAAATTTATACATAGATCATTCAGAAAATAACAATCCATCCTCAAACATATTTTATATTTATTTTGAAATTTTAAATGAAGAATTATTATATTATATAATCATCTAAATAATATCAATAAATCATAATTTCTTATAAAAAATTTTATTATATAAATCACATAATCTCTACTATACAATAATCATTTACATAAATTTTAGGAATCACCATAATTCTAAAAATAATTTATCCCAAAATAATACAAAAATTTTCCTTCTCAAATATAATCACAAATCATTATGTTTACCCTGATCACATAGGGTTCCCATAATGGAGATCATCTGTAGAAATAAAATTTATAATTCAATCACCAACTCATTTTCAAATTCCATGTAAATATATATGATAAAAAAATATACTGAAAATCAAAATAACTTTTCTCCATTATACTGTTTGACTAAAATATATCATGCTAATCGAGACTTCATGTAAGCTACTGGTAGGTGTTCCACCCATATTATCATTTGGTTGTGGGTTCAATCCCCATAGCCTTGAATAATGTGATGGGTTCTAATCCACCATGTGGGTTTCCCTTTTTCTCAAACCATGTTGTCATATTCACGTATTCGAAATGAATCCTTACAAACTAACCAAAATATATTCAACATTACAAATATGTTTTAACCACAATGATATTGTAATATGATTCATTTTGTATTCCCAATAATATAAATATCCATAATGGCCTTAAATACAAAATTTATATAATCCATAATGGTTATTAGTACCATTAAACATATTTCATTAAAATAAAGCTGAATTATTCTGTAAATATCTTTTCCAAAAAACAGAAAAAACAAGGGTTTCTTCCTTACTATCTATTTTCCTAAACATACGTCCCAATGGTGCTGCTAATCATCCTATGATACGAATAGTAATTCCTAGACCCCAGAATGCCAAACCCGATGAATTAAATTATTATATTAGCTTCATTATGTAATGGCTCGGACCTCTCCGGCCCATTCATTTGTCAAAAGACGGTCATGAAGTGTTCTGGAGTATAGAATGTACTTTTCCCTCACTTTTAATAATTTTTTAACTACACACTGTGTATTGTGAGTACACATCGTGTATCACTTTTCTGGGTATACCCCGTGTTGAATCTGTGTCCTTGCCATGTGAAATAAATGAGTACACTCCTGGTAGTTCCTCCCCAAGTACGTGTTACCCTCAAACTGTGTGTTGACCAGTCATCATTCGGGTGCCGTGTTGAAGGTGTGTCCTCGCCACGCGAAATAAATGAGTACACGCCGTGTAGCCCATACTACATGTTGTGTAGTTCCTGCCCGCATACGCGTTACCCTAAAACCATGTGTTGACCAGTCAATGGTCGTGTGCCACGTTGAATGTTGTGTTGGAAGCCACATGGAGACCATGTGAAATGGCTGAGTACACGCCGTGTATTAGAAAGTATATGTAGTGTTCTTTAGTTTATCACACCTATAAAAGTAGGGGGCCTCTCCTCCTATTCAAATCACTCCTCTCCTCCCCTCTCATTCGAGCAGAGCTCTCCCAAGGGACTCCAAATCTCTTTTCCTCTATAACATCTTCTTCCGAGCTCCGATTTACGATCTGTCAGCGGCCACATGATCGTAAAGACGAGCCAGAACATCTGAACTTGGACATGTTGCTTTACCTTTGGCCTTTCCTTCCCACCATCCACCCTAGGAGGTTTTTTCCGGGTTTTGATAGAAGCGACGGACTCCGATGGACATCTTCTAAAGCTAATTCGGGGGAGCGTTGTGATTAGAACCTGTAGAGGTGGGGATCTTACCTTTTTCTCTCTCATTTTTGCATCATGTGGTGTGTGTATACCCTTGTTTTCGTGATATACAGTTGAACCAATAAATAAAGATAATAACTGGTTAAAGAACGGGGATGGGGAAGTTGTTTATCATTGTTTATCCTATTGGTATGTTATGATTTGAATAGGCTTATTCATACTAAAAATCACGGTCGATGGGGGACATTTCTTGGAAAATTAAATGTTTTCCTATCTATCTAGACCATTTTGTTGGTGGAACGTTGTGGAATGTGGAATTTTGTTAATCACGTAAAGCTGGATTATTAAAATCTAAAACCCTTGTGTGATCACCCTGGTTGAACAAAATGGAATAAAGAACATGTGGGTACTTGTTGGTTACGTGGTGTGTGAAGGGGGGGGGGGTGGATACAGAGTTTTTATGAATAGGATGTGTAGTGGGGATGTGGTAAATGCTATTAAAGGTGAGATGATGTGGCAGGAGACATGTTTTGTGATACGGTGGTGGAGTTGTGGTTATAGTGGCAGTAGGGCTCCAGTAATGGGTTGTTTTATTAAAAGGAAGTGGAAAGTTGATAAATGAATTGTGGGGAACGATAATGAATTAATCTTGGGAACAATCAATGTGGTTGACTATTGATAAAAGGTTGGGTTGTGTTGCTTGGTTTTATCTAACTTCATTTGTGGTTGGTAGGGATTTGATTCTATGAAATGCTTGATCTGGTTTGATAGTTTCCCAGTAGTTACAGAACTAATAAACTATTTCTGATGAAACATGAAAACCTAAATGGGGTTGTGGTTGTTTGTTGTATGCATGCTTCGTAATAGTAGTGTCGAGGCACATGCTCAGTTTCACTGTTTGGAAGCCATAGGTTGGGTTGTGTGTTTGGTATACATATATATATCTCTATCTTTATGTTTTGTTTCACCACACCCATGTTGAGCACTTTCTACCGAACACTCCCATTTCATGTGAGAGGGTGTTTTCCCATTAGTTACTAGCTCATTCCTGCTCCTTCTTGCGTAGGTTGTGATGGATTGAGGCAACCTTACACCCAAGACTCTTCAGGTAGGTTTTGATTGGGGTTCTTTTAGCCCAAGACTCTTCAGGCAGGCATACTATTACCAAGAATCTTCGGGATGAGGCCCATGTGTGTTTGGGCGGGGATGTGATTGTGGTTTGTGAGGCCCAAGTGTGTGCGAGCGGGATGTGTGGTTTGTGAGGCTCAGGTGTGTGTGGATGAGATGTGCGGTTGTGAGGCCCATTTGTGTGTGGGCAGGATACGTGGTTGTGAGGCCCATGTGTGTGCAGTTGGGATATGTGGTTCTTGAGGCCTAGCTGTGTGTGGGCGGGAAGAGTGTGGTTGTGTCTGGACATTCGTTGATAGGAAGAGAAGCTAACGATGGGGAAATGGTGTGGGGTACCAAATACTCTTGTTCTTATATACTAATACTTGTTGTTATGTGCTTTTGGTGAGCGTGGATGGTGAGGTTGGGTGGATAGATTTTCTTGTTAGGTTTGTTTCTTCTGTTGTTCTCATAGGACATTAGGATGTCTCCCCACTTGTGCACGAGAGCTTTAGGTTTCCCTACTGATTATACATTTATGCTCACCCAAATTTACTTTCAGGTTTCCCGGAGGACTACCAGGGCCGTGTGGGACCCTACTAGTCGGGACAGATGGAGTGGTTGTAGTTGTTGTACACTTGTTTCTTTTGGTATTGTACTTTTTATCTTTCTTGTACTTGTACTTGGTTTCAGCATTCATGTGACATTGGTTTGGGTTTATTTCTATAAACATGTTCTTTTCCTTTTTTGTGGTTGACTTGTCCAATTTCCCGATTTTAAATTATAAAAGGGTAATGCCTCCCATATTTGTGAAAACTCATGCCCTTGGTGCTAGTTGCCACCCCAGGACCTACTGGAGGTGGGACATGGGGGTCATTCTCTCCCTTTCACCATTGAAAGATGAGGAGGGGCATCTTTGGTGGGAGGGGGTTGTGACAGAATGGTATCAGAGGTGATGGTTGAGAGATATGATGGAGTCTGGAGTTAGGTACAGTGAGGATTGCATGGGATGGTAGGGCGACGATGTTGGTTGATCTTTGTGTGTGACATAGGCCAGGGAAGACCGGCTAGGACACGAGATTTTAGGGCCCCCCGTGATCCGATGCGAGGACTATAAGCCTACCGAACGACCAAGTGAGACTACATTGATTATATGGTAGAGACCCAAGGGACAGTACATGCATCATCATGATTGTGTTTTACTTGATTTGGGTGTTCTAGGAAAGAAATAAAGTGATAAAATGAAACCTTGAAAAATTTCCTTGCTACTTGGGCTTATACGACCTTTGTTTACTGTACAGCTATGGAACTTGGAAGTTGTCTTCGCGTGGCTCAGACAGCCAGGGCCCAGCAGATTCAGGCGGTCGATCAGTTGATGATTGACCGAGAGGAGGAAGATTTCCAGTGGCAGAAGAATCTCCAATCATTCCAGTGACAAACCCTCAAGAAGTACGGGGGTAATACTTCAGATATGGAGACAAAGGGGTGGCTTGAAGAGCAAGGGATCACTTTTTCTTTGATTCATTTTTTGAGGGAGTACTGGGTTCCCCTAGAAGTCATCATATAGGAGGTGAAGTGCGCCAGTGGTGGATGGTCTACCTCAGGGAGAGGATAGAGGGAGAGGTTTAATGGGATACCTTTGAGAAGGAGTTCTGAGAGGAATTCCTTTCTTCCATGATCAAGGCGAGAAGCGGTAGGAGTTACTCTCCATCCAGCAGGGGAGAATTTCAGTGTGAGAGTTGGGAATCATGTTCAAGGATCTCCTACGCTTAGCTCTATATCTCTTTTCGGATGAGGAGTCTCGGGCGAGACGTTTGGAGGAGGCTCTTCGTCCTTCACTCCAGTATGTTGTCACCCCCTTCACCCTTCCAACATACATGGAAGTTCAGAAGAAGGCAGAGGTTGTAGAGAGGATGCACTCACAGAGAGGTTCACCACGAGAGGGGATCAATTCAGGTTCATCGAAGGGGAAGGCAGTCAGAAGCAGGTCTCTTGTGATAGGACCTTCCAGATTCAGGCAAGTAGGGAGCAGGTCCCAACAGTTCTAGTTTAGATCTTCGGGTCCTTGACCCTTTTTCATGATCCTAGGATCGAAGTGTTTCTCTTGTGGAGGTTTTAGGCACATTGAGAGTCGGTGCCTGACCCGAGCTCAGTACGGTGGAGGTGGGCAGGTTCTATGCCCGCCTCAGCAGCACCAGTTTCCAGAGAGGCCCTTCTAGCAGAAGGATGACCCTGCTCCTCGAAGGGAAGACTTTGCAGAAGGAGTTCGACCATAGGGTGCTCCTCAGGGACCTCGACCAGGGCGTGGT
Organism: Viscum album; assembly: GCA_963277665.1. Lineage (NCBI taxonomy): Eukaryota > Viridiplantae > Streptophyta > Magnoliopsida > Santalales > Viscaceae > Viscum > Viscum album. Next base: position 808,307,833 of record OY728153.1, read on the forward strand.
CATGGAGGTGGTCGACATCATAGAGGAAGGGGAGCTGGGCGTGGACCATTTCACGCCGTAGAGTTGGCAGCTAGACCAAAGGTGGTGCGACGTACGATTTGTTTGTTCAGAACTCTTGTTTCTGATTTGTTTGATTATGGAGCTTCCCACTCCTTTGGTGAACCCGGTTTATCCCATGCATTGGGTCTAGACATAGGGAGAATTTCTATACCCCTAGTTCTGAGCACACCAATTGGAGGTCAGACCAGCGCATCATGAGTTTTCCGGGGATCTGGGATGACGATGGGACTACATCGATCTAGTGGGGATCTTCTTCTGCTGTAGATTCAGACATACGATTTCATCCTAGGGATCGACTGTCTATTTTCTGTTAGTGCCATTATTGACTGCTTTCAATGAATAATCGTGTTCTCTGACATGGAAGGGCAGCATGTATCTTTTTTTGGCGAGAGGAGATATCAGGTGGGAAGCCGGCATGCGAAGCCACTCATTTCCTTGCTAGGAGGGGTATCAGTGGTTTCAGATGATTCAGAGATGATGGATTTTCCAGTGTTTTTTGGGGAGTTCCTCGATGTCTTTCCCGATGATGTTGTGACTCTACCCCCAACGTGACGTTGAGTTTGGGATAGACTTACAGCCTGGTGCCCGTCCGATTTGGATGGCCCCTTGTCGGATGGCACCATTGGAATTGCGGGAGTTGCAGATTCAGATTGACGATCTGATGGAGAAGGGTTTTGATCGACCTAGTGTGTCTCCATGGGGTGCTCCAGTTTTGTTCGTGAAGAATGATGATGGTGGTATGAGGATATGAATAGACTTTAGAAGGTTGAATTAGGTAACAGTTAAGAACCGTTACCCCATCTAAGGATTGATGATCTCTTCGACTGGCTATGGGGAGCAGGTTGGTTTTCTAAGATTAATCTGTGATCTGGATATCACCAGCTAAGGGTAAAGGACAGTGACATCTTGAAGACATATTTCAGGTGCATGTATGGGCACTTCGAGTTTGTAGTGATAAAATTTGGAGTTACGAAGGAACCATCTGTGTTCATGGGACTTATGAACTTTGTCTTCCGAGAGTTTCTTGACTGGTTTGTCATTGTGTTTATCGATGACATCCTGATCTACTCAAGATCATAGGAGGAGCACGTTGATCCTCTTAGGGAAGTCTTGGAAGTCCTTCGACACCACAAGCTTTATGGTAAATTTTCTAAGTGTATGTTCTTGACGCAAGAAGTACACTTCCTTGGGAACGTGGTGTCTCAACATGGAGTGTATGTGGACCCGTCGAAGGTGGAGGCAGTTGTTTCTTGGGAAACACCCAAGAGCGTGGAAGAAGTTCGTAGTTTCATGGGGTTGGGAGGCTATTATCGAAGATTCATTTCGGACTTCTCTTGTGTTGATGCTCCATTAACAGCTTTGAATGGGAATAACCAGGTCTTCCTTTGGAGCGAGCAGTGCCAGGAAGCTTTTGACTACCTGAAGAAGAAGTTGTTCAGTGCTCCAGTACTCAGGTTTCTAGAGGAAGGGTTGCTCATTGATAAGTTTTGTGATGCTTCCGGCCTTGGTTTGGGGCACGTACTGATGCTAAAGAAGGGTGTGATCTGTTATGGGTCTAGGTAGTTGCGCCCTCACGAGCGTAACTATGCAACCCATGACCTAGATCTTGTAGTAGCAGTGTCCGCACTGAAGTTGAGGCAACATTAACTCTTTGGGGAGTGCTTTGTGGTCTTCTCAGATCAGAATATCTTATGTTATATCTTCTCCCAGTGTGACCGAAACACACGGCAGTGGAGATGGGTCGAGTTTCTCCAAGACTATGACTTCGAGATATCATACACTGAAGGTAAGGGTTGAGTTGTGGCTGATGACTTGAGCAGAAAATCACATCAAGAAGTTGTTCGATAATCCACTAATGCTTGGAAAGTGATGGGAGAGTTGGATTCCTTGCATTTGGATGCAAGGGTAGAGGTTGTTAGAGGCTTTTTGTTTCAGATGATGGTGTAGTCCTCCTTGTTGCAGCAGGTGGAAGAGTATCTATGGGGAGACACCGAGGCGGAAGTAATGTAGGATCATATCGATCAGGGGAACACTCCAGAAGGATGGTCAGAGGACAACTGACATCAGATGCTCTTTCATGTAATATTGTTTGTTCCGGAGGTGATGGGTGAGGGAGTTCTCTGTGAGTCCCATAGCTTAGCCTTGGCGGTGCATCCGAGAGTTTCAAAAATGTACTGAGGACTGAGAGAACAATTTTGGTGGCCTAGGGTGAAGCAGGCAGTGGTAGAGTTCGTGGCTATGTTCCTAGTGTGTCAGCAAGTAAAGGCTGAACACCGTGTTCCCAGTGGTTTTGCATCCCTTGGATGTCCCTGAGTGGAAATGGGATGACATCTCAATTGAATTCGTCACAGGATTACCCCGAGATCAGGGTGGTTATGATGATATCTAGGTAGTGGTGGATCGGCTGTTGAAATCAGCTCATTTCTTAGCAATTAAGGAGTCGGGCCCGTTGAGAACCATGGCGCAGAGGTACGTAGATGAGGTGGTGCGTTTTCATAGTGATTCGAAGACTATCGTCTCAGATTGGGATACTTGGTTCACCTTACAAGTCTAGAAGGGGTTACATCATGTTTTTGGCACCCAACAATGCCTTAGAACTACTTTCCACCCTAGACCGATGGGAAAACATAGCGGACTATCCAGAAATTGGAGTACATGCTGCGAGCATGGGTTATGGATTTCGGAGGATCATGGGTGTGAAACTTTCCTTTAGTAGATTTTTCCTACAACAACAGCTTCCACTATATTATTGGCATGGCCCCATTTGAAGATTTGTATGGAAGACCATTTCGTTCAACCATTTTCTGGGCAGTGGTTGGAGAGACAGGTGCTCTTGAGCCCAATGTGGTACAGAGCACCACGGAGAAAGTCCAACTTGTGTGTGAGAGGATGAAAGAGGCTCTGGACCAACAGAAGTCTTATGCTGTAACGCCCCGACCCCAGCTACCCAGAGTCGGTGCATTATTACATAACATTGGCATGATCACAAGAAATATCAAATCTCGAAAGACCGATTGGTTTAGTAGCCTTGGAAACACTAGATATATTCATAAGTTTTACATTACATCATTAAACGAAAAACTACAACAACAACATATTGTCTCCATAATCTACACTCATATCCCAACAAAATATCCCTGAAGGCCATTCATAACTTACTTCTTCACTTCCTAGGAAAAATAAAACATAGAAAAGGGGTGAGCTCAAATGCCCAGTAAGGATAACAATATAGCGGAACATTCAAAAATAAGCATAAACATTTAAGGCAATGAATTACTAAAACAAAAGCCTTTTAAACTTGAACTTCAACATAGTATGGAAAAAGTAAAATGAAATAATGCCATTTACTTGTTCACATGGATATTCTACTAATCGAATAATCACATGCAAAATCAATAACCACTTTCATAATGTTGGAATGCATAATGCCAGACTGTCATAACCACATAGTCAAGGCCTCGTGCCAAGACTACAAATAAGATTTTGTCAAGGCCTTGTGCCAAGACACTAGTTTGTCTCATGAGACCTACCGATGCATCGAGGAGCTATATTGGGCTCCACCCGTCACATATTAAGTCCAATGCATTCCCATATGAAAAGGTTTAAACATAACATAAACATTCGTATTAAAACTAGCATACGAAATGTCAATAATTTCACCATAAACTATGAATGGTATAAAGATAACACATCCACAGTCAAACATATCACAAAACCTTCAATACAATATAGAAGTTTTGTATCATAATAAATCAACTTCAAATAAGCGTAAAATCCGTCGAAGGATGTTGTCATAGATAAAATCAAAACACTTTTTAGAGAAATATCTCTTTCTATTTTTGAAATCATTTAAGAGTCATATAAAATAAAAAATTTTCTTGAAAATATTCTTACAAGCTTGTAAGGGAAGCTTTGACGATTTTATAACGGCGAAAAATAACCGCACCCGCCGTATAAGTTAAAATAACATTCTTATCTTAATTCTGTCGAAAAGGTTAAAAAGCACCTTGTTTGGAAAACGACGGAAAGATTCCCTTATAAACCTCTTATAAAAAGTCAAACAAGGGTATAAATGACTTTAACCCATATTCTTTTAAATATTAAAAATGTTTTGAAATACATTTTGAAGAAACATGGATGGGGATGATAACGAGATCCCAGTAGAATATTACGTATAAACAACCTCGGATAATGAAGAGATTGTGAAATAACCCTTACCTTGTACTTTTGCTTGGTTGGGGTAGGTTAACCTCCTGTATAATAGTGAAATAATTGTTACTAAATTATACAAGAATCATATACATTAATATGATATCATATATGATCTTTTAATATTGATTTGATAATAATGTCTTAGTATTATCGCCGTTTCGGGTGTTAACTTACTCATTTTCTTTATATGTTTTGTTACAAAAGTCATGTTTGTTGTATCTTATTCATATCCAGAATGATATCAAGTCCTTAAACATAATTTTTAAATCATTAAATGATAATTATACTTGAATGGATACGATGGAGAATGAATCTCATCGCGTTCGTGGAGACGGTAGTCCGTACGTACGCACGAACGCTACTTCCATTTAATTTTTATTTTAAAAGAATCGAATCCAAATGATACATAGGTATATTACTATTCCAGTATAATATAATATTTTATATATGTTACTTAAGTTCATTAACACCATCCTTTATATGTTCCATGTGTGGTATGAACGAGTCATATCATTTTAAGGGGGCGGTAGTCCGCACTTCCTCAAATGAAATTATCGTATGTATATACAACATGAAACGAATAATGGTATGAAATAAAATGGAATTACAGAAGATTATATATATAATATATATAATTAATATCATATTTAATTATAGTGCCATCATAATTGCCACCATGAGAGGCGGTAAGATGTATTTGAACAATCATCGTTTCGTGAGGCATTAGTTTGACATCCACAGAAACATTATGTTCATCATCCATTAGATGGAGTTGTGTGTATGTGTAGTTTTAATCCTTCTTATAACAACATCCTAGTATATCGAGGATACTGGTGTTGTTACAAAATAAAGGAAATAAAAAGAGTTTGGGGGTTGAAGAAGCAAAATAAATGAAAATAATTTAAGAGAAATCGTTACCTTTAATTTAGGTAACTCACTTTGGTTGGAACCAAAGGACTTGTTGAAATGATTTCTGCCTAAGGGGAAGCTTCAAGGAGGAGGAGAGGGATGTGGGGAGCTTAGTTGGGCAGAGTTTGGACGAGCCATGTGGCTTGAGAGGTGTGAGGAATGAGTAGAAGTGGTCTCCTTTTATAAGGGAGAGGAGGGGCTCTTTAGGAAAGAGTGAAAGTATTACTTTATAATATAATTATATTCGGTTTATAATGGTCCAAAAATCATTGAGGTCGACGATAAGATAACTCATATTCTAAATAACATCAACCAATAAGAATTGGACAGGTTTTAGATAATATTTTAATCATTATAATCTTATTTATTTAAATGATTTATTAATGAGGTAAACATTGCATCATTATTGTGTCATTAATAATTTAAATTATTTGATGTCTAAAAATTATAAATAAAATATCATTATGTAGGAAATCTTTTTATCTTTCTAATGAATATTTATAATCGAAAATACAACATGTATAACCTTATGTAAAAATTATTCTTCTAAACGATGTAAGCTTATGCCATTTTTATTTTTATTTTAACTTTATTAATATGAAGTGTCCCTACCACATACAAGTGGCTCCAAGGGGTCCCCAAATTGACCCAAGGATGCTCATGGTCGGTTATGTGTCCACCAATAAGGTTAGGACACGTTTTAGGTTAATTTTGTATTATTATAATACCATTTTTTAACCCTTATTTACCGGATTTACCCTTAACCATGGTAAATAAAATATTTACCACAGTAATTATTCAAAATGTCTAAAAATAAAAGTTACCTATTTACACAATTTGAACATCCTGATTCCAAATATGGAATCCATTTTCCTAAATTCAAAACACAGAAGTGGCAGAAATTAATTTAAAATTAATTCCCGCTGTCAAAACAAAAAGCGTGTTTTTAAGAGATAATAACTATAAAAAGATTGACACTTGTTTATGTTCGGTTTAATTGTAAAATAATGTCCAATGACCAACATTATATTAAATGGTAAAAATATATTCTAAATATACTTTAAAACCACTCAAATTCACAATTTATCACTATTAATTATTTTGATTAAAAAAGTTGTTTTTAATTAAAATTTAGTAATTTTCACTATTCATCAAAATATAAAAGTTATCCGAAAAGTACCAAAATTTCACCCTAGGCTATTTTCAATATTCCGAATCCAAAAATGAAGTCCATTTTGAAATATAAAATATATATGATTTCAAAAAGTAGGTATTACTATTCACAACGGCTAGTTTAATTAGTTGTGGTGTGTGTTAGAACTTGAGGTTGCGTACAACACACGTTATCACATTATTCGAAGGGAAACATTCCGTGGAAGCTTGGGGTGTTACATATGCTGATCGTCCGAGGAGGCCCTTCGTGTTCGAGGTGGGAGATCATGTGTTCTTGAGGGTTTCCCCTCGATGGGGCAGCGGAGGTTTGGGAATGGGAGTTAGCTCTCCCCTAGGTTCATTGGACCTTTTGAGGTGCTGAGGTGAGTAGGTGAGGTGGCATATCATCTGGCCCTGCCACCTCTATTGGATAAGGTTTGTGATGCCTTCCACATCTCCCAGATTCGTCTGTACATACAGGACGACTCTCGCGTTATTGACTAGAGAGAGTTAGATATGGGATAGGATGCAACCATCAATGAGTGACTAGTCAGAATCGATGATCGTAAAAATAAGGTGCTTCGTGGATGAACCATCGCCTCTATTCATGTTTTGTCGAGGCATGGCAGCCTCGAGGAGAGCACTTGGGAGCGATAGGCTCAGATGCACACTCAGTACCAAGAGTTGTTTTGACTTGTGTTTTTCTTTGTTCTTCTCAGCTTTGTTTTGATGTTATGATTTGTACGTTTGATATATGGAATGCTTGTCTTGTTGGTTGTGAGACATTTTGATTCTCTATTCTCTGGAAGTGTGTAATGTGTCCGGAAATGTGGGAAAGGGAAAAACATATTTCTTAATCAAGACTCATTAATGTGGATGAAATTAAACCCATGCTGGTGAGTCTGTGCCGCCTAAAGAGGATAATATCTCGACATGGGAAAAGGAATTTCCCCAAGCCATGTGTTCGGACAGTTTGTTGGTTGTACGGTGTTGGTGGCAGTGTAAGTAGAAAAATCCTAATATATGGAAGTGGGAAGATCCAATTATTAATCAAGTCACATTAATGACGATGTGATGAAACCCGTGAAGGCGAGTCAGTGTCGCCTAAAGCGGATAATATCTCGACATAGGAGAGGGAATTCCTAACACATAAGATTAGGGTTGTTGGTTGGGTTCCTGTTATAACGATTGCCCAAAGAGGTATCTAGTTGGGTTCCTCTGTGTTGGATTTTGAATTCCTGGGGATGAGAATGTTTTAAGAGGTATTTGATGTAATGGCCCAGACCCCTCCGGTCCATTCCTTTGTAAAAAAGAGGGTCATGAAGTGTTCTGGAGGGTAGAATGTACTTTTCCCACACTTTCCATAATTTTGTAACTACACGCCGTGTAGTGTGAGTACACGCCATGTACCACCATCCCAGGTATACCCTGTGTTGAAGCCATTTCATTTACATGTGAAATAAATGAGTACACACCGTGTAGCCCATACTACAAGCCGTGTAGTTACTCCCCGCGTATGTGTTACCCTCAAACCATGTGTTGACCTGTCAATGGTTGTGTGCCATGTTGAAGACAAGTCCTTTCCACTTGAGATAAATGAGTACATGTTGTGTAACCCATACGTCATGCCGTGTAGTTCCTCCCCGCGTACGCATTACCCTCAAACCATGTGTTAACCAGTCAACGGCTGTGTTCCACGTTGAATGTCGTGTTGGAAGTCGTGTGGAGACTGTGTGAAATGGCTGAGTACACGCCGTGTACTTTAGTTTTTCGTGCCTATAAAAGGAGGGGTCCTCTCCTCCTTTTCAAATCACTCCTCTCCTCCCCTCTCCTTCGAGCAAAGCTCTCTAGCGAGACCCCAAAGCTCTTTTCCTCTATATCATCTTCGTTTGAGCTCCGATTTACGATCCGTCAGCGGCCATGGGATCGTAACAACGAGGAAGAACGTCTGAACATGTACTTGTTGCTTTTCCTTCATCCTTTCCTTCCCATATTCTACATGAGGAGGGTTTTCTGAGTTCTGACAGAAGCGACAGACGCTGACGAACGACTTCTAATGTTGATCCGAGGGAGCGTTGTGATCAGAACCTGTTGAGGTAGGGATCTTTCCTTTGTATCTCTCTATTGTGCATCATGCGGGATGGTTATCCTATTGTTTTCTTGACATATGGTTGAACAAAAAATAATGATAATAAATGGTTAAATAATGGGGATGGGGAAGTTGTTTATATTTGTTTATCCAATTGTTATGTTGTGAATTGAATAGGATTATACCTACTAAAAATAACGGTCGTTGGGGGCCTTTGATTGTGCAATTAAATGTTTACCTATCTTTCTAGACCATTTTTTGGGTGGAACATTGTGGAATGTGGAATTTGGTTAATCATGTAAATCTAGTTGATTAAAATCTAGAATCCTTGTGTGATTACCCCGGTTGAACAAAATGGAATAATGAACATGTGGGTACATGTTGGTTATGTGGTGTGTGAAGGGGGGGGGTGGATCTAGAGTTGTTATAAATAGGATGGGCATTGGGGCTATGGTAAATTCTATTAAAGGGGAGATGATGTGGCACGAGCCTTGTTGTGTGATACGGCGGTGGAGATGTGGTTATAGTGGAATCATGGCTGCAGTAATGGGTTGTGTTATTAAAAGAAAGTAGAAATTTGATAAATGAATTGTGGGGAACTATAATGAATTTAACACGGGAAAATCAATGGGGTTGACTGTTGAAAAAATGTTGGGTTGTGTTGTGTTTTATCTATCATGATTTGTGGTTAGCGGGGATTTTGTTCTACGAAATGCTTGATCTGGTTTGATATTTGCCTAGTAATTAAGGAAATAATAAACTATTACGGATGAAACATGAAAAACCTAAATGGGGTAGGGGATTTTTGTTGTATGGATGCTTCGTAGTAGCAGTGCCGAGGCACGTGCTCAGTTTCTCTGTTTATAAGCCATAGGTTGTGATGTGTCTTTGGTATACATATATATATATATATATGTAACTTTGTGTTTTGTTTCACCCAACCCATGTTGAGCACTTAGTGCCGAACAATCCCATTTCATGGGAGAGGATGTTTTCCCCTTAGTTACTAGCTCCTTCCTCCTCCTTCTTCCATAGGTTGTGATGTCTTGAGGCGACCTTACAACCAAGACTCTTAGGGTAGGTTTTGATTGGGGTAGTTTTAGCCCAAGACTCTTCGGACAGGATTATTGTTCCCAAGAATCTTCGGGAAGAGGCCCAGGAGTGTTCGGGTGGGGATGTGATGGTGGTTTGTGAGGCCCAGGTGTGTTTGGGCGGGATGCATGGTTTGTGCGGCCCAGGTGTGTACGGGCGGGATGTGTGGTTGTGAGGCCCAGGTGTGTGTGGGCAGGATTCGTGGTTGTGAGGCCCAATTGTGTGTGGGCGGATATGTGGTTCTTGAGGCCCAGGTGTGTGCGGGTGGGAAGAGTGTGGTATCGTCAGGAATTTCGCCATTAGGAAGAGTAGATAACAAGTGGGAAATGGTGTGGGGGTACCCAATACTCTTGTTTTATATACTAATACCTGTTGTTATGTGTTTTTTCTGAGCGTGGCTAGTGAGGTTGGGTGGATATATTTCCTCATTAGGTTGGTTCCTTCTGTTTTTTCTCACAGTACATTAGGATGTCTCCCCACATGTGCACGAGAGCTTTAGATTTCCCTATTGATTATACTTGTATGCTCACCCTACGTTTACATTAAAGTTTCCAGGAGGACTACCAAGGCCGTGCAGGACCCTACTAGTTGAGACAGTTGGAGTTGTTGCGGTTGTTGTACTCTTGTTTCTTTTGGTATTGTACTTTTGAGATTTCTTGTACATGTACTATGTTTCAACATGCATATGGTATTGGTTTGGGTTTATTTATAGAAACTTGTTCTTTTCATTTTTGGTGGTTGACTTGTCATATTTCCTGATATGAAATAATAAAAGGGCAATGCCTCCCCTATTTGTGAAAACTCGTACCCTTGGTTCTAGTCGCAACCTCGACGCCTACTGGAGGCGAGACTCGGGGGGTCATTATCTCCCTTTCACCATTGCAAGCTCAGGAGGGGCATCTTTTGTGGGAGGGGTCATGACACAATATAAAGAATCAAATACTAAAGGGTTGATATGTTTAGATGACTTTATAAATTAGATACATAAATGTTTTACCTATTATATTGGTAAACCATATATCATTTTAGTTGAAAATAAACTGAATATGTGAAATCATTTCAAACTATCATCTTCATAACTTGGGAAATGTAAAAAAAATTAAAAGGGTGGGCTAAAAATCTCATTATGCTTATGTAAAGAAGAAGAAATATTTCTTCAGTTAGAATATGCCAATATGTCAGGACAAATTACTTATGACACATTCCTTTCAAATATCTATACAAGGCTTAATGAATATTGAAATATAAAAAAATTAATCACATGAAATTAACTCAATAATATGGGAATGAAACATATCCATAAATTTTTTAAAAAATTTACTAATTGTATGGAAAAAATTAACTAAATACATAATGATGGATTATAAAATTATATATATCAAAATATTTTCTCCAGTGCTTCATTCTTATAATCTAATACATTCATGGCTTGATGAAAATAATCTAATATTGACAAGCCTTCATTCCACGAATCTATAAAATGGGTAACACCTCAACCAAAACTATATCTACATTGTCCAGCGTAACCTAATGATTCATTAAGTAGATATAGTTTGATCTTCCCACAATATATGAAATCTATTTCATTCCTTATATGTAGAATAATGGATTTAATTAATAAATATTGTGATTTTCATAAAATGTATATACTGAATAAATAATGTGGTTTTATGAATAATTTAAAAATGGGGGATATGCTTCACGAAGTGTTTTTGATGTTGATAATAAAAATTCTATATAATTATTAATAAAACATTCATGAGTAAAATAATAACTAAGAATTCCAAATGGTCTCATACCACATTGAAATAAATCAATACTAATCCCAAAGAAGTGAAAATATGAATTGAAACTTATAAATTAATGATAATAAAAATATTCATAATAAAACATGTCAAATTAATTATATAAACCAAAAAAAGTGAATTGATTCATAATAATAAATAATTATCAATGCCATTTAAATTGAGTTGAAATTACTTACCACTTGCATGTCATTTATTTAAAAGGTTCTGTATTTAAAAAATAAAATATTCTTTTTCAAAATATACTTTTATAAATTAAATTTAATATTACAATAAAATAGGTATTCTTGATGGAATAAAATTTTACTCAAGATTTATATGAAAAAGAAAAGATTCCTTTTACATTATTAAGTGACATCATAATGTATCTTTATGGAAGACAACATTAAGATTCATTTCAAAAGATTTTAAAAATAATAAAAAAGGTGTATAATGAATTTAAATATCATCATCATATATTTAAAATATTCTTGAAATAATATTTTTGAAAACATTATCATGGAAGATATATATTCCATATTGTATACATAAACACAAACAATATTGAATAACTATGAGATTATGAAATAAACACATATCACTTTGTTGTGGGTAGAATATTCTTCCCATGAAAGAAATAAAAGAAATCTATAAAAAAATACCATAATATTAAAAATAATACTATGAATATAAATTAATGGGTGGTATGTAGACCACACAAAATAAATATGATCTGTATAAGGCATTTTCCCCTAAAAAATAAATGTTAGACAATGATCATTTACCACATTGAATTTTACTTTGGTGGAACATACTTTAACCAAATATTTAATGATTATAATCACATTATTATCTTATAACATAACCATAAACATATTTATTATATCCTATATTGACTTCTCATAATATCTCATTACCCTATTGTTAACAAACTTTCATTATTTTTCCTGTTTTTGTGTTATTTGTCTAGTTTTTCATGTTTGTTTTGATTGATAATTTGGTGTTAATACTGAAGAGATCTTGAATTAATAATTTAAAAATTGTAAAAAATGTTTTACATATCATATATATTTATCATATATATATTTATAATACTCCATAAATTTCTAATATAATAATTTAAATGCACCATTTCTGGAGGTTGTAGGTCGAACGGACACATGAATGACACTTCAATTCCATTATCATATAAAAATAATGAAAAGAAAATTATATATGTAAATTAAAATTCCATTATCATATATATGTCATATATATCAGGTTTTTTTTTCTAAAACCATTATTATATGTTCTGTGTAGAGTGTGAATGAATCACATCACTTTGTGGAGGTAGTAGTCCACACATCCCTAAAATATGTTATCAATTTAGAAAAATGAAAATTAGTAATTTATTTGTTCTATAAAAATTATAGATGTAATAATATCCCATAAATATGATATATTTCAAATAAAAATAGTGTTTTCATCATACTTACAAACAATGAGAGGTTTTATATGATAAAATTTATGACATAATTTCCCGAGGTGATAGTTCATCTTACACAAATGGAAAATTTGTTACCCATTTGATAGAAGTGTGTGAATGTTTATTTAATTACATTATAATAATTATATATCTGTATATATAGGATACATTTTTTATTATATAATCATGTATTATTAATTATTCATGGTGTGGGTAAGGAAATAAAACTACAGTGATCGTTGAAGAACATTACCTTTTATTTGGGTAACTCATTTTGGATTATACCAAAACAATTCCATAGTGTGTTATCATTCCTAAGTGAGGTTTTAATTATTAGTTGATTAGTTTTTTCTGTTTACTAGGATATGGTTTGGTTGATCTATAAGTCTCAATGTGGTGTGAGGATGTGAGGGAGGAGGTGCCCTTCTTTAATTAATCTTAGGGACACTTTTGGAAACTCTCTAAATGTTAAATGAAAATAAATTAATTTTCAATTCCAAATGAAAAAAGTGATTTATTTAGAATATAAGATTATTATGGGTATAAATAATCTCAGAAAATAATTTTTGGGCGACTTTTCATCACATTCTAGGCATTATATTTTATCTTTAACCCTAAGTTAAACCATTTAACTATTATTATGATTACATTATTTTAACACATTAAAGGTTAGTATTCATAATATGTGATGTCAAATGAATAACAAATGTGTCATTGATTAAAATATAATATTTATCAAATTCATTTTTTATGTATTTATTTATATAATTTTTATGAATATTGTATCATTTAATAAAATAATATTTATTTTAGAATATCATTAATGTCTATTTAACCCAATTCATTTCTTGACATATTTAAAAATACAAATACAAAATATATCAGCAAAAAATACATTAATAAATCACTAATATATCTATATCATATATAAAATTCATATAAGACATTAATTATATCAAATTATATTTATTTTAGTATTTTTAATAACATTTATTAGACATTTCCATTAATTAAATGATTAATTCATCATAAATACGCATGACATTAATTTATATATTTCCTATATAATAAATTTTAATAAAATATCATGTTAAATGTTACCATTTTAACTTCGAAATAAATATTTTTAGTTTAAAATATCCCCAAAATAATCCCATATAAAAAATATGTCACCTGTTAAAATCAATAGTGTGAAAAATTGGAATTTTCGATGAATATAATATTATAATTATCATACTCTAATCCATGGGTTATAGAAATGTTATAATTTAGTACTATTGATTTATTTTATGGATGAATGTTCATCCAATTGAATTAGGAAAAGTGTTTGGGTAATTTTATAGTGTTTATAATATTACTTTTACCCAAAATTACTGGATTTTCCATTAACTAGGCAAATATAATTATTACTAAAATTAGTATTCATATTTTGAAAAATAAAATAACCCTATTTATAAAATTTGAAACACTACTTAAAAATACTAAATCCATTTTTATAAATTCAAATCCCAATAGTTTTAGTAACTAATTTAATATTAATGAGGTTGAAGGAGTGAGAAAACAAGTTTTCTACATTAAAACCTTCATTGGATAGAAAGGTTTTATTATTCAAATAAAAATTGAAATTGAAAAATATAATGACCTAAATTATATTAATTTATATAAGACTTATATAATTATATAAAAAAATTTAACACTAAAATTTATTTATATGAAAAAAAAATTTCCTTTAGAATTTTTATTTTTATTATAATTCATCAAAACAGACAACTTATCAAAATAATTTAATTTATTTATAGAAATAATATTTTTATATTCCAATTTAATATATCAATGTTATTTTTTCCCATTAAAATATATAAATGTTTCAAAATTTCTATTAAAACTAGGTTCTTCACTAAAATGTTGTAAAACAATCTTTAGTAAAATTTGTCATTTTAATACGTATATTTTGAATAATAAATATCTAATTTATATAAAATCATTTAGATGAATTTAAAAAGAATTGATTAAATATATAATATATAAATTTCATAATATATATAAATCTATTCAATATTTCACATTTAAAGTTTCTATTTAATATTAAATATATATTTGGGTTCATTTAAGATCGTTTTTCCATGTAACGTAATCTATCGAAGAAATGTAATTTTTTAATAAGGTACATACTATAAAATCTTTTTTTGTTACAAATAACTGTACATTTGTACTAGGTAATTCCTTATATTTCAACCAAATTCTATAACAAATGGATTAAATTTGACGAAATATTTTCTTATGATTCATGATCTAAGTGGATCACAAATACATATACATGATATGAATTTGACAGGCATGATTGGAAATATATATCCTCCCATTTCATTGGGTATGGATTTTTACTTATGATATTCTGTGTATAGTACATGTTAGGATATCATAGGCACATTATGTTAGGAATCCTAAGTGTTTCATATTGGCTTTTTATTATGATGTCATATTTATATTGTTTATGCACTACCATGTTGCTTTTGTGATCTCATATTATATAATTATTTGATGTTCATATTTATAATTCCCAACCCTATTATCTTGAATTTATATTCTTTTTAAGTAAAATATAAAAAATTATCTTATGTTATTCTATAAATATTCCCTTACTAATATATATATATCATAACATTCTTATATGTATCTGTATGATATCCCATGATGTTTTATAGGAAAAATGAAATTCTTAAAGAATGTTATAGAGTTTTTAAATATGGTGGTCATAAACATGTATCATGTAATTATACTATGTATCTAATTTCCATATTTCACTAGGCCTTGTCAAATTTTTATAATTTATTTTGTGTTCCCTTATGTAGTCAATCATGATATAATATTTATTAAAATATGGGTTATCATAAAGCCTCTAATTATAATATTTTCCATTTCACTACCATATAGAGGAGATCATTTTTGATCAACTTTTGTTGGTGGGGGACCTCAAAATTTGGATTCATGGGTAGAATCTCTATTATATATATGTTATTTTTTATCCTGGGGGTTCATTCATTTCATATTTTTTAATTTCCCAAAGTAGGACAACTAATGTTATTAATTTATAGAGGTCCTAGTGTTCATAGTTATTTTATATATAAATAGGCTACACATATTTGGATAATTATATAATTTTTTTAATGTGGGATGTATATTCATGGTTGATTCTTACATAACCATTTGAAGAAACAATTTAGTGGTTAATATGTTGTGGATCACCAAAGTAATATATTATAATATTTTTTGGAGAACCTATGTAGTGATTTTTTTATTGTTTGAAATGGTTAACTATGTAAATCATCTGCAAAAAGGGACTAGTTTCCATGATGATCAAAAATATTCCCTGAGTAATAACCACAATATACTCATTATCATTTATATTTTTATTAGTAGAAGGGGTATAGATGATCCCATATCGCTAGAGTCACATTTCCCTTCTTGGGAACTCTTGATAAACTATGTAGTTTATTCCAGAATTAGAAAATTTGATGTGGGGGCATTGGTGAAATCATGATTATAAATATATGACTATGTTTTAATGGACATGGCCCCTGATGATTCCTCAACTAGTGTATCCTAACTCTAACAACATTATTCATAACCTTATTTTTAATGTCAGTAATATATTCATGAGGTCTTAGTACTAGGAGACATTGATGATGATAGTATATGGAGGGAACTGACCTAGGATAAAACCAAGAATGGGTTTTAATGTTTTGGAATCATTAAGAAGTTCCTTTTAGAAGGTAATATAGGTATTTTCCTACTATTTGTAATTTATTTTAATTTGGTTTGATGCTATGATAAGAGTCTGAAGATCGTTATTGGCTAGAGTTTAATGAAACAGATTACCTGGTTTGATCTCCTAAAGTCAATAATGGTATTCCTATATTGTTTAAATAATTTCTTTATGATCATATTACTTGTTAAATTCATAAAAAATAATATTGAGGTTGTTGGTTGGGATAACAGCTTCTTTTTGGTAGAGTGGATACAAAAGTCAGAGTGGGGATTGAGTATGTATGGAATCCAAAATAATTTACACAAAATTCATTATTTACTTGGATCAACACTTAATATAAAACATGCTTTTTTAAGGTTTAGTTTCCTGGAAATTAGAAACAGAATACATGGATAACATAAATCACTATTTTAATCCACTTAGACGTCTTCCACTTAAGATTATCAAAAGTTACTTTTACTATATCTTATATCTTGAGGACATACATTTAATGAATGTGAAGATCATAAAACCATGTAATGGAATAAATAAAAGAGATATTTAGCATGTGTTCATGATTCATATCAATAAGTATTTAGAATAAGAACAAGAGACTTATAATTATATAAATATCATGACATATAAAAACGAAATATGGCTTCAATAAAAAAATTAGACATTTATACACATATCACAAATGTGTTAAAAATCACAATTACCAAGTAAATTCTTCATGGAATCATAAAACATGTTATATGTATATATATATATATTAATTATTCACCCAATGAATTTTAGCAATGTCACATAACACCCTTAATATTTCATAATTCATGTTATCCACGTTGATTATAATAAAAAATTTCATTAATAACCTATTTGAAATAATGATTCGGTTTCATATAAAATTGATTAATACTTAAGTAATTGAAAATATAAACTATTTAACAATTTCAATCAATGCTATGGGAATGTCTGTAAAATTCATATAAATACTTAAATCTATAAATTATTTCTACATCTAGTTGAATATTTCAAGAAAATAAATGTTTTTCAATGTTCACAATATAATACTTTCTTATTTAATAGTGATAAATTTGATAAATTGATTTTGCAGCATCACAAGTATAAATCATGGATTATGGAAAGATAAAAATGAAATGGGTTGAATGTATCCCATTGATAAAAAATTATTTTTTATGTAATGGTAACATAAAAAGTATAAAAAAATAATGAAACATATAATTTAGAAGACATGAAAAAATTGTAGTACTTGAATTAAAATAATGAAGATGTGAATTATATTACATTGTAGAGTTGATTCATTAAACACGTGGATAAAACATTTAGGGATTATGGAAACCATGGATGGACTAATTGAGTGGAAAATTGATTAGAAATTGGTGTCTTATTTATTTTTATTTGAGATTAATGGTGTATCGAGAATTATTTTTCATAAAATGGGGAATATTCTAACAAATTTAAAATTCAACTCATGGAAATTTAGGTTGCGGAAAAAGATAAATGATTGGATTAACCGTGTGTTTTTCTCATGGATTAATACAATTTATTATGATTTTATATTATTATAATCTATTGTATTATAAAAAATATTTTCATTTTATTTTTGATAATGAAAATTTATTTTTCCAAAAATTGGTATTTTATAAATCATAATTTCTTTTTTAGAAATTTAAAAGACATTTTTATTTTTCAAAATGGATTAAAATCCATTAAAATACATAATATTATCAAAATAACAACGTGTAGGTAACATATTATACTTAAATAATTATTAAATCCTTATTATATTTATATAATGTTATAAAACATATTAAAAACCAAAAACTATATTTTTATTATTAATTTAAAAACTAAATTAGTTTAGAAATTCCCATAACTTTTCCATAAAAAAATTTCAATGATCTGATATTAATTATTATTTTTTAAAATGATTTTTAAAATATTCATATTTAATATTTTAAATAAAAACCTCATTATTATAATGGTCAACTAATTTTTTTATGACTTAGTAAAATTTATACCCTTTTAAAAAATATATAATCATTTATATTTAATTAAATAATTTTATAAAAGGTTATTTCATATAAATCATATTAATATAAAACAATTATGTTTATTCTAAAAGTGTATATATTTTCTAGAAATAGAATTTTATTTTTCTTCAAAAATATAATTTTCCTATTCATCTTATTTTAAACTATATTTTGTAAAAACAAATATTGAATTATAAATTAAAAAAATAATCTTTTCATCTATAAAAATGCAATTATACATTTAGGATACAATGGTCTTGAATCGTAACCACTAATTATACTGGAATTCACCCTATGTGTTAGATGTGTGGTGGTGGTAGTTTTATTGGGTGGATCAGCTAATATCGACATAATGGTGATCTATAATAACATCTACATTTATACTAAATCATTTTTATGAAACCTCAATTTTTTGAAGCTATAATTGAGATATTTCAATGATTAAACCCAATTTGTCTACATCCCTCTCTTGTTATCATTTCTGTACTTAGAATGTACTGACTCTACATGTTGAGTCCAAACTTTTTCTTTTTTTGATCATCTATCATTTCCCATTACTTTTTATAGGCACTAAATCTAAATAACAATCATTGATTCCAATATTCATACTAACAAATGGAAATATTATTATTAATAATTGATATTTTATTATTCTTAATTAATTGGTTATTATTCCAAATAGACATATTTCTTTTTATAAATACCACTTCCTACATTCGCGTATTATTAACTACAATTCCTCTCAAAGAACAAATTTTTTTCATTTTCTATAATATCTATTTTTTTAGAAATATTTTTTTTCTTTTCTAAAGTATTTTTCTAGGGAAATGTTCCTAGTATGGTAGAAAGATATAAATTTTGACATTCTACTTTTTATATTTTATAGTTTATTCCCATTGTATTTGTTTTTCATTTCCATGTGTTATGTTGGATATTGATGTAATTTTATTCTGTAATAAAATATTTTTTTAATCCAATTTCTATGTATTATTTGAGAATAATGGTATATAATATAAGATAAAATTATTTGGGATTCAAATTTCAGTAATAATTGTTGTTTTTTACGTCCTACCCGCTTATGAAATTTCAACCCTAAAATTTAAAAAAAAATATTCATAATTGAAAATAGATGTGGGTAATTCAATTTAATTGTTTTTATCAATTACAATATTGCATCATCGTATGTATGGTTCAACAATATCAATTTGAATATTTGGGTTTTATTTTTTACATATAATATTATATTTATGCTCCCATAACATCAACATCTTCTCCTCATAAGAGTGGTAATTATCTAGTTGTTCCACCATTGGATTCAACACACATGAGAGATCAGGATTTTACTATGTCATGATTGATAAGTGAAACACATCATGAACTTCCACAATGTTTTACATAAGTGTTAATTGTTAAGGCACTTCTCATACACAATCAAGGATCTCTAATAGGATATTATATCAAGGGATAAAAATATTATTCTGTTAAAACCACTTATGTCTTTTCCATGGTGATATTAAAAGGAATTACTTTTATGAACCTGAAACTATAGGCACATTTTATGATTATTATCAAATACATTTTTCTGAATCTCAGTAGATTTTATAAATATCTAGATTGAATGAACATTTTCTATTATTTCATAGTCAAGGATGGGTATATGTATATTTTTCTCACCAATTTCATCCCAAAAAATTTGACCATAACATCAAATTACATATACTTCTTAATATCATGTAATTTCAATGCTCATGTGGAATCCTTTTTTGTAAAAGAACTCTACTAATGCCATATGTGGATATAATATACCATTTAATTCCATTTCCTAATATCATATCATGTCGTTATGCCTCTAAATGGTCCTCTTATATTTTTCAACAGTTGGGGGTGATAGGTCATTCCAAAATTCAATTCAGTATCAAGATAATGTTAAATAAATTTCATTAATTTATCTGTGAGATGAGGATAATGATCAAAAAAATAAAACGATTACCCTATATATCCTCGCCACATCCTCTAAATATATCTTTTCAACATACTAAAATGATTTAACTTCCTAAATATCGATAAAATAGGATTTCCTGGTGTTTTGATCCATAGAAACCCATATCACAATGTATCCTTTTGAATTTTTTTATGAGACCTATGAAAAATAAATTGTAGATGTTATCACATTTCCATGTGGGTATGTTAAGTAGATTCATCATAACCTTGGATTATTTTCTCTCTACACTAAATTGATGACTAAATAAACATATTCATTTATAAAAAAGAATATACTCCTTCATATTCTATTACTATTATTACTATATATGAACACAATTCACATTGACTGTTCCATGAGGGAATTTTGAGACATGTGCATTCTAAAATAGAAACTTTTTTATATAAGGTGATGAAGGAAAATAAAATCTATTTCCCAACCAAATGAAACCATCCTCATCTCTGAGGAACGTATGGTGTTTCCAATCATATATTTCGGTCACATTATTTTGATGGTCTATATTATATATTTATGCCACATTGATCCTCACACATATATATATATATGACTTCAAAATAATTTTGGATGATGATATTTATTAGATCCCATTATTATTTCAAAATACAACCATTCCACATACATTAGGATAATGTATTTCTCAATCAACATCACTGATTGATTAGAATGTTATTTCCTCTTACATCCTAATATACCTTACACTTCTTTCCTAGATGGTAGTGAATAAGGAAATTATATTTCATTACTAACACTATCCATCTTATTTGATTCATATTGATATTAATTTGATTGAAAAAAAATTCAATATATTTTGGTATGTGCATATATCTAATTTTATTCAATAATAATAGTGTCTACATATCTTCATAGAAATGATATATGTAGCTAACTCCAGGTCAAGAATTAGATATCTTTATTCATAAAATTGTAACTATTGCAGTTCATTACCAATCAACTTTTCATTGTTCATGATAGAATGTCCAATAAATTTTAAGAATGCATAAAAAATTATCCTTCCTCATTGGAGGGTATAGTTAGCACATTTATTCTAACTAAAAAATTCATCAATTCAAGGACAATTTCCTGAAACACCTTCCTATAGATAAACCTGAATCTCTATAAAGTTAAAATTATTATAGGTTTATAAATATTGTAAAATTTATTCAAAAAATTTATATGGTATCTTTGTATGATAGTGAAACTTTAAATATAAGTTACCATAGTAAGAAATGATAACACCTCCATTACCTTTTTCGTGGAATGATCATGACTGATTCCTTCAATGTTAATGTTCTTCTCTATGAAATCAACTTTTTGAAACTATAACTCACATTTCATAAATTTATCGAAAAGTATCTATCCGCAAAGTCATTAATTAAATCCTTATATGGCCCAAATGTTACTCATAATATTTTTGATATATCATAAAATCATTAAAAAACCGACCATTAATTAATCAATGTAATCTTCCAATACTCAATTCATCAAATCCATAAATATGGAAAGAACACTAGTGAATATAAATTAAAAATAATTTTAATTTTAATATATTCTTCAGAATTTAGTCTTTGGGATATCATATTTCATAAAATTTTATTGATAATACCTCAATTTGAGTTTAATCATTGAAAATAATTAATCCCCATTATTCACGTAAAACAAATCATTTGTCTTTAGAAGATGATATTTGGTCATCACTGTGATAGATTTATATTTTAAATAATCAATAGTTTACTTTATTAATCCATCCTTATTCATTAAAAATAGAATAGGTTATCCCTATGGATTCTTATTTGTTCAAAAAAACATTCTTTAAAATAACATTATGTTTATTCTTTGACTCCTCTAACTCCACATATCATATTTTATTTGAGGATATTGATATTAAATTGGATCTTGGTATGAGTTCAATTAAGAACATTAATTATCCTTATAGAGGATTTCCTTGTAACTATTTGGGAAATTAATAAATTTATTTCCATTAATTGGGGAAATTTTATTACTATAATACATTCTCTTACTTATTTTTCATCAAGAAAAATTGCTTTAAAGAAGTATATAAGAGGCGTTTCTTGATAATGTTTTTGGTGTAACATATCTCAAATGAAATCTATAGGATTTCCATTCAAGACAACTAAATTTGTAATGTATTGTATATATTTTATTATCATTATACCTTGAATATTGTATATCAATTCAATAGTGTCAAATTTCACATTTGGAATTACTTCAAAATTTATAATGAGTTTATATGCGCTGAATTTTATAGCAGTGTGTTTATAGTAATTTTATTTTTATATATTACCTCTAATATTTTTAATAGATTCCTCAATATATAATATTCCTTAGATTTATTAAACAATCTATCAAAAAATTAACGATATAAAGTAATATGATTAACAAGTGAAAACAAATTAATTTCTATCATTGTGGAAATAATTAATGTATCTTCCACCACAACATTTTTATTCTCTACTTAAACCATTTTCATTAGGAATACATGCATTTATCGGTTGTTTTATGCTAAGGACTATGGTGTTTTGTCTCGTTTATCATATATTTTGGAAATTTAATTTCAATGTACTATTTTTATCCATTCTTGAAGCATTGAACATCAGATTGTTCTCTCACAATCTTCCCATTTTCATTTTCATTATACTATTGAGGCTCATGACAGTATTGAAATTTTGGTCTATATTTTCATATCTTCAACACATTTATTAAATTCCATTCCCATGAAATGATTAATCCAAATATTCCATCCAGTTTTTATGTGGTTCTTTGTAGTTTTTCTTTTTCTCATATATTATTAAATTCATTCTCTGTGCATGGATCCAGTAATATCTTATTTTTATTAATATTATATGACCAATGTGTCTATAAAATCACCACATCCATATTCAATGAACTCCACACTATCTCTTCATAGCATTAATAGTATATCATTTCTATATTCTTCCATTTATGGGGTCACAATTTTCTAATGAATATATCATATGTTACCATATGATACATAAAAATGAAAATTTTTTATTGGGAAAGTATTGTAATGTTCCATAAATAGATTACACATAATTAATTTTTCTAATCATTTAGATATAATAATTAATTAATTATTTTTTTGTTTAATTGAGAAAATATATCTTAAAAAATATTTAAATGAACAATCTACAACATAAAACATTATTCTCCCCAATTTTCATCATGTTCTCAATTAGTTACCACCACTAACTAGCTTTTATTTCTAAGGGTTATACTTTGATGGTGGCTATCTAAATTTTTGAACATTTAATTAAATAAATAATTTATTTTCATCAATTTTAATCCATTTTTTGTAAATTAATTGATCAACTTATCTAGTAAAGGAATGTTGCCATTGATGCATGAATAGATCAACAACAAGTTTTTTATTGAGGTGAATATAGACAAAAATTATTATTCATGGTATTATTCATGTTTCAAGATCATTGATTCATAATACACATTATGTGTTGTATTACATCATACAACATGTTTAAATGACTCTTAATTAATCATCCATTTCACTCAACTTTTTAATGCTTCCTCGTATTTTGTGGAATTTTTAATAAATAAATATTCTTTTTATAAAATTTTAACATATTAGAATTTTAAAATTATAAAAAGAATTTATGGAATAAAAAAATTATTAAATTTGAAATTATTTTAGTAACCTTGTTAATAATTACTTTTTATATATGTCATTTATAATGGTTTATAAGAAGAATGTGATTAGCCAATACATTCCTCTGTTAGTGCCAAACTTGATGTGTACCAATTTATGTTGTCTTGAAATTGATAATGTGAGATAAAAATCCCAATGTTCTATTTTAATGGTTATCTCCAATAGAAATAACTATTACAAATCCACACACACATTTAGTATCCATGTAGTGGTTTCTTTTCTTGGAAACCACATTCTTAATCACTCAAAACATTCAAGGATGTTTTCACATATTTTTACCTATACATATGATTCCGAGAAATTTTTTCTAATAAAATTTTAAAAAAAGAAAATAGTTATTTTCTACAAACTATAGAATCTTATTTAATTTATACATGAAAATTTCATTACTTGGTGAAACATATATAAATACACATGATTCTATAAATATTTGTTGCCTAAAAATTATTATGGTACTACTTGGAAGAAGTAAAACAATCATCTAACACAGATGAAAGGATTATTCATAGGATCATACTGAGTAACATTTACTACATCTAATTTCATTGGGACATATATCAAAAAAAATGTTTGAGAATAATTTCATCGTGGTAAGAAAATGAAATATTTATTATACAACAAAATTAAAGATCAAAAAGTCATTAGCATAAAAACAAGAGTTATACCATGATAGAAAGGCCATGAATACTAACATAGAAATGTGTATACAACAAAAATATTGAGAAATTTATTATTTAATCACCATGTTTAATTACTAATATTTCAAAAATCGGATTTACTAAGGATACTCACCAAATTATTGAAAAACATGTAATCATGATATCACCGTGAGGTTTCGTTATATCCCTAATGGTCAATACAAAAAGAAAGTTAACAAAATTCATATAATGATACTTTATTAATAAAAATTAAGTATATAATAAGGTTAATGTAGAACCCATATGGATGGATAAATTAGTTTATTTAGTATTTCAAAAAGATAAAATTTAATATGACTAATGAAATTGGTGATATTTTTCAAATTTATTTGATGAATGATGAATCAAAATAAAGAAGATTAAATTATTTTTATAAATATAGTTTTTAGAAATGTGACATGGTTTTTTATTTTCAGGGTTTTGGAGAAATAGTATTTTAGAAAATAGGATGATTATTTTATTAATGGTGTTAGAGTTGGGATGAGAAAGATCCAATGGTAATGGAATCTCCCCCCAATTAAAGAAATGCACTATTTCCTATGGTTCAATAAATTAGGGTTTTGTCAAAACATGTTTGTCTCAATAAAATGTTTAAACATTATTTATTCTAATGTCGATAATGGTCATTAAATATTTTTGGTGCTATGTTTTCAAAATTTAAATCTTCCCTTTTAATTATATTTTCAATGGTTATGATAATATAAAAGAAAATGGGTTGTAAGATGGATATAAAAATCACTCAAACCAAACACATGAATAATGGGAAAGAATTAAATCCCACAGACCATCCCCTTTTATTGATATCACCCTAGAACATGGTGGGTTTACACTCTCATCCTTATAATGATAGAATATGTGGGGAGGGGAAATGATGAATAAAACCTAACTAAAATAGAAGAGGGAACATTTTGCGGGCATTGTGCAATACAGATTATCTCTCCAGGTTAGTGTCTCTGAATTCAGATTTGAATTCCCCATTGCTGTATGAGAGACCTCTATTTTTATCAATTGGATGGGATCTATTGGGACCAAGACAAGATATGTAATGGAGTTTCATATCATGTAATACTGATATAATTTTTCCTATATGATTTTTTAATCAACATGTATCTCATGTGAATCTCGTACACAAATTTTGACCATTGACAACATTCAAAATGTGTAATTTGAACTAAAAATTTGTATTAACTTCACAAAATGAAACTTCCCAGCATGGATTCACATTTTGTGATATTATATAAATTGAAACAACATGTAATTGTAATTTTGATTAATGATTTCCAATTCATTTTACTGATACTATAACTTATTTCTCTGTGGTTTATATATTTTTTCGGTAGAAGTACTCTATGATCAGAAACAAAAATTGTCCCCTGCCTGGGTCTTCACTTCTGGCATGAACAATAGTATTCCACCAAAATTCTCCACATTTAATTGTTTTTCATAATTTTTATTGTATCCTTCCACAAAAAAAAATTTATATTTTCCATCATTTCTAAAATAGTATTAATTAAAGATGCACAAGAACATGTTAATGTACACAAAAATGAATTCATAAAGTACACTTCTCAAGTCTGTAGAGTTGAATTCATTACCAAATTTTTTTGAGAACTATCGAAGACCACAATTAATATAATTTAATTCATTATACCCTAATTCATCATAATAAATAATTTCATAAATAAACTATCAAAAATATAGAATAAGTTTAATAAAAAATTATTTAGAATAGATGTTCTCAATAGACTTGAAAATTTAATTATTTTAACCCATAAGAATGCAATGTGGGTATAATAAATTTAAATTCCCAAATAAATAAAAACCATTTACATATAGTTGAAATCCCAGGGTAATAGAATAATTTTTTGTTATTAATACTATTATACATTTTCATATAAAAGATATAAATTCATTTAATGAAGATTAAAGCATCATAAGTATAAAATGTAGATTAGAGAAAGTGTAAATTAAGAACATAGAACGTATCCCATTGATAAAATATTTATTTTAGATATAATATTAAGATAATAATTTTATTAAAATAGTGTGACTAAGCATTTTGAATAAATACATAAATACAGGTACTTGAATGGAAAAAAATATGTTAATTCCCTTACATTGAAGATTTGCTTAAAAAACATGAGGATTTAACCTTGAAGACATAAGGACACCATAGAGGGAATTTTTTGGCTATAAAATGATAAAAACATTGTTGAATATGGATTTCTAGTGCATAATAATGGGATATGAGGGGTATATATAATTAAATAAGAGGAATTGTATATTACCTTTGAAAGATAGGTCATAGAAATTATGTTTTTTGAAAATGAAAAACCATATTCCTGCCCTTGTTGTTTCTGCATTTTTGGAATTTTAATTCATGTTTTGTATTATTGTAATATATTGGAGAAGAAATGAATATTTTTATATTACATTAGACATGAAAAATTGATTTTTTACAAAATATTTATTTTAAAAGTATACATTCTAATTCAATATTTGTAATATCATTTTTATTATTGGAAATTAGTTTAAATACATTAACATATTTCAAATTAATAAATTAAAATAGTCTAGGGCTTGGGTTATATGTATTTAATTATGATATAATTATTAAATATATATTAATTCATAAATCATAACAAATAAAAAACTAGATTATTATTATTCATTAAAATATAATGTATTTCATAAAATACTAAAGAACTCACTCTTAAGTAATATTAAAATGTAGATCTAAAATATATAGTTTATCTTATAAATATTTATTTCAAAATAAAATAATTCTACCATTATAATAATAATTCCTTATTTTTTAAAAATGTATTTTTTATGTAATTGTTAAAATTATATCATATATAAAAATATAACTTCCAATTTATCATTATATTGTAATTTATATTTAACATCATAGTGATTTAAGATGAAATATCATTAGAATAAAATTTATATATAATCACTCACTATTTTTTAAATGTTTATAAATTTTATGAAAATATAATTTTATTTGAATACAAAAATTAAATTTTCAAGGTCATTTGATTTTCATGAATATTTAATTAAACAAGAATAATATGAAATTTTTGATTGAAAAGACAAAATTTTATTTATTATAAATAAATTATAGAATAATGATATTAACGTTTAGGAACATAACCCTATATTACACCGAAGAAAACGCTATGGGTAATGTTGGTGAAGATGGTATTTTCATTTGCTGTATCCACTAACACTGACCTTGTGGTGATCTAAGGTAGCTTAAACATATCCATAATTCATTTTTGTTCTTACACAACATGTTATAGATCTACATTGGTATATTCCAAGGTGAACCATAGTGAGTCTAACATTATCCCATGTTTGGATAAGAGGGCATCAAATGGAATGTCCCTAATAGTAGAGATCATTTATTATTATTTGTGCATCAATTATCTTTGGTCATTGACTTCTAAAAACAGTATATTTAACCAAAATTCATAATTAAAAATGGTTATATTAACAAAACATAATATTTCTACTCCAAATAGTTTGGTTAATATTCTAGTTAGTCATATTACTACTTCCAATGTTCATATTACCTCCTATAAAAACATCATCATTCCAATATAAGTCATTTACCACAATTCATATCATGTTTATGTAATTTTTAATTTAAAAATTATCAAAATCGTTACTAATATATTTTTTATTTTATAAAGGATTTTCCATGGGGGTGTTGATGCTATATTATTGGAAAGATAAAAAATATTCGATTATTCTTTTCTTATTTCATATTTTGTTCCCAAAATAATTTTTGGGATTTTTATAGTTTTAGTTATAGACTAATGTCACGTTCTACCTTAAATAAATAACGTATCATTCATTTTTTATTTGTTTTATTATTACAAATATATGTAATATAAGTCACATTTTTTAGAAAATAAATTTCTTCTAATAATATTTATTCAATTAAATTATATGATATAAATTATTTGGCATTGGTTTCAAGGATAAGTTTCATTGATTTCCCCCATCATTTCCCTAAACCTTAACATGTGAGGGTGCATTTCGATATGCTATTTGAATGTGATGGGTGTCATAAAGTGGAAAATAAATAACTAATATACTATCTATAAAATTATAAAATAATTGGTAAATGGTTAATAAATTTCATTAATGATTGAATTATTTTTCACTTGATTCACAATTTCTACTCCCCCATGATATCATACGAACAATGTAGGATAAATTTTAAACTCTCTATCCTATAGTGCACTTGATATTTGGTTATCGATTTGTAATTTAAATATCACGTTGATATTTATTGCATTAGATTTAGTTCATCACACTATCTATCTTATTTCCATGTCTGAGAATCACTTATAAATTTATATACCATTCCTAAACATCTCCAGTTATTAAAACTAGTTCCCTTTTGAAGAAATATTTTTATTAATACAAGGAGTTGATGTGAACATGTGTATGTTAGTGAGGTTAACCATTTTGTTATCAAATAGTTTCTTTATCATATAAATCACTAGTATGTTTAATCAATATTTAATTGACCCAAATGAGTGCTGCATAATTGATCCCCATGTAGGGAAGGCATGTTTGTTTTGAATTTAGTGTAGCACACAAGAAAATGAATATTGATTTATCTATGTGATGGAAACAAAAACCCAACTAATTTTCTACCTTATAACAAGACATATAAGAACTTTTATATACATGTGACAAGTAACACTATTCAGCCTTTTATGGTCATATATCTAGGTCCAATGAAGTTCCATTTAAGGTTAAGAATCGTGAACTAATTATGAAACTTTTAAAGTTATACAGTGATGAGCATGAAATCTTATATATTATGTTCTTATGATGAATTCTTATCTTAAACATCTTCAAATCATGTAATATAGAATACTACCTGAATTTCACCTTGAAATTTTTACTATATGACTTATGAATTAGTATCCTTTTATGGTGACTAATTATAGATGAGTTAGGTGAATTTGGGAAGGCATTACCACATAAAAGAGGCATGATAACTCTCACAGATCATTGATTAGACCTAATATGTTTATTGAAATTGTTACTCGGATCCAATTGAAGGTTTTACCAATGTAAAATAGTTATGTTTGGTTAGATTGGATGTTTGGGAAAATTTGAACTCATGAAACACCCTAATCAAATAACTATCATTATCAAGGGAATATATGATATAATATGTCATGGGGATCTCATCCCGTACAGAGGAAAATATGGGGAGCTATATTATAATATCATCAATTATTATTATAATTGCTATACTTAATAAAAAATTATAATTAGTGTCTCCATAAGCCATCCATGTATATCAGAATGGTTTGAAGGAGGTTTCTATAATAAAAGTTTCATATCATCTTGAATTAGTTTATAGTATGTAGAAGGGTCTCTTGAAAAATTAATTTTCCCATTTAAAGGTATTGATTATTTGATGAACCTATATATAATTTATAAATAATTAATATATATAATTAAGAATGACACATTGTAGAGGAACGCGGTAAACTGTAACCCAATTTAGCAAGTACAGTCCATGGGTTCTTAGTTGGGAGGACTGGAAAAAATGCGAACACAGTCATGTGAACATAGTACATCTCTATTGGTGAAAACGTGGGTGTTATGTTGATAAGAATAAGATGGTTTAGTAACATTAATGATTTAGTCATGAGAATATTGGGTTATCTATTAGGTGGCCTCTACGAATAAGTTATAGATCTTTTAAGGACATGGTTGAAATGGGATGTGGAACTATAATTACTTGAGAGAACCAATTAGGAAGGGTCTATCTCACTATTCATGGTGATAATAAGGAGTTATATTATTGTTAAAACATATTAAAAAATTAAAATTAACTAGTATGGGGGGGTCATACTTTTTGTAAATTTGATCATATTTTTTATGTGCATCATAAATATCACCCTTAAAAACATTAATTGGAAATTCTGAAACATTAATTAAAACTATGATATATGTTATGAATAATTTAGCTAATTTATATTTTGTTTTAGAATACATTTTGAATAATTTAAATATTGTATTAATTAAATATAACGGAATAATTTATATGGAATTTGAACAGAGTCAAATTATAAAAAAAAATTTCCATATTATTATTTCCCATAAATGTAAAATAGAGAATTGTAATTAGATGAATATATAGAAAATATTAGATGAATCTAAAAGCAATATACAATTGATTGATTATTTTCTCATGGATTTTATCAATAATGAGGGATTTATATTGATGAATCATTTTCAATATTTGATATAATTGGAGATATTTTTATTGTATTTTAATATTTTTATTTTTATGTCATTAAATATTTTTAAATATTTTTTAGAAATGACTTTTAAATAGTGTGATTTCGGAATAAGTGTATGTCAATAAAACACCAGAATTTTAAATTTGAAATTTTCATAATAATATTCTAAAACTATGAATATATTTATACAGTCATAATAAATATCCTAGAGCATGGTAAGGTAAAATATATTTTATTTTATTAAACAATGGTTTTGATAAAGGAAACAATGATACAACATAGTTTATAATGAAAGCACCTAATAATATTATAATTGTTAAAATATATATTGAAGGCATTCTTTATAGTTATTCAAAATATTTGGTACGTTTTTAATCTTATAAAAAGATAAATTCATATTTTTATATGATTTTAAAGTTATAACGAAAAAAAATTTATGGAGATATAATTTTCTATAAAGTAATGGAATATTATTTAATTGATAATAAATATGCCATGATCTAGTTAAAAGGATTGGTACTAATTTAAATAAAAAAAATTCACTCTAATGTGTTCATGTAATGATTTTAATTTAGTTGAATTTGGAAAGAATATAGATAATAAATTATTAATAATAATGTATTTTTTCTTTTCATTTATAGTACTTATAGAATATATATTGTGTTCTGTTTACATACAAATCCAATTCATATGTCTAATCCTAACGAAATCCATTTAATAGATATTAAAAGATTTATAATATATCATAAATATTTAATGAATTAAAGTTTATTTTATTCAATTTAAAAAATTATTTAATGTCTTATAAGGATTATAGATGTTATGTATTTATGATTGATAAGAAAGTTACATCAATAATTTCTTCTTTACATGGAAAAACATTAATTTCCAGGAGCTCAAAAAAAAACTTGTAGTTGACTTATCTTCCACCGAGGATATGTATGCAACATTTTAAAACGGTTCTGATCAAATGTTATTGATTAAAAACTCCATTGAATTATTATGATGATGTTTTTATAAAATTAATATGTAAAATAAATATAATTTTTGAATATAAATTTCAAATGATATTTGACATCATTCAAGAAAAAATATTAAGTATTTTATATTTCATTTTATTAGTGATCTAGTTCATAAATGTGTAATTATTATAAAATTTATTTCAATAGACGATCAATAGAAAGATATATTTACTAATCCTTTGGTTGTAGTAAGGATTTGGAATATTCAATATGAATATTAATTCATAGAACCATAGTTGATTATTAAATGATACAATTTTAAAAATTGTATCAATATTTTAATATGATTTATTTTGTAAAAATTATGTAATTGATAAATTATTGGAGTGAGAATGAAATATTATTTCAGGAATATGAGGTATGGAATATGTGACAGCAGATATTTTTGATATTTCATTTATTAATTTAAAAATTCCTACTTTTTATTTCTATATATTCCCTCTAACACATATGTTGTTCTAAATAATTACTCTTGAACATATATAACTTTTTTAAGTTTATAGTATTTTTTTACTGAATTTTTATAATGGTATATATATTATTGTTTCTTAATGTATTTGAGTTAATATGAATTTTTTCCAGGGGATTAATGTTTTCATTTTTATTTTAAGCATTACATTTAGTAAAATTTTCAATGAATTTGGTGAGATCATAAAATTTAAATATACTATTGTTTTATAAATTTATTTAATTTTTTATCATCATGTGACATCCATTTAATGTGTTATAATATTAATATATTATTATATATATAGAAATCTTATTAAAAATAACATTGATTTTTCACTATTTTGTTGAATAATTACATATTATTAAAAAAATTACTTTTCCTTAGGATGCTAAATTATTTTCAATTATTTTAAATAAACTATTTATTAACATTTTCATTAATTTAAAAGTATGGGGGGGTTTCTAAATTTCTTATTCAATTTTTTAATTTTTATAAATGAGGAGATCATTAGTACAGTTGTGGAATTTTTGTTTTGGAAGGCTATTAGTGCTAAATATTATATTGTCTATGGTATGGATAAAATAATACCACACATGTTTATAATTTCTTAAATTCATTAAACTACCCCCTTTTTGAAAACGAGGACATGGATAATTATAATTTCTTAGAGATTTGTTGAGTCAAATATTTTCTGTAATGTGTACATTTAAATTTCATATTATTCATGAAATTCATATGTTTATTTTATGTAAATATATTTTTAATTATTTAATTTAATTTAAATGTATTTTATAAAAAAATCAATTATTTACAATTAAAAAATTTCATGACACAAATATTATAGTTATCTTAATGGACTTTTTCACATGTACATATAATATTTTATTTCATCCTTTTGAATTTTTTTTTTCAAAATATCTAAGGATCCCTATATTATTCTAAATAATTATTACAAAGTTGCGTTAAGCATTTATGAATTAAATTATCATGCTTAATACATATTGTATATGCTTATTAAAATATATTTTATAATTACATAGGACAAAAATTTGTGCTTCAAAAAATTGTGTTTAAACATAATATACTTAAATAATGATCATGATTACATGATACTTCTTACATGGTTCTAATTTTATATGATTTCGTTAAATTTTTGTCATGATACTGAGCACATACTTGAAAAAAGGGCCACTATATTATATTAAAAAATAACCAAGAATCACACAAGTCAAAAAGAATGAAAATTACTTCTGTCCCAAAAAAATAGTGAAATCATCCAAAGGTAAATGATTAGACCAAATAAGGATGTCTCCATCAACACCATCATTAGAAAGACAATCAGCAAAATCATTTCCCTCACTATGAACATGAGTAACAAAGTAATCAATATATGTGAGATAATGTAAACAGGAAATCCATCGGTTAACAAGTCTCCAAAGAATATGAGTAGAGAAAGATCTAATGTCATGAACAATAATAGTAAAATCACACTCTAACTATAACATATTCAGACCTATCTTTTAGAATTATCCAATTTAATGATAACACCTAGCATCTATGCTTCCAAAGAGGAAAAAATAAAACAAGAACCTCATAACAACCCCACCACATCCCCAGAATCAATCTGAAAAATAGCCATGTGTCCTGAAAACCCCAGATTACCTCTAGAATCACCATCAGTGTTAATCATAGTCCAAAAAATAATATAATATTTCCTTTAAACCTCCATAGTACCTATGAGAGGCTAAAAATTACCCTTAATATTGAAACTGTTGAGAATATTGATGTCATGGATTGAGTTCCAACAGTAAACTTTCTGAGGGATTTTAACAGCATGAGGAGCAACAAAAATTTCATCCATAGCATCTTGGGGATTGAAAACAACCTCTTCATGAAAAACATGTTTCTTTCTAGCTAAATGATGCAGACTAATTCCGTAGCTGCAACTTGGATATGCAATAGAAAAAAATGGGAAGTGGAAGATAACATAGACCTACATTTAAATCCCAAATAGAGGCATAGCTCGGTTTAAATTTTTCAAATTCATCATAGATGGCCATCCATATAGTTGAAGTACGAACACATAATTGGAATAAATGATTAAAATCCTCATGAGGCTGATGGAAAAGAACACATATAGATCACAAACAAATTCCATGAGCCTGGATACTATTTTAAGTGATATTTTTTCCATGTACTTGTATCCAAAATTAGTTTAAACCGATATGAAGAAGAAAATTTTCAATTGAAATTTCCTATCCATTTATGTCCCAACATGGGGGGTAATGGATTTAGAATAAAAAGTCTTTATTGAAAGAATCCAAAAAGAATTCATCTGTCTAATT
Organism: Viscum album; assembly: GCA_963277665.1. NCBI lineage: Eukaryota > Viridiplantae > Streptophyta > Magnoliopsida > Santalales > Viscaceae > Viscum > Viscum album. Next base: position 808,342,903 of record OY728153.1, read on the forward strand.
CAAAAATCACAGACATGGAAAAAATAATAATCCTTAACAACTTATTTAATATGATCTGGAATAACATCCATGTTCAAAAACCAATCCTTTATTGAAATATCAAAATAAAAGTGGGAAAATCTTTATTGATATAGCATATAAATGGATCTCCATTCCAGTATGACATCTAGAATAGAAGGGAGAAGTCTTTTGAGATATTCCATCAAGCAATATTGTCAACGAAAAGAGAAAATATCATCAGAGCGGTGCCAAACCAAGGAGTCCAAATTATTAGAAAAATCAGACATTATCGTTACAAGAATCCCGTGTCTTAAAAAATAAATGGATTCATAATTATCATTTATTAAACTTGAAACAAAATAATTCAGCAAATTTTTATTACAAATTATGTGATTTTATAAAACAAGACCCCCACCTCAAAAGTTGTGCAACAATTATTCCTAGAAAAAATTACCCTATCTTCTTTCCAAAACACTACCTATCCAGATGGAGTTCATAATAGCCACATTAATTTTTTTATGAAGTGAATATGACCATTTATAAACAATAAAAGAGTAATCCAAATTAGAAGTAACAAAAGCTTTGAAAAGACACACTTGGCCTTCAATGTTGATAGATTTACCGTTCTATGATGATATTTTCTTTTTGATCTAACCAATAATTACATAAATATAACAAGACATTAGATGACCCCAAAACATATGAAATCCAATATAGGTTAAAATAATTTTTACTTCACTAATTCCCAATTCATTAATGATATCAATTTTCCTAATAGAGGTTAAATTATTACCAAAGTAAACAAAAGATTTGTTTCAACCGACCTGTTGGCCAAAAACTAACTCATAATGCAAGAGAACCTTCATGTTATTTGTAATATTTTTTCTTGGTCCCATGAGTGAATAAAATATGATCATCAAAATAAAGAAGATGAGTTGAAGTTGAAAGGCCTCTACCAGCACCAATTGACATCAATTTTATATTAATATCCATCTTAAAAAATAATCTACAATGATAATCCTCAGATATGGAGAAGATAATAGATGAGAGGGGATAAAACTGTCTAACCCCTAGTAATCCGAGAAATAGAATTCCAGAGATTCATTAAAAAGTAGATAAACACAAGCAGATTAAAAATTAATCATAACCCAACCAATAAAATTGTTATCAAAGACATAGATGTCATGAATTATAAAAATAAAGTTCAAATCCATCATTTCAAAATTGTTTTTAATATCAAAATTTAGCACAATATTCCCTCCATGAAATGAATTTTTGATAATGTTGATATATGACTATGTAGAAAAATGGAAATATTGAACTGAAATCCCATGGAAAACCCAAACCTATTACAGAAAAAAATTACTATAGATAGGTGCCAATCTGTTAGCAAAAATTATTTTAATAACATTGAACAATGTATTTATTAAATCCAAATGCCTAAAAAGTTGAATTTAATTTGAATTCTCATCTATATAAATTAATTTAATTAATTGTGAATTTAGAAAATGAGGATGATGTACACCTCTGAAAAAATGAACAACAGCCTTACAGATATCTTCCCGAATAGTCTCCCTGTAGTTCTGAAAAAAGAAGTTACTAGTACAATCAGGTCCAGGGAATTTGTAAGGCTTAAGTCCAAACACGACAACCTTTTTATCTAGTTCTATTGGAATAGATATATGTATTGAATTCTTATCTTTATTAACAAGATTCTTAATTACACCATCCATAGGAGCAGAAATTGTTTTAGAACCACTATAGAGACCTTTAAAAAAAATAAATAATGTGCTGAGAATGATCCTGTCTATTTTTCAAAATGTGATCTCAACTCATAAAAAAAATAAAGAGGCCGAGTGGTTTTACTAACTCATTGAAGAGAGTTAAAAATGTCGAGTTTTTATCCCCATCGATGAGCCAATTATTCTGGGAAATAACACTTTTCATGGAATCATTAATATTGCGATTATTATTGAGATAAAATGTCAAATTTGACTCCAACACAACATTAGTAGAAAAATCATCATGAGAATACTTCTTCTACAAACACCGAAAGGAGGTCTCAAGTTTAGATATATCCTTATCAAGTTGACTGATCCTATCCTTACGACAAAGTTTGAGATTCTCCTTAATAATATTTAATTTTATAATGAAAGTGATAAAATTAATCTTACAACCCATAGAAACCCAAATATCACTAACAAGATTATCACACTCAGGATGTAATACCCAATACTTATTAAATATAATGGGAATGGGTTGCTTGTAATCAGTATCTATGAGATGAACCATGATGGGATGATGATCAAAGTCAAGCCAAGATAATGTCATGAAGGAGATAAAGTACCAAAAAACAAAGAGAATACTCATTCACAATAGGCCAATAACTTTTAGTAGCAACCATTCCTCTATGATGTCTTTTATAACATGTAAAAAATGAACCAACATGATTGACTTAAATTATTTCATTTTGATCAATGAATTCATTGACCTCTCTTCATGAAATATAATTATTCATGGGTCTGATTTTTCATCAAGGCCAAGAATCGAGTTCAATTCACCATGAATGATCCATCTCCAATCAATGATTCTTTTTAGATAGGTAATTTCATAACAGAGTCTTTTATGATCTTTATATCTAATGTTGGCCTAAATGAAGGAAAAACATGATTGAACCCCATCACAAAAAGGAATAAGTAATATGTTAAGGGACAAAGTCAACCAGACGTGGATTAGAAAGAGAAAAATTTTCTAGAACCAATAAATTCTTGAACTTTGATAAACTGTTGTTTTCACCTAACAAAAATAATCCCATAAGTTCAAGGCAAGGATGTCTATTTGAAAGAAATAGTTTTAGGCTTTTCTACCTCTAACAAAACCGGTTTATGAAACTGAATATAATGTTTAAGAGACTGGACAGTGAATTCATTAACCAGACCATGAATATTCCAAAATAAAATTATCATATAAATCCATTTGGTGAATTAAAGCCCCTCTTATTCCCATCCCCCTCATTTTTTTAATTATTTTTGTTGGCCTCCCTGCCTACCTTTTAGGAACCAATGGATTTTTAAAAAAATTGGTGATATAAACTTGCTTACTCTTCATATTATAATACTCAAAAACATCCTTCGAGTCATACATAACATAAGATTAAGAAAAAATATCCTTCATATATTGTATAGATTCCATTAAACGTATTCATTTATTCAATTGAACAACAACTAAATCCCTATCTGAGATTTGAGAAACATTGATGTAGTTGTCCTTCTTGAATCCCTTTTCATGGATATCATTGGAATTATTCGTGACCATAATCTAAATAGAAGAAACCATCAAATCATTTACAAAATTATTTGAACATACAATCACATATATTTTAATAGCATTGAGCACATCATTTTCCTAGGAATGAGAATCACTAATATAAATACAATTCTTTACAATACCTGATTTCAGTTGACATTTTACATTTATTTAAATGTTTTTAGATATCAGATATCCTTTAACGTAAAAGGAGCAATAATTAATTCAGACTCTTGATTCAGAATAATGGAAATAGGAGTAGAAACTGATAAGGGTCTGAGAGAAAGTGTTCTATTTGAATATTGGTTAAAATATTAGAGATATCTATAGCAATATATAGTAAAAGATAGTTCTCCCCCTCACTCATGTGCATGCCATAAACCAAATCATTAATATCATGAGAAATCTCAAATACCAAAAAACAATCTTGAATTACAACTTTAGTAGGAACCAAGATTTCTTGAATATTTGAAGGACAAGGATATGATAGAAGATAATCATCCTCCTTATCAATCTCAGATCTGGAATTATTATAAGGGACCCATACAGATGGAGGGAATTTTTGGGACTATCACCACAAAAGATGGATATAAAGCTTCTTCTCAGTTATCTCACCTTTGATTCATTGAGAATTTTAAACATCATTCCATTCATTAATTTTAGGTTATACCCTTACCTTATTTTTAATCACTTTGCAGGTCTCCATGGAGTTCCACACAATCGTTCGGAATTCACCAAATAGAGGAACTCGTTCTAACAAATATTTTACTTCTATTTTCCGATCATTGGCAATCAGAATAATGGAATAAGGACATTCAACACCCAAATTGACATCAACAATAATTTTAGCATACTTATCATGTTCACCTTCCAATTTTCATTTATCTAGTTTAATAGGGATTCCAATATAAGAATATATATCATTAAGAATATTAGGGTTCCAATACAATAGATTAATTCCATGAAGTCTAACCTAAATTTGGGATTGGGTTGTTTCTAATTGAAGCGGTTAATATTACAATCCCACTGTTAGATTAAAAACAAACCTAGTTTAAAATGATGATTTCTAGCGGAATGATCCATTTTCAGATCATCCTCATACTGAAAAACAATATTGTAAAAACCCCTTCAAATTGGAATAAGTTTCCATGCACTTATACCCCTGCATATAGAGATATGATTCATTGTATCTTATAATGACCAAGGATTATCCCCCTTGACAAAATCATCCACCGATGAAACGAGAACCTATTGAGGTTTAATATTTGTTTCCATGAATCTTGAATTGTAACCAGTGAGGAGATTCCATCCATTATTTTATATATAGAAGAATGAATGGGAACAACTTATTTAACTCAAACATGGACCCCTAAACGTGCCTCTACAAAAGAGACACCAATCCTTCTGCAAAACAAATAATTAGAGATTCCACAAATAGAGGAATTCAAAGTTCCCCTAAATGTAAAATCCCATTCTTGATCGAATGAGTTAATGATCAAAAATAGAGATTAGACAAAATTTAATATCAATTTCCATGAAGAAAATATCTAGTCATCAGGTCCATAAAAATAATATACCATGTTGATTCTGATTTTATTTATAAATGGTTTCAAACAAGTATAATTTTTTTGTTATAATGTTTTATCTTGTAACATAATTTATTTTTAGACTTCTAATTAACATAAATTTATATCTTATAAAATTAGTAACTAATGAGATTATATGTATTAATATGTATTTATTTTCACTGGTTATAGTTATTTTACTATTTGTTGAAGAATGATTCAACAAATAATTTAATGATTATTAGAGTTCTAAAAACAAAGAAACACACATTGAGATTATTGTAAAATTTATGGCTTAGACATTTGTAGTTTCATTAATAAATTATGATCGATGGATCTGATCAAATAGATAATATATATATATATATATGAGATTGCAAGTTATTATAATATGCTACAGTGTTTAATGTCTTCTATTATCCTCCAAAAGTATCATTATCATGAAATCATGCTTGCGAACTATTTGAAATAGTATGTCATATTTTTTTTATCACCATTTTTACTCTAGTTACCATGTTTAATAATTTTATTTTTGGATCATCCATTAATTTTTTATTTATTATTTCCCATAAAAAATAGGTTTTATTTGTTTTTAGTTATACCTCAGAAATGAAAGGCACGTTTTTTTATTTTTGATTCATTAAAATACATCATAATTGTCTATAGTTTTTCATTGGTCTATAGAGGGAATATTTCATTTTCTTCCTCTTGGTTAGAAAAATAAGGGATTATAAAATGATTTCACATAATACCAAAAATTATTGTTTTCTAGTGAGTTTTGTTTCACTTGATGAGAATAATATATTGAAAATAGATGCATGATTGAATTTATCAATATATGTACAAAATTTTGGAGATTATTTTTTTATTTTACACTCGATACCTACATTGAATTTTTTTAATGTTTTGATATTTGATACATTTATTAGAACAGTACTTTGATTTCAAGACGAGGTTATAATGACATTAAAAATTGGATTAAATATTTTTTTTGAATTTTTGAAATGATTATTTCCCCCCTTTTCCCCTTCAATCCAATATAAAATCTCACATGGGACAAGAAAATTATTTATTTCTCTGATGTTAAACTAATTAATTTATTTGTATTAAAATGTGAATAGGAACTTCTATTGAAAATATCAAGTTTTGTATAGGTATTTGTATAATATTGCATTTTGATTTTTCATTATTTCGCATATAGTTATTTTTATGCATGGGAATCTGATGTCAATATGGGTCATATATAATATTTTGTCCATTTCATTCATTTATACTAATTATTTATGTTGTGAAATTACTCCCAGGTTTCTATTCCTTACACCAATGAACTATATGTCCCATATGGAGATCCGGAATGCCTTTTAGGATAGTTTCTAGATTTGGATGGTCGATGTGTCCTGTAATCTTGGGTTAGATTGCAAAAATGGAATTTTTGCCTAGGTTTTAATGAGGTACTTATTAGTAGAAGCACACTCTGATTATTTGTTATGGATTATAAAATGTATATTGAAATATCGAAAGTCCAAAGGTAGGTGTGGGGAGTGTCTTGCAAGATCTTTCTCACCTGAGGCCTCTTGTTACCTTGTGTAATTGGGGATAGATTTTAAATTTGATTATTCATGTAGTATTGAGGTTTAGGTGGTCATGTTATTTGGTTCATTGAGATTTATTATGTTACCTTAGGTGTGGTTTATTGAACATTATAATAAAACATAAATTTTTTCAATGGAATGAAATTAAATTTTATACCCTAAAAAATTCATTAATAGAGAACTAGATTTGAGATTTTTTATTAATTTTTTCATTATTGTGGAATAGAAATCAAACGTAGTGTCCATGCAATGCATAGTTCTAAATGAATTTTTTAGTATTTTTGAATTTTTGATTTATTTGAGCATTTTTATTATTGTGAAAAAATATATATTAACCTTATGTTATATTGATACTGAGAGATTGTATTTTCATAAAGATGTAATTTTTAATTTCATATATGATTTTATTCGAAATTATTCATTATAAAAAAAGTGGATTTCATGAAAATAAATTACTCCCTTTGAAATCACATTCCAAAAGAAATGATTTAAAAATAAAATAAATGATTTTTTTAAAAGAATAATAAATTTCATTAAATGTTTTGAAATAAAAATGGTAAAACAATTTTATTCATTCTACAACATGATTCAAGATATCGTTTTTCAAATAATGAATCCTTTGTGGGTATTTTGGGATTTAAAAAACATAATGATGTGGGTTTTTTGTTATTATCTTATGGTGGGTGTTTGAGTAGTGGATGATTTTGATTTATTTACTAAGTGACGTGTTTTGAGATATAAAGTGGATTAATTATAAATTTTATGATTTAAGAAAGATGGAATATTCTATTTTAATAGAGATTAAAACATTTACTAATTTTTTTATCAAATAATGTGTGTTTTTTTATAATTTTTTCCAAAATTACGATATTATATTTAACATGAAAATGTATTTTCAGAATCCTCTATAAAGGTTCCATGGCTTAAATTAGATACTTTTTAATTGATTCACTTATATTATTAAATTGTGCATTTATATTTTCGTTTTATTGGTGTTTTGTATGGTCAATATAATTTATGATACATTTATATATGGAAATTAGGATCTTTGTAATTGAAAAACACTACAAAAAATTTGCTGAATAAATGTATGGTGTTTTTTTCAGTGGTCGCTTCCCTATTAATAGAAATGACTGGAATTTTAATGGCTTGTTTGGTGATTTATTTCCCTCCCTTTGGTAGAGAAGTAAATATTGGGATTATTCAAAAAAACAATTTACTAATGAAATTTTTTGGATCAATGAAGTTATATTTGACTAGAGTATACTAGATATATGTCATTGGATAGTTTAATCATTGATTATTATTATTATTATTTGAGTATGAGAGTCTCTAAAGAGAAAATGAGTCTCGAGGATAGGTTCCGAAATGGGTAGTTTCATGACGATGGAACCATTTTTTCCTAATAAAGAATGTTTTTATAAATTTTATATCCTTCAATGTTGCTGAATAGTGTTATTTCATTTTTTTGTTATTTGTATAATTATACATGAATGAATATTTAAAATATTTTTTAGGGACTTTATAAAATTATATATGATAATATTTATAACTAGATACCTCTTGCACAAAATATAATTTTGTCTAATGATATTTTAAAATTATATCCAATTGATATTTTAAAAATTGAACTGTAATATTTATAACTCAAATAGTTTATAATCATCATCACATGAACATTGTTCAGATATAACTCACGTCTTCATTACCAAATCTATTTTAAGCAGCAAATCCAATATTTTAACATGAAATTTGTAATTTATTCATAACTGTAGATTTGTAAAACTACAAAACCTGCAAAAAATATGATATTTTTATTATGTTCCTAAAGTGATCATTTTTCAACTAGAATTTATTATTTGAACATTTTATAAATACATATCAAACTATATAATATAAACATTAAAGAGACTTCATAAGAAGTTATATTAGAATAATCATATTCTTATTTATATCATGAATTGTATGTTTGTTTTATAACTCTATCATTATACATATTATCTTTAATGCAAGAAAAGTATACATTGAAACTATATGGCTTACACATTTTAATAGTAAAAAACCAGACAAAAATCTTTCTAAAAAATTCAACGCATAAAATATTATTATTTTGTTTATCTATTAAATCATTGAAAGCATTATAATTCCTGCTACTGTGGAATAGACACACATTAAACTGTGAATACATTGAGTAGTTATGGTTCTAGAAAACATAAGAATAATGGAATCATCTTTTAACTTCATTACCATACATTACAATAATGTTCATCTGAAAATGTTATCTTTAAAAACAATAAATACATTATTAAATGATCAAAATAAATTTTTTATATTGATAAAAAATCCAACATCTTCAAGGAAAACAAGGGTACATAAATCTCCCACTATGAATTTGTTTCGATATTAAAATGACACATTTTCAAACATGCTATAAAATAATATCCTTTTCTTAACGATAATTGACTAGAAACCACACTTCAATATAATGAAATGATTTTGAATGAATTTCAACCCTCCATGATGATAATATTTCCAAAATAATGATACACTACATCTAAAATATCCTATCTTATATACATATAACATTAATAACATTTACTCCCACAAGTTAAGATATAACCTTGTTTAGATTTATATAAGAGAAAGTTAATATTTTTACTTCTTATCCTCCATTGAGAACATAATACAAAGAAAAAAGGGGTCAACTCAATAATATTATTATGTTTGTAGTTGAGGTTAAACTTGTAGTTTAATCCTAAATTGATCAAATATTTCCCTAAACATAAAATTGTTGAAAATATAGATTTTATGATATCATTATGAAATATGCCCACACATTAAAAATTCACAATCAATGCATTACATAATAAAATTATATTTAAATTCAAGATTTATATTTCAATAAATTTTAAAAGTAATTTATTAAAATTATAATTTCAGTTTGATTATCCCCAAAAATCATCAATGGTATCTTATAATTAAAAGTAAAATAATAATTATTTACATTTATTAACATCATTTTTGTATTCTAATTATTAGAATAAACATGTTTGGATTATGTATTTATTACTATTAATGAAATTTTCTTCTTACTATGAAAACAAATCGAACTCCTTCCCAATAAAACTGTTCTCTTATATGATATCTTTAGATCAACGAAATCATCATCACATTCAATATATATGAAAACAAGTAATTTATAATTATTACATTTATTGTATTGAAAATAATAATAATTTTGATACTCCTTTGATATGACTAGGTATTCTCATTTAATTCATAAAATGTGATTATTCAGGATCAATTTAATTTTTGGCATGTAGTGGCATGCCATAAAAATGTTAGTAAAATATTTTATCCGATATATTAAAATTATGATCATTATTCAAATGTCATTTTGATTTTAACTGCTTTTATTTTTAATGAAACTTATCTTCATTAAAATACATATATGTATAGAAACATCTTTAGAATCTGTCATGTATTTTATTCAATAATTCTATAGAAGAACAATCATATTATGTAATGATAAATCCTTTAGTTGACATGATATATTTCCCCGGAATAAACTCTACCGATTCAAGCATAGACAACTCAATGAACCTCTTCCTATAACATATAATATCTTTTTCACTTTCACTTATTTTTCCTATTACATAAAAATAGTAATTAAATTCCATGAAAAAATTTCCTTTATATAAATACTTTTTAATTTTTTTCTTTATATACCATTGACATCTCAAGGAAATTATAATGTTTTGAGTACCATATTCGAGGATCCTAATCCAAATAATAGTGGGATGACTTTATATTATAAATGATTATTCCATTTTTATCAAAAATGAATCCCTCTGGAATGTCAATATACACATCTTCCTCCACTTCCCCATTTATTTATGCAGAATTAATATCTATTGAATAAATTTCATATATTTGATTAAAAGAAATTCATAAGAATATTTTAATTGTTTTCCACCAAAATAAAGTAAAGCATTTCTCTAAAATCAAAACATTTATTCATTTTATTCACTTTATATAGGATCCTTATATTATTTCTTAGGACATATCTATTATAATTCAAACTTCTTTAGAATGCTGATTTAGTTCATATAAAATTTTAACATTGTAGTCTTTAAAAAAATCATGTATCATTATTTCCATTATATGTTGAATAATTATTAATTATAACCATCCAAACATTATGTTCAATATATTATAATAGTGTTCTTGGTTATATATGAGAAATGACTATTTTTTTATTCTCCGTTATCATTTACCTCCTATTATTAACAATTACTTCACTTATATGGATAATGTTCATTAATTCAACATGTTTTGGAGTAACTTATACTATATATAGATATTGTTTCTCTCAGTATAATCATCAAATATATATATATACTTTGGAATGTTCTTTTTGTTACTCTTATAAACATCATTTGTTATTCTCTTCAGTCTGTATTAATGGTTATAAGATTCTTTCGGCTAAATATTTTGTACCAAAATTTCCATTATAAATTTATTTGGACATTTTTTAAACAAATTTTACATCACATGATTCAATAATTTTGAGTGATTTTTTATTCAAAATAATTTACCTATTTTTATTATTTAGAAAATCAACTCCACATCTCTCTCATTGAAATAACTAATTTTATATTACTATTATTTATTAAGAACGTAATTAAAAAAACCTCAAAATATTTATCATGATGAGAATTTATTTTATATTCATAGGGAGATTATTCTAGTACGTTTCATTTAAAACATATGTTTTGAATATTTAAAATCATTAAAAAAAATCTCTCTAGATGGATTTTGAGTTTTTATATTCTAAAATCTCAGTTAAACCCATTTCAAATTAAATCCATATCCTCCTATGAATACAATTTTTTAGAGAGTAGAAATAATAGTACTAATGAATAATAAAATTTATTTTGAAATAGGATTCAAGTGAGTAACATGTAAATTTATTTAAATTTTATGTTTTCAAATTTAATAGAAATACACCATTTTCCATATCAACTAGCCTTCCAATTTTGTTAATATATTCCAAAACCATTAATTTTTTTGTCATTTATAATACCCAACACATATATGTAATTTCATTAAAAAATGTAATGAAATATATATCCCCTTTGGTGGAATTATGATTCAGTATTCTACAAATATCAAATTGATTAATTTTGAGAGGATTAGTAGAATAAATAAATTCCCTCTGATATCCTTTTCTAACAAATATTCTTTTCTCACTTGTTTTATAAATAAAATACCATTTCTTATTATGTTTATAAAGATCAATCATATATTTTTTCATATATATATTTCAAATATTTCCTTGATCTTAATGGCCATTGATTTAGTACTAAATTCATTTTCATATTTATCACTTAAATAACATGAGGAGACTATATTTTCTATTTGAAATAAGATTCTACATAGTTTGTATCACCTTTTGATATTATTTCCATACTTAAAACATTTATAATGATATTATCTTTTTTAAAGATAAATCCATTACCATAATTACATAAATAGATGAAACACGGAAAAAATATTATATCCTATAATTAATGACTCATACTTAGAAAAAACAATCTTAATTCTATAAATTTTTCCCAAACCCTTTGATTTTGAGATAATAGAAATTTTAAAATGAAGAAAAACATATAAAATGTTGTTTACATTTTCTGGATTTCCATATCTGATTAAATATGAGAAGATAATCCACTATTGAGATTCCACGCCCACCCCTTTTTTGGTATTTTTAACATAACACTATTATGAATGGTTTTTTTCTTAAATATTGCCTTTGAAAAGTATCTTTACACACCTAGTGATTCGAACAAATATGTGTATGGAAGTAACACATTCTTAAAATTGATTGACAGATTGACCACACCTTCTGCACATAACATCAATAAATTCATACATGGTCTATCTTCGATGTATTTTGATTTTCTACATTTCTCATTAAAATGTTTCATTAACATCAATACCTTATATCTACTATCTTTAAATTTTTTCATTATTATATTTTTTATCACCGTTAATCATTCCATATCCCTATAAGTAAAATGTTTTTCAAGCACATATAAATTTAATTCCAAAACATTTAATAACCCCCAAAATAACAATTCAATCATGATCTCTTATTTAATTATAAATTATGGATGAAATATTGTCATTGAGGATCATAAAATCTTATAAAATCCTTCTATATATACTTAAAAGTATCAATTCATAAAGAGTTAACATATGTTTTCAATGATTTGGATATGATATACAGTTTTCACTATCATTTGTATCCATGTATTCCCTTCCATTTTCACTGAACCTATATTGTTATTTGAAACAATCACAGAAAATAAATTATTATTAGGATGTGATTGATACATTTCTATAGTGATGGAATCTTCAAACAAACATAAAGACTTTTTTTTAAAATGTATACTCATTTATAATTCTATATATTCATTATTTTTAAGAATTATTCATCACAATGTCATCTTATTTAAGTCTTGAATAATAAATCTTCCATCATATACATTTTTTATCATTATATTTTAACAGATGTTCATAATCTAAAACAATTAAAATAGTTATTTTAAATTCATTAACTTTTCCTTCTTATATTTTGAGTAATATTCTTATCTATCATTATTACAATGTAATATGGAATTTTTACATCAATTTTTTATTTTTTCATGAGATACACTTCAATTTATAATCATAGATAATATTATTTGTATGTTTTATCTTCTATATCATCTTCACTAATATAAATTTCTTCATGTGTCCAATCACATGCATGGAAATTTTTATTTTTTCCAGTACATCTTCATCTAGTGATTTATTGTTTGTTTAATAATTCCTACCTTCATTACAAATCATCCAACAAATTAAAATATTTTAATATATTATTTTTATATCATAAATTCATTTTTATCATTTTTATTTTAATACTTCACGTCTTCTTTATTTTTTCACCAACTTTATATGTTCTCATTATATTTTATAGGATGTCCAAAGGAAAGGTTTTAATTTTATCAGACAAATAATATTGTCTATGAATGCTAACATTACTAATTATCCATGTATTTTAAAAGTTTTATTTCAAAAAAAAATCAAACACATTATAAAAATCGTTATCATCAATATATTCATATTATGGTATGTTGGAGCTGACATCAAAATTTAAAATCTTGATTTTCATCATTACATCAAAACAACATTCATATTTCACCATCTTCTTAATGACTACATCATTCCTCATTTTATATGTATTGAGAATTATCTTCTTCTGATCAAAAGAAATAATTTTTCTGTTATTGCAAGCATGGAATTCCAAACCAAAAATATTTGGAAAAATCCCTATTCATTTATTTATAATATATTATTCTATTATTTCTTATAAAAAACCATTGATGTTTCTAACTAAATCATTAAACCTTATTTTAATATCCATCAGTAGTCACTTATTGTACAATTTATATATTTATAAATTTAATTATTTATAATTTATTTTTCAATTAATTATCATTAACATCACCTTAAAAATAATGTCGTGTATAAAAACAATTATTTTATTCATTTAATTTACATTAACCTTTTCTAATACTATGTTAGATATGGAAATAATAATATCATTCCAATCAATAAAATTAACTTTAAAATTTCTCTTATAATTAAAATTCACTACAACATCATTCTTTATATGTTGAAAACCCATGGACATAGTATCCACCATATTAATGAGAACTAAAATAAAAAAGGGTGTCTCCAATTCGAATAACTAAAATAGTTATTTCTATGAAAATTGTGAACTTATTTACTATTTACTAAATTCCAATTATTTATGAATAAAAAATTGATATAAAAATTTTACATTTCTCATATACGAATTGAATTAACAAGGACTGTAAGACCACATAGAAGGGTGGGGGTTTAATCAGATATTATTTAATGGAAATTTAATTATCATATAAATGACATTCTAACATCGGTTAGTGTGTCAATTTACCCATATTTATAACTTGGCCTTCTTCTTTTTCAATGATACATAATATATAATAAAGGAATGTAGTTTGTACATGTTTTATTACAAATGTGTATACCTACTCATTATAATTTTATGATTATCCCAAAATAAATATTATGAACAATGGATCATTATATTTACAAATAAGGGTAGGTAAGGAACCACTCATAATACAAATGATGTGGGTAAGAATACCCATTAACCATATAATATTTTTATATTGGTTCCCCCATTTTTCGAATGTATAAATTTTAAATGAAAACTACTGAATGGTCTCTTGAACCTATAACATATTCAGCATTTATGAAAATATTCCTTTTATGATTTATATAGGAAATATGTACAATTTTATTATAATCACAATCATATAGGTCATTTCATCCAAAAATCATTCCCCAATAACATTATAAAGTATTCACTTATTCTTCTTTCCATCATCCTCTCGACAACTGAAAATTTTAGAAAAATTTTATAATAATAAAATAGTAAATGAAAACACCCTAAATAGTTATGTATCTTCTAAAAAGAAATGAAAAACTATGAATCCAAATTAAAAATATTTTCTCAAATCAAACACTTTTTTACAACTAACAAAGCCTCCAATAACATTTGAGTTAATATTCGAGATATTATGCTCTATAAAAATGTGTCTCAAAATAATTCAAACCCTCCTTAAATATAAAAAATATTAATGAAATTTCCACAATGAATTTTGAATAATTGAATATAAATATTAACATCCTAAAAAATAGAATCTAAAAACAAGAAGAAATCTCCCTCTACTAATTCCTATTTTTATCCCTCAACTGATATTTTTAATATTATATCAAATTTAGTTATTAAAATAAGTTTATAAGATGTATTTTTTCTTTTTAATAGGCCAATTAAAATTCGATCAGATAATAAATATAAATTATTTTATAATTTACATAATTCTTTTTATCATGTGATTTTTTAAATATTTGTTCAATTATAAAATTAAATATCTATCCCATGGTGTTTTTATAAATCAGTATGATGAACTTTTTAATGTTTTAACCTAGGGAATTTCTAAAAGTATATCTAATGATCATTATTAAATACCAGCCTATGGACTAGGAAAATTATTTTTAAATGAACTTCACAAAATGAATTCTAATGGAGATTGTAATAGTCGGCCTAATAGTAATTTTTAAATTATTTTTGGTCATAATTTTAAAATTATACCGAGTAGAATTTTTCTATATCATTCATATTGTCATTGTAACTGTATTTATAGTTGATAATGTAAATGTATTGATTTCGTACTTCATAAAATCAATTCCAATGAACATTATCCATTTTTGTAAAACTAACTTTAATGATTTTTTCTTTTTATATTTGTGATAGTCAATTTGTAGTAATAAGTAAAAATAACATGTTTATTGTAACATGATTTTTTTAATGTATTTTCAATATAAATTTTTAAATTGAAACTCTATTTCATAATAACTCAAACTATGTATAGCTATAACACCAATTTTCCTACTTTAATGTTGTAAATTCATCATAAAAAATACATTGTATGACTACAACCCAATATTTATATCATGAAATTTTTACAATATACCGAACTCAAATATTGTACCACAAAACATTATAACATGATTATTATATATCATCAGCTCGTAAATTGTAACCTGATCTTTGTATAGTCTCCATAACACAAGCATTTGATGAATACAACTACATCTTTGTAATTTTTTCATTAAAAGTCTTAATAACTCAAACATTGTATATATCAAATTTATAACATAAAAATTCTAAATCATCACATTAAAACTGGAAAATTATGGGGATTTAAAAATTTTACATAGAAATAATAAATTTCGGTATTTTAAAAACTATTTATTCTTCATTATATAGTTATATATTTGAATCTTGTTCTATATAGAGAATGTTGAATAAACATATTTTGAACCTTGAATACATTTAAAAATCTTTTTTTGGAAACACTGAGTTCCATTGAATCATTTTATGAATTTATATTAAGTACTTCAAACAAATTATACTTGAAATGATGGACTCTAATATTTTATATATATTAAAAAAATATAAAATTCAGGTTTTTATAGTGACAAAAATGAAGAAAAATTCAACACAACTCTGGGTACTTAACAGAGGATGATTCGAAGTTTTAAAATATTTATCTTGATAAAGAATAAATATTTATGTTACCCATGTGGTTTTGAAAAATTTATTTAAATTTTATTTACTTTTTATGGAGTTTTATTCACACCAGGTGATTTTAAAAATACCTAATTGGTTCATTAGTTTTAATTATAGTACTCAAAAAATCATTCTGAATGTACTGCTAATTCTTTAGAAAAATTATTTCATTCTTTTATGTGACATCGATTTAAAAATATATTATCTATAGATGTATATACATATTTTTATGTCTCAATATACATATACTAATTTTATTTTGATATCTAGAAATTTAGTTTATTTGTAAATGATTTTCAATATATTTTTTTCAAATTCTGTTTCAAAGAGGTTTTAAAACAATAGTTATAAATAGTGTAAAATGGATTGTCATTCCCTGCTTATTCTTGAAGTCCCATTTCCATATTTTTCAAATATTTTTTTAGGATAATGTGAGAACCTTAATTAATCCCCTGTTATTAATTATTCTTGATGTGTATTGATACCGTAGATGGGGTATTACATATTATTTCTTGGTGAATGATATAGAAGAAGGGTTCTTTTCAAGAGGCTATTGGATGATGATGATGTTTATTTAGTATAAATCATTCTTAATTTTTGGGATTGTCCCAAGAACAATTTCCCCCACCACCATTGTCAAATATCATGGGAACCATGTATAGCTTACTTAAATATCATGTTGATTGTGACAGTAGTGGATATTATTATTTTTTTCTAAAAAATGATTGCATGGATAGATTAACTATGCTAACGATGTGGTCTATGAGCCAATGATATTGTGAGATGTTCAAAAATTATTGGGTTCGTGTAATCTGAATAGTGTACTAATAAGAAAAATTAGTGTATCATTCATGTTGTATATTATAGAATTTTTCATGATTCTTATATCCATTTGATAATCTCTTAATTTGTTCAACCCAAAATTTATTTATTTCTGTAGCACCACATTAATTTTTTTGTTCCCTATTTAAAAATATTTGTTTGGCACAGAATTTATTTATTTTTATCTCACCACATGATAATGTATTTATTTATCTCCATTAATATATTAGTTCAATCTGGTGTTTGTAATCTATCTTGGTGTTGATTTGGATTTACATATTAATTGATTTAAAAAAACTAATTAAATGAGTGAGTAAATGATTTTTACATAAAAATAAAATGTTTAATTTATTTTTAAATGATTTTTTTATATTAATATAATGACCATATATGTGGTTTTGAATGTGTTTTTAAAAAATATTAATTTCTTATATAATTTTTTTAAAAGATATGTTTTTTAAATCATTTATTCAATATTTTTATTATGATAATTTTGTTTGTCATGTAATGAAATAGAATAAGATGCCATACCAGTTATCGTCATGCATTCTAATATGAAAAATACCATATCATAAATTGTGTTAACAGTTTATTTTTTTAAAATATTATAAAAGGAACTCAATAGTTTCCTAATCACATTCATTTTGGTTTTATTTTTATTTTTGGATGATTACATGGGATATTATTTTGATTGTAAATCTCATGATATTGGTACTAAGGATGTATGGGATTTTACTTTTGTTCTGATATATCACAATATCAGATAATATAGCTATATATATTTCTAGTTTTGTACATTGACATTATATTTATTGATAATGTATATTATTTATGGTGGTTATATTCTACTGTTTTCATTATTCATATTCAGAATGTGAATATACACATCATTTGAATTCTTCCCATTGGGAATTTTTATTCAATTTATCTCATGTTTTTATTATCTATCAGTTCATATATTATAATATGAATACATAGGAATCTAGTTTCTATATTAAAAATTTCAGATTCAATGTTGTTTTCAATACTTGTTTGTAATTATTCTTTGAGGGTGAAATCATTACCAATTTTGAATCCATGACACATATGAACTAGTTTGAATCTCATGAGGATCAGGAATGACAATTATTACTCATTATAGGATAGGTCAAGTGGTATTTCAAAAAATTTTAGATGCTTTGGAAACATTGAGGGAAAATATTTTTATAAATCAATCTAGTTACATTATAATAATTTTTAGTATTTGATGTTAAAATTATGTTGATAATACTATGGTGTAAGGAAAATCTATCAAAATATAGCTATATCATAATATTAAACATGAAGAGGTAAATTGATAAACATGATGTATTGATAAAATTTAATAATTAAAGGGAACATCAATTAGAATAAAAGCTTAATATAATATTTCTAAACTATTACATGATCCTTTTGTAGATTAAAAAAAATTAAATTTGGAATCTGTTGAAATAACAAGAAACAAATCCTTTTTATTTGAGAAATTTTAACGTAGATTTTAATGTTTTAAAACCTATAATTTGATTCATTGGATTTTATAATAACGATGATGTTGAATGTTTTCAAAAAATTTAGAGATATTTGGCGTTTGGTGTAGTAAATGTATAAAACATTGTCACATTTTTGTAAATCCACACACAATGTTGAAATATTTTTCTATAAAAAAGGATCTTATATAAACAATTTTACATCATTGATGAAACATTTATTCATTCAATACATGTCACTTATATTAAATAAGTAATATTTTTACAGTTCTTATACATCCATATTCTCTAGATAGTTATATGAAAATTACAAAAACCTTTATTCCATATTAAATCATGAATACACATGATGAAATTTACATTTTCAAATAATAAAACAATGACCTCGTAAATAAAACATTACAACTTATACAAAACATATTTAAGTAAAAACAACAAAACCCATAACTAGATAATATAAACCATTAAGTATATTGGGATATCCTATTCATCACTTATGTTCACTCACATTTCACACATAATATAATAATTTTTGCCGGTTAATTCAAATCATTATTTCACTAGAAAAAAATAATTACCAAATACATTAAATGGATATATTATGGTCTCATCCAAAATCATCTATAATTTACATAAATCATTATGTGACAAAAACATATATAACCCCTTATTTTTTATTATAACACACATATCATCCCATAATCAAAATCACTTTTAAAATACACATAAAAATAAGTTAATATGTATGGTTTTATAACTATTTTAAATTGATATTTTCACAAAGAAATTAATTTATTCTACAAGATACCACATAATAACAACAATAATATATATTATAATATGGAAATTTATGATTTTGGGGAATTGAGGTGATACAGTAAATCTTAAATATTAATCTTTCCACCAAATTATAATAATATAAAAAATTAGCTATATGAAAATGATAAAATTATTACTTTTTAAAAAATTATTAAAAAATTAATATATAGATTAAAATTTACATGAATATTAATTGTATTATATTTAATAAATTTATTTAAGCCATTTATATAATATGTTTATGTAAGATAAACAATTGTAAGAAAACATTGAAACATAGTTTTAATGAAAAACCCATAACAACATGTTCGACCCACAATTTACATATTTTATAATCCTAAATAAAAAATTATATTAATTTTTAATTATTTAAGAATACTTTTAATTATTTATTTCATTACTATTATTAATTTTATTTAATTTCTTATCATATTGTTTCTAATTACTAAATATGTATAGTTCAAGTTAGTCATTTTGGGGTTATTAAATTCAAAAACACATTCAGTTTCAATATAATGGTCAGAGATCTTTGTAAATTTTTTAATATACTCTATATGTGTAAATTTAATTTCTACCAGTCATTAAATTATCAAAAGAATTAAATAAATCATGAATAGGTTATATTTCCTAGAATAATCTTTGATAATCAATTTTCAATGAGAAATATATTCATGATAGATAACTTATAATTTCCGTATTTGGAATATTATTTTAGCATTAAATAATTATAAATATAAAATTACATGATAATTATATTCGTATTAAATCCAAAAATTAGGTTTTAAAACAATAAATTAATGTTATGGGTTTATGATATCGTCACTATCTAATTTGTTAACATAAAACTACTACGATGAGTGATATTTTTATAATAATATTTAAAGAAGAAAATCACTAATATGTATTTTAATATTTATGAATAATTTATTTTATAACTAAAATTTAAAATTTTAAGAACATAAAATTACTAAATATGATTTTTTAAAATTGTTAATAGATGGTTAAAATGAAAAAATATAGATTTTCAAAAAACTAATATTTTGACAATGCAATAGCTTCCCATAAAAATAATGTTGAGTGGTAATTTATCATATTTAATCATTTATAAATAAACAGTAAGCCAATAATAGGATAACTAAACCCTTTGAAGGTATTATGTATTGTTTAAAAAAATCAATTCTAAATAATAAATAAGTGGTAGGATTTGAAACCCATTCCTTTATCCTTAATACACTTTCTCTAGATTGAGTCAAATACCTTTAATTAAAGGGGTTTGGTAATATCACAGCTCATTGAATGTGTGATATTATATTTGGAGAGGTATTTTTGAATAATAATTACATAAAACAGATCCTGATTGGTGGTTTTAAAAGGGTATAATGGGTACACTTTTATAGAAAAAAATGTTGGAGTTCTTTCAAATATTCTATATTTAAATTTTAAAATGTAATATTTAAAAGAAATGCAGATCATAAAGGTAAAATTGATTTCATGATAAACTCATTACAATAAATCTTAGTTCATTACTATATTTTATAATATTTTAATCAATATATAAATTTAACATTCTATTAAAAACTATTTAATGATATTTTTCATATTTATTTTATAATTTTAATTTTAAATTTATATATATAATAATTGAATTCAAATATTAAAAAATAGAAATAAGACCCTTCATATACATCAATAAATTTCATATACCGCCCTAAATTGTCAAAAATTATAACCCATATAATGTTATTAAAATCATTTTCCTCGACTTGTTTCCCGAGCATTGTGTTGAATTTTGGTTGAAATTTAAAAGAATTATAATTTTATTAAAAATAAAAACTATATAAAAATTATAAATCCATATCATTTCAAGAGTATATATTCATCCAAAATTTATATTTACCAACTTTTAATTTAATGAAATTTATAAAATATTTATTTTTGACGTTTATCAACCTAAAAATCACTATAAAATAAGTTGGACTTGATAGATGTAATATAACTCTAAAATTCATAAATATATTCTAAAATTAGTATTTATTCATTTTAATTATTACTAATTTTGATAATTTAAATTTATATTCTGATATTTTATTTTTGGTATATCGAATTTAAAATTTTTATTATATTATAAGTGGTATGTCAGCATCAATATTGTTTCATATATTTATTTTAGAAAAAGAAAATTTCAACATTAAATGGACATTTTTTATGATTTTTGAATGTTAATATGAGTTAATAAATCTTGAATAAATTTTGTATAACTTTCTTCCACATATATGTAATCATTATTTCTTAAAAATTTGGTAATTATTAATATAGTTTTTCAAATTATTCACTATAAAATAAACATGATAAAATGTTCAAAAAACCTACCCAAAGATCAATTTTGCTCGATGGAACAAAACATATTTTTAATTTATAATTATCTAATTTCAGAATTTAAAAATTTAATATTTATATAATTAATTATAATATATCTAAAATTGTTTATTTATAATAAAAACTACTTATTTTTTAAAAGTAAAATCAAAATTTTATCATACCAAAATAGAATTATTTCCATGAATCACAATAATCAATATAAATATATATTTCTTTTAGTTGGGGTTTCTCCTGAGTGGTAAACCACATAATCTTGCAAAAAAATGACCAGGGATAGAATCATGGCGAGGCACATGGGGGATTTACGTCTAAGGTGATGATGCATGCACACCATGAGTAGGTGATGACATTGGTATGATAGAGGTACGATATGATGTCGGAATGATGAAATCTTGGGGAAACTGGTAGGATGTTGTTGGCATGATAGTACACTGGGCCTTTTGAAAATCATCATTGTCCGCTTGTCCATGTTCATATGGGATATACATTTAGTCACCATCTATCGAGATAAAAATATGTATTTTTTGTTTCATCATAAAAATAGTCTTCCACCCTTATCTTATAATATATATATTTTCTTTGTAGAGATAAAAAACATTGATACAATAATATTATATGAAATCATTTATGAAAAAATATTTTTTCCTAAAATAAAAACCATTTTTGGTCATAATATAAACACAGAAAATTTAATTTTTTTAGTGTCTTAATCATTATATAATATATTTTGAAACATGTTATAAACATATTTATTTGTCAATATAATATATAACATCACAATAATGAAATAAAAGTAATATTAGTTTGAATAATTCTGGGATTTTTCCACCCTCTAAATAAATTTTTCCATAGAAATTTGCTCTTGAATCTAAAGGGATGGTATTTTAACAATTATATTAAAACATTTTTGAATTCCATTTCCAAAGGTAATGTTTGATTTTAGAACCATATTTTTATTATAAAATCCCAAAAAATCCATTAAAAATAACTAAATGTAATGACTATAAATTTTGAGTGGAATTTGAAATTGATATACCAATGTGGAAAGAAATACCATAAATAATTTACTAAAATATTTTCAGAACATTATATAACCCATAATAGTGATTATGTTTTTTAAGAATTATCATGATAGCTAAAAATGTTACCATAAAATTCAGGATATATTTTTCATCCTTTTTTAAATTTTGATGATTTTTTAGACCATCATGATAAATAATACAAGGAAATTAATTTTACGTGATTTTGGTTCAAACTTTAACCAAAATTTCAACATTTGGTTTTGTATTGATTTTCTATAACCACAAACTCATTTCACATTCCAACAATGAGTTGCCAATATGAATATATCATTCCTAATGTGTGAAAATCGATATATAGTATATCATGGTATCTATAAAATGATTCCATACCATTCCTCCAGTTTCAATCAGATTACTCAATTCAATTTGGTTATTATAAGTATGAATATATCGTTATTTGTTAAAATAATAATTAAACACCGAAAATATATATATTATCAATAATACCTCGTGTTTTACATTAATATTAAAACTAATTAAAAATTATTAATAATATTCATATCCAAATGAAAACAAAAATTTCAAAAAAAATTCATCACATTTTTTTCCAAAATCAATATAAAATTTATTTTTAAATTAGATTACTCACTAATAATGTCACTTTTCAAAAATATATTTACCCTAATATTATAACATCCAAATTTTAAAAATAGGTTACCAAAATAACTTGAATAAACTTAAAATAAAACCACCTCAAGATTAAATATAGTTCCAATGGATAAATTTATATTTACTCTTCATATAACACTATCCTCATTGACATAAACTCCCATATTATCCCATAAAAGTCCATTCTCATTAATTAAATATTTTTTCAAAAATATAATGACATATTATCATAACTAACCATAATTACATCAACAATAAATAATGTAATGACCTTAATATATACCTATAGATTTATATAGATATCATGAAAAATATAATTACATCATTTATTAAATAAAATTTAAACTCATACATTGGTATATAAATAACTTATATATATACATAAATCATGTATTCTTCTGTGATTTACAACAAAAGCATCCAAAAAATCATCAATCACCGTAAATTAAAACAATATCTCAAAATAATTATATATACCACTATGTTTATGATCAATCACTATATATCAACCCATAATTATGTCTATTACTGATTAATTATCCTCTTATGATATCTCCAAAACCTAAAATGATATCTAAAACATCCACTTCATCCAGTTATAACAAATAGATTAATAAAATTTTGTGTTTAATAGAAATCATTATAATTACTTATATTCACATGACATTTGAGGTTTAAAGATACAGATATTTAAGACAACCATTACATTAATAAGTGAAATCATGCACACATTATATATTGTTTAAAAAATATCCTTATATGTTTAAAATATAATATTATTCAGGAAATTATGACTTCATTCATCTGATTCACAAATACTGAATAATTTTTCTTAATATTTTTCTTTTATATCCTTAAGCCATGTGCAATATATTTGATAAGGTGTGTTTAGAATAAAAAAACCAGTTTGAAATTTAAATATAATTGAATGTTTTTAATTTATTTAAAAACATGAAAACCCATAAAAAATTTTGATTTTAAGAAAATGATACTTTTATCTTATGAATGAAAAATAACTACAAATGAAAACTATAATTTCGATAATAAAACAATAATAAAACTCCTAAAAATAGCATAAAAACCATTAACCTATATTGTTATATTATATTTATTATCCATGATTACTCATATTTCAACCCTAATGTAATATTTAAAACATTACCTTTCCAATTATATATTATAATCAGAATATATCATTACCAAACTAATTAGAGTGATGTTTCTCATGGAAAACATTATAATATGTTTTTAACATAACTATTTTATGAAACAATCATGTATAGTATATAATTTAAAATATATAACTCAGTTTAACCCACAACCAAAAGTACATTCAATTGTCACATAAATATATCTTCCAATATCCTTTTCTTTTTATAACAAATTAAATAACGAAAAAAACAATGGGAATTAAATTTCCATCTCTATGCAATGAAAACATGAAATGGATGATTCATAATGTGTAATTTCCATGAGTGTTGTAAAATGTTTACATGTAAGAAATGTTAAAACAACATTTTATAAAACCTTTAAATTAAAGTATAAAATGAAATGTATGAAAAATGTTAAAAGGATTAAATTTAACTATTAAAATGAATTTAAAATATTACTAAATATCATTAATCATTATATATTTATATAAAATAACATTCATGAAGCCATAGAAATTACATGGATATGGAAGTGAACTATTTGAAGGAAAAACATTAATAAATTTTTTTAATGAAAAATTAGTTTCCTCAATTACATACTCAACATGAAAATATTTTACATTTCTAAATAATAATATTATAATAACATTTTACTTTATTTAGATTCTTTTTCATAGTTTTTACATTATATAATTTATTTTTTTACACGTATCATCATTAGTATTTGAATTACTAAAATTGTATAGTTCATGATTATTATTTTGGGAACATTTGGTTCTAAAATAGCTTTGGTATCATTGTTAATATAAAAGGACATTGTCATCGTTTCATAAACATAAAATGATTAAATTTATTAATTTCATTTTGTTCCAATATAATAGGAGATTAATAGTTCATTAATTGGTATCATTTCCCTAAACATACCTATATATTCGTGAATCATAAAATTAAAATATCCTTCTTAAATTAATTTTATTTTAAATATTATGATTTTTAATTAAAATTTAATGAATAATAAATATAAAATATCAATAGCATTAATATTATATTAATTCATGAAATCCATTTTTAAAAATAATCATTAAATGAAGGTTCTTATGAAAACATCATTATTCACCTAGGTGGCATAAAATAGCCATGATGAGCAACAAATTACCAACTACTTCCAAAATAAGAAAAATACAAATATTTATTATCTTATTTGGAAAAATATATTATTATTAAAATAAAAATTTATGACTACTAGTGAAGACTATATTAGTTTTTATATTAAAGAAAAGACAATTAAGAAAAAAATTAGTTTGGGTAAAATAATTAGTTTCACAAAGTAATGGATGGTTAAAAGGACATTGGATGATTTAATGTATTATATGTCATCATTAATGGGTAGAATATTTTTCAAATAAAATTTATGAGAATTATTATAAAATATTAAGTGATGTTATAAAAAATTATTACAATATATTGTTAAAAATAAAAAAAAGAAGTTATCATTAAAACCCGTTCCTTTCTTCTAGAACCATATTCTTTTGAATGATGCAAAATAATATAGAGAATTGTTTACATAAAAATTCATTTTTATCCTGGGGAATGTGGTTGGAAATGAAATATTTATAATTAGTACAAAATACTGAATATGGGAGGAGGTTTGAAAACTGTAAAATGAGACCACTTTTATAGGAAACATTTTATGGAATGTTTTTATATATATAGTGTATTATGATCAAATATATAATAATAAAATGATAAGTGGATCATAAATGGGTATAAGATGAAATTATTTTCCCATGCCCATAATAATTCATTTATGATAATATTTTATATTTTCATTGAATATAAAAATAAATTTCATCAGTAAACAATTTATATTCACATTTTCAATATTATGTTATAATTTCAATTTAAGAAATAATTATATAAAAAATTAATTAGAATATAACAAAAATATAATATTTTATCTATTATATTTATAAATAAAACATAAAGAATAAGAAAACAAATCAAAATCATGTCACATTATTTATTGTATATTCATTCATCTTCACATTTCAACATATTATTTTTGTTATAGTGGTTTATTTTTGTCTTCTGTTTGAAAATCATAACGAAATACTATATTAAAAAATTTAAAATAAAATAAAATAATAAATTGTTTTCCTCAATTAAAATTATAGTCATCTATATTCGTTTATAATTTATATTTACTAATATATATCGTGATAACATATTTAATATGTCTTTTGAATTTTCCTACATTTTGCATGAACCTAAGAAGCAGTTGGATAAGTTACATATCATATAACTCAAAATATTAAATATATTTTAAAAAATAATTAATAATTAAACATATTTATTTCTCATGTACGTTATAGAATTTTCCATTCTAATTTTTTACCTCCTACATCTAAAATTTGATAGTACTTTGTGACGTAAATACTACGTCTTTTCAATATTGTATTAAATATTTCTAATGGAGTTATTATTTTTTAAATGAATTTAAAAAAAATTGTATAATATTTGTAAAATAGTTTAATTCAAAATATGTTCTAAAAAACATTATGTTAAACCAATGTCATGAATGTAATACAATTATAGTATTAATAAATATTTATCTTATTTAATTATTCACTAAAAGTTATAAATTTTTTTAAAATTCAATAATGTTCACGATATAATAATATTGATATTTGGGAACCAAAAAATATGTATTATTTCATAATATCAAATTTCTCAAAAAATTTACTATTAAATTTAAATAAAACCATATAGTACATGGAAAAATAGTTTATCTAGTGTAAAACATATGTATTTTTATATTGAAAATTAATTTTCTTGAATCAAATGTTTGATGAATTATTTCAAATATTATCAAAAAAATGGATATAAATATTTAATTATATAATTAACATAATTAATCATATAAAAAATATGATGTAATAAATATTTTTAGCAAAATATATTTTACCATTAAATAAAATACGATTTTAGTCACAATGTTAAGATAATAATTTTCAAAATATAATCAGTTTTCATTTTATTAATTATTTCTTGTGAGACATGATGTAATTATATATAATATTTTATATTCAATAAAAATGTATAATCAAGAGTATTAATAAATCAAAAATGTAATATCTTATAAATAATTAAAAGTTTGTCACAAGACATATTGATTTTCTAGATAACATGTGTTTTTAGAATGTTTCTTACATGGGGATATTTTGTTAAAATTTTAATTTATAGGGATAATGGATGTTTAGAAAAACTTTAAAGATATATTAAAGTATTTTTTCTGAAGATGTGTTTTCTTTATTTTATTTTGTACATATTTTGATCGACACTTCTTCTTCAATATTTTAAATTAAATTATGAATTCAAAATAATTAATGATTTATTCTCTATTAATCATAATGGTGAAACCACCCTTATGGGGTTTGAAATGAGAGTATATAGATATTTACATATGAAAATATAAATATCACTAGTGAAGTATTTTTTTAAATTTAGAATAACATTGATATAAATTGTTAAACATCATTATCTATTTATTAATTGATTAGAAAATTAATATAATAGGAAAAAATATGGTGAATAATTATTTCAGTTAAATTAATCATGATATTTATTTTTCATATTATATTGAGAATGAAAATATCGTAATTCAATAATTCTTTTGGGAGAAAAAATAATTTAAAAGGTGTATAAAGTACTAGTTGATATTGATATAAGAAAATATAATTTTTTAAATAATCATGAAACTAAAATAGTAGATCATATTTACCAATGAATGAAATTTTATTAATGGATAATTTTTTTTTAATTAATTTAATAAGAATTATTTTATATAAAAATATAAATGTGTTTATGTTTTAATTCATTTTCAACATAGGTCAGAATGGACTAATAATTTTCTATATTATTTGAATATAGTACTATGTGCGTTTGATAAAATAAAAATTATGAACGTTTTGAAAATTGGTAATGATTATAGCCTTATGGCTAGATGAAGGAAATTATATTTTGTTACCCATAAATGACAGTCTAAAAATTAAAATTCAACACTATGGTCACTGGATTATTTTTATAAGGGAGGTATTTTTATCCTATTAAAAATTCTGGGATTAGTACTAATTATTATAAACATAGTGATCTATATCCTTAATATATTTAAGATTACATTTACTATACTCAATATTAATGATTGAACTTTTTCTGTTTATATTTTGAAGAATCTACCCTCTAATTAAAATATATATTCCAATACTACATTGGCTACCATGATACATAAATTAGATATATAAGGTTGCCTAAAAACCTCCATCGTAAATAATATAGAAATATTTGTAAATAAATTGGTAGATTTATCCTAATAATGGTCTATATTCTTTATAATCATATTGCAATACATCCTTCAAGGCAACTGAAGTGAATTTGTAATATCGAGTGTAATATTATGATTCAATTTCCCTCACATAGGAACTCTATATTTGAATACAAAAGGAACAAAAAATGTAAATAATTTATTTTGGTGAATTCAAAACACTTGATGAGAAATGGTTATTATGGTCTTTATTGGTTTAGATGCTCAAAAAAACTAAGCCACTAGAGTATTTAATAAATAATTAATCATTAAGTAAATCATTTAAAGATTATTAATTTTATTATTTTGTGAACTAATTATATTGGAAAAGATACCACCTATGTTAATTATCGTATTATATTTTCATTTATTATTTTTTTATTGCACTTAATTCTCCACATTAAAATCCCTGTATAGAATGTTCTATTCACATTCTCTCTAAAAGACATTAATCATGAATTACTAAATGTATTACTCTATTTATTGTTTCATAGTCCATATTTGATAACTATAATCTACATAATCATCTATCTTTTCTAAATGATAAAATATTATATGGAACACTGGTCCATTCCATCCGATCTTAAACTATATAGGTTTTTTATCTACCATATATGAAATTAAACTACACAAAACGTCCTTTATCACATGTCCATAAATTTTATAAACTCATGTACCTACCATAACAAATTAATATATATGGTCATTTTCACCTTTATTTTAATGTTAATCAATAAATATTGGCCCTCTAATATATTACCATAAACATAATTTTGGTTATGAGAATGGGATTCGTTGTGGAATTTAATATCCATACATAAGTAAGAAATATTATGTTCTTATTCGTGGAATATACTAACTATAATAATCCCGAGTACCCATGTTGCTGCCTGTTATCACCCTATTACTCCATGGCCATGTGTTATCACCATTTTCCTCTACTCCCCATCCTCCTCTCATTTCCCTTAAATTCACTCCCTCCTTTTACCGCAACACAATTTCCCACGTGACTCTCTTCCCGCTCGCGATACCCCTCATATCGAATGTGGGTTCCCGCAGAACACATCCTCCAACCGTGCTTCTGCCTCTACGTGCTCTGTCGTCGACTCCTCCACCTTCTCTTGCTCCACCTTCACCACTGTGTGCCTTGCCTATTCCTCGATGTGCTCTGCCTTCAACTACTCCACCATTTCATGCTTCACCTCCTCCTCTGACCGCCTTCAGCTCCACTGCCTCGGTATGCTTCACTCCCTACCACTACCACAATACGATTTCTTCCCGACTCTCTTCCTGCTCGTGATACCCCTCAACTCGACCTGCGGTTCTCGCCGACCACATCCTCTAGCCGAACCTCTGACTCCACATGCTCTACCTTCAGCTCCTCTTCCTCTGCCTGATTCACCTTCATCTCTGACCTCCTAGCCAAATACCTACACAACATCTCTCCCCTATGTTCCTGAATACTTGTTCAGAGTCGCTCCCCTACGTTCAACTTTCATCATCCGTATACATTAACAGATCATCCTCCATGATAGGTTCTCTTCAAATATCTACACATGTAATTTTATTTTGGTTCTTCCATTCATGATTATTTTGTATTGGATCATACATTTTCGTACTAGTTTACTATCATTACTAAAACCCTATTTTCCATATTATGAGATATCAAACAGCATCTTGTCATTGATTCCATCCTAGAACCTTGTCCTCCTAATCTGAATTTTTTTTAAAAATATAAGCCAAGGTCAGTAATTTTTTTGGCTCGCTACTCATTTAATTTTCCTTGTGTTTGAATTCTCATTTTCTTATAGGTTATTTGATTGGTCAATAAATTTTATCTGATTTTCATTATCCCACTCAGATTATTAGTTGATCACTTACACCAGTCCTATTATATTATAGGTAAATCAGTTGCATAAGTACTTCAACTCACTAACTACCGTTCTGTTTTCTTCAAAAGATGGTGTTCTTCCTAATTCCATATGCAGATTTGTTTTAGTTTTTCTATATTCTCTAATGTTTATATATATTTTTAGATCATAGGATATGATACTTTTTATTGTGCAGTTCCATTGTGTACATTTATTGTTTATTATCATTTAATATTTTGATCAATTTCTAACATTGCATGTTAGTTAAAATCATATTGATAGATCAATGTTTTCTGATATTGCTGCTCATATTGTAGATCTGTTACATTGATTTTTCAAAATAATGATGATGAAGTATTCAATTATGATTAGTTATTTTATTTATATAGAAAGGTCCACAGTTGATTTTTTTAGTATGCATTTATTCTACAAAAACTACATTTTATATTAAATATGCATATACTATAAACTAATTATTATACATGAATTATTTTCAAATATATGCGATCTCATATCGAAGACAATGTCATTATTGTTCTGTCTTGCGGCTATTGTAAATTTCCTTGTATTTGGAATCTCATTTTCTTGTAGGTTATTTGATTGGTCAATTATTTTTCTTTTCTTTCCATTTTCTTATTTAGACTATTCATTGACTGCTTGCACCAGTCCTATTATATTTTAGGTAAATATATTCCATAAGTACTTCACCTCACTAACTATGGTTCTAGTTCCTTTAAAGGATGTTGTTATTCCTAATTCCATAAGCAGGTTTGTTTTAGTTTTTATATATTCTCTAATTTGGATTGTAGGAGATGATAATTTTCATTGTGAAATTCATTTGTGTACATTTATTTTTGATTATCAATAAATATTTTATCCATTTATAACATTTCATGTTTTTCAAAACTATATTTATAGGTAAATTTTTTATGTCATTGTTACATATATTTTAAATCCATTTATTTGATTTTTTAAAAATATGTTGATGTAGTGAGCATTAATGATTAGTTATTCTATTTCTACTAAAAGGACAATTGTTGATGCTTTTTTTGGGAATGCAATTTATTCTACTGAAACTACATTTTATATTAAATATGCATATACTATGAACTATTTATTATACATGCATTATTTGAAAATATATGCATTCTCATATTTAAAATATGCAATCAATGTCATGAAATATTTCTCAATGTGATGGGAAATATTAAATTAATTTACTATGGTGTAATGATTTATTTATATCGTAATTCATTTTCAACTATCAATATTTATTACATGAAATATATAGATAATCCTATAAATTCCAATCAGAAATATGAATTTTTCACGCTCATTTACATATTTGTATGTCTAAAACATACACTTCATCTATTCTTTTCAATTGGTTAATGTTAACATTATAATTTCTGATTTTATGATTTTAGTTGTCACTGAACTATTTTATTTATTCTTATAACTCAATATTTTTTATATAAATAACCATTGTGTTTTTTTGATGGTGATGATGTGGTGAAACATGAAATTGTAATGTGTGGAGACTCCACATATACAATAATCTAGGACAATGAACTGGAGCCCTCTGTGAAGGTAAGGTTAAAAAAAGAAGACTGAAAAGATGATTGGTATTTTTTGATGCTGCCATAAGGTAATAATGAATTATGATTGCTTTATATTTGATTATATCTAAGATTTTTTTTCTGGTAACCATAGTATGAATACATTCCTGTGTATATATGTTTTATTTCAGTACTACTTTTTCGTAGGTTTTTAGTTACACATAAAAATTTAATATAAACTGCACAGATTGCTATTGAAGGATGTATGTGAAAAAAGTGAAATGCATATATTGAAATTTATAGAGATTATTCATTATATATTAGATAGAAATTGTGTTTTTTAGTAAATACATTCCTCTTTATATTAATATATCTCTATTCTGTAAGCAATTTATTATACTTCAACTCTATTTCATTTTAATTTTTCATATACATTAAACTATGTATTACACATGAATTGATTGAATTTATATACAATTCCATTTCTAAAATATGAAATCAATACAATGAACTATATCAATACTATGATATCTCTTCTGTATGAATTATTTTCATTATTTTAAGAATCCATTTTTAAATACTTTTCTACAATGAAATAAGGTATTTAAGCAGTAATTTATTTTCAAAATATCCATATTCATAGCATAAAATTTTTAGAAAATCCTATAAATTTCATTTATAAATAGAAAATTTTGGCGTTCATTTCTATATATGCAATATAAAATGAATATTTCATTTCTTCTTTTTTGTTTTCTATTGTTAACATTTTAATTTCTAATTCTCTGACTAATGTTTTATTTTCTTTCTTTGAACTCCATTCTCTTTCAATAAAACCATATTGTGGAATTTTCATGGTTGGCAAGTAGTGCAATGTGATATTACAATGTGTGAATAATCCATGGTCAGAACAAACCATAACAATGGACCACAATTCTCTACAAAGGTATAATTAAAAATGAACTGTCAAAAAATCGATGATATTTCATGATGCTACCACAAGGTAATATTTAGCGATGATTGTTTATCTTATCTTTGATTCCATCATTGAATTTTTATTTTAGATAACCAAAGAATTATTAATTTCAGATTATAGATCTTTGAGTTAATAATTTCATTATCATGCCTTTTAGTTCACGTAGTTTCCATTTCAATGTCTACTAGATATTTTAATAGATTAGTTTTAAATATTAATCCTTTGAGGTTGTTGAATAAGTAGAAGAGGAGAACTGAATTTAGCCTCTACTTTTCTAGATACCCTTATTTTGGATTAGGGGAATTGAAGAAGGACATTGGATTTATAAATGACATGCAGCTGAAGAATGTTTTTCAATACATGAGTATTTTAATTGAGTTAGTTTTTATTTCCTTTTTTAGTCGGTATGTGTTACCATTTTTTGGAGTGAACCATCATGAAATTTTTTATGTCTTTATAGTTCACTTGTGACACTATTAATCTTCTTCATTATATGTTTTCTATATATCATATTAAAGACTCAATTTTTCCATATTCAGCCATTTGATTTCTTTATTTCCCTAATTTTTATTATCCATTTCAATCGTTTTTTGTCCAATTTTATTCCCAAAATAAGTATCCATATTTTGTGATTTTAATATATTGATTATTCTTATTTATTATTAACATTGAGATATAGTTCATGTTTCATAAAAATAGGCATTGGACCATATCACCGAGTGATCTGTACATTTCTCATTTTTATTATTACATCCACTTCCTTTTGTTTTATTTATCTTTCACTTTGTATTTCACTACCAACATTAATGTTTTCGTGAATGTAGTTGAAATTGAATTAAAATATCCATCCTAAAAAATTAGAAAATCATTTACTTTTAATTTATCCTTTCTCTTTTCAACTATTTTACCGATGTCTATATTGTATCCACTCTTATTCGATTATCATGCACAATTATTTTCTAATTAAAATATATTCAATTTTACTATTTGATCTCAAATTTTACAAATACTATTCTCTTATTAAAAAAACTGGTGATCCAATACGTCGTGCGTATGCATGGGTGAGTACTAGTTAGGTACATTTCAGGTGATCATCAATAATTTGGAATGAAAAGTAATATATTATTGACTTCTATAATATAT
This sequence comes from Viscum album, assembly GCA_963277665.1. Taxonomy (NCBI): domain Eukaryota; kingdom Viridiplantae; phylum Streptophyta; class Magnoliopsida; order Santalales; family Viscaceae; genus Viscum; species Viscum album. The sequence continues at coordinate 808,377,867 of OY728153.1, forward strand.
ATTTAATAATAATATAATTTAGAATTAGTTATATGGTATTAACATACTCTATTTTCATATTTACTCTATCTACTAGATGAAATTATCATATGAACATTATTTCATTCATAATATTAAAAATGTGTATATTGAAATCATGATGCCTGTATATGATGGAGATAAATCATGTACCATTTGCAACTTGTGTAGTAGAAATTACTTTCTAGGGATAATGTCAGTTTATATTTATGAATTTTTGGAAACATATATTTTCCAATGCAAAAAATATATATGGTGAAACACTTTGTATTTGACTAAATATGGATTCCCATTATATAGACACATTCTCTATAAATATTTTTGTTTATACAAAATGAGTTATAAATGTGTATTCATAAGGAATTTCAGAAGATTTAATACATGATAAATTTATTTTCAGGTTCCTAAAAGTAATTTGGAAAATCATATAATGAATTTTTAAATTTTATTTCATAAATTATTATATATTATAATGTATATGTTGAAATGCCCCTAATCATATATGTATTTTGTGTAAGAGGAATATTGATAGTGATATTCTATATAGAATTGTATATTTTATGTTCACATGATAAAATAATTTGTGAATATATGAGATAATATATGGTATGATATTTTTAAATGAAATTTTATGTTCACGAATCTTATTCTTTATAATAAAAAGGTGTCACAAGGCACAACAACCATCGATAATCATATTAAATGATACACCATAATGGTGATGTGTTTCAATTATATTTTATTGTTAATATATAATTATATTATTTTAAATCAGAACTAATACAAAATTTAATCATTTTCCCCATTTAATAAATACATTCATTGATTAATATAGTTAGCATGATGAAAATTTTGGGATTTTGGGTTTTCCCAAAGGGTTTCAACCCATTCATAATTGGTAGCATTACATGAATGATTTTTAATGATTGGGTAAATGTTATTGATACATGATGATAAACCTAGGGTTCTATAAAATAGTCCAATGTACTTTGAGATAGTGGGGTCTAATCTATGGATTCTCCCTCAAATCTATCTTCCTCACCCTCTATTTACCTAGAATTTAATGATAATTTAATCAAAATAAAATTTATTAATTTCCGTGTTTTTATATGATTTACATAGGCTTTGGATACATAGGTGGTAGGGGATTCAATGGTTTAATAATAGTGTTATTTATTAATTTTGTTATAGAAGATAGTAACAGATTTAATATATGATACAATGTTTATACATTTTCTATATTTTTTTACATGTTTTCAGGTTCATTTATTACATTTAAGGGGATATGTGGTTTATAATTTACTTTTTATGCATAGAATTTTTGTTATTAAATATTTATAAAACCATCATGTTCATATAGTTTTACTGGGGAAGAATAATCCTTAGGGTTCAAGGGGTATAATAGTCTTCTTTTTGATCTCTCAAAACATTATACCTTTATATTTTAGTAGAATTGTCGACATGAGTAATGATGATACCTTGAATTTGAATCATTTCACTAGAGTTAAATCTTATTTCATCACGTCATACATGATGTATAAATACGGGAACTGATTTATCCACTTAATCATGATAATCAATGTATCAATTTATTAAACAAGTGGAACTGATTGAAATAAATTATGATAATTCCTTAAAAAATAAATCTTTTTTTCTAATGGGTATCTCTATCCTTTGTTGTTAAAGGGAAATAATTCATTATTGATGATGACTAAAATAGATATATATATATGGATATGCATCCACCTTACCTTAATATTGTAGATATTTGTTATAAAAAATTTTTATGGGGAGTGATGTTGTGATTGTCTACATAGGATCTCATTTTTTATTAGTGGATGTCGATTTAAAATTTAGGAATGGAAAAAATTCCAATGTTTAAGAAAAATAAATTTATATTTATTTATATACTAAAATCATTAATTTATGTATTTAAAACATTAGGAAAATTTTACACCACTTTATCCTCAAATTGAAAATTGATACTAGGATATAAAATAGTAACATGAATTTTAGGATTATCCAGTTATACCCAATAATAGTACATTATTTTTTGAACTAATACTTCCAAAAAATATTTTTATGTTTTTTTATTTTTCATACAGATGGAATTGGTATACATGGGATAATTATTCAAATCAAACAATTATGAATTCTAAATCATTAATATATTAAGAAATATAGTATTTTTAATATGTGAAATTTATTTCAATCCTCTCAAGATAAAAATAAGAAACCAATATATTCATGTCATCGAAGTCCAAAATTTGTTTCCCTAATTCTCACCTCATATTTGAAGGTTAGGGCAAGCACATTACAACAATGATTTGTAATAATGAGCTTTTTAAAACCTGAATAAGAAAGAGAAGATACCCAATACTACTACCATAACCTCACACTGTATATCTTAATTTATTTATAGATATTGATTTATTTCATGTTTTAAATTATATTTAAATGAATAACATTATTTATATTTCATTATATCTATCTACTATAAAAAATATCTATGTTATTTCATAGGAATCAATGTCTATTGGAAATCTTTAAAATGATGTTCCATTTTGACATCCAATATCATTTCCTTCATAATTTGTATGTTGGGGGTGTATATTAAATAATTTAACTAAGAAATAAAGTCAATTACTGGTTTCTTCTCATTTTTTTTAAATTTTATGAGATCTTAGACATTGTTTTTCTTTATTTTAATTATAAAAAATATTAGTAATGGTGAGAAAATATCCTCTTAATTGGTGATTGATATAACTACTAAGTTATTTTACATGTGAAACAAAGTCCCCAGTAAATTTTTTAAATAATAAATAATCCTGATATCCTCTTATATTATAGAATTCTCTTGAAGTAGTATATATTGACAAATAGTGTGGTTATGATTCCACATTTGGTATCATGTAATATTGATGGATATGAATAATGGAGTTATAGTTCTTTATAGTGGGTGGATAAAACTGAACCACATAGGTTATGGTTTCCACATTCTTTAAATGGTATGTTAAATAGTTTTAGGACTTCCAATCAATCATTTATGCCAGTCATTATTTCTCTTTTTTATTTGGATCTTTTTTTGGAACATATGGCTGAATTTCATGAAATTTGAATTATATATGAAATAGGGCATGAATGTCATAATGATCCAATGTTTTGGATTTTAATATGAAGGATTGATTACACATCAATCTAGTTCAACATATTGAACTATTCCCTACAGATATGATAAATATCATTTATCAATGTTGTCATACCAATGTAAATTTAATATTGGATAGAAAATCATTATTTCTTGAAAGTTTTCCCTGGTTAAAATAAATATTATATAACAAAATTACATAAAATTCACACATTTTCCTATAAATAATATAATATTCATTATTAGTATCAATAATATTTGGTATATATGTTGTTGAGTATTATAAAATATTTCTACCATTACCAATAATTCATTATGAAAGTCAATGTTTAATTTATTTAGAAGGAAATAGTAATTTAGTATCCTTTGGAATAGATTCCAAACACCTTCTACATATATTTCAATTTAGGTAATATCAACTGAAATTAAGCATCCTCAAAAAAATAAATATTTGGAATTATTTCCATGAAAATCAATATGAATAATAATGATGACATTTAATAAAGCAATTCCCAATAATCATGGGACATAATCATGTTTGAAATAAATTATTATGTACTTTTAAGATTTTAATTAATGTATTAATCCTTAAAAGATACTCTCATTTTTTCGTGAGTATATTTTTTTATCGTAAAACTATTAGAATTACTACTCTTCTTCCATCATATCATTTTTTTGCATACGAAGATGAATTTCATAGAAAAAACTCTCAGTGTAAATTAATTAGGTGTGGAGAATTTTGAGAAGCTACTCACAATTTAATGGAATGATATTGCTGATAGAATTTTATCAATAATGATAAACATAACTTTGAAATCAACAGTACATGTGAAGAATTTGTGGAAATTATTAGGGTTTTTTAGGATTAACTAGAACCAAATATATGTTTATTTTATATGAAAATTTTCCCAACCAAATCGGATATATATTATAATGTAATAATTTCATTCTAGTTTACTGGGGTCCCCATACCCAATTCATCATTGGGTAATGATAAAATCAAATTAAAAATAAACTAATATTTTTGGGTTGGTATTTTTCAGAATAATGTTATAAGGATGATTATGATAATAACCTACATCAAAAGTCCAACTATAAGTTAGTTTCACAAAAGCCTCTTCAAAATTTTTAAATTTGGATGACTCGTTAATGTGGTTATTGTTAGTAATTCAATAATCATGATTATAGTGATTTGTGGATAGGAGTATTATTTCATACATTCCAAAACCTAATTTGAGATAAATCCTGATGATTTATAAATTATTCTTTTTTATTTCACTAACTCTGTTGAAACACTTTCATTGTAATCCTTTATAATTATTTATTGATATTATCACTAAATAATATGAAGGGCATGAATGTTGAATTGATATCACTCCCCTTTGATATACTTGAAATTCTAATAATATCTAGGATATTAAATATATTCAAAAATAAGTTGGATAAAGGTGGATCAATGGTTATTCTAGATATATTCATGTCCTAATCATCAGGTGACTCCAAAATATTCTATATATGTGAATGAAAATTTCTTGAAAACATTTGTTTCTAAATTTCATCAGTCATATCCTATATATAATAATGGTAATATTTTTATATTATATATATTTGAATTTTTTATATTGATACGATAGGCATATTAACAACTAACCTTTCATATGAGTGTGGTTCAAATATAGTATTTTCAATATTTCCCCAGCTCGAGTACTGGACATCTATTTAGGGAACTGATTACAATATTTTAACATAGAATCAAATGATAGATAAATAACATTATCATCTTATAATAGATAATTTCAATATATTGGCCATAATTTAATTGTTGTCTATAATTGATATTGAAATGTATAATTGAATGAAATTTTAAAATGCATTGAACTAGAATCATTGTTATGATATGATATGGGGGACCCTTATCGACCATACTTAGGTAGCTGGGTTATTGGGAACACCAATGTGGTTCCTAAATCCCCTGTATAAGAAGGTCATTAGGTGAATGATTATTTTGAAACCCAATATAAATATATTTATAGGTGGCCTTAGAGACCAAGTGTATTTATGAATTTGTTATCAAAAATAAACTAAAATGTGTATTTCATTATTTAAGTGGGATTAAAAGTATCAATAAATTTTCCTTGGTTGTTAATTATTTATTACATCAAGGTAATAAAGGGAAAATTCACTAAAATACATTTCATTTTGATTCATTCTTATAGGTAAATGTATCTATATAGTGATATTCTTTAATATATATAAAGTACATATGCAGATTAATATTGATTTCTAATCTTCGATATGATAAGTATGAAGGTTTTGGATATATAACTATATAGATAAATTACATGATGGTGGGAATAAATGTCACATGGAAGAACCCTATCTATATAGATCAAATCATTTTAAGGAGAAAATCTATAGATGTTGATGAATTAATATTTGGAAAAACCTATACAGTGATGTTTTACATTCTCATGTGGAATCATCTATGATTCTGGGAATCCCCCTGGAAGGAAGAGTTTGTTTTTATCCAAACAAATGTGATCAAATGGTTTCATATGATCCTTTATCCAAATAGTTCTATAAAATATTCCCTGGTTGCCATCAAGACATGGTGACCGACCTTAGGGATCATGGAAATATTGAGGTGACAAATTTCCCTTAAGATGATGATGTGGTTTTTTCCAAGAAGATACCTCATTTTAGATGTTTGGGTTTTGATGATTGTGGAAGATAACTCTTGAGGATGTTCTAGAATAATTGGGGTAATATATAAATTCAAATAACAATGTTTGGAAGGATCCCACCTTGGGGAATCCATTATTGATAGAATAATTTACAAAATAGTTTTCTCATGTATTTATAAAATTTATATGTTGTAATATTTTGGACCGATACAATGGAAATGGTTTGAGATAGTGAGGGGGGAGTTTTTATGAAACTCATCTTTTAGTATAGATCTGGCTTATATAACATCAATATTTTTATGATTTCTAGTAAGTATTGCATGATAGGATCAATCCTCTCCATTTATTCTCAACAAACATAATATTAAACAGGCATCAATATTTTATATATGTTACGAATGTTAGATAGGGTGACCAATAATCATTGATGTTTTGATAATGGTGGAATTGATAGGTGACAAGATTGAATAAAATCATTAAACGATACTATAGGTATTGGAAAAAATCATTTTAACACCCTACAAAATCGGGGTTACACCAGTGGATTGGAATTCATCATTATTCATTTCTATTTGTTTTATGTAAGATTATAATCAGAAATAGAATCAAAAATATTATAGGAAATGTTGGATTATATGTAGCATCTCAATGGTATCAATATAAGGAATATAATTTCATATTGTATTTACAATTTGTGTATCAAATTTTCCCAATTAGAATATTTAATATTATGAGTTTATTATTCTTATTTATTGATCAATATAATGTGATGTAGACTTCTCTCACAGATTATATTATTATCTAGTTTATAAATATTTTATCTATTTATGAGTGTTTATGGAATAATTCATGAAGATATTATTTGAAACATTTGTTAGTTAAATTACATAATTCATGATTGTATTGAAACCACTGAAAATAGGGTTGAGTGATATATATATATATATATCTGTGTGTGTGTGTGTGTGTTTGAAATGATACATAGAATTAATTATTCATTTTATATATTTTATATATCAAATAATCTCACTACATAAGTAATATTATTGACTCTATAGTTACGAAATAGATCAGAAGGAACTATATGATTTATTTTTTCATATGGTTTCACTAAATAAATGATTTTAAAATAGAGATACATTCTATATTTTAAATGGATTTTAATAAGTTACTCATACTGTGGAAATAAATATGGAGAGAAATACGATGATTGAATACCCAGATGAGGTTTATAAAGGTGCATTTTGTTTTTCAATACATTAAATATGAATGCTATCATAGGAACACAATAAGGAAATTTTCATGGATTTTTTGGATTTTAAAATCATCCATGAAATAAATTTTTTATTAAAAACCATTGTGAAAAAATATTTAATTTCTCTTTAGAATTTAATTCCCTCAAATAAGAAATTTTATAGTTTAAAACCATAAAATAGGCCATAGAAAATCACTATAGTGGTAAAATTAAATCAATAAGGTGATGATGACATCCACTAGTGAAAATAAATAATTACTGGTGTCCATTATATGGAATCATGGGGTTGATGGTGTTTCCTTTTTGAACAACATAATAATAGTGTGGGGTGATAATATTTGGGTTCAATGGATGTTAAAAGAAATCATAAAAGAGGCATATTATATATCATAGTTAATGATAATCCAACCCCACAATATTCAAAGAAGTTTTCATATTGATTAATTCCATGTTGTACTGAATAAATTATGTCTTAATTTGAATATATAAAATAAGGTAATAACATTGATTTTAATATTATAGGTTTATTTAATCCATTATAACATTAGAAGTAAAAATTTAATCTTTATGACTTATAATATGTTAATGAAACTCAAAAGTGAAACCATGCATTAATGTTAATAAATTTGAAAATTGTAATTCTTTATAATTCCATATCTTTTAATAATTATAAAACATTGTATTTTTGTGTTTTAAAGATAATAAATTATAATACCATTTAAGTACATGTGGAAAAGAATATTTTTAATTTAAATTGATTATGATAGATTGGAAGGGATCTTATTCATGAGTGATACAATATGTGAGACTTATATATAAACATTTAATTTCTATATGAAAATAGAAAATATATTATCTAGGGTACTATAACCTATAAAAAGGTTTATATTTAAGATCAATTGTGTATGTAGAAGAACTAGGAATTATAGTGGGACTTATGTAAAATTATCCAAGAGTATCCATGAAACCATTCGAGCTAAAAAAACTCATACTTGTGATGAAATATAAATGTGGGATTCACATGTAAGAGGTAAAATATGCATATTTTATAATCAATACATGTGAACATCGAGTGGGATTATTGTAAAGAATACGCTTATTAATAAATTATTTTTAAAACTGGAACCATCATGGAAAACATATATTTATTAGGATAGTAGAAATAAAATTCGAAGGATTTTATTTTATAAAAACCATCAGTTTAATGGAACTGGGTTAACGTTAATAATATTTCTCTAAATTTAGAGGTATATGCGGGAGTTAGTGCCACAAAATCTAAACATTTGATACATTCTTTGATTAAATATTTTTATAATTAAATTTCCAACCTACATGAAGTGGAACCAAGCAGAATTATATGTAATGGGACTTTAAGGAAGTATATTTTTATATTTTTTAATACATTTTTTATTTATAAAATTAACCTACTATATTAATATTATCCTTAATTAAAATCATTTTGTTATTCATATCATTGGTTAAATTTTGATTTAGGATATCAATGTGTCTCAAAATAAGTTCATTTCAAATATTCTATTCATTAGAAATGAATAGATGTGTGGGGTCATTTAACTATTTTCCATAATTATAAGAAATAACATTACAGGGTTCACCAATTCTAGAATTTGATATCTTTTTACATCATCTATCTTAGAGTTTGTATTGGTGGAATGCAATATGATTGATTACAATCCACTTGTTATGGGGAAACACATTGCATTGTGAGATTTTATTCATATTCAAAAAAATATTTAACAATTTGTTGTGTGAAATATTTTTTTCTTATATGATGAAATATTGTGTGATAAAACCCAAAGTCAAAATTTTCAATAAAACAATTTACAAAATATTTAAGATATAATAATTTACAATAATGTCTATATCTCGTAAATTTTTCTATAGTAAATTCTTATCTCAATAAGATATCAATCTAAGATTTCATTTCATATTATTCTTCCAAAAATAATAGAGATATTAGATATACCATCCCATAAATTCCAAATGAAATAATTCCCATTAAATGTTTTTCATTTTAAGAATGGTATTAAAAATTTTATTCCAATATATATTTAATAAAAAAATAAATTAAAAAATTAAAGGAATTCTTATAGAAGATTCCTATTTCATGTCTTCAATTTATAGATTCAAATATTAATTTTTCATTTTTTTAATATTTCTATTCATTAATTATTACATTAGAGTCCTTCAAAAGTAGACACAAGATGAATTTACCTAATATAGGTGGTGAAAATATAATTTAACTCTATAAATTAGTTTATTAATGGAAATTTGACAACGTTTCACACGGAATTGGAGTTCATCATGTGAAATAAAAGACAATGAAATATAACTCATATATATAGAAAATGTTTCTATAAAAAGAATAAAAATTGGCAGAATTAATAAATAGATATATATACATTTAAAATCAAGGACCACAATGATATCAATAACCAATGTTTAGAATGAGTGTTTTTTATTAAAAAATTAATTCTCATATTAATACAAATAATAAAAAATATCAACATTAGTGATAATAATTTACGTCACAAATTATATATTTTCAGATGAAATATATCATTCAAAATTGACAATGGTTTTATGCTCATGTTTTATTGTTAACAAAATAAATAAGACTAAATATGGGCTATATAAAAATAATTTAAAAAAATTATCAATAAATTGTTAAAATGATGTCCTAGTATATTTTTGGGAAACAATAAAAAAGTACTACATAATGAGTACAATTATTTAAATCTTGATATTGAAATATAACATTAATATAGATTTACAATCAAAAAGAAAATACTGTTTCAAGATGAAAAAAATTATGATTTATTTAAATGACAATTTAGTTAAAAATAAAGTTAATCAATTTATAATATTTGAAAACAATGACATGGAAAATTCGTAGAGGATCCATCAAGAAAAAATTTTACTCTATTTTTAGAATAGAATTAGATTTTAAAAACAAAATGAAAATATATGATGTTCATCATGTTTTTCATAGAACATCACATCAATACATCTCTTACTGAAAAAATATTCAAATAATTTAAAATATAAATGTATATACATTTTATACTGAATAAGATTAATATTAATATTTTTTAGCAATTTTAATTATGGGCGATTGTTTAGTAGTGTTACAAATGTATATCCCTCCAAATATCCCCAACCCTATATGTTTCTACAATTATTTATATATTTTGTCAATGTAAGTTAATAAATTATGAGAGAAGGGGGTTTAGAAATATTTTGATGAAATCCATATTTTAAAAACAAATTATGGCTCAATGAAACTAAGGTAAAACAAGTAGAAAATTAATTTTTATATAATTTCGTCTACAAAATAAATGAAATATGAATCATGTGATACATTAAAACATGTCACCAAAGGTAGTCCTAGTTACTACAAGCTAGAAACTAGAGTAAATGGATAAAAAACAATATGTTGATTTCTTTTTTATTAATAATACCTAAACAAATATGTATAAAAAAATAATTATTACGTAAGAATCATTTTTTAACATTGGAAATATTCAAAATGGAAACTATTTAAGTTTTATGAAATTAGTAGAAAATTTAAACAAACAATTCCCTACATTGAAATTTTTAATATAATTGAAAAATATAAAAAAAATTCTCAACTCCTTTTTATATAATTAATGTTGATCTATGTCTCATCCCTAATAATGAATTTTTTTCCATTTTCTAATATAATTACTAATAATTTATAAATTTATAAAAAAGTGCTCATATAGGGGGTTAGTTGAAAATGAATAATATTTCTCTAATGACTCATGTATATTTCCATTAGTAATATATTCTGAAAATTTAAAATAATTGACATTTATATCCAAAAAATATATTCATATTAAATCCATGTTGATGTGTATTTCCTGGTACTATATCAGGTTCTGTAGCAGAAACTATTCAGTACTGTAGTAGCAAGAACTATTCATCCATTTGGGCCTTTGGGCCACTAGTTTGGGCCTTGGGTCCTGCAAGGCTTTTGGGCCACCGAAGGCCCTTGAGCCAGTTGATTCTCAAGATATTTGGGCCACTATAAGGCCTTTGGGCCACCCTAAGGCCTTCGAGCCACTTGATTTTAGATGTACCTATTTGACCATAAGGAACAGGTGTTCAGATGATGGTTGAGGGAAGATGCATCAACTAGAGTAGAGCTAACAGTATTTGTAATAATTAAAGGGTATGGAATTACCATCGGCATAAGGCATGTGCAGCTTTGCATAGGACAGCTATCTGACCATCCCTGCAAATGTGCAGTACTGATATCATGACATATGCTGGGGAGGATCAGTTCCATGTTTTCTTGTCTAGTTGATTCAGTCTAATACCAATGGGTCATGTAATTGTCTCTAATCCTTTAGTCCTTCTAAGGATTCCACCTCACCGCTTAAAATGTGGATTATCAAAAATAATAAAAAATTCAAGTCATCGGGCCTTTCTGACGGATATTAAATATTATTTGAAAAATATATATCAAATCTATCCCTTGGAAAAATTTTATAAAAACATTTTTATGAATACAAAATTAAAAATAATGACCAAAATTCAATAAATTCACAATTTTTTATTATTAAAATCATCACTAAAAACAAAAAATTTTCCCCTAAATCTCTTTAGATGATAACTTTTTCATATAATCATCTCCATTTCCACATTTATGAATTTTAAAAAAATAAAGATATCACATTCATTAAATATGTTCCACAAATAAGTCAAATATAAATCATAATACTATCAATTATATTCTATATTTGTTCCCATAAAGTGACATTCATTTCATATATTAAATATATTAATAATTTTATCTTTACCACCACATAAACAAACTTTTCACTGATACACATGTCAAACACTAAACAATTCACTTTATCCTGATAATATTTACTAGTTTTAATATGGACTCTACCATCCATATCCCTATTTTCCTTAATAAACACACCATCTATGTCTCCACATTAATATCGACGAATAATTTATATTTCCAAACCATTTTTCAGTGGAAATTCAATTTCACACACAGACACAACTTGTAATTATTTCAACATAAATAAAATTAAAAAATTGTCAAAATCCAACTTCCCAATATGTAATTTACAAAAAAATATTTCTTCCATAATATCCAACATTAAATTAATGTAATAGTTTCTTTCAAAACCCTTGTAATAAAATCTTGTTTGTTTCAATATAAATTGAAATAATATATAGTCAATAAACATATAATTTAAAGTATCATAGACATTGACTTATACATTCCTTCTCAAAATATTTTTATTATCTCGAACTTATAATCTTCATAATATTAACTGTTGATCACAATGATTAAAATCCTCAATTACCAAAATATTAAGTAACTATACATAACCATTCATTTAATGGATATATTTATGTCTTTTTCATATTTATAATGCCCTCATGTTATCTTTTCATGGATTGTGCAATTTTGGATCCCCTCATATTTCTTGTGTAACTCTATATTTTAGATTTTACATTCTCCTATGAATGAAACATCCCATGTAAAATCTAATCTAAAAAACATGTTACTCACTATCATAAAGGTTTATAAGAATGAAAGAAAAAGTGTAAAAAATATACTCTATAAATAAACCATGTCTAATTTCATAAAATGATAAGTTAATTACATAGTAATGATAAAATCATTATTAAATTTAATAAGATATTTTAACATCATAAAAATAATAAAATAATTCAGAAAAAATAAATATAATAATTTATTTTATATACTGTGATAATAAATTCATATTTCAAACAATGGTCACTATATATTCAAAATTCCAATAATAACAAATAAATATATTGCGAGTTCTAAAAGTGAAAAAAAACAAATCAAAAGTCTATTTATAAAAACTTTTACCAAGACCACAATAAATTCCCAATGTATAACTCTTATAAGAAATGGCATAATGTTATACCTCTAACATATCTCAAAATTCTATCTATGTTACATTTTTTCATCTTCCACAATAATAATTTCTATTTTCAAACATCATAGTACAAGTATTTAAAAATTAAAATATTTTTCAAAAATAAAATGTTTAGAAAAAAATATAATTAAAACCAATATCAAAATATATAATATCAAAATACTCATGAATGTTAAACATAATAAAATTAAAACATCTCAATATCCTTTTAAATTAAATATACTAAAAAATTATTTTATGTGTTGAAATATTAATAATATAGAAAATATGAATCTGGTAAAATGTAATTATATTGTGTGTGAATGTATATTACATATTTAATTTCTGTTCCACGAGAATAAAAAAAAGGTTTGTTATAATAATCATAGGGAATCATTTATTTATCCTCAAAATTATTTTACAAAAATCAAAAAAAAAAATATTTTTAAATTCTATGAATGATATCAATAAATTGTACTCATCCTTCACATGGTTATTATAAATTTATATATATTGAATTATTACAATGGAGATTCTCTCCTAAATATTTTTCATCTTTGATTGAAAATATTATAGATGAAGAATATAGATAATGGATATTTTTAATTTAATTATAAAATAAAATAATTATGATAATATAATTTATGATCATGAGTAATTTGATTTATAGTTTGTAGATCACTTAAATATGGATTTGTATCAGAAACTGGTCACTTTAAAAATCATTCTAGCATTACTAGTGTAGTGCCCCGACCCCAGTTACCCAGAGTCGGTGAATTATTTTAATACATTGGCATGATTACAATGAATCATGTCCCAAAGGACCGACCAATTTAGTAGTCTTGGAAAATATATTACATACATGAATGTCAAATTATAATTTCAAACTTACAACATAGCATAGATAGTGCTTTCAGAACGCCGTTATTTACATAGCTTAAACCTTTATATAAATCACAATACACTTCTTGGAATCATAGGAAAAAATAAAACATAGAAAGGGGTGATCACAAATGCTCAGTAAGGGTAAGAAATACAGCAGAAGATAACATAAATATTAACCATGGTGAATAATTGAAAACACATGCCTTTGCCAATATTAAACATAAATACTTTTATGGTAGGAATATGAACTAAGTAAATAGTGACATAGTAAAACCTAATAATGGGTATTATACTAGTCAAATGACCACATAAACCATCAATATTATTTTCACAATGAGGAAATGTATAAAACCAAACATTAAGTTTTGTGTCAAGGCCTCATGCCAGGACATATGGGCTAACTGTAACCGGACCCGCACCCCGAGGGCCTCTCTAACCGGACTCCATCCCGGAGAGCCTCGGTAACTGGACTCAATCCCGGTGGGTCTTCTGTAACTGGACCCCAACCAAAAGGGCTTACTTTTTCTGGTCCCGAACCCAGAACATAATAGTCTTATATATTCATTATAAGAAAAGGTTGAAAAATAACATAAACATTAGTATTAATACTATCATACGAAATATCAATACTCTAACCTTAAACCATGAATTGTATACTAATAGCACATCCATAGTAAAAAATATCACAAAACCATCAATATAATATAGATTTTTTGTATCATAATAAAAATAAACTTCAAATAAACATAAACCCCATCAACGGATGTTGACATAGATGAAATCAAAACCTTTTTTATGAGAAATACCACTTTCTATTTTGAAATAATTTAAGAGTAACATATTTATAATGAAAAAATTTATTTTGAAAATATTCATATAACCTTGTAAGGGTATCTTTGGTGATTTCATGTAGGCTGAAAATAGTCTCACCTCTGTATAAGTTAAAAATAGACATTCATACCATAATTTTGTCGAAAAAGTTAAAAAGTACCTTGTTTGGAAAACGACGGAAAGATTCCTTTCAAACCATTTTATAAAAAGTCAAGAAAGTGTATAAATAACTTTAACCCATAGTATAGTAAATGGTAAAAATGTTTTGGAATACATTTTTAAGAAACATAGATGTGGATGATAAAGAGGTCCCAGTAGATACTTACATAGAAACAACCTCAGATAATTAAGAGATTGTTAAATTAACCCTTGCCTCTTTGTAATCAATCATGTCGTATGAACAATAGTCAATAACCACCAAATGGATTACAGAATTTAATTAATATAAAGAGAATCATGATAATATATATATCAAATGAAATTACAAAAATACACCACTTGCAATAAATATGTGGTGAACAATGGAAATCTCACAGAGTTAAAAGTGAGATAAGAAACCTATTACCTCATTCCGACTTGACCCATTCATTCATTAATATCCTGAATAATAAACTAATGTTAATTTCAACATAAATAAGAACAATATTTCAAGTTTATTATTCCTTTTATATCACTTATTACCATGTTATAAACGTTATGTAATAATTTTAGTTAAAAACCTTCATTTAGTCGATATTTGGAACTTGAGTAAAAAATGAACAACTTATAGTTACAAGTTGTTCACATTGTCAAAAGTCCATTATATCCAGAATGATATTCAGGATTTAGAATCATATATATAATATATATCCAGTATATACATGTATTTATAATAGTACATATCATTATGTGTAATGAAATGAAATGCATCATTCATGAAGACGGTAAGTTGTACGTACACATGAACACTACATTCCTTAATATTTCTTATTTTAATGGAATTAAAACAAAATGATACATAGTTATATTATAATTTCAGTATAATATCATATATAATAACATTAACTACAACCATTACACGTCCCATATATGGTATTAATGAGTCATATCACTTTGAGGGGGTGGTAGTCCGCACTTCCTCAAATGAAATTTTTGCGTTTACCCATAATAGAAACCATTAAGGTATTCTGTAAAAGAAAAATAAAGAATAATGAAGAAAACATAAACATAAGTGCATCATATTAGACACAATGGGAGGAGGTAGGAGGTATTTGAACAATCATCGTTTCGTGAGGAATTATTTTACCATCCATAGAAACATTATGCTCTTTACAATTAGATGAAGGTGTGTGTAAGTGTAGTTTGAATCCTTCTAATAACAACATCCTTGAATATTGAGAATACTGGAGTTGTTATAATTGGAAGGAATAAAAAGAGTTTAGGGGTTGTAGATGTAAAATAAAAGAAAAGAACTTAAGAGAGACTATTACCTTTAATTTGGGAAACTTCCTTTGGTTTCAACCAAAAGGACTTCTTGATGTGCCTTCTACATATGGTAAGGATTATAGAAGGAGGAGAGCAATTTATGGATCTTAATTTTTCAGAGATTGGACGAGCCTAATGGCTTCAGAGGTGTATGAATTTTGTAAGAAGTTGTCTCCTTTTATAAGGGGGAGGAGGGGCTCCTTAGGAAAGCATGAAAATATTATTTTATTATATAATGATATTCTGTTTCTAAAGGTCCAAAAATAATTACAGTTAAATATAAGATGACTCGTGGTCGAAATAAAATCATCTATTGTGATTTAGACATGTTTTAGATATTGTATTAATATTTATAATCTAATTTATCTAAATCATTTATTAATGAGGTAAATACATCATCATTATTGCTTCAAAAATAATTGTATTTATTAAATGTTTAAAAATTATTAAAAAAAATCCCTGATATAGGAAATAGTTTTTATCTTTCCAAATAATATTTATAGTTAAAAATATTACTTATATAATACAATATAAAAAATAATTACTAAAAGATTTTTGTTTTTGTGAATTTTGTATTCACTTTAAATTAATTAATCTAAAGTGTCATTATCATTCTTAAGTGGCCCCATGGGGTCTCAAAGTCGACCCAAGGATTCACATGGCTGGCCATTACTCATCCAATAAGGTTTAGACATGCGTTAAGATAATTTTAAATTATTACAATATACTTTTTACCATGCATTACCCAATTTATCTTTAACCGTGGTAAATAAAAGTCAAATGTTACTATTCGCCAAAAATTATTTTCATCTTATTGAAGCATATTTTACATACTGATTTTAACTTTGTTTCTCAGATTTTTAAAATTGAAATCAAAGAAGTGGTAAAATTATGATTTATTCGAATTTTCAAATTCTCCTAGAAGGTGAGTGATATACGGTAAAAAGTTCAATAAAATTTTTAAAAATCTAAACTTATTATAAAATGACTCCAATGAATTATTTTTAACATATATAGGTATTATTTATCTATTTAGACCAAAAATAAATTTATTTAAAATAAATAGTTATTTAAATAAAAAGTCGGTTTTAACAAATAACTTAGTGTTTTTCACTATTCACCAAAAATTGGTGTTTCTCAGAAAAATACCAAATATTAAGCCAAAGCTATGTTTGATATTACAAATTCAGAAATATTTTCTATCTTTACAAATGAAAAACTTATATGTTTCATTATTTAATTAAAAAATTAATTCCAGTTTTCAAAACAAATAGTGTGTATTTAAGAAACAATAACTATCAAAAGGTCAATACTTATTTATGGCCACTTTCAAAGTGAAATTAATTAGAATAAACAAAATAGTATTAAATGGTAATAATTTAATCTAATTAAATTTAAAACAAATTTGAAAGATAATCTATCCATATAAATAAATTATATTAAAAGGCACTTTTGAATTAAAATAGAATATTTTTCACTATTCATTAAAAATGAACTTTATCGGAAAAATCCCAAAAATTTACACAAAGTAAATTTTGATGTCCCCATTCTAATTAATAAATATTTATAGTCAAATTAAATATATATAAGTCTCAAATATTTTATTTAAAAAGGGTTTTCCATTAAAAGGTGGTAAAATTGCATTTTTTTTAAAATACTTATTTTATCTGAAAAAAATGAATTTGTTCTTACATTATGTCTAAGAAACTCATAATATGGATTCTAAAAATATAAGTATTATATAATAATCAAAATTCAGTAAATACTATTCATATCTGCTTTTGAACAGCTAGTTTCTAAGTCGTTGTGCGCTTGAACTCACTATTGTGTGCAGTGCATGTTATTGAATTACTTTGAAGAAATAATGTACTTTGATATCATGGGGTGTTAAATTATTCCATCCTTAAATAAATTGTGTCCTCTCTATTTGAAATTGTTCTTCAAAAATAAAATGATGAAAATAAAAAATACCTTTGTGGGAAAACCCAAATCGGAAATTCGGATAAACAATTAAGTCTTAATAAGTTTAAAAGGGGAATAAAAAAGACACCACCAAATTATGATCTTTATTTGAAAAACATTTGTGGAAAATAGTAAAAAAATAATTGGAAGAAAAACGTAAATATTTATAGTGAGTGATTGAGGTCATCATTCAGAAATAATTGTAGAATTTTGGGCATCAAAGCCATCAATCTATGATGATTTAAAATATAATCTATTCAAAACCCCATAAGGTATTAGGATAACACATTTTAAGTTTTGATATCCATTACCTAAAGTTTAAAATTTAATTTCTTCATAGAGTAAGTGAAGAAATATATTTATATATATACATGACAAGTAGAGTGTCATCTTTTAAAAAAAATTTACTACAAATTCATCTTTCACTCTAAAAGATAATAGAACTTAAAAAAATATTCTATTTATCTAATTGGTATAGGGTTCCAAAAAATGGAATTATAATTCATCTATCAGACCCCCTTAAAAAGAAACTACATTATACAATCCAGGGACTTCACGTAGTCTAGTGGTAGGAGATAAATCCCAATCGCACTATGGTTGTGGGTTCGATTCCCGCAGCCTTGTCCAACGTGACGGGTTGTCAAACGGTCTGCGTGTGGTAATTTTTCTAAAAATCCAAAAGTAACCTTAATAATAGTATCTTAATCCATTCCAACCAATAGACTTATCCAAATTTAATCTATCCAAAATCACAGTTCAAAATTTATATGGAATTTAAACACAGTGAAGATCCTTTTTTCACATAATAATATGTGAACACCTTCATCATGTATTATTGTAAAACTTGGTAACACCATGAAATACCATAAAACCTTACTGATTACATTCATGTTCCCGTATCCTTTATATAATACTGGATATCTTCCTTATATCCAAAAATATTGAATATTGCAACAATGATGAAATAAAAATACTATTAATAAGTTCCCAAGAATTCAAGAATATCCCCTATGATTTATCTGTATCAACCATCTCTTATTCCAAAATGACTACCTCAGTACCAGAACCATATTATAGTTTATCATTCTCTCACCCTTATATTTTCCAAAAATATCACCTGTATTTGACTCACTTTTCGTGATTCCACACAATCTCAAGTCCTTAATTAAATAGTACTGGAGTACAATCCTTATATACTCTATAATTATTATAACATGTACATAATTAATAAAATATGTAAATGGAAGAATACTTTAATAATAATGGAAGAAATCTAATCATTTGTTTTCAACATCAGTAGTATTGTATCTTTATTAGTATCCAATAGAAGCATTTGTTGTATACCCGGATAATTTGGACATTGATTCGTGTAGTTTCCCAATTACTTACAGATGAAGGATTGTACATTGGATATTTTTTCCTTACCCTTTCAATCACACACTTGGTTTCCATTTTATCCACACTTATAACAAACTACAATTTCCTTCAAGCATTTACCAAGGTGATTCTTTACATAGTTATCACATTTGGGAAAATCCTTCTTTTCCCTCTTTTTTTATCCATATTTATCTATTCCATCCTTTTCTTCACTTTCTTCCCTTCAAAGCCATAAGACGCATAGAATTATTTACATATCTTATTAACACGTGATACTATTTCTTCATATTTCGAGAATACAAGGGAGACTATTTCCTTTTTAAATGTTGTCTTAAAACCATGAAATATATGAACCTTCTTACTCTTTGGATCTTACATATTACTGGAGTTCACATTCCTTCTACTATGTGACATTTATATACAATGGAATAATCTAGATTAGTTTATGAATCTAAAAACATAATTCCAAACTTGTAAAACACTTAACATAAATTGAACAGTTTATGGATATAATCTATAATAATAAAAAAAATTATTTGAGGAAGTATATACTCATAAACCCTTCATAATGATTTGTAAAGAAAATCATAATTATCTTACGCATATCCCTTAGGAGTGTTATAAGAAAAAGTGCAGCAAGGTCCATTGTCGTGGACCTATTCATATTCGAGTCAAGCTCAATGTGGTGTTTTTGGGTTTTACCCCTAGGTACATCTATGCCAGAGCTTCCTCAACCTGCTCCTATCCAGTAGTGGATTAATTTTCTTTGAAAACTCACAAAATCCCTATATTACCAAAATTCAAGGAAGATATTCTATACTAATACTCAATGCCTATCGTAGGGAAATGTACTCTAATTCCGAGTTTATGTAAATCTAGTTTCCAAATCTATATTTAAACTTCCTCTAATACCAACTATAATGCCCCAACCCCAGTTACCCAGAGTAGGTGCATTATTTGAATACATTGGCATGATTACAAGGAATCAACTCCCAAAAGACCGATCAGATTAGAAGTCTTGGAAAATAGATTGCATACATGAATTTTACATTACAATTTCAAACATACAACATATCATATATAGTACATTGAGAACACCATTATTCCCATATCTTAACACTACTTAACAATCACAATAGTCTTCTTGGAATCTAGGGAAAAAAATAAAATATAGAAAGGTGTGGGGGTCAAATGCTCAGTAAGGGTAAGCACTACATCAGAAGATAACCTAAATATTAATAATGGTGAATAATTGAAACCACATGCCTTTACCAATAATAAACATAGATACTTTTATGGTAGGAATATGATCTAGGTAAATAATTCAATAATAAAACATAATAATGAGTATTCTACTAGTTGGATGACCACATGAACCATAAATATTATTTTTATAATGAGGGAATGTATAATACCAAACTCTAAATTTAGTGTCAAGGTCTCGTTCCAATACATATGGGCTAACTATAACTGGTCCCAAACCCGGAGAGCCTGTCTAACCGGATTCCATCCCAGAGATCCTCTATAACCGGACTCCATCCCGGAGAGCCTCTCTAACCAGACTCTATCCCTGAGGGACTGCTGTAACAGGAACCCAACCTCGAGGGCTTAGTTTTACTGGTCCCCAATCCGGAACATACTAGTCCATTACATTCATCATATGAAAATGTCGAAATATAAGACAAAGATTCGTATTAAAACTAGCATACGAAATTCAATTACATTAACCATAAACCATTAATGGTATACAATTAGCACATCCATAGTCAAACATAACACAAAACCTTCAATAAAATATATACTTTTTTATCATAAAATAAATCAACTTCTAAATAAACATAAAACCCATCAACAGATGTTGACATAGATGAAATCAAATCCTTTTTTAAGAGAAATGTCACATTCTATTTTGAAATCATTTAAGAGTCACATAATTATAAAAAAAACATTTATTTTGAATATATTATTATAAAATTATATGGAAATCATTGGGGATGTCATAACGGAAAAAAATAGTCACACCTGCCGTATAAGTTAAAAACAAATATACATACCATAATTTTTGTCGAAAAGGTTAAAAAGTACCTTTTTTGGAAAATAAAGGAATGATTTATTTCAAACCATTTTATAAAAATTCTAAACATGGTGTAAATGTCTTTAACCCATAGTCTAGTAAATGGTAAAAACGATTTGGAATTCATTTTTACGAAACATTGATGTGGATGAAAAAGAGGTCCATGATGAAACATTCATAAAAACAACCACGAATAAAAAAAAGACTGTGAAATTAATCCTTACGTCATTGTAATAAATCATGTCATATGAACAATAGTAAATAACCCCCAAATGGGTTACAAAATATCATGAATATAAATATAATGATTATAATATATATATCTAATGATATTACAAAAATACACCACTTAGAATAAATATTTTGTCAACAATGGAAATCTCCCGGAATTAAAAGTTAGATAAGAGACCCCTTTCCTCGTGTCTGACATGACTTGTTTGTTCATTAATATCATGAATAAAAAAATTCTCTTTACATAAGAACCATTTTTCATGTTTATTATTCTTTTTATATCAATTATTACCGTGTAATAAACATTTTTTAATCACTTAAGTAAATAACGATGGTTTTGTTGATATTTCGAACTTGAGTCAAAAATGAACACTTTATAGTTACAAGTTATTCACATTGTCAAAAGTTCATCATATACACAATTATATTCATGATTTAGATATCATATATATCATAAATATCAAGTATATACTTGTATTTATAATAGTACATATCATTTTGGGGTAAGAAATGAAATGCACCATTCATGGAGACGGTAAGTCGTACATAAGCATGAATGCTACTTTCATTTCTATTTCTTATTTTAATGGAATTAAAACATAATCATACATTGTTATATTATAATTTCAGTATAATATCATATATAATATCATTAAATCTATCCTTTACACGTCCCACATATGGTATTAATGAGTCATATCACTTTGAGGGTGTGGTAGTCCACACTTACTCAAATGAAATTATCGTGTTTACCCATAATGGAAACCATTAAGGTGGCCTGTAAAATAAAAGTACATAATAATGAATAAAGCATAATCATAATATATATATTTTATATAAATACAGTTCATTCATAATTTCTAGTATGAGAGGCGGTAGGAGGTAATTGAACCATCATAATTTCATGAGGCGATAGTTTTCCATCCACATAAACATTATGTTCTTCATCCATTAGATGTAGGTGTGTGTAAGTGTAGTTAGAATCCTTATAATAACAACATAATTGTATATTGAGGATACTGGTGTAGTTATAAAATAAAGTAAAAAATTATTTTAGGGGTTGGATAAGTAAAATATAAGAAAAGAAGTTAAGAGAAACTACGACCTTTTTTTGGGTAACATCCTTTGGTTTGAACCCAAATTAATTCTTTATGGGCCTTCATCATAAGGTAAGTCTTCTATAAGGAGGAGAGGGATTTAGGGATCTTAATTTGGTAGAGTTTGGATGAGCCTAAAGGCTTTATTGGTGTTAGCAATTGGTTAGAAGCGGTCTCATTTTATAATGGGGAGGAGGGGCTCTTTAGGAATGTGTGAAAATATTATTTAATTATATAATGATATTCAGTTTATAAAGGTAAAAAAATCATTAGGTTCTAAGATAATATGACTAATGGTCGAATTAAAATAATCCAATAAAAATTGGACATGTTTTGGATATTATATTAATATTTATAATATAATTTTTCTAAATAATTTATTAATGAGGTAAATACAGCATCATTATTATGTCATAAATAATTTAAATTATTTGAAGTCTAAAAATCATAAACAAACATCCATGATGTAGGAAATATTTTTATCTTGTCAAAAATATTCATAGTCAAAATTATTACGTACATAATACCATATAAAAATTAATTACTAAATGATATTTGTTTATGTCAATTTTGACATTACTTTATATTAATTAATCTAAAGTGTCATTATCATTCATAAGTAGCACCATAGGGTCCCAAAATCAACCCAAATATGCCAATGGTCGTCTATTACTCATAAAATAAGGTTAGGAGATGTGTTAAGATAAGTTTTAATTATAAAAATATTCATTTGACATTAAATTACCCAATTTACCTTTAACCACGGTAAATAAAAGTCAAATGTAACTATTAACCAAAAATTATTTTCATCTTATTGAACCACATTTTACTTAATGAGGTTAACCTTGTCTCTCGAATTTTTGATATTCAACTCAATGAAGCGGTAAAATTATGTTTTAAGAAAATTTTCAAATACTCCTTTGAGGTGGGTAAAAGGCAGTAAAAAGTTCAATAAAAATATTTATACATCTAAACTTAATATAAAATGACTCCAATGAATTATTTTGAACATATATTTGTATTATGTATCTATTATGACCAAAAATAAATTTAAATAAAATAATAATTATTTAAATAAAATTTTGGTTTTAAACAATAACTCAGTATTTTTCATTATTCATAAAAAATTAGTGTTTCTCAGAAAAATACCATAAAATTAGCCTAAGCTATATTTGATATTTGGAATTCAAAAAAGATGTATATTTTACCAATTTCAAAACTTATATGTTTCATTAATTAATTTAAAAAGTAATTCTCATTTTCAAAACAAATAGTGTGTTTTTAAGTAACAATTACTATCAAGAGATCGATACTTATTTATGTCCAATTTTAAAGAGAAATTAATTCCAATAAATAACATTTTATTAAACGGTAAAAATATATTCTAATTTAACTTTAAAACCAAGTAAAATTCTAACCTCACCATATAAATAAATTAGATTAAAAATCACTTTTGAATTAAAATACAATATTTTTCACTATTCATTAAAAAATAAACTTTATCGTAAAAATACCAAAAAATTTAAACAAAGTAAATATTGATGTAAATATTCTAAAGATTAAATTTATTTAGTCAAATTGAATATATATAAGTTTAAAATATTGTATTTAAAAATGGTCCTCCACTAAAAGGCGTTAAAATTTCATTTTATTTAAAATACATCTTTTATCTGAAAAAAAGAATTTGTTTATACATCATGTCTAAGAAACTCATAATATGAATTTTAAAATTATAAGGATTATATAAGTTTTAAAATTCAGTTAATACTATTCATAGCCGCTTTTGAACTGCTTGTTTGGTATGTCGTGGGGCGTTTGAACTCAGTGTTGCGTGTAGCGAATGTTATTGAATTACCTTAAAGAAATAATGTTCTATGAAATCTTGGGGTGTTAGATTCTTCCATCCTTTAATAAATTTCATCCTCTAAATATGATATTTTTCTTTGAAAATAAATGGCTGAGAATATAAAATACCTTTGTGTGTCAACCCAAATTGGAAATTAGTTTAATAAAATTTAGTTTTAAAAAGACTAAAAGGGGAATTAAAAAGTCACCACCAAGTTATGATCTCGAATAAATGAACATTGGTGGAAATTAGAGAAAAATAATTGGAAGAAAAACATAAATATTTATAGGGAGTGATTGAGGTCATCACTCACAAACAATTGTAATATTGAGGGCCTCAAAGCCACCAATCTATGATGAATTAAAATATTATATGTTCAACAAAACATAAGGTATTAGGATAAAACATTTTTAGTTTTGAGATCTCTTATCTAAAGTTTATGAATTAATTTCTACATATAATAAGAGAAGAAATATATATATATATATACTTGAAAAGTGGAGTGACATACTTTAACTAATTTTTAACACATGTTCATATTTCACTCTAAAAGATAATATAACTTAAAAAAATATTGTATATATCTTATTCGTATAGGGTTCCAAAAAAATGAAATTACTATTCATCTATCATACCCCGTTAAAAACTACATTATACAGTCCAGGGACATCATGTAGTGCAGTGGTAGGAGATAAATCCCAATCACACTATGGTTGTGGGTTCGATTCCTGCAGATTTGACTAACGCAATGGGTCCTCACACAGTCTGTGTGTTGTCCTTTTTTTAAAAACCAAAAATAACCTTAACTATAGTTTCTTAATGTATTCCAACCATTATACATATCCAAAATAAATCTATCCAAACTCACAGTCCCAAATTTAAAAGGAATATAAACACAATGAAGATCCTTTTTCATGTTATAATATGTGAACAACTTCATCATGTATTATTTTAAAACTTGGTAACACCATGAATTACCCTAAAACCTTATTGATAACATTCATGCTCCCTTATCCTTTATATAATACTGGATATTTTCCTTATATCCAAAAATATTTAATATTCCAACAATGAGGAAATAAAAAAACTATTAATCAGTTCCAAGGAAGTCAACAATATCCAATATAATTTATCCAAATCAACCATATCTTATTCCAAAATCACGACCTAAGTACCAGAACCATGTTATGTTTTATCTTTCTCTCAACCCTATATTTTCCAAAAATTTAACCTGCAATTTATTCACTTTTCATGGTTCTACACAATCTCAAGTCTTTAATGGAATAGTACTGCTGTACAATCCTTATAGACTCTATACTTCTTATAACATGTACATCATTAATAAAATACGTAAATGACTAACTGGCTGAAACATAATTTTTTTATTATCAACACACTTTTGATGAAAAAGTGAGAAACCACAAAAACCATACAATACATCCAACTAAAACCATAAAATAAGATAGCCAGATCAAGAATATAGGATTTTCATCTCCCCTGTGACAACATCGTGATGACAAGACTCCACCATCGTATAATCGTTTGGATAGTTGTCCCGTGCAGTGTTTGCATAGGCCCGATACCGATGGCAGAACCATAACCTCTCTAACTTCCAATTCCGATTAGCAATTCTCAGGTGCATGATTCCATCACTAAACCTCATCTAGAGTAGATCCTAATAGTTTGGTGGTTGTATATACAGCCAAAATTCAAAAGATCCAAAATACTGCCTCATTCTCACCCATTCAGATTCAAGGAACCGCCACTAAAAATTTCAAAACACAAATCCAAAGAAGACAACAAGCCGACTCAATAGAGATATCACCACTATCATCACGTGACCAGCCAAACTCTATTATTGTCTTCCTGACAACACTCTCAAAGTTATTTATCCTCCACGCTTTTTCACTATCGGCCCTTACAATAATGACCGCCTCCAAATCCGACAATGCCTGGACAATTGATGCCGAAATAGGCCAATGCTGTCGATTACCTTGAACCAGCTGCTCGATCTCACGACCCAATGAACCATGACCACCTCCGCGCTACACCGACTCGGAGAGATATGAGGAGTCCCAGAAAAAGAGCAGAGAAACAAATGAACCGAGACAGGTTGAACCACCAAAAGAACCTCATCTCGACACCATCGCCATGCCATCACCATAAACACAACATCACAAACATCACCGACATAAATCAATCCAGACAAAACTCACCGCGAATATCCAGTGCAAAATCCAGATCCAAATCCAATGATGGAACATTCATAAATTTGATCTACGTCTGATATGGTTTTCCATCATCGAGTTCATGAAAACCCGGCTAGTTCATATTCTTCATCAACCGGTGAATTCTCATTGCCGCCTGAGAACCCTCCAATCCGCCGTCTGTCGAACCCGTTGAGCCGCCATCCGCAACATTTCATCCATATCAAACCACCAGTATTCCATTCATGCATGCTGGGAACCCTCATCGCCCGCTGGGTGAGATTCTTCTTCTAGCAGCGATCCAAAGGCAATATCGACTTCACGAAAATTTTAGGATCCATCGTCGCCACCTGAGACCCGTCTAATCTGCTGTCTAAGGAGCCCGCTGACCCGCTATCCTCAACGAACCATCCACGTTGAACCACCAGTCTTCCGTACATGCATTCCAGGATCCCTCATCACAGTTGACAACCCACAGACCCTCCTTTGGTTAATATCACTAACCCACCATCTGTATCGATCCATCTGCGCCATACCACCACCCCGGAATCCGTTGTACATCGTCCAGACAGAACCCCAAACCCTAGGGAACTCCCGAGAGTAGAGAGCTCCAGAGAGTGCCCCCACTTCAATAAAATATTTAAATGACTCAATACATTAATAACAATGTTTGAAATCAAATCATTCCTATTCATCTTCGGTAGTATCATAACATTATTATTATCCAATAGAAGCATTTTTTTTATACCCTAATAACTTGGACATTGATTTGCGTAGTGTCACAACTCCTTGCAAATGAAGAATTGTACATTGGAATCCTTTTCCTTACCCTTAAAATCATGTACTTGGTGTCCATTTTCTCCAAACTTATAACAAACTCACATTCCCTTCAAGAATTTACCAAGGTGATTATTTTTACAGTTACAAAATTATAGAAAATTATTCTTTTTCCCTCTTTGTTTAATCCATCATTCTCTCTTCCATCCTTTTCTTCTCTTTCATCCCTTCAAATCCATAAGAATCATTGAATTATTTACATATCTTATTAACACATGATACTATTTCTTCATATGTTGAGAATACATGGGAGACTATTTACTTTCGAAATGAATGCTTAATATCATGAAATATATGATCCTTCTTACTCTTTCGATCATACATATTACTGGAGTTCATTTTCCATCTACTGGGTTCCATTTCTATACTATGGCATAAACTAGATTAGTTTATGAATCGAAATACATAATTCCAAACTTGTAATACACTTAACATAAATTGAATAGTTAATGGATATAATCCATAATCATAAAAAAGTATTCTTTGAGGAAGTATATACTCATAAACACTTCATAATTATTTGTAACGAAAATGAGAATTATCCTAAGCATATCCCAAAGAGTGTCATAACCAAGAGTGCAGCAAGGCCCGTTTTTGTGCACCAGTACCCGTTAGAGTCTAGCTAAATGTGGTGTTTTCGGGTTTTACCCCAAGGTACATTTGTGCCATAGCTGCCTCTACCTACTCAGATCCAGACAGGGATGTATTTTCTTGAAAACTCACAAAATCCATACATTACAAAAATTCTAGGATGTTATTCTATACAAATACTCAATGTATATCTTAGGGTAACGTGATCTAATCAGAGTTTATCTAAATATTGTTCCCAAGGTTATTTCTAAACATCCTCTGATACTAACTGTAATGCCCCAAACCCAGTTACCCAGAGTCGGTGTATTATTTTAATACATTGGCATGATTATAAGGAATCAACTCCCGAAGGACCGATCAATTTAGCAGTCTGGGAAATTAGATTACAGACATGAATTTAATATTACAATATCAAACATACAACACATCATAGAGATTACTTTGAGAACACCATTTTTCACTTATCTTAAACCTGCATATAAATCACAATACACTTCTTGGAATCCTGGTAAGAAACTAAAATATAGAAAGGTGTGATGTCAAGTTATTAGTAAGGGTAAGTAATACAATGGAAGATAACATAAATATTAAGCATGTTAAATAATTGAAACCACATTCCTTTACCAATAATAAACATAAATACATTTATGGCATGAATATGAGCTGAGTAAATAATTCCATATAAAACATAGTCATGGGTATTCTACTAGTTGAATGACCACATGAATCATCCATATTATTTCCATAATTAGGGTATTTATATTACCAAACACTAATTTCCATGTCAAGTCCTCATGCCAGGACCTATGGGCTAACTGTAACCGGACCCCAACTCAGAGAGCCTCTGTAAAAGGACTCTATACCAGAGAGCCTCAGTAACCGGACTCCATCTCGGAGAGCCTCTGTAATGGAACTCCATCCCGTAGAGCCTCTATAACCAAACTCCATCCTAGAGAGTCTGTTGTAACTGGACCACAACCTGGAGGGCTTACTTTTACAAGTTCCCAACCCGGAACATAGTATTCCAATACGTTCATCATAAGAAAAGGTTGAAATATAACCTAAACATTCGTATTAAAACTAGCATATGAAATGTCAATACTTTTACTATAAACCATGAATGGTATAAATTTATCCCATCCATAGTCAAACATATCACAAAACCTTCAATACAATATGGACATTTTGTATCATAAAGAAATCAACATCAAATAAACTTAAAACCCATCAAAGGATGTTGACATAGATGAAATCAAAACATTTTTAGAGAAATATCTCTTTATATTTTGAAATCATTATAGAGTCACATAATTATAAATAAAGAATTTATTTTGAAAATATTTTTATAAGATTTTATGGGAAGCATTGGTGATGTCATAACAGCAGAAAATAACTGCCCTTGCCGTATAAGTTAAAAATAGACATTCTTACCTTAATATTGCAGAAAACGTTAAAAAGTACCTCATTTGGAAAATGACGGAAAGATTCCGTTCAAGCCATTTTATAAAAATTCAAACAAGGCTATAAATGAATTTAACCCATAGTCTAGTAAATGGTAAAAACTTTTTGGGATAAATTTTAATGAAACATGGATGTGGATGATAAAATGTCCTAGTAGATACTTACATAAAAACAACCTCATATTATAAAGAGATTGTGAAATTAACCCTTAACTTATTGTAATCAATCATGTCATATGAAAAATAGTCAATAACCACCAAATGGATCACATAATATCATGATTATAAATAGAATCATGATAATATATATACCTAATTTAATTAAAAAAATACACCACTTGCAATAAATATTTTGTGAACCCATGAAATCTCACAGAATTAAAAGTATGATAAGAAACCCCTTACCTCATGTCCAACATGACCCGTTCGTTATTTAATAACCTGAATAATAAACGAAAGATAATTTATACTTTCTTAATATGCTTTTTTAATGTTTATTATTCTTTTTAATATCACTTATTACCATGTTATAAACATTATGTAATCATTTATGTTAATAATGTTCGTTTATTTGATATTTGGAACTTGAGTAAAAAATGAACATCTTATAGTTACAAGTTGTTCAAAAGGTCAAAAGTTCATTATATCCACAATTATATTCATGATTTAGATATCATATATATCATATATATCCTATATATACATTTATTTATAAAAGTACATATCATTTTGGGGTAAGAATGGAAATGCATCGTTCATGGAGACGGTAAGTCGTACGTACTCTTAAACGCTACTTTAATTTATATTTCTTATTTTAATGGAATTAAAAAATAATGATACATAGGTATATTATAATTCAAGTATAATAACATATATAATATCATAAACTAAATCCTTTATATGTCCCACATATGTTGTTAACGAGTTATATTACATTGAGGGGCGGTAGTCCGCACTTTCTCAAATGAAATTATCGTGTTTACCCATAATGGAACCCATTAAGGTATGCTATAAAATAAAAATACAGAAGCATGAAGAAAACATAAACATAATATATATATCATTTATAAATGCAGTTCCATCATAATGGCCACCATGAGAGGCCGTAGGAGTTAATTGAAAAATCATCGTTTCGTGAGGCGTTCGTTTTCCATCCACAGAAACATTATGTTCTTCACCCATTAGATGTAGGTGTGTGTAAGTGTAGATAGAATCCGCCTCATAACAAAATTATATTATATTTAGGATATTATTTTTGTTATAAAATAAAGTAATAAAAAGATTTTAGCGGTTGGATATGTAAAAGAAAAGAAAAGAAGTTAAGAGAAACTATTACCTTTAATTTGGAAAACATCCTTTGGTTTGAACAAAAAGGACTTCTTGAAGTGATTTATGCCTCTGGTATGGCTTCTATTGGGAATATTGGGATGTATAGAGACTAATGTTGAAGAGTCTGGATGAGCCTAATTGCTTGAGAGGTGTGAGGAATTGGCTGTAAGTGGTCTCGTTTTATAAGGGGTAAGAGGGGCTCTTTATGAAAGTGTGAATATATTATTTTTTTATAAAATGATATTCATTTTCTAAAGGTTGAAAAATAATTATGGTCTAAGATAAGATTACTCATAGTCGAAATAAAAATAGGCAATAAGAATTAGTCATGTTTTGGATATAATTTTAATATTTATAATCAAATTTATCTAAATCATTTATTAATGAAGAAAATTTTGTCTCATTATTGTGTCAAAACTAATTTAATTTATTCTATGTATAAAATTTATATAAAAAATTCCATGATGTAGGAAATCTTTTTATCATTCCAATGAATATTTATTGTCAAAAAATTACTTATATAACAAAAAATAAATATTAATTATTAAATGATACTTGATTATGTCAATTTTGTCTTTACTTTAAAATAATTAATCTAAAGTGTCATTATCATTCATAAGTGGCTCCATGGGGTCCTGAAATAAAAACAAGGATGACCATGGTCAGACATTACTCATAGATTAAGGTTAGGACATTTTTTAAGGTAATTTTGAATTATTACAATATTCTTTTTACCTTGAATTACCATATTTACCTTTAAATGTGGTAAATAAATGTCAAAACGTACTATTCACCAACAATTATTTTCATCTTATTAAAACAAATTTAACTAATTGAGGTTAACTGTGTCTCTCGTATTTTTTAAATTCAACTCATTGAGGCGGTAATGTTATGTAATATGCAAATTTTCAAATACTCATAGGAGGTGGGTAAAAACGGTAAATAGTTCAATAGAATTTTTATATATCAAAACTTATTATAAAATGACTAGAATTAATTATTATGAACATATATATGTATTATTTATATATTATTACCTAAAATAAATTTAAATAAAATAAATAATAATTTAAATAAAAAGTTAGTTTCACCAATAACTCCGTGTTTTCACTATTCATCAAAAGTTGATGTTTCTCAAAAAAATACAAAAAATTCATCCAAAGTTATATTTGATATTATGAATTGAAAAATGATTTCTATTTTAGAAAATTCAATAAATATAGGTTGCATTAATTAATTTAAAAATTAATTCTCGTTGTCAAAACACATTGCGTGTTTTTAAGCAACAATAACTATCAAAAGATCGATGCTTGTTTATGTCCAATTTCAAAGTGAAATTAATTCCAATAAGAAAAATTGTATTAAATAGTAAATATATATTAAAATTACACTTTAAAACCAATAAAAAACGTAATCTAACCATGTAAGTAAATTAAATTAAAAGTCAATTTTGAATTAAAATACAATATTTTCCACTATTGATTAAAAAATGAACTTTATCGGAAAAAACAAAAAAATTTACACAAAGTAAATTTTGATGCCCCCATTCTAAAGAATAAATTTATTTCGTAAAATTGAATATATATATATATATAAGTTTCAAATATTTGATTTAAAAATGGTTCTCTATTAAAAAGCGGTAAAATTTCATTTTTTGAAAAAAACATCCTTTATCTGAAAAACTAAATTTGTCCATACATTATGTCTAATAAACTCATAATAAGAATTCTAAGATTTTTAGGATTTTATAAAGTTCAAAATTCAGTTAATACTATTCATAACCTCTTTTGAACGTCTAGTTTGGTAATTTGTGGTGTGCTTTAACTCAGTGTTGAGTGTAGTGCAAGTTATTGAATTACTTTGAAGAAATAATGTAGTATGAAATCTTGGGGTGTTACAAATTGAGATAACTAAAAATAATCATTTATAAATAAAAAATTTTGGGTGAATATAAAACAGTATATATCATTCAAATTGAATATTGGGATTGATAATCTGACAATATCAAAATTTCAGTATATTAAATTATTTAAAATTAGAATAACATGGGGCATAGTTGGAAATAAACATATTAGTAAGGAACATATTACACACATTGTTTATAGGAATTATATAGAAATATAAGAGACCAATTATATAATAAATGATACCTTATAATTAATGAATTAAAAAAATTCAAGGTTGAAAATATACTTGATGTAGGAATCATTTATTTGACAATCTAAAAGGGAATGTTGAGTAAATACAAAAATTTCAAAAATGATAAGGATTGTGGTGAATAAACACAATTAAAAGAGTTTTTCCAAACATAAACCATAAATAGATTTAAATTATTCCGGGATTATGGAACGATTGATGATGAAATGATGAGTAAAAGTATCTTATCCCCCTTTATTTGTTCAATAATGTTGTTATTAGCATCAAATGAAAATTTCTATTCCACTAATAGATATTTAATCTAGTTAGACCAAAATTGTTTCATGAAATAATTAAAATTCCAAATAAAAAGGAAAAACTCATATTGGTCATTGGTTTTGGATAGTTTTTAATTTTTTAGTCTCTAATGGGTGGTTTCATGCATGAATCATGTAACACACAAGTATGTTTTGATAAAAAGGACTCAAATTTTTTTATTTATTTAAAAAATTATATATTTTTATATCGTTATTTAGTGTAATAAGGGAATATAAAATATGTATTTAATTTTAATGAATACTAATATTTCAATTTTAGCAATAATATATAATACTTAATAATGATAAAATTATAGATAATAATTTATTATATTTTGATTAACAACATCATATATGGTTCGTTATATTACCATGAATATTCAATAATTGTAACTCTATCCTTAATTCACATCCCAAAATTAAAATAATGATTTATAAAATTTATAAATTTTTATTTTCGGTGAATTTTTTTAAATAAAAACATTTTCAATTGAAAATTTATAATGATGTGTGTCTTAGTAAATTAAGAAAAGAATCATCAAATTCTATCATCCATTAACCAATACATGACATATTAGGATATATATAATAGTAAAAAAACTCCAATGGTGTATTATATAGTTTAATTCTTCCCAAGGGTTCATTGTGTTATATTGTTATTGGTGATCATTTTTTGTGTAATTGAAACATTTTATTGTGGAGTAAGATTACTCATAATATAATTATTAATGATATTGTAATTTATATGTTCAGTTTTTACTTCATGGTACCATTTCAAAATTACTTCTGAACATCATATATTATAATTTATATTGCTTATATTTTAAATTAGGTATAGACTTTGGAGATAATGAAAATTATAGTTAAAATGATAACATTTTTTGTAGTAAAAAATTTCATTCCTTCATAATTTATAAATTAATGTTTAAGGATGAAGATACATCATCTAAAAATGTAGCCATATATATTTTTTCAAAATTATATTGATTAATATAATAAAAAGAAAAATGTATCTCTCCAAAATCAATAGAAAATATATATTTTAAAATAATTATAATATTAAACTATAAGTGAATATAGTGATATCAAATAAAAAATCACCGAATATTAATGATGGTGTTTGGGGAATCAAATACTAATTTCATGTATCAATTTTGTATATCACTGTTCCTATTAGGGTATAAAAACCATGTTACCTACAAGTAGAGATGAAAAACATACACAATTTTAATGTTAATGATTTAATGTATTATATGATAAATATGAAATGAATAGAATACTTTTAATATTGGATGAGTTAAAGGATACATGGATTGATAAATATGATAATAACATAATGTAGATAAAAAAATTAAAAGGTATACCATGACTAACACAACAGTTAGGTAGAATTTCACTTTTTATATACATATTTTTTATTTTAACAACATTTTTATATTATCAACAAAATAAATAAATTTCAGATGTTTATGATCATTTATTATCATGGAGGAATATACACAAAAGAAGTTATAACTCATTTAAGCATATAAAATAAAATATAGAGGTACATAAAACCTTCTCTAATGGAACAAATCAGCTCCATCTATTATTATACTTGAGTGATATTGTATTAAATGAAATTGATGTTTGATGACTTGATAAATGAGAAGAACCCATGGTATGTTTCCAAAAAACACCAAATTTATTTTTATAAATAAAATGAATAAATTAATTTTTATTATATTTTAATGTTTTTTTATCATTTTATAATGAACAATTTTTTATTACCAGTTGTCCCTTTACCAAAACTATGACACATTATAGACTATAGAAGTATTTTTGAAATTATTTAAAAAATATTAGTGTAAAACATTAAAGGGTAGTATAAATTTCATAATAGGGACCCAAAACAATAGAATGTGGGTTCCAATGTCATTGTCATTCTCTTTATCCAAACACTTAAATGATCAAATCGACCATTCCATTGTCAATTTAAATTAATACCATTTTATCTAAACTATATGATAATCCCCAAAATAAGGCATTTAAAACTACTACATGAATTTATGATCCACTCGACCATTAAATTAATTAATTAGTATAATTAAATAACTATCACACTATAAGGATTATTATAAAACTCCTGAAATAAATTTTTTATTTCATGGATTATTTATTCATTCCACAATAATAAAAATAAAAAAATAATATTTTTATATTAAGCACAACTATATACATATTTTTTATTTCAAAACTATTTCATCATAGTTATTTTAGTAATAATCTAGTTCATGACTAATTACCAAATTAAGGTATTTTTTCCTACCGGTTTTTATTCTATGATATACTCACTATAAACTCATAAAATACCCAAACATGCACAGTTTCCCATGACACATTTACCCACACTAACCCAAAACATTAAAAATTTAAAAAAATAATTTTTTTCCCAATAACTAATTTCAAGTAAGAAAATTTATTAAACGATTTTTCCTATGTAGAATAACATTTCACATAAAATTATTTCACCAAATAGTGAAGAAACAAATAGTGGAATAACAAATTTTTGTGTTAAAAAAGATGAGATGTGACTAATGTATAGAATTGAATAATGATAAACATCAGTGAGACAAAAACGGTTCATCCAAATAATCCAACCAATAATGATAGAACATGACGAATCCAAACCGTCCACTATGTGAACATATTCCACTCTAAAAAATATAGCTATGAAGACAAACAATAAAGATAAACTAGTATGTAAAGCAATGCCTTTCCCTTTACATATGTCTTAAAAAAAGGTAAATCCCCCCAAAGTAATGCATGGTTCAATATAAAATCCTTATATGATACCACCCCCAAATTTTTACACTTCGAAAAAACAAGAATTCATTATTTCTAACTATTAAAAAAAATACTTCTTACTCATTTAAAAAAATATTGTATAATTTAATTATCAATAATAACCATCCATCTTCACAATGTAAGGAATATGAAAAGTACCTATGATAATTCTTGAACGAATAATAAAAGCTAACCACATATATATAACAAGATCAGAATGTGAGAAATAACAATGAAATAATTCATCATGTGAGCAGAATCAATCCTAAATGATAGAACATGTCATTTGGACTTTAAAATATGAGTATATATACAAGTAAATAAAGAGAAACTCCAAAATATTATTATTTAGGATCATTCGATATAACCTCTAGATGAA
Source organism: Viscum album (assembly GCA_963277665.1). Lineage (NCBI taxonomy): Eukaryota > Viridiplantae > Streptophyta > Magnoliopsida > Santalales > Viscaceae > Viscum > Viscum album. The sequence goes on from OY728153.1 coordinate 808,414,775, forward strand.
TTACAAATACTATAGATACATAAATGATCTTGGGTAATAACACTCATATGGAGTGAAAAATGTATTTTCGATGAACCCAATGTAACCCAATGTTCTATGATTGTCAAAATATATTTCAAAAGTAAAATTACCCTTTAAATAATAAAATAAAATATGTGGTCATCAAAAATAAATTTTTAAATTAAATCCACTTCAAAAAATGTATATTTTTCTAATATATCCATTACTATAGGATTGAGTAAACCTAATTTCTCTTGAAAAGAATGATTTGAATAAAAAAATATCATGCTCCAAAATATAAGGCATGTTAATATATGAAAAGCATTCATAGAAACCCCAAAATGATAAAAATACAAAATATAAACATTGATAAATACACTTCCACATCCAAATGAAGAGAAAAAATAAGATATCTTACTAGGGAGAAGTGACACAACAATTAGGGCGATTGAATGAAAAATACAATGGCCTGGGGAGGAGGGGCCATCCAAAATGCATTAGCAGAAGACTGGGACTCGATGGTAATCCTAGATTCAACAAATTATAGAGATCAGACATGCTATGCAATATAACCTAATAGGGTAAAATTATTTTTGGTTTAAACCCATTCCATATTTTATAAATATCCCATATCTAATATACATTTAATAAAAAATCCACTCTGGTTAAATTTTTCTAGATCATTGATCTTATTGAATAAATTAATGACTTACTAAATAATGGTAATTTATAGTGTAACCTATGATTTTATAGAATTATTTAATATAATAACCTAAACCTACTCATGACTTGTTCCCATGGATTGATTTACATTGTAAAACATAAATATATTGAATAAATGAATCATGTATGTACTACTAAAACTAGAAACCTACATAAAATGTTGTGAAACATCTCAAAATGCTATTTATTTCTTTTACAAAATTTATAATCAAACATTACAAATGAAATAAACATACATCCTCAGACATTAAATTATTTTCCATAGAAAATTTTCATCTTAACCCAAAATTCCACAATGCACCAACATAAGAAGCTGATGAAATGAGAATCACTAAAGAATAACTGTAACATCCCGGGAAAATTAACCATATAAAAATTTTCATATTTATCAATATTTGTAAATTATATATTAATTTAATTTTAAAAGGGGATACTATGATCGATGGAATACCTGATACACAACAATATGTTTCTTTAAAAACTAATGTTGCACACAACATTGAGTTAAACTGAAAAATAATATAATAATATTATTTATTTTTATGGTAGTTAACGCCCAGACATTGTATTAAAGATAAATAATAGAACTAACTACAATATTATTATATAGGTTTGTCGAATATTTTTACATTTATCCAATAAATTTTAGAGGCTTAAAATGTGAATGAATCTAATTTTAAGCATAAATACTCTAATATTCTTTATAAGGCCGATTTACCACCATTTAATGGAGAACCATTTTTAAATATATTTTTTCACTTTTTTATGTTATATATGATGAAATAAATTTTTTATTTATAATAGGAACATCAAAATTTACTTTGGGTAATTTTTTTTACTTTTCTGAAAATGTTCATTTTTTAATGAATAGTGAAAAATATTGTATTTTAATTCAAAACTATCATTTAATATAATTTATTTTTTATGGTTATAATATCATTATAAATGGTTTTAAAATGTAATTATATTATATTTTTTACAATTTAAGACAATATTTTTCCGTGGATGTAATTTCACATTGAATTTGGTCATACACTAGTGTCAATCATTTGAGAGTTATTATTTCTTAAAAACACGCTTTTTATTTCAACAGTGGTAATTAATTTTAAATTAATTAATCCAAATTATAGGTTTAAAAATAGGTAAATTAGAAATCTTTTTATAATTCTGAATATCAAACATAGCTTATGCTGAATTTTTGGTATTTTTAGAAAAAATTAAATTTTTGATTAAAGTGAAAACACAAGTAGTAGTAAAAATAACTTCATTTTTCATTTAAAAAAATTTTACCCCTTATTTGAATTTAATTTTGAGAATTCAACATACATGTTTGTTATTAGTTATTAAAATTTGGTTCAATAACATGAAAATAACCTTCGGTGAATAGTAACATTTGCACTTTATTTACTACGGTTACAGATAAATAGGGTAATTTAAGGTAAAAATAATATTATAATAATATTATATTACCAGAACATGTGTCATAATACTATTTGTTGATACATGTCAATCCATGGGCATAATTATGTCAATTTTGGGACCTCATGGAGCCACTTATGAGTGATAATGACATATTATATTAATTAATTTAATGTAATAACAAAAATGGAATAAACATATATCTTTTAGTAAATCGATTTTTACATGGGGTTATATATGTTATCTATTAAACTGTAAATATTCATTTTAAAGTTAAAAAAATTTCATACATCATTTTATTTGTTTTATGATTTTTAGGCAACACATAAATAAAATTATTTATGACACAATAATGATGTAGTATTTTCCACATTGATGAATGATTTAACTAAATACGATTGTAATAATTTAAAAAATACCCAAAACCTATTCAATAATTATTTGATGATTTAATTTAGAACCGGATTAACATTATATTCTAATTTAATGAGTTTTGTACCATTAGATAATGAAAATCATTATATAATAAAATGATATTTTCAAACATTCTTAAAGATCTCATCCTCCTCCTTATAAAATGCTTTAACCTCTATCCCATTACTCACACCAGTATAGTCCTTTGTCTCATCAATAAACTGCCTAAAGAATCTCTCAAGATCCGTCTATTCCACCATGAATATTTAACATAGTCCGAAGTCACTTCATGAAATCGTTTTTTTTTTCTAACTAAAGAGAGTTACCTGATTCAAAGGTAACATCTTCTCTTAAGTTATATTAATTTATTTTAGTTATCCAACCACCTAAACTTATTTTATTCCTTTAATTTATAACAAAAAAGTATCAAAACTATACTAGGTTGTTTTTATTAGAAGGATATTAACTAAACTAACACACATCCATCTAATAGGTAAAGAATAAATTGTTTCTGTGGACGACAAACTAATGCCTCACGAAATGATGATTGTTAAAACATCTCTTACAACCACATATGGTTGAAATTAAGGTAAAAATGTAATTATATTAAATATATAATATATTTAAATTGTCTCCTTACTTCCGTATTTTTCATTTATATTATACCATAATGGTTTCCATAATCGGTAAAAGAGATAATTTCTTTTGAGGAAGTCCGGACTACCACACCCTCAAAGTGATATAACTCATTTGTACCATACATTGGACATTTAAAGGATGTAGTTAAGGAAATTATTTATTATATTATACTGTAATTATTATATACCTATGCATAATTAATTTTTCATTCTATTAAAATATAAAATAGAAATGAAAGTAGTGTTCATGTGTTCGTACGACTTACCGTCTCCATGAACAGTGCATTTAGTTTCTTATCTCCAAATGTTATTTACTATAATAAATAAATATTTATACTAGATATATATTATATATATTATATTTATATAATTAATTTTATTCTGGAGATAATATACGTTTGACCGCTTGGACAATTTGTAATTACAACAAATTCATTTATGACTCGTGTTTCTAACATTGACAAAATATGCGATATAAAATCTAATAATTAACCAATTGATATATAAAGATAACAAGTGATATAAAAGGAATAATAAAACATGATAACGATTCTTATGAAAGAATAAATTAAATTAATTTTATTAATCATGAATAACATCGAATATACAAGACATGTAAGACATCAAATAAGGGGTTTTTTATCTCACTTTTAATTACGTGAGTTTTATATTGTCCACCACGTATTTATAGCATGTGGTGTATTGAATACTGTCAAATGATATATATTATAATGATTATCTTTATATTTATTTTATTTTACGATTAATTTGGTGGTTATTAGCTTTTGGCCACATGACTCAATTGATTAGAACTTGGTAAGGGGTTTTCATCTCTTTTTTTATTCCTGTAAAATTCATGCTTTACTACCAGTATATCATTTTTTGTGGTGTATATAATTACCATGATTGTATTAAGTGTGTAATATAATTTAATTTATGGTTAATTACACCTTCATTGTATTATCCTTCTTTCATGCGGTGTATGTTTCGTATGTTACCAAATCTGGAAGGGAACTATTCACCCTCTTATTTTTAGAAGAATTCTTTTAGTTAGTCATTTAATTTTCATCTTCTAATTATTAGATGTGTTATTATATTTCCATAATTCTATAAATTTTATATCCATGTGATGAGATAACCTTTTTCCTCTCATCATATTAATTTCTAAATTTTAATGTGACATCATTAGGAAGTTGAATATTTATAAGGGAACTTTTTAACCCGATTTCAATTCTTTTGGTTAAAATTATACTTCAAGATTATGTTTTGATATGAATATGTGTGCATGAACTCTTATTTTTTTACACATAATTTACATTTATATTGGGTGTATTCTTATTTTTCACACATAATTATGTAATTTATATATCCTCAATCTAAGGATACCATAATTATAAGGGATTCCGTCTCAATTTAAATTCATTTGATGCATCATTTTTGTTATGCACCAATTCACTTTTTTATGATGTATATACTATCCATTCAAATATTTTATCATGTTTATCCTTTTTTTCATGATATTACAATTTTTTATTCATATTTATGTTTAGGCAGTTTTTTTATAATGTGTTATGAGCCTATTTAACAAAAACATCATTTTAAAAACTTTAATGATTTATTCTTATAAATATTTCTCATTAATTTAAATATTGTCAAATTGGTTTTAAGGATTTATTTATATGTATCATAATTTTGTAAAATGAAAATATCTTTAAATGTTTCAATGTAGTACATAAAAATTTGATTCAAAAAACTATTTTTAATTATTTTAAATGGTTTTAAATTGATTCAGAAAATGAATTGATTACGTCATTATCTTCAAAAGATATATTTTGATTGCAATATGGAAATTTTATATTTCTTTCATGCTTGTTTTATATGTTAGTTTTTTACAATGGTGGATGGAAATTTGATGGCTGGTTATGTGATAAACCAATTGATGGGTGGTTTCATGATAAATCTAGACTTTTTATTACATTATATACTCTAATGCATTGGGTATGGAAGTCGACCATATGGCTATTCCAATTAGTGATATGTGTGGATGTTGACCACATAGTTATTCTATTTATGCTTTATTATGTCCTAAGTTATCATTATATCTTATGAGTTCTTTCTAGGGATTGTTTTGTAATCTTTTGGTTACAATATGGTAATTAGTGAAATTTTATTCAATGAAGAGTTTTTTCTACATAATTAAGGTGAAAAGTATTACATCTGATAAAGTATGTATGGTTTACTTTTTTTTTAAAATCTAATATTTTCTCTAATTTGTTTGTCCCGTAATATGATTTTTTTCTCATCCCATTTTCTTGAAATGTTTTTCACAGGACATAAAGTGGAATAGGGTCATGGATGGGATCATGGAAAATTCATGATGTCTAAAACATGGAACTAGACAAGTATCATTTTAAGAGTTTTTATTTTATGAAAAAAATGATAATGAGTAGTAGTGTCTACATGCAATATTCATGTTTATATTTTATAATTATGGCCTAATTCTCTAAAACAGTAAACTAGAAATGTCACGACCTATCCACGGGTCTCGTGCCGTGACTACCCCAAGCCCGCCTCTCATATGCCAGGGGCTGGTGACTAGCACCAAAGGCATACATCCTGACAAAAGGGAAGGCATTGCCTTTATAAAGAGAATAAACACCACAGAGTATTCAAACTGAAGTAATCACTATGTAAACTAAAAAAACAAGTGATGGAAAGTAAATGGGGAAGTATACAAACCCAAATGAAGTGCAGTATAACTGAAAAGTAAAGTACAACAACATAAAGACAAAATCAGCAACCATCAAGATGTCCTCTAGGAACTCCCACCTAAAGGGTGAGTACCGTCTGTCTCATCGTCTCCTCTAGTCTGATCATCCTCTACGTGTATGTCCCTCCTGAGAGACCACATACGGGTACAGTCCCACTCCTCAAACTTCAATCACGATCAGCGCTATCTTCCGTCTGCAACCAACACAATGTAGTGCAGGCGAAGCCTGTGCAGGGATGAGTATACGATATTCGGTAGGGACCCCGAGACTCCTGAAGGTCTCACAGAATCCACAACGGATAAATTAAAAAGTAAAGATACGAACCCAAGTATCAACCAACACTACTTAGGTATATTCCCATACATATACCTAAGTCATCAATTCTAGTTCTGCTCCAACTCCCGAGCTCAAGTACAACCCAGTACACAAAGGAAATTAAAACTCAATCCACACATGAAGGTATGAACCAATACACAAAAGAAGGCAAGTCAATCATATTGAAGATAATGATTGAATCTCAAGACTCAGCTCACACAGGTATACTACTACTGAAGAGAGGTGGAGATTATTTGATGTAGCCTCCGAATCATCTCCTCTGTCGATCCCACATAGGATCCTAGTATAGAAGTCGTTATTGCCGAATCCAGGGAGGATCCAATTATAGTAGTTATCACTACCAAATCCACGGAGGATCCAACTACAATAGACAATGCTACTAAACCCACAGAGGATCCTAGTATAGTAGTTATCATCGTTGAACCCATGGAGGATCCTAGCACGGTAGACGTTGTCGTCGAACCCATAGAGGATCCTAGTACGGTAGTCATCACCGCCTGCTTTTTGATCACTAGTCATCGTTTTTTGGATGACTGATGTGAGTTGTTCACTTGGAGGGCTTGTCGGGGAGCCTCCAGAGTTGGGATGGTACCGTGTTGATGGTACTCTTTAACCAGTGAATTTGATACCCAGCGATGATGACACTGAGTAGGTGATGTCATCCTCAGAGTGGATGACGATCTAGCAGGAGTAGCTGCAGTGGCATTTGCGGTTGTACTATTCACATGTGTGAACTTAAGAGCATCCATTCTATAAATGTAGAGAATCTTGGAAAACAGTGCCATTTTGATATAACAGACGTAATCAAGATAAATTCAACTACTACATCTTTTGGATTAGCACATATGTCCATGATTGTTTTTGTTGGCCCTCTCATTGAGTTTTAAATAAGGGCCTAACAAATAGGTAAAACCTCATTTTAACTTGGTTAATGATTCACGTCGGGTTCACTATTTTTTGTTTCCCTCGGAATTCGGGGATGACCGCCTTTGATGGTAGGTTCAAACGTTCTGATCAGTTTCTAATGGGTTTGTTCGTTGAACTGGAAACATCTAATGATTCCACATCTATTTGGACCTACATTCCAAAGGTATGCGCTCATTAGTTTGTGGAATGATGAGGCTTATGAATTTTCTTTGGTTGAGAGGATGGTAGGTCAGACTCATCACACCATTTTGAGGGGAATTATTGTCTATTCCGGGACTCTATTTATCGATTTAAGTTATGTTCATGAATCCTTATTACATTACCAAGTATAAAATGAGCTTTCCTTTAGATTTGACAATCAATGATAAAATATGTACGAAATTTAGAGAATTTTTATATGTATTCGAGGTTCTTCATTGATAGAGAATCATCTGTATTTATTTAAAGATTCTTGGTCAATGGTATCCTTCGGCATATTTATAAGAAAATCTCTTGGTCATTATGATGACCATTTTGGTTTCAAATCCACTCAGTGGGGAACTTGATTTTTATTGTCGTTCAGAAGGACATGGATTATTTCAGAGTTGGGATCAAACTCGCATATGGGCTACCTACATATCCTTTGTTTTTGGAAAAGGAATTAGAACCCACATAGTTCGAGTAAGGGAGTATGATGTTTATGATTGAAGGCTCAAAGAAGGATTTCATAATTACTTTTACACTCTAAGCTCATGTGAGTCATGATTGATGTGAGAAACACGAGGTATTGGTAAAAATTAGACAATTGTATCATGAAATATGCAATCATAAGAAATAATGTGGGGCTTATGTACATATGGCTTCCCAGATAAATGAAGATTAGGATTTACTTCTGGAAAGAAATTTACGAGCAGGCTCCATAAAGGTATATGTGATTTATGGAGATTTTGAATACTCCAACTTAGGGCTTACTCTTGAAAACGAGGCCCAAATTAGGAGAGGACTTATGATTGGGTTTTACTCCTAAAAAGGAATCCCAAATGAAAAGGAATTATGACATGTTAAGAGAAATTAAGACTGGGACATACTTCCTAAGGAGGAGGCCCATGTTAAATGGAATTGAAAGTTAAGGGACTTATGGCTTACACTTACGGAGGATGCCCAAATTTGAGGGCAGGGACTTACTTCCTGAAAAGGAGGCCCAGGTTAAGGATTATGACTGGGACTTACTCCTGAAAAGGAGGCCCAGGTTAATGATTATGACTGGGGTATACTCTTGAAAAGGAGGCCCAGATTAATGATTATGACTAGGGCTTACTCCTTAAAAGGAGGCCCAGGTTAATTATTATTACTGGGGCTTACTCCTGAAAAGGAGGTCGAGGTTAATGATTTTGACTGGGGCTTACTCCTGAAAAGGAGGCCTAGGTTAATGATTATGACTGGGGCTTACTACTGAAAAGGAGGCCCAGGTTAATGATTATGACTGGGACTTACTCCTGAAAAGTAGGCCCAGGTTAATGTGTTCTCTCATATTAAAGGATGAGGATGAATGAATGAAATCTCAATCTTTAATGACATAAAGATGTGTAATTCACAATGTTTTGAGGGATATTCTACAGAATTCCTTTCAGATAAATAAGTCAAATCAATAAATCACGCCATATATGGATTTGAAGTGTGTCTTGAAGAATAAATCTTAAATAGGAGAGGTGGAATGGCTTAAGAGGGGTAAAATGGGCAAGAAGGGATCCTAAAAAGGCAGGGGCGTGCAAGTCCTGGAAGGTGCGCAGGTACTGCATGGGTGCACAAGTTTTGGTCTCACAGGTATACCTGCGTGACACTTTGGGTACTTGCACGGTGTTCAACCAGCAGGGTAATACTTGAGGGACTTTTGGTTAAGGCATTTATAATCATCTTGATGTTCTTCCAGGAGAGGGGCGTGCAGGTTCTATTGAAGGAGTAAGGCAGCACGCAAGTGTGGCCATTTCCCTTAAGGGCAGGCCACCTAGACGCGCAAGTGTTGATGAGTTTCTATACTTAGGCCTTCCTCCCCCTCTTTAGATCTTCTATTCTAGGTAAGAAATTACCTTAGAAGTGTTCCGGAAGCTTTGAGAAGAGACTAGGGTGCCGGGAGCTCAAATCTGAGTTTCTGGAAAAATTCCTCTCCGAAAATGGGGGCCCCACAGGGTCTATTTATAGGCAGGAGAAGACCCTGAGCGGTTATCTTCTATGTCTTGCAAGTCACTTGCGCGACCATAATGTGTCACGCAAGTGGACTTGCGCGACTATGAGGGAACTTCCACGACCTATGGGAAACGTTCTCCTTGTTCATCCCTTTATCGATTTTTGATGTTTTCTTCAAAGTTTGAATCACTTTGATCTCAGATATTCCCCTTTTCCGATCTTTATATTCTGTGATGAAAGGAGCGTCAAAAAATATTTTATAAAACAAATCACATATAAATTATTTTAATAATCATAAAATATAATATGTAATTTCAATAAATGATGATGTTAATAAAAAATAATTAAATAAATAAATCAATTGATGGATTTGAAACCCTAGTGACTCCTAGGGTAATCTTTGTATTCTTTGGATAGGGTCGATGTGTCACTGAGCATGTCATGATGAAGTCCCCCACAAGTAACCACACAAAATTTTGGATATCATCAAGGAATTCCTTGGTATAAAAATTTATCAAATGAAATGAGATCACTCAACCAAGAGTCCCTAAGAACCCAACATACAAGGTAGAATTCACTAAATATCACTTATTATTCACCATATATATTCCCATTATAAAAATCCTATGAATCTTTATCATGTGGAATCCATATATCTCACCCCGATACTATTCTTCATGTAAAAATTATAATCTTTAGTTGACATTATGGCATTCCTACACATCATGAATCTTATAGAATCCAGGTGATCATCCAGGGAAATTAATAAATCCACCATGATATAGAATTTGATTTCTCATATCATCATTCCTGATCCATAAGAATAAAATTTTATTTATAACTTTTCATTACGTAATTTAAACCCTCAAATCAAATAACAAGGCATTACATTATCTCGAGAAACACAATTCATTAATTTATATTTTACCCCATGAAATATGATCCGTAATTTTTTTCCCCATTTTTATTAAACAAAACTAGTTTGAAAAAATATTCCCAAATATCTCAATGCTAATCTAGTATATTATACATTGTCCTTCATAAAAAGGACATTTCATTATCCATCATATTTTTTTTATAATATTCCAAATTTCATTTCAATATCAATGGTTGTGAAATTCCATTTGAAAACCAAAAAACTACTCCACAATTTATTTTTAATTAATTCAAACATAATTCAAAATTTATAATATTCCATTTATATGACCATAATAAACATATCATTTCTCTATAAAATTCCATAGTCTACAAAATTCTAAAAGTCTTTATAGGGGGTTATCATTTTTAAATTTCATGGTATTCTAATAGTGTAATTTAATGTTCGAATGAAGAATTTTTTTAAAAAAATTAAATAACCTTATGAATGGTATATATGGATTGAAAAAAAAAGAAAAAAATAAAGAAAAAAAAATATACATTTATTTCATCTTAGAGACAACCTAGCTCATTCATAAAATTGTATACATGTCATGTATTATCTCTTATATCATCCTTAAATGATTTAAAATAAAAAACTAGCCAAACAACCATAAAATACGTTATATTAGACAAAAATCATATATGGAAACATATAGATAATTAAAAACCAAAATAGAGGAGGACGATTGGTATTCCCAAACAATGTTATCTAATACATGTAGAGGAAGGTGAAACATACATCGGATAAAAGAGATACCACCCAGGGATGAAGTGGGTGAAGGGAGGGAGTATGCGTTGGAGATATTCAGTAAAAGTTGAAAAACGTATTAAACCCATTTAATATTGAATGAAAAAAATGTAATTTTACGACATTTAATGGTGTGTATGGTTTTACCCAATGGTTTTCAAAACAGTGCACCAACCATTTAGAGATCACTGTCTGGAAGACACCATCTTTCACTATAACTTTGCATGGTTATACAAAACACTCACAAACCATGTGATAATACTTCATTGTTTTTTCACAGATTTCAGGGTTTTCACAATAACATGACACTATTAAACAATATATTCACCATTAAAAAGAAAGCCCTAGGGCCAAGGATTATGGTTAACACTAACTATTCATTAATCTTGTGCCCTAGACTGCTTCCCCAGAAACAATAATTCAAACACCAAAACAAACCTTTACATATCTTAGAACATTATTCCACCCACATGCCCTAAACAACACCCAAAATCATCCACTTATGCCATTACAACTCCAAAATCCAAAATCTCATACACCTTTTGAATAACACACCATCGACTAACTGAAAAAATAAATTTCCCGCAAAACACAATGCTTTCCAATACACTTGATCCTTAAAAACTCCCCACCAAAAAATTTATCATCCTCAATATATCCTAGAAGCTATAAATTTGTGTTCCGAAACATTATTCTCTAAATAAAAAAGGTATATTGGGACAATATGACATCCAAAAACCCAATATTAATTCAAATTTTGTCTTCTTGCTGAAGAAAAATCTTCTCACAATCCTAATCCAATCGTTATAAAAATAATTAAAACACCAAGTCTATTCATAATAGTAACCAAAATTCCCCAAAAAACCAGGTCTTCATCTACATATTTATCTGGCCTATAGTACTCCCCACTGTAAGACTTAACTCATTATTAAAATTTTTAACCATGACCCATCCTACCTTTAAAAGTAGATTTTTGAATCATACACTCTGTTGTCTATCATACATCATAATAAGGTTCCCAATTCTATGTACACCAACATGAAAGTGAGAATATATAAATTTCTGTACCAACCCTCACCTCTATATCTGAGACTAGATGATTTTGGTTGAACAACATCAAAATACATTGGGGACACTTATTTTCTACCTCAATCATTAATCCTAATTATAATATACAATTATATCACATTACAACTCTAGTCTACCATTCATAGTACAAAAAACACCCTATTATATTCTATAACTTAAACACCATATGACCAAAACTCGTGAACACTCTGCCTTTCATTGTCGACGAACCAGAAATTAATAGGGTGTGGAGCCTAACTCACTGGAGGAATACTATTTTTTTGTGGAACAATGTACCCAATAATGGACCAAATTATAAATAAATTTATCCCAGATTGTATATTGGTTTCAATGTTCTACTTGAGTAGTCTTGTAGACAAAAAACACTTTTCGATCGAACATTATGGTGGTTCAATGTTAATCATATGAAAAAGTCTATCCTAGTATATTCTGGAGAAATGTACAGAATAGAGCACCACATTCCGAAATTAAACACAAATACTTCACAGAATCACAACTACTTTGTGTGGAAAAGGTAAAATAGTATATAGAATCTCCATGAATTTTCGAGTTGGTCTCTAGAAAGAATGGGGTTTTCACGAGACTCCATATTGTAGTGAGACATAGGCTATGATGAAAAATGTAGATGAAATATTTTTAAATTTGTAATAAACCATTTATTTTGAGGTTGACCTCTTGGATTCTAGTGTTAGATATCTCACTCAAGAAACTTAAGGTTTCCCACTTCATATAACCCCAATGTCCCAACATTTACCAAAATTACCATAGTGAAGTCCCTCAAATCAAATGATTCTACTTAGAAAATTTTTAACTAATTCATCAAATGGGAACACCACTATGGACTAAGTCATATCATTCACTAAGATTTATTTGAACATATCTAAAACTTTTCATGACACTATGTTTTAGAAAAGATGATTTAAGTCCATCCCCCATGAAATATAATTTTTATATGCAAATACACAGTTTCACAATATAGTGAAATATTTCATGACCCAGTGTATAGTTTCATTACATAGTGTTTCAGAACATTACCACTAGAGTATAATGATTTCATTGTCCTATTATATCTATCAATTAACTCTCTAAATCTGTATAGTCACACAGTGTGATTCTTGGGTTGCGTTCAACATATTTTTGTTTTCTGGCTATACATCCCCATCATCCAATACATGTAATACAATGAATTGAGATACTCTTACGAAATCATTGAAATTACATGATTCAACATAATCCACATAGTCCCCTCCAAATTGCATAATTTAATATTATCCTCTTAGATTCTTGAGACACTTGAGTTTGAATACATCAGAATAAAATCCTAAATCACGTTCACCAGACTATTGTTCCAAGTTGAAACAAAAAGGGATGCTTACATGTAAGTCTTAGTCCAGATATTTCTAGGTTCCTTCTGTAAACTATTCCCTAGTAAATGATTTCAAACTATAGTGTACCCTATTTTAAAAATATTTACTGACTCTTCTAACACATACGAGATTCCTTATTCATCGAAAATATGATTCCTAATTACCTGAGCATTAGAAGGCCTCTTCTAGTCCTCACTATATAAAATTAAACTATCTTATTCCCTATATTATGACAACAGTATTCCTATGATAAAAATTTAATTTTTCATATCTTTCAGATTTAAAATTCAACATGTAATGGTCATGGGATTACCACCAAATATCTTCCATGGTTGTTAGTCATAGGTTTAATCCAAAATCATATCCCTCAACCGATTAGTGAGTCGAGAATCCCTCATGACCTGACATGAGGAGGATGAATGAGAATCCCTAGGATAAATTCCATAAATGGATCTCAGATTCTGCCAAGAATCCCCCTTGGGCCTCCTCATTGGGTTTAATCCCAAATAAATTTCCTCTAAACCAATAGTCGTTTGAGAGGCCCTTGTGACCTAACATGGGGAAGAAATGAAGAGAGGATCAATGCATAACACCCACATGAAACAAAATTGAACATTACATTAAATAGTTGACTTACCCAATGAAATGAGCAAGGTATTCCATATGTAATAATCATAGGAAATATCATTTTATTAGAATGAGATGCCTCATGTGATAAGTATGATATAATCCTAAAATTTCTACTCCTAAAACACCTTAGAAATCCCCCACACATAATCCCTAATCATTCCATCACTACCCCGCGATATATTCGATCATCTCCAATGAATATTCCCCATTAACAATATTTCTAATCCTAGAATCATGTAGGGTAGTCTTATATGAAATCCCAATTCACATCCTTTCTTCGCCATTATAGCTCAGGGGTCTCTCTCACACATGATCCCCAATCATACCATTGATACCCAACGAAGAACCTACAAAGCATGAACTTGTAGTCATAAATCACAACATTTATATTAATTCAAAATACCTTTGGCATACCCCACACATAAGCCCAATTGACATCAGTACTACTCAATAAATTCACCAAGGAACCTCCCACATGTATTCCCCATTCAAATCATTGTTTCTGTTAGCATCACTCATGAAACATTCACACATAATCCCCACACAATCCCATATTGATGAAAATTTTGTAACATGGCTATCCTTACCACATTATATTAAATTGTATGGATCAGACTAGAAACATTACATTAAAATATGGAAACAAAATATTTTGTTTCTATCCCTTACTCTTATATAGGGTTCTTTTGATACCTCACATTCATTCAATATCAACATCTAAAAATCCATCAAAATGTTATCAAGAAACATTCCCCATGGGAAAAACTTTACCAAAACCAAATTTTAACGCCCCCCCCCCCTTATAGACACTCTACACTAAATATCATGATTATAGTCTTCCCCTCCCCCTATGGATACAATTCACCAAATTGTGATTGTCAAATCTTTCCCCTTGGGACACACTCAACAAAATCAAATGATTAAATTTTCACCCTAGGGACACATATAACTGAATATTGAGTGTGAAATATTCCCATTTGTGGAACTAATCAATCAAATACCAATTGTGAAATTGTCCCCTAGGGACACACTCCACTGATCCTCTAAATGTGAAATATTTTCCTATGGGGATGCACTCAAACAAATCCCAGAGTATAATGATTTATCCCTTTGGGATACAATAAATCTGACCTTCCAGAGTAATTTATTCTGCATTGGCGATGCATTCAACCAACCTTATGTTTTTAAAATATTCCCCCTTAGGGAAACACTCAACCAAACCTTCGAATGTGGGGTATTACTCTTTTGGAAATCCCAACCAAATAACATGTGTGAAATCCACCCCCATCAGGGTGCACTCTACTATATATGCCAGCAATAAATTAAATCTATATCCTATCTATATCCAAAAGACATTAGACTTATTACCAGATCAACAATACCCTCCCTATTTAATAAACATGGATTGCATACGGTAATAATCCTCGAAAAAAATACACCCACAGAACCAACTACATTGTTACCATAATGATATTCTTATATTTCACACCTATGATTCCTGGTATGATATAACACTAAATAAATAAATGAGAATAATTTATTGGTTCCCAAAATTACCAATATCAGGAGTTTACAAGACATGACTTATATTACAATAAACTCTAACCGAAGGTTACTGTCCTATTGAGATATAATTTGCGTAATTAATCAGCATTCACCATGATATGGTACAAGGATCGAGTGTGGAGAACATGAATCAAATATATGGGGGGACTCAGACTATGTGTTGATATCCTTGTAGGAATAAAAGTAAGGAGGAACCAACATACTATTGTCCTACTTCAATCGTAGAGTCAGAATCACCCATTAATGTGATGGAATTCACCCACATTATGAAAGATGGAACGTGGGGGGGGAATCAATATGACGTGTGGAGCCTGTAGAAAGTTTCAAGGACACATTTTATGATAATCATGACATAATGACATGGAGCTTAATTCTCGATGTGAATCAAGAGTAAAAAAACACTAGCCAATCTAACATATCAATATGCTTCTTCTCGAGCAATTGGTGTTCCACCACAACAATCCAAGATTCAATCACACAAACTAATTTAAATTCAAAAACATATTATAGAACTCCCAGAGAATCACTTAACAAATTTCTATATAATTCCAATAGGATAATTTAATTAACATAAATAACATGTGAACTAGTATCTAGAGTCATCAAAACCATCCAAACATCGTTCATCTACCTCAACAACTCTAGTACCCACAATTTATTGTATGTAACGCTTACTTGATTTTTCCATTTTTATAATGTTAAGGGTGATAAATGGGAGAGTCAGGAGAACATGGAATGAATTTTGGGGGAAAATGGTAGTTCCATAGGAGGTGCACAGTTTGTCTAAACCGTGCAGCCAAACCGTGCGGAGTTGGTATAGGAGGTAGTGTCTTCTGTACATCCATCGCACAGTTTTTCTAAACATGCGGCCAAAACGTGCGAGAAGGGTGGTCGAGGAAGTATCTAATGCATGGTTAGTGCACAGTTTTTCAAACCATGCGGACTAACCATTCGACCACTTAAAACTAGATCCATAAATTGTGGATCTTACTCGTTCTTCCCCTAATTGACTCATTAAAGCTCTTAAGAGGCCATAACTAAGTATTTTGGTTATAATAAGGTCAGATAGGGTTCTCCCATTGTTGTGGAGACGATCTAAAGGATTCTCTTGGTGAATTGAAGCCGGATTCTTGAGGTATGTGATTGTTCTCCTTCGTTCCTGAATGGTTTGTTAGATCTACTTAGATATTCTTCTCGTATTCTCTCGGTTTCATAGGTCTACACCTATTATGGGTATATCTAGGTGTATAGATTCCAAATATGACACGATTTGTTCGTGGTTATGTTAGGAGAAGATATCTAAGGAGGATTATTGGAGTTTTGACCCGGCGTTCTTGAGCATTCTTCGTATGTTCATTGGTTTCACCTTTTTTGTTGAGGTATGTGGCCTCAATATCAAATCCTCTTGTTACAATTGGATGTCATAGTTTCAAATTGGTTATTTGAATAGTATTGATTGTGAAAATCATGGAATAAATTTTCTTTAGTGATCATTTATGGTTTTGAGGAAATTATGAAATCTTGGAAAATTGTTGTGAAAAGTGATTTGGATATTTGAATTTGAAATGATGATTTTAAATTATAAAATTTCTGAAATTTTAAATGGTTTGATGAGAAATGGGATTTCAATAGCGATGAGTGTTTTGTTGAAATGGTTTGTGACTAAATTGATTTTTATGGATTTGGTTTTCAATAAAAGGGAGTTTTCTTGAAATGGTTTGAATTGGTTGAACACTCGTAGTTTTGATGGGAAAATGGATATCAATAAAAGGTGTTTTATTGAAGGATGGTTTTGGCATGATTGATGGGATTTTGTGGTGTGTGTTCATATTGCATTGTACCAGGCTTGGTTAAAAAAGGACCGTGTGGTCAATTCCAAACATTTAATGGCACAATGGTAACTATATGTACAAGGCATGGTTGAAATATGACCTTCTGATCGGTGAAAAAGATGTAATGGAACTTGGGAAATAGATACCTTGTGATGACATGGTAGATCGATGAGAGACAGCTCATGAGTATTAAACTGTCATAACGATGCACGCATGGTTGATTTCACAGGATTGTGAACAGATTGGTATGCCAAAACGGGATGTTTATAAAATTGTTTTCGAAACTTGTTTGGTTATTTTTATGGAAAAATTACGTGTTGCAAAAGCTGGTTTATATTTAACTTTGAATCAATTGAGTAGGGATGGTTCCGATAAAACTAGTTTATATTTATTTATAAACTACTTTGGTGAAAATGTTTTATATAATCTGTTTTTATATAAAAGTGGCTAACTCTAATATCATAGTGGTGTGAGTAGGGAAGTCATTGTGGAAAACCTACTTAGTTTTATAGTCACCCCTACTCTGGCACTTTGGTGCTTTTCTAGATGTTGTACTCAGAGACATAGGTAAAGGTAAAGCATCTCATTATTAATGGCTCTTGGTAATTTTTGGGAGATGCCATGGAGATTGGAGCTTGTGGGCCACTGAGTCGTGGTGTCTTTTGAGAGTCTTTTGTTGTTCTTTCACTGTGTATTTTGATGTTTTTTTGGTATTCTGATGTTATGTACTCTGTTGTGGTTAAAAATAAATGAATTTGTTGGTTTGTCTTTCATTTGTTCATGCATCATATAGTGAATGGTTAATGGATGGTTTTATTTTCTTAAAGGGTTAATCATCCCCCAATTGTATTTGAAACTCTTTGGTATTTTTTCCAGCCTTTGGAGTCTTGGAGATGTCTCTTAAGGCCTAGAAATGACTAGTTGAAGTGTCAATTTAATGAGAAATTGGCGGGTCATTACAAATGGCATCAACTTGTTTGGTCCTTTCCGAACAAGTAGTAGTCGATGTTCTTGGTCTTGGAGTTGAAATTCCTTCATGTCCTTTCCTTGGGTTAAAATCTTAGACATGAGTAGAATTATCCGAACTTGAAAGGTATAGCATAAAAGGACATAGCTAAACCGTTTATGCTGAACTTCATGTTACCAGAGTTTTGGGTGAATAAGTGTTTTGGATACACTTTTAGAATGTCATAAATCTCATTGTCGTGGGTTTATCTAATGAGAATAGAATGACATGAATTGTAAGGGAATGACTTCACACTAGGATTGCATATCTCATTGTGAGTAATGAGTAATAATTTTGTGAAAGGTGACTATTTCTGAAAAATGTGGGATTTTTTTCCAACCAAAATACTTTGAAAATAGAGTATTTGGTCTATTTTGAAAATAGATTGATTTTCAAAAATTATGTTGAATGTTTTCAAAAATGATTGAACATGGAAAGTGGTTGTTTTAGAAAAACAATTTTGTGGTAGTTGATGTGATAGAATTTTAAATTCTAATCCAACAGTCGCTAGAGAGTGAGATTCACGGAGTTCTTGTCCATTTAGAAAACGAAAAATGTGGAAAGGTGGAAGGCCTCATTGTAATAGTGTTGTCTAATGCGATTTGAAATGGGAAATCATGATATCTACGGATGTGAGACTCAATGTTGGTCGTTCTGTTTACATATATCGGGTTGGTGTCGTAGAGACCAACTGGAAGTGGACGAAAAAATGTGGTTGCACTAATCCCCATATGAACCATCAGTTTGTCTAGAGCATAGTGCAATATTACCATTCTGTGGTAAGTGTTAATAGAGGGGAACAACCAAAGCATGTGGATTATGAGGTTCGGTTCAAAGAGCTGGATCTACCCATCTTTAGGGGTGATTCCGACTCGGAAAGGGAAAATATGTGGCTGTCCAGAATGAACATAACTTACTAATTCTTGGGGACACCGGTAGAGATGAATGTAAATCTAGAAACTTGTAAGCTAGATAATCTTTCTCTTTAGTGGTGGGAGTTGGTATTCCAAGTAGGAATGGACCATGTTCTGACATGGGAAGGCTTTAAGGAATTTTTTAATAACTAATACTACCCACATATGTTCAGAATTCCGTGCACAGGTGATTTCTTCAGTCTGAAGTAAGAGAATATGTCTGTGATAGAGTATGAAGCTATGCGTATGATCTTAGTGTTGTTTGTACTTGAGGTGGAGGGTAGCATGTCAATGAAGTAAAGGATCTTCTAAGCGGGGTTATGGAAATAGATCTTCTCCAAAAGTGCCATGTTGTGTATTAGTGATCACAAACAGATGGTGAATCGAGCATCGGTGACATAGAGGGATCTGTTGGGATCTTCGGGCAGAGGAAGCATGGTCGTACCCATGGGGAATAGTGGGAGCTTCGGTTTTGAAACTGGAAACTCCTCTTGGTGAAAGAGAATGTCAAGCCTTTGTGTGTCATGAAAAAGGCATATGGAACGCTTCAGCTGTGTGTTGATTATTGTAAGCTTAACCAAGTTACGATAAAGAATAGATATCCACTTCCACGCATTGATGAACAGTTTGATCAATTGAGGGGAGCTCAGTGGTTCTCCAAGATTGAATTGCGGTCAAGATATCACCAGTTGTGTGTTCGAAAGGAGGATATTCTGAAAACAACATTCAGAGCAGATATGGCCAATACGAATATGTAGTCATGCCATTCGGTCTAACAAATGCACCAGCGGTCTTCATGGATATTATGAATCAGATATTTTAGCAATATCTGGGATTTTGTTTTGGTGTTTGAGGATGACATATTGGTGTATTCAAGAACAAGGGTTGAGCATGAGCAACACTTGACGGTAGTGTTTGAAATCTTGAGAGACCATCAGTTGTTTTCCAAATTCTGAAAGTGCGATTTTTGGATACAAGAAGTACGTTTCCTTGGCCATGTCATTTCTGAGAAAGGCATTTCAGTTGATCCTGAATAGATATAAGCTATTATCTCTTGGAAACAACCAAGGAATGTGTTCGAGATACGATGTTTTCTTGGTCTAGCTGGTACTACCGTCACTTTGTGCTTCATTTCACATGACTAGAATCACCAATGACAGCTCCGAAAAAGAAGAATTATCCAATCCAATTGACAGAAGAATGTCAAAAGTCTTTCCTGGAACTATTGGTTCATCTTACATCGACACGTATCTTGATTTTTCCCAAATTAGGACAGGGGTAAGTGGTGTATTGTGATGCTTCAGGATCAGGGTTGGGCTATGTTCTCATGCAAGGAGACCATGTTGTTGCTTATGGTTCAAGGAAGTTGAGAGTGCATGAGAAGAATTACACAACACATGATTTGGAGTAAGATGAATTCGTCCATGATTTGAAAACATGGAGACACTACCTCATTGCTGTGAAATTTACTGTGTTTACGGATTAAATAAGCATAAAATACATTTTCTCAAAGCACAATTTGAATCTAAGGAAAAAAATATAGATGGATTATCTTCAAATGTTTGACTTTAACATAATTTATAAACTGGGTAAGGGAAATTTGGTGGCCGATTCATTAAGAAGGAAGTCTTATGCTTAGTTGGAAAAGGATGTTTCTGATGAATGGCATTTGATGTTGGTCTTAGCCAACATGCATGTCGAATGTGATGACCAAGGTGATGTTTTTGTTTTCTTTTCAGCTACTCTTGTTCCTAATTTTGTGGAGATAGTAAAGGAGGCACAAGCATCTGATGTGGACTATGTCGCATTGAGTTCAAAACTAAATGGTAAGGAGACCATTAATAGATGGAAGCTGGATGGGAGTTTAGTCGTTTGTTTCAGTGATCGGATGGTCATACCAATGGTTTTTCAGGAACAACTCCATCAATATTGCTATCATTCAATATGGGTTGTACATTCGGTTACACAGAAGATGCATAAGGAGTTGAAATCATAGTTTTGGCGTAGCGGCATGAAAATGAAGGTGGCCGAGTTAGTCTCACGATGCTTAACTTATCATCAGGTGAAAACAGAGAATCAGAGACCAGCTGGTATGTTACAGTCTTTACTTATCCCAGTGTGGAAATTGGAGAAGATAGAAATGGATTTTGTTACAGGTCTTCCAAGAACTGTCTGGAAACACGATTCCATTTGGGAGATAGTGGATCGTCTAACCAAGTCGGCCCATTTCATCTAGATACATGAAACTCAAATAGTTGAAGATATTTCAAAACTCTATATCTGAGATGTTATAAAGAGACATGGGGTACCGGTGTCTATAGTTTTAGACAGAGATTCGAGGTTCACATCTCGTTTCTGGAAATCATTACAGCAAGCCCTGGGGACTCAGTTGGCGATGAGTACGGCGTATCATCCTCAGACAGAGGGGCAATCTGAGTGAATGATACAAATGATGGAAGACATGTTGTGGGCTATTGTAATGGAATTTGGTGTCTCACGGGAGGATCATATACCCTTAGTGGAGTTCTCATACAATAAAAGCTATCATGCCTCGATACACATGGCTTCATTTGAAGAATTTTATGGGCATCCTTGTCGTTCTCCACTATGCTGGGTGGAAACTGGGGAAACATCAGTAGCCGGGACAAGCCTTTTCCAAGAAACAACGGAGATGATTCAGTTGATTAGAGAGAGGATGGTGACAACTCAATGTCATCAGAAATATTATGCAGAACACCGTCGCAGACCGTTGGCGTCCGTTTTGGGTGATCATGTCTTATTGAATATCTATCAAAGACTTGGACATTGTCGTTTTGGGAAGCAGGGAAAATTATATTATCATTATTTGAGACATTTTGAGATATTGAAACGGGTTGGAGAGGTGGAATATCAGTTTGCATTACCACCACGGTTCAGTTCGGTGCACAATGTGTTCCATGTATCTCAGTTAAAGGAGTATCTACCCGATCCTGACCATCTGATCAGATGGGATCACGTTGACCTAGAGCTGGATGCTTCGTTGGAATATATCCCGATGCAGACTGTAGATAGGCAAGATAAAGTCTTGCGGGGTAAAATCATCAGTTTAGTGCAGGTTTTGTGACAACTTGGTCAAGATTCAGGAACATACTTGTAAATGTGAGAAAGAAATGAGAGAGTAGTGTCCATAACCCTATTAGAAAAACATTGGTTTTCTACTTTCTGAGGACAGAAAGTCCAATGGTGGGGAGAATTTAGTACCCCCAGTTTCTGGTATGTAACCATTACTTGATGTTTTCCTTGGTTATAATGTTATGGGTGACAAATGGGACCATTGGGAGAACATGGAATGAGTTTTGAGGAAAAAGGGAATTCACACAGGAGGCGCACGGTTGGTCTAAACCGTACGGCCAAACTGTGAAGAGTTGGTATAGAAGGAAGCGGCTTCCACACGGCTAGCACACAGTTTGTCTAACCGTGCGGCCAGATCGTGTGAGAAGGGTGGCCGAGGCAGTAGCTAACACACGGTTAGCGCATGGTTTTTCAAACCATGCGGACTAACGGTGCCGTCACGTAAAATTAGATCCTTAAATTGTGGATCGAACTCGTGTTGCCTCTAATAGCCTCATTTTTGCTCCTAAGTGGCCCTAACTAAGGATTTTAGTTCTCCTATGGTCAAAGAGGGTTCTCCCATCGTTTCCGAGGCAATCCGAAGGCTTTGATTGGTGAATCGAAGCTAGATTCTTGAGCTATATGATCTTTCTCCTTCGTTCTTGAATGGTTTCTTAGATCTAATTAGATCTAATTCTCATCTTCTCTCGTTTTCATATATCTATGACCGTTATGGGTAGATCTATGTGTTTGGATGCCAAATATGATGATATTTGGTCTTTTTTGTGTTAGGAGAAGAGATCTAAGGAGGATTCTTAGAGTATTGACCCGGCGTTCTTGAGAATTCTTTGTCCGTTCCTTGGTTTTGCATTTTTGGTTGAGGTAGGTGGCTTCACTCCTGACTCCTCTTGTTATAATTGGATGCCATAGTTTCAAATTGGTTATTTGAATTTTATTGATTGTGAAAAGCATGTAATAAATCTTCTTTAGTGATGATTTATGGTTTTGAGGAAATTATGAAATCTTGGCAAAATTGTTGTGCAATGTGATTTGGCTATTTGAATTGAAAATGTTGATTTTAAATTATAAAATTGCTGAAATTGTAAATTGTTTGATGAGAAATGAGATTTTAATAAAGATGAGTGTTTTATGGAAATGGTTTGTTATTGAACTGATTTTGATGGATTTGGTTTTCAATAAAAAGAGAGTTTCATTGAAATGGTTTGAATTGGTTGAACACACATTGTTTTTATGGGAAAAAGGTTTTCAATAAAAGGTGTTTTATTAATGAATGGTTTTTGCATGATTGTTGGGAATGTGTTGTGTGGGTTCATATTGCATTGTACGAGGCTTGGTTGAAATAGGACCATGTGCTCGGTGCCAAATGTTTAATGGCATGATGGTAACAATATGTGCGAGGCTTGGTTAAAATATGACTTTGTTCTCGGTGCCGAAGTTGTAATGGAACATGGGAAAAAATTACCTTGTGACGACTTGATAGATCGACGAGAGACTGATCATGAGTATGGAAATGTCATAACGATGCATGCCTGGTTAATTTCCCATGTTTGTGAAATGGTTTGGTATGCCAAAATGAGTTGTTTGTGAAATGGTTTTGGAAACATGTTTGGTTATTTTTCTGGAAATACAACGTGTTGGAAAAAACCGGTTTAAATTGCACTTTTATATTTTGGTGCATGGATGGTTCTGGAATAACTAATTTATATTTAGTTATAAACTGATTTGGTGAAAATGTTTTATATAAACTATTTTTATATAAATATGGCTAACTCTTCTATCCTAGTGGCTTGAGTAGTGAAGTCATTGGGGAAATTCTACAGAGTTTTATACTCTCCCCTGTTCTGGCACATTGGTGCTTTTCCAGATGTTGTATTCCAAGACATCGGTAAAGGTAAATAATCTCATTACTAATGGCTCATGGTGATGTTTGGGAGATTCTGGGGAGCTTAGAGCTTGTGGACCACTGATTTGTGGTGTCTTTTGAGAGTCTTATGTTGTTCTTATGATGTGTATTTTGATTTTTGGTTTGGTATTCCGCTTTTATGTACTCTGATGTGGTTTAACATAAATGAAGTTGTTGGTTGGTCATTTATTTGGTCATGCATAATATAGTGAATGGATAATGGATGGGTTTATTTTCATAAAGGGTAAATCGTCCCCCAATTTTATTTGAAACCCTTCAGCATTTATTTCCATCCATTGGCATCTTGGGGATGTCACTTAAGGCCTAGTAATGACTTGTTGAGCTCTCAAGCTAATGTGAAATTAGCAGGTCATTACAACAACCCTTCTATCATGAGGGTCACATTCCCATAGGTAAGATGATTCCCCACAATCGAGGAATGTATTTTCCATTAGTATATATGTTCAAAACCATTGTTTTAATTTCCCAATTATATTTTTTTACAAAAATTAATTTTTTGAAATGGACCTACTCACTCAGTCCCATGTGTTACACTAGCCATCAAAAAATATCTAATTCCATCTCCGGAAACACCATTCTCAATGAACACTAAATGTAATTCTAGGATGTTGTCACACCATACATTTATTATATTAATATCCCCCAAAATATTTATTTCCTTACTCTACTCCACATGCACTAAGCCCATTGGGTCTTCTCTTTACCATATGCATGAATCTCTTTCCAAGAAATGATTACTATCCTTTTAATCCCTAACCATTATGGTTCATCTAGATTGATCATGACATTGTACATCAATGTAAATCATAATCACCCCTCTCAAAAATATATCTTTAACTTTTCTATCTGAAAATTTAGAAATTATTTCCCCAATAAATCATCAAAATCATCAACATGTGGCCCGCACATGGTTTCTAGTTGACTAGAAACGTGATTGGTTCTATGAAACTCATGCATACATCCATGATTCCTTGAATCAAATGTTTTCAAACTCCCACAACACCCAAAAACATATATTGACTCATATTTATAAGACTCATTCTGAATCCAAGCTACGCTCAGCTTCCTTGACCCTTGATAATGATCGTGTACATGTAAATGTTACCTAACATAGACTACCCATGATAATTCTCATCAAATCATCACATTAAATATGAAATGGTCTTTTATATGACATAAATCTAGTTTGATTCATTTAAAATTAAATTCATCTATCTAGATTGCACCATGATACATGAAGCATACCACAAACCTGATACTAATAATTACTGAACAGACCCTTCTATAATATACCATCATTGATATCAAACTCCCAAACCCCTTGTTACATCATATTCAAATCCATTCAAGGAATCACAGTTCCTATAGAATACACATGATTTCACCTCATATGCACTGATCCATGATCCGACCTCACCTCTATTTTTCATAGACTATAGGTTCTAACTCGTTCACCATCGGATCTCAACAAAACATAAATGCTGCATACTCTATTGTGAAATGTTTATAATGAATGGATAATAATCTAGTGATTTGATCATCAATGACCATATTCATATATCAGTACTCATGAAATATATCATTCCCGAAGAATTTCATTACCACAAATCTAAATAATATTAGATTACCTCTTATTATAGGCCTAATCTCACGCATTCATCAAGTCTATGAACATGACCAACATAATCTCACATAGCATTTCCCAAACCCAAAACATTTACATAAGCTTCCTTTGGGTATCAAAAACACAAGACAAGAAACAAAGTGATGGATAGGAATGAAAAAAAACATTTCAGGATCATAAAAACTTATGGAACTAGTTGTATGGGTGATCAAAGGATTCCATGTAACAAAGAATAGACAATACTGAACATTCATTGACCACATAAACCGAAACATCCACCTACATCACCCCACTAAATACTCTTAATAAATTAGGCTATCCGTTATCCTGATTCACCAATGAAGGTTACATGTTTCACTAGATCTATCCATCTAATATATCCACTATGGTGTCACCCAAGTCGCCACTCTCATGATGACCATCACTCATGTCTCAATGTTTCATGGAATATGTTATAAAAAACACTAAGCTCATGATTCTTTCAATTTTGTCTCTATATCTATCCTCAATTAACATTAGTAGGGTTATTTGAAACCAATAATTCCTCTAATGCACCTAATCTTACAATACATTCAATAACCCTCAATTAATTTTCATTATTTTTAAATACATATCATATAAATTTTAATTGGATTCTCAATATTCTATTTAAATGGATTTATTAATAAAAAAACAATAAAAGTCAATTTTTTACTAATTTTTACTATGACATTCTAAAAAATATTATATTTTAAAACATCCAAAATTCAAAAGGATTAATGTGTGACAGCTTCATAAAACTAAAATTTCATATTTTTATCATTTTTCATGGGATATCATTTTTTAATTCAAAAGCCCATAGGATTATCATTTAACATAAAAATTACAAGTTATCAAAATATAAGGTTCAATATTATTTAGTTTAATAGAATAAAATTCAAAAGATAATGAGTCACAATTTATAGGTTTATTGCAGATATATTCTTTATACTATACCATCATCAATCAATTTAAATTTATATTTGTCTCAAGAGATCATCATGGGAGTTATTCAAGTAATAATCCAGCATATTCATTTAAGAGAACAACATTAATAATAGTTTAAAGATATTATATAACAACCACAATTACTAGTAGAATAAATATCATTGATTAATATAAAGAAGAACAATATAATGAGTAAAACATAATCAAGGGAAAATATAAGGCACTAGAAGTATGATATTGGCATATAAAAGTCATTCCCCTAGAAAGATGTAAGCCAGGTGAATAGCTATGTTATTAAAATGATTCATGAACTCACCCACAACCTATTAATATCCAAAGCTATAGAGAATTCAACTTTTTATACATGAACATTACAAGACATTTTTATAACACTTAATACATTACATAACTACATTCCCAATGACCATATTTGTTCAGTGCCTTTGGAAATGTTCAAAACAAACACCTAGTCTGGTGAATGATCTTCAATTTTTACCATAATGAACATACCCATTAGTAATACTAATAAAAACCATTCCTTATAACCTAGGGATATGAAACATAAAAAAGGGGTGAGCTCAAATTCTCAGTAATGGTAAATAAGTGAAATTTGTAATAATATAATAAATATAAATATATAATAACATGACCACAAATATAAAAGATTATACTTCACATATAAAAGATCATATACATGAGTCATGGAATAAATAGTTATAGTTAATAAGACATGACTTATAAAGAAGTAAGGAACATAATCCATGAAATAATAACACAGGAATAAAGCATGGAGCTTTAGAAAACACATAAAGAATATAATATGATTTCCATAGTAGTCAAGTCATAGCTTCCAAGGCCATTATAGTATCATGGGAACACTCCCTTTACCAGCCTCGTAGACATGGTTTACTTCAAGAGAAACCCTGGTTGTCAAGGATCACTTCTATAATCATCATGGTCGTCATGGTTTACTTCTATAAAAATCATGGTAGTAATGGTTCACGTCTATAAACCTATTGGTTGTCTATTATAACATCCATAACCATCATGGTATCCAATGATCAATCCCAGTACTATCTTAGTCTATTTAATGATACATTAATTTGTACCCACAAAATTAGTGAGAGATATAGGTTTATGCCATCCTATAATTAAATCATACATACATGTGATGAAATATTATAAAAAATAATATAATAACACATGAAATTAAATTGTTATCATAAACGATTAATCATATTACAACCTATGGAAATGAAACATGTTTCATAATTATTTAATTAGAATAATAAATCATTAAAATAATTTTTTTTCATAAAAATAATTTCATCAAAACATAAATCTTTATGAGAAATAATAATAATGGTAACTATAATATTGTATGTCATCCTATAGGGGAAGAATATTGAAAGATCACTTTCAACACAACGTTTCATAAATAGTAACATTTAGAAAAATTAAAAATTTTCAAAGATATATTCTCTGTAATCACTTTGAAATAATATAATTGTGTCATCATAAATCATTCAAAACATTTTTTTAGGAAAATAAGATTTCATTATTGAAAAAATCTATTTGAAGTGTAACTCTTTCTGAATACCCTTTTATTTAAATGTTAGCATAAAAATATGTAGAGGCTGATTGAAAACATTTTGAAACCATTTTTTTTGGAAAACAATTGATGAAAGCTTAAAAATAGTTTTTAAATCCTATTTCATTGAAAATTATATTAAGATATATTTTTAAAAACTTTCTGGGGGAAAATATTCATTAACCAGTTCAATGTGTCCCACACCATATTATGACATTTGTATCATAATACCCATATTATACTAACACTAAAAATAGATTTGAATACCAAAAAAATAATTATATTCCTAATTTATAATTTAAATTTTTAATATATACAAATTATAAAAGAACATAGGTGGGTAACGAAACTTCTATCTCAATGTAAGAAAATTTACACAAAACTACCTTACTCATTTGGTAAAATTTGAGGTAAGAAACCTATGAAATATATTTCATCAAATGGATATGTAAATGAAACTAAATTAAATTTAAAAAATTATCTATTACATTCATGGGTAGTATAAAGACCACAAAAAAAGAAATTATTGTTGATTATTACATGTATCTCATAGAAAACAAATATGAGGTGGAATTCACTTATAACAATATAATCAGTAGAATCATATTCACCACGAAAGAATGAAAATTATATGTATATAAAAATAAAATAACATTATGGTTAATAATCATAAAATACAATTTTGGGCCTCATATACACCACTTTGTAGAGACAATTAGTGTATGAGGTATGTGTCTCAACGAATTAAAGGAGAGACAAAAATACATTACCTTTGTTAGGATTCTATCTATAAATGTTTCAAACTACTGTATAGTTGTTTAAAATTTTTTATTAAATTAAAAAATTATTATAATAATAATTATGATATCATATATGATTTATTTATGACATTATATTGCATGTTTTTTTAATTATTCCATGTTCAATGTTATTTTTTATGTAAAAACTGCTTTTTTGTCGTTTCTGTTTAGAATTTTCATTCTTGATCCTATTATAAAAATCATTATTTAATTACTTAAATAATATAAAACATTATTTATAAGTAGTATATATTATATATATATATATTTGAAATGGAATACATCATTCATGGAGATGGAAAGCTACAGGTACACGTGAACGTTGCATTAATTTTCATATCACACTGAATTGAAGGAAAAAAATGACAGAATTTGATATTTAATATCACAGTTGAATTATTATGTCTTATATTTCACATTTATTCTGTACATATGTTACTTTATGATAATTCTTTAAATGGTTAATGTGCAAAAATAATTTCATCATGTGGTGGAAACCGTAGGCTGCACATATGCATAGGCAACTATACAATTATATTAATGATAAAATGATGAATAATTAGATGGTACATTAATTATATAAAATCAATATCATGGAATTTTTTCTATTTATATCAATTAAATCCATAATTTTAACATACACAAAACGTAGTGATGAAAAAAATATTACACCATGGCGTGGAAATTGTAATTCGTATGTATGCATGCATGATGCTTTAATTTTTCGCCGAATGAATAAAAGGCGTAATATAGTTGTTGAATAATAATAAAAAAAATATAAGAATATTTATGATTCTATATTTATTAATTTAAAATTAAATCTACACATTATTAAGATGTATGAACTGAAAAAAATTTCAATGATTCATTAAGGAGATTACCTCTTCTTCGATGATCTTCCTCTAGATATCCACATAGTGACTATAGAGTTGGACCGTTGAGAAGACCATTACATTTATAATGTAAATATGAATGTTTAAAGGGTAATATTTTTGGGTTTATTGATCTAAAAGGCTTAATATAGTGTGAGGTTGTGACAGAGGAGGTTCACTTTTAAAAATGAAAATAGGAAAACATTAGGAAACTACTAACATATTAAATTAATATAAATTATTTTTCTATTAAAAAATTATCTAATGCTATTTATTTCTAATAAAATATGATTATGGGTTAAATAACCACTATATAAAATTTTTAGACATTTTTACTAAATAATATCGACCTTATCTTTTTGGTTTAACCCTTACTTAAAACCATTAACTTTCAACAAGATGACTTGGATTTTTACACTTTAGGATTAATATAGTTACCATAAAATGCCAAAAATAATCCCATCTTGATTATTGATGAAATATTTAACATTATTATTTTTATTTTTACAAATTTTATATTTTGATTAATTTTATATCATTTAATAAAAAACTATTTCTTTTAAACTATCAATTTATTCAAATTTGTAACTATTTCAAATTTTTCATTTTAAAAATATCTTAAAGACATGATAACATTAAATGAACACCCATAATACATCTCTATCATATATAAGATATCTATAAAAAAGTTTTTGTCATTAATTGTCTTAGATTATATTTATTTTAATATTTTCCAATATCATTTATTTTATATTGAAATAAATTAATAAATTACTACATCATCATTATGCAATGACATTAATTAAATTCTTATTTATATAATTTTAAAAATAAAATATCATTATGAAGGTAAATTTATTATATTTAAATTAATAATTTATAGTCTAATTTACATTTTGTATAATCCTATATCAAAAAACATTTAATTATTTAAAATATGTGTATTTCATTTTTATCTTATCTTTTAGTAAAATATAATAAACATCATATTCATTACCATGTGGCCTAAAAAATCTATAATCTCAATAACATTTGATTTTAGGTAAAACCCAGTCATGATATGAAATCACGACTTGTGATAGGGTAATTTTATATTTATATGATATTATAGTTACCTTTAAATTCAGGATTTTTCCTTAACCATGGTAAAAAAAAATTAGTAAATATAAACCCTGATGTTATGTTTATCTAATTTAAATTTTAATATAATACTAATTAAAATCATGTATTTTTATTTTTTAAAATTCAATTCACAGAAGTGAAAAAATAGTGTTTAACAATAATCATGTAGATGTAGTGAGAATGTCGTAAAAAGAACATTCAAAATATAGATAAGTTTTCATATCTAATTTATGTATAAAAATGATTATAATGTGATAAATTATATTAATATATTTATTATTGAATATTTTTTTCTAAAAATAAAATTAAAAATATAATGTAATTTAAAAAATAAATGTAATTTTGAACTACACTGAATTATTTTTCAGTATTCATCCAAAAATGAAAAGTCTCAGAAAAATTCTAACAATTCAATATAAGTTAATTTCAACCTTCCAAATACTGAAATGATGTTTATTTTACCAAATAATATTTATAATACTATATAAAATTAATTTTATTTTTTTCATAAAAGGACATAAAATAAAATTCATTTAAGAAAATAGTATTTGATAACATATAATGATTTTACCAAAAATTAAACATTTCATTATGAATATAATTTATTTTTTATAAAATTTTAAAAATTATTTATTAATATTCCAAATACTAGGTTTAATGGACAGTTTATAATAATATTATTTAAATAATGACTGCAATAAAATTATGATTCATTGAAAATTGATACTGCATGTAAATTAATCCATGTCGTTGATGCATGTTGAATATTCATTACATGATGTTGCGTATAACAAAATAAAAATAGTGAAATTTTATATACTAACAAAAATCTATATTCAATATTCTGTGAAGAAAAAATATAATAAATATTATATAAATTCATAAAAATAATAATTTAATAAATCATGGGGTGTTAATTTCTACCCCCTTAAAATATATTTTCCCTTGAAATTCAATGAGTTATCAAATGTATAATTTTTGAATGATTGTTTCATTGATAACGACATTGAAAAAAGGATTACTAAAACATCCATTTAAAAATTGAATCACACAATCCTGATGGTTTCCAAAATCCACTCATAATAGGGTTCCCATATAAGAAAACATTGGTTTCAGGGGAAAACACAGACATTGAAGAGAAATATAATTATCATGTGTTGACTTACTATGATAGAGAGTATGATCATGAGAATGTTAAAAATCAAAAATCCATAAATTCATGATGATCTAAAGGGCCAATTAATTTGATAGAAATGAAGGTACACATAAATCATTTTTTTTTTCAAGATCATTTTTCCTATTTATATGGAATTTTCCATAGAATAAATATATTATTGATTTGGTATGATCTCACCATTTTGTGTGGCCTAATAAATTTCAACATCACACTATTCTCCAAAAAATGAATAATAATTTTTCGTTCATGATGAACTAATAGATCCGATGATTCGTGATAAAGCATCCCATATGCCATCAGCTAAAATAAATATTATTTTTTCAAAATATGAAATCCCAGTAACACATTATTATCAAAAAATTTAAGTTAAAAATTCCATTAATGGTCAACATTATAACCCTTACAAATGATGAAAATACAATACCTTAGAAGAAAATATCACTAAATAAACATGAAAATTATATCTCAGAAATTATAATACAATTCTTGGATGACATGTTCAAAACATTTGAATACGATAACCATATATTATTTTAAAACAATATAATAACCCAGGTTCAAAAAAACCATAGTTAAAACCGGAATTATTTCAAAAATTTACTATTTCCTCAAACCATATATCCAATATTTCTATACATTCTAACAAAGATATCAATAACAATATTTTCATTTCCTCAGTCTTGAGGTCATCAATGTTACCCTATTTATAATAAAACATCTCTATATCTAAATATACTAACATCATGTACATATTAACTATTATCCTTCCCTTAGTCATGTGGTTTTCCAAAATATCACCTTACTACCTCAATCACTTTTCTAGGTATTTATTACTATTCATCATATAATTTCATCTCATTAATGAAAAATGTATAGTGAAAATCGTTTAATATTTCATGATACATAAAAAATAATAATTGAATTCCAAAATGTATACACATTAATCATCCAACATTAGTTATATACCATTACTCTCGATCCATCAACTTATTACATAATAAAATTTTCCAAAAATATTATATATGAATCATGTATTAATGTTAATCAAACTCAATCTAATCATGGCTCTTATGTTTAATGTAAATAATAAAATTAGAACATCTCATGCATTTCACATGTCATTTGTTGTCTATATAAACTTAGTTGTATAACCAATACCCGTATCAGCTTCCTAATTATCTTGAAGTGATTTCTACTCAAGAAATTGAAATTTATAATTCTCTTATATTCAACATCATAAAAATTAAATTCTAAACACAATCTATATAGTTACAACTATTGACTAAGAGGAGAAAAAATTGTTGGTTAACAACATATCATAGAAGGAAAACTCATAATCAAGTAAAATTTCTAATATGATACCTAAATAATGACACTAACTTATTTATGCTATCAAAATATGGTTTATCATTGCTTATTCATAATCATATTCTATTTAAATCCTTCCTGATGGTTCAAAAAGTAGTTATGAATATTCAAATTAAAAACCCGATGAGTGTTAACCCATATTTGCAGCAAGGATTATTATAATCTACTAGGCTATACTGAGTCAGGCCCGATGCACTGTCTTGGAGTTGTTACTCAAAGGTAAAAATATGAAATATCTAAATCCACTTATATTATCATTGCATGGATGTAATTCAAGGAAACTACAATCTTTAACCTTTACCAAAATAATAAGACATTTTCCTGTTATTTTCAACATCCGTATACTTATCCTTATAGACATTCGTAGTCATATCCTTAGATACATTCCTATGGACCTCACTAATTTTTTCTCATCCTAATTTCCTGGGATTCACTAATTATTTTCTCATATACATACTATAGTGAACCCTTCTTTAAATACATTGCCAATACATCACTATTATAGTAAACATAATATATTACACATATGCTTGAAAAAGGACCATATTTGATTAGAGCCATAGGAAACAAGAAACACAAATGACTATTATGGTGGAATATCTTCAAAGTTTACCAAAAAGAATATTCCCTTTAGTACTCCTATTTAAATCTTATTCTTATAGCTTTTGGAAGAGAAACATATGAATGGGGTGAGATTAAGTAATAAGTAAGTGTGAATAAAGTTAATGTGTAAGTATATCATTAACATAAGCATATGATAATGTGATCACCAAAATAAAAAATCTTTCCATGCATATGAAATATAATATACATGATTCATGGAATAAATATTAGCATTTCATATGAAATTAATCATAATGAAATAAGTAAAATTATCCATAGAATCATAACATAGTAATAAAAAAGGAACTTTGGTAGAAACTTGAGAATATAATATGATTTACAAAGTAGTCAAATGATAGTTACCAAGCCATCGTAATAGAATGGGTTCACTCCCCCTACCATTATATTAGACTTGGTTTACATCCATAACAATCGGGGTAGTCATGGTTTACTACTAAAAACTTCTTGGTATTCATGGTTAACTTCCATGAGCATATTTGTATTCTAGGATCACTTAAATAAAAATTGTTGAAGTAACGGATCACTCTCGAGATAGCCTTAGTCTATGTCATGATATATAAATCATTACACAATTACTTTTTGGTCGATATAGTTCAGACCCATCTTATTATTAAATAACACATACATATTCTACATGATCATAAACAACCACATCATAACCCACGAAATTGAATGTGTATCATATATATATATAATCATATTATATCCTATGGATAAGATGTAGGATTCATAATAATTTCATTAAAATAATAACCATTGAAAAGAATAAATTTTGTTAAACATAATTCCAATAATACATAAAACATTTAGATAATGAATATTAATGGTATTATTGAACCATAAATGATTATGTCATCTAATATAGGTATTTATTTGGAAATCTCATTTGGGAAATACATTTTCCTTAAAAATTTATTTTTAAAAGATAAAATAGTTTGATTTTTTTTATAACACGTTGAAATCATTTTAATTAATCATGATAAATCATTTACAACAATTTTTGAGGAAAATAACATTTCTTCATTTAAAAAATATTTTTTAAATAAAAAACTTTTTATAAAAAAGTATCATCGGAAAGAAACTTCAATAATAATAAAGAAACAATGAAAATATCATAAAAAAGAATTCGTTTGAATCCATATAGTGTATTATTGAAATAATTTTTAAATCATTTTTTATTATAAAAATCATGATATATATTTTAAAAACATATTTTGGGGAAAATAATCATTAAACAATTCAAAGTGTATCATACCACATTGAATATTTGGTATCATAGTCTAAATGAATTAATAACATTAAGAGAAGTATAAAATATTATGAAAATAAATATATTCGTGACATAACCTCATCAAATGTAATATATACACATCGTAAAATAATATAGGTACATAACAAAACATGTGTCCCAATGACTGATACTTCATACAAAACTACCTTAATAATTTGGAACATTTTGAACGATACAACACTAAGAAATATAGATAAGAAAATGTATACATAAATACCTATAAATACAAGTATTAAAATTATAGAATACCTAAATTATATGTAATTACACCACACAAAAAAATTAGTGGTGAACATGGCATGTATCTCACGAAAATAACAATTGATATTGAATTATCTAAATTCCATATAATAAGTAGAATCAAATTCCCCAAGAAAGAAATAAAATTATATGTATATGGAAAGACAATTATATTGATATTAATAATTATAAAATAAATTCATGGGATTCATATAAACCACATAAAAGAAATACATATTGTATGAGGAATGTGCTCACCAAATGAAAGGTGGGACAAACATTTATTACCTTAGGTTTGATTCCCCCATTACATGTATGAATCTATAGTAATATGGATTAAAACATTTTATTAACATAAAAAATAATCATAATAATATTTCTGATATCATATATTATTCATTTAATACATTAAATTACCTATTTAATAAAAATTCAATGTTAATTCAATGTTTTCGGTAAAACCTGTGTTGTTTATCGTACATGTTTTGACTTGTTATTCTTGATCCATTACGTGGATCATGATTTAATTACTCCAAGAATGTAAAATAATATTTATATGTAACATATATTTATTATATAAATATATTTATAATTTAGATATATGAAATGGAATACAACGTCCATGGAGACAATAGGTCATCCATACATGTGAATGTTGATTCGATTTCATTATAGTAGTTAATATAAGAAGGAAATTTCATATATATATATATATATTCCTCCATTTAAATTATTATATAATATATTTATTATTTATTCATTACATAAAATTTTTAATAATCACTCTTCATATGGTTAGTGGGGAAGATGAGCCTTATCGCATCTTGGAGACATAGTTCATATGTACACACAAGTGATGATATCATTCTATTAATGGTAAAATGTTAATGAATTATATAGTATATTAATTATAATGAAACAATATCATGTAATATTTATTATGTATATCCATAATATCTATTAAATCAATCATTTTACACATCTAAATAATCTATTTCTAAAATCCAAATTACACAAAAATGTGGAGTCGGTACGTCGTACGTAGGCACATGTGGTAATTTATTTTTCCAAGAAAAATAAACAGAAAATATTGTGTTTCCATAATAATAATAACAACATCTCATAATATATGTTATACTAGATTTATTTCTATATAATGTATTAAACATAGTAAGTGGAAGTAGAAGATGAAATTTATTTGAAGGAGTTGGTAATATGATTCCCTCTTCTTCCTTGATCTCCCTCTAGATTTCATATCAAGGTCACTAGAGTTGGTATTTTGAGAGTAAAATAACCTTTAAAATGTTACCAGTGACATTATAAGCTTAATGGTTTAGTATGGCGGATATATAAGGCTCAAAGTTGAGTGAGGAATTGAGGGAGGATGTGTGCTTTTATAATAGATGTTAGAGGCACTTTAAGAGACTCTTAAAAAATTATATTAATATATACTAATTTTCATATAAAAATTCACTCAAAGTGAGTTATTTAAGATTTCAGATCAATTTTCTTCAAAATAATCTCATCCAATTATTTTTTTATGTCGTCGGGTCATAATAAAAACCATATATTTTGGCATTAACTGTTAGTTAGACCCTTTATGTTTTATAATTACATTTTGTCTTTTTACAATTTTGGGTGAATATTGTTAGTACAAAATGAATAAAAATCCCCAAATATAATATTGATGAATTTTTCTCCTTAATATAGTTTTGTGGATGAACTATAATTTTTTTCTCAATTTTTTATTATTTAAAAAAAAAATTATTTTATGGTATCATTTATGCTAATTTTAGTAGAATTCATTATTTTTCATTTAAAATAAATCTTAACAATATGATAACTTCAATATAAAACATTTAATATATCTTTAATATATCAATGTTGTTTCTAATTTTTTTTATCATTAATTATGGAAAATTATATTTATTTTAAAAATTTTAATATCGTTTATTTCATATTTCCTTTAATTTAAAAATAACTTCATTGTCATTATGAAAGTTTTTAATAAAACAATTTAATCTCAAAAAAATTAAAAGAAAACTATCAAGAGGAATTTATATTTATTATCATTCAAAATAATATTTATACTAAATTTTATCTTTTGAATAACCCTATATTTCAAATTATTTATTTATTAAAAATATGAGTATGATATTTATAACTTATCATTGAATAAAATATAATAAATTTCATATTATTATCCATGTGGCTTAAAATGTTTATAATTTTATCCTAATGATGATTTAATTATAAACCCACTCATCCAATTGAATTATGTCAAATGTTTTTGTAATTTTATAATATTATTCTATTATTGTTTCTTTTAATTACCTGATTTTCCCTTAATCAGGATAAAAAACAGTAAAGTTACTATTAAATATAAATTTGGATGATGAAATTACATTATAAATATCATATTTATTACAATAGAAGATTTATTATTTTTTAATCCACATCATAGAAGTGGCAGAATTACGTTTAATGCTAATCTAGTATACATTGTGAGAAGGCGGTGAAAAGAACGTTTGAAAGATTAATAGGTTACTATATGTAATTTTAATACAAAATGATTCCACTAAACTAAACCTATTTAATATATGTATAATTCATCTATATTTACTTTAAATCAAATTATAAATACCATATTTTTTTGTACAAAAAAGGAAATTTTTTACTACAATTTAGTATTTTTCAATATTCATCCAAAAATGAAACATCACACAAAAAAATTTAAAAATTCATCATAAGATAATTTTTCAATTCTAAATTAAAATTTTTTGTTTATTTTACCAAATTAAATAAATAATATTTCCTTAATTTAAATTTATTATTTTTCACAAATAGACATAAAAATATGTTCAGTCAATATAATTGTATTTCTAAACGTATAAATATTTTCCCAGAAATTATACATTTCATTATAAATATGTATTATTTAAGTAAAAGTTTTTAAAAATAATTTATTAATTTTCATATTACTATGTTAAATTTTTTGTTCTTAACATTCTAATTTAAAAATGTATAATAATAAAATGATGTTTTAGGGAAACAAAATGTTGGGTGTTACACAATCCATGTCAGTGTTGCATCAAGCGCAATTCTAACTTGGTTTTTGTTATAATGTTGTCCAAAAATTGTGCATTTTTATAATATCCAAAAAATATATTAAGGGTTTAATGATGTGAAAAATATAAGAAATAATAATAATTTAATTTTTAAACTAATAATTTAGAAAATCCTAAGGTGTTACTTCGACCAAGAGTGTAAATCCCATATATCATAACAACACAAATCATGTGACTCACTAAAGGTGAAATATAAAAATAACTATAACAAAGGAAATATTATAAATATTTATCAAACCCCTAGAAATATGAGATTTCAGCCACGCATTGGTGGATAATTATTAGTAATATTATCATTACCAATCCCAAAACTCTCCTAGTATCATGTATATCATACAAAAATAAAAAGGATAAAAAATGAAAACACGATCTGGTAACAGATTGTAATGCCTCACCTATGGAGCAATTGATCTTGTTATACGGGTTTCCTTTCCATAAGTCCATAATTGAACCGCCCTATACACTTGAGGATATCAACTAGAGAAGTGGGCGTGTGAGGTTATCATTGGGATGCTATGTCCACATTCCATATTAGATATATAACAATAAGCAATAGAAACATATAAAACAATCTAGATGAATTTCATATATAAAGGTGGGTATATAACAAAAAAACTAAAATAATAATATTACATAATAATATGTCTGTCAAAATGTCATGGATCCCATATGGTTGAATCATATATAGGATAATAAGTTCACAAATTAAGAAAACTAGGAACTCCTCCCATCATATCCATGAGTCATGTCTGGATCCATCATTCAAACCCACAGTAACATATCAATCCAATGATTTCCATCCATGGGCCATTCTCTATACCTATACACTATGTTAAAATAGAGATATAACCTTTGGTACCCATGTGACATGGATTCTTGAGTTTTTTAAGAGTATAACTCCATATCCAACATCAATAGTATCAAAAATATAATTTATATGTTATAATAATTATTATAGAAGTGTTTATGGTAAACTATGGGACTATAAAAAAATAATTTAAATAAAATAATTAATTGAATATTGTGATAAAATTTATTCCATAAAAAACTCTACTATGGTCCCAGACTCCAAGATTACCCTCGAGGATGGTCTTACCTTCTTCAGATACTGTCGAGGTGACATTAAGCATACCAAGATGGGGAAAAAGGTTTAACTTAGTTTCATATAGATGCATAGTCATCGGGACATACTCAAAGACACCACCACTATTCAAAGAAGGTAGGACCAACCTATAAAATATCTATGGAGTCTAGGACATAAATAATTTTTTTTGTAAATAATTTTTATTTAATACGTTGTTTAATACTTTTATATATAAAATTTTATGATTCATATTTTTTTTTTACATTTATAAAACATGAAAATAATCTTATATCAGACTGGTTATTTTAGATATGTTTTTGGTGGTGGCCGACTATGTTATACTCACACCATGCTTGGACTTCCATGGAAGATTGGTACCCAAGAAGGTTTCACTATTTGGTTGTAGGTTATAGGAATAAGGAATGACTAAAAGATTGAAATTATTTTATTGGCATATATCTGGGGGTATTAATGATTGGACTAGACATGAAACTATGCTTGGTTTGGAGGATTACATTGTTTTTTTAATTTTCGTAATTTATTCTTTTATATATGATTCTTCTGTGGAGGAGACCTTTGATGTAACAGATGATAATTATTATGGAATTTTACTAATATAGTTATCATTTTTCATCTTCCATTCATTATAAAATATATTTATCATTATTATTTTATGTGTTTTCATTGAATCTA
This sequence comes from Viscum album, assembly GCA_963277665.1. Lineage (NCBI taxonomy): Eukaryota > Viridiplantae > Streptophyta > Magnoliopsida > Santalales > Viscaceae > Viscum > Viscum album. The sequence goes on from OY728153.1 coordinate 808,455,851, forward strand.
CCAATTTATCCACTCTGAAATGAGGGCAGAGTGTCCCTAAAATATTCGTAATAATTCAATGAGAAATCCTAAGAAATATACTCAAAAGTCATAATATTTTTATTGTATTTCAATGAAATTCTAAATGTAAATTGGTACTACAGTTTAACTCAATACCCCTCAATTGCTGAAGTCTCATATTTTTTTTTGTAAATTTGGGATAACTACCAGATGTAATAGAGATATGGACTCCATTTAATATGGTTATATATTTATTATAAATTCTATATGGTTATTTTAAATAAATAATACCTTTAATAGATATTAAAATGTTACATTTAGTTAAATGAAAAAAAATATCAAATCATATTATAACCTCATGATGCAATTTGTAAACGTAACATTAAATCAGAGGATATATTTTCCCATTTCAATTCATGCATGTGAAAATATGTATAATCCCCATTTAGAGTTTCCACTCCACCTCATCTTTTTTAGAGGTAAAACATTTTAGTGAAAAATAATCAAAAACCATAATTTTTTCATTTTACAATTAATATTATTTACGATCGCTCTATATCTTATTGTTGGACGGTTAATAAAACAGAAGAGTTGTGAGCTTAACTCCATAATGACTTCTTTAGTTCATTGTCATTCGACACGAAAAAACTAAAATACAAATTTCTATACATATTTTTCATTAAAATAATATTTAGGAAACTTACCTTCAGTAATCAAATCTACACTTTATTGTAATCCTGGATCATATTTTTGAGAATATGAATATATGTAGGATAACGATAACTACACAGACATATAAACCGAATGAGTTTAGTTCTTGGATGTATAATTGCTAGGTCATCATTCTTTAAATCATTAAAAAAAGATCAAACTATATATGTATCATATATGATGATTCAGTTTCTTTTCATCTAAAGGAATCTGATAAATAATTTCTTTTAGTTGAATTATAGAAAATTGTGCAATCATAATCATATATTAGTTCTAACAGTCTTCTATACCTCTCCTTTAAATATATTTGAGTAAATATATTCTTTATATATTTACTATCTACATATATTTTACATCTTAGCCCATATAAGAGTTTTCCCACATTTTAAATGAATAAACTAATACATCCTATTCAGTATCACTCATTGGGTAATTATTTTGTTGTATTTTCAATTGGTGTGAAGAATATGCAATTACTTAATGATCAAACATGAAAACATAATAATGTACCATTAATGAAGCATCACAATAAATTAAAAAAATCAACATTTATGGATGTAAAATATTAAAATGATATTTTTTTTAAAATATATTCAATTCATAAAAATATTCACCACATACATTATGAGAGATGAATTTAACTCCATTTCGATTTAAAATACTTATCTAGGTATATAAAAATTAAAAGTTTTCAAAAAACCATTTCTAATAACCATATAATCCCTGAAAAAATAAAATCTTGGTTTCATTTTTATGAATTTTCCAATTTTCCACCACCTTTGTTTTTCATGGATAAATCAACATGTCATCTATAGAGATAATATTTCTATGTAAAGAATGATAATATAAAAAATATTCACATTTTCAAAAAAAAATTATAAAACATTTTTTAAATATTTATAGTGGAATCCTTAAATATATTTCATGTTACTAATTAGTTATAGAATATAAACAATATCATCCATAAACACAAAAAATAACACAAATAATCAGAGAAAACATTATTCATAAGATCCATGAATAAAATAGGTATTTTTTCTAACTAAAAAAGAATAATAAAAATCATGTAATTCCTACACATCTTAAAATACACTATTTTCATGAAAATTAACTCCCTAACTTGTAGATGATGATATAAATAATAGAAATCAATATTCGAAGTATATTTTCTTCCCTAAATCTGTTCAAACAAATCATCAATATGAAATATCAGATACTTATTCTTAATGACTTTTATTGAGTGATATATAGTCAATATAAATCCTATTTAAAAAAATAATTAAGTTTAACAAAAATAACTTCATAACCCCAATTTGAAGCTTTAGGAATCATAAAATAACATTTCAAGAAACTATTTTGACATATTTTTAAATTTCAATAACTCAAAAGGTGCCATTCCATGTGAGGGTTTTGAAATTTTCATAGTGTAAGGTAGTATGTCAATGGAAAATTTAACAAGTTTATTAGGAGTAAACCCAAGGTAAATCATCAAGAAATACATCCGTTATTATTTTACTACAGTAACTTAACTAATATAAATATATTACTTATTTTAAATAATATGAACAAGATATATTTTTCAACAAAATTGAATCTATCTCTCATATTTTAGATTTTTTATTATAAGTATGAAGTCATCATTATTTACAAATTCAAAAAAATTTGAAATTTGAAAATAATATTCAAAGATATACAATCTATTATGTAATGATCAATCGAAACAAAAACATTCTCAATATATCGTCAATACTAATTATAGTAAGCAGAAAATGATTATTAAGAATATTCATTCTAGAGAAAACCAAAATTATAATCACATAACCCTCGGTTGTCTTAATATTTCAACATTTAATTTTTAATAAAAGTTATTATCAATTTCATGAGATAATATTTCTATTTTACTAATAAATTCCTCTTATATAAATTAATATGTAAACAAAAATTAAATTAAAAATTAGATGATCTAAATAAATATGAATTTTACACATCCTCACATTATATGGATGTCTTTCATTTTCTAATGTAGTCACAAATGAATCTGTCACATCATTTTTATTATGATCTGGATGATTCCGACAATTCATAACATTTTTTGGAAATGCATATGTATAATGACCCATCTCATTGAATTTAAATCATCATACCACCTGTTTGTCATATTTGGTCCAAAAAATACCATGATTATTTTCATTTCAATAATAACGAAACTTTTCCCAGTAAATCACATCCTTAACAATTTTTTTATTTCATAACACACTCCACCGGATGATTCTTAACAAACATTAAACAAGATGGAAATTGATACCTCTTTCCTTTATATTTATTCTAATGAATTTTCCAAATATATTCCACTTATAAGGCCTCTAATCATTATTATTGTAAATGTAAAAAATATCTATCTCCACCATCTCAAAGCTTTATACAACCAACTTTCTCATTGAATTAAAATTAATGATAGACCAAATCACTTCACAATATTTTTTTAAATATACTATAAAACCTATAATGTTTATTATTGTGTTTTAAAATGAAAATTGGTTCATAACAAGATAATCTAGTAATATATTCTCAATAGGAGGAAACAATTTCCTTCCCCTTTTGATTTAGTTATACAAAATCACATTCCATCATATGATGAACCAAATTAGTCAAATATATATCAAGGAAAATATTATTAAATACTAACAACTTTATCACATAAATCTATTTCTTTTCCCTTAGTATTTTTAAATATTTACCACCACTAACTAGATTTACCATTAAATTGAAAAATAGAATGAATAATTTGTTTTTGATTAGAATAACCTAGAACAACAAATATATTTTCTCATGAATTGATCAATCCTTAAACATCAACTTGATATATGGTTCTCTAAATGTTTAGGGCTTTTGTTCCATGAATTGTTTAATATAAACATACACCTCTAAATAATTTTCATTTTTACTCTATTAAGAGAACGATCAATAATATCATATTTATTCTCAGTTAACAAAATTGAAAATTTTTTATTTACAATTTCATAAATTCTACTATTATTATATATTAGTACAATATCCCCTTCAGTAATTTCCAATTCATTAACTCGGTGTTTTCAACAGAAAAATTTTATGAAATGGAAATAGTTTGGATGATGAAGTATGGAAAATATAAAATTTTCCCGTTGATAATATAATCCATAGATTAAAAACCCTTGAATGTAATCCAATAAAATATAACCCATTATGGTTGTCTAAAATTTTTCATTGATCACAACTATAATACCATGTAAATGATACAACCCATAATTTTATGATTTATATCAAGTGTTATACTTTGTTACATTATGATGGTTATTTAGGTTTATAATTTTATAAAATTGTAAAACATTTAATCATATCAAACCCTATATCCAAATTTTGATACATCCATATTATTTTTAAAGAAATTATGAATAATTATAAATTTCTTAGTAATGGATATAATAAAAAATATAATCATTAGTATATTTAGAATATAAATAAATACCGTAAGAAAATTATCCATTTTTATTTAATAAACATTGAGATTAAATATTTCATTTATTACACATGAAAAAGGATCCCATTCCAAATTTTTTTTATAAAACAAAAAAGATGGATATTAAAGGTAAATAGTAATCAATTTTGATATTAATAATACATGGGTACTCATGAAAACATTTTCTTAAAAAACATAAATTTTTCCCTAAAAGAGGAATAATTTTTTCTGTATACATTTGATAATCACTGTACCTTATTAATTAAGTATATTTATATGAGAATATTCTGAATAAATATAATAATTTTGTATATAATTGGTACATCATAATACTATTACACTTAATGTCTCTTTTATTAGAACTCTTACAAACCGAAAACCCTACTCAGTTAAATTCAACATATATTCATGAGAAACAAACATAATGTCCAATGTATTATAAAGATATATCAAGATCACCCATAATTATAAACTATGTAAAAGGAACATAGCACATAGAAAATGCCAAAAATATATCTTTTATATCATAAATATCAATAATTATTCTATTTAGAAAATATAAAGAAGCACATTTATGATTCATATAAAAAATGATAAAAATACATTTTATTTGAAAATATTTAATCCAAACCTTACAAAAGAATAATATATATGGTATCATATTTAATAAACATGAAATAATACAGAGGAGTCATATTAATGAATAACCATAATAATGAAGCTAAATTACACTAACTTGTTTTACATTAAAAAATTATATCTTTCACACTTTTATAAAAATGTAAAAAATAAACTCTTTCAAAAACCATAAAACATATTCCTTCATACTATATTAAAAAATAACCGAGATGGTTTAATAATAATTTATCCATACAGATCATTATATTAATAACATTCTAGAATCAATTAAAATAATAATGATATAGAGGGAAAAGAGAAGAAAAAGTATTAAAGCTTCTAAAATAAGTTTTTAAAGAAGATTATCTTACTTAATATCTGATTTTCCGGATAATTTAACTCCTATAAAAAATAATTATTTATTTCTTACATGACTATAAAACATGTATTGTTTTATTATTTTTATAAAATCTATTTAATTTAATTTATTTTCACATATTATGTGATTAATAAATCAATTCATTTCATTTCAAATGTTTTGAGGTCACTTGGTTTCAAATATATAATAAAATTTAGTGTGTTTCCCATGGTCAAAGGGTTTGTGGTTACATCGACTATGAAATACTAATCATTAAATTATTATCATTTTATAACATTAAATAAAATTATATATCCATTGATAAAACCTATACATGAAAATTGAATCACATCATATAATAGAGAAGATTATCCACATATATTCATAAAAGATTCATTAAATTTCCAACAAGTTGAAGGTTGGGAGGGTAATATGTATATAATAGTTATTTAATTTCAATTATGTCATTAATAGAACATGTATTTCTTAAATACATCATAATAATCATCCTTCGGTCATAGTAATAAAAACTAGACATCACATCATGGAGGTGGTCGCCCACACATACGCATCAGAAATATTTTAATTTCCCTTATAATGGAAATATAACTCGAAAAATTATTTAATATAATCATAATAAATTAAATTTCATTTAATGGAGTTTCGGGCGTTAGGGTCCAAGCTTGGCGATCACCACTGTAGGTAGTGATGACCTCCGAACAGATCCCTCCTCCCTTGGTGGATGGGGGATCGTCGCTTCCCCATATTGATCATATGTTTCTTCCATTCTCAAATCATGAGGTCCGATATTCTTTTCAGAAAATCCCTTTATCCCCCAAAGTTCCCGAGTAGTTTGATGTGATTCCCCAATTATTGATCATAGCATGTGAATTCACTAATTCCTCATCTCTGTTGAACTTGACCATGATAGTGGGATTCGAGCAACGACGTCCATCTGTAGATCTCTTTGATCGTTTCATCTTCGATTTGTGGAACATAAAGGAGAACGCAACTATTGGTCTCCTCGACTCAAGGCACAAAATGGTTTCTTTTTTATTTGGAGGAATATCTGGTTATGGAATGGTCCTCTTCTCTAGGAACATGTGATGGCACTAAATTTTTTCATTTCTATTGATCTTATGACTTCTAGGTGAAACGGGATTCTCCTACAACTGTAATCTGGAAAAGATTTCTGGAATTACAATTTCATTTACAGATCCCTCCCATTATTCATATGCCTAGAATCTTGGATGCCTGGTATCTTTTTTCAAACAGTAGAACTAATGTTTTGTGCCATCCAGTTTCACCAAGAATAAGTGTTGAAGTTAATCTCTCAAACCATCTGGTCAATTCATTTTTCATTTATGTGAGTGAGGAATTTAGGTATAAGGAGAATATGGTGTTTGAGTCGATGCTTGATTACTACTCCTGGTGTCTCAAAGTTGGGCATCAAAAGGATATTTGCAGGGTTAGAAGGGTGGATACTTAGGTATCTTCAGATGGACTGGTTGCGAGGAACTTTTAACATCGAAAAGGGAAATTGGTCATGGATCCTATTAGTGATACGACTATGCATGGAGTCCATTTAAAGTCGGTTGAGGTTCCTCTTAACATTAGGGTGGATGTGGTGGCTAGAAGGATGTTGAGTGATCCTGGTGAACTTAATAAAGGAAGTCTGCTGGACAATGTCCAAGATGAAATACAACTAGACGAGACCAATAAGGAATTTCTTGAGTTAAAAAAACAAGAAATAAGGTGGATATTGTGACCCGAGTAGTTGATCCTAATGGGAATAATGTTTTAGTGAGGGGAATCCCTATATTGGGTTTTCAGGAAGGTTAGAATTTGAATGAATATGGAGGATGGGTGAAGGTTTCAGTAGGGATAAAGCCGTAGTTAGGAAGGAAAGTGACCAGAATTGCACTTGGCAATTGCTTTGTGGGTTTGATGAATAGAGGTTTGGAACTGTTTCAGGATCATGTTATGGTGGAGCAAGATATATCTTCTACGTCTCCTGGCCAAACACCTGTTGAATTTTTTGATGATTATAACAGTAGCGGGACATTGATTCTGGGAAAAGAATGTAATCACAGGAGGCATTCTCATGGTTACAAGCAAACACAAAGGAGTTATGGTGACAAAATACAGTCCCATTTTCAGTCCCCCAATGTTGTATGTGAAGAAGATATTTTGCAGAAGGAGGTGCATGGTGATCTTGAAATTACGGAACATCCACAATGATTAGAAATATATAATGCTAACAGTCTCATTAGGGAAGAACAATGAGTAAATGATGGCTTCCAGGGAGTGATTGTCTCTGGAAATTAGGAAGATATATCTGAAAGTGAAAAGAATAATGCGGGCAAGATGGTTAAAACCTCTTATTGTGATATTGTTCATAGTGAAGAGAAGATTATGTCAGGGAAGGAAGATTTTAAGAAAAATCCAACATAAATATGGAAAATTAATGATTACACCTATATGCCAATGCCAATGCTCACTAGGTCCTCTGTCAGCAAAGGCAAAGGAATACAAGCTTCTGAGGTGTTTTTATATCAGGAAAAGTTAAATCTTAGGAGAAAATATGTTGAGACTCTAAAGTAGTTTTAATGCTCGGAATGGGAGTTGGCCATTGATAATGAAGAACTTGATTATGGAAATGATGATGGGTATGGTTTTTATGACATGTAGTTATGTTTCATGGCTTATGATGCCTGCTTGTTGTATTGTTTCATTATTTTAATAAATTTTCAGAGATCATTTTATCTGTCTGTACTTTTTGGATAAATGTCATTGAATAAATTTACAATTTTTTTAAATAATATTTTGAGGAGATATAATAATAATAAAACATAAATAACTCTTTATATAATTATACAACTTCCACTAGAAAAATACCTTTCCTATCAACTTAAGACCTCATAGGTCTTTAGTTTTTTTATATCAACACCTATATGAAATTTGGAGGGATTTTTAAGGCTATATGGGTTGGTATTTTTTGATATGAATGGATCAATATTTGTGAAAAATATACATGAGGTAATACCCTGTTGTAAGTGGTGGGAGTGACACTCTAATAATTGCTCAATGTGTAAAAATAATATAAACTATTATTACAGTTGAATTAACCCTGAATATATACCATTTACAAAATATATTGGAAAAGTTAAAAATAAAATCCTATAATATAAATTTTTTACTTCAATTTTTTACCACATAATTTATTTTTATATTTAAAAAAACTATGATAACCATTAACATGGAGACAAAGTTTTTCCATGGTTATTTTTCATTGTGAACAAAATGAGAATATAACTTCCTAATGAATTTGAAAATAAAGATTCCAAATAAGAAATCCAATTTTTATGATTCAAATTTTTGAAGGAGCACAAATTTATGTTATTATCATTGTGTGAAACACAATGAAATCAATTCTTATTAAAAATTTGTATTTAAGCCTAAAAATAAATTTATAAAGAAAACAATAATAATTTTGATTATTATGGAATTATTTTTATTATTTTAAATAATATATGAAAAACTGTAATATAAAACCATTCCAAAATAGAGTAGTAATTTTAAAATAATTGTAAAAATGTCTATTTTTATAAAAATTTCTAATTGACATTATTCAACAAAAAATGAATATGTTTAGATAAATTACAAATGATTAAATTAATATATATTTGAAATTATTATACTAAAAATTAATTTCATATTGTATATTTTCAATTTTCAATTTTATAAGTTTAGTTTTTAATTAAAACTTTATAGTAAATGAAAAATACTCTAGATAAAGTGAATTTATTTATTTATTGATTTTCATATCATATAAAATTATTTTAACGAATGTGAGTCTATATGTTTTAATCATAAAAAATACTTTATTTAATATTTAAATAACTTTAGTTATCACATAAATCTATAAATCTACACATGGTGGATTATAGAAACAGTTATCATAATAAAAATATATAAAATCACTTTCAAAATTAGTTGTATTTAATAAATATAAAATCTGACATGGTGTGGATTTTGATATCTATTAAATTTTTTTTAAAAAAACCACACAACATATGATTATGTAATCAATTAAAAAATACATTTATAAAAAACCATTTTACGTCAATTTGAAAATAACTACCATTGAAAACATTATAAAAAATTAAAATGGTTTTAGCATTATTATCTCCTCATTTAATTTAAAATTCTATTTTAAAACCCATAGGATTGTAAGACATTATTTACCTTTCAATTCTTAGTGATGATCCATTACAACACTACATTCCTCTTTTTTGGTTTCATTCCTCCTCCCTTAATCACTTTCCACCATCTTCAGTGACCTATATCCCCTTTTAGTCGCACTACATCTCCGTCAGCAAGATCCCACCACCTTAAAAAAAGATCCACCAATTTTTTCAATTATTCACCACATATGGTCTCTAAACACCGAATTAATATTTGTTTTTAATCCATCATATGAAATCATTCACCCATCTACTGATGTATTTACTCTCATAGTCATATATTTATTATAATAAATCTCATTTTTGTGAGTTTTAAATTATAATTTAATATATTTGGATGATTTTTTAATATGGAAGATTTATTTCATTTAGGTGAAATTTTTTAACTGATGTGAATAAATAGTTACATGTTTTTATATACATTTTTAATGTTCATATATATTAAAAATTCAGGTTCTAGTGAAATAAACTAATGACTCATTTTATATAGTTATTATCATAGTTCAACGAGTAGTATCTATATTGGTGAAAACCAATGTCAATAAATAACATTGATAATGATGCTTAGAAAGGGATATTGTATCATAATTACTAATTAATTCATGATATATGAATAAAAAATAATATCAAATATAGTATTAAAATATTTTATTGTCATACTAAATGTTTTTGTTCATATGTTTTTTCCAATATATAGTGTTAACAGTATTAATAATATTGGATAACATACATAAAAGTATGGTTTTGGAGAAAAAGGTTTCACTACCTTTATTTACCTTTAGAAATTTCTACTTCAAAAGGAATTGAGATACATGTTTAAAATTAGTATCCAAAAAACATATATAATTGGAATCTGGTATAAAAATATATATCCCTTAACAAATTAATAGGTTCTATATAAGAAGGTGTATTATTATTTATCCAAAGGAATTAAATATAGGACACCATGGTATAAAGTGTATGAGAGATCCAAATGTGATTAATTCTCATTCAATGGAACCAAATCATGTTCTATGTAAATATGTTATATATAAATATTTCATCACATGATGTGTTTATTTTTCAATTTAAATGATAACAATATCCTTTTATAGAATATATATTAAGGACTATATTATGGAAACCTATGAATCCCTACGAATTAATAGAAATTAAAGGGATTTGATAAAGAACTTCTAATTTTTTTAAATAAAGATGAAAATCTATGAATGAGACTCTTCATAGATGGAATGAATCAATATTTCCACCATAGTATCCAAAATAGTTTATGGCCTATTATCATGGTCGTTTACAACCGTTCCCCCAATATATGTATGACTAATGGATATTTTATTATGAGACTAAAAATATGAAGACCAAAACATACAGTAAATGATATTTATGTTTACATATAACAATTGACTATTTATTTCACATTTAAATGGGTTATAGGTGATAACGTTTTTAATATATATAAGAAGTAAAAACAAATTACATGTTATGCTAATGTTCAATATAAAATCATTTCTTACATATGGAATATTATCCTGATTAAATGTTAGAGGATAAAAATCTTGACTAAATTAAAATAATGGAAATGCATATAATATTTTAAACAATTTGAGAAATATAGTATATATGAGTTATCAAATATTTTTTATAATTTATTTCCATTATATAAAATAATAAATGCTTTATTGAATTATGAATTTATTGTAAACTCATTGTAAACCAATTAAAATTTAAAAATGTAAAAACATTAATGTCATATTTTTAAATATAATATTTTTATTTCATTGAATGAAATGATGAAATTTTTCATCATATTTAATCTATTCCATTATATATTTTTAATGGTTATCCATGTCCTTTATGCTCTTATTGTCAATAAAATCATATGTGATAGTATGATTAGAATATAATAAGGCATTAAATTAAAAATAAAAAACATCATTTATGATAGATTGGGATTAATGTATAAGGGAATACACTTTGTTTAAACAACCTTCTATCCAAGTAAAAATAACGTAATTACCTCTATATTGATAAAAAATTATGAAAGGGATAAAATATGATAAATATATACATGATTTTAATGTTTTATTTTAATTACCTTTAGATGAAAAAAATAATTTCATTTAAGGGTTTTATTATATATAGGAATGAAATATATTTATTATCTGGTTTTGATTCAATGGTAACTATTTTTTTAAAAAAAATACTATTATACAATATTAGAATTTCAATAATCATGTTATTCTATGTTTACTTCTATTTTAAAAACAATTAGACCTATATTTTTTAAATGCAATTGATAATTATTCTTTTCACATACTTTTCTTCCTGAAGATGTTATTTCCACCATTGTTTTTTAATATAATGGTTAATCTGCTGATTATTTTTTGGGATAGATAACTATATATGGTCTTCAATATTTATTTTATATATATCCTTTTCAATATATATTAAAATAAAAATAGGGATATGATAAAAATAAAAAACTGAACATAGACATCTATTGTTCAATAATATAAATCAGTGGATATTGTTTTGTTTTTAATAGGTTTCACACAATTAAGGCACTATATTGGTATCTTTATATCTGTTCATTTGGTACTCAGTACTGAAGTTGAGTGGATCTGCTCCATAAATATAATGTTAACATTCCTTTATATAATGATGTAGAAATGTTTATACATTTAAAAAAAACATAGTTATGGTTCAAAAATATATATCATCCCATGTTTCCGGATAGAGTGATCAACAAATAAAAATAAAATAACAGATTCTAATTAAGGATAATAAAAAAATTGTTTAATGTTTTAAGGATAATGATATCATTGACTCATATTCACAAAAAACCATGAAATGGTTAGGTGGGGGCCATGTTTATCACATGTTGTGGTTATTATATTAATATTTATATATTTTACACAAAAATAATTATATCTATAATAGTATCACTAAAAATGTAGAATAATATCTTTGTTAAATCTATAAATTTTAGGAGACTATAAGATACGAACAATAATTATACATTAATAAAAAATTTATTAAACTAAATTTATAACTCTAAACTGATTAAAATAAATTGATTGTATTAAAATAATTATACACAATTTATTCATTACAAAATATTGTTATTGTTTATAATATATTAGAATTTCATTTTAATAATGTTTAAGTACTAATGTTAAATTGTTAATGTCTTGATACTAATAGGATTTTGAAACATGATTATTATTGGTTTATATTTGCTGATTTTAGAAGATTTTGATGAGAAGAGATACTATAAATCATGAATATGCATATGTATTTTACACATTATGTCATATGTAATTCGCATAATTAGTGGTCTATATTTTTTCAATGAAAAAATATTTTTTGGATGAAAATGACCTTGATAATGTTTTTTGATTATTTTTATTCATTCATTTCTTATCAGATTATGTAAGGAACGTAATGATTGTGATATAGACATGGTGCATTTAATATGAAATAATATCATTTAAGGGGTATATAAATCCAATGTATTCATCTCTATATTTTATTAACTAAATATTAATTTTTAAAATTTATTTCTTCCGATTAGAGGTTTTTAAATGAATTTAATGATTAAAATAACCCATTTGGCCCAAATGTGAAGCATAATATCTTTTTATTTTCCATTCCAATTTCATATAAAATATTAATATTATATAACTACTGGTGGACTGTTGAACGGATAATGAAATATTATATGTGAGAGGAAAATAATCTCAAATAATTTTTTAATTTTTCAATAGTTCAGAGAATATAACATTCATATTGCACATATTTTTTCAATTCAGTTTTTCATGAAATTAAAATTTCCCCAAATAAATTTATTTAATAATATTTCGATGTATTTTTTGTAAATTAGATGGAAAATTTTCAAATAAAATAATAATTTATATTATATTGGTGGATTGTATAATTTATTATGAAAAATTAAATATGACAAGTAAAATATCTCAAAAGATTTTTATTTTATTTTTCAATGGTTTATATATTATATATTTCATATTCCTAATGTTTTATCAATTAAATTATACATTCAATTAAAATATCCCCAAATTAATATATTTAAAAATAGTTTCAATTATATTTTGTTAATTATATAGAAATTTTACATATAAAATATCATGTTAATTTATATTTTTAGGATGAAAAAAATACATTGTCCAATATATATTTATATATAGTGATGAGGGACATGTTTATCACCTTTAGGTGGGAGGAATCTTTTATTGAGTAATAATTTTTCGTTATAAGAAACCAAAAAATTATTTATTTTTTTATACTTATGTAACAAGAATCTATGAGATATCACTTAGATGTCCTGTTAGAGAATACATACCCTTTTAATTTTTCATTGTTGTGTTCTATTATATTGTAGGTGAAAATTATTATAAATAATATAGATGAATTAAAATATAAATATTTTATCCATTATTAACAGTTTAATTTAGTCCACTATCTCTCTCAACTCACCATGGTTAAAAAGAAAAAAGTGTGAATTAAAGAAAGATTAATATTCATATTAATAAATCAAAACTAGTCGCTAATTAGATTCTCAAAAATTGATTATTATTTTGTTTTATATAAGTATTTTGAAATTCTACACTATAATATAGTATTCACATATATTATTTTTTGGATTCCCTTCATTTGATTGTGACGTAGGGGACCCATATCCATGAGGGTAGGATGGATATTATTATTACTACTTTATGAAAGGATGAAAAATCATTCTATGTAAGTGGATATGAGGTGGGTTTCAATATCAAAAATATTTTTTCCATCCTATTATAACAGTAAGGGTAATAGAATGCCAGGAAAAAATAATTTCCTTGAATTATTAAAATTTAGTGACTAATTATTTGATAAACAAGGGAATTATATCATACATATTATATATGGTAGAAAATATATTGACTGAGGTACTACATAAAAATCCAATTCATCCACCTCCTCATTCAGATCAGACTGTGTACAGTGAGTTTTATACTAGGGATCCCCATTTTCATATAATTTCATATAGAATTGTTCATAATATCTATGATTATATACATTATCATCTTTTATTTTTATATCAAGTTAGAATTATGGTACTTAATATTTTTAGTATAACTACTCCAGTGCCTTTGCGTCACATAAATATGTCCATAGTTATATAGATTATGTGTCATTTTTAACTCTATAATGATAAATATATTCATCATCTAACTTATGATGTATGTGTTAATTTTTTATTTTATCATTTTAAATATCATACAAAATTTTCATATATTTAACATTTATATGTGTGTATAAATTCAAAAGTGGAATTTTGTATAAATCAATTGGTTTGTGATGAAGTACCATCAAATACATATAGGGTTTTTGTTCTGATAAATAATTGGATTGGGAATTATTTTATGAAGGAGTTTTTTGATGAATTTTGAATGAGTATTAACATATTTGAGATATACTATTTTTTAATTTTATTTAAAAAATACATCAAGGATTTCTTTACTGGTGACAGGGTTCCAATTCAAATATTATAGTTATTTTCCATGTATGTTTTTTGTCTCAATAATTGTTGTCTCTCAAAGGTTCCTCAAGTATAGTTGGCTATATGGCCTGAAGTGTATCTCTCTAGATGCATGATACTTCTAACTAGCCTTGAGTGCCTAGGTTGTGTCTGTAGGGAGATTAATCCCTCATTAATTGTGTGTTGATCAATAAATAAATAGGATATCTATTATATAAATGAAGAAGTATGAAAAATAGAATTCACATAAGATGTTGAATTGAATAATGGATGAGAGAATCAAATAATTTTAATACTCAAAATATAATGATAATATTTGTCATGTATCTATAATGATGTAAAACATGATTACATGGAATCAACAAATATTTAAAATACAAACGATTGGAATATCTAAAAAAACTTAAAGCTTCTGGAGCTATAACTTGGTCATCTACTACCAATATTCATCCTAAGAAATCAAGTAATGTCAATTTTCAAAAACTATATGCATCCCCCTGTCACCATCTTGATACAAGTAATCTAACCATGTACCCAAGGAGGCCCGGATAGGGTGTGAGATAAATCTCACCGGACCCCTCCAATGGTGTCTATAAAATATAGCCATAAATATATAAACTGAAATAGTGTGAAAAAATGCATATATAAAAGTAAAGTCATTAAAAATTGTAATAATGTAGTACTATATTCTGAATCATTAGGTGTCTAAACATGTAACTAGTTATTTAAATATGTATTTTCTAGTTTATATATGTAAGTCATGTGTGTTTTAACTAGCACTAACATCATGATATGATAATAGCTATAAAGATACATGATATAACATAGAATCTTAGACGATAGTAAAAATGATCATTTTCTATTGAAATAACTTGGGAATCCTTTACATTAGGGATCGATCCAACTCAGTGACAAAAGGTAGCTTGGATATATGGTTAAGAGTGTGATCTCGGTGGAATATCCTGAGGAATTCCAAAATAACATTATTATTACTCAGTCCAAGGAATTCATCTTTGGTAAATTAGGATATGGAAGAACTAGTCCAAAAGGGGGTATACAAGGAGCCTTATGTCCATATATGTCATGATGGATTTATAAATTGTATAAAAGGAAACATATAATTGTAATGGAGCGATATTATGGTGTCTTACCTAGAATACACAGTTAGAAAAAGATCAGGTTCAATGGTTTTCTGTAACCTTGGAAATCAGCATCCATGAATCAGAATATCGTCGATGAGTGCTCACTAAAATTTTCTAGGAATCCAAGGAAATATTGAGTCTAACTACTCCAATGAAGATTTCAGGGGACATATTAATTAGATACTATATAATTTAATAATTATATAAAATTTTTCATGTAATACTCATTCTATATAATTAGTTAATTTTATTATACTGATGACTTTCCATAGTGCAATAATTCTATTACGCAACGCAACAATTTAGTGAATTAATCATATTTCATTTATTTTATAGGATCCTTTACCAATCATTTACTTAACAAGGAGGGGTACGGATATTCAACCATCTAGAATTCATTTCTAATAAAATATTTCATGTGATATATATAATATATATTCCAATTATACATTTAACAATTAATTAATTAATAATAAATCCTACCATTTAAAGGTTATGTGATATATTCACATTTCATTTCCATAAACAATTCCTAGATTTAATTAAACTCATACCCTTATATAGATCAAGTTGAAGAACACCTGAATAGTGTCGCAGATAGGTTTACAAAGATACTAGAAGAATAATTATAGAAAACACCCTACATGGGGTGGTTAAAATTTATGAGTTATCCACCAATAATGGATAACATATATAATGATGGAATTAGAATATGTTTTAATGACTGCAATCAAGGAATAATAATTTAATAGGACACTCTCGATGAAATTAGTGTGTTCCAAATTATACCAATTTATAGAATGATGAAACTTGAGTGATGAGCCATATACCACCTAATACATACTCATATGACTTAGATCGTCCAGTATCAGCCATAATGTTATCTTGAATCTGATGAAATGTGAATAAATGATCATTACCCAAAAAATAGGCCATATGTGATAGCATTTAAATAGCATCAATGTGAAATAAAACAATGAAGAAGAACTCAAGATGAATTGAGTAATTACTAATGAACATCAATTGTAATGAAGGGTGATTAAATCTTTAATAGAATGTTGAATGTGAATGAAACCTATTGAAAGGGGACTGAATTATTCAAAATGGGAGAAGATAACCTCTTACACACATTCAAAATAATATAACAGGGATAGGGTGAGTAAAAACATTAACTAATGGAAATGTGGTCTTTTACCCAATATTTATATGTAGAATGGTTTGAAAAAAAAATTTGTCCAGGCCATTTTGCAATAATGTGAATACCACTAGCATAAGATGATACTCTCATGGTTTGGCACCACGAGCAGAGAAACCATGTGGAAACCATTTCATTCTCCCATGCTCAAAGCTTCAGTGTTTTGGCAAGGATGTACGACCCTGAGAGAACTATTAGAGAAAACTATGTGGCCTTCCTAGATCTTGGTGAAGCCCTAACTAGATAGGGGTAACCATCCAACCAGCCATACACAATTTTTCCTCACGATGTTTCTAATCTCTTTTTCCTACCGGACGAGTTTCTATGCTCTGTAGAAGCCCCAGAAACCCATTAAACCCTAATAAACTCATGAGGAATCGGTTTTAGGACCATAAAATAGAATTATATCAAAATTTTAAGGATATATACATATAGTAAACAACTATGATGTTACAGTCTTCCACCTTTACATTTACTCATCCCCGAGTTCACCCTCCAATGGAGGTGAAACACTGTCTGATAACAATATTGTCCACCGGGAACAAACATCAGCCAACCTCTCCCATGTCTCTTCTTATACAAAGTCATGAACCCATTACACCCATTCTAAGTGATATCCCATCATCCATTAACCCTCACGCTCTAGTCAATTTATTTTACAGGATACACATCAAATGAAGAATAAACATTTATCTCAACTATTTATAGTCAATAGTATGTGATGGGTCAGCATGATATTGGAGAAGCTATGAAACATGGAAGGCATCGTGCATGGAAGAGTACCTATGAGGTAAACTAAACTAATAGGATTATAGCCCAACTCTTTCTTGAATCTTAAATGGTCAAACATATTGATTTGAATCATTCCCTTTCATTTGAATCCATCTATGACCAATATTGGGTGATGACAACAAGAAAACATGTTCATCAACATTGAATCAGGAGGTAGTGGATGTTGATAAGAGAACAACTTCAATCTAGATATATTAGTTTACTTATAGATCCTGATCAATTGAACATGCTTCGTAGTCTCATGAATGAGACGAGGAACTGGTAGGGATGCCTCTCCTTCATCTAGAACTCCTAGGGGTAAATGGAACGACCTACCATAAAATGCCATAAATTGGGTAATCTAATTTTTCATCAAAACGATATTATTATAGGATATCATGATTTGATCGATATTCTTCTCTCATGAACCCTTGAAATCAGGGATGCATGATCATATCATGTCTTTTAAAACATGTATCATCTGTTTTTATTGGCCATTGGTATGGGGGTGAATGGTTGTGCCCAAAAGCACCTATGTGCCAATATCCTTCTATAACCCCAATCAAATCCATGACAATATGAGATCATCCCTATATTAAATGATAGTGGTGCAGAACTTGTGGTGTATAATGATCTCAAAAAATACAGTCTTCTTAGATAATCTATAAAGAAAGTCTACTGAATATGATGGAAGTGGTATACTCTTTTTAGTCAATCAATGACACCTCAAACTGTGTTGCTACCTCAAGGATACCTTAGTAATCAGATTGAAAAATCCATAGAAAATTATTACCATATCCATTATGAGATAGGAAGCCATTGTAATATTCTTCTAGGTGTCTGGTGATCAATTTTCACCAACTGATAGGTGGAACAACTAGTGATAATGCATATAATCTAACAATCCTCACATGCCACCAATATTAATGTCACATATCTTGATACATCTTGGAAGATTCCAAAATAAACATTACATTGAGAAGCATGTGATTCATTCATCAGTTCCTTAATATTATCTACAGGAACCCAAACATGCCCATATATACATTGTATGTATTCTCTGTCTATGGACCAATCTAATGGTGGGTCCTCTCCTAAAATACCCTCCCATAGAACCAATCATTCAAGATCAAAAAATCGCTTCACCTAATCATGGGGGGAAGATGTAATTATCCATGATACGTAGTAATAATAAGCATGAAAATCATAAAAATCCCTATGCTACTAAAAATATTTTCCCTTTAATTTTAATTTAACATTGTCTTCATGAATGGCTTTGGAATATGTTTTCCATCTTAGCACATTAGCTATTTCATTCCCATATCCCTAAATATTTCCAATCTCAATATTAAAGAAATGAAATTTTTGAACCATCTCTAGTATCTCAGATTCAATTCATTATGTTTAAATATATATTTCAGTTACTGAGATCCTTCTAAAATTAATCTATCCTCCTACATTAGAACTTCCCTTAGCCAGATTCTAGATGCATCACAGATCATTGAATAGCCTCTTCTTGAAATATGAGGAATCAAAATTTTTATTAAAACTAGTCTTCCTATTGACTCTTAAATGTATTTCTCACACTCTTCCTCCCATAGGAACATAACACCCTTATTTGAATGAACATTATGAGGTGCATCATGTCATGGGAAGTCCAGTACTATCTCTATGAAATTGGATAGTCTTGATTCTGATATAATGTAACCCATGAAGTGATCTTTTTTATCCAAAATTTGTACATTGAATGATTTAAATAATTCTAATTCTCTCTCAGTGTTTAAATATATTATATCAATGTGTTTTTCATGGTCTCTATATTTTTTAGAATACAAGAGAATTTCTTCTACATAGACTAAGAAAAAAGTATCCATATTTGTGTAGAAGACCATATTGATTAAATTAATCAAAATGGTTAACATGTTTGTAAGGAAAATAGGAATAATAGGAAACTCATAATAACTATATCTAATGTTTAAATATGTATGATTGAATATATAGGGGACTAACTCATACCAATAACAGCCTCATCTCGTTTCCATCTTTGAGAATACCCTATATCCATAGAGATGTTCAAATAGATCATCAATTTGAGGTACTATATATAATTTATTTACTATGATATGGTTTAGCCATCTGTAATCCTCCTGTAAATGATGGGTCCCACCCTCCTTTTTAGAAAAAATGAATGTTGAACACCATTAGGATGTATAATTCCATAAAAATCAATTGGGATATAGATCCTTCAATTGTCACTTTATCTCATATAGCTAATTATTTTCCATTATATATAGTGAAATGGACATGGGGGATAATCTTAGAGTGATCTAAATTGTGAAATATACATCTCTATCATATCGTAATATTGGAAAATAATAAAGAAATATTTCCCTCAAATGAACTTCTATGAGAGAAAAGTATAACTTATGTACTCCATGCACCTTAATGAAGGGATAATAAATCTGGGTGGTCACTCTACCTAGACCATTATTTTAAGGTCCTTACATACTAAACTGAACATACCACTCATCCTTTTGTAGGTATCTTCTTCCCTATTATTATAAAATTTTACCTAGTGGTGACAGTACTCTACAAATGCATGATCTGGCACCAACCAACCTATCCCAATAATAAAGTTTATTCATGTCATATCAAGAACACATAGGTCCCATAAGAAATGTTGACTACCTACCATAAAGAGTAGTCACTTAATTGGAATATTCCATCTTACCATACTCTAAATATGGTATCCAAGTTCATTAAACAAAATAATACTGAATTTATATCCCAATACATTCCATGATTAATAAAATATTTTACAAGTGTGAATAAACTATATCAAATAAGAAATATACTATAGTGTCCCTACTAAAATTGTACCCATTACTATAGATTTTCATGCATTTTGTTCCTTGGAAATTCATTTTAAATCATGAATATGGTCTGATAAATGTCCATGTGATGCAGTTGGGCTCTACAAAGTATGACTGCTCTACTAGTGCAGATGATATGAATAGTGGCTACTACGGATATGATCATATCTTCAACTAGTTTTTTCAGTGTTACTTCAACTACCCACCTCATGTGGCATAAATTAACATTCCATTGAAGGTAGAGATGGCGTAGGTCCTCTTCCACTAGAATCACATATAAAGGAATTTTATAATCTCTGATGATGTCCCATACAAACTCAACCACAACACTCCATTGGGACTCTATCACACCGACACATTAGATTCCACTGGTGTCCACACATATGAAACACAATAGAGAGGATGATATGGTTACTCAGACTTCCACTTCTCTATCTAGAAAACTCATGGGAATATTTCCTATAACATGAAGAACAACTAGAATTACATGGCACTGATCCTCTTTTCCAGATACAATATCCACCACTCAGGTTACGGTCAGGTATATAACCCCGATTAATGATCTCATAGATAATCCAAAGGATGTATGTCATACATAATCCCACCCTGGAATTGTCTAACACATGAAACCTTATATTAGGCTATATGTAGTCAGATGAATTTTAAATGCATAAAACAAAAAAAATATTCCATGACTAACATGGAACCTTGCCAATATACATGAACCCTCTGGAATAGTCATCTCTTACTATCTAAGGAAATAGATTATCATAGAAATGATTCTAGATATCATTATAGACCATGGCATGATGATAACCATTCTGTGTAATTACATCCCACAAGTGATGTTCCAAATCACATAGCTTGGTGGTAGTGAAATTGACCCTATTCATTGGATACATATGAACATTCTAAAATATAGATAGGGTAACTTCTAGCAATGAATCTGTTGCTTAGGGACCATTATCCCCCATGAAGGTGGGAAAAAGCTTCTTCTAGAACTCATCTGTCAAATCATCCATAATTGGAACAGGTCATGGAGCACCCTTCATTTACTACATTAGGCATAGGAGTCTCTCATGAAGTTTTGTCTTAGTGTTAATGTAAATTATAAGAGCTATTTATTCATATGTTACTTCTAAAAGTAAGAGTGGTTGCTCAGGTCCCACCTTGTTTGGAGCATGGTTTTCACAACCTTCATATTGCATGTTATTAGAATGTGATCATATAATTTGTCCACAAATTCAAGGAAGACATCTCAAAAAAATCATGAAGAACATATGTAGAAATAGATAAAATGGAACATATGAAAAAGGGTAACCATGGTATGCATCCCTGACTACCTACCTAGAAGGATAGATATTGGTATGTAATATTTTTTAATTCACACTGGTTCCAAAAGATAAAGGTTCAATATTACCTTTACATTTAATTTTATAAATAAACATTTTTTTATATTATTTTTGTAAAAAAAATCATTTTTTTCTAGCACACTTTTAGAAAATTATATAAAAAACTGATTAAAATGGTTTTTCATTCATAGTGTATCTTGTCCTGTACACATTACCACAAAAATCGACACCCATTTAATCAAAAATTTATCATTTTTCGCAATTTTGTCTTAGTATGTATCATATAATGTACAATATATTATCATGGTAAATTAACCATTCCTACCCATGAGGGGCCATACATCTCAAGAATTGATATTATTAATCACTAAATCATGGCTAAGGAGTAGCATAGAAGTAATATATCTTCTAGGTAATAACATGAAAATCATCGGAAAACAAGAAAATTAATGTATTGAAATGAACAAATGTGGCATGGTATATGAATGGAATTTGATTTCTAAGTGACTACGATAATTCATATAACAATTAACTTTTCCCTGGTATCATCATTCCAAGGATGAAACAATTTCCTCTGTCATAATAATTATAATAATATCCAAAAAAATGTTCTTTACACTATGGTTAATGGATATCCCCTTTAATAACAAAATACATATGAAAAATTATTATTTCAGGAGACATAGAATTTTCCCAAAACATCAGTTTACTAGACCCAAAAAAAACATCCAACTATGTTCTAAAGTGATCATAATTTCATATATGTCATCCCTAAATCTTAAATCATGGACATAATGAGTCTGAAACCTCATTATGATATCTCTAACCTCGGTGTCACTCAAAAGATCCCCAACCTAGTTTCCCAAATGAGCTGAAGTGTATATCCCCAAATTCCAGAGGCAATTGACTCGAACTTGCATCCTAGTGTGTCTCTATGGAGAAACAGTTCCCTTAGTACTATATTGTAACACAACTAATAAATAGAATATCAGGTTACTAAAGTAATCAATATGATATAAATATGTACGATTAGACGTATATATGGATAATTAATAATAGAAAAAACTGATAATAATATTATAATGATGATGATAATGTATTTCATGTTTCAATAATGAAAGAAAATAGGTTTACATAGATGAAGAAAATGGATGCTATATAAAAGAATAAAAAACAAAAAATCATCCAATCATCCAATGTTCAATATTAATCAACTCCTACCAAGCTCCTTAATAAGAAATAAAGCAATATCAGGTGTCCAATGTATACCACTTCCCTTTATGAGAACCATTATATATGTAATCTACATGTGTTCCAATGGAATATTAAATAAGGTCTGTGAAAAATTGGTGTTGGACACAACACAAATGCACAATAACATTCAATCTATGTAATATAATTTCTAATAGTTTATTGGAATGTATAAATAAAAGTAATGAAATACAGCACTGTATAGACTAAATAAATTTTCCAGCTTCATCTAGTGTCTAAACATGTAACTATTTCATTAATTATTTTGGTTATATCTTGTATATGTATGTCACGTGATGTATAACAAGCACTGGTATCATGTCATGATAATAACAATAAAGGATACAAGATATAACAAGGCATACCTAGTAATAATAATAATAATAAGTATTATCCAAGTTAAAGACCAAGGTATCCTTGACCTCGGGGATCATTATATCTCAGTGAAAAACTATAGCCTTTATATACAGGACAACGTGTAAATGAAGAGGGATTTCTCAATTCGATTCACAATAAAATAATTTCAATACAGTCCAACGAATTAATCTAAGGAAAATGTGATAAGAAATGTCTAGAACCAAGGGTTAATAAAAGTCACTTCTTGTCTATATCGTTCATTCAAGATATTTGGAGTTTATCCAAGGAATTCAATAATGGTAATTTATGGATCCAGGTTTTTCAAATAGAGAATCAACTTGTAGGCATGGATTGGGGTCTAAAGTGGGTATCAACCATGGAAATCGGCAACCCTTTATGAGAATGGAATCCATGATTTGCCAAATTATTCAACCTGAAATCAAAGGATAGATCTAGTAGAACCACTATAATAATAATTTAATTTTCCATATAAAAAAAACCTTTGAATTTATTCATTATATGAAATTAGTCTTTTTGATACTCATTCAATTTAATAATACATTTTTTTAATTTGTGGCCTTTCATTAGGGTGATAAGGCTAATAGGGCATGAAACCATTTACTTCTTTAATCACATTTGATTTATTTGGATCATTCATGTACCTTTCATTATCATCATAAGGTAGTATAAGAAAGAGAAACCATATTGGATTTATTAGTTATAAATTAGTCCAAGTTATATCCATAATATACATTCCAATTGACCATTTAAAAATTCATTAATTAATTAGAGAATATACTATAAAAGGATTGAGTAAAATATTGAAATGTAAATTCCATTAAAAATAATAGATATAATTAAAAAATTATATTTATAAATGTTATATCGAAGCACACACAAATGGTTGTGAATATTGGCTTAACAATCTACAAAATTCATAATTATGGAAGTTCCCTACATGGGAGGTTGAAATTGAGGGTGTAACATCCAAAAATGGATTATATATATATCATTGGTATTATTATTTTATTCTAAAAACTATTAGTATCGAATATGAATTTAATAGGTCACAGCTACTGAATTTTTTCTGAGAAAATTTATGGCTATTTTTGAAACGATGAAACTTGAGGGTTGTGTCGTAGAACACCTAACATATATTCATATGTATCTCCGCATCTAGTATAAAACATTATTTGGGCATGTATTCAATGACATTTTAAGAACACATCAACACTCTAAAAATATGAAATATGAGCATAGATTTAAATATCATCGTTGAGGGAAAGAATAATGAAGAATGTCTCCTAATGAATCGGTTGATTTTGAATGTGCATATTACATGAAGAACGGGTGGAGAATCAAATATATGGGGGAGAATGGGAGAGAAACCTATCAAAATAGGTTTGAGATCATCAAAATGGGAGAATAAATTTTCTACTATATGCTATAAAATAAATGAGAGGAATAGGGTGTGTTAAAAAATTAATTAAAACCCATATGTCGGTTTTACCCAAAATATCTGGGTTTTACAGTTTGGCCATAGGGTTGGCTAAATTGGGCACCAACCATCAGAAGGTAAGTTCCTTAATTGGAGACCATCATTTAAAGGTTGTGTTTTAGGAGAAACTAAATACCAATTATATCATTATACAGTGCCAAAAACTATATAGATTTGGCATGGTCAAGAAGCCCTTAGCTCATGGATAGGGCAACAGTGAACCTATCTTGTCTTTAAGTCTATCCCAACATGTTAATTTGTAACTATGCATCCCACCCCATATGGTTTCTACAAATAGTGTGGCCATTCTATTTTTACCATCGATTATGGATCTGATCTCCAAACAAGCCCCATAAACCACTGAAAAATTCATAAACTCATTAGTAATCCATATTATGTTCACAAACAATAATTATACCGTATTTAAAAGGACCCACATTTGAGGTAAAATCAATTCTTACACAAATAAATTATTGTTTTTATTTTCATTTACCTATGTAAATGAATGTAATCGTGATATAATTTATTACATATATAATTAGGTATCCTCACACACTTTTCATAAATAATTTGAGAACATTGGTTTATTGTATTGATTATTTAGAATACATATAAGCCCCAATGAAATATAAGTGGAAGTCTCATAGACATATATTTATATGAATGATTTAAAAATAAAGATATTTAGAATCGATTTATTTAATTCCATGATATGTAAGAGCAATTTTTTAATTTAAAAAAATTTCTTTATTATTTCTTTCATTCTAGACAATTTAAATTTTGATGATATTTGGATTTTATACCTCTTCTTAACATATAAATGCATAGAATATTAGTTATCCTCATTACTAGGTGATTTTAATGAAATTTTTCCTTATTTATTGAATTTTATATATATGTTATAACAAAAAGATCTGAGGTGTTAGTTGGTCACCACACCCATGTCCCTCGAAAATTAATTACACAAATAGTAATGCATTGTGAAAACATTAGGAGTAACTTGCTTACACCATCGACTGATTGAATGTGATAAAAATTGTAAAAACAACAAACAAACATTAAATATAAACAACAACCATTATATTTTTTAGAATACACACTCTTCCAACAACACTAGAAAAATTTAATTATTATAATAAAAATATTATGGACTCATTAATGTAGTAGGAAGCCCATAAAAACTAGCATTGTGATCTCGATACATTAATCAAGGTCCAAATCCATTGTAGTTGGCCATATTATACTATAAAATAATAGGAACATCATTGTTGAGTATACAAGAAAATTACATATCACATAAAAAAATGATAATCTGATTTTCAAGTTTTATTTGATATATAGGCCTCACAGTCTCCTATAAAAAATATTCCCATCATTGTTGAATGAAATAAAAATCAGGATTTTGATAAACATGAATTGTAACTTCATTAAACATTTTCTCTCTAAATATTTGATAATCATAATTATTTTTATCCTTATTACAATATATTTCATAGGTATTCCTTTATTTTTATTCATTTTTGAGAAATAACTCATCATTATTGTTGGACTCACCTATTTTGATAATCCTAAATCGTTGTTTTCATAATCCCAAATCATGTTTTGATAATCCTAAATCATTTCTCAATCATGTTTTTGTTCTTTGTTAATTATGTTTAATTAATGGTTCTTGTTTCTTTAGAATAATATTCATATACTCTCAATCTCATTTCTTGATTAGTTATGTTTACAGTTCAGAATTTATCTATGTACAAGGACACTGCTACAAGGTCACTATTACAAGGTCAATGTTACAAGGAAACTGCTACAAGGTAACTGTTATAAGGTCACCACTACAAGGTCACCATTACAAGGTCACCGATACAAGGTAACTGATTCAAGCCTACTGTTCAAGGTTACCATTGAAGTTATCGATACAATGTTACAATTAGGTTTCGGATATACACTTGCTGATTGAAGCCTACCGATATAAAGGCAACTGTTACCAGTATACCATACTCTTCTACTCCACACATTTTCAAATTATTATGATTATTTTAATGGTCATATTTTTCTAATGTAATTAATTTTTATTGTAGATGTATCTGGAAATCATATCATGACAGTACGAGGTATGAGAATGATTGCACGTGATGTACTTGTTCTAATTGTCGGACCTCAAATTAGAAACAAAAAGACCATTGAAAGAGAATATAAAATGTTCTATAGATAAAAACAAAGCTATACATATATAAACATACATATGATGAAGATTAATGAAGTTAAATATAGAAGAAAAACTACTGAAGTACAAGGAAGAACCAATCTAGCTCCTTCACTGTGAACCCCATGATCTTCTAGAAGATCATTTTGGGAAAACAAATTGAGGGTGCATTCTATGTCTCATAAACCATCAATAATATTAAGAAGTAGAACACTCAATTCCGGAAAGCGAGTACCTAGATTTGAGAAAGTTTGTTTGGGATATAACATCTAAAGATATATTCAATCATCAAATTCCTGAGTTTAAAGAGTCAAGATCTGAACTACAAACACATAGAGCATTATAAACTCAATATAATTCTAATTTCTCTATTGTGTTTCATTATTTGTACATCTCTAATTAGTGTGTGTGTCTGCCTTTCTGTTTTCCTCACACCCTGTCTCTAATGGTTATACTAGAGGATATTGAATATCCTCACATCAAACTTCATCTAAATTTGTTTCCCATGTATAACTGTGTAAGAGGCCGTGTTTAGTCTGTATTGTATGTCTTTCCCACGAAGAACAGTGGTAGAGGGTGTGAACCCTAAAAGGATTGTGACAAAGGTTGTAAATCCTAACACAGGATATGTATCATGTTTATTGCTAATATTAACTACTTGGTGGAAGGTGATCACCATGTGGAGAGGATTAACTCGTTGCTTGAGACTGAACCACTTTTTTTACTTCACTATTGGATATATTTAGTTATACCTTATTTTATATATTTTCTACTACTTATAATTTTCTAAAACATAAAACAATTTTTCTTTCACTTTGATAGTTAGTTTTGGATAGTGTGTTTGGTTGTTTAATTCAGTAAACTTGATTCAAAAGATGGATACGTGTTTCTCACTAATTAACATATTAAGTGGAGTGTAACTTTGGTGCCCATATTTTCATGGGAGCAGATTAGATACTATGAAAACAGAATTCCCCAAAATACACAACTATTCTAGGGTATTATCCATGACATAGAAGGAACATTAAAACAAAATTTATTGTAAAATCTGGACAATTCACATATACATCATGTTCTAGACCATAACATTAAAAAACAATCTCTAAAGGAACAAAAAAAGAGATTTTTTTCTCAAAATATATATGCTGATTATAGGAAATATGTGAGAAAAGTATGGGTTCCTCATGTTTTACATGCTAACCTATCTGGACCCAAGAAAATATGGGCACCCAAGTTGCACTACACATAATCGTTTTTGATAGAAAATTGTCTGAAGAGTTCCTGTAAAACTCAGTGGTACATGGAATATGGATGTTCAAGACATATGACGGGAGACTACTCATGCTTCAAGAACCTAATCAATGTTTATGGAGGATATGTCACATTCAATGATAATGCTAATGGAATGATTGTTGGCTTAGTCTAGATTGGTAACCCTAATGCTGTATTAATTTCAAAAGTAAATTTTTTTGATGGGTTAAAATACAATCATCTAAGTATCTCCCAGTTCTGTGATAATAATTTTAATGTCAATATTTTATATGATGCATGGAATGTTTTTAATTCAAAAAATGATTTAATATTTAATTCACTTTGAAATGAAAATGTATATACTGTTGATTTAGATTCTTCATCTAAGAAAAATGTTTCTTTTCAAATGTGTTTCATAAAGAATCATTGTTGTGGCATAAAAGATTACGAAACTTCAATGTGAACTCACATTGAAAACTGACCAGGAAAGTATTAGATAGAGGCTTACCTAAATTGGAATTCCCACATAAAAATGATTGTAATCTTCGTCTAAAGAGAAAACAATACAAAGTTTCATTCAATCCAAAGAAATAAATTTCTACTTCTCTACAGCTAGAGTTGGTTCACATGGATTTTTTTGGACCATCAAGAGTTTCAAGTTTAAATGGGTAGCACAATGTTTATGTTCTGGTAGATGATTTTTCTATGTACACATGGTTATACTTTCTGGATAACAAAAGATATGGTTGTGATTATTTTATCAAATATTTCATGTCTATAGAAAATATTAGTGGACTAAAAATTATGACCAGGAGAAGTGATCATGGTCATCAGTTTGAAAATCAAGATTTTAAATCTTACTGCACACAAAAATTCTACATTCACTATTTCTCTAATCCTAAAACACCTCAACAGAATGGAGTCGTGAATAATAGAAATAGGACCCTTTATGAAATTTCTAGGATAATGCTCAACGAATATGATTTTCCAATTTATTTTTTGGAGGAAGCTGTAAATATAACTTTTTATACCATCAATAGAGTCTTGATTAGACCTGTCCTTACGAAGACCCCTTATGAGCACTAGAATAATAAAAATCCTAAGGGTAATTACTTTAAATTTTTTTATTGAAAAGTCATTATCATTAACAATAAGGAAAATATTGAAATATTTTCCCCAAAAATAGATGATGGAATTTTCCTAGGATACTCAATCTCTAGTAAAGATTATAGAGTATTTAATAAAATAACCTAATGTGTGGAAGAATTTATTCATGTAAAATTTTATGATACTGATCCAAATGAACCAAAAACCTCTCTTAAATATCTTGAGGAAGATATTTTAATTCTGGAACATAAAAATAATGATAGTGAATCCATTGTAAAAGTACCAATTATGGGAATCTTCTAGAATCTGTACCTGTTGAGTCTAAACCTGTAGACAGTGATGAGGAGTCTAGTTCCACTCATTCTATAGGTATTAGAACTCTCAAGAATCATCTATTACATGTTTTTGTAGGTGATCAAAATAGGGGATCACAAACTATAGATTCTCTGAGAAACGAGGTTGAACATCATGTTTTTCTTTCACAGTGAGAACCTAAAATATCAATGATGCAATGAGTGATGAATTTTCGGTAATGGATATGCAAGAAGAATTGAATCAGTTTGAAAGAAAAAATGTTTGGCAATTAGTGGACAGACCTAAAGACACATTAACTATAGGCACTGAATGAGTTTTCCGAAATAAAGTTGTTGAATCTGGAAATATAGTTAGAAACAAGGCCAGAATAATTTCACAAGGATATAGTCAAAAAGAAGGGATAGATTATGAGGAAACATTTGATCATGTAACTCGACTAGACTCCATTATGATAATACATTCTTAAATAGATCATATGTATTTCAAAATTTATCAAAATGATGTCAAAAGTGAATTTTTAAATCGATACATAGTTGAAGATGTATTTTTTGAACATCCCCATGATTTTACAATTCCCTATTTTCCAAATCATGTTTTTAAACTATCAAAATAATTATATGGTTTGAAACAAAATTCAGCGGCTTGGTTTTACAAAATTTGTTCATTCCTTTTTTCAAAATGTTTTACTAAAGGAATAGAAAATCATAATTTTTTTATTAAATGGATTTACAAAGAATTTTTAATAATACAATTTTATATAGATTATATGATTTTTGGGTCCTCTAAAAACTCTTTTTAAACTGATTTTTCAAAAATGATGCAAGATGAATATGAAATGAGTTTGATGGGGGAACATAAATTTTTCCATGGAATTCAAATTTTCCCAAATAAAAATGGTATTATTTTAAAAAAATTAAATATACTAAGGATCTTTTGAGACATTTGGGTTTGAATTGTAATAAAGGTAGTGATACACCACTGAGTAGCGCATGTAAGTTGGATGTTGATGAAACTGGTAAACCCGTTGATTAAACCACTTAGCGAGGTATGATTGGGAGTCTGATATACCTTACTTCAAGTAGTCCTAAAATTATGGTCAGTGTATGCATGTGTTCTCATTTTCACGTTAATCCCATAGAATCTCATTTAACTATTGTTAAAAGGATTTTTATAGATCTCATGTTTACTATAAATGTAGGACTTTTTTATCCAGTAGGACAGCCATTTGATTTAATATGTTATTCGGATGCTGACTTTTTTTGTTGTAATTTAGATAGGAAATGCTCCGATGTAACATGTCACATGTTACGCAAGTCACTAGTATCATGCTTAGTAAGAAACAGAATTATGTTTCATTATCTATGTCCATAGATAAATATATAGTGACGTGTAGTTGTTGTGCTCAAATTTTGTGGATGAAACACACATTAATAGATTATAGATATCAATTCAAATGTGTCTCTATAAACTCGGACCACACTAGTGCAATGAACATCTCTATAAATCTAGTATCTCATACTTTGACAAATAATATTCATTTAATACATCACTTCATGAGAGATCATTATCAATGTGGTGATATCACTCTTGAATTCAATGGTATATAACACAAATTGGATGATATATTCAGAAATCCATTGAATTATGAGAGGTTAATTTACTTCAAACATGAGTTAGGTATGATAAACTATTGAGTTAGAGACCTCACCATTACATACCTCTCCATTAGAGACCATACTGTTAGAGACCTCTCTGTTAGAGACCACACCACTAGAGACCTCACCGTTAGAGTCCTCACCGTTAGAGAGCTCACCGACATGACCTCACCATTAGAGACCTCACTAATAGAGACCTCACTATTAGATACCTCACTGTTAGAGACCTCACCATTATATAACTCACCATTGCAGACCATACTGATAGAACCTTTCCATTAGATCGTAATAATAGAACCTTACCATTATACCTTACCGATAGAACCATACTGTTACACCTTACTGATAGAACCTTATCGTTAGACATTACTGTAAGAACTTTACAGTTAGACCATACCTATAGAACCTTACCATTAGACCTTACCGATATAACCTTACCATTAGAACTTACTGATAGAACCTTACTATTAGACCTTACCGATATGACCTCAATGTTAAACATTACTGATACCTCTTTACCGATAGACGACTTGAGTATGGGAATTTATGTTTTTTTCTCAGCTAGAATCTGAAATGTTTTCTATATATTACATGTTTATTTTATCTATTTCATTTTTCAGATCACTAAATGAAGAAAATAAGACACATATCACATATAGATCCACATCAAACCCTCTCCCAAACCCTTTTCTCCCCAATCTTAGAACCTAATCCTCTATTGAATCCTTGAACCACTCCAAATCGGTGAAAAGTGTCGAAAGGGTGTTAGTTCCTGATGAAGGTGACATGACTAATCCTACGAGACTTAGATCCGAGTCAAGTAGTGGAATCCAGGAAGTGTAAATGGTTCTTAACCCGCATTTATCATAGAGTGAAATGGTAGTTGAGAAGGAGTTAAGTTTAGAATTGTTGTTGTCAAGACAGTCTTTAGTACTGAAGGCACTTGAAGATCAGGGTTGGGATAAGCATTTTTCAATAATAATGGACTATATTACCCATTGTTATTGAATGAATTTTATGAGTATCTTGAGTTTTAGTTGTCTTTGGATGATCACCGGATGACTTCCAGAGTAAATGTATTAAGTGTGAGTTTCTCCTCTGCTATGTGGGATGACAACATGAGGGTTCCACATGATGGAATTTATGATTAATACACAAAATTGGTACTTCAAAATAGTGAGTTCTTCTACTATGAAGAAGCATTAGCTGAGCTGACATGGAATGGAATTCCTAGGAAAGTCATTATTATTGAGATGGAAGGAGAAAACAAGCTTCTATTTATGTTTGTCCATCATTTTTTGAGTCCCAGTAGAAGAGACATTGCATCTTTAATGTATCAGGATTTTTTTTCTCTTGTATATATAAAAGCATGAATAGAAGATCAACTTATATAGGATGATGATGATTCAACTATTAGACATGACCAAGACCAATTCAAAATCCAATACCCTATTACATGATAAGTTGATATCCCTTTTTTTGTAAGTTAAAGGAGTTTCTGGAACATAAGAACAAACTATTGTTGTGAAAGATAACCATTTCATCACCAAAGTGATATGCATGTTGATGAAGATCATCTGGAATTCATGGTCGGGGAGATGGGTGAATTATGAGGCTAAGGTATATGAAGAGTTAAACATTGTGACTGATCCCACTAGGCCTAAGAACAAGAGAGAGCCTGGTCTTAAGCCTAATGTAGTTGACCAGCCTCTTCAGATGAAGAAAGAGTGAAATTTGATGTTGTACAAGAAAGGTAGGATTATCATATAGATTGCAAGAGTGATCTTGACCTTCCCTCAAATCCTCGAGTTAATTATGTATCCTTTGGTGAGCCTATTCCACCAAATAGACTGCCTAGAAGGGATACTATCCTAAGAGACAGTGAAGAGGAAACTGGTGAAGAAAAAGGAGGTAAAATTGTCTTAAGAGACATTAGAGATACCTGAAATGAGAATGATGACTTTGAGTCAAGTCATGCTGACTTTAAAACAGCTGCTACTGAAAGTGATGAATAATTTTTACGTCTCAGTCCATTAATAAAACATACAGAAAGGGTAGATATTAATGATGATAATGTTCTTGATTCAGTTGTAGATGGACTTTATTAAGAAGTTGTTGATGATTTTGTGGTGGAAGTGGTAGTAGACCTTCCAGTTGATGAAGTCGATCAACGAGGTCATATGAAGATAGATGTGGTTGTTCGGGAGAATGCTCCAAGTGAGGGGGAGGAACCTATTGCTACATGATCAGTTGTTGCTGCTCATAAGATATAGGACAGGACAGAAGCTCATGGAATTGTGGTTTTCGGGCTAGATTATGGAGATTCTGAAGTTGATGAGACTATTTGAAGTCCTCCAATTCCTAATATAACGACCCATACTTTACATAGATTGTTAATACTTCAAAATTGAAGCACCCTTATTACAACATATGAAAAAACCACAAAGGACCGTATAGGTATAGTGTCTTTAGAAACTGGGAAACATAAACAACTGGTTCATAAATCTTCTACAGTGTCTCCCATTTATTTCATCATATCTAGCGTCCCTTTTAGCATATTCTACTTAATAACCGTCTTACTAACCTGGGGAAAAGAAAACATAAAAGGGTGAGCTCAAATGCACAGCAAGGGAAAATAAAGGAAATAAAAATCATATCATACCTTTTGGAAAATCATAACCTGCAAAAGAGATCATAATATCTTATCATGGAATGAATCATAGAAGTGAAAATGAGATCCCCATAATTATAACATGAAACATGAATCTTTGTGGCATGCAGACATAATCATGGAACATCATTTCTTGTTAGTCATGACTCATTGCCAAGACTATCTTAGTAGACAGAGTCCCTTTCTGAACCGAGTCACCCTCGTTCCAGTCCTGTTTCACTGAACCGGTATAACCTACCGTTCCAGCCATGTCTATCTCATGAGATATAAAATCTTTAACCAATGCATTGGAGGGAGATATAGGTCCCACCCATCTCATAATGATATCATTCTTATGTGTGCCACAAAATCATAAACCATACATCATTGCATAACCCATGTAATAAAAATGGGAATCTTAAACATCATGACATCATAAATCAATTCATATAAGATAAAGGAATTCATAAAAATAATTCCATCGCAACATGATCAAATCAATGTAATAATAGGGATAAAAACAGAACCCTTTATTATTTTAGATGGAAAATAATTTTGATAAAACACTTGAACTCCATTCATGAGGAAAATATCCTTTCTACTTCAAAAACATTTTTCCTTTCATAACATGTCATACGACTTTAAAATAAAAGAAGATGATTAAAAATAAACTTGAAAACTTGTAAAGGAAGCTTCTTGGAAATAATGTTTTAAAAATCCATTCATGCCGTATAAGTTAAAAAAAACATTCTTCTCGTACTTTTGTCGGAAAAGTCAGAAAAGTACCACGTATGAAAAACGACAAAAGATTCCTTTCATATCCTATACAAAAAATTTACCGAAGGGTAAAATAGAATATAAACTATTGTATAAGGATATAAATATTACATATTGAGGAATCATGGATGTGGATGATAAAATACACCCCAGTAAATTCCAAAGTATAAACAATCTCGGATAAAAATGAGATTGTGATATTTCCCTTACCTTAGGTCCGATTTTCTTTGTACGTGTCTGAAGCTCTTGTATAATGGTTTAAATAATGTTATTTATTTATTCCATAATCATATATATTGATATGATATCATATATGGTCATATTCTTAGCTTCTTGTTAGTAATATTTCATTTTTACTTGTTACTCGGGTCCTTATTGCCTTTTGTTCTTATGCGTGTTTTGCCGAATAAATTCTTATTCTTCTTTTAAGGTTATAGATACCTTATATCCAGAATTATATTAGTGTAACATATATCATATTTATTCATTCAATTATTTTATATAATTACTATGTAATGATGATCATGTAGAACGAGTCGCATCACATCGTGGAGACGGTATTCCGTACGTACACACGAGTGATGATATCGTTCCTATGATCGTGGAACTGTATTGGAGTATATATATATTATTTCAGTATCAATATTAATTTATAATAATCATAAATAGTTACTCATTAAACCATTATACCCATCCTTGTAAGGTGATGGTGGAAAATAGATTACACCACGGCGTGGAGACGGTATTCAGTACGTATGCACGCGCGGTGATTTCATTTTTCTATAGGATGGATAGAAGGTGAATTAGGGTTGTTTCATATTTATAATAACATATCAGTATGTAAGTAATACTGATGTTATTACTTTATCATGAAACAACTAAAGAAGAAGAAGTTGAAGAAGAAAGAAATTGAAAAGATCGGTAATGGATATTACCTCTTCTTTGGAACGCCTCTTTGAATCCTCCACTTAGGGAACTAAGATTGGTCTTTGAAGAAGACTAGGACCTCTAGGATTATTCTAGGGAAGTGGAGAAGAGAAACTGGAAGGGGTTTTCCGAGATTTAGTGCTCAAATTGGTGTGAGGGGGAGGGGGAGGAGGTGCCCTTTTATAAGGGAGGAGAGGGGCACCTTAGGAATATCTCAAAATATTATTTTATATTAAAGTCAAAATAGGTTTATAATGGTTAAAAAGGGTCTTATTTCGAAGATAAAGTGGGGATGGGTCGAAATACTATCAACCAATAGGATTTAGACAAGTTGAGGGTATTATTTTAACCATATCAATTAGATTTAACTCTAAGTTAAATAATTTAACTTTTACCGTGTCTTTTTGTTTTCTTTCACTATATGGTTAATACACTTACTATAACATGGAAAACGAACCCCAAATTGTTTATTATTAATATATATATCCTTATCTAAGTAATTTTGCTGAACCTTAGATTTTTATTAATAATATAACAATTAATAATATAATATTTGATTTAAAAACTATTTTGTGTCAATTTTGACACTATTTGATATATGATTTTTCTGAAAGTCATAACAGAATTATATGTTCGATCCAAGTTGATTAAATCAACACTAATATATCATAGTAACCTAGAAAATTAGTGGAATTTATAAAAAGTCTAAAATTACATTTATTTTGGTGTTTATAACATCAATTATGTTAATATTTCATTAATAAGATAATTACTGTATCATCATTGTGTCATAAATAAATTAAATTATTTAATGTCTAAAAATTACAAATAAAATACCATTATGTAGGAAATCTTTTTATATTTCTATTGATTATTTATAGTCGAATTTATCTTATTTATAACCCCATATTAAAAATTATTTACTTATTAAACTTTGATTTTAACTATTTTAACCCTTCTTTAAATAAATTAATAATAAATGTATGAATCTAACCCAAGTGGGCCTAAATGGTCATATTTTATTCCTAAGTTTTTTTTTGGTCGAATTAAACTTATCCAATAGAATTAGGACATGTGTTAGGGTAATAGTAATATCATATTTACCCTTAGTTACCCTATTTACAATTAACCGCGGTAAAAAAAATAAAAAGTTACTATTCACCAAAAAATTATTTTTATCTCATTGCACCACATTTTACTTACTAATATCAACCGTGTCTGTCGGATTTTCGAATTTACATTTACAGAAGCCGTAAAATTAAGTTTTATGCAAAATTCAGTTTTTAACCCACCACTTAGTGGTTTCAAAAATTGAAAGTTTTCAGAAAAATACCAAAATTTCACCCTAGGCTAATTTCGGTATTCTGAATCCAAAAATGAAGTCCATTTTGAAAAATAAAATTTATAAAATTTCAAAAAGTGGTTATTACTATTCATAACGGCTAGTTTTAATAATATTTTAATAGCATATCGTTGTTTAGTGAAACTCGGTATTGCGTACGACGCAAGCTATCGAGGGAGGTCGTGATTGCGTGTAAAGTAAGCCAAACAAGTGTGTAGTGAAATATTCTTTTGATGATATATAAAAACAAAATATTACTCATAAAAATATCGGGTGTTACATTCTACCCCCCTTAAAAGAATTTCTCCCTCGAAATTCATCACTTTGTAACAAAAAGATGAGGATACCTCTCCCTCATCATATCCTCAAGCTCCCAAGTAGCTTCTTCTAATTGGTGGTTCCTCCATAAAACTTTCACCAAGCGAGTGGTCTTGTTTCATAGGACTTTTTCGCTACGATCCAGAATCTCTATCG
Organism: Viscum album; assembly: GCA_963277665.1. Taxonomy (NCBI): domain Eukaryota; kingdom Viridiplantae; phylum Streptophyta; class Magnoliopsida; order Santalales; family Viscaceae; genus Viscum; species Viscum album. Next base: position 808,493,954 of record OY728153.1, read on the forward strand.
GCTGTTTTTCATAAGAAAGATCTTGCTCCAGCGGTACAACTTCTGAGCTGAGTACATGTGAAGGATATGGTATGTACTTTCTTAGGAGAGATACATGGAACACATCGTGAACTTGAGAGAGATTCAGTGGAAGCGCCAATCGGTAAGCTACCTTCCCAACACGATCCATTATTTCGAAAGGACCGATATATCTAGGGCTCAACTTCCCCTTCTTTCCAAATCTCATAACCCTCTTCCAGGGAGATATTCGTAAGAACACTTTATCACCCACCTCAAACTCTAGGTCTTTTCTTCGGTTGTCGGCATAACTTTTCTATCGACTCTGAGATGCTCTTATGTGTTGTTGAATAGATCTGACCTTTTCTGCCATTTCATCAACGAGATCAGGTCCTAATAGCTTTCTTTCCCCAACTTCATCCCAGCAAGTTGGAGTCCTGCATTTCTTTCCATAGAGAGCTTCATAAGGAGCCATCTGAATACTAGAGTGAAAGCTATTATTATAAGAAAATTCCACTAAAGGTAGGTGTTTATCCCAACTTCCTTTGAAATCCATAGAGCAAGCTCTCAACATATCTTCTAGGGTTTGAATTGTTCTTTCAGACTGACCATCTGTCTGGGGATGATAAGCAGTGCTGAAACATAACTCTGTATCCACAGTATGCTGAAGACTTCGCCAGAACTTCGAGGTAAATCTCGGATCCCGATCAGATATAATAGAAAGTGGTACTCCATGAAATCTTACCACTTCCTTTACATGTATCCTGGCAAGCTGATCTAGAGAGAAATACTCTCTAATAGCAATGAAGTGTGTAGACTTTGTAAGACGATCAACTATGACCCAAATAGCATTATTTCCTTTGGATGTTTTACGAAGTCATGTGACAAAGTCCATAGTGATGTTTTCCCATTTCCATTCGGGTATGGGTAATGGTTGTAACATCCCCTTAGACTTCTGTCTCTCAGCTTTAACTTGTTGACAAACCAAGCATCGAGAGACATATTCAGCAACATCTCTTTTCATGCCATCCCACCAGAAGTACTCCTTCATGTCCCTATACATCTTCGTGCTTCCATGATGAATAGAGAATGATGAACTATGAGCCTCATCCAGCAGCTCCTTCTTTAATTCGGGGATGGGAGGAACACAAACCCGATTCCTGAACTTTATTATCCCATCACAATCAAGGTTGAATTCAGGAACACTTCTCACCTTCTTTTGTAACTCGACATCTTCTTTTTGTGCCTCTGTAATCTTCACATGTATAGATGGATGATCATTCATTTGAGAAAGATAAGATTTTTCCCCTTCTATTATAATTCCAAGATCCATCCTTTGTAAATCCATAAATATTGGATCTTTTGTGATCCTCATCATGGATAAACTAGCATGGTCTTGTCGACTTAATGCATCTGCCACCTTGTTTGCTTTCCCAGGGTGGTAATGGATTGAGCAGTCGTAATCCTTAATCAGATCCAACCATCTTCTTTGACGCATATTCAACTCCTTTTGTGTGAAAATATACTTTAATCTTTTATGATCTGTATAAATATCACACCTTCCACCATAAAGGTAATGCATCCAAATCTTTAATGCAAAGATTACCGCAGCCAACTCCAAATCATGTGTTGGGTAATTTTGCTCATGGATTTTCAACTGTCGTGAGGCATAAGCTATCACCATATCATTTTTCAAAAGAACACACCACAATCACTTCTTGGATGCATCACTATAGATCACAAACCATTCTCCACTACAAGGCAGTGTGAGCACAGGTGCACTGGATAACCTTCTTTTCAACTCCTTGAAATTCTCTTCACATTCCTCTGTCCAAACAAACTTAACTCCTTTCCGAGTCAACTTGGTGAGTGGATTAGATAATCGTGAAAAATCTTTTACAAAACGTCGATAATAACCAGCCAAACCAAGAAAACTTCGGATCTCAGTTACTGTTGTTGGTCTTGACCATCATTCGATAACCTCTGTTTTTGTTGGATCCACAGATATCCCCTCTTTTGAGATTATGTGACCCAAAAATGCAACTTTTTGAAGCCAAACTTCACACTTGGTAAATTTGGCATAAAGCTTCTCCTTTCTCAGGGTATTCAATATAATTCTCAAGTGGTCTTCATGCTCTTACTTGCTCTTTGAATAGACAAGAATATCATCTATAAAGACTACCACAAATTGATCAAGATAGTCTCTAAAGACTCTATTCATTAGATCCATGAAGATAGCAGGGGCATTAGTAAGACCAAATGGCATCACTATAAATTCATAGTGTCCATACCTTGTATGGGAAGCCGTCTTTGGTATATACTCCCTTTTGACCCTTAATTGATGATACCCTGAACGAAGATCAATCTTGAAAAAGTATTGAGCTCCGCGTAGTTGGTCAAATAAGTCATCAATGCGTGGGAGAGGATATTTGTTCTTGATAGTGATCTTGTTAAGTTCTCGATAATCAATACAGAGTCTCATTGATCCATCTTTCTTCTTAACAAATAGAACATGTGCTCCCCAAGGTGACGCACTAGGGCGTATGAATCCCTTATCAAGATTCTCTTGGAGTTGCTTCTTCAATTCCTGCAACTCAATAGGGGACATTCTATAAGGTGTCTTTGAAATTGGAAAAGCACCTGGTACGAGTTCTATTGAAAACTCAACTTCACAATTTGGTGGAAGACCGAGTAATTCCTCCGGAAAGACATCATCAAACTCTTGTACAATGGGAATATTCTTAATCGTGAGTTTATCACCAAACATTTGAGATAAATATCCTTAATTTAGTGGAATCAATACCCATATGATGGAAGAAATTTCCACTGGAAGGTTATGTTCATCCTTGCATTGATAGACGATCGTAGATTGATATGGAATATGAAATGTGACTTCCCTTCTTTGGTAATTGATATGAGCTCCATGTAGATAAATCCAATCCATGCCAAGAATCACATCAAATTCCACTAAAGGAAGGATCACAAGATTTGCAGGAAGCACTTTCCCACAAACTTCGATCGGAGAAGAATTATAAACTTTTGATGCGACTGTTGTGCCATTAGGTGTTGTCACAGCTAACTCAACATCTAATTGTTGAGGTAATACGGTGATACCCTTAGAAAAGTTTTCAGAAATAAAAGAGTGGGTGGATCCAGAATCAAATAAAACATTTGCTACTTTATAGTGGATGGTAAGTGTACCTTTCACCACTTTGTTATCGTACTCCACATCACTGATAGAAATTTAATGTGACTTTCCTTTGTCTTTAGCCTTAAGATTTTGTTGACGTCGACCATCATCATCAACCCTTGGATTTGGGCATTGATTGGCATAATGCCCCATCTCCTTGCACTTGAAACATTGAAGTGTAGTAGGTTCATTCTGTGTATCCCTTCCTTTGTTTGCATCATTAGACATCTTCTTCCCATTATCGCGGCATTCAAATGCCCGATGACCTTCCTTTCCACATATAAAACATTTACATGTCCCTTTAAGACAACTCCCTCCTTGTTTCTTTCCACCCTTTGAGCATAAGGGAAAGATCATCTTCTTTTCAGTGTGCTTTTTAGATTTTCCTTTGAATTCCATCTTCCTCTTCTTATCAAAACCATGTGACTGATGGGTTACTCCAATCTCCATCTCGACTTTGTGAGCACATAGAATGATTTCCACGTAGCTATTGAAGTCCCTTATGGCTAACGCCCGTCGAAGACTTGGTTTTAAGCCACTAAAGAATCGATCGATCTTACTCTCAGGTTGGATAATAATACTAGAAGCGTACCGTGCAAGTCTTGTAAAATTTGCTTCATAGGTACCAACAGATTCATCATCCCTTTGCTTCAGTTCAAGAAACTCTTTCTCCATCTTTGTTCGGAGAATACGAGGGAAGTACTTATTGAAAAATAAGTTCTTGAACTCGTCCCATTCCATAGACTCAATTTCATCCCTTTGCCTCGTATTCTTAATAAGATTCCACCATTTATCATCATATCCTTCCAAACGATACACTGCTAGGATGACTTTATCATGTTCAGAACATTGAAGAACTCAAAATATCTTTTCAGTAGTACTAATCCATTGTTCAGCAACTAATGGATCAGTAGACCCACTGAAAGAAGGTGGACGCTGCCTCATGAAGGATTCAACAGAATGTTTCTCCTTCCTTTGCTCATTTGGAAGTCCTACATGATTCATAGCTTTAGAAAGTTGTGTGAGCATGGCTACAAGATTTTGCATTCCAGCTCCCATATCGTTTGGTTGCTCAGGGGGACAATCATTGCATTGCCCATCGCATTCCACATTAACACGGTTCCTTCGGGTTCCAGCCATTGACTAAAACCAAGAAGAATAGTGTGAGAAGCACTAATTATAATAGGAAAACCACATAATCAAGGATAAAATTTCACACTTACGGTCTTATCCTAGGGTATTCATGGCCATTTCTAAAACACTAAGATTGTGTTCTATGCTTAGACTTATCCTTATGGTTCTTACTAAGGCTTTCACATCCTAGTTTCCAAAGGTTGACTATACCTTTCCTCTGATACCAAATATAACGACCCATACTTTAGATACATTGTTAATACTTCAAAATTGAATCACCCTTATTACAACATATGACAAAACCACAAAGGACCGTATAGGTATAGTTTCTTTAGAAACTGGGAAACATAAACAACTGGTTCATAAATCTTCTACAGTGTCTCCCATTTATTTCATCATATCTAGGGTCCCATTTAGCATATTCTACTCAATATCCGTCTTCCTGACCTGGGGAAAAGAAAACATAAAAGGGTGAGCTCAAATGCTCAGCAAGGGCAAATAAAGGAAATAAAAATCATATCATATCTTTTTGAAAATCATAACCTGCAAAAGAGATCATAATATCTTAACATGGAATGAATCATAGAAGTGAAAATGAGATCCCCATAATTATAACATGAAACTTGAAACTTTGTGGCATGCACACATAATCATGGAACATCATTTCTTGTTAGTCATGACTCATTGCCAAGACTATCTTAGTGGACAGAGTCCCTTTCTGAACCGAGTCACTGTCACGACCCCCTCCCCACAAAGTGAACCCCTCCTGGGCTGGCAATGTGAGAAAGGAGATAATGACCCCAGAGTCCCGCCTCCAGTAGGCCCCGGGTTGGCGACTAGCACCGAGGGTATAATACACACACAAATGGGATGCATTACCCTCTAAGAGAACACATACAGAAGAGAGAGATAGAATGGACTCCAATAAACTCCAACTTGGAACTGAGATATAAAAGAAACCCAAGTACATATATGAAATGTCATGCAAAAGTGCTACAACTGAAAGGGGAAACTAAAAGTACCCAAGAGAAAGTAAACCGACAGCGACCACAAGCCCGAACAGCTCCTCCTCCAACCACAAGCTAGAAGTAACCAGCTTGACCTCCAACCTGCTCCAAGTGACCTGAAAAATAGTTTATAAATACATAGGGTGAGTATAACAGTATACCCAGTAGGATCCTCCTCAAGGCTCTCGTGCAAAAGTAAAGAAAGCATGCTAAAGCCCATAGAACAACAAGTGAAACTAACTCATTACCTAAACATGTATACTAAGTTCCCAACCTCACCATGTATACTCTCACCAAGTAACGCATACAATAATATAGCATATAGTAAAGAATATCAAGGGTACCCCACTACTACTTCCCCACTGGTTTTCCTCTTTGCCCCAATGACATACGTCCTGTGCATCTCTCTCCAAAGGCTTGCCCGCAGACACCTGGGCTAAGCTCCACAATCTGCACCTCGTGCACCACATAGGCTTGCCCGCAGACACCTGGGTGAAGCACCACACCGTCCTCACAAACAAAGGTAACCAGGTAGTTTCTGGGAGCCACCACAGCTCGCATAACGTGTATCATACGTCGGGTATAATAACTCAATCCATTACAACCCATACTCCAAGTAAGGATCCTCAAGCCATCACAACCTATATACGTTACACCTATAGTAGTCCATAGGATACTATATCCAGAATATATGCGTGTGAATAACCCCAAGCCATTACAGCCCTCTACACACATATATGGGGTAACTAACCGCTTGCCTCATTGCACAAGTATCTACCAAAAGAAGAGAGCGGGGCCAAAGGGGGTAGTCAGCCATTCAACCTCCCATCAGAATGTTGGGGAAAACACCCCCCAGGGCTCAGAATCCTAGGGGTGTCAGTTGCCCTTACCGACAGGGTGGAGTAGCGTATAGAAACACAAAAAGTACAGAATATATATAACTCACAACCACACTATTGGCATTACCTAGTCATAGGCACAACTGCATCTAACGTCTCTCAGACTCCAGGCTGCTACTTCTAAGACTATGTATCCTATAAGCACACAACCATTTGAAGAGCTTTATTAGATTACTCCATTATCATTTTATCAATTCCACTGTACGTTAATTAATTATTTAAACATTAATTAACCGTGAACAATTTACCACATTAAACTAAATTGGCTTCACATTCAAAAAAATTTCTCCTTTTTAGGATTCACATCACTATTAAATTCCAGTTTCTCCATCCCCATGGATTATCACCATTTACACAAACTTTCATTATGGAATTACCTTCCCCATATTCCCAGGCATTCTAGAAAAGCATCATATGCTACTAAACACAAAGGGCTCAACACGGTGAGTAGATATACTACCCATCGAGTCTTTGTCGCCTATAGCAAGAGCATAGACCCATCCTCCATCGAGAGGCTAAACACGGAAAGCACGTGGCATACCTCGCGTGTCTTCACCTTCTTCGGAAAGAGGGTAAGAAAAACCAGCTGCTTTGAGCAGTGGGGAATAGTAAAGCAGATAAACAATCAAACCACCAACATCAAACCATCACATTCATCTCATACCATCATCCTTGGTGTCCTCCCCAACACCCACATGCATAAACCGATGCATCTCGCCACACTAGGCGTCATCCGCTGCCACAACCACAAGTCCCCATGCCTCCACATATCACAACAGCCATCCAGGATCACATCAAATCACAAGCAGCAGGAAATCAAAGATCACAAAATGGGCTCTCGGACCTTTAACAAGGCATTCAGCCTTCATACAAGATGAGCACTCAGAGCTCCAAACCACATGGCATTCAACCTTACAAGTAAGCGGGTAACTCAGAACCCTTTTGAAATTATTGAACTAATAGTTCTTTAATCCATCTTGAATTAACAGATTTATTAACATGCCTCTTTATATTTAGCCAATTATTTAACAAATAATTCCGACTTTATGTTCTTTATCAATTTCCATCATGAACGAGCAACAAATTAAAGAAAATCATTGATATCACTCTATCTAGGAAAACATGAGGCAAACCGTTATCACGGTACAATGTAACAACATGCGATCAACCAATTATTTTAATCCAGTTCAAGTATTTAATTAAGTCAATTTCATTGTGATCCAAAGGACTAAATCATGCTAATTCTACGATTGCACATACACAATTAGAGAAGCCATGAATCCCCTACATCGAAGAGTTCTTGACGTATTTTATCTACACAACGGGTCAATGTCCTCTTCTCCTCACGACAGCTGCATCCACCGGAGGATGCCACGGTATGACAGTACCAACCAACCCCAAGAAAACCCATTAGAACCATGGAGATTACATGCTAATATGGAAGGAAGAAAAATAGAAGGTGATCCCCGAAGGAACGATGATAAAACATACCTTATATGGAAGAACGATCGACACAACATGGTTGCATCAAACAGAGCGGAACTGATACGAGTAACTTTTGATTGTGAAACTCCTACGGGGATAATTGCAAGGTTCTAGCATCTTGTAGATGAGAACCAGGAGGAAGAACAACGAAAAATGATATCTCGTTCCCTTTAAAAAAATAAATTAGAGAGGCGATAGTTTAAGATCTGATTTATTCTCCATTAAAAACGGATCGCATTAACCCACGCGGTTTGACCAAGTAAAAACATCTCGGCCTTAGGAATAATTAATATAGGATTTATGGCCTTTGAATCGGCCTTAAAGTCCTTAAAATAAGGTTTTAAAAGTATTTTACGTCAAAGAAGACGTCAAATTTACGAAGCTGGAAACACTGTTCACATACTCAAAATTTGGCAAAGTATGGAATCGGTAGCTCTCATGAAGTCTGGAAACACTGTTCATTCGTGAAAATTGGCAAAGGAAAGAAAAGCTCACCGATAGAACCTTACCGATAGAAACACAAGTCTACTGATAGATCCTCACAGATAGAAACACTCTTCACTGAACCTCACCGATAGAAGTCCACCGATAGAACCTCACCGATAGAAACACTGTTCACAGAACTAGAAATTTGGCAAAGTGTTAGCCGAGCTACTGCTGGACTGCGGCTACTAGTATACCGAGCTATCAGTACGCCGTGGCTACCGGTAAACCCAGCTACCGGTAGGATGCAGCTACCGGTAGACCGAGCTACCGTTAATCAGCAGCTATCGGTAGACCGAGCTACCGGTAATCATCAGCTACCGGTAGACCGAGCTACCGGTAATTAGCAGCTACCGGTAGACCGAGCTACCGGTAGACCGAGCTACCGGTAATCAGCAGCTACCGGTAGACCGAGCTACCAGTAGGCAGTAGCTACCGGTAGACCGAGCTACCGGTAATCAGCAGCTACCGGTAGACCGAGCGACCAGTAATCAGCAGCTACCGGTAGACCTAGCTACCGGTAATCAGCAGCTACCGGTAGACCGAGCTATCGGTAGGCAGCAGCTGGGGGATAAGTCACCTTGACCTCCCGGAACACCTCCAACACCACATTTTCACAAAGTAATGGACCAGGGAGGTCCGGGCCATTACATTAGATACCTCTCAAAACATTCTCGTCCTCGAGAATTAAAAACCAACCTAGAAGAAAAGAGGGGTCTGAACAACCACCCCATAAGATACCTCTCAGGGGAAAACCACCATGAGTTGTTCAAAAGATGGAACAAAACTACGGCATCCGAGAGTATGGAAACAAATAATCCATAACCAAACAATTCAAACATAACATCACATCAAAGGTACATAAATATAACATGAAAGGTCTAACCAGAGAGGAAACATCATTACATGAGAGGAGTTAAAAATTAAACAACTCTGGGTACTGAGCACGTATATGTGACTCACGCTCCCAGGTAGTCTCCTCCATGCCACCGTGTCGCCACAAGACACGAACTAAGGGGATTGAATGCCCACGCAACACTTTCTCCTTGCGGTCTTGGATCTCCACAGGTCGCTCCTCGAAGGTTGCATCATCGTCAATATCGATCTCTCCCCAATCGATAAAATGAGATTCATCGTGAAGATAAGGACGGAGCTGTGATACATGGAAAACATCATGTATCCGACTCTTCTGAGGGGGAAGTGCTACTCGATACACCACAGCTCCAACACGAGCTAACACCTCGAAAGGCCCAAAAACTCGGGGAGAAAGCTTACTTCCACGACCAAACCTTCGCTGCCCACGACGGGGAGTCACCATTAGAAACACATGATCCCCAAGATTAAACTCTAACGATCTTTTTCTTTGATCAGCATTTGATTTCTGATGATCCTGTGCTGTCTTCATGCTCTCACGAATCACCTGAACCATCTCTGTTGTATTCTACACTAGTTCTGGTCCGAGAATTGCTGACTCTCCGACCCCAGTCCAGCACAACGGAGAATGGCATGGCCGGCCATACAAGGCTTCAAACGGCGCCATACCGATGGTAGAGTGAAAACTATTATTGTAAGCAAACTCTACCAAGGGTAAGTGCTTCACCCATGAACCTCCAAAATCAAGAACACAAGAGCGCAACATGTCTTCAAGAGTCTGGATGGTTCGCTCTGTCTGACCGTCCGTTTGAGGATGAAAAGCAGTGCTAAGGCATAATTGAGTACCAAAAGCATGCTAGAGACCACTACACACCCTGGAGGTAAAACGAGGATCTCGATCAGAAATGATCATCTTAGGAACTCCGTGAAGCCTCACCACCTCCTCCAGATACTGCCTCGACAAAACTTCCACTGAGCTCGACTCCTTGATCGCTATGAAGTGGGATGATTTTGTTAAACGATCCACTACCACCCATATAGAATCATGTCCTCCCGGAGATCGAGGTAAACTTGTAACAAAATCCATTTAGATGTCCTCCCACTTCCACTGAGGAATCTCTAAGTGCTGGAGAAGACCACCAGGAACACGGTGTTCGGCTGTCACCTTCTGGCAGACTAAACATCGAGACACGCATTCTGCAACAGTACGCTTCAGCCCAGGCCACCAAAACTGACTCCTCAAGGATCGGTACATCTTCGTCACACCAGGATGTACCGCCAAGGGTGAACTATGGAACTCTCAGAGAACCGTCTCGCGCATCGCCAAGGGAACAAAAAGCCTGCCATGATACAACACTCGGTGTTGTTCATCCTCCGACCAACCATCAAGGGCCTCACCACATACAAATCTGTCTCTCCAAAATTCCACCTCTAGATCACCCAACTGAGACTCTTCCACCTTCTGCATCAGGGATGACTGCACCTTCATCTGGAAAAGACAACCTCTACCCCCAACTTCTCCCATATCAAGATGCAAAGCTGATAGCTCTTCCATCACTCTACAGGAATCACCAGATTCACGCACAACATCATTACGTGACTTTCAGATTAATGCATCAGCAACAACATTTCCCTTCCCAGGTGTATATGATATTTTGAAGTCGTATTCCTGCAAGAACTCCATCCACCGACGCTACCTCAAGTTCAAGTCACGTTGGGAGAAAACATACCTCAAACTCTTATGATCGGTGAAAACCACAAAGTGCTCACCAATGAGGTAATGTCTCCACAACTTCAGAGCAAACACCACGGCTGCCAACTCAAGATCATGGGTGGCATAGTTGCGTTCATGGGGACGCAACTACCGAGACCCATAAGAAACAACGGACCTCTGCTGCATAAGAACACAACCTAGCCCCAGATGTGAAGCATCACAAAAAACATCAAACTGGACTCCCTCCATTGGAAGACAAAGGACTGGAGCACTTACCAACTTCTCCATTAGATACTCGAATGTTGTCTGACACTGATCAGTCCATATGAACGCTTGATCCTTCCTGGTCAAAGCTGTCAGAGGAGTCGCAACTCGGGAGAAATTAGCCACAAAACTCCTGTAATAGCCTGTGAGACCAAGGAAACATCGCACCTCTGACACGGTATTGGGGGCTGGACAAGACACCACTGCTTCTATCTTCGAAGGATCCACAGCTACTCCTTGTTGGGACACAACATGTCCCAAGAAATATACTTCTTGAGCCCAGAACTCACACTTGGACAACTTCCCAAACAACCGATGTTGGCAAAGAACTCCCAAAACGGCTCGTAGATGCTCTGCATGCTCCTCTTCAGATGTGGAGTATACAAGGATGTCGTCGATGAAAACCACAACAAACTTGTCCAGGAATTCACGGAACACAGCATTCATCAACCCCATGAAAACAGCTGGAGCATTTGTCACGCCGAATGGCATTACAACAAACTCATAATGCCCATGACGACAGCGGAAAGCAGTCTTCGGGATATCCTCATCTTTTACACGCATCTGATGATATCCTGACCGCAAGTCTATCTTTGAGAACCAACTTGCACCCTTCAGTTGATCGAATAGGTCATCAATCCGCGGGAGAGGATAGCGGTTCATTATTGTCACTTTGTTTAACCGAAGATAATCGACACACAACCGCAAACTGCCGTCAGCCTTTTTCACAAACAAAACTGGTGCACCCCACAGTGACACACTTGGCCGAACAAAACCACACTACAACAGACCATCAAGCTGTATACGTAGCTCTCGTAACTCAGAAGGGGCCATCCTATACGGAGACATAGAGATAGGAGACGCTCCTGGCTGTAGCTCGATCCCAAACTCGATATCTCGTTGAGGGGGTAAGGATACAACCTCTTCTGGAAAGATATCAAGGTACTCCTCTACGACCCTAGGAAACGCCAACTGTTGAACCTCTGAAGAACTCAGCATCATCCCAGCCATCATGGATGATAAGGATGAAACTCGTCTATGACTCATTTGAGGATCTCTCTCACCAACAAACACTACTTCCTCTCCATCTTCATCAAAGAAAACGACCTTCTTCCTGTAGCAATCCACAACAGCCTGCACCGAATACAACCAATCCATGCCAAGTATGACATCATATGGTTGTATTCGCAAACATAGGAAATCTCCCCAAGAGCGGTGTTGCCCCAACACTAGCTCACAGTCTCTACATACTTCAAACAAGCTAGATCGACCTCCAACTAGCGTAGTCAACGCCAAGGGCAATGGAAGCCTCTCTAACTCAAGTCCCAATGCGTGGAAAAGGGTAGGGGATATAAAGGAGTGTGTCGCTCCTGAATCAAACAAGGCATACACCAAGGTAGAAAACAAGCAAAGGGTACCTCGGACGACGTCTGGCTCGCCTGGGGCTGGCAACGCTAGAGCATGAAGCTGACCACGACCACCTCCGCGGCCTCTCTGACCCTAATGACGACCACCACCACGGCCACGCTCTACTCTCTGAGGACGGGGAGCGTCATGGGGCTGTCCTCTGCCTGCTCCATCTACCCTTGGGTGATCTAAAGATGGTGCAACCTGCTGCTATTGCCTCGGCTGGAACTGGCTCAACGGAGGAACCTGGAGTGGAGCGCCTGGTGCACGATGACTGCTCTGAAAAGTTGGGCACTCCCACTGCTGATGACCACGAACACCACACGAAAAACAAGCACCTGATCCCTTGGAATAGGCCTGAGAGTTGCTGCCCCTGGAGAAACGAGATGGGAAGGGCTGGGACCTACCCCCAGGTGAACGAAAACTCTTCTGTTCTGAAAACCGGGAACCCCGGACCACAGCTCTGCTTCGTGAGGAATCATGAAGATTCCCCTCTCGTGACGATCCGGTCCTGGTCAAAGTCCTCTCAACAACCTCTTCCCTTGCCAGCACCTCAAGATATGTCTTCAGCATAAATGGGGTGACCTGGCGCTGGATCTCTGGACGCAAAGCCTCCTCGAAATGCCTCGCCCTGGCCTCATCATCTGGTAACAGGTCTGAAGCATATCGTAGAAGGTTCCTGAAACAGATTCCAAACTCTCGAACACTGGAGCTCCCCTGTCGAAGGGTGAGTAGCTCCTGGCGACTCGACGCCATCGCAGTCGATGAAATAAACTCGACTCTAAACCTGTCTCGAAACTCCTCCCATGGGATCGCTGACTCCTCACGATCCCTGAGGAACAAGAACCACCACTGTCTCGCTGCTCCACGCAGCATCGTCACAACCAAGGACACCCATTGTTCCTTCCGAGCACGAATCGAACTGAAGCATATCTCGACCTCCTCGAACCAGCCTTCTGTGACTGCATCTGAAATGGAGCCCTCGTACTTCTGTAGACTCTGGCGCTGGAACTCTCGGAGTGTCTTCCTCCAAGTGTCATCGTCGTCAACCTCTACCCGGCGGCGATCTGCTGGAACAGCCTGCTGGGAACCTTCTGCGCAAACCTGACGAGGACGTCGACCTGGAGCCATACCTGTAAAATAACAACTGTTAGAGCTCCTAAGCCTGGAATATGGAAGACTCAACATTAATTAATTAATTATTTTGTTTTATTAATTTTAGGTTACCTATCCCAAGGTCTACCCATTCAAACATAGGTGCAAAGAATAATGATGCATGATCCTTTCCTAGGTCTCTACCCTGCAACCAGTATCACTTTGTTTAATAGCCATCGTAAACTTAAAGGTCCGTGCAACAGATCATAGGGGGCCCTGAACGCCTATGTCTCTGCCAGTCTCCAGTGTTTACCCCACTTTCTAAACATGAATGACATCGTTGCCTTACCATCCCATGCATCCTCACCTGTGCCTAACTCCAAACTCCATCATATCCCTCAACCAGACCTCTGATAACACTCTGTCACGACCCCCTCCCCACAAAGTGAACCCCTCCTGGGCCGGCAATGTGATAAGGGAGATAATGACCCCCGAGTCCCGCCTCCAGTAGGCCCCGGGTTGGCAACTTGCACCGAGGGTATAATACACACACAAATGGGAGGCATTACCCTCTAAGAGAACACATACAGATGAGAGAGATAGAATGGACTCCAATCAACTCCAACTTGGAACTGAGATATAAAAGAAACCCAAGTACATATATGAAATGTCATGCAAAAGTGCTACAACTAAAAGGGGAAACTAAAAGTACCCAAGAGAAAGTAAAACGACAGCGACCACAAGCACGAACAGCTCCTCCTCCAACCACAAGCTAGAAGTAACCAGCTTGACCTCCAACCTGCTCCATGTGACCTGAAAAACAGTTTATAAATACATAGGGTGAGTATAACAGTATACTCAGTAGGATCCTGTTCAAGGCTCTCATGAAAAAGTAAAGAAAGCATGCTAAAGCCCAGAGAACAACAAGTGAAACTAACTCATTACCTAAACAGGTATACTAAGTTCCTAACCTCACCATGTATACTCTCACCAAGTAACGCATACAAGAATATAGCATATAGTAAAGAATATCAAGGGTACCCCGCTACTACTTCCCCACTGGTTTGCCGCTTTGCCCCAACGACATACGTCCTGTGCATCTCTCTCCAAAGGCTTGCCCACAGACACCTGGGCTAAGCTCCACAATCTACACCTCGTGCACCACATAGGCTTGCCCGCAGACACCTGGGCGAAGCACCACACCGTCCTCACAACCAAAGGTAACCAGGTAGTTTCTGGGAGCCACCACAGCTCGCATAACGTGTATCATACGTCAGGTATAATACCTCAAGCCATTAAAGCCCATACTCTGAGTAAGGATCCTCAAGCCATCACAGCCTATACACGTTACACCTATAGTAGTCCATTGGATACTATATCCAGAATATATGCGTGTGAATAACCCCAAGCAATTACAGCCCCCTACACACATATATGGGGTAACTAACCGCTTGCCTCATGGCACAAGTATCTACCAAGACAAGAGAGCAGGGCCAAAGGGGGTAGTCAGCCATTCAACCTCCCATCAGAATGTTGGGGAAAACACCCCCCCACGGCTCAGAATCCTAGGGGTGTCAGTTCCCCTTACCGACAGGGTGGAGTAGCGTATAGAAACACAAAAAGTACAGAATATATATAAATCACAACCACACTATGGGCATTACCTAGTCATAGGCACAACTGCATCTAACGTCTCTCAGACTCCAGGCTGCTACTTCTAAGACTAGGTATCCTATAAGAACACAACCATTTGAAGAGCTTTATTAGATTACTCCATTCTCATTTTATCAATTCCACTGTACATTAATTAATTCTTTAAACATTAATTAACCATGAACAATTTACCACATTAAACTAAATTGGCATCACATTCAAAAAAATTGCTCCTTTTTAGGATTCACATCACTATTAAATTCCTGTTTCTCCATCCCCGTGGATTATCACCATTTAAGCCAAACTTTCATTATGGAATTACCTTCCCCATATTCCCAGGCATTCTAGAAAAGCATCATATGATACTAAACACAAAGGGCTCAGCACGGTGAGTAGATATACTACCCATCGAGTCTTTGCCACCTATAGCAAGAGCATATACCCATCCTCCATCGAGAGGCTAAACACGGAAATCACGTGGCATACCCCGCGTGTCTTCGCCTCCTTCGGAAAGTGGGTAAGCAAAACCAGCTGCCTTGAGCAGTGGGGAAAAGTAAAGCAGATAAACAATCAAACCACCAACATCAAACCATCGCATTCATCTCATACCATCATCCTTGGTGTCCTCCCCGACACCCACATGCATAAACCGATGCATCTCGCCACACTAGGCGTCATCCGCTGCCACAACCACAAGTCCCCATGCCTCCACATATCACAACAGCCATCCAGGTTCACATCAAATCACAAGCAGCATGAAATCAAAGATCACAAAATGGGCTCTTGGCCCTTTAACAAGGCATTCAGCCTTCATACAAGATGAGTACTCAGAGCTCCAAACCACAAGGCATTCAGCCTTACAAGCAAGCGGGTAACTCAGAACCCTTTTGAAATTATCGAACTAATACTTCTTTAATCCATCTTGAATTAAAAGATTCATTAACATGCCTCTTTATCTTTAGCCAATTATTTAACAAATAATTCCGACTTTATGTTCTTTATCAATTTCCATCATGAACGAGCAACAAATTAAATAAAATCATAGATATCACTCTATCGAGGAAAACATGAGGCAAACCGTTATCACGGTACAAAGTAACAACATGCGATCAACCAATTCTTTTAATCCGGTTCAAGTATTTAATTAGGTCAATTTCATTGTGATCCAAAGGACTAAATCATGCTAATTCTACGATTGCACATACACAATTAGAGAAGCCATGAATCCCCTACCTCGAAGAGTTCTTGACGTCTTTTATCCACACAACGGGTCACCGTCCTCTTCTCCTCACGACAGCTGCATCCACCGGAGGATTCCACGGTATGACAGTACCAACCAACCCCAAGAAAACCCATTAGAACCATGGATATTACATGATAATATGGAAGGAAGAAAAAGAGAAGGTGATCCCCGAAGGAACGATGATAAAACATACCTTATATGAAAGAACGATCGACACAACTTGGTTGCATCAAACAGAGCGGAACTGATCCGAGTAACGTTTGATTGTGAAACTGCTACGGGAAAGATTGCAAGGTTCTAGCATCTTGTAGATGAGAACCAGGAGGAAGAACAACGAAAAACGATATCTCTTTCCCTTTAAAAAAATAAATTAGAGAGGCGATGGTTTAAGATCCGATTTATTCTCCATTAAAAACGGATCGCATTAACCCACGCGGTTTGACCAAGTAAAAACATCCCGGCCTTAGGAATAGTTAATATAGGATTTATGGCCTTTGAATCGGCCTTAAAGTCCTTAAAATAAGGTTTTAAAAGTATTTTACGTCAAAGAAGACGTCAAATTTACGAAGCTGGAAACACTGTTCACATACTCAAAATTTGGCAAAGTATGGAATCGGTAGCTCTCATGAAGTCTGGAAACACTGTTCATTCGTGAAAATTGGCAAAGGAAAGAAAAGCTCACCGATAGAACCTTACCGATAGAAACACAAGTCTACTGATAGATCCTCACTGATAGAAACACTGTTCACTGAACCTCACCGATAGAAGTCCACCGATAGAACCTCACCGATAGAAACACTGTTCACAGAACTAGAAATTTGGCAAAGTGTTAGCTGAGCTACTGCTGGACTGCGGCTACCAGTATACCGAGCTATCAGTACGCCGTGGCTACCGGTAAACCCAGCTACTGGTAGGATGCGGCTACCGGTAGACCGAGCTACAGGTAATCAGCAGCTACCGGTAGACCGAGCTACTGGTAATCAGCAGCTACCAGTAGACCGAGCTACCGGTAATCAGCAGCTACCGGTAGACCGAGCTACCGGTAGGCAGCAGCTACTGGTAGACCGAGCTACCGGTAATCAGCAGATACCGGTAGACCGAGCTACCGGTAGGCAGTAGCTACCGGTAGACCGAGCTACCGGTAATCAGAAGCTACCGGTAGACCGAGCTACAGGTAATCAGCAGCTACCGGTAGACCGAGCTACCGGTAATCAGCAGCTACCGGTAGACCGAGCTACCGGTAGGCAGCAGCTGGGGGATAAGTCACCTTGACCTCCCGGAACACCTCCAACACCACATGGAATGAATCATAGAAGTGAAAATGATATCACCATAATTATAACATGAAACGTGAAACTTTGTGGCATGCACACATAATCATGGAACATCATTTCTTGTTAGTCATGACTCATTGCCAAGACTATCTTAGTGGACAGAGTTCCTTTCTGAACCGAGTCACCCTCGTTCCAGTCCTGTTTTACTGAACCGGTATAACCTACCGTTCCAGCCATGTCTATCTCATGAGATATAAAATCTTTACCCAATGCATTGGAGGTAGATATAGGTCCCACCCATCTCATAATGATACCATTCTTATGTGTTCCACAAAATCATAAACCATACATCATTGCATAACCCATGTAATAAAAATGGGAATCTTAAACATCATGACATCATAAATCAATTCATATAAGATAAAGGAATTCATAAAAATAATTCCATCACAACATGATCAAATAAATGTATTAATAGGGATAAAAACAGAACCCTTTATTATCTTAGATGGAAAATAATTTTGATAAAACACTTGAACTCCATTCTTGAGGAAAATATCATTTCTACTTCAAAAACATTTTTCCTTTCATAACATGTCATATGACATTAAAATAAAAGAAGTTGATTAAAAATAAACTTCAAAACTTGTAAAGGAAGCTTCTTGGAAATAATGTTTTAAAAATCCATTCATTTCGTATAAGTTAAAAAAACATTCTTCTCGTACTTTTGTCGGAATAGTCAGAAAAGTACCTCGTACGAAAAATGACAAAAGATTACTTTCATATCCTTTACTAAAAATTTACCGAAGGGTAAAATTGAATATAAAATATTGTATAAGGATATAAATATTACATATTGAGGAAACATGGATGTGGATGATAAAATACACCCCAGTAAATGCCAAGGTATAAACAGTCTCGGATAAAAATGACATTGTGATATTTCCCTTACCTTAGGTACGATTTTCTTTGTACGTTTCCGAAGCTCCTGTATAATGGTTTAAATAATGTTATTTACTTATTACAGAATCATACATATTGTTATGATATCATATATGGTCATATTCTTAGCTTCTTGTTAGTAATATTTCATTGTTATTTGTTACTCAGGTCCTTATTGCCTTTTGTTCTTATGCATGTTTTTCCGAAAAAATTATTATTCTTCTTTTATGGTTATAGATACGTTATATCCAGAATGGAATTATTGTAACATATATCATATTTATTCATTCAATTCATTTATATAATTACTATGTAATGATGATCTTGTAGAACGAGTCGCATCACATCGTGGAGACGGTATTCCGTACGTACACACGAGTGATGATATCGTTCCTATGATCATGGAACTATATTGGAGTATATATATATTATTTAAGTATCAATATTACTTTATAATAATCATAAATAGTTACTCATTACACCATTATACCCATCCTTGTAAGGTGATGGTGGAAAATTGATTACACCACGGCGTAGAGACGGTATTCCGAACGTACGCACGCGCGGTGATTTCATTTTTCCGTAGGATTGATAAAAGGTGAATTAGGGTTGTTTCATATTTATAATAACATATCAGTATGTATGTAATACTGATGTTATTACTTTATCATGAAACAACTAAAGAAGAAGAAGTTGAAGAAGAAAGAAATTGAAAAGATCGGTAATGGATATTACCTCTTCTTTGGAACGCCTCTTTGAATCCTCCACTTAGGGAACTAAGATTGGTCTTTGAAGAAGACCAGGACCTATAAAATTATTCTAGGGAAGTGGAGAGGAGAACATTTCAGGGGTTGGCCGAGCTTGAGTGCTCAAATTGGTGTGAGGAGGAGGGGGAGGAGGTGCCCTTTTATAAGGGAGGAGAGGGGCACCTTAGGAATATCTCAAAATATTATTTTATACTAAAGTAAAAATCGGTTTATAATGGTTCCAAAGGGTCTTATTTAGAAGATAAAGTGGGGATGGGTCGAAATAATATCAACCAATAGGATTTAGACAAGTTTAGGGTATTATTTTAACCTTATCAATTAGATTTAACTATAAGTTAAATAATTTAACTTTTACCGTGTCTTTTTTTTTTCTTTCACTATATGGTTAATACACTTACTATAACATGGAAAACGAACCCCAAATTGTTTATTATTAATATATATATCCTTATATAAGTCACTTAGCCGAACCTTATATTTTTAGGAATAAAATAACAATTAATAATATAATATTTGATTTAAAAACTATTTTGTGTCAATTTTGACACTATTTGATATATGATTTTTTTGAAAGTCATAACAGAATTATATGTTCGAACCAAGTTGATTAAATCAACACTAATATTTCATAGTAACCTATAAAATTAGTGTAATTCATAAAAAGTCTCAATTTACATTTATTTTGGTGTTTATAACATCAATTATGTCAATATTTCATTAATAAGATAATTACTGCATCATCATTGTGTCATAAATAAATTAAATTATTTAATGTCTAAAAATTAAAAATAAAATACCATTATGTAGTAAATCTTTTTATCTTTCTAATGAATATTTATAGTCGAATTTATCTTATGTATAACCCCATATTAAAAATTATTTACTTATTAAACTTTGATTT
This sequence comes from Viscum album, assembly GCA_963277665.1. Classification (NCBI taxonomy): domain Eukaryota; kingdom Viridiplantae; phylum Streptophyta; class Magnoliopsida; order Santalales; family Viscaceae; genus Viscum; species Viscum album. The sequence continues at coordinate 808,514,282 of OY728153.1, forward strand.
TAACTATTTTAACCCTTCTTTAAATAAATTAATAATAAATGTCCTAATCTAACCCAAGTGGGCCTAAATAGTCATATTTTATTTCTATGTTTGTTGTTGGTCGAATTAAACTTATCCAATAGAATTAGGACATGTTTTAGGGTAATAGTAATATCATATTTACCCTTAGTTACCCTATTTACTATTAACCGCAGTAAAAAAAATAAAAACTTACTATTCACCAAAAAATTATTTTTATCTCATTGAACCACATTTTACTAACTGATATCAACCGTGTCTGTCAGATTTTCGAAATTCCAATCACAGAAGCTGTAAAATTATGTTTTATGCAAAATTCAGTTTTTAACCCACCACTTAGTGGTTTCAAAAATTGAATGTTTTCAGAAAAATACCAAAATTTCACCCTAGGCTAATTTCGGTATTCCGAATCCAAAAATGAAGTCCATTTTGAAAAATAAAATTTATAAAATTTCTAAAAGTGGTTATTACTATTCATAACGGCTAGTTTTAATAATATTTTAATAGCATATCGTTGTTTAGTGAAACTCGGTATTGCGTACGACGCAAGCTATCGAGGGAGGTCGTGATTGAGTGTAAAGTAAGCCAAGCAAGTGTGTAGTGAAATATTTCTTTGATGATATATAAAAACAAAATATTACTCATAAAAATCTCGGGTGTTACACCTAATGTCTCAGAAACTACCATTGTGTAGTCAATAGTTCTGTTATCCTGAGACTATGTAAATAAGAATTAATTGGATTCTTTGAAATCAGAAATTATGAGGCGTATTAATGATCAGATCACAGATATTGAAAGAACTATATTTCTCAATCAAGAACTCATGACATATTCTGTTTAAAGGAATGTCTCTACCTATCACTCAGATATGTTACGTAAGGTCAAGGAATGTTAGAATCAGATAAGAGCATTAGTAGAGTCTATGGAATTAGTAAAACAGTCTATTTCCAACTTAAATGCATATATGGATTCAAGAGCTCGGGTGAACAGAGACCTTAGATTTGTAAAACTTCTTGTTCAGCAAATGATCACTTCATTTGAGTATTTTAAGACGTCCATGGAAGAAAATGTGAAATTCCAAGATGATAATGTAAAAAGGCTGATCAGTGGGCTAACCAAGTCATTTAAGGAGACTATGGCTTTTCCTCTCGCACCTCTAGCTGCATCCACATCATCTTTAGCCTCTCCTCTCATATAAATTGATGCTTTCAAGACCATTGTTAGAGTACAGGTGTAAAATTATTATATATCTATTACCTCAGACTCTCATGTCATTTCCATTAGCAGAGAAATTCATATACTTGTGGGAAATAATCTAATGGAAGATAATCAAGATTAGAAGTCCATCAAGGATTAATTTGATTAATATAACAAAATCTTATACAATAAGAATCAGAACGATGTCCACTCTAAGTTGTTGTTGGAGATCTTGAGGGTTTCACCGATCACTTAGGCATTTAAGGATCAAGTGAGAATGCTTCGAGAGCTGACTCCTGCTTTGGAAAAATTTATGGAGAATAAGGATGATATCATTTTGGCTATGGAAAGAGGAGGCAATATCATTAGGGACTTCAGAAATCTTTTCTGGCCTTTCCTCCATGTGGACTACAGTCCCATCAATTTCCTCCAGCCTTGCCCTCTAACTCAGGTGCCCCATGATATGTTAGTGCTACTCCTACGATGACTCATACACATGCCATAAAAATCTTGACCCCCACCATTCTTCAGAGTTCTTCTCAATATAGGTCTATTGATGCTTCTGTTGCTTCTCCTCCTACACTTCTAACAGCTATCCCTTGGCATATCCCTCCATCTTCATAACATGCATCCTCTGCATACAGGGGAATATCCTCGATGGACATATCTGATGTGGATTGAGTGTGAACTGTCTTAGCTAATAGGGATTGCAATATTTTTTCTATATTGTAATGTTGTGTTATTAATTCAAACACTACATTTTTTATATTTTTGTTATGTACGCTTTTTTTTATCACAATGGGGGAGAGAAAATTTCAACTTGAACTATTTCAACTTGAACTCCCTCTGTTTCCCAAAAGGGGAGAAGGGTTTATATATCTTTATAAATGTTATATATGTTCTAGCCTAAATGTAGTGTTCACAATAAAATTTGTGCATGCTCACATCACAGATGAAATTAACTGATGTGTATAACCTTGATTCAAAACTCTTGAACCTAAAGATTCAATGACATAATTTTGTATTATCAAAAAGCGGGAGATTGTTGGACTCACCTATTTTGATAATCCTAAATCATGTTTTGATAATCCCAAATCAAGTTTTTATAATCCCAAATCTTGTTTCAATATTTTTTTCATTATATGTTACTTATTATTCATTAATGTTTCCTGTTTATGTTGAGTAATATTAATATACTCTCAATCTCATTGCTTGATTGGTTATGCTTACAGGTCAGAATTTCTCTAAGTACAAGGTCCCCACAATAAAGTCATTGTGACATGGTCACAGCTACAAGTTCACCGCTACATGGTAACCATTACATGGTCTCCACTACAAGGTCATGGTTACAAGGTCCCCAATACAAGTTCACTGATACAAGCCTACTACTGAAGCTTACCATAGAAGGTTACCAATCAAAGGATACTGTTAGGTAGCCGATATACACCTGTGAATGAAGCCTACTGATGTGAAGGCTATCGTTACCATTATATTGTAGTCTTCTAGTCCATACTTTTTCAAATTCAAATGATTATTTTAACAGTCATATTTTTATAACATTAATGCTTCTTACTTAAATAATGTTTATTGTAGACATTCCGTAAGACCATATCATTACTGTACGAGGTACAAGAAAGATTGCACATGATGTACTTGCTCCAATTTTTGGACCTCAAATATGAAAGAAAAAGACATAGGAAATTAGATATTAAAAGAGGCACAGAGAAAAAAGAAGATATATATATAGATACATATGATAAATTTTCACGATGTTAAATGAAAAAAGGAAGATACTATAGAAAAACAAGGAATAACCATGCATGCAGATTCACTAAGAACCCCAAGAACATAAAGAAGATAATTTCAGGAAAATAAATTAAGGCTGCCTTCTGTGTCTCATAACCCTTAAATCAAATTATGAAGTAGAACACTCAATTCCTGAAAGCTAGTACCTAGAGTTGTGAAATTTCATTTTGGGGAAAACTTCCATAGATAGACTCAAACATCAAATTCCTCACTTCTAGGAGTCAAGTGCTGAACTAAAAACACATAGATCCTTCTAAACACTATCTCATTCTAATTTCTCTATTGTGTTTCATTCATTTTAAATTTCTGTGAAGTGTGTCTATCTGTCTCACACACTGTCTCTTTTTCTTAAACTGGAGGATACTGAATATCCTCACATCAAACTTCATCGACATTTTTTTCCCTGATATAACTGTGGAAGAGACCTTGTGTGGAAAATATTAGTTGTCCTTCCCACAATGAATAGTGGTGGAGGGTGTGAATCCTGGACAGTTTGTGAAAACTATTGTAAAGCCCGAAACAGGCTGTGTATCATGTTTATTTCTAATATAAACTTCATGGTGGTAGGTGATCACCAAGTGGAGAGGATTAAGTCTCGTCTTGAGATAGAACCTCTTGTTTTACATCATTGTGCAATATATTTGGTTATACTTTGTTTTATCTATATTTTCCTGCTTATTATTTAATAAAACAAAAAAAACATGTTTTTCTCTCACATTAATTGTTAGTTTTGGTTAGTTTGTATATTTATTTAATTCAGTATACTTCTTTAAAAATTTTATGTAGTATTTCTCACAAATTCAACTAAAAACTAATCACCCTTTGAGAAACTTGTTGACCAATTAGACATATATAAATCTACTGCATTAATTAACTAGGCCATTTTAAAAATTTAGGGGATATTTATAATAATGGTTTTAACAGAAATTTTACGTAGGAACTCAATTCACCCCCTCTTGAGACTGCACTCCGACCAAAAATTGTATCCAATCTTTATAACACAATTAAAATTTTCATGATTAATTCTATTATAGTATTCCCCCTTATCAATGAATTGTGTGGTTCCTCTACATTAGAGGGTGATTTGTATTCTCCATGAAAATCCCAATACATCCAATGGAATTAATTCTCTCTGAATCATCAATAATATAAAACAATAATGGGTTTTTTGTTTTAACCAGGTGAATCATAGATTATACCAAAAAAAATTCACTCCAAAATAGAGTAGTATATTTATTTCTTATTCATAATAGAGTGGGGAGTTAAAAAATAATATAAATAAATGATGGTATTGTTTCCATTAATTAGTGAATTATTATAGGCAGTCATCATAAATTTGAGGAACTTAATGATGACCAGCTTTGTTGGACGCGAAAAAATCATAGAGAGTCTTTTAAGACACCTGATAAAATATTGGAAAATATACAAAGGTTCCTATATTGTGTTGAGGAATGTATAAAACATTCAAAAAACTAGAAAAAATGTCAAAATTAAAATGATAATGATGATCTTGATTCCTTCCATGTTCAGAAAATAAATAATAGGGTTTATAGCCTTTGAGGGTTAAAATTTCTTGTTGAAAAAATTCAAAACCTACTCAACCCAGATTTATTTTCCATAGTTTGTGTGGGGATTGTATTTCAACAACATATGGTTTCTAATAAATTCCTTCTAGAGTCACTTCTCCGATTATTTAGAAAGGAATGATCAATTAGGGATGTGACTTAGTAAATAATCATAAAATACATTATGAAAAAAAATCCAGACAAATGTGGATCTTGATAAATAAAGGAAAGGATTGATATAATTCAACCTATACACAATGGACTACAACCAATTTAATGTTATGACATAAAAATTACCCATATATGCAATTTTACTAGTAACTGAACCAAACTGTAACATTCTAAAAGGGTGATCCTGATCCTCATGGGTTGATGACTAGAACATAGACATCAAAAAATACTATAGGGAATGATTTTGGCCAACTTGAAGCATAAACGGTGACATATATATGTCCAATGGGGAAAGACTCTTGAAGATTTAAACAATCACTTTTTTTATATCAAAATGGAAACAATATAAAGGATCAAACTACAATGTTGCTAAAAACCCTCTATTGTAAAATTCCATAAACAAAGGAAAACTAAAATTGAAATACATAATCAATGTGAGAGCATATAAAAAATACAACCATCTCATCTATTTCTACATAAACATAGGTAATATAATCCATGCTGCCACCCTATGACTCATTTCCTTTCCCAATATCAAAATCCAAAAAATGGTCTATGTGACATTGATGGGGTGCGCATGGGATTGTCTAAATTGGCTTAGCATGATAACAACCATGTTTTCCATATCAACTATTCTTACAATAATCCAGACATTATCAAATTTAAAAAAAATGTTTGTTAATAATTTAAATAGTATTTATATCAAAATCATGGAATAATATTTTCCACCTTAAAGAAATCAAAATAATTTATGTAAAATAGTTTGAAAGCATGTCAAATTGATCAATGTACTATAATAAAATAATTTATCACATATCATATCAAAATATGAAACAATAAAAATAAAAAGGAATATTTAACATTATGTCAGTGATTGCAATAAGTCATGAATGCTTGGACACTCATACCTAGACATATACAACAATGGGTCTCAAAAATATATACATATTCATCGAATCTATAGAGTATAGGATCCCCCATTTAATTGAATATACTTATAGTGTGTAATAATTTTATAAAAAAATAATCCAATGGATAAGAGGAACACCCAATGAGGGAACCCCTGGATACTATCATTGGATGAGGGACTATTACTACATCATCCACCTAAATACCCAAGGCTTCCTATGTGCAGTGTTTTCAAATCCATTTCATTAAAAGCTATCATTGAAAACCATTTCACGAATCCATTTCACAATTATATGATTATATATTTTTTATTAACAAAATTTGGTGATATCCATTAATGCTAAAAACAAATTTACAAACCCATATAAATCATTGAGATTATTTATTATGTAATTAATAAAACCAAATAAATATACTTCATAAAAAATGTGCTAGATATGGAAACACTTCATTAAACGAGAAATGGGGCCCTACAACATGGTAGAAAGGAAATATAATAATGGATTCCCAATAATCAATCCTTACACATCAAAATCAATTCCTCAATAAAAAAAATTAGCTTAAAAGAAAACATATCATATGCCTCAAGAAACTCACACACTATACCACAACCAACACAGAGGAAATCCTTCAGAGGATGATAATAAATTGAATCCTAAAAGGATCAATAGAAACAACATCTCAAGATTAATAGATATGAAAATATATCATAATAGTTCTATTGCGGACAATAGAAAGAACACAAAAAAATGATTTCTTATCCAGAGAGTCTCAATAAAACAAAAAAATGCCAATCAATGAATATAATGATCCAAAAGGAGAGGATATCTCCAAAACAATGTGGGAGAGCTCTACGGACTTTTGAGCAATTAATGCAACCAAAAAAATACAATTATATGTGTAGTGTATCAAATCTTATAGACTATGAAAATTTCCTAATATGAATCTTGAGTTCACGATATTAAATAAATGAAATTAATATACCTCAAAAAATATTTCACCAGGTATAAAAAAACTAATCTAACATTTCATTTTAGGATCATGATTCACCACTTATAACGCAATTCATGTTATACAATAATTATAAGAATCATCATAGAAATATATTCATGTAATGTACCCCTTTCATGAGGAAAAATCATCCAACGTGAAGATTCTATAGAACCACAATGAGAATCCATCAAGACAACCCAAACTCCAAAGCACAATCTATAATTTCCTTTTTCAAATTAATTCTTGAACTCCATTTATTTTATCAAACATAGAACTCAAAATATTTGGTCATTTTCCCAAGAAAAGGCTATCCATACTACGAATCCCAAAAATGAACCCAAATAAGGTGGGGAATGAAAATAGAGATGAGAAATACTGAAAATATGGTAATGTAATATTACAAATTGCACATCATATGAATTTATATAACTAGTAAATCATGCATAAGAATGTTTTTCTCAACGATTTGAGGTCATTATTCCCATTGGAATGACTCATCCTCCCATGTTCTGTGAGAATATAATATGTGTTAACATAATAATCTAATCAATAGAATCAGATTCCTACAAATGACCATTACTTGATAGTCAATGATATCTACTAGATACCCTAAAATAGAAACATATGGATCAAAATCAGTCTATTACCATCTCCAATGGTGAGTGGGATATTTAGGGTACATCTTAAGACAAGTTATGTTGAAAAATATCATTAATTAATGACATATGAACTAGAAATTTCTATAGATAATAATCCATCCATAGAAACTCTATGATCACAAATACTCAATCTCATCTCATAGACAACATTCCCTTTATTCAACTAATGATTCAAATGATATGAATAACAGTTTTGGAAACTCTGCATTGTAACTAGACATCAACTTATCTCTAAAATCCTCGCTAACATCTACTAAATGTGACTTGGGTGAACAAGAGAGGCATATCCCACATCATCCTAATAAAGAGGTGACCAACATTGGATACCATGAAATGACTTTTAGGGAGCCATTCTGATCAACAAATGATATCTTATGTTATAAGATAACTCATCTTTCTCATGAGGGATATCCCATAATCCATGAATATCCAAGCCGTATGCATATAGAATATTTTCTGGGATTAGAATATTATATTATATGTGACCAGTAGTCTATATATGGTTGGAAATACTCAACATTACCTATGTCTCCATCACCTCAAAGACACTCTTCAAGAAATATGAGGAAAAAACTTGGATCCCTATTCCAAACAACATAATAATGAACTCCATGAAACCCCACAAACGTTTTTATGCATAGCTTACCCAAGGATTCAACATTAGTGGTGTCTTTGATCATAATAGATTTAGTAGAGGATTTTAATCGATCAATCACCACAAACATAGCATTATTACCTTGGGATTCCATGGTAATGAAATACAAATTCCAGCAAACACCTCACCTAATTTCAAAAATAATATTGGAGGGGTCTGTAGAAACGGAGAATATTTCTAATGTTCTTCCTTTATTAGTTCACAAGTGAAATATTAGGACACATAATATGAAATGCAATGCTTTTAACTTGAACACCTGAACCATCATCTCAGGTAATAATATTTCATTATAGTTCCATGATTAAAATACATGAAGAACAATTAAATTCCAAAAACTCTAATCTCTTCATATATAGTGGGATGAAAAAGTGATCTCTAAAGTGTATAATACAAATAAAGGAGAAACACCAACCATAAATAGTCCCCCCATTATATATGGTTTCCTAGACATCCTTGAACACATTATCCTACTACAGATCCTATAAAATATAATAAAGGATATATGTTGATGACTAAACACTGATCTAATTCATGCATAAAACATCATCTTGAGCATCCTTGTGAAACTGATTGAAGACTCCCATAATGTTCCCCTCCAACATTGATTCTATAATAGCACGCATTAGTATGTTATTTCTGAGAGGGCCTCAATGAAATTCCCATTTCCTAGGGTTTTAGTGAGGTAAAATTCAAACATCAGAAGGTATTCCACCCACCCCCTTTATATGTGAACTAATTTTTTTTGTGAAAATATATAGCTTAGAATCCTGTGGTCAAATAAGAGTGTGATTCTATACCCAAAAATAGAGTGTAAATGATATTTATGTTCATGTATAAACATTGAATGCTCTAAATTATGAGTGGGATATTTTTTATCATGTAGTCAAATTTAAAGATAGTTATAATCCTCCACATGATCATAATGTGTATACACTCATCCTAGAATAGCATTATAAGGATTATAAAAAACTACAACATCATGCTGGGATTATGTAATATTAGAATAAGAGGTCCTTTTTTGAGTTGTTTTAGCATGTCAAAAAAATATTTCCACATTGCATCCCATATGAATATCACCCATTTCATAGAATGAGTAATTTAATGGATATTCCAATTTATATAAAACATCGAATAACCATTTGTAGTACCTAGAATGACCTAGAAAATTTTGAATCTCAAAGGCTTTCCATGGATATTCCAATGACAAGGTAATATTCACATTCTTGGGATCAAATGGTAAGCCATTCTCAGAAATAACATGCCCCAAAAAGTTCACCTCTTGAATCCAAAAATTCCATACTAAAATATTACCATATAAATAATAAATCCTAGTGATTTTTGTAGCCAAAAAAATGGATATTGTTCTCATGATCAGATCTCAAATAAGCCAAAATATAATCCATAACCACTTCCAAAAAGTGTGGAGTTATTGAGTAAATAAATAATTCCTCAAATCCATAAAATCTACAGGATCGTTTGGCAGGCCAAATGGAATCACAAGATATTCATAATTTCTATAGACACTTCTAAATGATGTGATTAATATATCAGACTCCTTAAACATGAGTGGATCATAATCTAACCAATGATAGAAAATTGAAAACCATTTTACCCCAACAACTTCTAAAAAGTCATCAATATTGTTCAAAAGGAACCAAATTTTTATCCAATACCCAGTTCAACTTCTTATATTCTACACAAAATCTACGTGAAAAAATTTTCTTCTTGTTAAATATCATGGGTTATTCCAAAAGAGAAACACTTGGATGAACACAAAACTCTTCCATCAAATCATCCAATTGAATCTTGATCAATATTATCATTGATGGATCCATATGATAAGAGGGTATCAAAACCGATCAGGTAACTAGATGTCGATCAATCAAAAACTACATCACCCTCTAGGGAGGAAGTCTATATAAATCAACTAGGAAATCATCAGGAAAGTATTAAAAAACTGGGAATATAAAAAATGAAAAATACTTCTATGGAATCAAATTTTACAGTTGATGAAATAATCATGAGATCTCGTCCAGAAGGTCGTACTTGACCTACCCTCAGATACCACTCTCCTTGAAACACTCATGATCCCCCATAGACATCAATTATATCACCACATTATTGAGAACAATCATTAAATAAATGGTGAAAATTAATTCAATCCATTAAAATAATGACATTAATCAAATCCACATTGAGAATGAGGGAATAATAGACTAACACCATATCATCTATCAATAACTAAAATGACATGCACAAAAAAAAAACTCATTATTCATCCTTAAAGATGGTTTTGCTAACTCCATAAAAATGGACATGAGTTATATTATATGTTTAAATATATCAAACAATGGTCTAGAAATACAGAATTGGGAATCAAATATATCAAATAATTCATCCACTAATGAAGATGCAATAATGATCGTACCTCATACTATCATTAGATCTGTATCTACCACCATTGGAAACTCATCCGCTTTATGAAGGAACATCACCCACTAGGCCTTTGGTTGGAGGAAGATAGTACATCAAGCGTCTGATTACACCATATTAGAATTTATATCTGATGGTCTTTAAGCATAATAATTTGTAGACATCATATGACAAAAATGATATTGGGAACATAGAGACCAAAACGGTTACACATCATTGCTAGGGGTGAAAAAAACATTGTGTGTTCCCAAATATTCTACATTTTATGTAGGCCAAAGTTACACAGGTTGTTTTAACTGATGTTTTAGAAAAGGCCCACTACTGAAAACCAACCCAACCATAAATTGTTTTGATCATGGAACTTCCTCTTAATCCCCTATATACCATAAATATTCCATGAGGGGTACATGAAGGGGAGTGAAAAACAAACCCATCTAGGAAAATCCATATTCATCTTCATATACAAGTCAAGTATATATGAATTATTTTAAGTATTTAGTATAAATAATTATAATATGATATCTAGTTTTAAACCCTATAAGTATTTTTTAGACACCATCTAGTAGTTATTTAATATAACAAATTAAAAATAAACCTGATTTTTGAAATGATGGGTGTATTCCGAAACCGAATTCTCTCCCTAATAAAAATATATGAACTCATGGAACATCACCATCATCAGATACTTTAGATAATAATTATGGAAGAATATATTCTTGTAACAATTTCAATCCAAGGCCACATCTTCATCAACCTACACCATGGAATCCCCCAATTTCTTGTTGGAACCCTTGAGTTTGAATGTTTCTCACATTATATTGATATTATTAAGTGTATCCAAAAAGTAAAATATTGAATTATTGTTTTTCGACTATTCCTCCAATTCAAGAGGTTCATTCACACCATTAATGGATGGTGGATTGTTGTATAAGAACTCACATGATTGATCTGTTTCACTGGAAACTCCTAGTTGTACATGGAAAACTGCATTTTGGAATTGTGGTTCATTTTATTAAACTAAATAAACATCATAAACAATAGTCTCCAAAAAACACATCTAGAGTATATTTCCATTAAGGGATATAATTTGCACCATGTTGAGGAACTCGTGGATGATGCCTAAAAGGAATACAACTTCACATTGAAATAAAAGAGACAATCAAACAAAATGATAGTCTCGGTTCAAACAAAAAAACAATGAGATAAAAAAAGAGTTTTATGTCATAAACTAAAAAAAAGACACACATATCTAAATCCATTGGTAACATGTGTCTCCTTATGGTATGAGTATTGAAGACACACACTGTAACCTACTTCTAAATTTCTGACAAGCCAATCCCCTGCCTACCAACTTAACAAAAACTAAGCATAATCTAAAATAAAATAAAATAGATGATGATCCTATCTTGGATTCCGCCTCAATACACTTCCTGGCCTAAATAATCACATACCTGAAAGGTGTTCCTAATCCCAAATGGATGATGACTTATTCCTAGACATCATCCATAAACAAATGGAATTATTTTTCCCTACCTAATGAAGGAAAGATAAAATATATATATATATATAAACAAACATATAAAAAGAGATGAAATACTGGACAAGTAAAAAAAGATATATGTTTAATATCAAAATGTATATATAATAAGTGATACAACTCAAAAGCAAAAAAACAATCACCACATTACAAATTCAATAATAAGGAATGATAAAATTGAAATTGTTACTCAATGTGATTGCGTCGGAAACATCCAATCATACCACCACCATCTACACAAACACTACTAACATAAATCCCACCACCTCACTATAGTTTCATTCCATTACAATAATTGGATGTCATAACAAGGTATATGAAATGATGAAGGGGTGCGCTGGGTGTGAGCTAAAATTTCCCAGAATGATCCCACTTAGGTGCTTTATATCATGTCTCTATAAAATAATTTGAATGTTCTCAACATTAAGGATAATAAATAATGATAATAATTAAAATTGTTTTTATATGAAAACTATATTAAATCATTTTCCCTCTTCCATATATTAAGATCATTCATTTAATTCATTTTCTAAGAATATCACATATATTAAAGTGGTTAATGAAAAGAATATATCGCAGATCATATAAAAATCGAAAGAAATATAAATCAAATGCACATGTATGATCACACCATGGTTCACAATAGGTCAGGGTAGACAATACACTCCTACCTAGAAATAGAAAATAGTATCCCTAAATCCTATATACATATGCATTCAATACAGATATAACAGGAACACCCTTAAAAGTGTCCCTCTAAACAAATCCTAAAAATTCCATAAATCAACATGCCTATGGAATAGTGGAACATCCCATGACTGAAGAACCTTTTAGTATCAATGAATGATTCATATTGCTACACTTTCCACCTAAGTATCACCAGGCTTCTATTGTTCTATGTTTTCAAAACCATTTCATCAAAATAAATATTTGAAAATCATTTCATAAAACCATTTGACAATGATATAAAATAAATTTTTATTTTCCAAAACTATGGTAAAACCATTTTTATAAAAAACCCATATATATACACATAATTTAATCAAGTATCAATTTTTATAAAATAGTTCATAATTTCAGAGAAATACATTTTTGTCCAACAAAGTCTAGAGTCAGAACCACTAACCACAAACTCATGTTTCATGGCTAAAATGGGTTCTATCAACATGGAATAATATAAAAAAATACCTAAAATAAATCAATAAATATTAGAATCAATAAAAACTAAAAAAAATTTGTTGGAGAAGATAACACAACTTGTACCTCGATAATCAGACATCTTGCACCATAACACACTCAAATGTCACCCTCTAGATAATGATAGATCAACTGATCTATAATGGACCTATAGAATCAACACCATAATACTAATGGATCTAAAAACCAACTGAAATTGTTAGGTTGTGGCCAACGGTGATGAATAAGAAGAATTATCAGTTTCTCGAAGAAGTGAAACACACCCACAATGAAGATGAATCATGAAAAAATGATTTTGAAGAAGTGGAGATCCATAATATATCATATGAGAAATCATATATCTTCAAGGATAAGGATAGGCTAAATGAAAATTAAATAATATGTGAATCTGATAAAAATATAAATATTATGATGAAATCATGATTAAAAACATTTATCATGATTTCAAATATATGAAATCCATATGCACCGAAAAAGGAATCATAACAGATATAAAGGCACTAATTTGACATTTAATTATGTAAAATGATTTCACAATGTATAAACAGTTCATTATTTGAACCAGTTAATTCAATCATCCCAAAAAAATTCATGTTGTAAATCAATTTTCAACATTGAATCAACCATTAGAAATATTCAATTGATACACTTATAAAAATCCCCCTAAGTCATCCAAGACAATAAATTACATCATTTTAGTACTTTTTCTCATTTATTCATAGAATATATTAATAAAAAAACACACATCCCAAAACAATAGGTTATTACCCCTTGAAATGGATCTTTATCCTATGAATCCCCAAAACACACACAAACAAAGAGATAAGTAAAATGAGGGATGATATAAACCTGAACAAATTCAATAAGATGATCCATTATAATATTCCAATTAGAAAAATCCAACATTAACAGATACATTATATGGTTAAAATAGAGAGGACATAAATTTTCATCATGAATTGAAATGGAAATACTAGGAATCCTTATTTTAGGGGAATAACAGGTGATTCAATATTGAATAGAAAAGTAAGAGAGAAAAGTGTCTACTATATATAGAGGGACTGCATGGTCGATGAGTTAGAACTGAGCATTCCCTATATCCATGTCCATGAAGCTATGGTAGTTGAAATAATTAGGGAATAGCTAGTGATCTCTATTAATGACTTCTCACTACTTCTATATTCCCCTATGAGAGTTCCTTATGTTTTTTATTATTTTTTGATAATATTAAATTCTCTATGTAATAATTCATTTGTTCAATAATATTTCAAAATAAAATATTTCATTGAATGTGTTTTAAGTGGTTCACATATCAGTAAATAAACTGATTGAAATTAAAAATGTGTGAGTGGATATGTAAATCGTTTATTTTAGTTAGTATTAGTTATGTTATACATATATATTTTCCCATATATATTTTTAAATTTATAATTCAAAACCATATTCTAGTTATCAAAAAGGTAGTATTTAATCTTCTATTGATGTTTTACCATTAATATTTGAAATTTTCATGACCAAAATAATGACATATTTTCATATAGTTAGTTATGTTACAACTATAATGATCTAAAACTATTATTTTTACTATTCATTAAAAAAAACTGGTTTCATAATGTTTTATCTTTTCGACTGACAACTTTGCACTGCCATAATGAGATACTTATATACTATTTTATATTCTTGATTAGTTTTTTAATGTTTGTCTAAAAGTGTTTTGTTATTTTATTTGGTAAAAGATATTTTTGTGTACATTGCAAGGATATTATATCAATTGGATATTGTTATTTTATATTAACATATTTTTATTAAGAGGGCATGGGATATTGAATATTAAAATATTAGATAAAATAAAATATGTTTCCACATCAATTTTCATTAAACGTTAAAAATAAAAGTAAATTTTGAAATCAATTTTCCTAAAACCAAAAATTGAATGAAAATTTAAACATATAAAATTTGGAAAAAATATGTTCTAATTATATATATTTATATATCACAATTAAGGAAGTATTTTTATATTAGTTTTAAAAAAACAAGTAAAAAGTGACATCCAAAATTGATTATCTGGAAAACTGATATAGTATTTGAATTTAACAATTCATTTTTATTAAAAAACTATGTTAATAGTAAATATATATCTATATTTTGAAATAATTTCAATAATGGTTTTCATAATAAAATAATTTGATATTAATTTCTGAAGATTTTTTTTCTAATGACTAAAGTTAAAACTATAAATTTAACATCATATATTTTTATGTCTCTTTTTAACAACCATTAAAAAACCAGGTGTTAAATTGGATACTTTAAACTAGTAAAAAGATTAAAGGCCTTTCCCCTAGAAAAATTATTCTAATATATAAAAAAGTTGTTTTTTAGAAATAATTATTTCATATATTTTAAAATAATTAAATGATCAATTTATCTATTTTAAAAAATAAGGAGTAGATTATTCCAATGGATTCCTCAATGAATTCCATATATATTGAAGCCAACTAACATTAAACGACTTTTTGTTTCCTTCCACCATACTTTAATGGTATCATAGAAAACCCTAAAGATCATCAAAATAGTTCCCTTAATTATTTATACGCTTTTCCCTAGAAGAAACAACTATTTTTAAAACTAAACTAAAACCTAGTTGATTTTATGGTAGAATATTAAAAATATTACACAATTCACTAATCAAATGAATGCCCAATTAAATAAAGACTATGATGTAGTAATCATCTTCTAAAATCAAGAAAACCCTATTAAATTTATTTTAAAAAAATAAAATATAAAAACATTGAGAATGATGTTAGAAATCACAAACATAACACTTTTTTAACCCAATAAAAAACCTAAACATTGAAATTGATTTTTATTTGGCTATTTTGAAATACCTAATCAATGAATGCACTCACAGCAGGATAGAAAAATAATAATAACATTTGGATATAATATAAGTGTATAGTTTACTTTACTATAATTATACTTGCCGAAGTCCACCTGAATCAAAGCATCATTATGTTGGAACATGAATTCACATTAATGAATTAAGAGGAGAGACGTTGAGGGGAATTAGTGAAGAAACAACAGGTGGAGAAGGATGAGAGGAAAGAGGTTCTAAATAGAATGGAAAATTAAAAAAAACAATTAATTAAAATTTTAAATAAAATTATCTAAGATGACCTATCATGTTAATAAGATTATCCCCCATGTCTCCATTGGAATCCTTAAACGGTGAGGATTTTACCTTCACACTAGTTAGTTGATGTACCACCACTGAGTACCTACTATGACATGCAGTATCAGGAAAATAAGAGGAACACCTTATAAAATTATAAGACATTATAAACACACTCAAAAACCAGAAAACACATCTATAAATATTCAACGTATAATTCCAAAAAAACATTTCAATTATTGAATATCAAAAAGAGTATTGGTTTCTCAAAAAAACAAAAATAATATTTCATCGTGATTTCAAAACTAATTTAATTATGGTCAGTTTTATTTAAAAAACCCACCATAAAAATTTTATTCCCAAAAAACAAAATCCACCATCAAATTATAATTTCCAATTTCTCTAAACAATCACATTTATGAAAATAAATGCAATCAATAACCAATATTCTCACCACATACCAATATCACTAACATCAGAATTCAAATACCTACTCACATCACCAAATTTCAACGCCACATAAATCTTTCTACAATCCATTAAATATTTAAAGAATTCATCATTTACACATTCAAGAATTATATGACAGGAAAATATAAATATGTATCATGGATTTATTCAAAACATAATACACTATGATATAAATCAATACAGACAAATTCTAAAATACTATAATCTTCAAGAAATAGTAGTACTCCCAAGATGTCAATAATAAAGAGGTTTATTATATAATGGTTCTCCACAGGGTAAAACATACCTTATTTTATCTTATATTTATCAAAAAAAAATCATCATCTTATCAAATCTATTTGAGTAATGAAACAATTTCATATTTTTTATTTTTTATTTTAATTTCAGGATTTAATTCTTTTAAACCCTCACATTAATTAAATATTTTTTATTATAAAATCATCAACCAAAAACAAAATTAAATTTAAAATTAATTCCCACTTTAATTCATTATGTAATGTAATTTATTTTGAAAAACATTCCCCATATTGTATTTAAAAAAACAATAGGTTCACATGGTCATACCATTGATAACCATCCCATTAAATATGGAAGAAATATAAGTTCACTTAAATTAAATCAAAATAAAAAATTACTATATTATAGTATCAACAATATTGAGTTATATGAAATTAAACATGGTTTATTAAACAGAATCAAAATAATATATGAAATATATAAATTCGTGATAAATACATTTTAGGAAATAAAATAAATAATATTTTAATGTTTTTTAACATTATGTTTTGTAATAAACAATCAATATATTAAGAAGAACAATGTACATGTTCTGATGGTTATTATATATCCATATAATAATAACAAATATATATTAAAATTGATGCTTATTCTCAAATATATAACACCATAATGATATATAATCAATAAAAACAAACATTAATATTTTCATTGATTTTTGAAATAACATTGTCATGATTAGTAGTGAATTATCTCGGAGAAGTATAAATGCTAAAATGAATAAGATGATCAAAGTTAATTAATAGAATCAATTAATGTTAAATAGTGGTCAATCCCTCCCCAATATATATATATATATAAACACGATTAATATATATTTCCAATGTTTCAGTTATTAAATATATTAAATTTTATATAGATACAATGTTAGAAACTCATACAAACACATTGTATGACATGTTATGTTATTGTTTCTGCATAATGAAATATACTATTGATGCCTAAAAATGGTTCTGAGATCCAGACTAAGACGTATAAATGTTTATATGTTCATACACAATTATAGAGAATTAACTTAAACTAACCCATTAATCAAAATGTTTTGTTCCTACCTAACTACCTATAAATCACTAGTAATGTGAACTTCTTTCGAATTGAGGGTTATAATAAATTTACTTTTTAAATTCATATGTATTGACTATCCTATCTACTATAAACTCTCAATATTTACCATCACAGTAGTTATAATGGATAAATGATTTTTTTAATAATTATAGTAAAAAAATAGGGATTCTGACCTTATTCAACTTAAGGGTACGCAAAACATGTATCAACGTTACCCCATGAGAATTCAAACATCCCAAATTGCTAGCAACTAGTGTCATGTGTATAGAAGAATTATTGGGGAGTGAATTACCCACTAGGTTCATATAGAAACAATTTATTAAAATCGATACTACAACTATGTAATTCATGATAATTAATATAGAATAATTTTATAAGAAAAAACTAATGTTACAAATTAGGTCACCAAAAAACATGGTTAAGTGAAAAAAATCAAACTCTTGCCTCTAGATTTAAAACCATGGGGAACTAATCTTGTACTAAATAAAACCATTTTTAATAAAAAAATAATTCATAAATATACTAATAACATTAGGCACCAAAAAATATACATTATGTCCCCCTGAGTACACATGTATGGTGTGAGTATAAAAAACTAGTATGTAACAAGTAGGGTTCTGCAAAATATAAATTAATCTCTAATGTGTCAATTAATCAAATTACTCGTACACATAAATATAAATTAAAACTAATTACAAAAATTTTATCAATCATAAAAAAGAAGTATTATATTATAATGAACATACAAAATCAATATATGTTACAAAATATAACACCTATATAGGGAGTATTTAAACATGACATACCTACTTTAATATTATTTCTCGAAATCAATGAAAATAAAGAAATATAATTGATGATACGTATACATTTAATGTAATATATTATTATTATTTTTATAAGGGATAAGTAATTGAAAAAAACATTTCCCATAGAATGTGTAAATTTTAACAAGAGTTAGGGCCTCACTACATGTTATGTAGTATCATAAAATTAAAACAATAGAAAATACTCTTTCTAGCATTATTATTCGCTCTCAAAGTATTATCCATGATGAAGGATACAATAATATGTATACAAATCTATATTATGAGTACCATGGAATGACCATTCTTGATATATTAATATTGTACTCAATATCATGAAAAACCCCTTCAAATTAAAATAATTCTCAATAAGTTATAAAATTGTAATACTAGAATACTCTGAAGTTGTTATCAATAAAAAATACATTTCAATTATGAAAAAAATATATGTCATAAAATTTTTTAATCCATGTATATAATATTATAGATTCCAAAATAGAAGCCAAGACTCAATTAGATCATAGAACATGTTATAAAACACCATTATCATCGGGATATTAATTTTTTTATTAAAAATTAATGATAATTATATTGGGTGAATTATGATTAAATAAAACCAATCTAAAATGAAAAAATCTATATAATGGTTAATAAATAATATGTATTAGTGATATAATTTATGATATTGTATTTATAGTATCACTAATATCTATATCATTCCCAAGGTATCCCATATAATGAATTAAAAGATATAAAAGTCCGCAATTTTTAGAACACATCATAAAATAGAGTATACATCAACATATATTTTCTTACATGGAATTTGTTTAAAGAAAATAGTAATTGTATATTTGAATGTAATAAACTTTTTCTCTTGGGGCATTAAACATTGTAAAATTTCTTGTATATTTCATTATAGGGAAAATGTGGTTTTCTGAGAAAATATTATTTTGAAAATGTTTATTATAATAGAAAGAAAGATTCTAACAATATATGAAAAAGATACAGGTATATGATTCAAAAAAATAACATTGTTTATGTTAGTATCAAATTCCCAAGAAATATTATTTTTATTTCTGTCATAATTTAAAGAAACATAAAATCAGACCAATTTTTATATCTATGATTATGAATATCTTAAAAAAATTAATTATGGATCATTGGATTATAAACCATATAGGTTTAAGGAGGAATTAATTATTCAATTTATTATATAATTTCAAGACACAATAAGAAATATAACTATTTTATGTATAGTTATAGTAACCATGCTTCCAAATAAACATGGCCAATGAGTTAATTCCCAAAATCATTATGGGTTTATATAGGTCTAATAGGATAACATTGAAATTATATGAGAATTTATTTTCCTCTAATGCAGTTTATTAAATATCCCTGAATATATTGATTTCGTACATTTATTGAATCATATGAAATTAATTGAAAAACATATATATATTTATAATGATTAAAATGAACAAGAAGGTAATTTGAATCAACATATAATAAAATAACATGAATAGTTTATTTTATGATCAATGCTACAATAATTTATTTATACCCATTTAATTAATGAAATTTTGAAACTTGTTCTCTGTTCTAACATTTCTTGATTTATCACAGTGAACTAAAGGGCACAATATTTTAACATAAATAATCAAAGTAAACATATCATTTTATATATCATATCATGATTAATAGGGAAAATAAATTCTTCATTCATGGATTATGATTTTTTAATACTTCCAAAATAATTTATACTAAAATTTAATTCTACAGGAGTTAATTTAAATATTTTTATAATATAATGATGTATGGTAATATATAATTGT
Organism: Viscum album; assembly: GCA_963277665.1. Lineage (NCBI taxonomy): Eukaryota > Viridiplantae > Streptophyta > Magnoliopsida > Santalales > Viscaceae > Viscum > Viscum album. Next base: position 808,535,062 of record OY728153.1, read on the forward strand.
TACTAATATATATATGTATGATTTCTAGTGAAAAACACTAATATATATAATATGGAAGCATAGAAATTTTTTTATTTGTTTGGGAAATGTGGGGGAGGTAGAATAAAAATAATTAATTAAGCAATTAAATTTGGGTTGGAAAAACATTAGATGAAGTTACATTGTTTATCCTTCTATTTTATTATTAAGGCACCATAGTGTCCCCTAAAAATCACAAAGTCACATCCCTTTATAATTTACAGTCAATTAGACAGGAAATCAAAATTATCTATAATGAAAACATAATCTAAACACAACCAAAACATAGAAAGAATACCAAAAAATAATTATATTAATCTGTAGTCATAAAAATATCCAATTAAATCCAACCTAATTCATACTAAATCACAGTCAAATATCATGTATGACCGATTAATCATATCATTCAAACATAATACTAAAAATATATCATGTATGTAGGATTCAACTAATAGGTCCTTATTAACATATAAAAATGAATATCCAACATTATAATGGATTTCACCCAGAACATAGTGAAATTCCTAATCTATAATCCCATTCATAGAATGGGGGAAAATAAGAAAAATATAAAAATATATTATATGTTACAAAAGGAATTAATTAGACTTATATTTTATTAAATCTACCCAAATACATGATTTATTATTAAATAAGATTATTTCACTTGAAAAAAATTGATCCTTCTTGGGTGTGTTCGTCATAGAATAATTGAGGGGAGAAAGAATTGATGTTGGCAGTTTAATGTATTATGTGTAAAATTACTCAATTTCCACTAATAAAATTTTAAACATTATCTACCTATAAGGACAATTTGAAACATAATATGGTTATACCATGTACCCAGTGGATCCACACTCAATGTGTGGTCTTTCCCAATCACACTTGGTACCCAGTGTAGCCCTACTAGTTAAATAATGTGCTTTATAGTCATATGAATATAGGTAAACCTGCATCAAAGCTTTTCAAATCCACCTAAAAAATCTAATATATCAAAAAAAATATTCATATTATCATCACAAAACATCAATTCCAATGACCATATTGAAAAAAATAAACAATAATTCAATAAAAACTCGATATAAAGCACCGTCATAGTTTTATAACATAATTACCTACCAAATGTCCATGGTTAGGGTTATTATACTACTTAACATCCTTTATCACAATCATATAAATTTTTTTGTCATATTTAAAAGAAAACATTCTTTTAAACATGTTTTGGTTTCCTTTAATTTATTCAAATAAACGAAAACACCCCAAATAACCTAGTATTATCAATTTGCCCTTCAATTTTAACCCTAAACCAAATTAAATTCATTTTTTCAAAATCAACCCCATTTACATTATTATTTTCTTTAATTGTTTCCAAAGGAAAACTCCATATAGCCAAATTGATATAATTTTTTATTCACACCATAATAGTATACCATTAGTCAATTAAAACATAAAAATGCTAAATAAACCATCCTTTTTTAAATAGATTTCACACGCCCATAGTCAATTTATATTGAGATATACACAAAAGAAAATATTATCATGCCTTAAACTCATGAATTTTTCATTAAAATGAAAATAATTTAATACATAATGATACACCAAAAATTCCAAAAACATAACAGTTTCTGATATTTTCATTAACTTCCCATATCGTAAAACAAACATGAAATCCTCAGCCTAAACCCAATATCATGACATATCAAATATTATTTTCATTAATTAGTGGTTTCCTAGTCTTATAAACATTGATATTTTTTAATTTATAATGTATTATATTATTGTGCTAGTTACCCAAACCTAAAACCACAGAACCCCCATGAATATACAAATTACAATAAAATATTTATTACAGTCATGTTATTTATAATTATTAAATCATTATAACTGTTCTAAAATGTTTCATGTTGATATCTATAAATTTTTATAGATATGAGTTTCAAAAATCTGATCACTGCATTTTTAAAAAAAATTACTTAAATATTTATTTTTTGTACATTATAATAATTATTAAATTTATAATAATTTCATGACAAAGCCCAATCCACTAGACACATCCCACACTTTTAAACAACTAAACCTACTAATTGGACACACCCTAACCCGATTGAACATCCTTCCTACCATTCATGCTTGCCCTACCATCTTTCTTTCTAGGCTTGCCTACCCACAAGCCAACCCATCACTACTCATACCTCTCATCCCAAATGATCCTCCGCACTTGATCTCACCTAAACATCCCCCATCATGCACACCCCAAGATAGCCCATTAGACCTTACCATTTGGTCAGACTCGACTTCCTAAACAACACATCTACTTCAACCCACCTTACAAAATTCATTATATAAGGTCTATGGTATGATTTGAATATTCTACATATTTATTATTATACAATTCCTTTACCATTTCACCATTTCCTACATATATTATTTAAATTAAATATAATATTCATATATATATATATATTTGCAAGTATTTTTGTTTGTAGTTAATAACATGTAAATAAAGATATAAACTTATATATATAAATATAAATATATATAATATAACATTATATATTTATGTAACTAAAATCATCAAAACTAATAAACATGAAAACATGTGATTATAATTAAATATAATAAAACATAGTATCTATATACTGCTATTAATTAATATAAATATTAATAAATTCAAATACTTATACATATAAATAAATAAATATAATTATTTTAAATACACATAAATAAATAAAATTATATATATATAACATAACTAAATATATATATAAATACATTTTATTATTCGGGGATATACATAAATAGATTAAGTTATATTTTAACATATATATATGTGGGGGGTGTTGATATATATATTTTTAATTATAGTAATATATATAGAGAGAGAGAGAGTGTGTGTGTGTGTGTTTGATGAATGTATTATTATTTAAATGTACGTATATCTAAATATAAATTTCTATAAATTAATATACACATATAAATATACATAAATGTTTTGGATACTAACCACATACAACACACACTCAGAGCACCCCAGTGGGAAAAATCTCACCCCACCGCACACGGATTAGCAACCACCTTCGAGACCTATTATATTACATATAGAGACTTAATGAATTATGATGTTGGCATCTAAAAATTATTATTTTTTATGGAATAAGGGCCCAAGTATATATCATGTGGCCACGAATATGTGACCCTGATTTTGATCAAACTAATAAATATTTGACCGATTTTAAATGTATTCAATTTTATAAAAATATATATAAATATATATACATATATGTAATTATATATTCATATAAATTTATATGTAATTATATTAAAATATATTTATATATATAGTTACAATAAAAATTATATATTTAATTTATATTATTTAATAATTAAAAATATTTAACTATATATATCATTACCAATATATATATATATATACAAAAATTTATTTATATATATAGTTTAATATATCTATATCTAATTTAATATTTAGAGGTAATTAAATAAATTTAATATTTATATTTATGTATATCTTTTTATTAAATTTAAAGTCCATATTCAATATTTATATGGTTATATTTTTTTATTTATATATTTATTATATATTACATGTTATCTATATTAATTAATAAATAGAAAAATATTTATTATTAATTAATAATTAGATCAAACCATAAAAAAATTATAATTTATGAAGTAATATTTAATAATTAATAATAACTATAAATTAATCAACAATCCTTATGTAGTTAGACAATAAAAGTATTACTTATTAAAAAATAAATAGAAATTATTTTATAAAAAATATTTTTTTATTAAATAAAATATAAATATTATATATTATTATTAATTTCAATTTTTTTTCATATTTTGAGACCAACATATATAATAAAATATATATTTTAAAACTCATTTGTTGATTATTTAAATAGTTTAGGGTTCATAGAAATTTTTAAAAAACCCATTTATAATTAGGAATGGGTTTTTAAAACCACTTGTTAGAAACATGAAATGAGATGGTTATCATCCATTTTGAAAAAAAATTCTTAATTATCATTTCATTATAGATACTACATGTTATTTCAATCAATGTTTATAGCCAAAAAATCCTTATCAATCATAAAAGCATGTACAATTTTTTAAGCATATTTATTTATTAAAAAAAATAAAATATATGTTGGAAACCCACAATCCTAGTATGTTAATGTAATAATTTACCGTGATGAATCAAATTTATAAAATATATGCAACCCACCTGATCCAACAAACAAAACCTTCTCAAGATTATATTTTTTCTTATTTATTCATAAACACCAAAATAGATTTTAATTTCCTTTCATTGTACCCTTCCTTATCCATAAACACCCAAAAGGTGATTATACTGCTAAAAATCACTATGAAACCCCTTCACATCAAAAATTCTAAATCATCACACAATTTCCGTACCCACCAACCCAAAAAACACAGTATCCAAAAATTTAATTAAATTATTCCACCGCAATACATGACATTAACATTATTTTTCCATTTATTATTTTCAAAAAAATCCAAATAGGCCAACCAGAACATAGGAAATGAACATAATAAAAAATGTTCGAAAGAACAAGTAATTAATCATCTTTGTCCAAGGTTAGATAATAGGTTATTTCTTTTGTCCTAGACTAAACCAATGGGGCATCAGTTGCAACTACCTCACACTCACCTCTATATAATAAGGAAAAGTATCCAATGTCAAAAAACAAATCTAATGTGGGAAGACATAACCCTATTATATACTTTGAAGATATGTGTAAAATAATTTCCATAATAAACCATGTTTATGATTATGAGATTTTATAGACATAAATTTTTAAATTTATGTTAACTTTTATTTATGTTTTGGAATTATAAATTATTTTAAATAATGATAAGAACTTACAAAGTGTATGTCACCATATAGAAATGGTTCCTAGAAGAATGAATGGGAACCTTACATATGCATGTGAACAAAAGAGTAAGAAATATAATATTTTTAATGGTCTTAAGACAATATTTTTATTTGATGTATTCTCTTAAGAATATTCATCATATTTCGACATAGTATCAGGTGTTAAAGAGTCATGAAAATAATTATCCAAGTATCATGGATTTGGAGAGAATCATGATAAAAAGTGGATAGATGTAAAAATAGTAGATAAATGGATGATCATAAATAATTATTTTCCCAGATGATAGTTGTGAAAATAATCTACAATTTTCATGCATAAAAAATGGACATTGTTACAAGTGTGTATATAAAGTAATCCAAGAATATAATTTCATGGATACAAAAATGGATCACAATTTACAATTCTTTGATTTAAAGGAGGTAGGAAACAATGAAAATAAATTTCTATAGTGTCAATGGAATATAACCCAAAATTGGAAAATGGATCATGGTCAATATTATGAAACTACCACATATAAACATAAATTATTGATGCGTTTAATATTACAGTAATGAATTATAAAATTTGAGTATTTTATCAATGATCAGATGGTTATAAATATTATGGAATATATGTGGATTGTACTATTTTACTTTTAAATTAAATATTATTGATCACATAGTTATTCGTACCTAGAAATGTTATTCCGAATCAAGTTAAAACTATTGTAAAACACAAGGTTTAGGAAATATAATAAGTAATAAGTTCTTAATGTTGACGTAATTATGTTTGGATAAAGAAATAGTAGAATTTTATAATTTAAATTTGATTACTTTTAATTACCATCAAATTTATTATTTTTTATCGAAACAGAATCCTATTCTATCATTTATGGTGTTCAAAACAGATCTGTAGTAAAAACAATATTTCCATCAAAAAAATTTTTTTATGAAATAATGAAGAATTAATGTAACCAATATTTTTAATAGTATTTTAGGATATTAAAATTTTTAAAGAGAATATATTATGATTGTATTATCATGTTTTGAATGTGATAAATTACAATTGTTTCATGTTGTGGAAAGACTAAGGAAAAGTACATTTTGGAAACATAGTAACCTTATTTCTAAAATGTTTGTTCATAAAATGTTGGAAGGTTTAAACATTTATAAAATGGTTTAAGATTAACATTGGATGTGTTTTAAGAGGTTGAAATATTATTTCTCTCTTTTAAAAAACTTTTGTTCAGAGATGAAGTATAAATAGTATAGGGCACTATCAAAGGAAAAGATTTTGTTTATAGAAACATGTATTTACTTTTATTATTATATGTTGAATGAATTATGAAACTCTTGTAAGGGGTTCCTGAATTAAATTTTTTTTCCAATGATTAAAATTATTTATGATAACAATAAACTTTCTCATAACTTTTCATTAAGGATCTTTGTTCATCACTTTTTAGTTGAACATGTTCTGAATCACAATACATTAAAACATTGTTTGATATTTTTTTTGTGCCCATGTTTTGATAAACATTACCCTATTTTGACAAAGAATTTTTTCCCTTCACATTTTAATTTACATATTATTAAGATTATTTTCTATAAAATGTATTTAAGATTAGGGTTTTTTTGAAAATTTTATTTCTAAATATCATCCCCTAGATTACTGAGAGAAAGTTAAATTTTGATGATGTAATTTAATTATGGGGGGGGGGGGGGTTAAATGTAATACCCCAATATATGACAATATTTTCATTTTAGAATAAATTTTAATTTTCCTCTCATTTTCTTTATATTCATCATCATGTTAATCTAATGTTATACACTATAATTATCCTCTTGAGGTACACAGAAGACCGAGTTTTATCAACATCTAATGGAACATATATTTTTAAACTATATTTGTATACATTTTTTAATATTATTTTTTTTAAATAAAATTTATTTAATAATTTCATAATTCTATGGGTGGGAGTTTTTGGTATTTTTTCAGGATGTTTCATTTTTTATGAATAGAGAAAAATTATTGCATTTTAGTTCAAAACTACCTTTTCATATAAATATTTATCAATGATAAATTATTTATTAGATTTATTTTAAATTAACAATGTTTAACTTATATATATATATATATCAAATTCATTTAATTATAATAGTTTTGATTTTTTACTTACATATAAAATAGTTAATGAACTTTTGAGCATTTTTACATAATAAACATGCATTCTTGACCCATTTGCAGGATTAGATTTAAACAAAATTTTCCTATTTCAAGGAATTTAATTTATGAAATGTTACATTTATGGTCATAATAAGTATAATATTTATATTAAAATATGATCAAATAAGTTTTTTATCATGTATATTAGTAAAGAGTAATTAAACATAATAACAACGAATAATGTAAAATTATTCTTAAGAAGGGACTAAACCCTAATCTTAAGGACCAAAATGAAATAGAAACATGTCAAATGGCCATTTTATTCCAATTTTATAAAAATATCTCTTTTTTAAGATTTATGATTTATTGGGACAAATTTTCATGAATGTGACCTATATTATACGTTAAATAAGGAAAAAGAGAAAAAAGAAACTTGCCATACTTTTAATGTTTATAAAGATTTAGAGTATGGAAGTAGCTACATAGTTTCATTTATAAAAATTATTATTAAAGATAAATGTTTTTTTAATCATATTAATTTAACTATAATTTTTGGATATTATATAATAAAATGTAAAACATTACAAATTTCAACCCAAGGATTTCTTTTCTAATAATTAAATAAGTTAAATGATGCTAAAAACATCAAATGTAACGTAAATTTACTAACTTGTTGTATTCAATTGTTTTTATAGAATAATATATCATCTTAGATATATGTGAACTTAATATATTTTAATTAGTTTTTTTTGATATTTATATATTAAATGAAATAAATAACGTCAAAATTGACATTAATGTGATTTAAAAATAAATAAAAGTTTATTAAATGATTCAAAATTAAAAAAAATATACATACAAGTGAATTTTTCGTCTTATTAAATATAATATATGTTCCATTAATAGACCAATTGATATTTTTAAATTAACATTTTGACTTATATATACTTAAAACATCATTAGAACAGTTCAGGTTAAAGTCGAATTTTTTAAGTTACGTTATCTTGTTTTGAAATATATTTCAAACACAAATGTTATTTCTATTTTGTAAATTAGATTTCATATATAAAAATACGTTTTAATTTTTTTTGGAAAAATAAAACTTTAATTTAGTCTTAATAGTTATATTACATAGGTTAGGAAACTAGTTAATTTAATAAAAACTATTATTATAGAATTGGGGCCACATAGAAGATAACGAACTAAATTATTTAGATGCACTTATATTTTTGGAGAAGGTTTGTATTGACCATAATAACCATTTAAACCATTATTTTTTAATTTTGGTGGCTCATTGGGTAATTGAGATCAACCAATAATGTTTTTCTTTTGGTATTTACAAGAATGCCACTCCCCCCAAATTATAAAAATGAATATACTCTTCTCATTCCTCACACATACAAATACATTTTTTTTATCATCATGCATCTTCCCAAACACTCTCTCAAAATCCATCACATCCTAGTTGATGCCTAACCTTTGTAATAAATTAATCCATGGAAGAACATTGGTGCAAAACAAATAGAGTTACCCAAAAAATAGGTTACATTCTTCAATGTGCATTTATGTTTTATTTCTTACACTACTAATTAATTTATTAATATATAATTATTATATATAAAAATTAATCCATGATATAATATTTTTTTTAATCATTGTACCGACATCAACACAAATATCCATCAAATGGGTAATGAACATAATGTTCATGTACATTGAACTACCTCCTTTTGAAATGGTATCATTCATTTTCCCTTTACCAACTATCATGGTTGGTTATTATTAGATACAAATTATTTATATATGATCTATATTATATTATATTATTTATTTATTATTGTATATTATATATAAAACACATTCCTTTATTCTTTCATTTTTGTGTAAATACGATCACATCATTTATGGGTGTGTGGTCTACTACCTTCTCTGTGTGATGTGATTGGTCCACAGGTTACATAAAATTTATTAATAATTATTTTAACTAAAATTTTTTCATAAAAATATCTTATATATGATATTAATAACATAATTAAATTTTAGTAAATATAATAAATAATTTAACTTGAAATCCTTTTCACACACCAAAAAGTTATAGGATCATTCATGGTTGTTTGTACATCCATCCCCTCGATGATATGTGATTTCATTTAAATAAAAATAATTTTATATAACACTATATATTATTGAAAAATTGTTATTTATTATATAATGGTAATTATAGAATTATTTAATATCGCGTACCCTCTTTGCATTACAATCATTAGAAAACTATAACATTATTAATGGGTTTGTAACGCCTACCATCTCCATGATTGTAATGTTGGTTCATTTTTCATATCAATATTTAACGATTGGCTTGAAAAGTTTATTTTATAATATGATTATTATGTAATTAGTATTATTCTTTATATGTTTCCATATGAACATTGTTTTCTATAGTTGACCCACCAAAGTCATTTTGGAAACATTAACCGAATATGGTCAAAACACTATATATATAATTATTTGTTTATGTGGTTGTTTAAAAAAGAGAAATAATTGTAGTAAAAATAAATATAAACATGAAATATTTTATTAATTGTACATAACAAATAACATTGGACAATTATTCATTAGTATAAAGAAACATGTGACAAGTCAGACTCAAGGTTAGAGTTTCTTGTCTCTATTTCTATTTTGTATGTCATACACCATTTTCACAAAATATTTATTTAGTTTGGTGTATATTGTTTCCCATCTTTATATAATATTATAATTTCCATATATTTCATGATATTCTATTTTTAATGTTTAATATATGGTGTTTACTTTTATTATTATTTAAAATATTGATAAATCCTAATCATTTACTAAAAAATATATTTTATAATATAGAATGTTGTTTATTAATTACATAAATTATTTGATATATAAGAAATTATTTGTAAATCAACTATATGTCCTAGAGATTAATTAATTTTATCACCTAGATGCATCATTAGTATAATGTGATGAATTTAGTTGGAAAAAACCTTCGTATTTTTAACATGTATGTTTTAAAATACCTTGTAAAAGGTCTTAAGAGTAGAGTTATGGTTGGAAAAACCAATTCGGATTGAAACCAGAATTTTTTAAACCATATTTTGAATTTTTATATGGTAATGGTTTCATGTACCTTGGAAATGTGGCATCATATAATTAATAATTTCTTTTTTAGTTATTATTATCTAGTGTATTTTCACTTTAAAAAAATAATGGTTTGAATTTATTTATTTAATAATTTATTAAATGTTAGGTTTTTCCGTGAATTATAATTCAATAAATATTATTCATTTTCTATTAGATTATTTGGTATGTGTGTTGAGTTATTTTCCTTTCCATATTTTATATTTTTATTCAATAATGAATACATTTTATGGTATGCTTACCCTTATTTTTTCCCTCATACTACAATATAAACATGACTTATTGGAATTATATTCTAGGATGCAGATTACACTATAGTATGATAATTGTGTATTTTATTTGGTTTTCCCAAATGGGTAAAATGTTTGATCCATGATTTCTTTCCTTTTAATCAATCCATTTTTAAAAATTGAGGAAATGAATCCAGGCTTATAGGGTTGGTATTATACACATTATATTTTGAAAACCCGTGTTGAATAATTTAGAACGAAATATATACATTATATCATTTTTTTGATATAAGAAGTAATGATTTCTAAATATATTTTCTCAATGATTATTTTCAAAAGAATGTTTCAAATTTTATTTTATTTGTATTAATGTTATTATTTTCACTAGATTTAATACCACTTATAGGGATATTTTATTCTCAAACCACATTTTAAAATTTTCTTTACAGGTTCATTATATGTTCAAGGTTTTTTTGTTTCATTAAATATTATAGCATGAGTTAATCCTAATAGTTGTTTTATTTATAAAATTATTAAACTCTGATATGTTGTAAGAAATTTTTTTTATTCTTATAATACCAAAACTAAACATTTCTTTGGATATATAATGGAAATTATATTCTCTGTTATTATATTATTACAGAAATATAGGGAATTGTTTGGCACCATATCTGTGAGTGCATTTCTAGAAAAATTATAATTAGTATCAGAAGAAAACTTTATAAATTTTGGAGATAGGGATATTTTAATTCATAGATAATTTAATTTTTCTTCATTTAAGGTTCTCAATAAAAAAATTTCTATTCATTTTATATTTCGATATAAATATAAAACTCCCATGTATTTCAAATATTAAAGATGGAAATTTTGAATTGTTTTGTACAATGAAAGAACTATGAGGGAACCATTCATTTATGATGCGTAAAATGTAACATCCATTAATTTTTAATGAAATTTTATTTTAAATAAATTTCATTAAATATTTGTATTAATAATTTAAATAATAAATGTTTGTTTTTTATAAAAAAAATTATTTTTATTAAAAACATTCTTAGTTATGAATTATTTTTTAAATTAAAAAAATATTTTGTCGATTTATTTTCAAATAAATGTTATTTTATTTTATTGTTGAAAATATAATTTTTTACATGTCTATAAAATATCTATATGATCACGGGTTCTCCATTAGGTATATTTTTTTATTTTTCTATTTATGTCTATTATTTTTTGATGAATAAGTTATTCACATGTTCAGGTTAAGACTTGTGTGTGTTTCGATGATTTAGGACACTAAAACAGATGAAAAATGATTTCCTAGTAATGATGCATGGTTTGATCATGGTTAGTGAAAAATTGGCAGAGTATCCCAGGTAACCATATAGCCTTCGACAGGGGTTTTCACACAGTTATCTCATGGTTAGACAAACTATTTGTAAATCATAAGTAACAATGTGAATTTTTTTTTCATAGTAACCTCTACATAGCTTGCATATCTTTTGGGATATCTTGTGGGTAAATTGTGCAACAAAGAGAAATTAGAAGAAATTGTTTTGATATAAGAAGTAATGATTTCTAGGTAATGCCAATCACACTATTTCTTCTATTTTTTGTTGAATATTTCAATTTCTATTCCATATCATTTCAAAGCCCAAAAACATTACATATTTGGGTGTTATTTAGGTCGAGGCTTCAAAGGGTTCCTTATTCTAGATCTATGGATTTAATTAAGAGGGTGTTCTTCATCAGATTCGTGGTAAGTAGTCAACAAGTTATATGCCATTTTTTAAGTATATTTGTGTATAAGGGCATGTGTTCATGATTTCCTATGGTTTTTATTTATAATAATTTTCTGGGATTTGTTAGAATGATCATATAAATAAATATATGAACCCATCATGAATCATGTGGGATACATCATTGATGATTTGACCAATTTGTAGAAATCCAGGGTTGTGTGTTCATTTACAAACCTAGAAATTGATATTTTCACATGTGAAATTGATGCATAATAACCTAGAGCCCTTATTGAACATGTTAGTATGGTTATATAGATTTAATATTGAATGTATATATTTTACCTAGTTTAAATAATTGATTATGATGTTTTTTGGCATGGAATAGAAATGGGTTATTCGGGTAAAATGGGATTGTGTGGAATGGTATATGATTTATGTTTAAATGTAAAATTGAACTAGAAAATATTAAATTATGATAGTGTTTAATATGAAATTCCTTTTGAATTGTGGGCATGTAAATGGTTTCAGGAGGGTATAGATAAATATGGACTGAGTTAACACATGATAAATGTACATGAAATGATTAATGGGCTAAATGGGTTAAAGTATGGGCATTTATGAAAATTGAAAAAGGAATAGGGGTTGTTGAATAATCTTAATGGGTGAAGTCATGAGAATGGTAATTTAGACATATATCAATGAATTTTAATTAGAAAATGTGTTAATGTGTTATGACATAGTATTAATTCCCTTATTGATTAAAATATATTTTGATTGATGAATTCCATTACCATTGGTTATGTTATGTTGTGTTATGGTATGGTTGTGGGGATTTTATAAATAAGTACATGCACATGTCTTGGTAGATTGGTGAATTTAATTAAGTTTCTACACATTTGGGTCATGTTAGAAAGGGGATTTGTACTCCACCCCATAAATACATGGGTTAAGGTATGGTATATAGGATCTATTCCACTAACTGCTACATTCCACCTAGACCAAGGCATCGAGATGATTTTAATTTTTTTATGTGATATGTGTTTCCCAATTGTAAAAGGATCAAGATAAATTTCCCATTATAATTGTGATTGATTTCTATATAACCTTTTAAATATGGTAATCATGCCTCACCCATTGAATATGTGATCCAAATATATTAAGGAATGATGATGGTAAAAGAAATGAGATTAGGATAAATGTTGGATATTAATTATGTGAACATTGGATGTCTAATGGATATCAGTTTTTCCTTTGTTTTATTAGAATTGTTTTTTAAAATCATGTAGAATCTATTAGACTGAATATTATGTAGAAAATGTTGGAGGTGGTCTACTAAGTTTTCTACTCACACCCTCCTTAGGCTTTCTTTTGTTACTCAATTAAATCTCTTGGTTGCAAGTCAGGACTAAGACCGATGCCCAAAACTAAGATGTTGATTTGGGTAAGGTATCAACATTGAGAAGGATACACATTTAGATTCGGGACCCATTTTGAGTTTTGACCATTTGTTTTTTTATTCATTCACTTTTCTCTATTAGTTTGGCATGTCATTGTTGTATTTGATTTGTGTTTATACTCGGTTTAGGAAATGATTGATTAGGAGTGTTTGTAATAGTTAGTGGATTCCTGTTTGAATATCTCATAATGTTTTTAAAAAGAAAGGTTCATTTATATGGTTTTAATATTAGTTATGGAAAATAGGAAGGTTGGATAATTTTGGTCTTGGTAATGAGCTCATTCATGTGACAAGAAAACCCATGTACGAGTAAAAACCCTTATCATCCTAGGGGAATTTTTGTTCTTGATATGTATTGTTACAATAGAATAAAATTTCAATGTGGGGTGACACACATGATGTATGATTTGAATGATTGATGATATTTTTCTCATGGCCAGAATGGCCTGAGGTTGTGCATTCTTGGATCATTTTAGGCACCTAGGGACTAGGTGGGCTGCATTATCATAGGTACACATGGGAATAGGTTTGTGGGACATTAAAGGAGGAATGCATTTTACAATAATAATAAATTTGATGAAAATGACACATAATAATTGAAATTAAAGTGGGGTAATGAAAATAATTCAACTAAAAATTAATGTAATATCATGTATGATTAAATATTATAAGTCAGTACAAATTTATGGATATGATAATTTTAATGATTGAATGATTTCTAACAGAGAATTATTTTTCTAGTGATGGTAAAAGAGTTAATAAGTTTTCCTAATGAAACGTTTATATGATATAAAAATAGTGATCATGAAAATTTGGGAAAAATTTAAATTGTTTTATTGGGGGCATCTAGTGAAATATCATGTCCATGTAAATTAGTTTTCCCATGATGAACATTAGTAGTGGAAGTTGTGCTAGAGGGTAGTATTCTAAATGTGAGGAAGGATGTTGGGATATAGTATAAATAATGACTTGTTTGATGATGATAGTGTGAGATATTCTCCAGAGATACTTTAATTCGGTTGGTCACTCTTCCAAGCACTGGGTGAACAAGAAGTTTAAAATGAGAATTATTGATTTCAAAATATGGTATCCTTTGTTTTGATGGTTTTACCCCTATATGTTTGGTTTGGGGAAATGAGAGTACCATTTTTATAGACTTTGGATTTGCATTGTGATGAATTTTTGTTGATAGTATGGCATTGGTAGTATATTTAGTGAACCATTGGTAGGGTTGTGATCTTCTGGTTTTGAGGTGTTTTTTGGTAATGTGAGGGAGAAACACTTGTGTTTCAGGACCACACAGAGTGCATGTTGGACCCTATGGATGGTGTATGGGTCTTAGTGTCCTTAAGAGTAGATAAATCGTGAGTTAAATTTTAAATCCTAGAGAGGATGTTTTACCCATAGCACCAATGAATGTGTAAACTATACAGAACCTATAGTAAATGGTCACATGGTGAATTAGGAAAAGTGTGCCTCCAAATTGGGGTGAGAGTTCCATTTCTGATCATTTCAATCTTCATGTCATGATATTTATTGTTTGATGAGGGGAAAAATGGATTTTCATTTTCATTACTCCAGTCTAGGGAGTTGGTAACAATCAACCTTCAAGGTGTCCTATAAGAGATGTCGTAATGGGATTCTAGTTCTTTAGGGTTTTTGTTTCACATTTGGATATTTTGGACTTTTATACTAGAACTCATAATGTTGCAGGGTAGGGGTTTGTCCAAAAAGGATAAGTGGGAAGTTTAATGTTTAGTGGTGAAACATGAGATGTAGTTATGTGTTGATATTTCCAATAAATAATGGGAGACCTCGTGGAATATTATCAAAGCAATGTAGGTACTTGAAATGTGATAATGGGAGATTCTAAAGAAGTGGGATCAAATCATACCAAGTACCACTACGTTTAACAAATGGGATAGTTTTGCCCTAGTCCATGTGTAAGGTAACTATAGTTCTTGTGATAGGTTGAAAATATTATTTAAAAGGATTATATCATATAGATTATAGACTCACCTATCTGGAAAATGATTAATGGAGGACATGAAGTTGTTTTTGAGGAGAAAATACATGGGTGATGGAATTGTGGTTATATGTTTCCTCTCGATAGTGGCACCCAAGGAGTGTGTGGCCATGTGGCTGTACTTGATGGTATGAATGGTTTTGTTGTTGGGTGAGAAGTAGAGGCCACCACGGGGAATATGAGACAAATAACCAAGATACATGGTTTAGTAAGTTAGTAGGCTATAGGAAATACCCAAGATAAGGTTTATATATGAGAGACTGTTTGTTTTTTAATGGTATGGAAGACCGTTGTGCTCTGGTTTTTAGTTGTTAGTGTTGAATCAAAAGTACTAAAGAAGTATGGTAGAAGTACATCCATATGAATTATAGTTTCCTGAATTTTTTGTGGATTGTTTGTGGAACAATGGTTGAACATCTGTGTCAATCACATATTGGTGGTGGTGGTTAAGTGTAGATGGGACATGTTCAATAGAAAATCCAAAAAAATCCTTGGAAGGTTATGGTGTCCCTTATTTTGACATCAGAAATGGATGAGTTTGTGGTTGTGTTATTGATAAACTTCTTAGTGTACCACATCTAGTGACTATCCTACCCAATATATTGATATCATCCCAGGTACGTTGAGAAGCACAGGACTTACGCCAATAGACATGAAGGTGTTTCGTTGAGTGAGGAGAATAACATATGTTACAGCCATGGAAATGGTATTTGGGGAGATTGATGGTGGAATGTACACCACTATGGATATGGGTGATGTCCTCGGGGTGGATTGGGAGTTAAAAAACACCATGGGTGTGGTTCATGGAAGATGAAAATGGGAACTGGGTGTCATTCATTACATTTTTTTGGGAAAAATATAGACTGACATGTTTATGTTTGGGGAAACATTTGTGATCTAGTATATTATGAGGAGGTTGGAATCCATCATGATGTGAAATTGAAACAAAACTCTTAATTTGGGGATAGATAAGTCATTCCTAGAAGAGGAGAGGATAAAATCGAGTAGGTGTAGTGGCATTGGGTTGCCAGTGAGGAACCTATAAGGTGTTTTTTAATCCCCTCAGGGTGGTAATGTAAGACTTGGATATGGTGAATAATGTGTTAAGTATTTTCTTTGGTCTCATGGTGGTTTCATGTGATGTTTGTGATATTTGTGTTGCGGTCATAGAATGGTGTGGATGGATATGAAAACAGGTCATTAATTATTGGTGGGTTCAATAACTCTAATTAATATTGGTGTTAGACTTGGGTAATTTCACTTTTTTGGTTTGATAAAATCTCAATGTTGAGGGAACCATGGCCATGTGATGTGGTGCCATTCAAAGGATGAGTCCAATAAAGTTATATAGCGATATAACACAGTGATGATGGAATTCTACATGAATTCAAGGAATGACCTCAGTGGGTTTATAAAATGTTAATGATAGGCTTCAAGTCAATAAGCACCATGGGAAGCTAAGAAATTGGTAGAATACAATCATTGGAGAGAGGGTTCTCTATGTAAAGGTAGTCATGGATGTTCTAATGAAAAATATTGAACATGAATTGGTGTGGTGAGAGTGACCCACCTCTGAGTTGATTAAATGGTGACAAGCACATTCATGGACATGATGTGTACTGATGAAGGTCAAGTTGATCATAGTCGATGAATTGATAAGTATAAGAATTTCATTATAAATGTTTTTTATGGTGCAGTTGGTTTCCATAGCGTAGTAATGCCCCTATGGATGTTGGGAGAAGTTAGTTAGTGTGTTTCAGGTGATGTGAAAATCATGTTAAGGTTTAAGTGGTCATTTGACTTAAGTGAAGGTTCTTTTTAATTGAAGATAATGTAGAGAACTATACTGGATAAATGGTTGGCAGAAATCATTACAAGAGTTTCAGTTTGGAATTACTAGAATGGTCTCTATTTGGGTTAGTTATCCTGATAGAGATCTTTGGCATGGGTTTAGTTAGTCCATTAGCTGATAGTTTTGGGTTGTGTTTGGTTGTACAGTTGTGGAGAGTAGTCGTCAAAAAATATGCTATGAAATTTCATGTTTTTCCTTCGGGTGATAACGATTTTGGCCACCATTGTAGTTGGGAAACAATAAAATGATGCCTACGGATTTGGGTTAGGAGTTGTATAAATGATTTGGATGATGGGGAGATAATGGGTGTGTATATTATGATCTGAGGTTGGGAGAGAAATATCAATGTGTAGTGAGTTGGAAACTATTTTCTATGTTTTATCTATGAAGATATAGTGGTTGGGTGTGGTTGATGTTGATGAATCCATAATGATTTTTCTGGTTCGTGTTGCATTTTGCGATGAGGATGTCTAGAGTGGATTGTTTTTGACATTGATCTATGTAAGGTGGTCATGAGATGTGAAACAAAAAACATGGAATGTGGTAATGGGTAGTATCTCCCTGTGGGATGATCTATTGTTTCAGATGTTTGGTGATGCTTTGAAGAGCGGCTTGAGGACGAGCTATTATAAGGTGGGGAGGTTTTAAGATCCCAAAATATCCATAGGGTATTTTGTTGTTTATGTTTTAGTTTAAGTCCCTCTTTTGGGATAAATAATGGTTTCCCTTGTTTAGGTGAAGACTCATGGGTTTTCTATGGGTTCAAACATTGAAATTGGATGAAAAAGGAGTTTCTGGGAATGTTGAATGGTTTTCACATAATCTAGTGCTAACCATGCATAGAATCCTAGGTAATCGTGAAACACTGTATAGAGTTTTTAAAATGGTTATCACATTGTTAGAAAAAACATTCAAAAATCCTAGGTAACCATGTGAATTTGGTGTTTTTGGGTAGCAGCCTCACCAATGCTTTCACACTGTTTGGAAAACCATGAGGGTAAATCGTGTTACCAAGAAAAGTTGGAAGATATTACAAAATTACCATTATGTAATTTTTAATACCATCTTAGGGTTTTCAACCTCCTTCCTCAATGGGACCATCAGAACAAAATGAAAACCTATAGAGATCCCATGGATAAATATACCTTAATACTTTGTCATTTCAAGTGTCTACAGTTGAAAAAAATATCCATGTGGGGCTAATCCCAAAATTGGAAGTCTTTTTTATTGAAGGTTTCCAATTTTCTCCATATATTTATAAATCCATAAATCCTTCCATTTTAGGTGAGATTTATGTCAAGGCTTAAACGGGTGGTTGAATTTTGATCTATGTCTTCAATTATGAGTCTGTTTATCAAAGAATTCGAGTTAGGGGGTCAACAAGTTATATCCCATAGTTTTTAAGTAAATATTTTCTTATGAGTATGTCTTGTTACTTTCCCCTCATTTTTTGTTAGATTATATTGGGGGAATTGGTTGAATTGTCATATAAATAATTATTTGACACCCTCACAATTCCCATGGGATTCATCGAGGATGATTTGACTACTTTAGGAACACCCATGTGGTGTGTATACATTTCAATACAAAGAAAATGATGGGGTAACAAGTGGAATTAATGTGTAATAACATAGAGGACATTATGAACAAGTACTTGTGGTTAGTTTTATTGAATATGGAATATCTATGTTTTTATAAGTTTTAAAAATGGATTCAGGGGTTTTTTGGCATGGCTTAGTATTAGGTTAATGAGGATAAATGGAATTATGTCAAATTGTATTTGATTTATGTTGAAATGGAAAATATGACTATTACATATGAAATTATGATAATGTTAAATTGGAAGTGTCGTGTGAATAAATGACATATAAATTGTTGTATGGGAGAATTTATAAATATGGAATGAGTTAATACATTATAAATGTACTTGAAATGATAAATCGGCTAAATGGGTTAATGTATGGCCATTGAGGAATATTGACTAAGGAATAGGGGTTTTTTAGTAAACTAGGACTATTAAACCACAAGAATGGGAATTTGGATAAATGATTATTAATTGTGCTTAGTAAATGTGTTAATGGGTTATGGTATAGTTTTAAATCACATGTTATTTTTTAGGCATCGTGATTGATGATTTCCAATGGCATTGGTAATGTTATGTTTTGTTATTGTATGGTTTTGGTGATTAGACAAAATAGCATGTGACCATGACTTAGTATAGTGGGGTATTGAATTGAGGTTCTACTCCAACAATTTGAGTTAGACTAATGCTCTAAAATCCACCCCATAAATGCATGTGTTTTGGAAGGGGATGGAGGCTCTATTCCCCAAATGGTTTCATTCCACCCGAACCGAGGCTGTGATGTGAGGATAATGTGTTGTTGTGATATGTGTATACCTAGTGAGATACAGACTTGATTTATTTCCCCTGGGAATTGGGATTGATTTCCTTATACCCTTGTGTATGTGATAATCATGCAGACCTAATGCAACATGTGATCAAAATATATTAATGAATGAAGATTACAAAAAATTGAAAAATGCAATGATTTAATTAAGTGAACCATGTATGTCTAAGGGAACTCATGTTTTCCTTTTTTTTACATACCATACTTTTTGTAATTCCATTAACAATATATTTAAATGGATATTTTCTATCCATCGTTGGTGGTGGCCTACTGAGTTTTCAACTCACACTTAGCTAGGGCCACCATTGGTTACACAAGAATATCTATTGGTTAGAGTTCAAGACAAGGAAATAAGAATTAAAATAATATATTAATTTGGGATGGGGGTTAACATGGAGAATGATCCATAAATAAAGACATGACCTTTTTGTATTTTAATCAGTTCATTTTATTTTGGGTTTCTTTTACGTTGCAATACTAATATGGCACAAAATTGTTCAATTTGATTTGTCTTTGTACCCTATTTGGGAAATTATTGACAATGAATGTTTACTGGTTTGTCATATTACATTCACTATTTATTTTGTATTCTACTATATATCACTCTGATTAAGATGGTATATTCTCCCAACATGAAATATTGGATCCTCATCGCCAGTCAGAAACATCGAGAATATTGGGAGGTAGGCTTGAGGTTCTGTGACAACTTGGCTCGGAGGACTGGTTTAGTGTCTTCTATTTCAGGGATGATACAATACTATTTTGAAATTTCAAATTATATTAAATTTATAAGTAATTAACATCATTTATTTTTGTGAATGATAATATAATAATTTATTTATAATATAATTGTCTTCAATTATCATGTATAAAATACTATTATTAAGTTATTAGTATTAGTAAAAATATTTTAAATTCAAATGGTTAGTGATAAAACATAACATTGATACATTATATAAAGAATTTAAGAAAAATTTATTTAATTTATGAATCAATTTATGAATGTTTATGAAAACATTTTTTATAATCTAATTTTAAATTATAACAATAATACCCAATGTATAATATATATTGGTTTTAGATTATATTTCTCTAAATAATTATAAGTTAATTTAATTAAAAAAAATTGAAACATTTTTGAAGATGTGTGCTAATAATTTAATTGAAACATTATATTAATTTTTTTTCAAAATTATAAATAATTATGATTATATAAATTATTAATAAATTTTTAGTTTTATAAATAAATCATTGATGAATGTGATAAATGTAATTTTTCAATAAAAATGGGAAAACAAAAATTATATAAGTAACACTCTCTTTTATATATTTTATATTTTTTTTAATAGTTAATACTTTGTTATATTAAAAAAATTCCAGCATTTACCTGCCTCTATGCCAACTAAAAATTTACTTGTGGGAGACAAGATCGACTACACATTTTAAAATGGGTACCAAGGGTATAGGGTAGCATGGTTAGTGTGAGCTCATTATAGTTCCTGGGAATAATGCCAGCATGGTGCACCATTATGTGTGGATGTGGTTAAGTGGATCATCCCATCCCAATTTTGGTGTATGAATGTGTGTTTGGGTGCTTACATTGATACCTCATCTCAAATGTTGAGTAGTCAATGTTGGTATTTAATTTGGTGCTAAACTTCAGGGTTGTTTGAAGTGGGAAACATTCTTAGGTTTTTGTGGCTCCACTATAAAACATTCAACTTATAACAAGGTCATTTTATCAAAAAATCACATTCTTCTAATCATTGTATGAATCATTCTCCTCACTTGACTATTGTTCCTTCATCTTCTACCATATTCATGACCTAACAGACCATATCTTATATTTCTTCCATCTTTTTCTACTTTTTCTTCTTCGGGTGAAAGGAATCATTGATGTAGATAAACTATAAATATTAAAACTAAAAACCCTAAAACAACCCAATGCTGATTTACTAAAGGAAAAAAAACGCATAACCCTCATGGGACTTTATCCCGAATTTGGAAAAAACCCCACTTATGAGTTTTTTATTAAAATGAAAATTTGCATAAATGAGAATAAGTAGAAATGTGTGTGATTATATATACAATAGAATTTTTATATGGATTTTATCTACCATTATAGAATATATATATATATATATAATTTAATTTCTGATATCATTTTTATCATTACTCACTTACCAGAACTTGAACCCCAATGAAAGGGTTTTGGAATAATAGAAACATTATTTTATCTTTCGTGGTCTTCACCTTCATTATCCATGTTTTTCTTTAACATGGGATGAAATTTCCTAATATATCTATAAACACACACACTTGAATATAAAAATTAAATTGAACAGAAGAATAATAATAAATATATTCAATAACATGAATATAACCTAAAAATTAAAATCCGTGAGGATGAACAAGAATACAATAATAAAAAATGAATGTAAAGTGGAAAAATACTCACCCAACATAGAGGTAAGAAAACCTGAAAAACACTGGAAATTAAAAGTGATGAGCGAGGCCATCTTCTGATCTTCAAACTCTAACAACCATACTTGATCCAAAAAAAAATGAATCCCACATCTCCTCTATAGTCACATTCACCATATCTATTGTATTTATAAGAGATGACACATGTTGGAAAAGCCTATATAAGGTTGATTATATATATACTTAGTATGTCACCTTAAACTCTTAAGGGGTTTATTAAATGACACAATTGGAATATATAGATTGTAGGAAGCTCAATCCTAAGAAATATGGTGACATCTTCCAACCACAAGGAGCTCACCATGGTGACTTGGTAGACAACCCATCATGTATTCTCTATCCGTAGAAATAGAGTAAAATGAATCCAATAACATCAATAAAAATATATTTATAGACACACACATACATGTCTGTGTCTTTGTGTTCTCAATCTACAGAAACCCAAAAGGTGAGAGAATGGGATCTCCATATCACAACACAACTGAGGAAAGAGTTACATCATTTCCAATAATATATCAATGATTCACAACATCCGAAGCATCATCCAATAATAATTATACATGTAAATCCGCACCTCATCACTATAATGACTAATTGAGGGTAAAAATTTTAAAATAGAGGACTCACACCCTTGTATAAATAGAGTTTGTAAGTCATTAGTCTGTAGGGGACCCCATACCTACACAATAGTAGGGGCTACAGTAATATATGTGGACCTATTCCATAACTCTTCATGAGGGTTCCACTTATGTAATCAATAGGGGATTCATTCCCATCCATGTAGGATGGTGTTTCAATAATTTGTGGTTGAAGAACCATGAATATTATATCTATAGGGTGACACTCTAATGGTCAGTAGAAGACCCATTCACATCCTAGTAGTAGGGTGACAATCTAGTAATTGATGAATACTAACATCATACTATATGAGGGTTGCAATCAGATATCGAATAGAGGACCCATGTCCGGCCTAGTTGTGGGGTCCCAATCAAATAATTGAGCACCCATGTACTCACTTTGTATGAGGGTAACAATCTATGGTTAGGTATATGACCCATGCCCCATCTCATAATGTGTGTGCTACTGTGAATATAGATAGAGGACTCCAGGACCTATTATATAGTTTCGTGCCTCTCAGTAGATAACTAGAGCATCTATACTCATCCCATTATTAGGGTTCAAATATAAATTCCATAAAGATTATTCCTAATCAGTTCCATTATATAGTTTCACCTAATTAAGTTTTCCACATGAAAAATCACTCATTATATCATGAAATATACTATGGATTCTACCATTGTATTCTTTATGTAAAAAAATTCGGGTAGGCTACTATTGATCCAAAATATGAGGACATGCAAAGGAGATATAGGATATTGAAGTTTCATCAAAAGTAAATAAGGGGTACATAGTGTGTAGGGAGCCCACAAAGGCATGTGGTCCTGAAATTTAACCACTGTATTTTATTTTTACAACATGGATCCATTGTCTTGGGTAAGTACATGAAATGTAGGTGGATCAGCATTGTGTGTCCATGGTAATTGAAGTTGAGTAATTTTCTCTAGGTTATGTCCATCAGGCCATTTCTATATACCATTATCTAGTGCCTCATCTTTCCCATGCTCATTCACATTCAGAGTAAATGTCAGGTCACTATCTTTTTATCGCCTGACTCTGGAGAATCCCATATAGTGTGTTATAATTAACACATCCCTAAACCCAAGTTGTTTCCAAAAGGCCCAAGATGTTCTATATTCATTAAAATACAGAACAAGTTTTCATGATTTTTCATCAAACTCAAATGAATTATCTCACATACATATCTAAGGTATTTTCTGTAGATAATTCCATTAAGCCTCCAAAAATTAATGTTAAATCCTCTTATACATTATTTTCGGCCATCTAGTGGCAGGAATATGGTGTCCATTGATCCATAGTAAAGTGTTGTACTACCTTTGTGTCTCCCTACCTTCATCATTTGGTACTGAATATGAAATCTAATGTATTCCTCAACCATATTCTTCTATATATTCCAATCCTTTCCAAAATCATTTTTCTTTTCAACACATGTGAATCTTTCATTAATCTTGTTGTCTCATTATGCTCGATCTGATCCAAAAATGTCAAACAATGACCTTATTTCCCAATGGAAAAAGAAAACAAAGAATGGGTGGGGGAAAGGAACAAGAAAAAAAGGTGGAAAATGGTTGGTCAAGAAATATTTTCCAATTAATATGAATTTATGAACGAAAGGTGAGAAAATATGGAAAATGAGAACTAATAAATTTAAACATTTTATCCTAACACAAAAGCACGTAAAAAGGCTCACAATTGGTGCAGATATGTGAAACAATTGATCATGATCAATTAATTTAATAAATAAGGGAATAATACAAGAAATAATGAGACCTAACTGATTTTGGATCATTATTCATCAAAAATTACACTCTCAAATTATTTAGAGATGTAATTGTCTTTTTTGTACATTGATTTCCTTAAATCTACATGTTCTTCATCATTTGAATCTGATTTTTCAACAGATATATGGAAGAATTAATTGCACAAAAATATCTATATCATGTGGATAGCCTTGGATGTTCATACATAAGGATATACCTATATTTGTAAATAGAATTATTTTAATAAATTAAGGAAGTATCCATAATTATTTATTTATCTAAACACACCTACCCAGGACCTAATTTATCTGAATGTGTTGCACTGACCTATATTTGTGAAAATATAAGGTAAAAATATCGTTCTAGTCTCAATTGTGGTCTCTAATTTCTATTCCAAGATACTATATAGGAGCTATTTGAGACCATGGTTGAGTTTTTTGGTGAATTCATATACTCTATCTCATCTTCATAGGAATCTATATATATAAATATTACAATGTCTTACATGGTAAAAAGAGGGTCTCTACATTATTCCCTCTGTAAATCCCTGACCCAAGAAGCTCAGATCCAATTTGTTATTTTATTTTATAGTAATTATTTAATAGAATCAAATCTGAATGTACTTGTTTGTTTAGTAGTTTCGAAAAGCTTTATTACACACATGATACCAATTTTATATTTGGAAATGGAGAATAAAACCTGATACATAATAAAATGATATGTATATCCTCCTTGAAATATTATTAATTTAATTCAAATTCCTAACTTGGGTAAAGAAAACATAATAAGGGTGAGCTCAAATTATAAGCAAGGTCTATTAAATATTAATAAATAATTAATGAATCAGAATAAATGAACATAGAAATATAAACTAATAATAACACATGAAATTCAAATAATTAGTTGAGGAATAATCCACATGAAATGGTTGATATATGAAATACATTCCATTTAATCAATAATATGATAATTAAACATATCAATGGATATTTTAAATAATTTAATAATAATATGGAATAACAATAACTGAATATATAATTTTTTTCTTCATAACAATATATTACTATAATATATCATTGAGGAATAATTACATGAATACAATACAATCAAGGGTAAATTACAATATTATTATATAATCATAGGCATAATGCCAATAATATATTAAATGGTTAATTAGTTTTCCAAAACCATCTCCAAAATACCCATGAAACCTACCGATGCATTGAGGGGAAAAAATAGACCATGCCCTTTACATACGAAATTCAAATCACTCAACATTTTAGAATAATTGATTTCATTAATAAAAAATTTACATTATCATAAAATATGTGTTTTGAATAAATAAAATGGTATTATAAATAATCCTCTAGTGTATGATATATAAAAAAATTGTTCTTGATTTTTATGAATGGAAATACCGGATAAATATCATTAAAACATTCTTGAGGAAAATAATCATTATATATTACGAAGTGTCTCGTACCACCTAGAAACATTTGAATAATAATACCCTTGAATTAAAATCATTAATTGAAACATATAATATCATTATAATATTTATATTAATTATATAAGATGTAAAACTGTATTATATATACCATATAAAACTGAATTGGTGCATACCAAAAAATTAGTCTCAATGGAATATTAATTCAAATGAAATCCCTTACCTTGAGTGCAACATGTCATGTGTGATTTTTAATATTGAATAATAAACTTTTGTTAAATATTTACTCGACTTAAATAATTTTTTATGTTTATACTTTCATTTGACTTTTTAAAATGTTGTAAACAACTATACAAATGATTTAGATTAAATCAGGTGCTTTGACCAAATTCAGTTAATCTGTTAAAATGTATATGTTTGGTGACTATAGATAAATGATTCACTATATTAACATCTCTAGAATATTAATAATGAAAAAATTATTATATTTACACATAATTTATACTTCTACACCCAATCATGAATTATGGTTATGAAAAATGAACCAATATTATAATAATGGAAACAATATTTTGTAAGCACACAGATATAATTTTTCCATTTTCAATTATCATTATGGAAATATTGTCTGTAACATTACATAATTATAGAGTAATCATTACTTCATAAATACTATAATATTTAGTCATATATACTTATTTATATTTTTCTTGTGATGTAAAATAATCAAATCATTTTAGGTATTGTGTAGTTTAATCGTCCACGACTGACATTGACCATATTTAGGGTGTGAATAGAATAAAATAATAAATATTATGTTTATAGAATATTAATTATATCATAAATATAATATAAATTTCATTTATGTAAAAAATATTAATTAAAACCACTTTTTATATGTTTCGTATTTTTTTGAATGAATCATATCACTTTGAGGAGGGTGTAGTCAACACATCCAAAAACGATGTTATCATATTTATGCAAAATGAAAAGGATATAGGTATGTGTTATAAAATTATTAAAGATTATTAAATATATAATATGTATAATATATAACATATATATATATATATTCCATTAAACTACCCTCTCATGTAAGGTGGTAAAGGAAAAATGAACTACATCAGTTTTTGAGGCGGTAGTTCTCAATACACAAGAAAAATAAATTCGTTACCCATTTGATAGAAGTGTGTGTACTATATATGTGTAACACATTACATAAAAATATATAAGTTTATTTAAAGAATTTTTTCATTATATGACCATGGAATACAATGAATTGGACGATTTTATTGTTAAATAAAATTAAATAACTTGATGAAATTATGTTACGTCTTAATCAGATAAGTTATTTTTTTTGCACCAAAGAGATTCCTTGGATGGATTTCTACCCAATATGATTATTCTAGGTTTGGGGGACGTATGTTGAGGATATAGTTTATTCCAATCATTTTAGATACAATTGGTCTTGTGATTATGGTAATGGGAAATACTACATTCTTTTTTTTGTAGAGGAGGAGTGGCAATTTTACTTATTTTCAAAATGTAAGAACTAATGTGAAGTATCCATTACATTGTGTGATTACAAAATGAAAAAATAATTGATTAATGTGGATTAATGTTATGTAAAAACCTCCAACACAAAAAATTGATTAATTTTTTATAATTTTGATTCTAAAATTGTAAGATTCCCCAATTGTTATATTTATTATTTTGACTAAGGTGTCTACTTTTCAGACCAATGTAATTTAACAATTAATGTGGAATTAATGTTCTATTTAATAAAACATATATACCAATTTTATTCTAAAAATCATATCAACTTTACAATATAAAGATCTCATTTATATTGGGAACTGCTCTAAAAACAAGAACATGTAACTCACAAGAAAACTACATTAACCTAGAACATTCTCATAATGTTTTCACAATCTATGGGTCAATATGTTAATTTTAAAAGATAAATTATTCCATTAATATTTATTATTTATTATTTATTATCACTTTAAAAAAAGGGGGAATAAGTAATGTTAAATAATTTTAATTCATTTAATAAAATATCATTTTCTGTAAAAATACATTAAAGACAATTTCAACATTATTTATTTATTTTTATTTTAAATATCTAAAAATAATATTAGATTTCAAATCAATTAATTTCAAATATGATTAAAATGATATATTAATATTAAATATTAATTAAAAAAATTATTTAATGGATTCACTTCACTTTTAATATATATAGTTTTATTTATTTTAGATAATTAATAACTTAATAATCACTAAATTTATATTTAATAACAATTTTAAGTAACTAGTTAATCTCAAAAAATGAATAATAAATTATTATGATAACAATAACCCAGTTATCTTTCAAAATGATATGAACTTCCTAATATATGATGTTTTATCCATATCATAACATTTTAAAACAGTTAAATTAATTAGGGTACCTTTTTCATTTTTTCATTACATTAATAATCATATGTGGATCATTCATGAAAATGGGTCCCACTAACACATAAAGATATAAAATAGAGGGTTTATGATAGAAATATTGTCACCCAATTTCTTTTTTCATATTTTCATGTTTAGTTTTTCCATTAATATTAAGTCATAATGCCATGTTATGATTAATTATTCCTTAATCACTATAACTAATTTTACTTACTTTAACTAATCATTTTGGCAAAATACTATGTTGATCATATTCAATTAAAAATAAATTACTAATTCAAACCTTGTATGTCTATATTTTCAAATTTTATTCCATAAAAAATTGATAAATTAAATTTAATGATGATCCCAAATGGTGGTGTGAAAGTGAGTTTTATAGAAAAAATCTTAAAATGTATGATGAGTCTTATATCCATGTTTAATATAAAATTAATTCAAATAACTTCCATTGGATTAATATATGTATAAATTATCCATTTAGACATAAAGATCAAATATAAAATATAATTTATTATTAATAATTATTTAATTGAATAGTTTGTGTTTAACTAAACTGCTGTATTTTTTCATATTCATCAAAAAAGGAAACATCCCAGAGAAATACTAAAAAGTCACACTATTATGATTTTGACATTAATAATACAAGAATGTTTTTTATTTAAAAAAATAAAATTTATTATTATTTCAATATTTATTTTTAATATAGGTTCAACATAAAAAATGTTAAACACAGTCTTGCATGTAATGAAAACCAGATTAGTGTTGTGTATACCATAAGATTAAAATAGAGTTGAATATAATGAAATGTAAAAAAATGTTATTATTAAATGAAAATTTATTAAACAATTAGGGTGTTACAATATCACCATTTAATATAAATAATATCAAAAAAATTAAAACATTATCATTTTAACATGGGTATTTATAAGTGAAAATAATGTTATTGAAATACCCACATTGTAAATAGGATAAAAATATTTTTAATAGGAGGATAAATGAAATATTAATATCACTAAAAAACTTTTCATTTGAATTGTATAATATTAGAGATAACCAAAACATGGAAGATAAATCTATCAATAATGTTTTGATGGAGAGTGATATATTACTTATTCAACTGAAAGATGTAGAACACAAAATGATTAATAAGATTTATTAAAAAAGAACCTTTCTATAATAATAATTGATTATAATATTAATACATTTTTATATTATATAAATATTTCATGTGTTCAGAGATTAATTCACTCTCTAAGTATATAACTATAAATTTTATTCAATAAACCCAATCTTTTCCATGATTGTTCCTTGAAAAATTTATATATCATCTTTTAATATAGGTTGATGCATATGGTTATAGAATATATTATCCTAAAACTCCTCATCCAATGTTCTACTTAAAACATTTCAATAATGTTTAACCTCTCCAAACCATAATGATCAAATGCATTAAAAAAATTTACATTTCTATTATTTTTACCCTATTTACTTTATCCATATCAAAAATCTCTTAATCAGAACATAATTATCTCATCATTAGGTAGATATCAATGTTTAGGTTTCACTCAACCATGTGTTTTCCAAATAGTTTAACATGTAACATAAACAATTTTATTGGTAAAATTAGATATATGATCTCAATTAATTAATGTAATAGTACTATAGTAGAATCCTTATATATCTCATAAATAAAATGATGAGTAAATAATCAACCAAATATAATTAAAAAATTTTATTTGATCAAAATACATAAGTACAATGATCATTCCACATCAGTTGTTTAAATAATATATTCTCTACCTTGATCCCTTAGTTTCATATTGGGAATATTAAAATGTAATTTGTTTAATTCCATTGGATATTCCCCCATATTCTTATAGTTGAATAATGAAACATTCCAAAATTGTTTCGTACCCTCACAATCTTGAACATGATAACCTTTTTCTCCCAAAATGAAGCGAACTCCTTTCACTTTTAAAACTATTAAAACGAAATTTCCTTCCAATAGTATCGCATGATGGAACATTATTCATTAAAATTTTACTTTTATCCACTTTTCTCTCTAATTTACTCTTCTTTTCTCACTTCTCTTAGATTCTATAGGACTTGTACAATTCTTTCTATAGCTTGATAGAAAATAAAACTATTTCCTATTATGAGGAAACTTTTTCACACAACACTTCCATTCAAGAGCTTGCCTTAAGACCTTCACATGAATGTTCAATCATTCATTCCATGTTTTTTAGGAAATAAATACCATATCCTGCAATCCTTTTAAGGGATGATTTATATTCAGCAACACTTTCTTCCTCCATTTGAAGTAGACTATGGAACATTTTATTCATCTCAATTTTTTTCCCTTATTTAAATTATTTTTCATATAACGTATCATTAAAATAATTATATTAAATGATCTTTATATCCACTTATTCACTAGGATTTTTTATCACTGACTACTATTGATCTACATCATCTCTGAGATAATACATTGATCCTGTAAACATTTCCTTTTCACTGCAACCCATCACTGAAAATATCGTTTCAAGTTGTAAAATCCATTACTCAGAAATAATTTTATTATTAGTACCACTAATGGATCATGACCAGTGTCACATCAATTGAAACAATATTAGAAAGAATCAATGTGGAATAGGTTACTCTATCTTGGAATGGTTACATTTCATAACCTGGTTAAGCTCCCCTAATTTGTCCATAACTTATTGAGTTCCAATACTAGCCACAATAGCTTTCTCAGAATGGAATCATATGCATTGAACATGGGTGTTGATACAATTATTCTATATAGGTTCCATTTCTATACACTATCATACATGTTATTAGCCCATAAAATTTAGGAACTTTATAAAATTCAAAAAATTGTGTATCACTTAACATATATTGATAATATTAAGGGTAGCAAATCTCAAAATCCCAAATATGATTTATTTTGGGACATATTTAACTCTCCATAATGTATTTTACGTTAAATATTACTCATCCTATGAATATCCTTTTAGAATTAAAAACATGGTGCATAGTAAGGCCCATTGCATTGTACTTGGTTATGTCGATTCAAGACTGACACAGATTATCATTGTTGTAAGTACTTGTTACATATGTGTGAGAAACACATCATCATGTAGTATCTAGATAGTTATTTACTTTTTGGAATACCCACATAATATCTACAACACAATAATTCTATGAATTACATATATACTTATCCACAACTTCTATCATATATTTAGGTTCTATAATCTATTTTTTCTAAATCTAGTTTCCATGGTTGCTGATAAACATCCTCAAATACCAACTATAATGACCCGTCCCTAGAATCAGGGAGTCGATGCATTATTTTATTACCTTTTTTATGTTACAAGGAATCAAAACCCAAAGGACAAATTATTTTTTTCATTATGAAAATCCAGAATAAATATATGATACCCGTTTTACAGTGGGAAATAATGAATAAAACGGGACAAATAAAAAAATTAAATGAATAAAATACTTGAAAGATTATTCAGAGAATTACCATTAATAACATAATGATAGTAAATATATTATGGTTGACCTCAAAATCATATTAGCGGTATGTAAATAATATGAAATAATGAATCAATGTTGATAAGTAAACCTGGAATGGTAAATAATTGATAACAAATTCCATATAAATAACTAGATAAGGGATAATAAATATGGGAAGGTTGATAACTGATACACGTTACATTTAATCAATAATAAGAAAATGAAACATTTCCGTGGATATTATAACTAATTTAATAATCGCATTTAATAACAATAAATGAGCAAATAATGATGGAAGGTATAAAAAGGATATCTAAAACATGCCATCGAGGCTTCATGATGAGAATGTAATACTATCAAGGTTTCACTAAACGAATATAATTATCTCAAGGCTTCATTTTAGGAATATAATAATTGGTTAAGTGCTTTTACCAATCCATAACTTTTTTAACCCATGAAACCTACTGATGAATCAAGGGGATATAGTGGGCCCCACTCATAATATACAAATTCCACTACAATATTCATATGTAGAATTAATGATTAAATTATTAAAACAAATTTATTATATTAAAATATACATATTGACAAAATAAATGGGTTTATGAATATTTACTTTGTGTAGGTTAATTAATAACATTGATTTTTTAAGGTTGATTAATAAAAATTTTGTTTCAAAATTGTAAAATATTCATGAGAAAATTTATCATTATACATTATAAAGTGTCCCATGCCACTTTGAAACATTTCTATCATAATACCCATTAATTAATAACATTAAATGTAACAAATAATGTCATTAGAATATGTATATTGATGATATATCATGTCAGTGGATAGTACAATCACCATATATAAGTGAATTGATGCATAATAACAAATAAGTATAAATGGAAAGTAAATTTAGATGAAATCCCTTACCATGAGTTTGACATGTA
Source organism: Viscum album (assembly GCA_963277665.1). NCBI lineage: Eukaryota > Viridiplantae > Streptophyta > Magnoliopsida > Santalales > Viscaceae > Viscum > Viscum album. The sequence goes on from OY728153.1 coordinate 808,568,270, forward strand.
ACATGTGTATTTATGTTCATTAATATTAATCATATGTTAACTATTTATATTCATTATAACCTTTATCATGTTTATCATTAAATTTACATAACTTGTTATTGTGTTGTAAACAACTACATGAAGAATTAAGTTTATGTTGGGTCTTATAACCAATTTTAGTCCATGAGTCAGAATGACATTAGTAGGTAAAATATTATCAAATGGGTCATTATATTAATATATTTATATTACTATTAATGACACAATTATAAAATTTAAAAATAAATTATAATTAAACCAATAATTAATTATGTTTATGAAAAATGAATCAATGTTATAGTTATGAAAATAGTTGGTCGTATGTATGCATGAGTAACGTTCCCATTTTTCAATGAACATTTTAAAAAGAAGGTATGCAACATTATATAATTATAAAATGGTAAATATATCTTGAATTCCATTTTATTTAATCATATATTCATATATATATATATATATATTTAAATTTAATGTAAAAGGAATCACATCATGTAGGAGAGGTAGTAGTCCACACATCCAAGATCGACAATATCACTTTATAATGTTTGAAAAGAGTAATAAAGAAAATTATATATCTAATTACAAAAAGGTAATTATGTAATAAATATAATATATATTTCATTTATGATACATATATTTAAATAAACCCTTTATTTATACATTCGATTTATAGTGTGAATGAATCTTGTTACTTTGATGAGGCGATAGTCTACACTTCCCCATATGATGTTTTCTTATAAACATAAAATAAAAAGTATAAATTTATATCTTATAAAATAAACAAGAAGAATAAATAAATAATAAGTACAATATATATAAAATATAAATAGTGTGTCCACATAATTACCACCCATGTGAGGTGGTAATGGAAAAATGAACATCAAAGTTTCGGGAGGTGGCACTTCTTCATACAGAAGAACAATATGTTTTTTCCAATTATATGGATGTGTGTGTATGTTTAATTAGAACCCCTAAAATAACAAAGTATAAGTATATTGAGGATATTATTTCTATTATAATAATTTAATAAGTATAATTGAATGTGTGGAAAGATAAATAAATTTAATGTCCATGATCAAGGATGTTTCATTTTATTCAGTCAAGTCCTTTTGGCTTGCACGAAATGTATTCCTTTCAAGTATTTATGCTTAAGGTTTAGATTATATGTTTAGGTGGGGTATTTTTTGTGGATATTTTCGAATATGTTTGTACATAGAATGTTTCGTGATAGGTTTTATGAGGGGAAATAGTGCATAACTTTTTATTGGAGAGGGGGAGTTTCGTTTTTTATCACCAAATGGTAAGAACTAATGGGAGGTATAACTTATGTTATATTTATAACAAATGTGAAAATAATGGATTAAAATAGATTAATTTTCAATAAAAACAAACACTACACAAAAATAAATCCATTATTATTACATTTTGTACTTACTATATGAGATTTCCCAACGTAGTCATTTTTGTTTTAATCAATCTTTCTAGTTTTTAATCCATGTAATTTAACCATTTAAAAAAATTGATATTTCTTATAAAATATAAACCAAATTTATTGTAAATATTATATCTACTTTATTAAATAAAAATCACATAGTCATTGTAAATTAATTTCAAATAAAGCTCTTGCATGCACAAAAACATTGCTTTATCCAATAACGTGCTAATAATGTTTTTATAACATATGGGTCAATATATTAATATTAAAAGAAACATTGGTCCATTATTAGAAAATATTTAATATTTATGAAAAATACAAAATATGCTTCATTAATATTGGATTCATTATTTTTTTTAGATAATTTAATAAATATCATTTATTGAAAAATAACATTAATTCGGGTTTTTTATTATTTATTTATTTTTAATTTAAAAAATTCTAAACAATATTGGATTTAAAGTATATTAATTTAAAATATTTTGAAAATTATATATACATCTAAAAAATAATTAAATATAATTATTCAATCTATTTATATAAATTTTAATAGTTTTTTTTAATTTATTTTAGAAAATTAATAACTAAATAATCAATATAGTGGCGTTTATTAACAATTTTGAGTAAATATTTCATCTAAAAAAATTAATAATAATTTTTTATGATAAAAATAACCCCTTTATCTTTCTAAATTATATATAAAACTTAAAATTTGGGTAATTTTACAAATCTCAACATTTCATAATTTTTAATGCTAAGGAAGGTTCATTTTTTATATTTTTTAATTATTTAACTTATCATATTGGGAAATTTAATTAATATCGGTCCCATTAAATAATAAAATTGCATAGAATAGGAGATATGGTCTATCTATTGTCATCTGGTGGCCATTGTAAATGTTTCTAAGTCATTTTGGACCATAAGATTACAGTTTAGTCCCCTATTAATCATATTTTTACATTAATTGATGTAATTAATTTTAATTACATTGACTAATTTTTTGGCCAAAAATTAAGTTGATACTATTAGACTAACTGTATGATATTGATTACAACCATCTATGACTGTTTTTTTAATTCAACTCACTCAAGTGGAAAAATTAGTTTAATGATCATATCACAGATGTTATAACAAAGGTGTTTTTAAAATAAAGACAATCAAAAGTATAATAAGTCTTTATATCTATTTTCAATAGAAAAATTATTCAACTAAAAAATATTGAAAATGTATATGAATAATTGATCCATTTTGAATTTAAGAACAAATTTAAAATAAAAATTATTATTAATAATTATATAAAGTAAGCATTGGTTATAAACTTAAAACAATATTTTTATTAATATTCATGAACTGAAATATCTATGAAAAATAAACAAAATCACACTATGATAACTTTTACTTTCAGAATTAAAAATAATTTTTATTTGGGAAAAAAATTATAGAAGTGTCAATATTTAGTTTTGATATAGATGCGCCTTTAAAAGGAGGTAAAAAAGTTTCTTTAATGTAATGCAAAAAACTCAGTCCCATTTATAAAGTAGGATTAAAATGGTGTTGGGAATTATGTTATATAGAGAAATGTTATATTTATTCTGAAATATAAATTTTTAAACATCTTGGGATGTCACACCATCTTTCAATCATTTTGTCTCTAAAAAGAAAAAAATAAGATATAATCTTGGTATAAATTCTGACATTTAGATCTCTTACACATAGGAGCTCACTTGTGTGTTCTCATGCTTCTACAATAAAAAAACCAAGGGTATAATCCATCAATGTTGGTTCATCTCCAGCTGATCATTGATCGCTTCAGGGTGCTCTATAAAATTGGCTCTATCCTTGATGTCCAACTCACCCCAATCAATAACATGTGTGGGGTCATGACCATATCTACTAAATTTTGACACATGGAATACATCATGAAACCTATCTAACTATAGGGGTAGGGAGTTGTGGTAAGCAACCTCATGAACCCTTTTCAACATCTCTAATGGTCAAATGAACCTTAGAGAATGATTGTATCCATGAAATAATGTTCATAATCAAAATCATTGAGAGACTCTCAAGAAAATATGGTCTCCATACTCAAACTATAGGGGCATATGACATTTATCTATGTACAATATCCACCTATATAGGGCCTCCTTGTCAGCTCATGGATTACTCATACCTTCTCTATTGTTGTACTCACCATCTCTGGACCAACAAGAGATACATCAATGATCTATTTTCATCTTAAATATGCCTTTTAGGGTCCCCCATGCAGGGGATAGAAAGGTTTCATGCATATTGTATTGTGGTATCAATTTTTGTGGAAAAACTATATGAGTGTAAAGTGATCATCCCATCTCCCCAAAATTTCTAACATTATATCCCCCAACATACCTTCCAACACATCGATAGTGAACGTGTTTTTCCAAACTATTTTGGGTGAAATGTTATACTCGTCCTCATTTGGGACATGTATGCCTTCTGTCAGCCTATCCATAATCGTGATGTTAGGCACACATCATGATTAGAGGCTATATTTGAGGGCAAAAAATCAATGTGAAAAATATCCCTTGAAGATGAAGGGTCTGAGGGGCCATCAATATAATTATCAGTGAAAATAAAAAAAGTTATATTTTATAAGTACTATAATAAAATATGGAGTCCCTAATGCCCCACATTTCATCACTCATTAGCAAAACATAAAATTCAGTTATCCTGAATGACAATGTAGTGCTCATATATGTGATTACATTCACTGAGAGTTCATCTTCCACTTGATTAACCTCAAGATATAAAATACAAGACAATAAAAATTAGATGACTAACATGATTTGGGAATGAAATCTTATTTGGGATAATTCTATATAGTGCATCCCTTGTTCTAGTTTCCAAGGATTTGATACTGATTTTAGAGTCAGAATGATTCCAAATCATATTCCAATTTTGGTGGACATTATGCTTAATTGAAGAAACGATAGCACACAGGTCTTCCTGACACACAAACTGCATTTTTTTATTATCTAGAAAAATCCCAAAAAAAAGACAGGACTATGGGAATGTCCAAAACAAAAAATCAAACATAAGGGGGTCGAAAATAATAGAGACCTAGTTGATATCCTCTAATCAATTCAATACCCTCTGGTCTCAAATGAATAATGCTGGAGATACATGTAACATTTCTCCCTTAGTCTGCCACAACCGTGGAAGAAAGATGATCTGCTACTTTATTTCCCTCACACCACGTATGAAAAACAAGAGTTTTTTTGTTGATGTTTCCCTTACATTTCCTGATTATACATTCAACTGACCAAGGAGTGGGTATAAAACCATGCATAGAATCATTAAAAATTCTGGAATCAGTTACAATTTTCTCAAGAATAATGCTTTTCTGTCCACACAATTTAAGGCCAGTGAACATCGCATTAGCCTCTGGCTGAACTGAGTTCCCTTTACAATAATAAGCGGTAAAAGAAATAATAACACACCCTTTAAAATCCTGGACTACCCCTCCGCAATGCATAATCCCCAAAATACACGAACCATCAAAATAAAGTTTGTAACCCACTTTTAGAGGAGACCAACAGACCCAATTTCCTCTAAAAAAATAACTAGTATTCTGAATTAAATTCACACTCACCTATATATTTCTTAGAGAGGGTACATGGATCCATTCATTGTATCCACTGACCTAATCAAACAGGAGGCGCTTGGTTCTTGTGACAACATATCATCCTATAAAAACAAGACCCTCAAATCTGGATTTATTTCTGGCCTTCCAGATACACCAACAACCCGTATTCAGAATCAGTGACCTAGTTATTTTTTTTGGATGTCCACCATATAGACCATAGAACCATATTTCCAAGAAAGGTGACGTGAGTAGATTTCCAGAAAAAAGACTAGTAAATCCGCCAAAATTAGACCAGACATCCATATACCATTCGCCTTCAAAAAAGAAATGTTTATCATCCTCCTCCTTATGATTTATGCTGCAATTACATTTAGAGACCATATTCATACCCATAATTCTCACATTATCAGCTTTAGGTATGACCTAATTTCAAATCCACCATATTAAAAAACTGAATTTAGAAGGAATTTTGTTTCACCATAACACATTATTATATGGGTCTTGTTTCTCCTGTGAACGAATGATCCTACGAAAGCCTTTTGCAGAAAAAAAACCTGAATTTGATGTTGTGAAAACACATCTGTCCGGATCCAAATTCAACTCAATACTATCAAACTCCTTCCTTTTATCATTATTTAAAACGGCATTAGTGAAACTCGGATGCATACTTTCCTCTCTAAAGGAAATAGAAGGCTCTGGACAGTTTGGAAAACAAACTCTAGAACATGACCAATTGTGATGCAAAAAAGAAATATCCCCTTTCCCAATAATCCATCTAGAGTGTTGCTGAATGATAGGAATAATATTATGGACAAAAGTCCAAAAAGGATAAAAAGCATTACTATCTTCCAAAGAACACCTTCCTTGAAAAGGCATAATTTTCTCCTAAAGTGTATGTTCCTACACTACCTCCCATTAAATTTTTTAATGCATGTAGTGAACAACATCTGTTATATTTCTGACATTAATTCCACCCTCTAGAATAGGTCTTTCCAATCTCTTTCACGAAGACCAGTGATGTGTCCCCTTAGAAAGAGAATCCCATAAGAAATAATCCAATATTTTGTCAATATTATTCAGAACCCCCTTAGGCAATTGGATGGCAGAAAGAACATGATTATGCATAGCCAGTAAAACACTATTGATTAATGAAATCCTTCCACCAATTGATAGAAAAAGATTTTTCCAATTAATAAAACGGTTTGTAATTTTGTTCAAAATGCCATCAAAATGTCTTATTCTAATACGGCCAGGAGAAATAGGATACCCATGATAATTCAAGGGGAAAGAACCCCTCTGTATATTTAGCATTCTAGATAATGCATAAACTTTCCTATCACCACATTTGTCAGAAATATACATCTTACATTTTTCTATGTTGATAATTCTTCCACTCTAGTAACTATATTCATCCAGAATTTTAATAAGTCCCCCTACTGATCTAGCACTGGCATTGATAAATATCAAGGAATCATCCGCAAACATCAACTAAGATATTGTTGGTTGATTCATTTTCCTTAAATAAGGGAGAAGGATACCTCTAGAGATGATCTTATTAACAAGTCAACTAAGAGTTTCTTGCATGAGAATAAAAAGAGTAGGCGAGATAGGATCTCCTTGTCTGAGCCCACGAGAATCCTTGAAAAAACCATAAGTTTTTCCCAAAAAAGAAAACGCCATCCAGGAAGAGAAAAAGAAATGAAACAGAATATCTGTGGCCCATGTGGAGAAACCCATACACTTAAGCACTCTAATTATAAAACCCCATTCGATTCTGTCATAATATATATTCATATACATGTTTTAAAGACATGTTTGAGCCGTAAAATTTAATGTTAATATCACGAATCATTTCATGTGAAATGGAAACCTCTTCGTAAATAGAACAACCTCGAACAAACCCATGTTTTTTCTAAGGAAACCCACTACGAAACATGCAGAGCTAGTCATGAGTTGATAATACATGACATAATTGTTTATGTAAAATTACAAATTCTCACTGATCTATAATCCCAAATGGAAGAAGGATTAACAATCATAGGAAGAATTACCAAAGTAGTAGCACCCATGACCCGTTGGATATAACCACCATGAAAGAAATCCCGAATGGAAAAAATAAGATCATCGTTAGCCACATACCATGATACTCTATAGAAAGATCCTGGAAAACCGTCAGGACCTAGAACACTCTCTGAGTTAAGCTTCCTCATGGCATTATAGATTTCTCTCTCATCAGGGAAAACATTCTAGCGGAATATTGTCCTAAACAGACTTTATATTAGTTATTTCCTCAAATAGATCTGCATTCCCACTAGGATATCCATCCCCCATACTTGGATTAGGATCAGCGAGTAAATTTTTGAAGAAAGAGAAATCCAAATTACCAACCGCATTTCTATCATCCGTGAATGAATGATCATCAAGAAGGATATTTTCATTAACAACCCTTCTGCATTCTTCAATACATGAATAAAATTATACCATGTTTCAATATCCTTTATGAATCCATTCCACCCTAGATATTTCATGATCAATACGTTCATGTTTACGAATAAGGTTTTCCATATCATTTTTCTTACAAGAAAGATCATTAAAGATCGTGTCATCCCATTTATCTCCCAAATTTTTTTCCATAAGCTCAACCTTTTGTTTAAGTTGTTTTGAGGTCCTGGTCAATAGGTGGGAGATATTTTTCCCATGAATGAATCTTATGTTTAAGATATTTTAACTTCATATTAATTGGCACCCAATAATGGACTTCGACTGGTTATTTACAATAGTCCCTGACAATCTCATGATAATCCTCTATACCATTCCAGTAGTCGTAAAATGAAAATGTTCATTACCAGCCTGCCTGTATGATAATGACACAAGAAAAGGTGAATAATATGAAATGCCACAGACAAGATGGTCCGCCTTAGCATTAGGGAACCTAGAAACAGTATGAACCCTATCTAAGAAATGATCAACATGGATCCAGCAATGCTGACTACCTTTCCTGTTGTTACAAAAGTGAAAACATCCCCAGAATAACCAATATCAAGAATCCCTGTCCCAGACATAAACCGGAAAAAAATCATGCTAGCCACACGAGGAAACACACCCATCCTTTTCTTTTCTATAGGATCAGAATTTGTGTTAAAATCCCCACTAACAATCCACATATGGTCCTCTATATAAACCTATTCAGATACTACTATAATCTATCTTTGTTTTGAACTTGATGGCTACCATATATAAAGGAAACAAAAACTAACTCCACATCACTAATGAATTTTAGTGTAATATATTTATCACCAACATTAACCAGATCCACAGACCAATCATTATTCTAGAATGCCCAAATGTGATGATTCTCTGGTTCAGCATGCATGTCTGCATGCATTTTGAGTTTATAAGAAAACTCCTAAATCTTACTCGGATTTTTTTTATGCTCAAGAAGAGAAGTAACACACACTTTATACTTCTTTATTTCCCTTGCAACAAAATATGATTTCACCCGAGCACCAATTCCATGGGTGTTCCATATAATAATTGGAAACATTAGAATAATTTATGTGGTGATTTGGCCCCAGGCATCTTGGTCAGACTAGACATAGAGGCTAGATAATCCATTATATATAGAAGCCTCTCTCTACTGAAAACTCCATTTTTGAAGAATATATAGATTTAACATGAGAGGGATAGATAGAATGAAATCACCTTGAATCCTTCCTTATCTTACTGAACGATAAATGGTCATCAATATTATTATATTCTGGAGGAATCAAAATATCATGAGGAAAAGAAAGCTTGAGAGGATAAGGAATATGCCTTAAGTTGTCATATTATAACATTACTCTCCGATGTGAGTCCTTAAAAACACAAGTGGAGGCATCTTTATCACCAAACTCAATCATGGAAGAGGATGAAGAAGATAAGGGCTCAAAAAACAAAGATAGCGGCCTCAAAAAACCAGATCAGGGGACCAATTGACTACACAAACCTTCCCAAAAAAAGCATGATGCCAGGGAAATTTAGAGAACGACCAATGAACACCACTCTAACAAAGAAAATACATATATATCACCCCTAATATTTAAAACAATTATTCAAAAGTAGCAAAGAAAGACTAAAATAATTAAACAAATCTCTAGATGACTGTTAAATAGCTAAAGTCCCAGTATTGAAGGAAAGATTTGGATTAATAATAGCAGAATTTGCTCTAGATAAAGGTACCCTAACATACATACTATTACCAGCAAAAGGAAAACCTTCCTTGTTAACCGGGGCTGCATCATACACACACGTTTTTATCAGAAGAAGATTTTTTCCACCCTTTCTTTTCTTTCTGCATACCAGCACCGAATGACCTTGGAGACAACTGTGGGAGCACTACCTGGGCAATACTGGTTAAAAAATATAACAATTCCAGGAAAATTCCCCCTTCACATTCAAATATATCCTATTAAAGATGGGTATCGAAATATCCAGTTCAACATAGATGCGGGCTAAAGATACATCCGCACTATATCGATTACTTTCATCTGAACAATGAAAACCCCCAAGAGAGTCTCCAATGACATTTAAAATATAACCATTATGTAATGGATGAAGAAAACATGTAAGGGAGTTACAAATATCCGAAAAATAACTTTCCCTACCCCTGTTCACATCAATCAACCAACAAGCTAGATTAAACTGCCATCAAGCCATGATTCGTGGACAAAAACACCATCTGCGAATAAATTCCAACTCATAAGTAAAAAACAGATAGAAGGAAGACTGGTGGATCGATGATACTTGGACTAGTGAAAAAAGACCCCATGAATCAATTAAATTCTTGAAAATTGATAGAGGAGGATTTTCTGCTACAAAACAGGTGACAAGAGTCTTTTTTAGACAGCCAATCACCTCATTATAAACCTTCGACGAAGTCTCTACGGATAGGCCAGAATCGTCGTTATAATCCAACAAGCTGATCAATTGGATTTATGGAAATCTAGAAAACCCTGAACCCTGGGATGCATCACATAGGGAATCTTTGGATGATTTTCAGCCATCCGTAATATGAGAATAAAACAACCGCTAGGGAACAGGATCAAATGGTTTCACACGGATCATCCACTTATTTGATTCCCCGCAGAACAAAATTGTGGAATGATCCCTTAACAAATACATAAAAGGTTCTGAAGACACCCTCAAAAACTGTAGGACCTTTCATTCTAGTAGCAACAACATCTATAATATCCTTGATTCATGATACTATAGGGGGAATCCATCTATCAAATAATAGTGTAGAGGGTCTCTTGGATTTTCAACAACCCCCACAACATGAGTATTTTCATATCATCAAAGGATTTCTTCATAAATTTTGACTATTTATATGCCTTTTTATGATGTCCCTATGCACAGATATGATTATTACATGTACTGATGTATACCTATTGGCATGAAAGTACTTGTTTCCTTCTATCCAGGATTATGTCATTAGAGAAACTACTACATCATGAAATAGATTGTGAATTTTATCACTTCTTCTCTGTTGACAGACAATTGAAAATGATCATCCATATTCATCTTTAATAAATAATAAATTCAAATTATATTTCCAACATATGACCAAATATCTCATGCACGATTTCATTGTCGGAAGATTTGTTGTACATTTTCCTCATCTCTTGGAAAGAGAATACATTTTGAATCAATCTCTTGATAAGAATTCTTCTGTTGGGTTTTTTTGGGTAACTGATTCTTCAAATCCTCTAAAAGATAAGTAGTATGGAGAGCTACACAAAAGGTGCATTGAATTTGGTCAGCTAGTTAGTTGGTTTGGTAGAAGCATCGCATTTCATAATGTAATGATCATTGACAACAAATTAAGTATTATAGTTGGGATTCCAAATCAAAATATCGGCATCAATAAGGTCATAACATTGTATTTTCATCCTATTTTAATGTGAGATGGTGTCAACATAGATGTTTTCTTGGGTCATGAATTCATTTACTATTATTTTCTTTACATTGGGAGGAACAATATTGTTTTAAATATGACTATCTTACCAAGGGATGTGCGAGAATTTCAGGCTGGAATCCTTACCAAACAACCATTTCCAATGTTTCATTATATCATTATATGGGAACATTAGAGAGGTCCTAATGGTTGAAATGATGTTACCATTATATCTATTCATAATCCTCATCTTCAATCCACATGAATGAATTTCAATTGATGGGTCATTGGGGGTAAATAAATTCAATTTGAATTTATTGATGATGCCCCCATTAAAATTATAATGATCTATAATCTGAATCTCATTAATGTCAATAAGTTTGATACATTCTCTCCATAAAATGGTGGTGAGATTTATTTCATGAATAAAACATATCCACAAGAAGTTTCATATCATTAACTAAAGATCATTCAATACACATAATGAAATATATATATAGAATGTAGATATAAAAATTTAGATGTGATGATTTAATTGGTAAGACAAACAGATCCATATTTTAACCTAGGCTTCCCATTAAATCTATTAATCTGAATAATCATCCTTGAATAGATTCTTACAAGATTGTAATATCATACAATTCTTTAAAATGGTACATGAGATAGTTGAAGGGGCATGATTCATTACTCACCCAAAGAGTTATGATAATTTTGTCAATCATAATAGTATAAATTCTATTTCTAGATGTAATAAAATATATAGTAGAAAAATGGCCTAGCCCGGATCCTATTCATACTGCTTCATTAGTGTTTTGATAACAGATATTTCCTTTTTTGGTTTTCCAAATAGATGTCATTGGAATTAAGCAGTTGATAGGGGACAGTGTTCTCACTTCAATGATTTTATGTTTATAAAGAAAGGTAAAGTAGAGATCATAGAGAAACCGTCTCAAGTAATATTTATCAATGGTGAATAGGATATTAGAAATTGGATAACCATGATGAACAGCCCCAGGGCAATGGAATCATCCCATAGGAAACCATTACTAAGAATGGACAACCTTGTAGTGTGGAGGATGGTGTGAATTAAACAAATTAAACAATGGAAAATCCAAACCATATGAGGGGACTAAGAAAAAATCCCCATTTAATTGCATTAAAAGCCTTGTAATTTTCAATATTGAGTGAATAAACTCATTGTCAGGGGGATTTCTTAACTATTTTAACGCTTTCAAGGGTGGTGTATAAATAATTTTAAATGTTTCTTCCATGAACGAACCCAAATTGATGTGGAGTGATATTTTGTTTTATGATTTACCCCATTATAATATTCATGATTTTACTAATGACCTTTGGGATTATGTTCTATAGGGAATCCAGCCAAAAATCATTGGTATCAATTTCATTCTTCTTATTAGGATAATGAATGATGAAATTTGAGTTTATCCAGAAAGGAAATGAATCATGAGTAGAGAATTATTTAATTAAATTATTCTTTTAATCCTAAAGGAGATCACAGTGAAACATAAAGAATTAATTCGTGAATCAATCCAAAAAAGCTACAATCTACATGTTGAGAGTGAAAATACCAATATTTATTTCATCCATCATATGTACCATAGTGAGTGATTGATTTTTCTACTCATCAATTAATTTATTAATATTACTAATCTTATTTCTTCGGGTTTCCAAACCATGATAAGACTAAATATAAATATTTTGGGAAATCACTAAATTTGAGATTTCATCTTCATTAGTGTGAATACATCCATTAATAGATATGGCCCTAAATCCAGCTCAAATTTATTTTTCCATGTGCACACTGTAATCAAATATTGAATTTATTTTACATTATTTGATCATCCAAAAATTTAACTAATTTTGGTCGAGTATTTCCTTAACATTTTCATGTTTATCATGCCTTGATAGATCTTGGATTTCATCCCCAAAAGGACTATATTTCTAGAGGTTCCAAATTTGACAATATCCCAATACACTTCAGAACTTTTAATCTCACTGTCATGATTAGAAAATGAATTCTTTCTCCACTCCAATTAATATTTTTTCACATTCATTAGTTTTTAGAAAATAATAGATGTATTATGCCAATATTGTTCATAATTCTATACATCGGGATAATTTCTCTATATCAAGGGGTAGTGATCCATTCATTGTAAAAAAGAAATGGAAAAATGGAAAAATTCGTAGATCATGTGGAAATATAAAAAAGAATTGTGTTTTGGTCCATGTAAGGATTAGGTAGAGTGTGACATGATATTGTAGTTCTAACATTAATGTCATCTATTTATAAAAAATCATCTATCATATTTACTTTCCTTCCACTCATTCAGTTAGTATATTACCTATGTAAATTCAACCCCTACAATTGGCACCTCAGTAGAATGACATCGATCATAACGAGAAGAAAATTCAGTAGAAGAAACAATATTAAAATTCATTCTAGTTTTTTCTGTGGTTTTATGATGGTTTTTAAATCACCCAAAATCATCCATTTATGGATTATACAATTTGATAATTCTTCATGCTCTCTCCATAAATTTATTATTCTGATATATGATTTTGAGGTATATTTGAATGACTCCTTGAAGTTGAAACCTTGGTAGAAAATACAGACTGAGGGAAACTAGATTTTGTGATAATTGATGATTTTTTATATAATATCAAGTTTTAATACCCATTGGGGATCCATATTAATGTCATAAATATATTTAGAAATAATGCTTTGCCCAAGGGGAAACCATTTAAAGGCCTTCCACTTTTCAAAAAAAATATATTAGGCTCTTCAATGGAAACAATAACTTAGTAGTTCGTGATATAATATCTAAGGGCCCCGACCATTGGGTGATTCTCAATCCACGAACAATTCTATTAATGTATCTTTATTGAGGAAGTGTTTGGCACTATTTTTTTCACGCATCAATTAAAAAATTATTATGGACTTTCCTTTTTTTCCTCATAATTTTCACTTTGTTGACGTTATGGATGATTATATAATTATATTCATTACCTTTTCAACCAGTTCATATGGAATTGGACTTATCTTAGCCCTACTATTTATTGGAATCAGTATTCTTCTCAAATTGTTGCAATTCTTTGGGGTCCTCATACTAGATATTTATATTTAATGTCAAAAATATGTTTCTAGATTGTACTAAATTAGGGTTTCTATAGGTGTGGATTATCATTAGAGTATACATAGAAGTGCGAAAATACATGAAATGATCCTCTAGATTTATGGGTTTCCCATTCTAAAAATCATACTTGACATCCCCTACAAATGGTGTTCCTAGAGAGTCCTTAGAATTGGATTCATTCATGGATAGACTGCCTATCATACTAGTGATCCCTTTATACAGTGGACCATTCGGAACCTACATGGTATATTTAACCATGGGATTTGATTTTTGGTAAATATTCACATGTTTTCCCAACTAGTCTTTAGTCTCAATAGATTTCATGAAAAAACTATCATCTGAACTAGGGGGAATCAATCTTGATTGAAGATTCCTTTAAAATAGATTCATGTTGAGCATCCACTGATTCATTTAGTTTTTGTCTTGGTTTCTCATCTACATTATCAATCAGGGTGTGAACAACATTATTAGGATCAATATCCTATACTGTATAAGCCTCGAATAATTCCATCAAATGTTTTATAAATTTCTCACATTTAACATGAACAACAATCCCAAAAAAAAAGTTATCTCTGACTCTGTTGAGGGACTATGATTTGTGAGGATTTGAGTGTTAGGGGAAAATATTTTATCATTCCCTTTCCCCCCATTTACATGTCCCATAATCATATCCTTTTATATTTCAAAATCGTTATTCCTTTTCTATATTACCATTAGTAAAAAATTGGAAAAAAACATACATCCCAAGAATAATTTGGGTTTCCTCTCATATTGGATAGCAAGTCTCATTCAATAATATATTTGTGTTATGAAAAATATTTAAACTAGAGTGGTGGAAATGTCATCTTACACTAAAACTCTAGCATAATGCCTAAAACATGTAGTGTCTATTTGTTTAGAAACCCAAATGGGATTCCCCACAATAGGTATATATATACCATTATATTCATGGTTTCCCTTAAATCAAAATTGTCCTTCATTGGAAAATTTGTACATGTGCATATGAATTCTAGAAATTGAAGGGGTTAAAGTATTTATACAATTACTAAATACAAAGGAAACCATGTTTTAGTGAAATTTTTCCCATGATCCATGCTCTCCATATTAAATCAGTACATGGGAAGACAACATGAAAATATCCCCTCCCAATCATTGTAAAATTTCACCCATCAGGACCTTGTAGTTTTGAAATAAATGTGATGAAATCATCAAACATGAAATTTTTTCCCCTTTTGATGATAAAATATGAGCAATGATGGAGTATTTACAAAAATTCACTACCTCTTCAACATCTTCCAGATTTATCAAGATAGAGGATGTTTTTCCATTCTTGATCACCCTTCCATCATGAGGAGATTGAAAATCATATAAATAAGGGTTGGCTGATAAATTTGAAACTTTCACAAATGTCTTCTTTTTGGTTTATAACATCAGTAGAATACGGATTCTAATGATTTTATTTCTTATTTTCAAGATAAATCTTCATAATATGTATATAATGTTTGAACCGAGAATTCACATTCCCCTATACATTTAAATTTTCATCATGATTATTATTCTCACCTATAATCGGATCATATGGATAAGGGTTTTCCCCATTCAATAAATATTCAACCATAAAAATTGATATGAAAATATATAATCCAGGAGAACAATATCTTGTAAATAAATCAACCCCAAACACTCTATTGAAATATGCTCTCTGAGAGTATTGGTTTTCACCGACTTCATGAGTAGGTCAAATATAACATGGATGGCATCATGGAACTTCTCTATCGTTAGATTCCATGATACAATGTCCATAAATATTTCACCTTATTTATACTTTGGTATGTACATCTAAGAGGGAAGTATGAAACTCTCTCACCACCTCCTCCAGCATTACGAAAAGTACCACCATTCATCCCTATAAACGGATGGCATTATTTCCTCCTTCAGGAAAACCAGCGGGTTAATCTGTTGAGGATATCTACTCAAATAATACCTCAAAGTCGATATATCCCAACTAGTACTCTATCACATGCTGGAGGGGAAGAGGATTAATAACCATCAATTAATAAAAAATTATACACCCCTACTCAACTAGTGTCTGATGGAAGGAACACACCTACATAGAAGCCTCCTGTACAGAATGAACATGGTAATTTCTACTAATGGAATATTCTTCCACGTTTCACTTACCTGGAGTATTAACTATTTTTAAGTCATAGTCTGCTAGGAACATCAACCATTTTCTCTATCATAGGTTTATGTCTCACAATATCAATACATACCTATGACAAAAATGGTCTAAGTAAACCATTATGTGCTCTCACAAAATATAGTACCTTCACATCCATAGGGAAAAGAGTAACATTTTCATCTATATGATTAGAATCATGTATTTTTTCCAATGGAGTCTCAACTATCTCAATACATATGTGATAACTGTGTATCTCTTCATCAACACACAATTAATACTATCACTTGAGGCATCATAATAAACTCTGTACTCCATGCCCTCCTCTGATAGTCTCAAAATAGGAGCACTCATCACTCAGACCCTCAACTCCTAAAAGTCTCTCTAACACTACATAGTCTTGGTAAAAAACTACCCTTTCAATGATTATGTGTTCAAAAGGAATCAAATATTGGTGAAATATGCCACAAACCTCATGTAGTACCGCTCCAAGATAAGAAAACACTACACAACTAACACACACATGGATGGATCCCAAGAAATCAATGCATTAAACATCACTAGATCCATAGAGAAACAATATTCTCAAATGAAATGACCAATAATGTGGCCACATGAATCTTGAACTGGGACATTGAGAGCATATCGAAAATCTAGTGCTCCCAATTTTAATATAAATCCATTCTCAAGTGATCTAAACTCTCCTCCTCTTACAAAGAGTATATGAGTATGTCTTCAAGGAAAATAACCTTGAACTGGTCCATGTATGGCTTAATGATCATGTTAATCAAATCCAAGAAACACATAGGGAGAATTCAACACACCTAAGGCCATCATCAGGAACACATAGTTTCCAAAAAGACATCATAATTATGTATTTGAATTATCTTCCTTTTGAACTCTCAACTGGTAGTTTTTTGATCAAAGATCATTCATTAAGAACCAACTCACACCATGTAAATGGCCAATTTTGTCATCAATATTTGGAAAGGGGATCATGTTATTTATTATATCATGGTTATGAGGTGATAATACATAAAAATATTCAGGCTCTCATTATTATATTTAAAAAACAATATTATGTATTTCTATGTGGACACACTATGTATGATGAATCCCTACCATTCTAGACCATCCTACTATTCTAATTGATATCACAGTCTAACTTGGTCATTTAATGTGTAAGCTTAAGAATCAAACCATATTGGTTTCTTGTTCCTATAGAGTACTATCTCATAGTGGGGAGGTAAATCTAATACGTCATCACACCACACCATTTATGGAGGGAGATGAGAGCTCATAACAAACACTTCACCAAGGTAAATACTAGAAAAAGAATAAATTAGTTAGAACCTATAGAGATTAATATCATAATTCTCTATGTGGAGATGAATCCTCATCAAGGATAAAAACACTAACCCACAACCCATATTCTCTACCATACTCACTTGTAGTAATCATTTGAGCATGGATGGTTGTAGACCAGTCAGTATTGAGAAAAATATCATTGGGCCTCACTTTAAAAATATAATACCTTTATTTGAGGATCTATATCATCACAGTGTAAGGTCACCCTGATGAAAGAAAAGTTTGAACACTAATCCTCTCTGTAGGATCACACAACATAAATTTCATGTAAAAATGACCTACAATAGTATTTCTTGGTCATAAGGAGTGGATGTGAATAAAAAAATGTGGGTTTTGACTCAATTATATCAAATGGAGATGGAGTAGTAGTGATATAGGTCATACCCTGAACCACACTAGAGCTTCCCCGTTACAATACTTATCTATTAATTTCTCATCTACTCTCTTCCATGACTTATTTCCACTTACTAGGAAAGCTCTGACACACCATCACATCCACAAAAACTGAACACACTTACCAAAGGGTATCAACTGACACCCCGTGTCACTATCTAATTTTGGTAACACTAAATCTCCCTCATGGTATTAAATAATATCATAATGATTCATATTGGTGGGGAAAGTGTCCATTTTCCTTGAATTTATAATACCAATATAAAAACATCTCCATCCTAGGACCCTGTAACATCTAGTGTTTTCCATGAGAGATTTTTTTGAGGAATTCCCTCAAAGGGGGTTATATCCAAGTATGATATCAAAACCACATGATTGGGACTAATATACACCCCCAAATAATGTTTTATAGCTCATATTGATCCTTTTGTGATCATATCCTATGAAACCCATAATGTGGACTAAGTACAGCTGCATCATCTATCGAGGCCATTAGAACATATTTCTAGTCTAGGAATGTAACTGGTTATCAGTGAAGCCATCTGATCGGTCGGGATGTAAACATATATAAACATACAGATCATAGTATCAATAAAATAATCTATATCACTGTGATATGTCTCCTCTTGGATCCTTAGTGGCCCCTAGCAGTATAACTCCTAGAGTATACAAGTATTCTATGCATCCTCATCCAGCTCTACTGGTACAGTCTACAACTCGATTGGGGGCATTTCAACCTACCCATAGGGAATAATTTTCTCACATGATAAAACCATAAATGAGGCCTCATCTATAATTAAATAATTATCATGATCTAGAAATCGATATCCTCTACAGATATCCATGCAAAGACATCTCAAAATTTATTTATAAATTGCATGGTATGTCGAACATATTTATAAATGAAATAGAGAGCTTACTCAAGAAAAAAATTCAAAGATCTAATAATATCTGATGCATGCACCATTAATCCCTAAAACCAATCTCCCAGTAAAACAGGTAAATAAGTAGGTACTTAAGATCGAATAAAATGCACAAGTCGGCTACCACACCAACACTTGATTACATAAACTCAGAGTTAAACTCAATAAAGTTCAAATTTTTTTCCCCAATTCCCATAAAAATCTTCATAATGGGGCTACACCGAACATAATATCAGGTAATGAATTGATATAAACCAATATATCATGACCTGAATCAATGGGGGATGAGATAAAACTTCCTAAGGGCTGCTACCAACGACTTTGGGCATAAAACCAGTGACCAAATTCTTATCTAATATGGGTGGAATTTTACAAAAGTATATGTACGCAAACACTCATACATAATGATAAAAATGTGAAAATGAATCATTATAACTATATGTAATATCAAGAACACATCCATGCATATGAAAAATATCTATTATTTACAAGATTGTGATAATGAAAAATAATACAGGGAAAAATAAATTTTTGAACATAAATATTTCCCTACCTAAAAATATTTTAATGTAAAAGGGGTTACAGTGCCCATATTCCAATATACAACCTCAACCAAAGTACACAATCCAATGTACCTTGTATCCCTATGCACCCAGGAAGTCACCACCAACCTATATATCATCTACATAAGACATTCTATCTTCAGGTAAATCCCATGTAGGGGTGAGTATATATATACCAAGTAGGACAACCCAAATGGTAAAATGGACCATTAATAGGCATAATATGTATAGATAGACAATATATATCTCAACCCAATGTATGTAGGTAACAACATCCAATAATAATGATATCTAAATGGGGAGTATGTGGATTACCCATCATGTCTCTACCACCCATAGCAAGAGAGTAAATAAAATTAGGGAACATGGATATATATATATATATATTCTCCATCATAAGAAACCTAAATGAGGGTGAGTGGGTTCTCCATCTCAAAGACCATGTCAAGAATGAGTTCCATCAATTCAAAGAGTCCATAAATGGCACCCATAATCTCAAGCACCTACCAAACAAAAATATCATAGTCAACATACACATCCACACTATGGTTCTAATTAAAGGGTAAAATTTAAAATTAGATGAACCATAACATTGTAAAACTTTATGGTGTCACTCAATATTAGAAATATATTAAGGTGTATCTTTCTCATAACCATATATATTCAAAAAATATCAACACAATATTAAATCAATTTTTATTTATTTATATGTACCATTCATCATATGATCTCTATTCCTTAATCAAATAGTACTAAATTAAAATTCTTATATTATCCATAATTTTGATAAATATTACATCATTGATAAGATACTGAAAGGAAATAATTTATGAATTCCAACATAACCACTTTAATCCTTCCTCTTCAACTATGGTATTATAAAAAACATTATCATTATATATTATCTTCTTTTTGGGTATAATCTTTTGATGCTTGAGATACAGATTTGTGTAGTGTATCATCTCCTAGAATTTGAATCATTGTTCATTAAAACAAAATTAATTATTCTTATAATTTCAAGAACGTTTTCCAATCTCTCCACAAAGGTAAAAACTACCATTACACTTATGAAAGTTTCATTGTGATTGTTTCCATAATTATTACATGTTGGAAAATACTACTTTCCCTTTTTCCCAATATCATTATTTTTCGAATATTTCATCTTATTTTCTTACATACCTCTGAAGCTAGAACACTTATATTACTCTCTATCAGTCAAATTATCACATGTTACCATGTTCTCCTATGATGATAATTCTTGAGAGACTATTTACCAACAAAATATCATCATAATGCCATGAAAGATGTGATTCATCTTACTTTTAGATCACATGCATCGGTGATGTTGAAATTCCTTATCGAAGGATCCATTTCTAAATGAAAAAATACAATATCATATAACATATCATAATTTATAATCCATAATCTAGAAAAATATTTAAAATAAATTGAAATAGAATTGTGTATCTAGTCTCTTGATTATAAAAATGTATTTTTTGTTCTGATCTTCTATATTTATCCTCAAATTCTACCATTAGTTTATGTTCCCTAATCTATTCTTTCAAAATATAGCTACCATGGTTTTAGCTAAACTTCCCCTGTAACAAAATATTAGGACCTTGACCGCATTATCCTAGATCTAGTGCCTCACTTATATAAATTTGGAATATTCAAGATTTGAATCCCAAAGGACCAATCCGTTTAGCAATTTTGGAAGCTATAATATATACATGAACCATACCATATAAGATAAAACAAAGAGTAAAATATATAAAATCACTTGAGAATTCTATTATTCTTCTACATTAAACCTGCATATCATTCATCATACACATCTTTTTATCCAGGGAAAAATGAAACATAAGAATGTCGTGATCTTAAATACTCATTAAGGATAATCATACTGTGGAATATATTATGTGTAAAAAGAATAAACATTAAAGAATAGTTTATAACTAAAACAAAAGTCATTTAAACATAGTCTTAATCAAAATACTGAAAAAATAAATATATAATACACAATTCTATATAAATAATAACATTGATATACTACTAATACAATAATAACATGGAATATAAAAATTAATATTATAATGATGGAATTCATAACAAAAAACATCATAAACATATTATAAAAACTTCAACCAAGACACCATACATAAAAGGGAAAGACCTCATCCAACACTAAAACTAATTTGTCTCATGATTACTTTCGATGCATCAAGGGGATATGGTGAGACCCTCCCCTAAATTACTACGATTTGATGCATTAATAAAATGAAAAATTATAGAATATATATATTGGTATTGAAAAACTAACATATGAAATGTCAATAAATTAACCATAAACCATGAATGGAATAAAAATAGAAAATCCATAGTTAATAGGATCAAAAAACCTTGAATAAAATATGGTATATTGTATCATAAAAGTTCATCCCCAATTATGAATAAGATTAAATAGAGGATGTTGACATAGATGTAAGAACTCTAATAAAATCAAAAAAATCATGAGGGTAATACGCCCTTTTAAATTAAAATCTATTATTCAAAATGATGAAAAGTTTTAAAATAAATAATTTTCATTGAAAATATTTTTTATACTTGTAAATGAAGGATAAAAACATTAAGGTATCATGATGAAATAATAATTCTCTCATTATTCAAAACATAAAAAGAATATTTAATCAATACTTTTTGTCCTAAAAGCATAAATGAACATTGTTAATGAAATAAAAAAATTACATTGTATAAAATTTATAAAAAAGTTCAAATGGTTAATAAATTATTTAAACAATCATTTTATAATATTCAAAACATTTTTTAAAACTGTTTTAGAAAATATTGACTTTGATAAAAAGATGTGATAAGAAAATCTTTACCCAATCAACGTATCCCACACCACATTGAATATTTATATCATAATCACAAAAAAAGAATTAAATTAAATAAAAATTAAATATCATGATATTAAATATGTTAAATAAATTATAAGTCAAATGGTTGTATATAGACCTCATAAATTAAGTCGGTGTATGACATCAAAGTTTGCCTCAATGAATGGGGATTGAGACGAGGTCATTAATCATACAGTTGATTATATAGAATGATTTTCAACAACTTGTATTATTGATTAAGGCATGTTATTATGTTATAATAGAAAAGTATCAATATTTATGATATCATATATGATACAATGATATCATTTTGTTAATTACATTTCCACATTACACTTTTTTTATCTGTCAACTACTTCAATTTCTTATGCTTTTTATGTTATGTAAGTTCCATTTTTTATACATTGGATATATTTCATTCATCTCCAAACTGATATAAATTTCATTGATATTATATTAACTGATTATATAATTTTTTATAATAATTATTTAATGGTTAACATGGAAAATAAATCACGTCATGTTGTGGAGATTGTATACCATACATATGCAAGAGTGACAATATCATTCCTATAATTGTGAAAAGGGAAAGGTAGTGTATGGTATATTAACATTTTAGATAATTAATATCATGTGATATTTATAATATATTTCCATTATATACATCATTACACACGTCCTAATAAATTGGTGATGAAAAAGTAGATTGCACCACGTTGTGGAGAAGGTTTACTTATTGTACTCACATGTGATATTTTCATATTTTTTTAGTGGATAAATCATGAAATATTATATTACCATAATAATAAAAACATCTAATCATTTATACAATATTGTAGTTATTAAAATAACCTAGAAACAACTCATTAAGTGGAAGTAGAAGAATAGATGAACTGTGATGACTTTTTAAAAACAATTACCACTTCTTCGTCACACTCTCCATAGATATCTTCACAATAGATCTAGGGTTGGGATTTTTAGATAAAATGACCTCTAAAACATGTATATGTTAGTTGTGAGGAGATATGGACATGTTTTGGTCAATTATAATTCTCAATGTAGTGTAAATAAAGGAGAGAAGATGTGAACTTATATAATTTAGGTGAGAGGAAATTTTGGAAATACACATAATAATAAATTATTATAAATTCAATATAAAATTATAGATGTCTCCAAAGTGAAATATTTCAAAGATAATATAATTATGGTCTTAATTAATACCAATAAATTTTAAAAACATTTATATCTCATTCTTAAACATATCATTTATTTTTATCCCTCATTTATCCTCCAAAACTCTTATAGTGACAACATGTGTTTTTAGGATTTAAATGGTAATATTGTACTATAAAATTCCAAGTATACCATTCATTAGACAAGGACTAAATTTAGATATTTATCTAAATACACTGGCCGATGTTTATATTTTTATGAATTTTATATAATTTAATAAAAAATTATTTATTTTTAGAAAACATTAATGAGAATTTTGATACTATTCAATTCTCTAAATGGAACAAAAGACAAAAAAAGATATCTTCAAAAAAATGCTTATAAAATATCACACACATCTCGAAGGTATCTCCAATATTATTTTAAATATTAATTTAGTCAAAAAAAATTTATTTGTATAATAAATAATTTTATATTTCAATTAATTAAATAATTATTTCATCATCGTCGTGTCAGCATTTACAGAATAAATTTTTTCATAAAAAATAAAAATACAATTTCATTGAAATGATAAAAATTTAAAATAAAATATGAGTATTTTTAAACAAATTTATCTTCTTTAGAATCCTTTATTAAATAAGATATAGTTATAATATATATGAGTTTGACAGCTTTATCTTTTCATTAAATAATATATAATAAAAGGCATACTGTCATCTATGTTGATCCAAAATATCAAAATATCATCGCCTGTGTTTGTTTCAACACCCACTCATCCAATGATATTGGGACAAGTGTTTTGCTAATTTTCTAATATTAATAATATTATTTTTAGACTTAATTTCTTGAGTTAACATTAACTGTATTCATAAAAACATTAAAATGTTACAATTCATAATGTCTGAAAAATAAAACTGTTTAAATTACTTAGACCCAGGGATTCCCAATATATAATCCATTCTAAGGATTAAAAACATAAAATTGATAGTAATGAATTTTAAATTAGTTCTCTTTTTTGGAAAGTGAAATAAATTTATTAAATTGAATGCGTTAAAAATATTAAATTGTATTTATATTAGATTTCAATTTTAAATTGATTAAAATGAACAAAAAAGGATTCAATAACAAAAAATAGTCTAATTACACTTTAAAATAGACTAAAAATATAATTTATCAATATAAATTATTTAAATAAAAATATTGTTTTAATTAAAATGAAATATTTTATCAGAATTCCTCAAATCATATAACATATTAGAAATTTATAAAAAATTTAAACTAATGTATATTTTTATATTACTATTTAAAATATTAATTTTATATTTTCAATATATTATAATAAATTTTCAAATTTACAATTCAAAATAGGATCGCCATTAAATGTTGGTAAAATTGGCTCTAGAAAATCTAGGTTTTATGGATAATATTGTGTTCATAGTTATATTTTTCATATGAGTCATATTATATGAATATAAAATCTATTTTATTGGATATATATTATATATATTTTTCATTTACATAAAACACTAATTGTGATTAATTTCATTTATTAATTCAAAAGTCTGTTCGGGGCATAAAAATTTAAAAAAATCTATTATATTTAATTATAGTGTATTTTTGTTTCAAATCAAATATTAACTAATGAATTCATTATAAAATTTTTTATAAAATATATGATTACACAAAGAAGTTAATACCATTAGTAAATTCTAATTTAATAATTTGGATAGGTAAATTTTTTTAAATACTAATATTTTAATAACAGACAGTTGTTTGATAAATATCTGTCTTTCATGTAATGCATGATAACAAAGAAAAACGTTCTTATGTGAAACATAAGATTAAATTAGAATGGAATATAAATAATTCTAGAAATTAAATTAAATTTATTCAAAAAGTAATATATCTAATTGAATGGGGGTGTTACATCATCGTGTACGTAGCATATTGATCTACCCATATCCAATGGTTTGCCATTGTCTAAATCCAATTTACAAATTAGAGGAGGAAGAAGTAATTTCACAATGATCCCTTGATTATTATGATAACCTTAGTGGTTCTTCAATTATGATATAAATATTTATGATAAAATAATTAGATTAATTAATAAATTAAATAAAAATTTATTTTATTTTACAAAACACACCCTCCCACTGCTAATTTCATTTGAATACCCCACATGGACCTATTTTTGGTCATGCCTATGGTAAATTCCACATTCTGAACTCCGTCATGGCCCTGGATTTTTTATCCTATATTCTTATTATGAATTACGGAGTTTTTATTAGGAAACATTTCATTAACAATTAAAAATATTATTCATATTTTTTTAAAATTTATTCCTGGTACACCAGGCCAAATAATTTTACAACCTCTCAACACCTTGATCCAAAAATTTATATAAAAATATTCTAATGTATTTTGTGGAAAAATTTTCTATACAATCATTCTAATTCAATACCATCTTTTCTAGACTAACCAACCCATTTACATCCCAATATGTAGACACTTATAAGGAATATATGACATGTACCACCAACCATGTCTGTAATTTCATAACCCATCATCTGTCAAATTTATAAAAATAACATAATTGTAATAATTGTTACAATAAAAGTATTGTACTTTGTCATGTAAAATCTTGTATTCAAGGAATAAACCATTCATGAATTTTTTTATATAATTAATTAGGATAATTTTATTCATGTAATATAATACAGTTCTATTATAAAATTTTTAATTCCAATTTAAAATTTTGGTAAGACCAAGTGATCATTTTAATAATACTAAGATATTTTCCAATCGATATTTCATTATAGAAAATTAGTTACTACCTTAGGATATATTTTCATTATTATATAATATTATAATATTATAAATATTTTTAGGTCATACCACATAATGATCTGCCATATATAAAGTTGAACAACCTCATCATTGATCGAAATATAAATCATAACCTTATGTAAACCTATACTATAAATTGAATGTATATGGAATTTAATATTTCCTAAAAAGTTATGAATGAATATTGGTTAGCGAAGTTTGATATTCAAGGTGTTTTAATTTAGGTTTAGGTTTTCATTCTCTATATAATCGAGGTACCAATTTGAGTTTTCTTATTTTTCTCATTAAAATTTCATTATGAGAACGAAAAATTATAAAACTAGTACCAATATATGTAGACATTACAATTAATATAATAAATATTTAATTATTTTAAATAAATTATAGTTAAAAACATTGAGAGAGAATATATATATATATATATATATTCTATTTATCTCACTAGTAAGAAAACAATGGTGAATAATTGAATTTTACACAAGGTTTGATAGATGATTATGAATATTTGGATACTAAGATGGGAGTGATAACATTTTAAAAGGAATTAGTGTTTCTATCAAAGTTACAATGTTTATTTACATCAATTCATAAAACCCAAATACAATCTCCCGCTTCCAAACACCAAGATCATAGGATAAAATTTCACTAAAATTATGGAATGATTAAGTGAAATGGTGGACCAAAAAATACAATGATATTTATATTATACTAATGTAAATTCATATACCCATTTGACTAATATGACATTCATTTACCAATTATTTATATCATGAAAATTCCAAAAAATTTCAAATATATGAGAATATTTGTAATGGATAACCTGTGGAGAAAAATTACACATATATTTAGACATGTATAAAAATGTAGGGACCCAAACATCACATAAATAACTATTACATCATTTCGTTATAACCAGATATGATGATATACTTACTAAAATTGATTGGTTTAATTTTTATTCAAAATTATGTTTGTATTAAATTATAAATATATTTAGGACCATAATAACAATGTAAGGCCTTACCATAACCCTCTTATAAAAAAATATTCTTAGAACCCATGATCACCCAAATATCAATATAACATAAAATGATGAGACAAAAAATAAATATAGGAAATGAATATTTGAAAAAAAATAATAATAAATAAATTAGAACAATGTAGATATTATTGATCAACATCATAATATCATAAGAATTGGACTATGATATAATAATACTGAAATATTAAAAATATGAAAATTAATTTCGTGATGTAATAATAATGAAACAGTATAAAAATAAGTCATGAATAACTACTTATACAATATAATAATGTTATTCTACGCATTGTACTTATTTCCAAATTGTAGTATCTCTTGAAACAGAATTCCCCAACACATTGAGAGAGTATTTCTAACTTTAGGACCGCATATCATATCATAATACTCTATGAATAATGAATTCAACATAAAAAATAAATTTTAAAATTATAATATATAAATAGTTATAAAAACATGGATACACCATTATAAAATTGAAAAAGGTTTCATAATAATAAAATACATCATACAATTTTATCAATCAAAAATTAATTAATTAATATTTAATTAATTAAAATAATGTAATTAACATATTAATATAATTTAATGATATATATTTTTTATTTATGATCATTATTAGGATATATGACCATTAAAAATTTAAGGGAACCCAAAAGTAATGGGTTGAAGTAATTAATTGGGGAAGTGAAAAGTTACACTCTATCAAATTTCATATTGTGTGTGATAAGAAAATCAATATAAAATTACATTTAAATAAATAATGAAATTACCCATGAAAAAAAATATGAGAAGTAAAATATAATATTTCATAAAAGGCATCATGAGGATTATGTTGAAAAAGGAAGGATTTCTAATTTAGGAGTTAAATTTTAAAAAAAATTATTACCTATAAAATTCTAAAAATAGAAGTATATTACATAAGAAAACAAATAGAAGATAAATGAAATATATAAATTGGATATAATATATGAAATTTAATACGATAAATGAGAATAGAAATTGGACTTAATCAAGAGACACTCAATAGAGAAATTTCTACATCATGTCATGTGATTCTTTAATGGACATACACCTCCTATATAACCAAATAAGTTTACTAAAACATTTCTAAATACTATAGTTATGTTAATTGAATATTTTTAAAATTTATGTAAATTATTAATTCGTTATTGTGTTTTCCTTATTGAAAAAAGAATTTCATGGTTGTTTCGATATTTTGTAATTGATCATTCTTATTTATCTGGATGTTCTGTTATATTTTAAATATTAATATAATTAAAATAAAAAATATATATATTATATATTTTAAACTATACATCCATTAATATGGTGAAAAACAAAAAAATACTTCTTCCTTGTAGGTGGTAAAACTGACCATGTTAAGATGTGATGACAATTGAATGAGATAAGATATACATACCTATATATATATTATATGAAGTTTAAATATATTAAAGAATCATATCTAAATTTATAATATTATTATATTATTATTAATTAAATTATTAATTCTTAAATAAATATAAAAATTAATATAAGTAAAAAATTGAAATATATACATAAGGTATGTTACTTCTTATTTTAAGACACCTCATTTTAAAAATAACTACAGCCCTAGATACATAGAGGTTCATGGAACTATAATGTGAAAAATATTATAATGATGTTGTAAAGGGATAATAAGAGCTGTTTTCCAAATATGGTAACATTTTTTGTAGATCTTTTCAAATTGCATTGGGTTGGGTAATTATAGATGGAGGGGTATTAAGAGAGAAAATAATTAATATTATATCATTAATGACCAACACTTCTAATTATGGTCATTTATATAAAAATGAATAGTATCACATGCCCTTTGGGAAAAACATAGGAATTTCATAAATATGGAAGGATGTATTTTAATGATTATGCTGATGTTACGTCATTATCATTTCATTTAATTCACATTTTTTTATTTATTTTATTATTTTAATGAAAAATAATAGAGTTTCACTATAATATAATTTCAAATAATTTACGTATATTATAAATTATATTTTATGAAATTATATTTCTAAATTGAAAAAATATTTTGGGAAAATAAATTTATAAATATAGGGAAATAAATTTTTATTCTATTTACTTAAAACATGTTTTAGAAAATTATATTCTTAAATATGAAAAATATTTTTGAGAAAATAAGATTATAAATATGGGAAAAAATATAATACATTTTGTCAAAATGAATTATTTTTACAATGTAAATTCAATGTTTTAATATTATATAATATACTAGTAATAAATAAATAAATTTTAATCCCATTGTAAAAATGATATATTTCATTGAGTTATATGGTTTAAAATATTATATATATAATAATAAATATTTATTTATAGTATTTTTATATTTATATATATGTATCTATTAACTTATATTGGTATTCAAAAATATACGCATAAAGTTTAAATTACTATTAAAATGGTTATGAAAATATTATAACAATATATTCATTGACTATCGTGCCATTATAATGGTCATATTACATTTTAATACCTTATATATAACTATTATATCATATAATTATCAATCTCAAATCTTTTAATCAGTGTAATATGTATTTATTATACTAAATTAATAACTTATTTATCATATCATTTATTATTAAAGTGTTATTTGTGGTTATGATATCAATAGGAGACCACAAAACATCTGATTTCCAAATTAATTATATTTTATTTTACTTTGTTAGTTTTCAAATTTTACTTGTATTGGTATTATAAAATGTATCTTTTTATAAATTGAGATACTTTATGATGAGGTAATAAATAAATATAGTTATTTAAAATGAGGTTGGGATTTATTTATATAATCCCCTGTAAATGCGTTAATTTATTCATTATTAAAAAACACATCATGATATTACCAATATATCAGTTAATTAAGGAATTTTCCTATTGAAAATTTCAGTTAATAAAATTATTCCACAATTTAGAAATTACACCCATAAAATTTTCAATTTGTATCATCAATAAAGAATACATTTTTTGACTGTTGTTTTATTACATCCTTGGGTTTCTATGATGATTATTCATACTTTTGGTTTCGCTATAGTACCTCTATTTGTTGATTATTCATGTATTAAATAATATATATCTTTGAAGGTTGGTCTTAATAAATAATTTCGCACTCCAGTTACACCAACTCTATAGTCATAAATGAGGGGTATCTTTTATATATTACCTTACTATATATATATATATATAGATGCTTGTAACACATTATTTACATTAAATATCTTTAATGTTGTTGAAAATAAAACGGAATCATCTTTCTTTCATCAAAAAACATTTAGGGAACAATTTTCCATAGGTTTAACTTTCCCTACATAATAAATCTCAATATTATCATCTAATGACAAATTAAATGGAAAAAATTATCCTTTAAAAATTATTCTTCATAAAAAATTATTAATGTATATCTCATGTTAACAATATTCTATATTAATATCTTGTTAAATTTCATAGAGTATATCAATCATTTCCCATGAATGATTGGTTCATAATAAATCCTGTACACTGGCTTCATCCATGAATATTTTAGATCTTAATCTTTTTTATTATTAAGTATCATTTGGTTTCATGTGTATGCATTAGTGAAAATTTTCTTTGTACACAAACTTGGTCAAAGGAAGTTACTGATCTCGACATCCTTTGATACTCACTGATCAATATCTCAGTATAAATACATGTTTCTGAATGGTTAATTAAAAGTGAGAATATATTTGATTAGGTTAATTCAAACTAATGTTCATATATATTTCTAAATATTTTTGAAACCCTTTTTGAATGTCAGTTGAAAATTTTTATCTAATTAGATGTGATAAAAAAATTCCAAATGTCACCATATCACTTTCATGACATGTTTCATTTAAAATTAATTATGTAAAAAATAAATTCATGAATGTTAATTAAGTGAGATGAATTTGAATATCATTCAATAAAAACTCATATGCAATTGCTTCATATGAAAGAATTGATGATTTAATCTTATTTTTGTGGAGGCATGGGAAATATTTTCATAATATATTTTGACATCTAACACTCTTTTTTGAAATTATAAAACACCAAGCACATTGATATACTAAAATCCCCTTCATCAGGATGTGAAATAATAATTGTCCTTAAATATCTCAACATATTTTTTGGGGGTAATAGATAAATATAAGATATGAGAAGTACCCAATACCTACATATAAAAATATAGTTTTCCTGAAAATAAAAATAAAATTCAAAAATAATAAAATTATTAATTTTGGTGCCAATTTATGAATATCATCTCCCATAATATCTTCCTACATCATTTATAGATCAAAATCATTTTATAACTTGTCTAATTTTATTTAGATAGACAGTTAAGAAATTATTTTGGAATCTTTTTTTATAAAAAATAACCATACTATTTCTGAATGAGTCCTTTAAATTATATTTTGATTTGATTTTTTTTTCAATAATTAATATATATATCATACAAGTTTCCTTTTTTTAATGTACAGTAGCTACAATATACACCCTCTAATAATGGTAAGGTACTGTAATGTTATAGTCCTTGATCAACTTCAATCATCTACTTTGACACATTTCAATATAATCATATGTTAATATCTATCTTATACACTTTTTATTAATGTATAAATTAATATAAATATATATCATACTTCTCTCATTAGAGGCGATGCCTCTTAATTATAAATTAAAATCATTTTGGCACAGACATAAAATCACACATTAAGTAAATCTATATTGAACATATGATTTTTAATATCCATGAAGCATTGTTGGAAATACATACATTCCTCTGATAATATTTAATATGGGTAATGGTTTTTTAAATCATGAAGAAAATTCCAAATTTTTTTGTAAGTGTCAATTTAATCTAAGGAAATTATGAAAATATATGGCATTGATTATCTTGGGACATTGTTTGATATCCCATTATGAATGTGTTTTAAATTGAATCTGGAGACCTTGAATATCACTTGATTTATCCAAAAGACATTGAAAGTAAATTTTATGAAAAATTAATCCTTTCATAGAGTCCTAAATACAATACATAATTTTTATTAATGGCCATTTTTAATCTTAGACTATATGAGATTATCATCATTAAATACCACCAAATTATTATGTATATTGTCTTTAAATTATCAATACATTAAGTCTATTAATATAATTAGGTTTTTTATGATTCCATTTTCATCAAGACTCTCCTAATTGTTATATAATATTTTGGTGTTGTTAACTATTAAAGAGTTATATAATGTCCTATGTATGTTTTTATATGAATTAAGTTAATAATTTCTTTTTTTTCTATGAATTTTATGATTTTATGATTGGAATTAAACATTAGAATGATTATTTAGAGAAAGAATAAATTTAAAGTCTGTATAATAACAACATGTTGTGTACTTAAGGAAGATAATTTAATGGGGTTTTTGGAGTACATGGACTAGTTTCTTCACTGGAAATACACACCATATTGACTATATTACATTCCAGGTATTTATAATTTAAGTTATTGGTAGGAAAATTTCAACATAATTTAATCTACATTGGGATTATAATCAACATAATAATTAAAATAGAGACATTCCACAAATAAAATCATTGACTAGAATGAGAAGCTAAATCACTAGTTGAAAAAGGTTTTTTTTATAGAGAATTAAATCTGAACATTGGTACATAACATGTAATTTATTTTTCCTATAGAAATATGGATTGGCCCTTGATTACTCAGTTGATCACAATGTTGTTAGTGTAGTCACACATTCAATTCAAATAACTAATGTTATAGGTGTTATCATTATGTTTTTTTATTTATTTTCTTCTTGTTTTCTATTTTATCCTCCAATATTCTTATTTACATGGGTACAATTCCATTCCTACTCAATCCCTTATCCTCCCCACGGTTAATTAGAGGCTAAAATA
The DNA here is from genome assembly GCA_963277665.1 of Viscum album. Classification (NCBI taxonomy): domain Eukaryota; kingdom Viridiplantae; phylum Streptophyta; class Magnoliopsida; order Santalales; family Viscaceae; genus Viscum; species Viscum album. The sequence continues at coordinate 808,601,781 of OY728153.1, forward strand.
AGGATTTTATGGGTTTCAATAACATTATAGGTAAGTTGTATTAACGTTCTCTATGTGTTTATATATACCTTCTAATTCAAATCTATAATTTTAATATATTAATTAAATTCTAATTATAATGTTCAATAGTGTCATAGAATGAAAAGTATAATCAATGAAAAATAAATGAATTGCAATGAGCATAATCATGAACATTAGATGAGTCAATTTCCCAAAAAAATAGGTTTTTGGTAAATACCATTTTCATAGAGTTTATTCCCTTGACAAAAAGATAAAAAGATAATGAATGAAATAGTTCATTATTAGACCCTAAAATGATTATATAACTGATTATCTTAATAAAATTAATTTCATAAATAATTTTATATACTAAAAGATAATTCTTATAATAATAAATAATCAAAATTTTAGTTCAGACATATTATTTTTTATTTTCTCATTTCATTGTAATTTTTTTTTCCATTTTTCACTTTATATTGATTTCAATTACATGTATGAATTATTTTTCCCTCATGCGTATTTGCATAAAGAAGTTTTCAGAATACATTAATGTCTCATAGTAGTAATTCCTTCAATGTTTAATGATCCTCGATAATTTTCTTTTATAGTATAGTGGGTGAAAATAATTATTCACATCTAGTGATGGGCATACTGAAATTATAGTCTTGTTACATATAATAGAATGTATAAAGAGTTTTTAGTGGAAATTATATATTTAAATAATTTTCATTTTCAGTTTTCAATTTTATTTTTATCCCTTTGGAATTCCCCATTTATTTTTCCATTAGAATTTCATACTCATAATAGTTAGTACATATCATCTATAGATGATTATAATAAAGTTTATATATTAATAAATGTACTATAAATAGAGGGTTACTATGAATATATTAATGAGAAACTATAATAACAGTTGAATAAATGTACATTTTCTTACCCAACCACTTCTTTATCAGATTCTCCAGATTATTCTATAATAAAAGAAAAATTATTATAAATAATTTAAAAATTCCTGGAAGTAAATCAATCGAATATTAATTATTAGAATGAAATGGTTTATTTGTTTAATAGATGTCATAAATAAAAAAAATGTGTTAAATTTATGAAATTATAAAATTGAAATTGTATTCCTAGTCAAATAGACGAGACGTGTTGTGATGTGAACCATGATATAATTGAATTAAATTTTAATATAAATTAATTTTCTTCTGAGGGAATTATATTGGGGAGCCATGAAACAATAATAATAAAATCAGTATCCATTCAATTCTGATAACACTATGGATAACATTCCTACTACAAATGTTTTTTAATTATTTTTATGTATTTATTATTTAGAAACATGAACCCATAGAGATAGAGGGTATAAGAATACTAACTATAATGTAATACAACCACTATATCATTTGTGGTACATATCTATAGTAATTGAATAAACCTACACACCCTCCTAGATAATGATCTATTTCCTCAAGAGAAGAAGGAATCAGTCACTTGTTGTGATTCACTAAGAAGGATTCAAATCCTCCATCAGAATACAAGAAGATTCTATCTAAGAGGTTGATCCCAAGATAGTGAAAAAATGAACTTCCTAGGAGGAAAAAATACTTATTTCTAACCACATTAGTTTATATTTTAAATAATTACAAGATATTTAGTTGTAGAATACTGAATTACTCAAATTGATATTGAATATTGTGATAATAGAGTGTTGTATTTGGTGTCTATTTATCTATGTAAATTAAATTCAATGTATGGAGAATATTTGGGGGGTGTTAAATAACCCAATAAGTGAATACATAGTAATGAGGTGCTTCTTAAACATAAATTATGAATGTTGGTTAGGGTATTATATACCTTAAATATATATTTTTATAGGATATAAGAAATCATTTGTAAAATATAATTATTAAAAATTGGTTTTTTAGTGAATCAACTTCAGGTAACAATGGGTGTTAAATTCATACAATGGAATAGTATTGGTGTGGACTTAATAAAGATAAATATTTATATAGAAAGTGAGTTGTGATTAAATAATAGAATCCGACTGAGACATTAATAAAACAAACTTATATTATTTGGAATAAATGATATTTTTATTAGTGAAAAAAATCATTTGGATAGAGTTTGGGTAAGTTAGAATTAAAGTGTTATTTGCTATTCAGCAAAGTAACTCAAAATTATATAATCTGGGTAATTAATATATTATGATACTTTATGAATATAATTGATAAGGTTTAGTAAATTCTTAAAGTTATTTGAGTTGTTTTTAAAGAGGTTGAATGTGATTATATTAAAAATGGAATATATGGAAAACAAAAAAGGCCCATTTTTAAAAAAATGAATTAAAAAAATGTCATATTAAAAAAATATCTACACTTGGCCAACCATAGGAGTAAGAATGTCTACATCCTTACCTATGTACAAGATCAAGAATATATATATACACCCAAAGTGGATATAGATGTGAATAGGGATTTTTTTGGTCAATAGATTCATTAGAAAGGTTCTCCAAACATGTAGGGGTTCTATGTTAAGGAGGGAAAGTTATTCTTGTATAAGTGGTACCATGAGAAGGAAACGATCAATAGTTACTCATTTTATATATAATAAATTAACTCATAGATATAAAAAATGTAAAATAATACTCATAATTTCTATATAATGCTCACATAAAAAATTTAAAAATTGAACAAGAGTGTATGATATCTTACATATTGTATTTAAGCATATAGATTGGGTTTTCAAGTATGGATCTTTCACCCAAACACCTCGTTTAGGTCATGAAACTTTTGATCATTCCTTGAAAATCCATTGAATTTTAGGGGGATATTTATTCATAAAGAATGTATTATGAAGATGTAATTATATTTTATGTTATGTTAACAATCTATTCACTTAATAAATCTTAATGTTATAATGCTTCTAATTTTCTATGATAATATCATGATTATAATTTTTTAGTAAAGTATTTGATCCATTATTATTCTGATTATTAATAAATCATTATAGTCCTAATGTGATCCCACAAATGTTAGATACTAATTCAATCAGAGTTTCAAAGGGTCCATATAAAAAATAGAAGTTCCATATTTTTTGAACATTAGTTATAAGAATAATCAATATTAGTTGATGATTAAATAATTTGTATTTTTTTAACATATTACTCAATGATTTTATGTGTAATGAAGTAATACTTTTTATCCTGGTTTTAAAAAGATATAATTTCTTGTCAGTGGAAAAACATTCCTAAAATAAAATTATCATGGGATTTGAAGGTAAAATGTACACAAGGATCCTGATATATATTATCTCTATATTCACATAATATATACGATATTCCTATCACATTATAAATTAATAAATATTATCTTGACATAAGGATCCCAATAGTTACTGAATTATGTAATCTTTATGAAATTATGTTCTAAAAAAGTGACTACTATAAAGTCTATAAAAATTATTATATTTTCATGATGTAAATTTGTTTTTGAATTATTTCATATAGAATAAATTTAGGTAATTTCATAGACTATAATTTATTTGATGAACTGTACATTGAACTAAATTATTAGGAAGAGAGATTCCCATATGAGTAGTTGTGATAACTATAGATTGATGTTTATGTAATTAGCTATAGTTTTATAGGGTTAGATACCGAATTACGAAGTTTTTATATTGTGATTTAAGGATGGTTTCTCAAGGATGTAGTGTGATTATGTTTTAGGAAACTATTGTGAGAATCAAAATAGAGAAAATTAAATGTATAAGTTCTAGAAGATAAAATTGAGATGAGTAGGAAATAAGATAAACTTATAAATAGTGAGAAATATAATTTATTATTTTAGTGTGATAAAATTTAAAAATTTAATGTTCTCGAAAATTGAAAATGCAAGAAACTATGTTATTGGAAGTTATATTATACAGATGACTTCTATGAAATTAGATTTTTTTTACTAAGTGGTAGTTGAAGAAAAATTTTGATGAATAAAATATGATCAAACTAATGTTGTGTCATCCAAGAATAATTTAAAATATATATATATATGTTTGAGAAATATTTTATCATTCTGATTAAAAGACTAAATATAGTGTGGTATTGCATTAAATTTCTAGTGAAATGTAGGAATACATAGTGGGAGTTCATGAATCATGGTGAAATGTTGTCTTAGTGTGTTAATTAATATAGGGTATATGATGAATTGTTATAATTATATTAACATTCATTTTAAAGAGAGAATATGTGATCAAGTTAAAAAATAATCCTAATATGGAATTGGATTTCAATAATTTTAATGAACATTATAAAAATAAATTTATCATGATTCTTTTTATTTCTATAATATTCAGGTAAGGATGATAGATACACATTGAGATCATCAAACATTATCCAAGAACACATGTCACTATGAAAAGAATAAATTGTAACATAATTTTACTAATTCATCCAATCCCCAAGTTAGGGATATAACCAAACCAGGGAAATTCACTAACACATTGTTTATACAAATTTTCTTCTTATTTCCTACTTTTTGTAAATTCATTGTATTTATGTAACTGTATATGATTACATGTTGTGTGTACTAATACACAACATATATATTTCATATTTATATCTGACTAAAAATATAATATACACAATATTCCATTATATAATAACAAAATTAATAGTAATGAACCATATGCTGATGGTATGGTTGTTTAACGACATTTGAGTTGTTACTTGTTCAAATCCATCTAGAATAACTGTCCTTATTTAGATCATTCATTTTCAAGCCAATTTTTTTATATGGTCTATAACATCCCACCACAAACCGTGGTCTATGATATGTTCTAAGGTTCTACTAACCTAAGGTGAAATCGCTCATACACTAAATAATATAAATTAATGTCAAGGTTATTGAACAATAGTGGGTGACAATTTTCAATGAAAAATCAACATAACCTGAAAATAAAAGGATCAAATCCAACTATATGACGCATTTATAACAATTCTAAAACTCAAACATCAACCAAGAAATCAAAAAACATCCTATTTGCCCTGATAATTAATGTAAAATGAAATAATGAAATTGATGTACATCCAATATAGTACCACTGATGCAGAATGACACCAAATACTACATAAAATAATTCTAAGATCGAAACACCATCCTTTAGAAGTTAGATGAAGATGTTCCACTAGATAAGTAAGATACCCTTCCTGTTTCTCATGTCATTAATATAATATGAAAACAAATCAAATTTACCATGTAGTTTGTGAGTATAAAACTATGTGTGTAGTCTCAAATTACTACTCAACACATATAACTATGACAAGAACTAATAAAAACATTTTATAAAAATTACTAGTGAAAGAGGTAAACAGTTTATTACAAATCTCCAAATAATATCCATGAAATGAAATATAATACAATTTTATAACTATTGATTATGTCTTGGAATAATTACACCAAGTTCATATCCACACCCACACACATTCATGGATACCATGGACCCCCCAATCATTACTAGTCATGGGTCATCATGTCACAAGTTCAACACTCGATAACCCCCATTGATGGTGTTAAACCATATCATGAATCAATCCATATTTTTTTATATCGGAATGTTCAATAGTTATCTATCTCTATAGATACAAATTCACACCAACCATAGATCCCTTGTTTATCTATAAAAAATCTTTCATTTTTTAATACCATTTATATCCAAGAATTATATCAAAGACCTATTGTGCACCAGTATAATATCAATGTTCTAGGTAATAAATCCAATATTTTTTTTGAACAAATAAGTGATAGATTAATATAAACAGTTATAATTCAATTTCCAAAATGAGTAAAATGGTAGAGAAGCCACCTACCTGTCAACAGTAGAAAACAATGTGGAATGGTTCGAGGAAACCTCTAGATCTGAGCACAGTAAATATTTCATTATTTACATCAATCAAGATATAATAAAGATATATTTCATAGATTATAAATTCATATATAGAATGTTATATATAATGATATGGGTGATAGATGACAATAATAACTAAACATATAGATATAAAAAATGACTAACGTTTGATACTAGAGATCCAAAATATGTTCATTCAACAAAATAACCTTCAGATCAATGTTAATCTCCACGGATCATATAATTTAATTGGTGGTTGAGATATTGAAGTAATATGACCTAAATTAAGGTTTTTGTACCTCAATCCAATATAATGATTAATTTTCATATATTTAATTTCATGTCACACAGTTAGGCCACATGGTTTGTCAAATTTTATGTCAACCCTGGATGTGTTAATAAAAATCACCCATGGAGACACACAACATTACCATATAGTTTATAAAATTATGTTCCACCCATGTGTTTATATTATATCAAGGATATAATCTTACGTGGTTTTGACTTATGATTTGAAAAAATATGCTTTGTTCGTGCCCCTACCAATGTGTTCATTCTCATTATTCCCCCTGTAATGTGAATGGTTTGACCAAACCATGTTCCAATTGTTCCACAAGCCAGTTCCTCATTACATTATAATAAATTAGTTTCTTTAGATAATGCATGTATTCATATATCCATTTTCAAACCATGAACCTCCAGTAACACCTCCAAAATACTCTAAAATATTATAAAAACTAATAAAAAATCACCTATATATAATATAACATCAAAATACATAATAAAATGGTAATGCACATAATTTGGGGGAGTTATATTCTCTACATAATTAGTCCTTTAATCAATTTAAAGTGGGATAAATATGGTGTTATGGAAAAGTTCATGCCACTACTCTTGCAATTCTATATAACATTCCCATGTCTCTTTCTGAATCTGACCATGATTCCATAAGACCAATACCGAACTGATTATATGCCCCTAAAAAAGAAACCATTTTTAGCTATGATATATCTCATCACATGAAGCAATTTAGTATCAAGCTCATGATTTACATGGTGTTATAAAATAATAGGATCAGTATTAGGTTGTTGATTCTTAAAATGAGATACATAATGAACATTGTCAACATAACTAAATCTTGGTGGTAAATCTAATGAAAAATCACATAAACAATTCATTCAAGTATCACACATGGCCAATTTAATAAGGAGACAACATTCCTTGTTTATATAAATGATGATACCAAAGAATTAGATAGATTATTATAAAAACATGATCACCCACATCAAATTTTAAAACCCACAGAGGATGATCCACATATGAAAAAAATATTAATTTAAATTTTTCATGTATTCTCATACACCAATCTCGGACTAATAAGTGATGTACCTATCAATCATGACCTGAACCATTGGGGCCCTCCTTACTGGTGTAATCCTGAGCCACAACAATCCCAAACCCACCTAAATAGGCTAGGGGTGGCAACAAGTTTTGAAAGGAATAGTTAAATGGGAGCCCATTTCCTAAGGTACCTATGTGCATGCACCCAACCATACCCAAAATATAGTGCAGAGGAATAATAAATAAAATAATTAATATTTTTGAGTAAAAAATTCATGTAATAACCTCTAGTGAATTAATAAGAGTTTTAAAGTAAAATATGAGATGAATAATGGGGAAAATTAATTCCAAACATGAAAATAAGGCTCAACCAAAACATAACTAGAAATGGAATTCTAAGAGCGCCTAGCTCAATATCTCTATGCCCTGATACCCGTTTGTCATCAAACACACTAGGGTGTATCTAGAATCTTAAATAATCACCAATTATATGTTCATCATCTATAAAATCCATTAAAAATATGGTAAACAACATGTAGGGGTCATTATATTCATACCATGTATGATCTTGTGGAAATAGATGCTTGGGAAATCAGAGATGTAAATGAAGTATATAGCTCAACCGATATCAAGAGAGAAATAAAATCCAAAAATAGTGATAACATAACTTTAAATAAAACCATATTAGATAGAATGGTTATATTAATCTCATATCCCAGTCTAATAAAGGATTAGTTCATTAGTTTCAAAGGGTTACCTCAATAATTCTCCACATCTTATGTGTTGTTATAAAGAATTAATTGTGTAGAGACACACCTCCCCACTATAGAAAATAGTAAAGGGGACACAATATTTCTGTAGGGGACAAATTATATAATATATTAATGGAAACCACATATTATGTAAAGGAATCCCACCATAGTTTTTCTATGTGTTACCACTAAGACGATAGAGCACCCAAACCCATAACATCAATGGGGTACCACTCAGCAGGAAGATAGAGAACCCACACTGTTGTCCATCAATGGCGTACCACTCAGAAGGTGGAAAGCACACATACAAGTCCATCATGGGGTAGCACTCAAAATGTATCTACAGAACCCAAATCCATGTTTTTGTGGGTTACCACTAAGTTTGTGGACGAACCAAACCCTAGATTATTCATAGGGTACCCCTCAACAGGTTGATGGGGGAACAACAACGTAATCCCTCTATGGTTACAAATTAGTTTTTAGATGAGCCACACCATATTCCTTCAGGGGGTGCCACTGAGTTGGTATAATAACTACACAGTAGTCTTTCATTAGGTACCAATCAATATTTATTTAGTTTACCCACACCATAGTACATCATGGGGTATAACTTTTTAATGATCCTGTAAGTTCACAGCAATCATAGATCACCTCTTAATGATGCTCCATGACTAGAACATCTTTAATTGTATCTCAAAACCAATAATAAGGACCCATCATGTTATAAATGAAAAAAAATATTCTACCTGTGGTCCAAAATATGAATGAAAATGATGGGGATTCGAGAGATTGATGTTTCTTCAAAAATAAAGAACATGTCCTATAAGGGAGTCCATATTTTTTTTTCACCCACTTCTATACCTATTTATTTCCCCTCCAACACAATTCTCACTAGCCATGTAGTATGAAATAGTTTGTAAGGGTACTATGTAGTATTTCTCACCCAGTAAAGGCTTGCCCTGATAATCCTGACCATGCTTGTGTCTAAAGAACATGTACTAGTAGAAAATGTATTCCATTGCATGTTCTTGTAAATTTATTTATAAAGTATAAACCAGGCCACCAAAACTAGTTATCATGGTGTATTGGTTTTCTATATGGAATGTTATTTTTAACTCACCCATAAACCCTAGCCACAATGGAAACAAAGCAACATGACATGTGTTCATTAACTTATATAGAATGTAGTCAAGATTTTAATATAATCCACATAAATTGTAACACATCATATAGATATGATTCATACATTATTAATTGTGCATATTAACTGCCCATAATTATTGTAAAGCATCTATGACCATAGATTTAGACCCCTATTTCCTTGAGATTATAATCTGATACTCCCACATGAAGCCCGCATGTTGTCAGCTTAGCTCTCGTGTCAGTACCATCTCTGCTTCAGATCCCAGATCCATGAATCCATCCACTCCATCCCACAATTCTACTATTTTGTCTATAAATATCCTTCACAGTCACTATTAACAAGTCCTACAAAAATCTGGTGGGTTGATTGTGCTCGAACCCACCCTCGCAATGTCGAACGACGAACCCTTAATCTAATGATGAAGAATATGAAGATGAATTGGGGAAAAAGAAGATAACAAGTTTGATAATAATAATTGGAATAGATTTGACATAAAATCATTCCGCAGGGAATATAGGGTCAAAAACATTGTATATGAATATATAAATTGAATGAATATTTTATTTTGATACACAGGCTCATGTAAAGGACACACAATCTCCAGAAATCAACAATGCTAAGTCATTTCAGGGTTGATTAATTCAAAAGGGTGTGGAAAACAAAAATATATATGTTCCCTAACTAAATATTAGATCACTCATTGGTGAATAATGAATTTTTCAATTACAAAATGGATCTTTTTTAGTTGATGAACCTCAATTCCCCTTGATATGGTCACTAATTGATCATGATTAGCCACCGAATGGTGGTGGAACCTCCTCTCAATGTCCACATAGCTATTCGGATAAACCTGGTAATTATATTAAGCATAATATTTATATATAAAAAGTATTTTTGGTTATTTATTAGAAAATAAAAATTTTAATTATTTATTATAATTAATCAAAAAAGCTAATGGCTTCTTCTATGAGATGTCATGCACTGACTATGCTCTACATGCACCTAGGATAAACCTCACTAACAAAATTCAACAATGGTAAAATATATTTTATTTTAGAATCTATTCAGAAGATATTTCATTATTTGTGAAAAAACTATTCATGTATGATAAAAAATATTTAACATTATAATAATATTAATTCTAAGATCACCATGCCATGAAATTGTGTGTCGTCTCAACTCTCGACTTAGAATATATTCCATTATATACTTTAGAGGATTACATAGAAGAAATAAGGATTCTATATTATTCCCTCATTCAATAATTTTGTTCAAAAAATAGAAAATGTGAAATAAAAATGTCAGTATATTGATCTCACAGTAGGCTATCCTGCTCCCTAGAGCTCTGCTACACTTTCCCAGGATTTCATTGAACCCAAAATAAGGGAATGGTCTATCCACATAAGATCATCTTATGTCAATCCTTTATTTCCACCATGGCTCAATGAATGTGGTTATATCCTTGATGTACATATTTCCTCAATAAATAATGTATGTAGGATCATGTATATATCTTCATAGTTGTAACACATGGAAGAAATCGTACATATTCTTTGACTATGGGGCTAAGGTAAGATAGCAACAAACCTCACCAACGCTCTGTATGAAATGTAATGGCCCAATGAACCTTGAAGATTGCATGTATCCTCTGCTGAATATCTAAAATAAGAATCATTTGAAAAATATCTGGAAACATTGGCCTCATTGGTTGAAATCCAATGTCTAATAATGTCAGCATTCATAAGATTTATGCCTGATCATAGATGTCCTCATCCACTCATAGATCAATTATACATTCTCCTTCGTCACCAGCAATATGTATGACCTCACAATGGATGACTAACTAATCATAGTTTACTATAAGGTTGAAATACATGATCTCTTGTACATGGCCTTAATAGGTTTCATTTTGGATATAGAGTTGTAGTATTCATTATAAGAAAACACATCCAAATTTAATAAATTCATCAAGATCCCTCAAAACTCGTATACCCAAGCACTGAGAATATCCTCTAATTATTTGATTAAGAACATGGTATTCCCAATAATTTAGGGCACCCCATGAAGGTGTATGATATCCCACATGGAAAACAACCCAAAAATCTCAATGAAAATATGTACCCTTGTTGTAATAAAGTGTGACTACTTCATAGATTATTCAATTATATCCTAGATTGATCTAGGACTTCCTTGTGTCTATAGAAGATATTTCAGAAAGTCAATGGATATGGTATCCTATTTCTACATCGATATATCTAGAGTCTATAACAAACCTCTAAAAACATATTTCTCTTACATATCCTACTGAAATGTGAGGTAATTAGAGATGAACTTAGTAATACTTTACCTTATTCCATCCCACGAGAACTAACATTGATGTTCCATGTATATCTTTCTTACACTAGGATGTACAGCTAAAGGAGAAGTACTAAACTACCTCATAACTTCCACTCACATCATGACTAGAACCATCATCGATAACTACAAAAGGATAATCTGATTACCTCATTTATTTAATCCACATGTTGAATATCATAGGGAAATATGGTCATGTAAGAATTCACAATCATTGTCTCCCCACTCTGCCTGCCACACATGCCAGAAAAGTGAAGGAGTTAGCACCATCATTAGAAGAAAAGCTTCACCCACCTCATCTTCCATGTTTATATATAAATAATCCAACTCCTTAAATTCCTCCTCCACCAGGGGATAACAGGGCTTCCTACTAATGGAATCTTCCACTATGTTTCCCTTCCCATGTGTATAAACTATCTCAAAATCATATTTTTGTAGGAACTCCAAACAATTCATTTGACATTAGTATAAGACTATCTTAGTGGAGATATAATTGTTATACTGATTTTATGCGTAAAAATCCAACTGCTCTCCTAGAAGATAGTTCCTCTAATCCTCAAATCTTATACTACTATATCCAACTCCAGTTCATGATTAATTAATTTATGATTGGGGGTTTCAGTTTCCTTCACCCATATTCAATCTCAACCTTCCCATGCCTTATCACCTTTCCAAGACCAAATAAATAGGCATTAAAATACAATACGTACTTCATGATATCCAATGATAGTCTCAAAAATAATATCCCCCGTTATCCTCATCCTAAACTAATCAATGAATCTCTAACATTGATACATCTAGATAAACGGTGCACCTTCCATGTTAGGGAAGTCAATGAGGCTGAAATCAAGGAAAAGTCTTCCATGAACTGATCGAAATACCAAAAAAAGGTAAGAAATTATAATTCCATTAACATTCTATTAAGTGGATCTCAAAAATATAAGTATTATGATCTTTCTAATTCTATATCTAATCAATGGTATGAAATGAAATTTCCTAGAATGTAATCCTCATGGATCTAGAAATGAAGCATTGAAAACATACCATAATTTTGGTGGTTTTGATGCAATTCTAGGACAATACCTACATACAGTACCTTCTCCTCCACTAACATTGTGTATATGATTTTTTTCTAATAAGTAATCAAAAAAATCATTCCATGCATGGTTGTAAAGTACGGTTAACCAAATCCATAATCATAGTGGTGGTATTCATCAAACTGAAAATAATAACCAAAAACTCATATAATCTATAGAAATATTATGCTTCCATTTTTTGGAATATGATAATCATAATCCATCAACACATGGAATCCAAAATTGATATTGATCTTTTAGAACCATATTGGGTCTCACAACTAGTGAAACAGGTCATCAATCCTCAATAAGGGGTGTTTTTTCATTATTATGTCCTAGTATTGGAAAAAATACTAAAAACAACAATGTACAACTGTTTTCCCCTTTTAAGAAGAAATCCCAAGGATATCAATGGGAAATAATAGTTCTGACAAAACCATTCTCTCAATGTCCCTCCAAATACACCCTCCCCCCACACACACTTACATGGATCTCAATATGGCCATTTTAGATGCCAAATAAGGTATTAGAGTGGTATCGTGGTTAATGTTGATGAAAAACTATATATCCCACCTTGATGGTAGTCCTAGAACTTCCTAAAATAAGATAAACATATAATCATCCATGACTGAGGTAGTCTATATGCATGAATATCCCATTGCGCTATGGGATAATCTAACCAACTGATGGGGGATGGGTTTTATCTACCATTTCAAAAAACAACTACTCACTATTCTGAGAGATCATTCTCTCCCACAATGAAAAATAACTTCCCATATATCTAAAGGAATTGGATTCATTAATAGTGACAGTAAATCTAGTCATGGATTGTGGAATAATACTCCAAATTCATAATAATGTTATAAGGTCTCAGTATAATGTTCAGTGGGTACAATGAAAAACCATATACAGTAATCGATAGAACTCACTACCTACTGAGAAAAGATGTTGAAGAAGTATTCCATATAAGAACCTCAATAAAAATATATTGAGCTAATGTACTACTGGGAGATCTATATCTCACACTAGGATTAAGGAGATGAATAAATGACTCCCACCTTGGTATAATAGTATAAAAGTAAGAGTTTATTGACTAAAAACGTAACTATAATAATCTTGTGATAAAACAGATCACAAAACTCAATAACAAGAAGCTACCCACATCCTAATATACTTGATCATTGTCCCAAGAATGCACCTCTAGTTGGTAGTGGTTAATGGTGGTGATAACATCATCCACCAAAAATCATTCCTCCTATAGGATTCCCACCTACTTCTCTTCCATCCCCAACACCATAAGGGCCACACTTACACAATATAAGAGAACCTTGATGGTGGAGATATCTCTACTACGGTGTCATATCAGCTATTTGTCTTCATCATTAACTTATATGGTTAGACAATCGAAATCCATGTGACCGCACCTATCATATGAATAGAACCACCCCTCTCGAGGATTTCCTAGTTCTCTGCACGGCTCAACTGTCATGTTACAACGTGCCTGAGTCCAATAATCAGGGGATCCCTAATGGGGAGAACATTCCAACCGAATCATATTTTCAAATGTTGATGACTCAATACAATGTTTCCCACTACAAACTCATGCTACATGGAGTCCCTTTTATTTAAATATCTTTTCCACTGGTTCCCACTCTAACACTCTAGCATATAAGGGAGCAACTAGGGGTAACATACTTGCATAGATGTTTCTTTGGATACCATTCTCAAACATCCACACACAGAATTAACCATATGGATACATATTGAGGGTGTAATTCATATTGTTAGAAAACCTCATAGAATACTCATCAACTGTTATCCCTCTCTGTTGTAGCTCCAATTGTTTTTGAATCCAAATTGATTAAAATAATGTGGGGTAATACTCCTATTAAAACTTGTTCTAGATGTCAGTACATGAGAGGGTAATCTCATCATTCTTTTCCATTACTTGGTTCCAACATCACCAATCCTATCTGGAAAAAATAATGGATTTTGTCACAATCATCTTATCCATTCTAGTCCACACAATCATGAAAAATCGTATCACCAACTCATGTCAATCCTTCACTTCCTAGAATCCTCGCTCACCATGGAACCTCACCATCCACAAGAGTTGGATCTTTTAGAGTGCACTATGATTACACATATCCTAAACCTCCTTTGAGTGTATTATTTTCATGTCACCATAAGGAGTTAGTTCTACCAACCTTCCGGGAGGAAATATCATGTATGATATCCCCTAAAATATGGCTTCAACACTCATTGGATCATCATCAAGATCTCAAATTGGTAACTAGGATGGATTTTTTCAGGGTGAATCCTAATAATATTAACAATATGTATCATTATTAGTTAAGAAGATATATATATATATTTATCAGTAGTTAAATCAAGAAAGGAAGCCAAAAGTCTCAATCTTATTTTCTGCATTTTCGAATGCTCCCTATAATGAATTTCTCAAAAAAATTGTTAGGAAGATTTCAATGCCTTGGTTAATGGATACATCTAGCATCGCAAAAAAACTATGTTCCCTCTACAAATATCCTTAATCGACACACTATGGAACTATTTCCTTATGTTCCCGAGAAAACCTCATAAGGGGAAAAATCCAAACAGAACACTAAGGACAATCTTCTATTGATACCAATCTGTCAAGATCCAACATGATCGGCCCCACATTAATAGAAAAATTCCATTCAAAAAATACCCCAATCATACTCCCATATTCTAGGGAATAATTTATAACATGTAAATGAATAAATATACTGGGAAGAATTTTATTTAGGTACATGGATGCATGTACAAAACTATCTTCGTAAGAAAGTGATAATGAATAACAAAAACTTAAAATACTAAACATATAGAAAGACTGTGTATTTAAAAAAACATGGTTATAAAAAAATCATGATGGGGAAATAAGAGAAATAAAAGGAAAAAAATACTTGACCAACCCGAAAATAAATCCCAACAAGATAATGACTTGAAAATAAATACAGAGAGATCCCCACACCAAATCTTGAAGTTCTGACCATTGTATACAGTCAAATGCTCTCATGTGACCCTATGATCCTATGTAATAACCACTAACCTATGTCTAATATTCATAATATAGTACATATAATGTAAAATCTCTTTCATGGGTGATTATATACATACCTTGTATGATGTTCTAATAAATGAAGGGGATAAAATAAGAGACATAATAGAGGTAGACATCTAAACCAAAATAAAAATATAAATAAAATTCAAAAAAATATATTTTTAATCCAAAAATATACCCTTACTAATGATAAAGGTTATCTAAATCGCACAGACTATTCTAGAAAGATAGTGTTCCATCGGTTCCAAATTGGTGCATCAGTTATCCATGTATTCCCATTTGTATCTCCAAAGATGTAATTGTGTGGAGACACACCTCTCCATTATTTCAAACTGTTGAGGGAACCCAATATCATTGTAGAGGATCCAAAACCTAGTTTATTATAGGGGTACCAACCAGTTGGTAAAGTAACGTACCCTATTCCATTTTGGGGTTACATTCTATATATAGAGGACCCTACTCTAGTCCAGTAGCAGGTACCACTCATCTTGAAGATAGATGAACCACTCCCTTTTCTATCTTGGGGTTACAACACTATAGGAAGAGAACCCAAACCCTATTCCATCATGGTCTACCATAAAATATGTACATGGATGGTTGATACACTAGTCTATTATGGGGTACCTCTCAATGGGTGGATCACCCACATCCATGTTTGTCAAGGGGGTACCAATTAGCTGGTACATGGAATAATGACACCCTATTACATCTGAGGGCACAACTCAATAGGTAATGCACCCACACACTAAACCATAAGGTGGGTACAACATATTAGATTAAGAATCTATACATTATTCCTTCTGGGGGTTATAATCAATATGTATATTGAGGACCCACACACTAATCAATCATAGGGGAGCCACTTCCAGATGATAGTATTAGATCACTATCATCATTGATCGCCTCTTAATGAAGTGTCGTGGTCATAAAATCTGTCCTTGTATCCGATAATCCACTATGAAGGACCCCATTTCATTCCTCATGTAAATAAAATTAGGATAGCCTACACACATTCCCAAATATGATTCTAAATGGTTTATTTATGAGAGGTAGAAATTTCTTAAAAAGGGTAGTTCATGACATGTAAGGGGGTCCGCACGACATGTGCCCCATATCCAATTCTTTTAAATCTCCTCTCCATCAAATGAATAACCATATATATAGGACTAAATGTCATTGAAGGGTTCTAAATAGTGTTTCATGGATACATGGGGCCTACATGTGTTATCCTGGTTTGGACTTGCATCACTGGAAACCGTTCGTTACACAACTAGTGCCTGAGAATATAGTTGTCCATGTACTCATGGAGTACCCATCCCGCATCCAACACTATTTCATATGGAATTTGGGGGTCCCTCATGGAGTGGGATGTTTAACTAACCCAAAAACCATATCCACCATGGTTAGGGGTTGCATGATGTGTTTTCTTCAAACTACACGATGTGTGGTCCGGTTTTTTCATGTAATATGTCGAAATCCTTACACATATTACATTTATATTTCTTCCGCCACAAATAATTTCTAATGCCTGCCTAAAATTAGTGTAAAATATCTATGGACTTATATTTCATCCCTTTATTGGAATTAAATATAAATTTGATTCTCACGCATGATGGTCGCAATCCGTTGATGCATATATCGTGTCGCTTCCATCATCATTTTAGATCATGAAACCCTAAATACATCACCCAAGCAATAAAATGCTTCCCAATAAGCCCAAAAATTATATCTTAATCATCATTCAAATAACCACTATGAATTCTAGAATTTGATCACCCTCAGACCCAACTGAAAAAGTAAAACAATGACCTTATAGGATAATGATAGAGAACCTGGTGAATGATGGGTGTAAGGCACATGAACAAGGGTGGTAATCATTATTAGTAAGTAATTATCATAAAACAATTTCATATCAAGATTCCAATTGGATAAACATGGTCGATGAATGCGTAAATTGAAATATAAATTTATTTCTATATAGAAGATCATTCAAATGATTGAAAATTTTTAGAAATCAAAACAGATAATTAAATTCATACTTGATTAGTTAAAAATCTGGACAGAATCAAAAAATATATATACCATTCATCAATATTGGAATTATCATTAGTGAAGAACATAGTTTTTAATGAAATAAATGATATATTATTTCCAATTTTCCTCCAATAACCTTGATTTGGTCACTGGTCGATCATGATTTCCTAACAATGTCAGTTCGAACCTCCACTCAACAATCCTATGGTTATTCGTCTCACCATGTTGACTCATAAAAATTTAATGTTTTTAATGGAAAAGGGGTTGGTTTATTTAATTCAAAGTAAATAATTTAAGTATTTATTTTAATTAAAAACCATCCAACTTTTTCTTCTTCTTTACATCATCCATAGACCATCATAATGTCACACATAATCTTAGTCACACACTCTGGAATAAACTGTGGTCATAGTTATCAGATTGAAGAGTATATTCAACATATATTTCATTATTTCAAAAAATATATATTTTCATCATATAAAATTTAATTATTATTCTTAAAATATTAGTTTCATTCTCACTGGTCCTTGGAATCATTTTTTGTCTCAACTCCTAGATCTGAATATATTCCCTATTAAATTTCAATGCCTTACATGGAAAACATGTTTTTTACACAAAAACATCAACAAAACTAAGTGGATAAAGATAATTATTACAAAAACATTAATTAAAAAGATAAATATATATTCAGTCTACATAAATATAATTTTATGAGAAATAAACTATCAGTACATGATCCTCCAAAGGAAATTCAAAATACAAAACACAGTATATGAATATGCACTAAATTTTTAGGATTATCTTATTGTATTACCCATCCATTTCATGATGATTATCTAAGTTCACAATAAATTGGTTACCAACTTATTTCAATACATATTTTCAAAACAAATATTTTAATATGGGGTCTTGGTTATACGTTATTTAAACTAAACACCATGAGTCTTCACAACTTCTAGGGTGCTATGTTTATAAAATTATTCCATTATTTTAGATTCATGAATAGGGATTAAGTGATTCAGCTTTGTAATCCTATCAAAAATCACCCATATGGTATCATGTTGTTGGAAAATTCATGCTAGAGTTATGAAAAATTCAATAGCTATTTTATCCCAATTCCACACTGGTATAGGTAAGGGATGGAACAGACTAGGTGGTTTTTACTGTAACATCTTGATCCACTAACCAGTCGGGCATTTTGAAAATTACTCTGTCAATTTCTTCTTCATTCTAAATAAGAGATTTTTTTTCTCTCAAAATCTTATAGATCATATAAATGTAATGATGGACAACACATATCTAGTGCTGGGATGAAGAGAGATTTTTTTCATGATATGTTATAGTAGCCAAAAATGGATCTAAAAAATGTGACACATATATACCACATATCATATTTCCATCAATGGTCTCCCCACCATTGAGTTATGATGTAATTAATATAAATTAAATATTGGATGTATATGTATATTTTTCAGAATCAAAAATTTCAAAAAAAATAGAAACTACAAATAAAACCACAAATTACCTCACTCAAAATAGTTATGATACATATTTCCATTGAATCACATCATCAACCACTAATATGAATCCTCTTTTTCTAACTGACTATATGACTTTCTATTCAATGAATCTGCCTCAAAATTTCTTTTACATTTCATCAATATCAAATAAAAATCAAATATATAAAGGTAATATATCTATATTAACTACCATAAATTAAATTTTCTATGTGGTTAATTGTGTTTCATTATTTAATGATCAATGAACCCCATGAACCTCTCATAAAAAATATAATGATGTCATGTTTTAAAGACATGATCTATATCTACCAATTCTAAATCATGTATTTGTAACTGTTATCTGGTACTCATAACTATCATTACCCAAAATCTAGTACATGATCTCCAAGCATGTGTACATGTCCCAACCCTAAGAAAACTTCATCAGAATAATGAACTATTCACATAATAACCCTATAAATGTAAGGATGGTTACTTATATAAAGAAATCCATAATATATTGGATAGATTTTTTTGAACTCATAAATCCATTATGAAAACCACCATTCATCATAAATATTTCATTTTTGAGGAATGTCATAAAATGTCACAAACAAATCATCAGTAAAACCTTATTAATATAATGAAACATCATATCTTGAAGAAACACTGCAGTGTTTTCCAAGATATAACACATATATTTTTCCGTGATCATTAGAGGAACCACTTTTTTAAATGAAATGGCTGAGAAAAAAAATTATCCATAAATCAGACAAATAACTCCTATCATAGAGGTTATGTTCACACAAGATACTCAACTATATGCACAGGTGTTTTTCATGATCATCCATTGCCCTAGAATATACTAGAATATCATCAATGAACCCCACCAAAAATGATTAATGATGCCTATGAGATATATAATTCATCAAATCTATAAACACTTCAGGTAAATTCATAACAGCAAGGGGAATAACAATACAGTCCACATCTCCATAATGATTCCATAATTGTGTCTTTTGATTGTCCTCCTTATAAAATAAAAGTTTCTTGTACCCTGATTATAAATTAATATTGGAAACCCATTGGGCTACCCTCGAGGGATTAAAAATACCATCAATTCATAGAATAAGATATTAGATCATTATTTTAATATTTTTACCATATGATAATATATAAACACGTGAAGATTTATATCTACCTTGTTTAAGAAAAGAATGGGTGACAATCATAGATATGCATAGATTCAACTGTGGGTGACCAAGATGGGTTTTTAGGAGTTGATTTGTGAGGTTGGGAAATTTTCGGGATAGTAAAACTCTTGTATTTTGCTTCATGATAAACATAAATGTCTTATGATTCGTCTCCTTTCATGGTAAAAATATATCCTTCGGGTTTATAGTGAGATTGATGGGGCCCTTCAGACTGTTGAATGTATTGAAGTGAGGTTGGAAGAAAATTTGGATTATCAATATTTTAAGGAGATTTTTCATAGAAAGGATTCTATTTTTGAATTTCTTATGGTTTCGAAATAGCAGGCCATGGAAGCCCTGATAATCATATGTCTCAGAAAAGGGGATAGAAATACCTAATTCGTTCATTCACGTATTAAAGAATGAAAGAGACCAACCAATCCAAATATTCTTTTCGAAGATGCCTCTTACACAGATGACCAAAATGTTTTGGGATGTATGGCCCACTCCTATTTCAAGGATCTGCTAGTTGGACCAAATGTTCACATGCTCTATGGGTACACAGGAAGAGACAATGGGTTCATTGTTGGTCTTCACAGATGTGTCTCTGCCCACGAAAATGAGAGGCTGAGTTCTTTACCGGATGAAATGGAAATCTTCATAGCTATGATGATTTTCCATCCAGACAGTGCTACGGGACCTAATGGAGTCTCGGGATTCTTCTATGGATGCTCGTGGCATGTGGTGAATGCAGATATCATTGCAGGGATTCAAGTATTTTTCAAGGGAGGTAACCTGCTGAGGGTTGCTTTTTTTACCACAATGGTTCTTATTCCTAAACACCAGAGTCCCTCCTCCATCATGCAGTACAGACCAGTGAGCATGCGCAATTTCCCATACAAAGTCCTTGTGGGTGTGATTTATTCAAGATTGTCCACTTATCTCCATCGATGGATCTCCATAGAGAAACATGGTTTTGTGAAGGGTCATTCTTTCCCAGGGGCCATTGTCCTTGCTCATGAACTTATAAGGGGTATTAATATTAAAACCTGGGGATCAAATGTCACTCTCAAGTTGGATATGAACAAATCATATGATCATGTGGAGTGGGGTTTCATCAATTCGGTGTTAGAAAGTATGTGATTTTATCCCTAGAATATTGACCTTGTTTTTAGATGTTTCATCTCTCTGTGGATGGCGGTCTCCTTTCTAGGAATGTCCTGGGGATTCTTTAAGTCCATATGAGGCTTCCATCAATGTTATCCTTTGTCTCCAAGCATCATCATCCTCGCACAAGAGGTACTGAGTAGGCTCATCCTTAGAAGCATCAATAATTGCTATATTCATTCATACCAAATGAGAATGAGTTCTATGACCATCTACCATCTTATGATTGCTGACGATACCATTGTGTTTATTAATGATGGAAAAAAAATAAATATGTGGTTTGAATAGGATTCTGGAAGAGTAATGCTACTAGAGTGGCCAACTTATCAACAAAGAGAAAAGTTTCTTTTTTATATCAATCAAATACACCCAAGTCGGATTTGTTATATTCAAACTAACCTTTCCATGAAAAGTTGATGTTTTCCCATGCACTACCTCAGGGATCCAATCTCCCCTGTGAGACTTCGGATTCGGGAGATTGACTTCTTTACCAATATAATTTCGGAACACATACAAAACTAGAAAATAGGTATTTATCCTCAAATGGTCGTATAGATTTCATTAATAGTGTGATTTTGGCCACTCAAGTTGATTATCATTCAGCAGTTAAGGCTCCAAAAGTTGTTATCTCCAGCATTGACATACTTCGGGCTGGCTTTATCTGGAATCATATGTGGAAATAAAAAAATAGTTTATCTCTTAGGGTAGAGTGTCTAGGCCTGATGGGGAACGTGGTATTAATGTGCGTATTTTATCTGGAACACTCAGTAGTATGCAGGCTAAACTGTCTTGGGAAATTGTGGATTAGAGTACCATGTGGGGGAAAACAATGCAACATCTGTTTTGCTTCCAATCCTTGGTGGAGGGAATGGGTTCGCTTTTATGGCCTAATCTTCAACAAATCATATCTGAGCTTCACATCCACTCGCAATTGATCATAGGGAGGAATGACATTTCATTCTGGGATCATAACTAGGCAGGGAGTGTGTTGGGATTCCCTAGATACCCTACTCCTTCAATCTCCGTTTGAGGAGCCAACTTGTACCCTGGCCTTATTAACAGGGTGATGGATGAGGTGAAGGAGGCCCTTTTCAACCTCATCCCCTTTTCTCGCGACCCAGACCGGTGTATCTTCAATCCTTCCTCCTTAGGGGATTTTTCTTCTTGGGACTTTTGACGTATTAGAAGCACCACAGAAGAGCAGGATGACTAGAACGACCTTTTGTTGAATAGAGTTGTACCCACGAAATACAATTATCACTTTTGTAGGATAAGGAATCAAGACATTCCTACTTATGATAATATTAAGAGCTGCAGAATCTTGTTTCCTTATAGATGCTCAAGATGCACAGTCTCTGTGGAGGAATCAACCGACCACCTGTGTTTCTCGGGTGACTGGGTGTTTTCTGTAACGACCCAATGTTTCATTAATTGAAAATCCCTCTTGATCCAGTTAATTGTCTATTTATAAAAAAATGTTTTTATAATATTTCAACTTCTTTGGTTTTATGATAAGAGTTGTGACTGTTACTTTTATAGCCGTTGAACAGTGATCACATGATTAGTATAACTATAAGGCTTTAACGAACCCAATTTTACTCAGACAAAGAAAGCGATGGCCTCATCCAGTAGAATTACCCCATATGAAGCCCATTTTTCGGAGCTCGGAGAAGAGGTGGCATCCTTGGGCTTCCCCCTTGGCCAAGACCAAGCTGAACTTCATTATGTCAAGCTCGAACGTGACCGTCTACGGGAAAAGTGGAAGTTTATTGAGATTACCACTCAAGCGATGATATCCGACCCGCCCGAAGAGTCTGTCACCATCGCACACCTTAACCTTAGGTCTTATGTGGCTACTTTTAGGGGTTATGAAACAAATAAGTAGTACTATTTTCATTTAAATTATTTTTTGTATATAATAATGAATATAATTTCTAGTCATTTTTGAAACATTGTAAATAGTTTTTAAAGTACAAATGGTGTTTTTAGTTATTATTTAATTAAGAAATCTATTTTATTAAATTAATGGATTTTTGAATTAAATATTATTTTAATAAAAAAATATTATTATTATTAATTTAATTTTTATTAAATATAAATGATATTGTAATTTTATGAATGCAATTAAAATTTTTATTAAGGTTTGAAAGCCATTTCTGTCAAAACCCGTGAATTTTCGATAAATGTTGGTTTTTATTTTAAAAGTGAAAATTAACATATTTAGAAAAAAAAATTAGATAAAATAAATGTCATTTCTGGAATCAGGTCATCGAAATTATCCAACAGTTAAATTTTTATAATTTTCTGAGACAGTCAAATTTTTGGGTAAAAATTAAATACCGTATAAATATATAATGTGTTTTATGACATCATAATGGCCCAATTGTGATGTAATAAAATACTATAATCCTTATTTTCGGACAATATATGTTTTACCATTAAAATAAAGTGATTTTGGGTTTGTTTGACTTACTTTTCAAAGCATTAATGAACCCAGAAAGACATATTCAACACTTTTCCTTTTTAAATTATTTTCCATGGGAGTGTGACTCACCTCCACATAAGAAACCTTATTATTTTAATAGGTTTGGACCTTGGCCTTGTAAAATATTATTTTACTCTTTCTTTTTCCAGAAACCATGGGCAAAAACCATTGGATGGTTTTTGGTTTGGATTAGTTTAATATAAGGGGTCCCAAACCTAAATAATAAATAATTCTCTCACCTTTCATATATAATCCCACCCAAGCACCCACTTCCTCCTCACTAAAATCCTTTGGAGTTCGTCCAACCTCTGCCCTACTCGCTCTAGGATCCTCCCAAGGTGCCCCAACCTCCCACGAAGCCTCTCACAAGCCTCTCTCGAGCCTTTGGAAGCACACTTCCAAGTAAGGGTTTTTCCTTCCTTTCTCATTTTTGTCAATTTTAATTAAGTTGTATTGCCCTTTTAATTTCAATGATGAATTTTGGGGCATGATTTAAAACCTCCCCCATACATCCCTCTTATTTTTTGACTGATGGGAGACCCCTTTCTCTCTAATTAAATTCCTCCCATGTACACCCGTTACTATGCCGAAATTTCGAAAAGAACTTCTCTCTCTTCTTTTACATTCAAGAAATACTTTTGTATCATGAATCTAAATTCCATTACAATTGTTTTTTACATGTATATATATGACCCCCTTACTGTCCATTTAATGTAAATATGATGATACACCCTTTCTCTCTCATTAAACCATTTTATGAATTCTTATGTCACGCTGTTACGCTGTCGAAATCGCACCGATTTTCTAAACTAATTCCATTGTGTAGTGAATACCATGCCCATTTCTCCATCAAGGGTATTCAACTTTATGTAAATTTACTTATTGTCTATAATGTTTCATTTATTAATTCCACATTTCTTTAACTTGGAATAAGTTAATATGTTTTATGAATCCATGTTTTATGATCCATGTGGCACACTTATGCATAAAATGAAATGTTTAAGAAGGGTGTGCCCTTATAGCACTCCAATGCATTGGGTAAAGTATAGTATCATGATACGTCATGTGAAATGAGTGTTGACTCATGATAATTCAATTGCAATGAGGGTTTACTCATACTTCAAGTGCAATTAGGGTTTACTCATGCTTTATATGCAATGAGCCTTGACTCATGCTAAATCCATGTTAAGTGTTGTTGCCACATTTCCATGATATGATTATCATGATTTATCATGCCTTTATGGTCATGTTTCTCTAATGCTCTATTGAAATACCTATTGCCTATGTATTTTACTCCTCATTTTATTCCATGTGTACTCCCTTACTGGGCTTTATATCTCACCCTTTTCTTATGCATGTCCTCAGGTTATCCCATTCAATGATAGGTACGACGGAATGTTGGTCATGTAAAGGATGTTTTCAATAAAGATGTTGTATTTCATGTTTTAAGTTTTTATGTAATGATCCTAATCCCCAAAGACACTAGACCTATCGATCTTCTTTGTTGTATCATGTGATGTTTTATGTAATAAAGCATGTTTAAGTTGTAATAAAAAGCAGGGTTGTCATAGTTGGTATCAGAGGTTAGGTTTAGTTATTTTTGGGATTAGGAAACCCTAGTAAAGCCTTATATACAAGACTATGTATAATAAAAACATCCCTAATATTTGGTAAATACTATTTATGTGGTTTATTAAACAAATACATCCCTGTCTGGATACGAGCAGGTAGAGGCGGCCCTGGCACAGATGTATCCTTGGGGTAAAACCCAAAAACACCACTTTGAGCTAGACTCGAACAGGAACAGGTGCACAACAACGGGCCTTGCTGCACTCTTGGTTACTACACACCTGGGGGATATGTTTTGATAAATTTACAATCTTGGTATGAACCCTTATTAAGGAAAAAATGCCCCTAAGAATATATGTTAGAAACGAGATCGTGAAAAGCCTAGATTGAATCCTATAGACTCATGAGTTAAAGAAATTACTGTTTATTTATATGTCATAAATTTTTTTATTTGTATTACCCTTTATGTGTTACCCATAACTTTCCTTTTATTCCCGAAAATGGTTGGTAATATGAGGACCCGGGCTAACAACCGTTTTGAATATCTGTGTGATGATTATACTAATGAGATGCCCAATCCAATGGGAGCGGGAATCGCGAACTTTGTCACGCTTCTCTATCATCTAACTCATGTTTTAATTAGAAACACGGGTCAATAGTAACGTTCAACCCCCCCCCCCCTAAGAAAGAACAAGTCGGTATCTAGAGTTTCATGAGACAAAGGCCTCCTACTTTTAGTGGATTGTCTGATCCCACGATCACTGAACTATGGATCAACTCCATTGAAAATATATTCTCCATCCTCCAATGTTCTGAACAAGAGAAGGTTCTCCTAGTGGATTATTGTATGGAGGGTGAAGCTGATCAATGGTGGACATTGATCAAAAATACAAAGCCTAAGGAGGAGATCGTGGCTTTGGAATGGAATGAATTCCGGAAGATGTTTTTCAATAAATATTTTCCATGCACGCTCCGTCTTAAGATGGAAAGGGACTTCCTTTCCCTCAAGCAAAAAGATTAAGAATCTGTGGGACCGTACGAGGAAAACTTCACAAGACATTCACGATATGCTTCCAGCTTTGTCGTTACCCCTGAATGCAAGGTTGACCGCTTCTTTGGTGGGCTGAAGCCTAGCATGCGGAAAGCATTAGCGATCCGTGACTTCGACAGCTATGAGGAAATTTTCCGATTTTCCCTCAAGGTCGAAATGGAGATCGGAGAATAACAGGGGTATCATGGGGACAAGAAGCTTAAGGTGGACTTCAATACTAGTGGTCCGATGGATAAATCGAACGACGCTACGAAGTTCCAGCACCCCACTTTCCAAAAGTGCAGAAAGAAGCACCCTTGAAATTGCCTTAAGGGGATGAGAAAATGCTTCAGGTGTGGAAGAGAAGGGCACCTAGCTATTAACTGTCGGCAAGAAGTACTCGCGGCTGTGACAGAGGAGAGGAACACTCCGTTTGAACCTCAACGTGTTGTTCAATTCTATAAATTCAATGAACCGGGTCATTTTTCAAATCAGTTCCCTAATCCAAGGGTTATAGGAGGCAACCAACAACCTCCAAGACAGCAAGGAAGAGATTTTACCATCACTTCTGCCGAAGTGAACCCCGACAACGATGTGGTGATAGGTACGCTAGTTATTCATTCAAGAATAGAAAATGTACTTTTTGATTAAGGTTCTACACATTCTTTTATATCTCGAAAGTTTAGTAGAACAATCCCAGCACCACCACAAATCATGGAAGAAAAGATGTCGGTGAGTACGGAAAATGGGGGAATCATTGCATCCCTTGAGTATAAGTCCTCCCCTGTTATATTCTTTGGATTGAATTTCCCCGAAAACCTCATCATACTCACTTTGGTGGAATTTTATTCAATTATTGACATGGATTGTCTTTCCTTATATAGAGACAACATAATTTTTTGGGAGAGGGAAATCACACTCCATATGGAGAATCGACCCCCGATTCTTTACAAGTGTCAGGAGGAAGATGAATCTCCTTTAGCTCCATCATCTCAAGAATGGATATTACTTAACTATGAGAATGCGTATCTGGATCAGATGATTTAGTCCAAGGAAGAAACCATCTTTGATGAAATTCCTATTGTGAGAAAATTCGATGAAGTGTTTCCCGAGGAACTGCATGGTCCTCCTTTAAGAAGAGATGTTGAGTTCTCAATTGAACTTATACCTGGGGCACTACTAATATCCAAGAATCCATATAGAATGGCTGCTATTGATCTTGAAGAGATGAAGAAACAACAACAGGAGAATCTGGATAAAGATTTTATACGCCCAAGTGCTTCACCATGGGGTGCACCAGTCCTCTTCATCAAGAAGAAGGATGGGTCAATGCGGCTTTGCATCGATTATCGTGAACATAACAAAATAAAAATAAAGAAAAAGAATCCACTCCAAAGAATTGATGACTTGTTCGATCAGTTTCATGGAGCACAATACTTCTCCAAGGTGTACATGCGGTCGGGATATTATCAAGTAAGGGTGAAGAAGGAAGATATCCCCAAGACTGCTTTTCGTACAAGGTACGGGCACAATTAATTCATAGTAATGCCTTTCAGACTCACCAATGCTCCAGCAATATTCATGGACTTGATGAATAGAGTCTTTAGAGATTTCTTTGAAAAATTTGTGGTAGTATTTACTGATGATATTCTAATATACTCCAAAAACAAGGAGGACCATGAGGAGAATTTAAGAACCGTACTAGAGACATTGCGCAAGGATAAGCTCTATGAAATGTACAGAAAGTGTGAGTTCTGGTTGAAGGAGGTCTCATTATTGGGCCATATCATCACAAGCAATGGGATATCTATAGATCCCTCCAAAATATATGCAATTGAGGGATGGTCGAGGCCAACATTGGTAACGGATATCCGTAGCTTCATGGGGTTAGCAGGATATTATCAACAATTTGTGAGAAATTTCTCATGATTGTACATGCATCTTACCAAGCTAAATCGAAAGGGAGTAAATTTTTCGTGGAGTGATGAATGCGAAGAAAGCTTCAAGGAGTTGAAAAGGAGGCTTATCACTGCACCTGTTCTCACTTTACCCACAAGTTGGTAGATTTTTGTGGTATTTAGTGATGCTTCAAAGAAGGGATTAGGATGTGTGCTGATGCAGAATGATTAAGTGATATCCTATGCCTCAAGGCATTTGAAAATCCATGAGCGAAACTATCCAACGCATGATCTGGAGTTTGAAGCTGTGATCTTTGCCTTGAATATCTGGCGACATTATATCTATGGAGATAAATGTGAGATATATACTGACCACAAGAGTCTTAAATATATATTCACACAGAAAGAGATTAATATGCGCCAATGAAGATGGATAGACCTCATCAAGGATTATGACTGTTCAATACATTAACACCCTGGGAATGTGAAGAAGGTGGAAGATGCCCTAAGTAGAAAGGATCCATCAATTCAATCAATGATGATAATTGAGAAGGATCCAATCTTCTTATACATGATGAAGATGGACGTGGGAATCACAAAGAAGGGAACATCATCTTTCCTTTCACAAATGATTCCTCAATCATCTCTTTTGGAAAGGTTAAAGGATGCTCAGAAGGATGATGTGGGAATTCAAGAAAAAGTGGAAGCTATCAAAAAGGGGAAATCCTCAGAGTTTAGTGTTAATGAAGAAGGAATTGTGTGGTTTGGGAAAATACTATGTGTTCCATGAAGTCTGGAGCTGAAGAAGGAACTTTTGGATGATTCACATAGATCAAATTTCTCTATTCACCCAGGGATCCGAAGATGTATCGAGATATCCGAGAAAACATTGGGTGGGATAATATGAAGAAGGAGATCGCAGAATATACATCAAAGTTCCTTGTGTGTCAGAAAGTGAAGGCAGAGAGGTAGAAGTCTAAGTGGATGATGAAACCATTTCCCATACCAGAATGGAAATGGGAGAACATCACCATGGACTTTGTCACCAGACTTCCAAGGACATCCAAAGGCAACAATGCAATCTCGATAGTTGTGGATCGTCTTACATAGACTGCACACTTCATTGCTATTCGAGAGGATTTCTCATTGGATCAAATGGAACGGGTATATATTAGAGAAGTGGTAAGGTTGCATGGAGTACCACTATCTATTGTGTCTGACTGAGATCCTAGATTCCCCTCAAAGTTTTGGAAGAGTCTTCAACATGCTCTGAATAATGAACTGAACTTCAGTGCGGCCTATCATCCTCAAACTGATGGCCAATCCGATCAGACTATCCAAAAACTTGAGGATATGTTGATAGCATGCTCAATGGACTTTAAAGGATGATGGGATCAACATCTTCCTCTGGTTGAGTTCTCTTATAATAACAGTTTCCACTCAAGCATCCAAATGGCACCATATGAAGCCCTTTATGGGAAAAGGGGAAGAACACTAGCATGTTGGGATGAGGTCGGTGAACGTAAGCTGCTTGGACCAGAAATGGTCAAAGAAATGGTGGAGAAGGTGAAAACCATGCAGCAACATATCAAGGCAGCCCAGAGTCGACAGAAGAGTTATGCATATAATCGTCGACGAGACCTTGAGTTTAATGTTGGAGACATGGTGTTTTTACGCATATCTCCATGGAAGAAGGTCATGAGGTTTGGAAAGAAAGGGTATTTAAGTCCAAGGTACATCAGCCCCTTAGAGATTCTTGATCGTGTTGGGGTTGTGGCCAATCAACTAGCACTTCCACCTACTATGGACAAGGTTCATGATGTCTTTCGTGTATCCCTCTTAAGGAAGTACATACTGGACCCTTCACATGTACTCTCTTCTTGAGGTGGTACAATTGGAAGACGATCTTTCTTATGAGGAGAAACCAGTGAAGATCTTAGATCGTAGAGAAACAGTTCTACGAAATAAGACAATTACCCTCATATAGGTGTTGTGGAGAAACCACATGTTTGAAGAAACAACTTATGAATTAGAGGATATGTTTAAGCTGAGTTACCCACATTTTTTTAGTGTTGGAAAAGGAAACATTCGAGGGGGAAATTTCTTAAGGGGTGAATATTGTAACGACCCAAAGATTCATTAATGGAAAAACCCTCTTGATCCATTTAATTTTCTCTTTATAAAAAAATGTTTTTATAAGATGTAAACTTCTTTGGTTTTATGATAAGAGTTGTGACCGTTACTTTTATAGTCGTTGAATAGAGATCACATCATTAGTATAAATATAAGGCTTTAACGATCCCAATTTTACTCAGACAAAGGAAGTGATGGTCTCATCCAGTATAATTTCCCCATACGAAGCCCATTTGTCGGAGCTCGGAAAAGGGGTGGCATCCTTAGGCTTCTCCCTTGACCAAGCCTAAGATGAGCTTCATTATGTCAAGCTTGAACGTGACCGTATATTGGAAAAGTGGAAGTTGATTGAGATTACCACTCGAGCGATGTTATCCGAGCCGCCTCAAGAGTCTTTCAGCATCCCACACCTTACCCTTAGGTCTTATGCGGCTGTTTTAAGGGGTTATGTAACAAATAAGTAGTACTATGTTCATGAAAATTATTTTTTATATATAATAATGAATATAATTTCTAGCCATTTTTGATACATTGTAAATAGTTTTTAAAGTACAAATGGTGTTTTAGTTATTATTTAATTAAGAAATCTATTTCATTAAATTAAAGGATTTTTAAATTAAATAATATTTCAATAAAATAATAATATTATAATTAAATTAATTTTTATTAAATATAAATGATATTGTAATTTTATGAATGCAATTAAAATTTTTATTAAGGATTGAAAGCCATTTTTGTCAAAACTCGTGAATATTCGATAAATGTTGGTTTTTATTTTAAAAGTTAAAATCAACATAATTAGAAATTCTATTAGATAAAATAAATGTCATTTCTGGAATCAGGACGTCGAAATTATCCAACGGTGAATTTTTTATAATTTTCTGAGATAGTCAAATTTTTGGGTAAAAATTAAATACCGTTTAAATATATAATGCATTTTATGACATCATAATGACCCAATGGTGATGTAATTAAATACTATAATCCTTATTTTCGGCTAATATATGTTTTACCATTAATATAAAGTGATTTTGGGTATGTTTGGGTTACTTTTCAAAGCATTAATGAACCCATCAAGACATATTCAACACTTTTCCCTTTTAAATTAATTTCCATGGGAGTGTTACTCACCTCCACATAAGCAAACTTATTATTTTAATAAGTTCGGACCTTGTCCTAGTAAAATATATTTTTCCTCTTTCCTTTTACATAAACCATGGGCAGAAACCATGGGATGGTTTGTGGTTTGGATTAGTTTAATATAAGGGGTCCCAAACCTAAATAATAAAGAATTCTCTCACCTTTCCTATATAAACCCACCCAAGCTCCCACTACCTCCTCACTAAAATCATTTGGAGTTCTTCCAACATCTGCCCTACTCTCTCTAGAATCCTCCCAAGGTACCCCAACCTCCCAAGAATCCTCTTAGAAGCCTCTCTCTAGCCTTTGGAAGCACACATCCATGTAAGGGTTTTTCCTTCCTTTCTCATTTTTGCCAATTTTCTTTAAGTTGTATTTCCATTTTAATTTCAATTATGAATGTTGGGGTATGCTTTCACACCTACCCCATACTTCCCTCTTATTGTTTGAATGATGGTAGACCCCTTTCTCTCTCATTAAATTCCTCCCATGTACACCCGTTACTATGCCAAAATTTCGAAAGGAACTTCTCTCTCTTCTATTACATTTAAGAAATAATTTTGTATCATGATTCTAAATTCCATTAAATTTTTTTGGACATGTATCTATATGACCCCATAACTTTCCATTTCATGTAAATATGATGAGACACCCATTCTCTCTCATAATACCATTTTTATGAATTGTTATGTCACGCCGTTACGCAGCCGAAATCACACCGATTTTCTAAGCGAATGCCATTGTGTAGTGAATACCAATCCCATTTATCCATCATGGGTATTCAACTTTATGCACATTTACTTATTGTATATAATGTTTCATGTATGAAGTCTACATTTCTTTATTATGGAATAAATGATTATGTTTTATGAATCCATGTTTTGTGATCCATGTGGCACACTTATGCATGAAATGAAATGTTTAAGAAGGGTGTTCCCTTATAGCGCTCCAATGCATTGGGTAATGTATAGTATCATGATAAGTCATGTGAAATGAATGTTGACTCATGATAATTCAAGTGCAACGAGGGTTTACTCGTGCTTCATGCGCAATGAGGGTTTACTCACGCTTTATGTGCAGTGAGCCTTGGCTCATGCTAAATCCATGTTAAGTGTTGTTGCAACATTTCCATGTTATGATTATCATGATTTATCATGACTTTATGTTAATGATTCTCTTATGCTCTGTTGACATACCTATTGCCTAACATGTATTTTACTCCTCATGTTATTCCATGTGTACTCCCTTACTGGGCTTTATAGCTCACCCTTCTCTTATGCATGTCCTCAGGTTATCCCATGCAATGCTAAGTACGAGGGAATGTTGGTCATGTAAAGGATGTTTTCTATAAAGATATTATATTTCATTTTTAAGTTATTATGTAATGATCCTAAGCCCCAAAGACACTAAACCTCTCGATCATATTTGTTGTATAAAGTGAAGTTTTATGTAATAAAGCATGTTTAGGTTGTAATAAAATGATGGGTTGTCATATTTTCCATCTAGTGTTTCCTCAGCAACTCTACATGGTATCATGTTCCTTCTCTAGAGGCCCATATGTTCATGAAAATGGTTTTATGAAGCGGGAACCAGAGGACCCGAGAGGACTGCTCGTTCTTGGATTCTCCATGTGGGATGTTGGATGATTTGGAAAGCTAGAAATAAGTCTACATTTGAAGGATCTTGCGCTTCGGGTAGGTCGATTATCACCAGGACGAATTCCATCCTCTTTGACCTGGTCTTTCTTCACATTAATTAGCATGGTTCTCCTTCCCTCAGCTCGTTGGTTTCTAGTTCTCATGGAGCCCAGCCATGTGTGAATCCCAACAGCGGTTTTTCGTTTTGCTGCTCTCCCCCCTCTGGGGACATAAAACCAACACTTATGGGAACTTTTCCATGGGTGTTTTGCGCGAGGGTGGGGTGGTTCGAGACTCGTGGGGTTCTATCCTTCTAGCATTCTCATCTAGGTTAGGCACTGGTTCCTCTCTCCTGGCCGAAGCTAAGGCCATGCTCACATGGGTTACCCTTTTTTATCAGAAGAGTATTAATGTTTTTGAAGTTGAAATAGATTCTAAAATTATCCATTATTCCCTGAATGATATATTATACCCTCCATGGTCCATTATATACATTATCTGAAAGTGAAAAGTCATGATTGATAACGGAACCAAAATTAGTCACTCTTAGCGTGAAGGTAACCAAGTGGCAGATCACCTTGCTTCTTTGGAGGTCCTTGGTCCTGACCCAATTTTTATGCACAAAATTTCCACCTTGTATCCCATAGGGGTCAATTGGATTAGAGGGAATTCCATTGGTTTTCACTACTTCAGTCCTCCTTTGGATGCTGGATTCAGTTGAATGTATGTTTTTTTTTTGTCCAGTTTGTTTTCATCTTAATAAAAAAGTAACTTTGATGATGAGGATATTATAAATCATGAATACTAAAGGTAAAAATATAACAAATTCGTCATCCATTGCTCCATTAATGATATGTGTAACACCATCTCAAGAAGTGAAACTATAGTTTTAGGAAAAATAATTGATTCGGTACATAAAGGAAGAAAAACAACCAAATCTCGAAATTTGGTCATAAATATACAGCTAATGTTTTGATAAATTGTAAAAATGGAATCAAATGAAGACTATGAGAGGATAATAATGGTTTGGTGGTCTATATATCATAATAATTGGAAAAATTATGGGTTATAGGGACTTAATGTGCATTAATAATTAACTTTAAGAGCATTAACTGAATGTTTCACAATTAGGCTGCATGATTTTTCAAACAGTATGATATCCATGGGAATAATACTAAACATTAGATGGGTATCCATAAGTAGGTTCCCCATGGTTTGTAAAATCTTTCACCAAATGAGAGGTGACATTGTCTCAAGTCCATCCATCACGTGGTTAGAATAATCATGTCCTAAACATGCTTCTCCCACTACATACATTCAAAATGTAATAGTTGGAATGAATTTAGATTACCCAAACCACATACTAATAATGATTCTACCTATTGACTCTTAGTATCACATTTCTTGGTTTCTTAGAGATATTTCATAGTTTCCCTAATAATTCTCAAATAATGAACTTATTTAAACACCACCAAGACACTCCAACCCCCCAACCCCCCAAACACCACCAAAGTATTATCAAACTGAAAAATCAATAATAAATGGGTTTTGTGCCTGAAAAATGGGGTGTTACATTGTGTTTAATATTTTTATAATCTTTATAACTAATAAGGAAAGAAATTTAAAATTGCTGGTGGAATTAGATAGACTAGTAAGGTCCTTTAATATGTCCAAAAAATGGGGTTTGACTTCCCTAAGTGTGGAAATTCCTTCTATTTTCTATTAATGAAACCACAGATCATGTGTAATATTTTATACAATGTTCATATAGTTTTCTATATATATATATATATATTGACAGAATAGTTATAATATTTTATAGGTACAA
Organism: Viscum album; assembly: GCA_963277665.1. NCBI lineage: Eukaryota > Viridiplantae > Streptophyta > Magnoliopsida > Santalales > Viscaceae > Viscum > Viscum album. The sequence goes on from OY728153.1 coordinate 808,637,063, forward strand.
ACACTTCTCCAGTGCCTATGTGTGATCAATGGGAATGAACTGATTAATTGTTCAAGTACAAATTTTTGTATATCGTTGGACACTATATATATATAATTAGAAATGAACATTAACATTAAAATATCACATCGTTATAGAAACCATGTAGTTTTTTTTAATATGGCTGGACTCATTCCCTTAGTAGAAATCATGTTCCTCTACCACCCAATTCTTTTGTCATCTCAAGAACAACATAGTCTTCCAACAGTTAATCCATCACTCAATGTGTTATTTTCATCAATTTAGATTTTATTTGTTCCCAAGTCAAAGATTGGAGCATTATATAACTTATTTTATTGTTCTTATTTTATTTTTATGAGTTTATTTCATTTGGTGGGTTTTTAAAGAAAACCAACAATACACAAGAACACATGAATTACACATGAATGTAAATCTATACATGTATATATAGAGAACCACACAACATTTGAGTAATATAAAGATTTTGTGTTGGATACATTCCAATTCCTAGTTACATATCTCTAGAAAGACACTTGATGTGACATGAAATTACATGTCTCAAGTGTCCATATAGAAACACTTGACATTTACGTTTTATATATGATATCTACTCACTTTTGTCCTATGTATATGTTTCTATGTACCCTCGGCACAATTCCTGAGTTCCATTTTATAATACACTTCATTTACTCAGTTCACATAGGCTGATTAACATATCATTAGACCTATATTTAATTGCAATTTTTGTATGTAGATTATTTTAGGTTAAATAAGTTTCTACCTTAATATCCATAAAATCTATACTATGAATCATTTACATAGTAAAAAATAATTTTCCAAAAACAAATCCATTAGCTTTTTGTTTTAATTTCCCCTTTCATTATTTTATGGAATATAGGGATCACTCTATATTAGGTGGGATGGGATATAGAACATACTTATTAGGGGATCAACCCATTCTATAATTATTTTGTATATATTCCGTAGTGGTAAACCTAAAATAATATCTACTTATGTCATGTGCACAAGTACTAGTGAGGCTTCCCTTGGATTCAGTATATTCACATATATTATCCACATAATCTTGTGAACACTATGTAGTGCAACAACAACAGAACCTCATCCTCTACCGTATTCCATGCACATTAGTATATGGGGCACATATTTTCCCATAAAAATATTCCGAAGAACCTCATTTATAACCCTTCATCATATTTTATTTTAAGATTCATACAAGTAACTGACAATGAAGATTGTCACATTGATAAATTTAAGTGAATATTCGGTTACAAGATACAAGTATTCTTCAAATTCTTGGTCATTAGGATGATAAAGATGTCATTTTAGACCACACAAATTTACATAACATTCTTTAGGTCAACACTCACACTTTTTGAGATTCATTTTGAATGTTTTAAAAAATATTTTATTTTTATGATCCATAGTATTGGGTAGATATCATTGAAACCGAGTGGAATATCTAGTAATACCTTAGAGTCCTACTATTATACATTCTTATGGGGGTATGTTTTACAAGGATGTTTTTTATACCCATCCCAACACCTGACCCTTATCTCCAATATTTACCATGAAGAATAATAGGATCTTCACACAATGTTGTGAAAGCATAGTGAACCATACGTATGATACATACCACATCATAAAATATAATGTAGTACTTCTCCTTATTCGACCAACTCATCCACTAATATTTTAGAATAATTACATTTATGTACCCTAATGTTCAGTGAGGCATCTTTGTAAGGGAAATGGATACCATCACCTAGATTTTGTGACATGAATTCCATACCCACCTATTGTTTATCACCACCTAATTTTATTCCGTGTTCATAATCTATTGGGGACACATGAACAATTTATTTTACACCACCCAGGGGTGTACCACAAATGGATTTTTATGACATCCACTCCACAAGATCTCCTAGATTCCCATCAACATATAGATTATATCATTTTTCTATGTATTGGGATGGTCAATTGGTGTTTTAGATCCTATATAATCAACTAGTAAATACATAAATATTAAAATAATTCTACAGTCTATGACACTGCAATCAGTTTAATGATATGGTTCCTCCAATAACTCAATATATTACCCCACCACCACTCCTTTTTCATCCACATCCCTTTACACCCATCCACCATTGAACACCCCATATCTGAGCCATCCACATCCTTACCACCAAATATAACTCCCTTTCATTTGATTGTTTCTATCTCTGTTGGATAATATACATCATCACAAGGGTACAATAGAGGGACATTGGGAAACCATCGGGCAGGAATAATCCTCTTTTTTTTAGTATGAGGATTCATTCTTTTCATATATATCAGTCCCATCGATCATACCACAACCATAAAATATATAAGGAACAACCTTCCCCCTAAAAATATAGAATTATTTTTTACATTTCATAAAATGAAATAAGGAAGGGTTCTTATTCATTATGGATGATCTTCTTAGAAAAAATAATTGACTAAGGATCCCCCTGATATAATTTATATAAAAAAACCACGTAACATACAAGAGTGAAGAGTTCCTGGCATTTATTCTCATGAATCCACCAAGTGAATTTTTGGGAATCTTTTATTTTTAATTTTATATATCTATTTTTTCTCTCAATTTTATTCTTTGTTTACGAATATTTTTATTATCCATAGAATCAATTGTTCTATAATTTCAAAGATATTTCTACACAATTGTATCTCCTCAGAAACAATTTCATCCTTTTTTGACATCATCCATCTAAGTTATTATCATTATATATATCCATTTTCATGGATTTATCAATGTAATTCATTCATTTCTTCCCTTTTCAAGCCTCATATAATGTCAACTGTCAATTGTCTTATATGGTCTTTTACATGGGGTAAAGTGTATATTTATGTATGGGATAGGGTACCTCTACATAATAATGGTAATTTTACATTGATTAATTGATGACAAATCATTAGCTATATGATAAGTGTTTACGTGATAGAAATTTCTATTACAAAATAATAAAATAGATAAATTAAATTTTTAAAAGTTTATTACTCATTTTTTTTTATTTTTTAAAATGGTTGATGATATGATTACAATTATTAATTTTAATCCTTGAAAATATTTTTTAGTACACTAATTATTTTTATTCATTCCACGATTTGAATCAATTATCAAAAAAATAACACTCTTTAAATTCAATATACAACATTTTAAAATAATAATTCCTCAAATAATTTTATTTATAAATTATAGGGATATGAATAAATAATAGAACTATTAATGATTTTATATCAATGACAGATGGTTTTAAAAGAAATTAAAATAACTAGGTCCATTAATCACATTCATTTTAACAAATTCGATATTGATACTTGACATTTGTTTGATATTTTTGAATTACATAGGGGCCATTAATTTCCTTGATAGGAATCCACATTATAAGATAAATAATCCTTATTATATAATTTATTATTTATTAATTAATTATTATTTATACAATATTTTAGATGTGAGTTCTGTGATTCAGTTTTCTGTCTGGTGATATTTTAATAAATTGGATATTTAGGAATCATTTATTGTTCATTTGGGGAGAAGAGTTCCATAAATATCATTTTTATGACTAAATTGTATTTAGAATTATAGAAATAAAAAATTAAAAATTATTAAAAACATTAACTATCTTTAAATATTTATTTGTAAACTAATGAGAAAGATTATGGGGAAGTACAGTTGATGTCATTTAAAAATAATATGTAGAGGGAGATTATTTTTTCATGGAATATGATTGAATATCAGGCACTGTATTAAATGTATTTAGAAAACTTTCTAAATACACAAATTTCTATTTTTACATCATTACCCAATAACTCATAGCCTCATATTATTTAAAACATTCCTCGAAATCCCCAAGATATTTGGGGTTTAATTAATTTTCTAATATTTATACAACTTTTAGGACTACAGATTGATTAAACATACTTGATATTGAGCATAACAAATGATAAATGGACTTTAGTAATGAATGAATTAAATTTTAGGGAATTTTTGGTCATCATTGTAATGAATATTAATGAAAACTTGTAATAATATTGAAAAATTAGAAAAGAGTTTTGAATTTGAATTCTAAATTTGTAATGGGTGGGTTTCTTTTAATTGGGTTTGGTATGTGTTTTTGAAATTCATAGTATTGAATTTATGTTTATTAGTATAAATAATAAAATTTTTCATTTATAAGAGGGTAAATATGTTTTTATTTGATGTTGAGGTTTTTATTGTGGTAGAAAAAATTTCAATGTGTGGTGGAGATTTATGTACACAAATTATGCATATTATTTTGGTTTATATTATTGATTAAGAAGTAACAAAATATTTGATATATGTATTCAAATGATTTTGTTGGTTGTTTTTTCTATTTTATATGTTATGTTTTTTAGATGGACACATTAAAAATGATTTATTTTATGAATAGAAGACCCATGTGTGTATGGAAGTAGAAAATGTAATTTAATTTTAGAAGATACATTCCTTGCTTATATGGAGTTCATGTAAAAGTTCTCTTTTGGCAAGTGCAGATTGTATAGACTAATGTACATACAGTGTATGTCAATTAAAGAATCAGTTAGTGCGGAAAATTCAACTTAATTCAATTTTTATCGACACTACATATCGTATAACCTCACTCATGGACATATTAGAGGAAATATATTAATGGTTGGCCTAGGAAAACTAACCAAAATGGGGGGAAATTTTTTTGATTGATTATTTAATGTTGTGTGTACTATTGTACACTCCTTATAAATTATTCTTTCAATAAAAATATGACATGGAATTTGATTTAAAAATAGTCAAAAGGGAAATTTTTTTACACAATACCAATTAGACCCCCCCATGTGAAGGTTTCATCATTTTTTTCTTAGGTCATTTTCCTTCCCCACCTTATATCTCTTTGTATCCATGTGTGGGAGTGAGTAATTTCTCAATCCTCCTTCCACCATAGTACTGAGAGGATTAAATGAGGTGTTTTGGGTTTATAATATGATTGTGGCTATTATATACTAATATTCATTGGGTGATTCTATTTTTATTCTAATTAAAATTTTTAATCAATTTTCATAATAAAATTATAGATTAAAGTGTTGTATTTTATCAGAATAAGAAAAAAAATTATCAAGGAAACCCATATGAATTAAAATTGTTCTTCTCGTCACCATTGGGTGGTTCTATTGCTAATTTTTTTGTGGTTATCGATAAAAATAAATTTTTATAGAATTTAATCACTGCCCTTTGGAATTAAAATTAAATAAAACAACTATTCATTATTAGAAAAATAAATCATAGTGTTATTAATTCCACATGGTAAATGAATTAAATAAAAAATTAATATACAATGGAGGAAAAATTTGATAAACCCAATTCAAAATTACAACCCCAACACATTTTTTCATACATTGTTTTTTATATGTTTTTTTGTATTAAAAAATTAAATTTTTAGGTTTTTTATCTTTTTCCTCATGAATCATCACCTAAATAATTACCTATAAATCACTAACTTAGGATAGTAAAAATTGCATCCATATGGTATTATCCCAGATATACTACTTCTATAGTAGAATTAATAAAAATCAATTTAATGTGTCAAGCAATGTCATGATCACATAACCATGAACAAATAGCGGTTAATATTTTTGTATAGAGTAAAATGTTTAATTTACCCTCTTCTCAAATTCCTTAAATTATATCTAAAATAAAGATGTTATTTTGAGAAGTACTGCTATAGTGAAGAGGATTTTTAATTTTCCAAAACATAAATTAATTTTTATTTTGCAGAATCCTGGCACCTCCCCTTAGGTTAAATGGTAAATTAAACCTATTATATGTACTCTTGTCTCATAGATTACTATTTAATCTTAGTTTCTAATTTGGTGAATTTTTTAGAATACTGGGATTTACCGGAAATATTTTAATTATTAGGTAAATAAATTATTATCCCTAGTAAGATATATTGTCTTCACGGTCAATGTTTTTCAATTTCAAACCATGGACATTTTAAATAATATTTATATTATGGTTCAATAAGACGGCTTCGAAATATTAGAATATAATACGTTTGATAATAATACACCAAAATTATTATATTGTTTTTATCATGTTCATCTGTATTTTTAAATAATTTATTTGAAATAAAAAATTCACTTTTTGAGATACTTATGTCACAGTTGCTTATTAAACTCAGGGTATTCCCATGATACTTTATAATTACATTTCACACTTGAGGCTTCTGAGATATATCCCCACATGTGTTGACTAAATAATTATTTAATAATACATATTATTTTATATGGTGAGAAACCTATAAATATTCTATAAAACTCTCATTTGGGATTATCTGTAGGATTTTCCACTATTGTTAGTGGCATAATCACAGATTGAGTGTGAAAATGTGACCTAGAATAAATGGATTATCAATTAATCAATATAATATTCACATGATTGAAAAGCCATATCATGGTGGGGGGGATGGATTGAAGGGGTGAGATATAATCTAAACTGAATTTGATGATCATATAATGAAGTGATGATAAAAAAATTTAATTGATTATTATATTCTATCAAGGCATGACATATTTCCATATATTATTCCTTATTCAATGACCATGGATATTTTCTCGTTACTTTTTCAGAAATTTCAATATCATTTTATGGATTAATTATGTATTAATTCTTTTTTAGTATCAACCATAAACATTAATTAAAAAAATTAATTCAATAAGTGGTTATACATTATATTTTCAATATCCTTGTAAATAGAATAATTTGGTCGAAATGATTCTTATTCATTTTGACTAATTCATCATCTAACATGGGTATTCTATAATTTTTATCCTATAATATGATTGTAACACCAAATTATGAACTCAGAATTTAAATTTTATCTTTCTATTCTTATTTGTCTTGTTTTTGTTGCTATCTTATGGTAAGATATTGATACAATTTCCATTATGGATAAAAGCATCACTAAACCTTGGAAATGTGTGTTTTGGTGTGATTAGTATTGTAAGAGACAATTTATTAGAGTTGTAATAGTGGATTGTGAAACATAGATGTTAGATGATTTTGTGCACCTCAAATTCATGGAAGGTGTGAGAAACCTATTTTGATCGATTGGAATTATATTCATCAATAAATAGTTGATGAAAAATTATAGTGGATTTTATTTTTTGGGATATGAGTCAGTCATAATGATTTATACTTTATTGGAGTTCAGATCAGTGGTTGAAGTTGATTCTATGAAACATGGTAGTTTTTATTTTGAAATCCCATCTACACGGTGTGGGGTTCAAAGAACACATATTGTATACTTCACTAAATAATGTGGATTGGGTTTATGAATGGGAAAAATATCAAACATCCTATGATTCACCCCAACACATCATTTCACTTCTTGTAAAAATCAGTAAGTGTATATGCAATACACCCCCAAACACAAATTTGGACTCACACATTGTATGGTCTACCACAATGTTTGTGTATACGTTTTTGATGGTAGATATTGTATGTATTCATTGGGGTGGTTATGGGGTTGGTGCACTACTGATAATAGGACTTTGTATGATCATAGGCTCTACATTATGAAATGTTCATGAATGTTTGCTACTCCTCTACACTACTCGGTCATGATTCCTTTATCTATTAAGTTTTTACTCCCCCGTCAAAATGTTATAGATGACATATATTCCTTCATTAGAGTTAGTACTCCCTCGACTGTGGTATCCATCAGAGTGGTATGGGCCCTCAATTTAACATCATTTGGGGTTATGTTGGTTTTTCTATTATTTTTTATAGATTAATGATCATTGTTATGTTATTGAAAACCTAAATGATGTGTATAGCCTAGATATGGGTACATGTATCATCTATGTTCGGATTCATCATATCCTTTTTCAAGAGGAGGTGTGGTTATGGGAAAGTTAAAGAAATCTATGATTCTTTAACACTTTTGTCAATAAAAACCCCCTGGTTTAACCCAAAGAAACAACATATAGTTGGTAAATGAACATTATAATTCAAAGAATCTTCATTATACATTGCACCTGTAGTTTTTGAGGGGATGTTATTTGTGAGATATTGACAATATATATATAAGACTCCTTTTGTTGTTATGACCATTGATTATTGATTATATATAGATCCATGTTAACATTTCTTCTTATTATTCCTAAAACATAGGAAGATTTAATAAATTATTTGGTACTATATTATTTGGGTTATTGGGTTTCCCTATTGATTATATTATTATTAACCCATATACAGGCTTTGAGACCACATATATTATGTCTCAACAGTCAGTGTATTGAATGCAGATGGATAGAGTGGACGTGGGGCAATTGTGGGTTGTTCGTGCATTATTCTGAGTGATGCATCATGGCGCATGATGTATCATCAATATTCCTAACAAAGAGAGTGACATTTAGTTAATGATTAATCCATGATTTGACTCTGTGACGTGGAGCTTTAGGTGTGTTGTGTCTTCATTGTAAAATGAATTTCTAGATATAAACATTTCCCCTGATATTTTCCAATGTAGAGTTTTATCAGTACATGGTATCTCATGAATGAATTATATAAATTTAAAATTTATTATATATATATATATTCAACTTATGATATTTATTTTCATATTTATTAATGATATATATATATATATTAATTTATTTATGGTTTGGGTTCTTAAAGGATAATGAATACCATATTGGGTGGTATACCAACTCCATGTTAGTAAATAGTCAATCTCCTTCTAGAAATGGTCTTATGTGAAACAATTTGCTTATTTTGAAACTCATAAGGGCCATTATAGGTCAGGTCATATTAGAGTGGTACCATAGAGAGGTTTCCCTTGGAATGGTTTTTAGATTATATTTTTATATATTGACTAGTTTTACAATATAGTTGAAAAATGTTTATGTGAGTATTATGTTTGGTTTTCTATAAAGGGATACCAACATAATGGTGGTTTTTGTAAATTCTTTTAAAATTATATTTTTAACCTTTTAGTGGAATCTGAGCTCTATGAAAATGATTTTATCATAATACTATGACCGCTACAACAATATATAGTAGTTTGTTTTTATTTTTCAATTCCTTATTAAGTAATCTCATCTTGGCTCTATTAATCATGGGTATATTCAATTAATGAATTTCGCCACCAAATAATATAATTCACTTTCATGTAGAAATGGTTATGACTAGACCATGTTTGTAGTTGGTCCATTATGATTTTAGTATTTGGGAAATTGGTATTATATTATTGAGTTTTGATTGATATATTTCTTACCAATATGATCTAAGATAACTTGTTTTCTGTTCACGATTATAATAGGCTACTTATGGAGTGGGTGATATTTATATATGATTGTATAATAAGTAATCATGGATAGATATATTTGGTAAATTTCACTTTTTGAAGAGATCATGACCCTCGAGTAATTGAGGACTGGTTGTATTTAGCAACTCACGAATAATTTTTGATTAGGAATGAAATGAGATGAGTATGATTCGTACTTAATATACTGATATGACATTGTGATCCATTGATTGATGATGTTTCAATTATCCAACATGAAATGGTTCTAATCTACTATGGACACAGTTTTAAACCCCATCAAGATATATATTTATCCATGCGGTTGATCTTTTATACAAGGGAGAACAATAATATTTCAATAAGCATGGAGGGATATTGGTCTTTCATGACCCTCAAGTAATTGAGGACTGGTTGTATTTAGGAACTCACGATTCATTTTTCATTAGGAATGAAATGAGATGAGTATGATTCTTTCTTAATATACCTATATGATATTGTGATCCATTGAGAGATGATATTTCAATTATCCAACATGCGATGGGTCTAATCTACTATGGACATAGTTTTAGACCCACGAATTTATAGATTTATCCAAGTTGTTGGGATTTTACATAAGGGATAACAATAATATTTCAATAATAATTGAGGGATATTGGTATTTCATGGTGTATTGTTCATTTTGTATCATGATGTAAATATTATATTGTGTTTATTTTGGTACAGTGTCTGGCAGGAGAGGAAATGAGTTGTGGCTATGCTTTCTGGTTATTCAACCTATGTTGGAGTCACCTAGGAATTATAGGTGTAGATTACCCTAGTATTTAGATCATGTTACTATTCCAACTAAAGTTAGTTAATGTAGTGTTTTTTATGGACCTCCACCTTATATATAGTGATGAAGTTATTAATATCCATGTTAGATGTCCAATTTATTACATAGATGACGATTAGGGAAGATAATATGTTTTGTGGGATCTGATTGAGTTGGATGATGTAACACACCACTCTAAAAAATTCAATGTCTTATTACTTCTCATTATTCATAGATTGTTGGTAGTTAAATATGCTAAATGAGACACATTAAAGATTCCCATAGATGGAAAAATTTTGTTTTAAATTGTAGTATGACCCATGTCAATTCATCATGATACCTCTTAATCATTGATGTAGTTATGAGTTTTCCATCCTTAATCGTGTCCTCTAATGTTAGAAAATTTGTGTGAAACCTCAGTACAGGTAATGGTTTGCTAGATAACCTCAACTAATTATAATTTTTTCACTAGACACTTCTAGTTTGGAGAGTTACCTGTGGTATATAATCAATCTCCTACATAATAATTTCAAGTACTAATAATATTCACTAAATGGGTCAACGATGGTCAACCATTTATAAGAGAGTAGTTTATGCATTTTCATTCATTCTAAGGATGAGGTTCACATTTATAGTGTTGTGGTTCATTGAAATGAATCACATCATGATATGGCTTTTTGTGGTTACTCATGGTATTTTTTGAATTTATTTTGTATTACCATGAGGGTAGATGTTATGTCACATTTTTTTGTGACCCTGATTTATATAGAGATATTGGGATCTATGAAGTTGAAGTCATAATGGATAATGGATCAAACTGGAGTGATAGTGGAATGGTGGTAGTTTTTTTACAAGTCTAGTATGATCAAATATTCTCAAGAGGTGGACCTATTGTGTCAAATCCTTTGAATTTAAGTTTAATTTTTTATTAAATAAATATTATTAAAAGGATTGATTAATATATTAACGATTTCTGGTTTGATATATTTTTATTAAATAAAATAACTTTCTGAAATAAAATAAGTCCGGGTAATAAAATAATATTCAAATTATAAAAAAAATACTCTTTTTTATTTTGTAAGAAATAGAATTTTATTTTATTCGTGATAAAATTTTTATATAATTTTTAAAGTACTATAAAATCCCATCGTGAAATGTCAAACTCATTAAATTTATAAGGGAAAAAATTAGTTATTATTTGTGATAAAAAGTATATAATACTTTCATTGTAAACATAAAAATCTAATTTATGGTTATTAAACTATTATTACTATGGTATTAATATTAGAATTAATATTTTCATTGTATAATAATAGTTAAAATTTTAATATTAACTCATTATGTTATAATAATGATTGTTAATTTATATAAGATTTGATTCAATTTAGAATGTTTAAATAAACGTTGGTTGGATTTTAATTTTAACATATAAAAACAATATATAAATTATAATATATGTATTGTTCATATGATACTTCTCTAAATAATTATATGTTAATTTATGTTAATAATATTTAGGATTTTTTTGTACGAATTGATCTAATAATTTTATAGTAAACATATATTAAAATTTGATTTTCAATGATTAAAAAATTATTATTCCTAAAATATCATTACTAAAATTAGCATTATTTAAAGAAAATAATAAGTAATGTCACAAATATAATTTAAAAAGAAAAATGATAAAACTAAAAAAATAAGTAATAATATATATATATTATCTTATAATTAATAATTAAAACATATTTTTATTAAAATATATGGCTATCATCTATAAGACACATATCCATCTCAACAATTAGCTTCTGCAAGACAAGCACAACCATGCATAAGGGAAGGCTTAGAAAGTCTATACAGTGGAATTGTTAGTACGAGTTCCTACTAGTGCTCGAGAATAGCTCCTGAATGTGGCTCTATTAGTCATACATGTGGTAAGGATGGTTGGACCATCCCAATTTCTTTGTGTGAATGTGTCTCTTGATTTCGATCTGTGGCCATTATATTGATAGTTTAGTAGAAGTAGTTAATATTAATGGGATTTCTTAATTCCTTTCTTGATTAATGTGGTACACGCACTCGATTAACTATAACTATTCATTAATAACCCCCATTAACAATATTGTAATATGATTATGAAAATCCAGATCTTCTAATCATTTCAATCATTTACCTCTCCATCTAACTATTGTTCCATCATTTTCCTCCAATATTATGACTTAATATACCATCTCAACTTTTTCTTCAATAATTTTATTATTCATATCCTCAGAATGAATGTAATTTCTCGATTGTATGATCTACACATATTACAACTCAAAGCCTCTTATCCATCATTATCAGTTTCTCTATGGTGATAAAATCATATCCATATTACGTCTTCGACCAATAATAAGAATTGAACACTAGTGCTGAGTTTCTCTTCCCAAGGATGCATGGTAGAAGTAAAAAATCATAAGTGTTCATGTATATATATACTCACAATAAAATTTAAATATGTTTTTTATCATCCACATGTGACAATATTTATTAATATATATATATATATCGGTAATTAATGGAATTACAATTATCATTAAAAACATTCCCCATAATCTAGAACAAAAATCCCCTAAAAAATTAAAATAATAGGAACACTAGTTTATCTTCAACGTCAGTCACTTTTAATATACATTTTCAACCAAAATCTTCTATCGCAAGACCTAGGTATATATATGTATAATATTTGTAATATTTGATTTGTAATAAAACAAGAAACTCTCTTCACTTATCTAAAAAATCAAATTTATTACCCAGATCCTCCCTTTCTCAAATTTCACACATCCATTCCCCACCATTATAAGTTGAGCGTACCTCCACCTAAGATTGTTCGTGTGTTCAGTTTTTATGATTAGAGGGAATTTATTTTATAAAACAAATCATGTTTTTTTTAAAACTCGTTTCATGTAAATATAATTCAATATCCCTTCCCCCAATACAATTATAATAATATGTATAAATTATTTTATCATAAATTTATTCCATTTTTTAAATGGATTTATATTTTCAAAAGTGTTATTATAATCAAAGGGAGTTATCAAATATTATATATTGAGAAAAATATTTATTTTCAATATTTCCAAAGAAAAGACAGCGTCATTTGATTTTATATATTATTAAAAACCCCCTTTAATGTGAGACCATCTATAATTAATAATTTATTGAAACAAAATTTATCTTCTGTAATTTTATATATGGGATTGGTATTTTAAAATGGTAATTATTTTATGTAAAGGATATGATATTTCCAAACCTATATATATGGGAATTTTATTTAATAAAATCCATGTATTTGTTTTTTTTAACCATTAAAATGAAAGGCATTCTTTTTTAAAAATATGGTTTTCATTAAAAACAATCATTTTAGGACATTTGTTTTAAAAAAATCAATGTATGGGAAATTATTAATTTCAAACCATTAATTTTCAAAATTAGTAGGTCATATAATGAGGATATTTTATTTTATTAATTCAATGAAAAATTTAATATGATAAAGTTTACCATTTTATGTTATCCTATTTCAATAAAAATATACAAGTTCAAATGGATTTTATAATTATCATATTATAGATGTAATTTCATTTTTAATGTGTGGATGTAAATCATGTCTTCAGATATGGCCATATGATATTTTTAATATTATCATTAAGTTATTTTTATGAAAAAAAGTACTTTGTTTGTTGTTTCCTTATATGTAATATTATAATTATTAAAATTTTAATATGGATTTCTCATTTACTGTTTTTTAATAAATATAACTTTAAAATATTATCTGATATAAAAATAATATCTCTTAAAAATATGTTTTTTTCCAATGGATTTTTTATTTAAAGTAAAATAATAAATGAAATATTGAGAAACTTGTTTTCTAAAAACAAAACTTGACACTTGGTTATAAATTAACATTATGAGGAATCAGGATAGAACCCATGTCCCCATGTCGATCCTATCTCGAAATTGACACTTCTTATGGAATCATGAATCCCATAAGTTTTTACAAGTATTATTATGTTCAGTAATAAGATTATTATTTTTAGGGTAAATATTTTTAAATGTTTCCATGGATAAATCCTTGTATTATTTCATGGGATGTTATATTTTGAACAAAAATTCATTTTCAAAGTAATAAGTATTTTTTAACTTTTTAAATGTATTTAATAACATAGTTTTTTTTAGATAAATTGTTATACATTTTGGGTAAATAATTTTTTTATCAATGGTATTTTATTTTATATTAATGGAAATTGAATTTCAAATAAACAAGTTTTCATGGGAATGTTCTCAATTTAATTTATCAATGTAATATTCTTGTATAATGGTTCTAAAATATTATTTTCATGGTTATATATTTTGGAAGCCCAAAAGGATTTTATAAATATTTATTATATTATGAAACACCCCCAAAAAGTGTATATTTCATTTTAGAGAAAATATTATTTATTATCCATTTATTTATATAAAAACCTATATTAATCTTAAGCTACACAAAACACTATGCTAAGTAGTGTTATATGCAATATATATTTTTGCAGCTTTTTAATGGTGAACCTAGTTAAATGAAATTAAAAAATTAATGAATTTAATTTTTATAAATAATCATAACTTTTTGATTTGGAATGTAAACATTATCTTTGTTGGAAATTTTGGTTTTTTTGAAATGTATCACATTTTGAAGGATAGTGAAAATTAAATAATTTTATTTCAAAAATGTTTTTTGTCTAAATAATTATTAAAGTTAAATTATTTTAATTTTTTTAAGATATAATGGATCAATTATATATCAATTAATATAATATAGTTCATTTGAATCATTTTTCTATTTAATTGAAATATAAATTCTTAATTAATTTTTTTGAATTTTAATCTTAAAAACTCAATTTCTTAACAATTTTGCGGGATTATATTTAAAATTAAATTTTCAGCTTATGTTGATGAATTTGAAAAAAAGAGCATACCTATTTTTAATTAGTGTAAAATTTATATTCTATTATGATAAATAAAAATTACTAAAAAATTTAAGTAAAAATAATTTAAAATAATTTTAGCAACAAAGGTAAAATTAACCATAGTGATGGAATAAGCCTTAATCCTGAGGGCCAAAACAACCCATATATTTTTCCAAAATTATTTGTATTACATTAATTGGGCCATATCATAGATTTTTATAGTTTTATGAGTTATATGGAAATATGTTCATGAAATTTCCCCATAAAATTGGTTCATTACAAAAAATGACAAAAAACGATTATTCCATACCTTAACATTTATAATGACTTACAGTATAGAAGAAGCTTCATAATATTGATTAAAAAAATATTTTAAAAGATATATATTTTTTAATAATGATAATTTAACTATTTTTTTTAGATATGAAAAAATTAAATTAAACACATAACAAATGCTAACGCATGGATAATTTTTTTATTAATTAAATAAGATAAATGATGCTAAAAAAATTGAATGTAAAGTAAATTTAATGAATAATTGTATTCCGATATTTTTTTAGATAAATATATCATGTTAAATATATTATTATGTAACATATTTTAATTTGATTAATTTTATGATATTTTTATAATAAAAATAAACTAATAGTTTTAAAATAGACCTAACTATTATTATAAAATAAATGAGATTTTATTAAATGATTTAAAATTAATTAAAATTATTTTTTCGACCAAGTTAAATTTATGTGTTAATTAATATCAAATATATAACATTAATTATAGAATTTATCTTTTGAAATCCACTTATTTACCCATATATGGTAATAACATTTATTGTGTGGTATTTGTTAAAACAGTGTTTTACGTGTTATGTGCACATGTTTTAAAATTAATTTCCAAAACACATTGAATTTATATTTCATAATTAATATATCATATTTATAATTCAGGGGATAAATATTTTATTGAAATTTCACTATAATTTATTCTTAATTGTAAAAATTCTTATGTTAGTAAACATGTTACTTTAATACAAACCAAAATGATAATATTAAGGAAATTCATTTTTACAAATAAAAATTATAAAATAGAATTTTTTTTCTTTTAGTGGAGGTTTTTTCAGCAATAATTACCATTTAATCCATTATTTTTTTCCTTTTCAATGTAAATTATGTATGGGGTACCACAAAATATTTTATAATATTTGGTATTGAAAAAAATGTCAATCCCCTCAACTATAAAAAAAATCATCAACTCCTCTAATTCCATACACCTATCAAGACACAATGCCTCATCCGAACACCAATGAAATAGTCTAAATACTTCCCTCTACTAAAAATAAAATCCTCACTTCATCCAAAAATCCAACAATCCAATCACTTTTGTGCAAAGTAAAATAAGTTATCTAAAAGAAGAGGTAACAATCATTAATGTGCATTTATGTTTTACATGTTTCCCACCCCTTAATTTATATTTATTAAATTCTTTTATAATAAATTTATTTTGATAAATATGCTAAAAAATATTTTAAGGGTTCTACCTCTACCCGCACACACTTCTATTAATTGGGTAATGAAATTATTGTTCATGTATGGTGAACTTACACCTAGTGAAATGATGTCATTATTTTTACATTACCGCCTATTATGGTTGGGAATAATTATTGTAAAATTATTTCTATATTATAATATATATTTATATATATATATATAATTTATTTAGACTCCATTAATTTAAATTTAATTATTACTTTTATACATTCCATTTCGTGTAAATATGAAAACACTGCTTATGGTCATTTTAACTACCGACTCCTCAAAGCATTGTGATAAGTTCACACATTAAATGGAATATATTAATGAGGGATTTAATTAAATATATTATTCATAAATGATAATTAAATGATATTCATGAATTAATTACCATTCCATAAATTTAATATATCTTTTTCCTTATTACCCAATTCACAAACTAAAAAGTGATAACATCATTTGTAGACCTTTGGACTACCGCCTCCACAATGTGATGTGATTCCTTTTACATAACAAGAATAAATTTTATAAGTATATATGATTAAAAAACCTTTATTTATGATATAATAACGATTATATAGTTTTATAATGTTACTTTAATTCTTTATAAAATGATAATAATAAAAAATTGTAATGTTGCTCATTGTACGTTAGACTTGATGTCTCCTTGATTATAATCTTGGTTCATTATCATAACCATGTTTCATGATTCGATTTAAAAGTATAATTTATGTGTAAATATAATACCTTTTTAATGAGTATTATTTTTTATATGTTTATATAATTAACCCTTTCACCATTGTAAACCTACCAAATAAATTTTTACCCATAAAAAAATATGATCAAAACAACTAATATATTTTTTTTTAAAATAGTTGTTTAAGAAATAAGCAAAAAAATGTTAAAGTCGAAATAAAATTGAAAAATGTTTAAAAGAATTTAAATAATTACCATATGTTTATTATTGTAGAAGATAAAGACACATGTGATAAGTTGAACTCTAGGTAATATATTCTTGTCTCACTTTTTCTTTTGTGAGGAATACATGATTTTTACCACTTCTTTATTTGGTGGTGTTAATATTCTAACCCATTACCATTTAATATTACGATTAATGTATATTTCATGGTATTATTTGTTTCACTTCAAATTATTCCATATAAGGGGGTTTTAATTGAAAATTATCATGTTCTAATAGTTATGATTGAAGTATCCCTTTTAATGTGATTGTTTAATTTCTCATGAACAATCACTTCCTTATGGTAATTTTTTTATATTACATTCTATATTTCCATATTCTCATGAAATTGATATAATTTTTTTCCAACCCATATTCCATTTTAATATAACATATAAACATTAAAAACTATTTGATACGTTGATAAATTCATATCTTTTACTCAATAGGGATATTTGTTGATAAGAATTGCGGTTCATTAATTAAATCAGTTGTTAAATATAAGAAATATTTGATAGACATGAACTATACTAGTTGGGTATTGTTTAATGTAATACATTCAATTCATTTCCTGTATCCTGGGATGAATTTAGTTTGACCAATGCTTCACGTTTGTAACCGGTATTATTTAAGCATTCTAGTGAATGGTTTTTATAGTAGATATAAGGTTGTGAAACCCAAGATTGTTTTTAACGAATATTTTTTGATCCATATTTTTAACAGCCTTGATGGTAACAAATACATTTTCCTAGGAATCATAGGATAAAATAACTATACATTGCATTTATATAAGTTATTTCTTTTGAGAGTATATTTACTACAATATGGACTATTGATGCATTTAATTCTCAGTTCATTGACTAAATGGAATGTGTTTTCAATACATTACCTTTTCATATTAATTATTCCTTATCCAATTGTTTAAATAGAATTTATTTTATATATTTACCTTTAGTATTTTTTATTCTTATTTATTCATGATTACTTCCTCTATATGTTTTCTTATACTTATCAATTGAGCTCACCCTTATTTTTTTTCTATACCCTAGGATATGAAGATGAATTCTTTTAATCAGTTTAATGAATGTAATTTATTATCCATTACTAACATTATATATTTTTTTCTAAATATTATTATAATATTAAAACAACCTTAGTAGTCATGTTTTCCAAATTTATTAAATTATCGGCTCATTTATTATTAAATTTCTTATAATTATTATAATGTAATAAAGTAATGTACTCAATCTGGGAATCTGTTCTTGGGGAACAACAGTTAGTATCATATGATGTTAAGGAGAAATATTGAAAACTATATTTTTAAAAATTACATTATTGTTCATAACAATATTATATACATTGAGGATATGTGTATAATAATATCCCATGTAAACCATGTTTCTGATTATGAGATTAAATACACATAAATTTTTCAATTTGTGTAAACCATTTTTTATTTTTTGGTATTATAAATTTTATTAAATACTAATAAGAATATAATAAGTGTATGTTATCATGAATAAATGGTTCCTAGAATAAGGAATGTGAACCTTACAGATGCATTTTTACCAAAAAGGTATAAGTATTATATGGTTAATGGTCTTAAGACAACATTTTTATTGGAAGTAGTCTCTTAAAAAAATTCATCATATTAGGACATAGTATCATGTACTAAAGTGACAGGGAAATAATTCCCCAAGTATCATGGCTTCAGAGGGAATCATGAGAATAAGTGGATAGCTGTGAAAATTGATGATAAATGGATGATAGTAAATGAGAATTTTCCCACATGAAATAGTTGTGGAAAGAATAAACCATTTACTTTCATAAAAAATTGTACTCTTTTACAAGTCTGTAAATAAAGTAATCCATGATTGTTATTTCATGGATAAAAAAGATTCATAATGTACAATTATTTGATATCTAGGAGGTTGAAAACTATGGAAATCAATGTATAAAGTGTCAAAGGAATATATCCAAAAAGAGGGCAATAGATCATGGTCAATATTATGATACTGAGATAGGTGAAGTGAAATGATTAATGTATTTATGATTACCATCATGAATTATTAAATTTTAGTTTTTTATCAATGATGGGATGGTTATAAATATTATGGAATATATGAGGAATGTACTATTGTACTTTTCCATTAAATATTTAAGATCGCATGGTTATTTTAACCATTAAAAGTAATTCGGTTTCAAGGTTTTTTTTTTTGAAAACACATGGTTCAGGGAAATATAGTATGTAATATGTTCCTAATTTCGACGTAATGATGTTTGGATAATTAAATTATATATTTATATAATTAAAATTGGCTAAAGTTTTATTGACATCGAACTAATTAGTTGTTTATTGAAACAATATATTATTCAGTAATTGATGGTGTTCAAAACACTTCTAGGGTCTAAGAATTATTTCCATCAATGTGTTTTCTATTTATTAAATAATTTATAATTCATGTTTCTAATAATTTTAATAGTATTTTATGATATTACAATATTTCATGAGAATACATGATGATGGTATTCACATCTTTGGAATGTAACTAAAGATAGTTGATCCATGTAGTGGAAAGACAAATAATAAGTATATATTAGAAACATAGTTTCCATATTTCTAAAGTGTTGGATCATAATATTTAGGAATGTTTAAATATTTATGAAATTGTTTAAGATGAACATTGGATGTGTTTTTAGATATTGAAATATTATTTCACCCTTTGATGAAACTTTAGTTATGAGATGAAGTATAAATAGTTCATTACAAAAACAAAAGAAAAAGATTCTATTTATAGAAATGTGTATTTAATTTTATAATTTTATGGTGAATGAATTATGAAGCTCTTGGAAAAGAATCTTGAAATAAAATTTTTTCCAATTATCA
Source organism: Viscum album (assembly GCA_963277665.1). Lineage (NCBI taxonomy): Eukaryota > Viridiplantae > Streptophyta > Magnoliopsida > Santalales > Viscaceae > Viscum > Viscum album. Next base: position 808,657,601 of record OY728153.1, read on the forward strand.
TAATTTTTTATGATATCAATGAACTTTTTCATAACATTTCTTTCAGGATTTTTCTTCATCAGTTTTCAGTTGAACATGTTCTATATCACACTAAATCAATACCTCATAGTTATATTTTTCTTTTCTGCCCATGTTTTCACAAACATTATCATATTTTGATAAAAAATTTGTTCCCTTCTCATATTAATTTACCTCGTATTAAGAATATTTTTTTATAAAACCTATTTATGATTTGGGTTTTTCTAATAATTGTATTTTCAAATATCATGCCCTCAATTACTGAGATCAATTTATAATTTTTAGGATTCAATTTATTTATGTTGGGGTTAATATAATACCCCAATAGAAGAAAATATTTTCACATTATAATAAATTTTATTTTTCTTCGAAATTTCATTATATGAATCACTATGTTAATCTTTTGTTATGTACCATAATGATCATTCATTAGGTACACACAAGCCCGAGTTTTATCAACTTCTAAGGGCACACCTATTTTTAAAATATATATTATCAAATTTATAAATATTAATTTTTATGATAAAAATTAAATTTAATTAATAATTTCAAAATTAGATGGGAGGAATGTTTTCGCATTTTTCTGGGATGGTAAATTTTTTAGATGAATAGTGAAAAAATACTGCATTTTAGTTCAAAAATACATTTTAATCTAAATAATTAAAAATGATAAATTATGTTTTAAATTTATTTGAAAGTCACATTGTATAACATATATATATCTCTCTAATTTATTTCAATAGAATCATTTTTATATTTATTTTATATATAAATACTTAATGAACTTTTGAGCATTTTTACATTAAAAACTTTCTTTCTTGCCACATTTGATGGATTAGATTTGAACAAAATATTACTATTTTAAGGAATTTTATTTTTGAAAAATAACATTTAAGGTCAAAATAAGTATAATATTTATATTATAATAAGATCAAATTATTTTTTTATCAAGAATTTTATAAAAAAGTAATTCAACTTAATTACAATGAATAATGTAAAATTACGCTTAACAATCGATTAAACCATAATCGTAAAAACCAAAATGACCTAGAAACAAGTCGAATGTACATTTTATTCCAATAGTTTGACATTTTCTATATCTTTATATTTATGATTTATTATGACACATATTCTTGAAAGTGACCCAAATAATATGTTTTTTGCCAAAATGGCCCGAAGGCCGTCATTTTTATCTATTTTTGATAACCCCCCTATCATGGGATGAGGGGAAACCCTTACATGGCCCATAGGCTCAAAGATTATGTAAGAGGCTACATTGATTCAGTTAAAAAAATATTATGGAAAATAAATTTCTTTTTTAATAATATTAATTAAACTATAATTTTTTTAGGTGATATGATTAAATTTAAAAGTAATCAAATTTCACCCCATATATTATTTTAATAATAATTAAATAAGGTAAATGATGATAAAAACATTAAAATTAATATAAATATACTAAATTATTATATTAAATTATTTATATAGATTAATATATCGTCACAGATAGATGTGAACGTAATATATTTTGAAGAAAATATGTTATTAATATTTATATATTAAATGAAATAAATAATGTCAATATTGATTATAATGTGATTTTAAAATAAATAATATTTTTTTAAATGATTCAAAATTAATAAAAATAATATATTCATAAAAGTTATTTTTGAGTTTTAATAAATTTAATACATGATCCATTAATCGGCCAATTGATCTTTTTTATTTACATAATGTCCCAAAGATACTTAATGCAATGTTAGAATAGTCCTGGTTAAAGTCGCATTTTTTCAGATTATGTTCACTTGTTTTAAAATATATTTCAAAAAAATGGGATTTCTATTTTTTAATTTATATTTAATATATTATAATATGTTTTTATATATTTTTTAAAAAATAAAACTTAAATTCAGTTTTAATAGATAGATTATGTAGTTTAAGAAACTGGTTACATTAATAAAAACTATTATTATAAAATTGAGGAAACATACAAGATAAGGAACTAAATTATATAGATGCACTTATTTTTTTGGAGGAGGTTTTTATTGACCATAATCCAAATTTAATCCATTATTTTTCATTTTGGAGGCTAATTAGGTAATTGAGATCAACAAATAGTGTATATCGTTTGGTATTTACGAGAATGCAACTCCCCCAATATTATATAAATGAATTTACTCTTCTCCTTCTTCACAAAACCAAATCCATTTTTTATCATCATTTATCTTCCCAAATAGTCTCTCAAAATCCCTCAAATCATATTTTAATCCTATCATTTAGTATAAATCAATCCATGGAAGCACATTGGTGCAACCCAAATGGAGTTACCTGAAAAAGAGGTTACATTATTCATTGTGTATTTATGTTTTATTTGTTCATCCAATAATTAATTTCATACTATATAATGATTATATAAAAAACATAATCCATGATATAATGATTTTTTTATTTTAATCATTGTACATACATCTATTCTTATATTTACCAAATATTTAATGAATATAATATTTGTGTACATTGAACTACCACTTTTTGAAATGATATCATTCATTTTTCCTTTACCACCTCTCATGGTTGGTTAGTATTAGGGACACATTATTTTTATATGATTGATATTATATTTTTTATTTCTTTATTCCTATATATTTTTTATATAACATGTTCTTATAGGCATTCATTTTTGGGTAAATATGATAAATTCATTTGTGGGTGTGAGTATTACTGCCTCCTAAATGTGATGTGATAGGTCCAAAAAATTACATAAAATTTATTGAGGTTTATTTTAACTAAAAATATGTGATTAAAATAAAATATATATGACATTAATAACATAACTAAATATTAGGAAATATAATATAAAATTTATCTTGTTTCCCTTTTCACACACTAATAATTGATAGCATCATTCATGGTTGTTTGGACTACCGCCTCCTTGATGCTATGTAATTTCCTTTACAAAAAAATAATTTTATGTAAAGCTATATATGATTAAAAAAACTGGTATCTATTATATAATGGTAATTTTAGAATGATTTAATATAACAAACCTTCTTTCCATAACGATCATTGGAAAACGGGAAAATTACTTCTGTGTGTGTACTGCCTACCACCTCCATGATTGTAACGATGGTTCATTTTTCATATCCATATTTAATGAATAGCATAAAATATTAATTTGAATTTATAATTATTATGTAATTATTATTATTATTCTTTATTTTTTTTATATATGAACTTTTTTTCTATAGTTGACCCACCAAATTCATATTGGACATATAAATCAAATATGGTAAAAACACCCAATATATACAAATTTTTTATGTGGTTGTTTAAATAATAGTAATAATTTATGTAAAAAAAATTATAAACTTCAAAAAGGTTCATAATTAATTATATAATTAAAATTATACAATTATTCATGAAGATAAAGAAATATGTGACAAGTCTGACTCGAGGTAAGTGATTCTAGTCACGCATTCTATTTTGTATGACATGTACCATTTTCACCACATATTTCTTTTTTGTGGGGTATATTCTTCCCCCTTTTCATTTAATATTATAATTAACACATAATTCAAGGTATTCTATTTTTCACTTTGAATTATCTGATATAATGGATTTACCTTGAAAATTAGTATGTAATAAATGTTATCATTGGAATATATGTTTATTTTGGGATAGTTAATTTTCCCTTGAAACAATCATGTACTTAGGGTTATTTTTTGTATTTTAAATTTTATGTGCCAATATTCTCATGAAGTTTATATAATTTTTTAATAATCTATATAAACTATTTACATTCGGTGTTTACATTTATGATTATTAGAAATTTTGACAAATATGAAACATTTTTTAAACTATATATTTTATGATATGAATGTTGTTCAATAATTAAATAGATTATTTGATAAATGAGGAATTTTTTTGAAATCAACTATACGGGTGGGGGATAAATTATTTTAAGAACCTAGATGCATCAGTTGTCTCGTGTGATGAATTTATTTGGACAAAACCTTAATATATTTAACAATTATGTTTTAAACAATCTTGTAAAAAGTTCTATGAGTAGGATTATTGTTGGACAAACGAATTATTTTTTAACACAATATTTTTAAAACCATTTTTGTGTTTTTCTTTATGGTATAGGTTTCGTGTACCTGGTAAATATGGAATCAAATTATTAATAATTTATTTCTTTTAGTTATTTTTATCTATTTCATTTTCACAATTAAAACTCAATGATTGTATTTATTTCTTAATTTATTGATTAAATTGTAGGTTTTTCTGTGATTGATAATTCAATAAATATTATTCATTATCTATTTGTTTAATTGGAATGTGGGTTGAGTTATTTTCCATCCCATATTGTATTTTTTTATTTATTCCATATTACATTTTCTGTACTTTAACCATTATCCATGTTACTAGAATATAATGATGACATATTGGAATGAGTTTTATGTATGTATTTTATTATTAATTTTTATGTGTTATTTTTTATTTTCTACCTCTCACTATAGTATGTTAATTGTTTATGTAATTTGGTTTTCCAAAACAAGTAAAATGATTGATTCATGATTTCTTCCATTTAATCAATCCTATATAATGAATTAAGGCACTAAATCTAGGAATCTATGGTTGGGGTTAGACATGTGATATTTTTAAAACCCTATTTTAATATTTTTTAAAATAATATTCAATATATAAATTGTTTTTATATAAGAAGTAATGATTTCTGAATATTTTCCTCAATGAGTGTTTTAAAAAGTTTGTTTTGAATTGAATTTTATTTTTATATATGTGATTATTTTAACTTGTTTTAAAACCCCTTATTGGGATATTTTATTCTCACCCCACATTTTATAATTTTCTTCACATGCTCCTTATATGTTCTATGTTTTCTGGTTTTCATAAATATTCTAGCATGAGTGAGTCCAAATAGTTGTTTTATTTCTAAATTGTGTAAAATCTGATATATTTTATCAATATTTTTCCTAAGCCTTCAAAACCAATACTAAACATATCCCTGGAAATATAATAAAAAATAAATTTTCTATTATAGTATTACAACAGATATATTGGGATTTTTTTGGCACCCGATCTGGGAGTGCGGTTTTAATGAAGATATAATTAGTTTCAGAAGAACAATTTATAAATACTTTTATATTGGGATACTTTCATTTAAAGGTAATTAATGTGTTATATGTTTTCATTTAATGTTCTAGATAAAGAAATTGTATTCAATTCATATGTATGTAGATATTTAATCCTCCCATGTATTCTTAATTCTGAAGATAGAAATTTTGAATTATTGTCTACAATGAAAGAATGGTTATGGCCCCATTTCTTTAAGATGGTGATAATGTAACTTCCCGTGAATTTTAATGAAAATTTATTTTAAATAAATTTCATTAAATATTTTTATTAATATTTTAAACAATTAATGTTTGTTTTTTTATGAAAAAAACTTATTTTCATAAATCAAATTAATTCTTGGTTATCAATTTATTTTAAATTAAAAAATATATTGTTTTTTTATTTTGAAATAAATTGTATTTTATTTTATTATTGAAAATATATTTTTTATATGTCTATATTATAACTATAACATCACAGATTTTCCATTAGGTATGTTCTTTTTAATGTTTCTCTTTATGTCTCTTCTTTTTTGATGAATAATTTTTTCCCATGTCCAATGCAAGACACGAGTGTGTTTCTGGATTTTGGGACATGAAAACAGAATAAAAATTAGTGTCTGGGAATGTTTCATGGTTTGAGAATACTTACTGTAAAATTTGTGGAGCATCCCAGGTAACTATACAACCTAGGACAGATATTTTCGCACGGTTGTCGCGTGGTTAGACAAACTGTTTTGAGATCCTTGGTAACCAAGTGAATTTTTTGTTTTTTGTGCAGTAGCCTCTATATAGTTCGTGCAAGTTTTGGAAATCTATGGGGGTAAACTATACAACCCATAAAAATTAGAAGAAATTAAAAACTTTCCATTAAGGGATTTTTTATACCATCTCTGGATTTTATTCCACTTTCTTCATTAGAACTCTAAGAACAAACCAAGAACCTCAAGTGGTCACATGGATCAATCTCCCACATTTCATGGCCCTATGAATTGTCAAAGTTTTTGAAACGATTATCTGGGTCAAGAAAATCCCACTCATTCTTCTGTTTTTTATGGAATATTTCCATTTCTTTTGAATCTCATTTTAAAGCCATCAAACCTTACATTTTGGGAGAAATTTAGGTATTGGTTTAAAAGGGTGCATGAATATATATCTATGGATTTTATTAAGAGGTTGTTCTTCATTAGATTCGAGGTAGGTGGTATAAAAGTTATATACTATTGTTTTTAAGTATAATTGAGAATAAGAGTATGTGTTCTTGATTTACACATGTTTTGATTAGATTTATTCAGTGTCATTTGGTAGAATGATTATATAAATAATTATATGAAACACTATTGATTCATGTGGCATACATCGATGATGATTTGACCAATTTGGGGAATCCAATGGGGGTGTCATCCTTTACAAACCTATAAATTGATAGGTTCACGTGTGAAATTGATGCATAATAACATAGAGTCCATGTTGAACATGTTAGTATGGTTTTCTGGATTTAATATTGAATGTATATGTTTTTTCTTGGTTTAATATTGGATTAAGGGGTTTTTGGAATTGAATAGAAATGGGTTAATTTGGTTAAATGGGATTGTGTAGAATGAAAAATGATTTCTGTTTAAATGGAATATAAAACCAATTCATATGAAATTACGAGCAGCTCTAATTGGAAATTTCTAGTATATTATGGACAAGTACATGGTTTTATGAGGGAATTGTTAAATCTGGACTGAGTTAATACATGAGAAATGAACTTGAAATGATTAATGGGATAAAAGGGTCAATGTATGGCCATTGATGAAAATTGAATAAGGAATATGGGTTGTTGAATAATCTTAAAGGGTTTTGGCATGATAATGGGAATTTGTCCAAATATTTATGAATTGTAACTTGAAAATGTGTTAATGGGTTATGGAATAGTATTAATTCCCATATTGATTATTATTCATTGTGATTGATGATTTCCATTAGCATTGGTAATTTTATGTTCTCGTATGGTATGGATGTGATGATTTGATAAATAGGAATTTGAACATGGATTAGTAAAGTGGGGTATTTAATTGAGTTTATACACCCATGGTTCAATTATGAATGTGGCTCTAAACTCCACCCCATAAATTCACTGGTTAAAGAAGTGGAAAGATGCTCTATTCCCCCAATAGGTACATTAAACCAAGACCAAGGCTTCGAGGTGAGGATAATGTATTGATGTGATATCTGTCACCCTAATAAGATAGGGACTAGATTTTTTTCCCCTAATAATTGTGATTGATTTCTATAGACCCTTTTTATATGGTAATCATGCATAACCCAGGGTACTTGTGATCAAAATTGAATAAGGAATGATGATGGTAAAATAAATTAAATTGGGATTAATGTTGGTTGTTAATTAAGAGAACATTGGATGTCTAATGGAACATGTGTTTTATTTTGTTTACTTACAATTCATTTTTTACTAGAATTTAGTATCTATTAGACTGGATATTTAGTAGACAATGTTTTTGGTGGCCTACTATGTTTTTTACTCACACCCAACTCAGGAGTCCATTGGGTACCCGAACAGACTCTTGGTTGTAGGTCGGGACTAGGTCCAATGACCAAAACTAAGATGATTAGTTGGGTTCGAGATGTACAAGGAGAAGGATCCATACATAGAGTCATGGCCCATTAGGAGTTTTTCCCTTTGTTTTTTTTTACTTTTCACTATTAGTTTGGCATGGAATTGTTGTATTTGATTTGTGTTTGTGGTCAGTTAGGGAAACGATTAGTTAGGAATGTTTATTGGTTTTCCATACTTATTTTGTTATTCCTATTGTATTTTGTTTTGCCTCACTCTTATGAAGTTGGAATAGTCTCCCCACTTGACTTATTAGACCCTTTTTGCAATTTGGAATCCTCTGGAGTGTTGGAAGGCGCACTAGAGGTCAGCAGAAAACTCAGATCAGAGCACCATTTTAGTGGATTCCATGTCAAAGATGTTACAACGTAATATTATAGGTAGGTTCATTTCCTTGGTATTGATATTTGGGATGGTAGACTAGAGATTCAGATTATTTGGGTCTGGGTATGGAAATCGTTCTTGTGACTAGCATACCAAAGTTCAAGTAAAAACCGTTGTCACCTTGGGTGGGAATTTTTTTTCATGATGTTTGTTGTAACAATAGAGTGATATTTCATTGTTGGGTGATGCACATATTGTTTGATTTGACTGATTTCTGATATTTTTCTCATGTCCAGAATGGCATGAGGATGTGCATTCATGTAACATTTTAGGCACCAAGGGTATCGGAAGCACGCATTATCATAGGTGCACACGGGGATGGGGTTGTGGGACATTAAAAGATGAATGCATTTTACCTTCATATTATATTTGATGAAAATGATGCCTAATAATTGTAATGAATGTGGGTTAATTAAAATATTTCAATTGAGAAGTTAAGGAATATTATACATGAATAAATGTTATAACCGTGTTCAAATTTTGGTTTATGATAAATTGTAATTATTGAATGATTTCTAAAGGAGAAGGATTTATGTATTGACTGCAAAAGGCTTAACAAGTTGGGCTAATGAAAAGTGTAACTGATATAAACACAGTGTTTCATAAAATTTGTGAAATGTGGAAATGGTTTTATAGGGGTTTCTAGTGAGATATCATGCTTATGTAAATTAGTTTACCCATGTTTACATTTAAACACAATAGGTGTCGTAGAGGTTAATATTATTAGTGTGAGGATAGATGATGTGATAGAGTATGACTAATGGCTTGTTTTATGATAATAGTGTGAGATCTCCTCCACATGTAGTTTAATTCGGTTTGTGACTCTTTGAAGAGATGGGTGAAAATATGTTTAAAATGAAATTTTTTTAGTTCAAAAGAGGGTATCCATTATGATGTAGGTATGAACCATATATGTGTGGTTTGGGGAAATGAGAGTACCCTAGTTAGAGACATCGAATTTGGATTGTGAGGACGTTCTAGTAATGATATGGCCTAGGTAGTGTGTTTTGGGAACCCTTGGTAGAGTTGTGGTCTTATGGTTGTGAGGTGTTCTTCGGTAATGTGATAGAGGAACCTCTTGTGGTTCATGACCACACAAAGTTCATGTTTGACCCTATATATGGTGTCGTGTTCTTAGTGACCTTGTGAGTAGAGAACTCATGATTTACATTTTGAGTCCCAGAGAGGATGTATTAATTGTAATTCCAACGAATGTGTACACCTTTGGTATATAACCTTGAGTAAATGGTCTTATGGGGTATTAGGCATAGTGTGCCTCAAAATAGGGGTGATAGTTCCATTTTCAAGCATTTCACTGTTCATGTCAGGATATTTAGGGTTTAGGGAGAAGAAAAATTTATTTTATTTTGAGTGAATCCAGTATATGGATTTGGTAACATTCACCCTTCTATGTGACCTATAATAGTGGTTGTACATCGTTTCTAGTTCTTTTGGGTGTGTGTTTCACATGTGGATATTTTGGACTATGATAGTGGAACGCATAATGGTGCATGGTGTGGGTTTGGCCAAAATTGATAAGTAGGATGGTTGATTTTTGGGGATGAAACTTGAGTAGTAGTTATGTGTTGATAGTTCTAAAAAATAAAGGGTGACCTCGCGGAAGGTTATCCCAATAGTGTGGGTACTTGAACACTAATAATGGGAGATGATCCAAAAGTGGGATCAATGCATACTAGGTACCAATAAGATTAGTAAATGGTATAGTTGTGACCTAGTAAATTTGTAAGGAAAGTCTAGCGCTTGTGATAGGGTGTAAGTTTTATATAAAATGTTTATATCATATAGATTTCTGACTCACCTATTTGGATAATGATTAATGGGGGCCTTGATGTTGTTTTCGAGCGGAAAAGACAAGGGCATTTTAAGTGTGGTTAAATGTTTTCTCTTGGTGGTGGCACTCGTGGTGAGGGTAGCCATGTCGCTGAACTTGATGGTATGAATGGATTGGCTGTTTGGGGAGATATAGAGTCCACCTTAGGGATGATGAGACTGAATAACCAAGATACATAGTTTTGTTAGTAAAAAGGTGATAGGAAATACCCAAGATAAGGTTTATTTCTAAGAGACCATTGTTTTCATTTGTGTGGTAGACCATTGTGCTTCGGTTGTCATCTGTAAGGGATGCATCAAAAGGACTCATGCTAAATGGTAGATGATGTTCCATATGAGATGTTGGTTTAAGGCCACTTGGTGGTTTGTTTGTGGGGCGATGGTTGAACTTGGGTGTCAATCACACATGAGTGGTGGTGGTTAACTGTGGATGGGTAGCGTTCAGTTGAAAATAAAAAAATCCTAGGAAATTCATGGTGTCCCATAGTTAGACATCAGAAATGGATGAGTTGTTGGTGGTGTTATTGAAGACTTCTTAGTGTACCTCACCTAGTGACTATACTTCCCAATATCTTGATATCTTCCCAAGTACGTTGAGAAGCACTGGATGTATTCCAAGAGACATGAAGGTATTTGGTTGAGTGAGGTAAATAACAGATGTAACACTAATGGAAATGCTATATGTGGATCTTGATGGGGGAATGTACACCATGATGGTTATGTGTGATTTGATGGAATTATATTCCACCAAATGATAACTACGGGAGACTCACGCACATGGGATATGATAATTTTAACACGAGGAATTTTTAATATATCTCAATTTCCCTTTATTAGGGATATTATATAATATTTATAATGGGCCTATAATATATAAAGGAATGTCATTGGCCATAATGAAATTATGATTTCTATATTCCTAAGAGAGTAGTAAGTATACCATAAACCATTTTATTTTATCCTCCATGTGGTACCCATTTATTAACATGTTCATATTAACTTGTATTATTATTTACCACATTATCTTATATGAATATATAGTGAGAAAAGATTAAATTTATTGAATTTTACAAGAATATAATGTCATAATGAATGCTCTTCAAGTCCATAAAATTTACCATATGTGGTAGAATATTTAAATTTTCATAATGTAATGTTCCAATTCATGATTTATGGAAGATTTTAGTCATGTCATTAATATTCTAAAAACATATATATTTAACATTTTAAATCCTTATTTCATCAAATTTCTCACTCATTGTTCGCCTAGTCCCTTTATACGTTGATTTAAGAGGTCTCCATGCATTAATCCACCATCTTCCCTTATTAGATGATTTTTAGTTGTACTTAATGAAGACTAGATTTTTGGGAATGATAAACCCTAATTGATTGTTTCACAACATTTTTTATCACTATTCACCATGATTTTATAGAGTGGGTGGATTACTCCATACATGAGTGATGACATTATGGGATTTTGGTTTATATGGTGCCTAAATCATCTTTTGAGAACTAATATACTATTTTTATTTGATGGAGTCTAGATAACATCAACCAAATGAAGTATATTATATTTTTTTATCATGTTCTAACAATACAATATGTACTTGGCTATTTTAAATCAAATTATCATTAATATCATTCATTATTAATGTTTCTATATTTTTATTATGTAATGGTTTCAATATTTATTTAAGAAAACATTTGTTTTCCAATATTTTCCCATTGAAATTAATAAATTTATTAAATATATTATTTCATATATTCTTATATTTTTTTGGTTATTGGAACATATTATTTAATAAAATATATTTGGATATTATAATTTTATATATAATTTTTAGATGATTCAAAATTGTTAATTTCATGGTGTTCATGGGGATATTTTCATATAAGTTTATAAATTCTAATCTTGATGAAAATGTGAGTGAGTTTTGTTATTATAAAATTTCATGTTATGGGAATATTCCTTAATTAAACTTCACATCTACGTGCATGATTTATTAATGGATTCATAAAATAAATTAAGTGTTTTAAATTATTATTTTTTAAATATTGATCATTTTCAGTTGAATGTTATTGAAATGTTGGTTATTTACAAATAATAGTTATGACCATTCTATTATGGGTGAATTTTTTTTATTATAAAATATATAAATATGTTACAATTATATAAAGGAGTTATTTCAATATTGGATGTTTGGATGATACATCGGATATATTAGAAATTATTTTGTTGACAAATTTTTTGGTATTATAGAAAATTTCATTTGAATCCTTGGATATCCAACAATGAAATATTGTAATTAGTACTATGATATAATTATTCTAATATATTAATACCCCATGGTATTATTTTGTTGTATAAGTTTGATCCCTCTTGTAAACACGTAGAGAGGGTAATTCAGTTGAATTTTATTAGGATCAAATTATAATTCTAGAAAGATGTTTACAGGAGATTCATGTCCTAGATTACCTCTTTAATAGTTTTTGAGTACTCCCATGATACATGAGGTATAGGGTTATTTATTTTAATGTTGTTTATTGTAATTGTATTGATATTTTTTCCTTTGTTTAATTTTAATTTTTTTTAAAAGAATGATGGATATTTATATTATTTTATTTCAAATTTTATGGAAATAAAATTTCATTGTTAATTATTTTCAAACAATAATTTTCATATTCTAAATTGAAATAAAATATCTACAATCTCTGTAGTTATCTTAATAGAATTCTAATATCTCCCAATATGTAAATTTCTTATGTACATGTATATTACCAGTAACACCCATAGTTTTAGTCACCTACCCTTTTATTTAATATTATCAAATTATATAATTAATGGATTCATATTAATTAGTTTTTTATTGTTTTTAAATTTTTATAAGATCTTATAATGTGTCCATGGTCTGATAATGCCTTGGAGACCCATGCACTATCTCTAAAAAAATGTATCAGATATTTTGAGAGTTACTGTGTAGGCGTACCATTGGAACTTAGTTTGGAGAAACTATGTGAGTGCCTAGGAGAAAGCATAAAAATTTAGTAACTAGAAAAAACAAGGTTAGAACACATTTTTAAAAACTATTAAAGTCAAAAATATGACTATATTCCCTTAATAGTTTATCACCCCATAGTTGGGGAATTATTTTCCAAACCAGACGGAGTAACAGTTTCACTACCTTGGTAATGTCAAGTGGAACATCCACAGTTGGAAATAGTTTTACAAACCATGCATCTTAACCATGATACATGTAGCTAGTACCCAAAAATACTTCTTTATTTATATTAAGGACTCAAAAGATTTTTTTTCTCATTTCTTCTTTGGTTCATTAACTCGTCTCCTTTCTTGGGTTCATTTGGAAATTCCAATTTACCTGGTAGAATACTTTTTGGATCAAAGTGTATAAATGAATTGGCATGAATATTAAGTCATTATTTCTGATTTTTATCATTATATCCTACCATATTATATCACCTTGGTCATTATATTTCTTCTTTCATAGATATATTGGTGTTCTATATTGTCAATCATGATAAGATATTTACATTTCTTTTGAATAGAAGAAGATTCAACACCAGACCTAGATTTTTAGTGTATCATTTTTCAAAATCTATAACTATAAAGAAGTAGGTATATTATATATCATATTTCATGATATATATTATAAATAATTATAGTTTAAATTTCATTCACTTTTATTTCAATAAAAAAAATTACAACCTAAAACATTTGTATAGAAATTTTGATAATAAAGAGTTTGAAGTAATGTTAAAAAAGATCTCTTTTTCAGAAGAAATGTTTCATACGGAATAATTTATCATGATAACGTGGAATACTTTGTGGTGTGTGTTCATGTATATTTTTAATGGATTTATGGCATGAAGTGCCACATTAAAAATAGTTCCACAAGTGATGACATGGTGAAAGGATGACTCACCACTCATGAGCATAGACAGATGCATTGTTTCAGGCATATGTATGTGGGGTTATAGAATGGAATTATAATGCCACATTATAAAAAAAATATTGGAATAAATTTGTTTAATTTTTTTCAATGATTCCATGTTTATGGTTTTGATGAAAACTATATAAAATCTTCACTTCTCTTCTATATAAATTGTGATAATTAATTCATATCCTTATAAAATATATTTCGCAGTCATTAGGGATTTAATATTGAGGTTATACCAACCCCTTTTAGATTAACATTGGATTATTTGTTGAAATTTTATATTCAGTTCCAGTTAAAGGAAATGTTTCATGTTTCTCCAGTGGCTCACCTTGATGATTCATCATTAAATTTTTTTAGTTCTTGGAGATCTCTCTTGTTGTCATAGAGGTAATGCCACATTATTTTCACATTGTTTGTTCTTATTTCATGTATTTTTTATGTCACCATATTTCTTCTACTCTAGTGTTTTGGTTTTATAATTTCATTTATTTTATATTTTCATTAATCATCCATCATATTTTTTTGTTTAGTTGTTTGTTTTTTGTTTTGTTTGATTGTCCTAGTTATTCTATGAAATTCATCCCCTAACATTATGCTAACCCCTTAGCATTTATTTGAAATATTTGGTGTCTTTGGGATGTCACCTATGGATTGTAACATCTCTATATCTCATAAATATTATATTTTAGGCTGGGATGTTACACATCGTATCAGTCTAGTTTGGTTTTTCAATCTCTTTGGATGGAAGAAATGAGATACAAATGTCAGAACATGAAATGATTATAATAAAATGGAATCGTTGTCCATATTATATTGAAATTACATTTACCATGGTATTTGGTGTAGAAATTCATTATAAGAAAATTCTTGGTTCATTTATATATCATCGTTGTGGGTTCAGCCGATGAGTGTTTCGTACCATGCATTGTTAGTGAGACTCCCCACAAGGACTATATTGTCCATTTTTTTAGTAACATATGGATATTTATTATAATATTTATATTATTAAAATAATGGTTAATTATTGTTGTTTATGGTGATTTGTAGTTTTATAATCCAGGATTTTCAATTTATTAATGACCAATTTGTGTTATGTCGTGGATATAGAAAATGGAAGTGGGAAGTCACCATAGAAATCTGAATTAGGAGGCTATAGAAAATGTTGTTACACTTGAGCCATAGGTGAACCCAAAACCTATAAAAATTATTATTCCTTCTCTTAAAGATATTGATAGGGTAAATTAGGATAA
The DNA here is from genome assembly GCA_963277665.1 of Viscum album. Taxonomy (NCBI): domain Eukaryota; kingdom Viridiplantae; phylum Streptophyta; class Magnoliopsida; order Santalales; family Viscaceae; genus Viscum; species Viscum album. Next base: position 808,672,812 of record OY728153.1, read on the forward strand.
TGAGTCCAGTCATGTTCATCACCCCTTACAGTTTTTAAATTAGAATCCATCAAATTTTTATAGGGATTTTATGACTGAATAAGTAGAAGGGTGGATAAATAGTATGAATTTAAGGAAAAGTTTCCATGGTATACTATCCAAGACAAAGATAAAGTTAGTAGCATATATTCTTGAGGATACTACATGAAAATGGTTGGATTTATATTTCCATGATCGAATCAACCAAGGTCTTACATTAGATAAATTCGAATAATTGCTCAAAAAATAATTCAATCCTCATTGATTCATGATATCACCAAAAGTGGAATATATTTCGTCCTTAAATAAGAGAACCAATTGTTAATAGAGTATGATACTATGATTATGAACTTATTTAATTTAACAATAGAGCTAGAAATTACATCGTACTTGAAGAAAGACATCATTGAAAAGGATTTAAAGAGGACAATCACTTTGAAATTGGCATCATATATGTAATAGATGGTCTGGAGACATTTAATAGGGGGAATACGGTGGAAGTGATTCATTTTGGGAATCTTATAAGAGGAAGTAATTTTTTGTCTCTATGAGAATAGGCATGAAATTTAACACTAAGAATATGTGGAAGTGGGTGACACATTTTCAAGGAGGTGTAGCACCTTCAGCTTATACAAATGAACCAGTAAACATTATATTTATTTCACTCATGTGATGTGAAAATGTATGACACCACGTCACATCTAAAATAATTGAAATTTCATGGATCATATCCAATGTTATTGTCACAAGGCTCTAAACTATAGTTTCCTAGTTTTATCTCATTTATCTCAGAATTCTTGCACTTCATCTATATGAACACACTAATGTAACATAATTCCAAATAACCAAGTTTTCCATTTTTATTAATTGAACGCCATGACTCTTTCAAGAAATGAAATATTAACTAGGAAGAATGTATAATAGGAGCATGGATAAAAATTTTATGGTGCTGGACACATGACCATAGAGGATCAAATGAGCCCATTGGTAGTGTGAGGTATTATTACCTTGAAATATAAACTTTTGAAATTAGTTTTTCAGATTGGTGTGAAAATATTTCATTGCTTCTCATGTTGTTGATCATAATTTTTACATTTTTAGTTAATGACATCTATATTAAAATTGAATAAACTCTTGGCCAATGATAGTTTCAAGACATTAATTATATGGAATGTTTAATAACTATAAATGGGGAAAGTTGGTTTTATATATCATTATTCATGATATGGATATCTATGACCACATTTTTCTAATATAATTATTGATGACCATCAAGGAATATATAAACTATTATGTATTTCTAGTTAGTTTCAAAATTATGATGGTGTTATCCATATCATTAAATTAGATTGGGATGTGAATAGAACTATAGTGTGAACATCAGTACTATTCATCAAAACTATCTCTTATCAGTTGTAAGTATTTACTTTGGAATCAATAGAAGATACCAAAAATAGAGATTTTACCACCATCACTCACTAATTTCAGAATTTTATTCATACAAATTTCAAATTGTTTACAATATAAAGTGATGTGTAATTTATGAATGATCTTTTTAAAGGGAATTTCCTATATCATATAATCAATATCAGATGGAAAACATAGAATTTGGGGAATTGAAATTAAAAAAATATGTGTCAGTGAGAAAAGGTTTCATTGGAACTATAATTTCTCTATGAGTAGCATTAGTTATTATTTTTTAGAATGAAGATAGTACTCATCAAAATTTCAAGGAATATCATAATCATGAAAAAGACATAACAAGTAATTTTTATACTCTTATACAAATTTAGGATCATTTTTATCAATTGGGGGGTTTCCATTAGTTATCTAAAATATACATACAATCATGGAATCACCATGTTTGTATTCAAAGTGAACAAATTCCAAATATTGCCTTCTGAAGATGATATGGTCAATATGAATACATGGTTACACTATTTGTTCTTTTGAATGAATTAGATAATTTTAGGTAATTAATTAATTAAATTTTATTAAGGTCTCTTTAATCCATTGTAGTGGTATTCATCAATGATATTCTAGGGTATTATTGGTCTATAGAAAATCACGAACAATAACTAGGCACATTGTTGGGTGTTTTATAAGGATACCACCTTTAGGTTACGCTTAAATATTTTTATTTATAGATACAATAGTTATTTTTAATAGGAAAATTCAATTCAGAAATATGATCCTTGTTATATAATAATAAATTAGAATCTACTATCACTTTGAAACCACTGAATACTGTTTTGAGAAACATAGTTTCCATGGAATTGATGTATATTATCAATTCATTTACATGAATTTTCAAGAAATCCCACATTGATCATATATTTTATAAGAAATTTTTTTTCCCACTAGAATAGTTAGTGATAGATATATCTTCTAGATCAAAAGTTTTTCCTTATATTAGTACATATCCTTACAGTGTAAGAGTCATGATAAGGCCATGTTTTCTATTTTGATGAATTTGTTTATGTGATGGGAGGTGTTCTTATATAGGGAGATCATGATGCATTTTATGGATCACAACAATTATGACACCATGGGAGAATTAACTCACACATGGTTTAGAAAAATGTATTGTACCCCAAACATTGAAAACATAGTGTAGAAAAAATTTGGTAGGAAATATATGGTGTTCACATACCATAGGATCATGAAACACATTTTCTTATAAATGGAATTAATTAAAATGCAGTATATATTTAAGGAGTCTCATTAGATGCTTTCCAACAACATGATGTATACACTAGGAAAATGGAAATAAGTAGCTGATTCATTGATAGGATTATGTATTATTAATTTGTTAAAGAGTCTTCAATTTAGTTGATGTAAATGTTATTCATAAATAATAATCATCATGATAGTGTTGAGAAATTTGATACTGTCATTTTCTATTCCATTTATCTTATTCTAGATTTTTTTGATAAGTTTAAGATATCATACATCTAGCTCTAAATGGTTTACCATTTGGTAAAAACACAAAGGTGGGGAGAACATTGAGGGGTGGACACATGATTGGAGAACTACATTATGTTTTTAGATTATATTTTGGTTCTTCTAACTTATTTTAACACGTAATTTATCCCAAAATAAAAATGATATGAGATCATCATCATGGAATCTGTAACATTTGTATTGTGATAAGGGTATAGTTTTCATGGGATGGCACGAGGAGGAGAGTGTTGGAGTTTATCTTGGGATTCCTTATTAGTCAACAGGTTATGAAGTAGCACTAATGACCAGCGAGTATGTTAAATTATTTTTCATTCTCCATGTGGACATGGGGTCAAAGCGTTGTGGAGTTTCTCATTAGTCAACCAATAATTGTTTAAAACATGATTTTATATCAGTGATTATGGATTATCTCATGATGTTGGCTCACTTTAACCTTACTCTTGATTTAATATGGTATAATTCTTGTCAATACTCTACATGCATGATGTTGTAAAGATGCATGTAATTATAGTTTCAATAATTTCAAATTGGGATAGAAGGATTATATCACACATTTGGATATCCTTATTGTAGGCCCTTAGAACCTAGTTGACTATGATAACATATTATAAGGAAAAAATGGTAGGATAATATGAATGTATAATCCTAATAATCTTGTATGAGGAATTTTTGAGGATCAAGGGAATATCATATAATATTAATGGAGTTATCATTAAATAACAATTATCTTACATAATTATAAGTGGGTTTCTTAAAATCATTATATGTTCCTCATTGTCATTCAATTCCTTGTTGGGTGGAAATATGTGGGGCATCATCTTTCAATCCATTCATTGTGAAAAAAACTATTAAAATGATTCATAAGAATATATTAAGGATGGATATGGCTTAGAGATTTCATAAATCATTCATTGATCTGCATCTATGGCTATAATCAAATTATTTCATTGGTCATGTTTTCTTCAGAATATTTCCAATGATAGGGCATCAATGTTCTGGTATGCAAGGTATGTTATCTCCTTGATAAATTCTCCACTTTATATACTTGAATGAGTGTGTGATGTGACTTATATATTGTATTTTACAACATGGTTCCATTCTATTCCTAATACGTTTCATGAATTTCAATTAATTATTTTTTATCTAGATATCAGTCATGTAATTTGATAGAAAGAGGTTGATTTGGAACTGGATTCAATATTAACCCATGTGCCAATAAAAATTGTGGACATGAATGAGAATATATAGTTTGGTAAAATAATTACCTAGGTATATTTTTATAGAATCATGGTCAGCTTTACGAGGAGACATAGGAAAGAGATATGAAAAAATTTCGAGTTATGGCTAGATCTCTTCTAAAAAAACAGGTCTCTGACATTATGAGGATTGAAGGACCAAAATTTAATAGACTTTAACACCATTGATTTCAGTTATTTTACCCTTTTATTGTTTAAATTCATGTTATATAATGCTTCAATTATGTTTGAATATTATATTGGGGGGTTTAGAATGTTTTTGAAGTGTTTTAAAGGGATTATGGTTTTGAGAATGATTTGGGGAAACCATGAAAACAACTCATTAATTACATGTTGGATGTTTTGGGAGTCATTAGATATGATCATGATTGGATCATGGTTTCAAAAAAGTTATAGGTTCCCAGGAGGAAAAAAATGAAAATGTATACAGTTAAAAAACATGTTTGGTGTATTTTTTGACAAACTCTGTGATCCAACCATGCAAGAGTATGTATTAATGGACGCATCACCACATAGTTCACGCATGATCTTCCAAACCATGAAAACTGCAATTTCGATACCAGGATAATTTCTAATATAACATGAGTTTGTTGGTTCATTGTTTAAAAAACTATGTGACCTAATCATGTGATATATAATTTTTTCATTCAAAGTTATATTTAACATCAGATTAATGTCGTAAAAAACTCATTTTTCATATTTTATATCATCCAATTAAACTTCTCTCTTATCTCAGGTTATTGTAAAAATTCAATAAGATCTTGAATAAAAATTTGGTGAATCAAACTGTGTTGGAGTTCTAGAATCAATTGTAAGACCTTTTTTCCTCACAGTCTTTATGTATCCTCTCATATTCTCTCAAACAGATCATTAAATATTTTATTTAATGAATATATTTATGTTAAATGTAATATATCATGATCATATATTGTAAAATCTATTGATGTGATGAGGATTCAAGGATAGATATGGAGAATTTATGTTTCGTACCTTGATTTCGTTGACCATCATGAAGTATCTGGATTCTATCTCATTATAATAGTTCTATAAATTGATGGTTTGGTGTTTAAATTTACTACTCATTTATTTTTTGGGAACAATATATTAGTTTCATAACATAAATCATGGTTCTTTAAATGATTGTAACAAGGTTTTTTATTTTTTATTTGAATAAAAGGGGTTTTCCAAAAAAATTATAAATAGAATTATCTGAAAAGATAAATTATTATACCTTGTTACATGTATTAATGTGAATTTGTATGGAGTAATGACATTGTTTACAAGCATCAATAGTGCTCCCCATGTGATGGATTGGATATATGGACCTCCATGGTTTCAATAATATTTATTTCTGTGAGTGGGTGTTGAATTAATTAATTATTCCATGCTATAATAAATTGAATAAAACTCACCTTTAAGGTTTTTTTTCCAATGGAACAAGCTTATAGTTAAAATTTAAACTATTTAAATATTTTTATTGTATTGTATATAAAATGTGAAGACATCTTCTTTTTATAGTGACATGTGTTTGGAAGTCATTAAGGAATTCTACTAAATATATACTCACTCCCTACAAGGGAACATTTAAACATTTTATGTTATTTTATGTTGACATAAATGTAAATTAACATTGTATTTATTTAGTGGCGCACAATGATGATTCCACTTAGATTTGGAGTTTATTGAATATTGATAACTCTCAGTTTAGATGGAGTGATTCCATATTTCTATTGAAATGTTTGGAGGTATTTTTGTTTCTTGTATCATTTTTATCTATTTTCATTGCTACACTAGTGTTTTGGTTTGAAGCATTACTCTAGGGTGCACACGTAGTACTAATGAATCACATGGTTAGTTTAGTTGTTTTATTATGTCTGTATTGGTTATGTTATTTCATTAGGTAAAATTGTCTCATGCCATTATACTAATCCATTATAATTTAATATCACTATTTTGTTTCTTAAGGATTTCACTTAATGAAAGTATCCTCGTTTCATCCTATTATGGAAAAAATATGGAAAGGTATGTTACATTACATTTAATAGTTCATCTTGAATGTATGGGATGAAATTATATTTAGGTCAAATCATAGGATAATATATAGTTTTATGGAGGTATTTGAATTTGGAAATGATCATGTGTCAAAAGGAAACTGTTAATTTATTTTGTTTTAGTTAAGGATATATTATTTAAATTCCATTTATACTCACAACATTTCTTGTATGGATTATTATATATTTATATTTAAAAAGTACTATGTTTATTTTTTAATGATGTCATGTTTGGTTTTTTCAATTTTTATAGAATTTATATTCTATGTTTTGTAACAACTCTAAAATATGGGTTTGTCTTGATATATTATCAATTGAAACCCTTTTATTAAATTAAAATTTTTTTATCATGGATAAATCATTCACATCCTATATGTTTGAAGGGATTATCAAAAATACTAGACTATTTATATATTGAGTGTTAATTAGGATTGTGGAGTATTTCTTGGTTAATATGGCCTCAAATGACCTCTATTGATATGGTTCAATGGTACTAGTGGATTATATGATTTCATTAATCATGATAAGTTTCTGTTTGAATATTTGATAATTGGAATATTTTTTCATGGTTAGGATATCTATATTGGGAGGTTTTATATGACATTGGATGTTTTAGAGAAATTTTTTATTTATGGTAAATGGTTTTATGTGGTATCATCTTATATAATAAAAACGGGATATCATTTAGTATCTGAAAGTAGTGTACCGAGCTGCTGGTCTGTGAGGTCATGATCATTTTTGAGGTATTTATTTTATGTTTTAGTTCATCATTATTTTAAATTATTAATAAAATACATTACAAATATATTAAAGGCCTTGGGGCTATCATGGTGTGGTATTTTGTGAATAGGGATAGAATTTTTTCAAACTATACATAGCCTAGGGTTTTAAAATGGTTAGTGATAATCATGCACTATATAATTTCTCCCCAAAAATAGGGGATGCATCGTTTCTACACAATTCACTTCTTCCCTGAAACCCATGAAGACTTGATGTTATAAAATATTTTTATCTTGTAAATGATTTTACAAACCATGATTGATCTCTAAAAATATTTCTCCTCGATTATCCAATACATAGAAATGGTTTCATAATTGAAGAGTGTTTGGGAAAACCAGGCGACCAAAATGTGATCCTCAAAAAAATAAGGATTTTACCGCTTTCCCTCTAGACTTTAACTGTTATTAAATTATTTTCATCTATATTGGATCTCCATAATTATGTGTTATGAACCAAGGTATACCTCCTCCTTCAAGGAAAGATCAACATCCATACATGGTTTTTTGATGTGTCATCTAGTGATAATCAAATCCTAGTGTGAGTTACTGATTCTATTTCCATCTATTTTTTGAAAAAATAATTGTGGGATAATTTCACATTAAATTAGTGCTTATAAAACCTATTTATTAAAAGTTATTTTCAATGGTGTTGGGGCTATATTAGTTCTAATCATGGTTCATTTTTGGACATCTGGTTTTCTATAGACAAGATGTAGGGTTTAAACATGATTTGTCCCATGGCCTTGAGGATATCATTTTTAGGTGGTTGTCCCAACACACTATATTTATATGTTTTACCGTAATTTTATTAAAAATTAATTTGGACCATTAATTGATGTGTGAGACCCTTCACATGTCTTATTGTGTCTATTGTTTAGTTACATACTAGGCTTACTGGCCACCCAAGGGGTGTGCCAATACAATGTACCTGATAAATGTGGAAATAAAAAAAAAGAAATAACGAATTTATAGAAATCAATCAATTCCTTATTAAACGGTATGTGAATTGGATCTTCAGGATTTTTTTCGGATGTCATAAATTTAATAATGAAAATTCATGAGAATGGAATCTGATGCAAAAATCATTAGTAGGGCATGATTTTTAAATTTTTAAAAGATTTTAATAAAGGAGATATTGTTTTGTGCAATATGAATGAATTGTTAAAGTGGTCTTCTTGGGGAATTTAAAAAATTTGGTATTTCGTGAATTAGCATGATGTTAATGATCATTGAGAAAAAATTTATATCTTAATTATCTTCATGTTTTAATGGTCATGTATAATGAAACATGAATATTAAATGTCGATGAAATGGTTATTGGTGTTGTTCATGGTGTTCCAGACCCTGATAATGAGGTTAGTCATGGTGGTCCACATCATGCAATGAGTGTCGGTCATCATGTTCCACACCACTATTATGATGGTGGTCAGGGTGGTCCATATTATAGTTTGTTTTCTTTGTCATGGAATTTGAATCCCTAGTTTGGATAATTCTACTAATTCTCCTTGTATAGTTTTTTGTCACCCCTACAACATATGTTTTATTCAACCAATGTAGGATTAAGTAGATGTGATGGGTTAAAGTATCATTTTGAACCCAAATTAAGATTTGTTTTCAAAATATATTTTAATGGGGGACATACTTGTTCAATTCCTCATATATTTTTCACTATAAGTCATTAAACGCTACTCATTGGACTTCCTGTTACATTATCCTCCACTGGTGGTGGGCTACTGGGTCATACTCATACAATACTCGACCCACTTTTGGTACCTAATAAGATCTCATTTTTTCATGTATGGATAAGGGAAATGGCCCTGTGATAGGTTGTTGTTTTGCATAGATCATGGTTGAGATAACTAAACATGTTTCCATATCAGTTTTGAGGATCATTTTTATTATCATTATTTTTTCGTTCTATTTCACACTTTACGTTCACATGGAATGGAATACTTATTCCATTGGACTATTGTTCTTCCCAAATTAGGGGATATGGTATATGTTGTATATTTATGGATTTTATTTCATGATAATATTTATCAAGATTTCCACTACGTTATTACTATAGTAAGAAGGGTAGTGTATGTACATGTTTTTATTTATACTCTTTATTTTAATTAGCAGCCTCGGGAATATTGTACGACAGTTCTTAGATCATGTGGTGAACTGGATCAAAGAATTGTTTTATTGGATTATACGAAGGGATGTTCAAAATGTGGTACCATAGTGTTTATGTTATTAAGCATTACTATTTTACAAATGTATAATAGAGACTAGGATGTATCATGTCGTAATAATGAAATTCTTTGTGGGAGTATATGTCGAATTAGAGGTGTAAAATAAAAGTACCCAAGGATGGATTGTTGTTCTTAATGTTCTCTATTTATAGTTGAGATTTTATTTCACCTTAACTTCATCTATTGATATATGATGTTATTAATTTTTAGGATTTAATCAGGGCATTTCGTACCACAATATTCTCTATTCTTGAAACATTTAAGGTACATAGAGATTTAGGTAAGATATACCATGTTATGTTCACATGGACGACTATCAGGGTTAGCGAAAATAGATTTCTTTTATGTTTCTTATTTGATTTATAATAATTAGTTCCAAATAATGAAGGTGTGAGTATTTAGAATGTTAAATGATAATTTAAATAGTTAATACATTAACTACTGATTATTTTTTTATGATTATAATTTAAATAAGTTTAAATTATGTCTAATGTAATGCTGAAAATATGGATTGTTGGATTACCCAGGATTATCCATGGCCCCGAATAGGGATGGTGGAGGGTAGTGACTATAATGCACTTATAATAAAGGGGTTTGTGTATGTGGAGTATCATGTTAGGTATAATTATTATCCCTCAATTTATTATAATGAAATGAATTTTTTATGTTCATTATAATGTGCATTTATCTTTTAGACAGGTTCCACGATGATGATGTTTACTAATAGGGTGAAAACTATATAGTACAAAGAATTCACCTCTAGTAGTGGCACACAACTAATATTTATTTGAGATAAAATGGAGGAAGAACAATTTTGTGAAAAAATTCTGTGTTCATTTTAGTTTATAGAGATATAACATTGGAGAGTAGTTCTGAGATTCTCTGATCTGACTATATATTTTTTTCTTACCATAGTAAGAACCTTGTTTTCCATTAGGGAAATTTTGTTTTAATTTTTGTTTTAATTTCCTTTTATAAACCATATATTAATTCTTGGTGATGTTATAATGGAAAAGAAGGAATTACATTCTTTTTTAGATCCAAAAAACGTGGCAAGTGGAACAAATTGTTGGTCTGCATGATTAGTAGAAACCATGACTCCAAGGATGCATAGTTTCTAGTAATTATGCAAGGTGTTTTGGTGTGAAGAAGTTGGAAGAATAATTTTCCAAAACCATGTGACCTGGTAATCAAAACCTTGTGTATACTTTTTAGTTTCTAAAAATACAAATAGAATGGTTTTATAAAGTTTCCATCTCTATGTACGTGAACTGTGAAATATCTCTTCATGGATAGTAGGACATGCCTGGTGGGTGCACACCTTGGCCAGTTGTGTTTCCAAATCTTGTTAGCCTATTTTAAAGAAGTGATAATAATTTGTCCCATTACAATTATTATAACCTTAACCCTTTTTCATTATTCCTCTAGTAGACATAAATATTCCTCCTTATTCATATTAAATCTCTTAAAACCCCAACAACCTTTGTTTTTTGACATATTTTTCATCTGGCCACTGATTATAATTTTGTTTATCTCATTGGATTCTCTCTATTATGTTCTCCACCCCTAATATCCATTCTTCATTTTTATTCTTATTGAAAATTTTAATTCGTTTTATGATATTATGACTAATTAATAGGTTGTTCATATAATTTTCCATTTTCATCATATCTAGACCAACCTAAATGTGGATATTGGATTAATTCCCCTCAAATGAAATAATTTAGTTGGTCTAGAAGTTATCCAACAAGGTCTTGTTTATTTATATTATTTTTTGTTATACCATAGACTGGTTTCACAATTTTTTCCCCTAATATTAATTTTCTTTAAATTTGTTTCCTATTCAAGAAACAAATTTCCCCTTTAGATCCCTAAAATTCAATAGAGTTAATTAACCTCAACATTATACAACCCTTTTAGTGTTCCATTTATATAATTATATTACTCCCATTGTTATAGAACCAAAACACCAATCAGTGTGTTTTGTATGACTCATAAATGGTGATATAATAATTGATAATGGATAGTAATAGTGGTGTATCATGTATAGTAAACTTATCCTACGTTTATGAAATAAATTCAATTTTTGGGGTATAACTAGGACACATGATTTCATAAAATAATGGTTATGACCTTCTTGAAGAATAATTATAATAAACGAAGAATTGTCTATTAGATCTTCCTAAAAATGTAGTCCCCATAAATCTATGACACCTGGGAATGTAAGTACATATAATAAATGATTAATGGTCTTAGATACCATTCATTATTGATATATGGGAATGGAGTCCGTTGAACTGTGATATATGGTCTTTGTGACCCGACTTTGTCGATGTATGGGATGGAAGAACTACTTTATTGTTGTATGGGCATGGAAACCATAATTTACTAATGTATGGACATAGAGAGACTAATTTATTGACATATAAGCATGAAAACCATAATCTTATAATATATAGGCATGGTGTCACTTCTACTTATGATACTGGGCATGTCTTCCCTTATACCCATGATACCATGAATGGGGTCCCTTGGGACATGAGATGCTCATGCAATCGTCTATGGATTCCTATAATATTCCATGGGTCATGAATAGTAGTAGTATCCATATATATGTGTTTCAACATCACTATGTATATAGACATTATATAAGTATAATATGGTTACTTATTCAGAGGCTTTTCAGCAACGGTTGAAGTATGTAGTTTCATCCTAGTGTCCTTCAAGATCCAGAACCGACGCTTTAAAATTTTTCTTGCTGCTTATGATTATTATATCTTCTCACTACACATACTATATGCTATAACTATTTATTTGTATGAACCATTGGTATTGACAAAATTATTTTAACTCATACCTTTTTCAGGCCGACGATGGAACCTGATAAGATTATGTCGATGCAAGTAGGGATAGGGGAAACTATATTGCCCAAATCCCTGAATCCATGAATCTGTGCATTATTTTATTACATTTAAATAATTACGGGGAATAAAATACCATTTAATCATTCATTTTATGGTATCATAAATCCAAATTATAGACATGATACCCATAATATATTGGGAAATTTAAAATACATACTTGATATATAATAAAAATTAATAAACATAATCCTTGATTGCTTATTAAAATATTCCTTCTTCATAACCCATGAAGTAAAAATAATAAGGTACATCTAAAGATTTAGTAAGGTTAAGTAAAGTGAAATATAATATTAATAAATATGAATTAATTATCATTGAATTTTAAATAATTAATATAACTTTCTTGTCAAAGAAAGATAAGGAAAAATCAATATTGAACGGTAAGAAAATGACACTCATGCCATATAAATCAATAAACTAAGAATAAAATGCATCAATAGATATTTTAACAAAATATATCATTAATGAATAATGAATTAATATAAATTCATTAAATGGTTAATAATTAGACAACATGATTCTTAGGTATGTATTACATTTACCATCATGACCATTCATAATACGATTTACAAAATTTCCTGTAGAAACCAATCAAATTTGGCCAAATGATTCATCTAATTATACTATTGATGCAACGATGGGAAATATATAAAACGGCCCCACCCATGTAATACAAGTCCAAATCATTACTCATAATCATGAATAATTTGTGTTATCAAAATGTTTCTATATTTAATAGAAGATATAGATTTATCATGAATTCCCTAGTAAATCACATAAAGGTAAATTGAGAACCATATTTAAAATGCTATAAAATTTTGGATATAATAATATACATTGTGTGAGAATATGTATAATGAAGTTAATTTAAATATAAAAATGGTTAAAATAATTTTATTATTTTATAGAGAAAATTAATAGACACAAAAGCAAGTGGGATTCCAAAAATAATCCTTAAGAATAAGTTATTGGATGTTATTCATTAAACATCCCAAGGTGTCACATGCCACTTGAAACAATTAAAATCTAATCCCCATGAAGTAATTTTATTCACTAAATAAATAAAAAGGATTAATTATATAATTGATAAAAGGGGTAGTAGATACTATAACGACCCATACATTACATACATTGTTAATACTTCAAAATTGAAGCACCCTTATTACAACATATTACAAAACCACAAAGGACCGTATAGGTATAGTGTCTTTAGAAACTGGGAAACATAAACAACTAGTTCATAAATCTTATACAGTGTCTCCCATTTATTTCATCATATCTAGGGTCCCTTTTATCATATTCTACTTAATATCCGTCTTCCTGACCTAGGGAAAATAAAACATAAAAGGGTGAGCTCAAATACTCAGCAAGGGAAAATAAAGGAAATAAAAATCATATCATATCTTTTGGAAAAACATAACCTGCAAAAGAGATCATAATATCTTAACATGGAATGAATCATAGAAGTGAAAATGAGATCCCCATAATTATAACATGAAACATGAAACTTTGTGGCATGCACACAAAATCATGGAACATCATTTCTTGTTAGTCGTGACTCATTGCCAAGACTATCTTAGTGGACAGAGTCCCTTTCTGAACCAAGTCACCCTCGTTCCAGTCCTGTTTCACTGAACTGGTATAACCTACTGTTCTAGCCATGTCTATCTCATGAGATATAAAATCTTTACCCAATGCATTGAAGGGAGATATAGGTCCCACCCATCTCATAATGATACCATTCTTATGTGTGCCACAAAATCATAAACCATACATCATTGCATAACCCATGTAATAAAAATGGGAATCTTAAACATCATGACATAATAAATCAATTTATATAAGATAAAGGAATTCATAAAAATAATTCCATCACAACATGATCAAATCAATGTAATAATAGGGATAAAAACAGAACCCTTTATTATCTTAGATGGAAAATAATTTTGATAAAACACTTGAACTCCATTCTTGAGGAAAATATCCTTTCTACTTCAAAAACATTTTTCCTTTCATAACATGCCATACGACTTTAAAATAAAAGAAGATGATTAATAATAAACTTGAAAACTTGTAAAGGAAGATTCTTGGAAATAATTTTTTAAAAATCCATTCATGCCGTATAAGTTAAAAAAACATTCTTCTCGTACTTTTGTCGGAAAAGTCAGAAAAGTACCTCGTACGAAAAACGACAAAAGATTCCTTTCATATCCTTTACTAAAAATTTACCGAAGGGTAAAATTGAATATAAACTATTGTATAAGGATATAAATATTACATATTGAGGAAACATGGATGTGGATGATAAAATACACCCTAGTAAATACCAAAGTATAAACAATCTCGGATAAAAATGAGATTGTGATGTTTCCCTTACCTTAGGTCCGATTTGCTTTGTACGTGTCCGAAGCTCCTGTATAATAGTTTAAATAATGTTATTGACTTATTACAGAATCATACATATTGATATGATATCATATATGGTCATATTCTTAGCTTCTTGTTAGTAATATTTCATTGTTACTTGTTACTCGGGTCCTTATTGCCTTTTGTTCTTATGCGTGTTTTGCCGAATAAATTCTTATTCTTCTTTTAAGGTTATAGATACTTTATATCCAGAATGGTATTAGTGTAACATATATCATATTTATTCATTCAATTCATTTATATAATTACTATGTAATGATGATCATGTAGAACGAGTCGCATCACATCGTGGAGACGGTATTCCGTACGTACGCACGAGTGATGATATCGTTCCTATGATCGTGGAACTGTATTGGAGTATATATATATTATTTCAGTATCAATATTACTCTATAATAATCATAAATAGTTACTCATTACACCATTATACCCATCCTTGTAAGGTGATGGTGGAAAATAGATTACACCACGGCGTGGAGACGGTATTCCGTACGTACGCACACGCCGTGATTTCATTTTTCCGTAGGATGGATAGAAGGTGAATTAGGGTTGTTTCATATTTATAATAACATATCAGTATGTAACTAATAATGATGTTATTACTTTATCATGAAACAACTAAAAAAGAAGATGTTGAAGAAGAAAGAAATTGAAAAGATCAGTAATGGATATTACCTCTTCTTTGGAACGACTCTTTGAATCCTCCACTTAGGGAACTAAGATTGGTCTTTGAAGAAGACCAGGACCTCTAGTATTATTCTAGTGAAGTGTAGAAGGGATTTTGGCAGGGTTTGGCCGAGCTTGAATGCTCAAATTGGTGTGAGGAGGAGGGGGAGGAGGTGCCCTTTTATAAGAGAGGAGAGGGGCACCTTAGGAATATCTCAAAATATTATTTTATATTAAAGTCAAAATTGGTTTATAATGGTTCCAAAGGGTCTTATTTAGAATCTAAAGTGGGGATGGGTCGAAATAATATCAACCAATAGGATTTAGATAAGTTTAGGGTATTATTTTAACCTTATCAATTAGATTTAACTCTAAGTTAAATAATTTAACTTTTACCGTGTCTTTTTGTTTTCTTTCACTATATAGTTAATACACTTACTATAACATGCCAAACTAACCCCAAATTGTTTATTAATAATATATATATCCTTATTTAAGTCATTTTGCCGAACCTTAGATTTTTAGGAATAAAATAACAATTAATAATATAATATTTGATTTAAAAACTATTTTGTGTCAATTTTGACACTATTTGATATATGATTTTTGTGAAAGTCATAACAGAATTATATGTTCGAACCGAGTTGTTTAAATCAACACTAATATATCATAGTAACCTAGAAAATTAGTGTAATCCATAAAAAGTCTCAAATTACATTTATTTTGGTGTTTATAACATCAATTATTCCAATAATTCATTAATAAAATAATTACTGCATCATCATCGTTTCATAAATAAATTAAATTATTTAATGTCTAAAAATTAAAAATAAAATACCATTATGTAGGAAATCGTTTTATCTTTCTAATGAATATTTATAGTCGAATTTATCTTATGTGTAACCCCATATTAAAAATTATTTACTTATTAAACTTTGATTTTAACTATTTTAACCCTTCTTTAAATAAATTAATAATAAATGTCCTAATCTAACCCAAGTGGGCCTAAATGGTCATATTTTATTCCTAAGTTTGTTTTTGGTCGAATTATACTTATCCAATAGAATTAGGACATGTGTTAGGGTAATATTAATATCATTTTTACCCTTAGTTACCCTATTTACTATTAACCGCGGTAAAAAAAATAAAAAGTTACTATTGACCAAAAAATTATTTTTATCTCATTGAACCAAATTTTACTTACTGATATCAACCGTGTCTGTCGGATTTTCAAAATTCCATTCACAGAAGCGGTAAAATTAAGTTTTATGCAAAATTCAGTTTTTAACCCACCACTTAGTGGTTTCAAAAATTGAAAGTTTTCAGAAAAATACCAAAATTTCACCCTAAGCTAATTTCGGTATTCCGAATCCAAAAATGAAGTCCATTTTGAAAAATAAAATTTATAAAATTTCAAAAAGTGGTTATTACTATTCATAACGGCTAGTTTTAATAATATCTTAATAGCATATCGTTGTTTAGTGAAACTCGGTCTTGCGTACGACGCAAGCTATTGAGGGAGGTCGTGATTGCGTGTAAAGTAAGCCAAGCAAGTGTGTAGTGAAATATTCCTTTGATGATATATAAAAACAAAATATTACTCATAAAAATCTCGGGTGTTACATTCGACCCCCCTTAAAAGAATTTTGCCATCGAAATTCATCACTTTGTAACAAACAGATGAGGATACCTCTCCCTCATCATATCCTCAAGCTCCCAACTAGCTTCTTCTAATTGGTGGTTCCTCCATAAAACTTTCACCAAGAGAGTGGTCTTGTTTCGTAGGACTTTTTCGCTACGATCCAGAATCTCTATCGGTTGTTCTTCATAAGAAAGATCTTGCTCCAGCGGTACAACTTCTGAGCTGAGTACATGTGAAGGATCCGGTATGTACTTTCTCAGGAGAGATACATGGAACACATCGTGAACTTGAGAGAGATTCGGTGGAAGCACCAATCGGTAAGATATCTTCCAAACACGATCCAGTATTTCGAAAGGACCGACATATCTATGGCTCAACTTCCCCTTCTTTCTAAATCTCATAACCCTCTTCCAGGGAGATATTCGTAAGAACACTTTATCACCCATTTCAAACTCTGGGTCTTTTCTTCGGTTGTGGGCATAAATTTTCTGTCGAATCTGAGCTGCTCTTATGTGTTGTTGAATAGATCTGACCTTTTCTGCCATTTCATCAACGAGATCAGGTCCTAATAGCTTTCTTTCCCCAACTTCATCCCAGCAAGTTGGAGTCCTGCATTTCTTTCTATAGAGAGCTTCATAAGGAGCCATCTGAATACTGGAGTGAAAGCTATTATTATAAGAAAATTCCACCAAAGGTAGGTGTTGATCCCAACCTCCTTTGAAATCCATAGAGCAAGCTCTCAACATATCTTCTAGGGTTTGAATTGTTCTTTCAGACTGACCATCTGTCTGGGGATGATAAGCAGTGCTGAAACTCAACTCTGTATCCAGAGTATGCTGAAGACTTCGCCAGAACATCGAGGTAAATCTCGGATCCCGATCAGATATAATAGAAAGTGGTACTCCATGCAATCTTACCACTTCGTTTACATATATCCTGGAAAGCTGATCTAGAGAGAAATTGTAACACCCGAGACTTTTATGTTATCATCAAAGGAATCTTTTTCTACACCACACTTGCTTGGCTTGCTTTACACGCAATCGCGACCTTCCTCGATAGCTTGCGTCGTACGCAATACCGAGTTTCACTAAACAACAATATGCTATTAAAACTAGCCGTTATGAATAGTAATAACCACTTTTTGAAATTTTATAAATTTTATTTTTCAAAATGGACTTCATTTTTGGACTCAGAATATCGAAATTAGCCTAGGGTGAAATTTTGGTATTTTTCTGAAAACTTTCAATTTTTGATGAATAGTGAAACCACTAAGTGGTAGGTTAAAAACTGAATTTTGCATAAAACTTAATTTTACCGCTTCTGTGAATGGAATTTCAAAAATCCGAGAGACACGGTTAATATCAAGGACTAAAATGTGGTTCAATGAGATGAAAATAATTTTTTGGTGAATAGTAACTTTTTACTATTTTTACCGCGGTTAATAGTAAATAGGGTAACTAAGGGTAAATATGATATTAATATTACCCTAACACATGTCCTAATTCTATTGGACAAGTGTAATTCGACCAAAAACAAACTTAGGAATAAAATATGACCATTTAGGCCCACTTGGATTAGATTAGGACATTTATTATTAATTTATTTAAAGAAGGGTTAAAATAGTTAAAATCAAAGTTTAATAAGTAAATCATTTTTAATATAGGGTTATACATAAGATAAATTCGATTGTAAATATTCATTAGAAAGCTAAAAAGATTTCCTACATGATGGTATTTTATTTGTAATTTTTAGACATCAAATAATTTAATTTAATTATGACACAAAGATGATCCAGTAATTATCTTATTAATGAAATATTGAAAAAATTGATAATATAAATACCAAAATAAATGTAATTTGAGACTTTTTATGAATTCCACTAATTTTCTAGGTTACTATAATATATTATTATTGATTTAATCAACTTGGTTCGAACATATAATTCTGTTATGACTTTGACAAAAATCATATATCAAATAGTGTCAAAATTGACACAAAATAGTTTTTAAATCAAATATTATATTATTAATTTCCTAAAAATCTAAGGTTCGGACAAATGACTTAGATAAGGATATATATATTAATAATAAACAATTTGGGGTTCGTTTGGCATGTTATAGTAAGTGTATTAACCATATAGTGAAAGAAAACAAAAAGACATGGTAAAAGTTAAATTATTTAACTTAGAGTTAAATTTAATTGATAAGGTTAAAATAATATCCTAAACTTGTCTAAATTCTATTGTTTGATAGGATTTCGACCCATCCCCACTTTAGCTTCGAAATAAGACCCTTTGGAACCATTATAAACCGATTTTGACTTTAATATAAAATAATATTTTGAGATATTCCTAAGGTGCCCCTCTCCTCCCTTATAAAAGGGCACCTCCTCCCCCTCCTCCTCACACCAATTTGAGCACTCAAGCTCGGCCAACCCCTGCCATGTTCTCCTCTCCACTTCCCTAGAATAATCCTAGAGGTCCTGGTCTTCTCCAAAGACCAATCTTAGTTCCTTAAGTGGAGGATTCAAAGAGGCGTTCCAAAGAAGAGGTAATATCCATTACCGATCTTTTCAATTTCTTTCGTCTTCAACTTCTTCTTCTTTAGTTGTTTCATGATAAAGTAATAACATCAGTATTACTTACATACTGATATGTTATTATAAATATGAAACAACCCTAATTCACCTTCTATCCATCCTACGGAAAAATGAAATCACCGCGCGTGCGTACGTACGGAATACCGTCTCCACGCCGTGGTGTAATCTATTTTCCACCATCACCTTACAAGGATGGGTATAATGGTGTAATGAGTAACTATATATGATTATTATTAAGTAATATTGATACTGAAATAATATATATATATACTCCAAAACAATTCCACGATCATAGGAACGATATCATCACTCGTGCGTACGTACGGAATACCGTCTCCACGATGTGATGCGACTCGTTCTACATGATCTTCATTTCATAATGATTATATAAATGAATTGAATGAATGAATATGGTATATACTACACTAATACCATTCTGGAAATGAATTATCTATAACCTAAAGATAAGAATAAGAATTTATTCGACAAAACACGCATAAGAACAAAAAGTTATAAAGACCCGAGTAACAAGTAACAATGAAATATTACTAACAAGAAGCTAATAATATGACCATATATGATATCATATAAATATGTATGATTCTGGAATAAGTCAATAACATTATTTAAACCATTATACAGGAGCTTCGGACACGTACAAAGCAAATTGGACCTAAGGTAAGGGAAATATCACAATCTCATTTTTATCCGAGATTGTTTATTCGTAAGTATTTACTGGGGTGTATTTTATCATCCACATCCATGTTTCATCAATATGTAATATTATTTCCATCCACCTAAAATTGTTTAAATCCATTTTTACCCTTCGGTGAGTTTTTCGTAATACGTATGAAAGGAATCTTTTGTCGTTTTTCGTACGAGGTACTTTTTGACTTTTCCGACAAAAGTACGAAGAATGTTTTTTTTAACTTATACGGCACGAACGGATTTCTACTGTTTTATAAAGCCTTATTTTAATGAAGCTTCCTATAAAATATTTCATGACTATTTTCAATAAAATCTCTTTCTTTTAAAATTGCATGATGTTTTGTGAAAAGAAATTGATTTTGAAGAAGAAAGGATATTTTCCTCAAGAATTCAATTCAAGTGTTTTATCAAAATTATTTTCCATCTAAGATAATAAAGGGTTCTGTTTCTATCCATATTTTTACATTGGTTTGACTATGTTGTGATGGAATTATGTTTATGAATTCCTTTATCATATATGAATTGATTTATGATGTCATGATGTTTCAAGAATCCCATTTTTGTTATATGTGTTATGCGATGATGTATGTTTTATGATTATGTGGCACACATAAGAAAGGATTCATTATAAGATGGGTGGGACCTATATCTCCCTCCAATGCATTGGGTAATGATTTTATATCTCATGAGATAGACATGGCTGGAACGGAAGGTTATTTCGGTTCAGTGATACAGGACTGAAACGAGGAGTGAACTCGGTTCAGAAAGGGACTTTGTCCACTAAGATAGTCTTGGCAATGAGTCATGACTAACAAGAAATGATTTTCCATGATTATGTGTGCATGCCACAAAGATTCAAGTTTTATGTTATGATTATGGGGATCTCATTTTCACTTCTATGATTTATTCCATGCTAAGATATTATGATCTCTTTTGCAGGTTTTTTATTTTCATAAAGATATGATATGATTTTTATTTTCTTTATTTGCCCTTTCTGAGCATTTGAGCTCACCCTTTTATGTTTTCTTTTCCCCAGGTCAGGAAGATGGATATTAAGTAGAATATGCTAAAAGGGACCCTAGATATGATGAAATAAATGGGAGACATTGTAGAAGATTTATGAACCAGTTTTTTATGTTTCCCCAGTTTCTAAAGACACTATACCTATACGGTCCTTTGTGGTTTTGTCATATGTTGTAATAAGTGTGCTTCAATTTTGAAGTATTAACAATGTATGTAAAGTATGGGTCGTTATAGTTGGTATCAGAGGAAAGGTATAGTCAACCTTTGGAAACTAGGATGTGAAAGCCTTAGTAAGAACCCAAAGGATAAGTCTAAGAATAGAACACAATCTTAGTGTTTTAGAAATGGCCTTGAATAACCTAGGATAAGACCTTAAGCATGAAAATTTTATTCTTGAATTATGTGGTTTCCTATTATAATTAGTGTTGCTCACACTATTCTTCTTGGTTTTAGTCAATGGCTGGAACCCGAAGGAACCGTGTTAATGCGGAATGCGATGGGCAATGCAATGATTGTCCCCCTGAGCAACCAAACGATATGGGAGCTGGAATGAAAAATCTTGTAGCCATGCTCACACAACTTTCTCAAGCTATGAATCATGCAGGATTTCCAAATGAACAAAGGAGGGAGCAACATTCTGTTGAATCCTTCATGAGGCAGCGTCCACCATCTTTCAGCGGGTCTACTGATCCATTAGTTGCTGAACAATGGATTAGTACTACTGAAAAGATATTTTCAGTTCTTCAATGTTCTGAGCATGATAAAGTCATCCTAGCAGTGTATCGTTTGGAAGGAGATGCTGATCAATGGTGGAATCTTGTTAAGAATACGAGGCAAAGGGATGAAATTGAGTCTATGGAATGGGACGAGTTCAAGAACTTATTTTTCAATAAGTACTTCCCTCGTATTCTCCGAACAAAGATGGAGAAAGAGTTCCTTGAACTGAAGCAAAGGGATGATGAATCTGTTAGTACCTATGAAGCAAATTTTACAAGACTTGCAAGGTACGCTTCTGGTATTATTATCCAACCTGAGAGTAAGATCGATCGATTCTTTAGTGGCTTAAAACCAAGTCTTCGAAGGGCGTTAGCCATAAGGGACTTCAATAGCTACGAGGAAATCGTTCGATGTGCTCTCAAAGTCGAGATGGAGATTGGAGTAACCCATCAGTCACATGGGTTTGATAAGAAGAGGAAGATGGAATTCAAAGAAAAATCTAAAGAGCACACGGAAAAGAAGATGAACTTTCCCTTATGCTCAAAGTGTGGAAAGAAACATGGAGGGAGTTGTCTTAAAGGGACAAGTAAATGTTTTAAATGTGGAAAGGAAGGTCATCAGGCATTTGAATGTCGTGATAATGGGAAGAAGATGTCTAATGACGCAAACAAAGGAAGGGATACACAGAATGAACCTACAACACTTCAATGTTTCAAGTGCAAGGAGATGGGGCATTATGCCAATCAATGCCCAAATCCAAGGGTTGATGATGATGGTCGACGTCAACAAACTCTTAAGGCTAAAGAAAAAGGAAAGTCACATGCAATTTCTATCAGCGAGGTGGAGTACGATAACGATGTGGTGAAAGGTACACTTACCACCCACTCTAAAGTAGCAAATGTTTTATTTGATTCTGGATCCACCCACTCTTTTATTTCTGAAAAATTTTCTAAGGGTATCACCGTATTACCTCAACAATTAGATGTTGAGTTAGCTGTGACAACACCTAATGGCACATCAATCGCATCAGAAGTTTATAATTATTCTCCGATCGAAGTTTGTGGGAAAGTGCTTCCTACAAATCTTGTGATCCTTCCTTTAGTGGAATTTGATGTGATTCTTGGCATGGATTGGCTTTCTCTACATGGAGCTCATATCAATTGCCAAAGAAGGGAAGTCACATTTCATATTCCAGATCAATCTACGATCGTCTATCAATGCAAGGATGAACATAACCTTCCAGTGGAAATTTCTTCCATCTTATGGGTATTGATTCCACTAAATGAAGGTTATTTATCTCAAATGGTTGGTGAGAAACTCACGATTAAGAATATTCCCATTGTACGGGAGTTTGATGATGTCTTTCCGGAGGAATTACCGGGTCTTCCACCAAATCGTGAAGTTGATTTTTCAATAGAACTCGTACCGGGTGCTTTGCCTATTTCAAAGACACCTTATAGAATGGCCCCAATTGAGTTGCAGGAATTGAAGAAGCAACTCCAAGAGAATCTTGATAAGGGATTCATACGCCCTAGTGCGTCACCTTGGGGAGCACCTGTTCTATTTGTTAAGAAGAAAGATGGATCAATGAGACTCTGCATTGATTATCGAGAACTTAACAAGATCACTATCAAGAACAAATATCCTCTCCCACGCATTGATGACTTATTTGACCAACTACGCGGAGCTCAATACTTTTCCAAGATTGATCTTCGTTCAGGGTATCATCAATTAAGGGTCAAAAGGGAGGATATACCAAAGACGGCTTTCCGTACAAGGTATGGACACTATGAATTTATAGTGATGCCATTTGGTCTTACTAATGCCCCTGCTATCTTCATGGATCTAATGAATAGAGTCTTTAGAGACTATCTTGATAAATTTGTGGTAGTCTTTATAGACGATATTCTTGTCTATTCAAAGAGCAAGGAAGAGCATGAAGATCACTTGAGAATTATATTGAAGACCCTGAGAAAAGAGAAGCTTTATGCCAAATTTACCAAGTGTGAATTTTGGCTTCAAAAAGTTGCATTTTTGGGTCATATAATCTCAAAAGAGGGGATATCTGTGGATCCAGCAAAAAAAGAGGTTATCGAAAGATGGTCAAGACCAACAACAGTAACTGAGATCCGAAGTTTTCTTGGTTTGGCTGGATATTATCGACGTTTTGTAAAAGATTTTTCACGATTATCTAATCCACTCACCAAGTTGACTCGGAAAGGAGTTAAGTTTGTCTGGACAGGGGAATGTGAAGAGAATTTCAAGGAGTTGAAAAGAAGGTAATCCAGTGCACCTGTGCTCACACTGCCTTGTAGTGGAGAATGGTTTGTGATCTACAGTGATGCATCCAAGAAGGGATTGGGGTGTGTTCTTATGCAAAATGATATGGTGATAGCTTATGCCTCACGACAGTTGAAAATCCATGAGCAAAATTACCCAACACATGATTTGGAGTTGGCTGCGGTAATCTTTGCATTAAAGATTTGGAGGCATTACCTTTATGGTGAAAGGTGTGATATTTATACTGATCATAAAAGTTTAAAGTATATTTTCACACAAAAGGAGTTGAATATGCGTCAAAGAAGATGGTTGGAGCTGATTAAGGATTATGACTGCTCAATCCATTACCACCCTGGGAAAGCAAACAAGGTGGAAGATGCATTAAGTCGACAAGACCATGCTAGTTTATCCATGATGAGGATCACAAAAGATCCAATATTTATGGATTTACAAAGGATGGATCTTGGAATTATAATGGAAGGGGAAAAATCTTATCTTTCTCAAATGAATGTTCAACCATCTATACATGTGAAGATTAAAGAGGCACAGAAAGAAGATGTCGAGTTACAAAAGAAAGTGAGAAATGTTCCTGAATTCAACCTTGATTGTGATGGGATAATAAAGTTCAGGAATCGGGTTTACGTTCCTCCCATCCCCGAATTAAAGAATGAGCTGCTGGATGAGGCTCATAGTTCATCATTCTCTATTCATCCTGGAAGCACGAAGATGTATAGGGACCTGAAAGAGTACTTCTGGTGGGATGGCATGAAAAGAGATGTTGCTGAATATGTCTCTCGATGCTTGGTTTGTCAACAAGTTAAAGCTGAGAGACAGAAGTCTAAGGGGATGTTACAACCATTACCCATACCCGAATGGAAATGGGAAAACATCACTATGGACTTTGTCACAGGACTTCCTAAAACATCCAAAGGCAATAATGCTATCTGGGTCATAGTTGATCGTCTTACAAAGTCTGCACACATCATTGCTATTAGAGAGGATTTCTCTCTAGATCAGCTTGCCAGGATATATGTAAAGGAAGTGGTAAGATTGCATGGAGTAACACTTTCTATTATATCTGATCGAGATCCGAGATTTACCTCGAAGTTCTGGCGAAGTCTTCAGCATACTCTGGATACAGAGTTGAGTTTCAGCACTGCTTATCATCCCCAGACAGACGGTCAGTCTGAGAGAACAATTCAAACCCTAGAAGATATGTTGAGAGCTTGCTCTATGGATTTCAAAGGAGGTTGGGATCAACACCTACCTTTGGTGGAATTTTCTTATAATAATAGCTTTCACTCTAGTATTCAGATGGCTCCTTATGAAGCTCTCTATGGAAAGAAATGCAGGACTCCAACTTGCTGGGATGAAGTTGGGGAAAGAAAGCTATTAGGACCTGATCTTGTTGATGAAATGGCAGAAAAGGTTAGATCTATTCAACAACACATAAGAGCAGCTCAGAGTCGACAGAAAAGTTATGCCGACAACCGAAGAAAAGACCTAGAGTTTGAAGTGGGTGATAAAGTGTTCTTACGAATATCTCCCTGGAAGAGGGTTATGAGATTTGGAAAGAAGGGGAAGTTGAGCCCTAGATATATCGGTCCTTTTGAAATACTGGATCGTGTTGGGAAGGTAGCTTACCGATTGGCGCTTCCACCGAATCTCTCTCAAGTTCACGATGTGTTCCACGTATCTCTCCTGAGAAAGTACATACCAGATCCTTCACATGTACTCAGCTCAGAAGTTGTACCGCTGGAGCAAGATCTTTCTTATGAAGAACAACCGATAGAGATTCTAGATCGTAGCGAAAAAGTCCTACGAAACAAGACCACTCGCTTGGTGAAAGTTTTATGGAGAAACCACCAACTTGAAGAAGCTACATGGGAGCTTGAGGATATGATGAGGGAGAAGTATCCTCATTTGTTTGTTGCAAAGTGACGAATTTCGAGGGCGAAATTCTTTTTAAGGGGGGTAGAATGTAACACCCGAGACTTTTATGTTATCATCAAAGGAATCTTTTTCTACACAACACTTGCTTGGCTTGCTTTACACGCAATCGCGACCTTCCTCGATAGCTTGCGTCGTACGCAATACCGAGTTTCACTAAACAACAATATGCTATTAAAACTAGCCGTTATGAATAGTAATAACCACTTTTTGAAATTTTATAAATTTTATTTTTCAAAATGGACTTCATTTTTGGACTCAGAATATCGAAATTAGCCTAGGGTGAAATTTTGGTATTTTTCTGAAAACTTTCAATTTTTGATGAATAGTGAAACCACTAAGTGGTAGGTTAAAAACTGAATTTTGCATAAAACTTAATTTTACCGCTTCTGTGAATGGAATTTCAAAAATCCGAGAGACACGGTTAATATCAAAGACTAAAATGTGGTTCAATGAGATGAAAATAATTTTTTGGTGAATAGTAACTTTTTACTATTTTTACCGCGGTTAATAGTAAATAGGGTAACTAAGGGTAAATATGATATTAATATTACCCTAACACATGTCCTAATTCTATTGGACAAGTGTAATTCGACCAAAAACAAACTTAGGAATAAAATATGACCATTTAGGCCCACTTGGATTAGATTAGGACATTTATTATTAATTTATTTAAAGAAGGGTTAAAATAGTTAAAATCAAAGTTTAATAAGTAAATCATTTTTAATATAGGGTTATACATAAGATAAATTCGATTGTAAATATTCATTAGAAAGCTAAAAAGATTTCCTACATGATGGTATTTTATTTGTAATTTTTAGACATCAAATAATTTAATTTAATTATGACACAAAGATGATGCAGTAATTATCTTATTAATGAAATATTGAAAAAATTGATAATATAAATACCAAAATAAATGTAATTTGAGACTTTTTATGAATTCCACTAATTTTATAGGTTACTATAATATATTATTATTGATTTAATCAACTTGGTTCGAACATATAATTCTGTTATGACTTTGACAAAAATCATATATCAAATAGTGTCAAAATTGACACAAAATAGTTTTTAAATCAAATATTATATTATTAATTTCCTAAAAATCTAAGGTTCGGACAAATGACTTAGATAAGGATATATATATTAATAATAAACAATTTGGGGTTCGTTTGGCATGTTATAGTAAGTGTATTAACCATATAGTGAAAGAAAACAAAAAGACATGGTAAAAGTTAAATTATTTAACTTAGAGTTAAATTTAATTGATAAGGTTAAAATAATATCCTAAACTTGTCTAAATTCTATTGGTTGATAGGATTTCGACCCATCCCCACTTTAGCTTCGAAATAAGACCCTTTGGAACCATTATAAACCGATTTTGACTTTAATATAAAATAATATTTTGAGATATTCCTAAGGTGCCCCTCTCCTCCCTTATAAAAGGGCACCTCCTCCCCCTCCTCCTCACACCAATTTGAGCACTCAAGCTCGGCCAACCCCTGCCATTTTCTCCTCTCCACTTCCCTAGAATAATCCTAGAGGTCCTGGTCTTCTCCAAAGACCAATCTTAGTTCCTTAAGTGGAGGATTCAAAGAGGCGTTCCAAAGAAGAGGTAATATCCATTACCGATCTTTTCAATTTCTTTCGTCTTCAACTTCTTCTTCTTTAGTTGTTTCATGATAAAGTAATAACATCAGTATTACTTACATACTGATATGTTATTATAAATATGAAACAACCCTAATTCACCTTCTATCCATCCTACGGAAAAATGAAATCACCGCGCGTGCGTACGTACGGAATACCGTCTCCACGCCGTGGTGTAATCTATTTTCCACCATCACCTTACAAGGATGGGTATAATGGTGTAATGAGTAACTATATATGATTATTATTAAGTAATATTGATACTGAAATAATATATATATATACTCCAAAACAATTCCACGATCATAGGAACGATATCATCACTCGTGCGTACGTACGGAATACCGTCTCCACGATGTGATGCGACTCGTTCTACATGATCTTCATTTCATAATGATTATATAAATGAATTGAATGAATGAATATGGTATATACTACACTAATACCATTCTGGAAATGAATTATCTATAACCTAAAGATAAGAATAAGAATTTATTCGACAAAACACGCATAAGAACAAAAAGTTATAAAGACCCGAGTAACAAGTAACAATGAAATATTACTAACAAGAAGCTAATAATATGACCATATATGATATCATATAAATATGTATGATTCTGGAATAAGTCAATAACATTATTTAAACCATTATACAGGAGCTTCGGACATGTACAAAGCAAATTGGACCTAAGGTAAGGGAAATATCACAATCTCATTTTTATCCGAGATTGTTTATTCGTAAGTATTTACTGGGGTGTATTTTATCATCCACATCCATGTTTCGTCAATATGTAATATTATTTCCATCCACCTAAAATTGTTTAAATCCATTTTTACCCTTCGGTGAGTTTTTCGTAATACGTATGAAAGGAATCTTTTGTCGTTTTTCGTACGAGGTACTTTTTGACTTTTCCGACAAAAGTACGAAGAATGTTTTTTTTAACTTATACGGCACGAACGGATTTCTACTGTTTTATAAAGCCTTATTTTAATGAAGCTTCCTATAAAATATTTCATGACTATTTTCAATAAAATCTCTTTCTTTTAAAATTGCATGATGTTTTGTGAAAAGAAATTGATTTTGAAGAAGAAAGGATATTTTCCTCAAGAATTCAATTCAAGTGTTTTATCAAAATTATTTTCCATCTAAGATAATAAAGGGTTCTGTTTCTATCCATATTTTTACATTGGTTTGACTATGTTGTGATGGAATTATGTTTATGAATTCCTTTATCATATATGAATTGATTTATGATGTCATGATGTTTCAAGAATCCCATTTTTGTTATATGTGTTATGCGATGATGTATGTTTTATGATTATGTGGCACACATAAGAAAGGATTCATTATAAGATGGGTGGGACCTATATCTCCCTCCAATGCATTGGGTAATGATTTTATATCTCATGAGATAGACATGGCTGGAACGGAAGGTTATTTCGGTTCAGTGATACAGGACTGAAACGAGGAGTGAACTCGGTTCAGAAAGGGACTTTGTCCACTAAGATAGTCTTGGCAATGAGTCATGACTAACAAGAAATGATTTTCCATGATTATGTGTGCATGCCACAAAGATTCAAGTTTTATGTTATGATTATGGGGATCTCATTTTCACTTCTATGATTTATTCCATGCTAAGATATTATGATCTCTTTTGCAGGTTTTTTATTTTCATAAAGATATGATATGATTTTTATTTTCTTTATTTGCCCTTGCTGAGCATTTGAGCTCACCCTTTTATGTTTTCTTTTCCCCAGGTCAGGAAGATGGATATTAAGTAGAATATGCTAAAAGGGACCCTAGATATGATGAAATAAATGGGAGACATTGTAGAAGATTTATGAACCAGTTTTTTATGTTTCCCCAGTTTCTAAAGACACTATACCTATACGGTCCTTTGTGGTTTTGTCATATGTTGTAATAAGTGTGCTTCAATTTTGAAGTATTAACAATGTATGTAAAGTATGGGTCGTTATAGTTGGTATCAGAGGAAAGGTATAGTCAACCTTTGGAAACTAGGATGTGAAAGCCTTAGTAAGAACCCAAAGGATAAGTCTAAGCATAGAACACAATCTTAGTGTTTTAGAAATGGCCTTGAATAACCTAGGATAAGACCTTAAGCATGAAAATTTTATTCTTGAATTATGTGGTTTCCTATTATAATTAGTGTTTCTCACACTATTCTTCTTGGTTTTAGTCAATGGCTGGAACCCGAAGGAACCGTGTTAATGCGGAATGCGATGGGCAATGCAATGATTGTCCCCCTGAGCAACCAAACGATATGGGAGCTGGAATGCAAAATCTTGTAGCCATGCTCACACAACTTTCTCAAGCTATGAATCATGCAGGATTTCCAAATGAACAAAGGAGGGAGCAACATTCTGTTGAATCCTTCATGAGGCAGCGTCCACCATATTTCAGCGGGTCTACTGATCCATTAGTTGCTGAACAATGGATTAGTACTACTGAAAAGATATTTTCAGTTCTTCAATGTTCTGAGCATGATAAAGTCATCCTAGCAGTGTATCGTTTGGAAGGAGATGCTGATCAATGGTGGAATCTTGTTAAGAATACGAGGCAAAGGGATGAAATTGAGTCTATGGAATGGGACGAGTTCAAGAACTTATTTTTCAATAAGTACTTCCCTCGTATTCTCCGAACAAAGATGGAGAAAGAGTTCCTTGAACTGAAGCAAAGGGATGATGAATCTGTTAGTACCTATGAAGCAAATTTTACAAGACTTGCAAGGTACGCTTCTGGTATTATTATCCAACCTGAGAGTAAGATCGATCGATTCATTAGTGGCTTAAAACCAAGTCTTCGAAGGGCGTTAGCCATAAGGGACTTCAATAGCTACGAGGAAATCGTTCGATGTGCTCTCAAAGTCGAGATGGAGATTGGAGTAACCCATCAGTCACATGGGTTTGATAAGAAGAGGAAGATGGAATTCAAAGAAAAATCTAAAGAGCACACGGAAAAGAAGATGAACTTTCCCTTATGCTCAAAGTGTGGAAAGAAACATGGAGGGAGTTGTCTTAAAGGGACAAGTAAATGTTTTAAATGTGGAAAGGAAGGTCATCGGGCATTTGAATGTCGTGATAATGGGAAGAAGATGTCTAATGACGCAAACAAAGGAAGGGATACACAGAATGAACCTACAACACTTCAATGTTTCAAGTGCAAGGAGATGGGGCATTATGCCAATCAATGCCCAAATCCAAGGGTTGATGATGATGGTCGACGTCAACAAACTCTTAAGGCTAAAGAAAAAGGAAAGTCACATGCAATTTCTATCAGCGAGGTGGAGTACGATAACGATGTGGTGAAAGGTACACTTACCACCCACTCTAAAGTAGCAAATGTTTTATTTGATTCTGGATCCACCCACTCTTTTATTTCTGAAAAATTTTCTAAGGGTATCACCGTATTACCTCAACAATTAGATGTTGAGTTAGCTGTGACAACACCTAATGGCACATCAATCGCATCAGAAGTTTATAATTCTTCTCCGATCGAAGTTTGTGGGAAAGTGCTTCCTGCAAATCTTGTGATCCTTCCTTTAGTGGAATTTGATGTGATTCTTGGCATGGATTGGCTTTCTCTACATGGAGCTCAAATCAATTGCCAAAGAAGGGAAGTCACATTTCATATTCCAGATCAATCTACGATCGTCTATCAATGCAAGGATGAACATAACCTTCCAGTGGAAATTTCTTCCATCTTATGGGTATTGATTCCACTAAATGAAGGTTATTTATCTCAAATGGTTGGTGAGAAACTCACGATTAAGAATATTCCCATTGTACGGGAGTTTGATGATGTCTTTCCGGAGGAATTACCGGGTCTTCCACCAAATCGTGAAGTTGATTTTTCAATAGAACTCGTACCGGGTGCTTTGCCTATTTCAAAGACACCTTATAGAATGGCCCCAATTGAGTTGCAGGAATTGAAGAAGCAACTCCAAGAGAATCTTGATAAGGGATTCATACGCCCTAGTGCGTCACCTTGGGGAGCACCTGTTCTATTTGTTAAGAAGAAAGATGGATCAATGAGACTCTGCATTGATTATCGAGAACTTAACAAGATCACTATCAAGAACAAATATCCTCTCCCACGCATTGATGACTTATTTGACCAACTACGCGGAGCTCAATACTTTTCCAAGATTGATCTTCGTTCAGGGTATCATCAATTAAGGGTCAAAAGGGAGGATATACCAAAGGCGGCTTTCCGTACAAGGTATGGACACTATGAATTTATAGTGATGCCATTTGGTCTTACTAATGCCCCTGCTATCTTCATGGATCTAATGAATAGAGTCTTTAGAGACTATCTTGATAAATTTGTGGTAGTCTTTATAGACGATATTCTTGTCTATTCAAAGAGCAAGGAAGAGCATGAAGATCACTTGAGAATTATATTGAAGACCCTGAGAAAAGAGAAGCTTTATGCCAAATTTACCAAGTGTGAATTTTGGCTTCAAAAAGTTGCATTTTTGGGTCATATAATCTCAAAAGAGGGGATATCTGTGGATCCAGCAAAAACAGAGGTTATCGAAAGATGGTCAAGACCAACAACAGTAACTGAGATCCGAAGTTTTCTTGGTTTGGCTGGATATTATCGACGTTTTGTAAAAGATTTTTCACGATTATCTAATCCACTCACCAAGTTGACTCGGAAAGGAGTTAAGTTTGTCTGGACAGGGGAATGTGAAGAGAATTTCAAGGAGTTGAAAAGAAGGTTATCCAGTGCACCTGTGCTCACACTGCCTTGTAGTGGAGAAAGGTTTGTGATCTACAGTGATGCATCCAAGAAGGGATTGGGGTGTGTTCTTATGCAAAATGATATGGTGATAGCTTATGCCTCACGACAGTTGAAAATCCATGAGAAAAATTACCCAACACATGATTTGGAGTTGGCTGCGGTAATCTTTGCATTAAAGATTTGGAGGCATTACCTTTATGGTGAAAGGTGTGATATTTATACTGATCATAAAAGTTTAAAGTATATTTTCACACAAAAGGAGTTGAATATGCGTCAAAGAAGATGGTTGGAGCTGATTAAGGATTATGACTGCTCAATCCATTACCACCCTGGGAAAGCAAACAAGGTGGCAGATGCATTAAGTCGACAAGACCATGCTAGTTTATCCATGATGAGGATCACAAAAGATCCAATATTTATGGATTTACAAAGGATGGATCTTGGAATTATAATGGAAGGGGAAAAATCTTATCTTTCTCAAATGAATGTTCAACCATCTATACATGTGAAGATTAAAGAGGCACAGAAAGAAGATGTCGAGTTACAAAAGAAAGTGAGAAATGTTCCTGAATTCAACCTTGATTGTGATGGGATAATAAAGTTCAGGAATCGGGTTTACGTTCCTCCCATCCCCGAATTAAAGAATGAGCTGCTGGATGAGGCTCATAGTTCATCATTCTCTATTCATCCTGGAAGCACGAAGATGTATAGGGACCTGAAAGAGTACTTCTGGTGGGATGGCATGAAAAGAGATGTTGCTGAATATGTCTCTCGATGCTTGGTTTGTCAACAAGTTAAAGCTGAGAGACAGAAGTCTAAGGGGATGTTACAACCATTACCCATACCCGAATGGAAATGGGAAAACATCACTATGGACTTTGTCACAGGACTTCCTAAAACATCCAAAGGCAATAATGCTATCTGGGTCATAGTTGATCGTCTTACAAAGTCTGCACACATCATTGCTATTAGAGAGGATTTCTCTCTAGATCAGCTTGCCAGGATATATGTAAAGGAAGTGGTAAGATTGCATGGAGTAACACTTTCTATTATATCTGATCGAGATCCGAGATTTACCTCGAAGTTCTGGCGAAGTCTTCAGCATACTCTGGATACAGAGTTGAGTTTCAGCACTGCTTATCATCCCCAGACAGACGGTCAGTCTGAGAGAACAATTCAAACCCTAGAAGATATGTTGAGAGCTTGCTCTATGGATTTAAAAGGAGGTTGGGATCAACACCTACCTTTGGTGGAATTTTCTTATAATAATAGCTTTCACTCCAGTATTCAGATGGCTCCTTATGAAGCTCTCTATGGAACGAAATGCAGGACTCCAACTTGCTGGGATGAAGTTGGGGAAAGAAAGCTATTAGGACCTGATCTCGTTGATGAAATGGCAGAAAAGGTTAGATCTATTCAACAACACATAAGAGCAGCTCAGAGTCGACAGAAAAGTTATGCCGACAACCGAAGAAAAGACCTAGAGTTTGAAGTGGGTGATAAAGTGTTCTTACGAATATCTCCCTGGAAGAGGGTTATGAGATTTGGAAAGAAGGGGAAGTTGAGCCCTAGATATATCGGTCCTTTTGAAATACTGGATCGTGTTGCGAAGGTAGCTTACCGATTGGCGCTTCCACCGAATCTCTCTCAAGTTCACGATGTGTTCCACGTATCTCTCCTGAGAAAGTACATACCAGATCCTTCACATGTACTCAGCTCAGAAGTTGTACCGCTGGAGCAAGATCTTTCTTATGAAGAACAGCCGATAGAGATTCTAGATCGTAGCGAAAAAGTCCTACGAAACAAGACCACTCGCTTGGTGAAAGTTTTATGGAGAAACCACCAACTTGAAGAAGCTACATGGGAGCTTGAGGATATGATGAGGGAGAAGTATCCTCATTTGTTTTTTGCAAAGTGACGAATTTCGAGGGCGAAATTCTTTTTAAGGGGGGTAGAATGTAACACCCGAGACTTTTATGTTATCATCAAAGGAATGTTTTTCTACACAACACTTGCTTGGCTTGCTTTACACGCAATCGCGACCTTCCTCGATAGCTTGCGTCGTACGCAATACCGAGTTTCACTAAACAACAATATGCTATTAAAACTAGCCGTTATGAATAGTAATAACCACTTTTTGAAATTTTATAAATTTTATTTTTCAAAATGGACTTCATTTTTGGACTCAGAATATCGAAATTAGCCTAGGGTGAAATTTTGGTATTTTTCTGAAAACTTTCAATTTTTGATGAATAGTGAAACCACTAAGTGGTAGGTTAAAAACTGAATTTTGCATAAAACTTAATTTTACCGCTTCTGTGAATGGAATTTCAAAAATCCGAGAGACACGGTTAATATCAAGGACTAAAATGTGGTTCAATGAGATGAAAATAATTTTTTGGTGAATAGTAACTTTTTACTATTTTTACCGCGGTTAATAGTAAATAGGGTAACTAAGGGTAAATATGATATTAATATTACCCTAACACATGTCCTAATTCTATTGGACAAGTGTAATTCGACCAAAAACAAACTTAGGAATAAAATATGACCATTTAGGCCCACTTGGATTAGATTAGGACATTTATTATTAATTTATTT
This sequence comes from Viscum album, assembly GCA_963277665.1. Taxonomy (NCBI): domain Eukaryota; kingdom Viridiplantae; phylum Streptophyta; class Magnoliopsida; order Santalales; family Viscaceae; genus Viscum; species Viscum album. The sequence continues at coordinate 808,708,071 of OY728153.1, forward strand.
AAAGAAGGGTTAAAATAGTTAAAATCAAAGTTTAATAAGTAAATCATTTTTAATATAGGGTTATACATAAGATAAATTCGATTGTAAATATTCATTAGAAAGCTAAAAAGATTTCCTACATGATGGTATTTTATTTGTAATTTTTAGACATCAAATAATTTAATTTAATTATGACACAAAGATGATGCAGTAATTATCTTATTAATGAAATATTGAAAAAATTGATAATATAAATACCAAAATAAATGTAATTTGAGACTTTTTATGAATTCCACTAATTTTCTAGGTTACTATAATATATTATTATTGATTTAATCAACTTGGTTCGAACATATAATTCTGTTATGACTTTGACAAAAATCATATATCAAATAGTGTCAAAATTGACACAAAATAGTTTTTAAATCAAATATTGTATTATTAATTTCCTAAAAATCTAAGGTTCGGACAAATGACTTATATAAGGATATATATATTAATAATAAACAATTTGGGGTTCGTTTGGCATGTTATAGTAAGTGTATTAACCATATAGTGAAAGAAAACAAAAAGACATGGTAAAAGTTAAATTATTTAACTTAGAGTTAAATTTAATTGATAAGGTTAAAATAATATCCTAAACTTGTCTAAATTCTATTGGTTGATAGGATTTCGACCCATCCCCACTTTAGCTTCGAAATAAGACCCTTTGGAACCATTATAAACCGATTTTGACTTTAATATAAAATAATATTTTGAGATATTCCTAAGGTGCCCCTCTCCTCCCTTATAAAAGGGCACCTCCTCCCCCTCCTCCTCACACCAATTTGAGCACTCAAGCTCGGCCAACCCCTGCCATTTTCTCCTCTCCACTTCCCTAGAATAATCCTAGAGGTCCTGGTCTTCTCCAAAGACCAATCTTAGTTCCTTAAGTGGAGGATTCAAAGAGGCGTTCCAAAGAAGAGGTAATATCCATTACCGATCTTTTCAATTTCTTTCGTCTTCAACTTCTTCTTCTTTAGTTGTTTCATGATAAAGTAATAACATAAGTATTACTTACATACTGATATGTTATTATAAATATGAAACAACCCTAATTCACCTTCTATCCATCCTACGGAAAAATGAAATCACCGCACGTGCGTACGTACGGAATACCGTCTCCACGCCGTGGTGTAATCTATTTTCCACCATCACCTTACAAGGATGGGTATAATGGTGTAATGAGTAACTATATATGATTATTATTAAGTAATATTGATACTGAAATAATATATATATATACTCCAAAACAATTCCACGATCATAGGAACGATATCATCACTCGTGCGTACGTACGGAATACCGTCTCCACGATGTGATGCGACTCGTTCTACATGATCTTCATTTCATAATGATTATATAAATGAATTGAATTAATGAATATGGTATATACTACACTAATACCATTCTGGAAATGAATTATCTATAACCTAAAGATAATAATAAGAATTTATTCGACAAAACACGCATAAGAACAAAAAGTTATAAAGACCCGAGTAACAAGTAACAATGAAATATTACTAACAAGAAGCTAATAATATGACCATATATGATATCATATAAATATGTATGATTCTGGAATAAGTCAATAACATTATTTAAACCATTATACAGGAGCTTCGGACACGTACAAAGCAAATTGGACCTAAGGTAAGGGAAATATCGCAATCTCATTTTTATCCGAGATTGTTTATTCGTAAGTATTTACTGGGGTGTATTTTATCATCCACATCCATGTTTCGTCAATATGTAATATTATTTCCATCCACCTAAAATTGTTTAAATCCATTTTTACCCTTCGGTGAGTTTTTCGTAATACGTATGAAAGGAATCTTTTGTCGTTTTTCGTACGAGGTACTTTTTGACTTTTCCGACAAAAGTACGAAGAATGTTTTTTTTAACTTATACGGCACGAATGGATTTCTACTGTTTTATAAAGCCTTATTTTAATGAAGCTTCCTATAAAATATTTCATGACTATTTTCAATAAAATCTCTTTCTTTTAAAATTGCATGATGTTTTGTGAAAAGAAATTGATTTTGAAGAAGAAAGGATATTTTCCTCAAGAATTCAATTCAAGTGTTTTATCAAAATTATTTTCCATCTAAGATAATAAAGGGTTCTGTTTCTATCCATATTTTTACATTGGTTTGACTATGTTGTGATGGAATTATGTTTATGAATTCCTTTATCATATATGAATTGATTTATGATGTCATGATGTTTCAAGAATCCCATTTTTGTTATATGTGTTATGCGATGATGTATGTTTTATGATTATGTGGCACACATAAGAAAGGATTCATTATAAGATGGGTGGGACCTATATCTCCCTCCAATGCATTGGGTAATGATTTTATATCTCATGAGATAGACATGGCTGGAACGGAAGGTTATTTCGGTTCAGTGATACAGGACTGAAACGAGGAGTGAACTCGGTTCAGAAAGGGACTTTGTCCACTAAGATAGTCTTGGCAATGAGTCATGACTAACAAGAAATGATTTTCCATGATTATGTGTGCATGCCAAAAAGATTCAAGTTTTATGTTATGATTATGGGGATCTCATTTTCACTTCTATGATTTATTCCATGCTAAGATATTATGATCTCTTTTGCAGGTTTTTATTTTCATAAAGATATGATATGATTTTTATTTTCTTTATTTGCCCTTGCTGAGCATTTGAGCTCACCCTTTTATGTTTTCTTTTCCCCAGGTCAGGAAGATGGATATTGAGTAGAATATGCTAAAAGGGACCCTAGATATGATGAAATAAATGGGAGACATTGTAGAAGATTTATGAACCAGTTTTTTATGTTTCCCCAGTTTCTAAAGACACTATACCTATACGGTCCTTTGTGGTTTTGTCATATGTTGTAATAAGTGTGCTTCAATTTTGAAGTATTAACAATGTATGTAAAGTATGGGTCGTTATAGAAATCCTCTCTAATAGCAATGAAGTGTGCAGACTTTGTAAGACGATCAACTATGACCCAAATAGCATTATTGCCTTTGGATGTTTTAGGAAGTCCTGTGACAAAGTCCATAGTGATGTTTTCCCATTTCCATTCGGGTATGGGTAATGGTTGTAACATCCCCTTAGACTTATGTCTCTCATCTTTAACTTGTTGACAAACCAAGCATCGAGAGACATATTCAGCAACATCTCTTTTCATGCCATCCCACCAGAAGTACTCCTTCAGGTCCCTATACATCTTCGTGCTTCCAGGATGAATAGAGAATGATGAACTATGAGCCTCATCCAGCAGCTCCTTCTTTAATTCGAGGATGGGAGGAACACAAACCCAATTCTTGAACTTTATTATCCCATCACAATCAAGGTTGAATTCAGGAACATTTCTCACCTTCTTTTGTAACTTGACATCTTTTTTCTGTTCCTCTTTAATCTTCACATGTATAGATGGTTGAACATTCATTTGAGAAAGAAAAGATTTTTCCCCTTCCATTATAATTCCAAGATCCATCCTTCGTAAATCCATAAATATTGGATCTTTTGTGATCCTCATCATGGATAAACTAGCATGGTCTTGTCGACTTAATGCATCTGCCACCTTGTTTGCTTTCCCAAGGTGGTAATAGATTGAGCGGTCATAATCCTTAATCAGCTCTAACCATCTTATTTGACGCATATTCAACTCCTTTTGTGTAAAAATATACTTTAAACTTTTATGATCAGTATAAATATCACACCTTTCACCATAAAGGTAGTGCCTCCAAATCTTTAATGCAAAGATTACCGCAGCCAACTCCAAATCATGTGTTGGGTAATTTTTCTCATGGATTTTCAACTGTCGTGAGGCATAAGCTATCACCATATCATTTTTCACAAGAACACACCCCAATCCCTTCTTGGATGCATCACTATAGATCACAAACCTTTCTCCACTACAAGGCAGTGTGAGCACAGGTGCACTGGATAACCTTCTTTTCAACTCCTTGAAATTCTCTTCACATTCCTCTGTCCAAACAAACATAACTCCTTTCCGAGTCAACTTGGTGAGTGGATTAGATAATCATGAATAATCTTGTACAAAACGTCGATAATATCCAGCCAAACCAAGAAAACTTCAGATCTCAGTTACTATTGTTGGTCTTGACAATCTTTAGATAACCTCTGTTTTTGCTGGATCCACAGATATCCCCTCTTTTGAGATTATGTGACCCAAAAATTGCAACTTTTTGAAGCGAAAATTCACACTTGTTAAATTTGGCATAAAGCTTCTCCTTTCTCAGGATCTTCAATATAATTCTCAAGTGATCTTCATGCTCTTCCTTGCTCTTTGAATAGACAAGAATATCGTCTATAAAGACTACCACAAATTGATCAAGATAGTCTCTAAGGACTCTATTCATTAGATCCATGAAGATAGCAGGGGCATTAGTAAGACCAAATGGCATCACTATAAATTCATAGTGTCCATACCTTGTACGGAAAGCCATCTTTGGTATATCGTCCCTTTTGACCCTTAATTGATGATACCCTGAATGAAGATCAATCTTGGAAAAGTATTGAGATCCGCGTAGTTGGTCAAATATGTCATCAACGCGTGGGAGAGGATATTTGTTCTTGATAGTGATCTTGTTATGTTCTCGATAATCAATTCAGAGTCTCATTGATCCATCTTTCTTCTTAACAAATAGAACAGGTGCTCCCCAAGGTGACTCACTAGGGCGTATGAATACCTTATCAAGATTCTCCTGGAGTTGCTTCTTCAATTCCTGCAACTCAATTGGGGCCATTCTATAAGGTGTCTTTGAAATAGGCAAAGCACCCGGTACGAGTTCTATTGAAAACTCAACTTCACGATTTGGTGGAAGACCCGGTAATTCCTCTGGAAAGACATCATCAAACTCCCGTAAAATGGGCATATTCTTAATCGTGAGTTTCTCACCAACCATTTGAGATAAATATCCTTAATTTAGTGGAATCAATACCCATAAGATGGAAGAAATTTCCACTGGAAGGTTATGTTCATCCTTGCATTGATAGACGATCGTAGATTGATTTGGAATATGAAATGTGACTTCCCTTCTTTGGAAATTGATATGAGCTCCATGTAGAGAAAGCAAATCCATGCCAAGAATCACATCAAATTCCACTAAAGGAAGGATCACAAGATTTGCAGGAAGCACTTTCCCTCAAACTTCGATCGGAGAAGAATTATAAACTTTTGATGCGACTGTTGTGCCATTAGGTGTTGTCACAGCTAACTCAACATCTAATTGTTGAGGTAATACGGTGATACCCTTAGAAATTTTTTCATAAATAAAAGAGTGGGTGGATCCAGAATCAAATAAAACATTTGCTACTTTAGAGTGGATGGTAAGTGTACATTTCACCACTTCATTATCGTACTCCACATCGCTGCTAGAAATTGCATGTGACTTTCCTTTGTCTTTAGCATTAAGATTTTGTTGACGTCGACCATCATCATCAACCCTTGGATTTGGGCATTGATTGGCATAATGCCCCATCTCCTTGCACTTGAAACATTGAAGTGTAGTAGGTTCATTCTGTGTATCCCTTCCTTTGTTTGCATCATTAGACATCTTCTTCCCATTATCGCGGCATTCAAATGCCCGATGACCTTCTTTTCCACATTTAAAACATTTACTTGTCCCTTTAAGACAACTCCCTCCATGTTTCTTTCCACACTTTGAGCATAAGGGAAAGCTCATCTTCTTTTCAGTGTGCTCTTTTGATTTTCCTTTGAATTCCATATTCCTCTTCTTATCAAACCCATGTGAATGATGGGTTACTCCAATCTCCATCTCGACTTTGAGAGCAATCGAACGATTTCCTCGTAGCTATTGAAGTCCCTTATGGCTAACGCCCTTCAAAGACTTGGTTGTATGCCACTAAATAATCGATTGATCTTACTCTCAGGTTGGATAATAATACCAGAAGCGTACCTTGCAAGTGTTGTAAAATTTGCTTCATAGGTACCAACAGATTCATTATCCCTTTGCTTCAGTTCAAGAAACTCTTTCTCCATCTTTGTTCGGAGAATAAGAGGGAAGTACTTATTGAAAAATAAGTTCTTGAACTTGTCCCATTCCATAGACTCAATTTCATCCCTTTGCCTCGTATTCTTAATAAGATTCGACCATTGATCAGCATCTACTTCCAAACGATACACTGCTAGGATGACTTTATCATGTTCAGAACATTGAAGAACTGAAAATATCTTTTCAGTACTACAAATCCATTGTTCAGCAACTAATGGATCAGTAGACCCGCTGAAAGAAGGTGGAAGCTGCCTCATGAAAGATTCAATAGAATGTTGCTCCTTCTTTTGCTCATTTGGATGTCCTGCATGATTCATAGCTTGAGAAAGTTGTGTGAGCATGGCTACAAGATTTTTCATTCCATCTCCCATATCGTTTGGTTGCTCATGGGGACAATCATTGCATTGCCCATCGCATTCCGCATTAACACGGTTCCTTCGAGTTCCAGCCATTTACTAAAACCAAGAGGAATAGTGTGAGAACCACTAATTATAATAGGAAAACCACATAATCAAGGATAAAATTTCACACTTAATGTCTTATCCTAGGGTATTCATGGCCATTTCTAAAACACTACGATTGTGTTCTATGCTTAGACTTATCCTTATGGTTCTTACTAATGCTTTCACATCCTAGTTTCCAAAGGTTGACTATACCTTTCCTCTGATACCAACTATAACGACCCATAATTTACATACATTATTAATACTTCAAAATTGAAGCACCCTTATTACAACATATGACAAAACCACAAAGGACCGTATAGGTATAGTGTCTTTAGAAACTGGGAAACATAAACAACTGGTTCACAAATATTCTACAGTGTCTCCCATTTAGTTCATCATATCTAGGGTCCCTTTTAGCATATTCTACTTAATATCCATCTTCCTGACCTCGGGAAAAGAAAACATAAAAGGGTGATCTCAAATGCTCAGCAAGGGCAAATAAAGGAAATAAAAATCATATCATATCTTTTTGAAAATCATAACCTTCAAAACAGATCATAATATCTTAGCATGGAATGAATCATAGAAGTGAGAATGAGATCCCCATAATTATAACATGAAACTTGAAACTTTGTGTCATGCACACATAATCATGGAACATCATTTATTTTTAGTCATGACTCATTGCCAAGACTATCTTAGTGGACAGAGTCCCTTTCTGAACCGAGTCACCCACGTTCCAGTCCTGTTTCACTGAACCGGTATAACCTACCGTTCTAGCCATGTCTATCTCATGAGATATAAAATCTTTAACCAATGCATTGGAGGGAGATATTGGTCCCACCCATCTCATAATGATACCATTCTTATGTGTGCCACAAAATCATAAACCATACATCATTGCATAACCCATGTAATAAAAATGGGAATCTTAAACATCATGACATCATAAATAAATTCATATAAGACAAAAGAATTCATAAAAATAATTCCATCACAACATGATCAAATCAATGTAATAATAGGGATAAAAACAGAACCCTTTATTATCTTAGATGGAAAATAATTTTGATAAAACACTTGAACTCCATTCTTGAGGAAAATATCCTTTCTACTTCAAAAACATTTTTCCTTTCATAACATGTCATACGACTTTAAAATAAAAGAAGATGATTAAAAATAAACTTCAAAACTTGTAAAGGAATCTTCTTGGAAATAATGTTTTAAAAATCCATTCATGTCGTATAAGTTAAAAAAACATTCTTCTCGTACTTTTGTCGGAAAAGTCAGAAAAGTACCTCGTACGAAAAACGACAAAAGATTCCATTCATATCCTTTACTAAAAATTTAACGATAGGTAAAATTGAATATAAACTATTGTATAAGGATATAAATATTACATATTGAGGAAACATGGATGTGGATGATAAAATACACCCCAGTAAATGCCAAAGTATAAACAATCTCGGATAAAAATGAGATTGTGATATTTCCCTTACCTTAGGTCCGATTTGCTTTGTATGTGTCCGAAGCTCCTGTATAATGGTTTAAATAATGTTATTGACTTATTCCAGAATCATACATAATTATATGATATCATATATGGTCATATTATTAGCTTCTTGTTAGTAATATTTCATTGTTACTTGTTACTCGGGTCCTTATTGCCTTTTGTTCTTAAGCGTGTTTTTCCGAATAAATTATTCATCTTCTTTTAAGGTTATAGATACGTTATATCCAGAATGGTATTAGTGTAACATATATCATATTTATTCATTCAATTCATTTATATAATTACTATGTAATGATGATCAGGTAGAACGAGTCGCATCACATCGTGGAGACGGTATTCTGTACGTACGCATGAGTGATGATATCGTTCCTATGATCGTGGAAATGTATTGGAGTATATATATATTATTTCAGTATCAATATTACTTTATAATAATCATATATAGTTACTCATTACACCATTATACCCATCCTTGTAAGGTGATGGTGGAAAATAGATTACACCACGGCGTGGAGACGGTATTCCGTACGTACGCACGCGCGGTGATTTCATTTTTCCGTAGGATCGATAGAAGGTGAATTAGGGTTGTTTCATATTTATAATAACATATCAGTATGTAAGTAATACTGATGTTATTACTTTATCATGAAACAACTAAAGAAGAAGAAGTTGAAGATGAAAGAAATTGAAAAGATAAGTAATGGATATTACCTCTTCATTGGAAAGACTCTTTGAATCCTCCACTTAGGGAACTAAGATTGGTCTTTGAAGAAGACCAGGACCTCTAGGATTATTCTAGGGAAGTGGAGAAGGGATTTTGGCAGTGTTTTGCCGAGCTTTAGTGCTCAAATTGGTGTGAGGAGGAGGGGGAGGAGGTGCCCTTTTATAAGAGAGGAGAGGGGCACCTTAGGAATATCTCAATATATTAGTTTCTATTAAAGTCAAAATCGGTTTATAATGGTTCCAAAGGGTCTTATTTCGAAGCTAAAGTGGGTATGGGTCGAAAGAATATCAACCAATAGGATTAAGACATGTTTAGGGTATTATTTTAACCTTATCAATTAGATTTAACTCTAAGTTAAATAATTTAACTTTTACCGTGTCTTTTTTTTTTCTTTCACTATATGGTTAATAAACATACTATAACATGCCAAACGTACCCCAAATTTTTTATTATTAATATATATATCCTTATCTAAGTCATTTGGCCGAACCTTAGATTTTTAGGAAAAAAATAAAAATTAATAATATAATATTTGATTTAAAAACAATTTTGTGTCAATTTTGACACTATTTGATATATGACTTTTTTGAAAGTCATAACAGAATTATATGTTCGAACCAAGTTGATTAAATCAACACAAATATATCATATTAAACTAGAAAATTAGTGTAATTCATAAAAAGCCTCAAATTACATTTATTTTGGTGTTTATAACATCAATTTTGTCAATATTTCATTAATAAGATAATTACTGCATCAACATTGTGTCAAAAATAAAATAAATTATTTAATGTCTAAAAATTACAAATAAAATACCATTATGTAGGAAATCTTTTTATCTTTCTAATGAATATTTATAGTCGAATTTATCTTATGTATAACCCCATATTAAAAATGATTTACTTATTATACTTTGATTTTAACTATTTTAACCCTTCTTTAAATAAATTAATAATAAATGTCCTAATCTAACCCAAGTGGGCCTAAATGGTCATATTTTATTCCTAAGTTTGTTTTTGGTCGAATTAAACTTATCCAATAGAATTAGGAAATGTGTTAGGGTAATAGTAATATCATATTTACCCTTAGTTACCCAATTTACTATTAACCGCGGTAAAAAAAATAAAAAGTTACTATTCACCAAAAAATTATTTTTATCTCATTGAACCACATTTTACATTCTGATATCAACCGTGTCTGTTGGATTTTCTAAATTCCATTCACAGAAGCGGTAAAATTAAGTTTTATGCAAAATTCAGTTTTTAACCCACCACTTAGTGGTTTCAAAAATTGAATGTTTTCAGAAAAATACCAAAATTTCACCCTATGCTAATTTCGGTATTCCGAATCCAAAAATGAAGTCTATTTTGAAAAATAAAATTTATAAAATTTCAAAAAGTGGTTATTACTATTCATAACGGCTAGTTTTAATAATATTTTAATAGCATATCGTTGTTTAGTGAAACTCGGTATTGCGTACGACGCAAGCTATCGAGGGAGGTCATGATTTCGTGTAAAGTAAGCCAAGCAAGTGTGTAGTGAAAGATTCCTTTGATGATATATAAAAACAAAATATTACTCATAAAAATCTCGGGTGTTACAGATACTCTATACAAAAGCAGTGTGTGGTGTATATTGTGTATGCCTTCCATAATGAAAAGTAAGAAAATTGTTACGTAAATTAACATTTCTATTCATGTGTGGTAATTATCCCTGTGTGTAATTGTTTAAAATACACAAATAAATATTAATAGAACTATTATCATCATTATAATATCATATATGAATTACATATAATATTTTATTACCTTTTTGTTAACTACTGTTATTAATTTCACTATTTTGGGTGTTAATTACCATGTTTCATCGAGTAAGATTTATATTTCTATTTATTGTTCCTATTTCTTTGATCATGATAGAATCATCTCCATAATGTAATCCATGAATAAATTATCTTATATATTATTAAAATATGTATTTATAGTAATCTATAATATTTGGATATTAATAATTAACTGCACCATTCATGGAGACATTTGGTCATACGTAAGCATGAAAACTGTATTCATTTCATTATGGTATTAAAATAATGAATGATAAATGATAAATATGTATATTTTAATTCTCGTACCATATCTGTGTTATATATGTTTCATAGATTTATTATAATAATATTTTATACATTCAAAGTATGGCATGAATGATTCATTTCGCTTTGAGTGGGTGGTAGTCAATAGTTCCTCAAATGAAATTATCATATTTACAAAAGATGGAAATTAAAAAGTTATTTCCAAAATTAAAATTAGAGAATAATGATGAAAATATAAATATATTATATTTCATATAAAAATAGATTTTACATCATAATTTCCACCAAGATAGGGGGTACGAGAAAAATTAACAATCAATATATTGGGAGGCAGTAATTCACCATACAGAGAAGGAGTATGTTTGTTACCCAATAGATAGAGGTGTGTGTTAGTGTACGTGATAATGTTAACTTAAAAGAATTATTGTATACAGAGTAAATTTTTTTATATAATTATAAAATAATAAGATTATAGGGATTGAGTAAAAGAAATGATCCTAAAAAGGATGAGAGAAGACATTACCTCTTGATCTAGTATTATCATTTTTTTATACCAAAAGACTTCTGTAAAAAAATTAATCCCTAAAGGAGGAATGTAGGTCATGGGGAGGGACTTTGTTTAGATATAAGGTAAGATCCTGGCCTAAATTATGAGGCATGAGAGGTGTGACGAAGTGGGAGAGGTCGTCGCCTTTTATAAGGAAGGAAAAGGACTCACATAGAATTTTTTGGAAGCAAGTTAGGGGTACACATGTTAATACCCATCAATTGTCATACCAAACCCACCAAACTAAATAATGGATATATAATGGTGAGATATGGAAATAAAATTGGTTTTGGAAAAGTGTCTAGGTTACTTGAGCACTTATGTTATTTGTTTAGTCCTTTATTAAGATTAATTTTACCTTAATCATTGTAATCAATTTTAATTACTTTCACTACAAATTTTGTTAAAAAAATAATGATCATATTATTAGACTCTGAGTATCATCATGATTACAATGGGGTATGTGGGTTTTTCTAAATTATATTCATATATGTGAGAAAATTAGGATTAATTCTATTATAACAAAAAGATAAATTAATTATTTTTGTAGAAAAATATTCAAAAGAACGTTTTGTTTTTATATTAAATTTCAATGTGAAAATCACAATATTGAACTAAATTAATATTATATATTTATTATTAAACTAAGTTGACATTAAAAAAATTAATATTTAATTTAAAATTAAGAATTATTAAATTAAAAAAATTAAACTAAAATGTAGTAATTTAATTATTCATTAAAAATTGAAGTTTCTCAAAAAAATACAAAAAAATTATAACTAATATAAATTTGATATTGATGATTAAAAAATATAGTTATTATAACAAATTCAATTTATAAATGTGTCAAAATACATATTTAAAATAATTGTTCTATTAAATGGAGAAAAAACTATTTTATTAAAAATATAATTTTTATGGGTAAAATTGTATTTTCTTTTATATTATACATATCAAATATATTAGATTTGTCTCAAAATATGTTTTTGGATTTATATCATATAAATTTTTTAGAAAAACTCTCTAGAAGTGTTAGAATTTAATTTATTGTGCTAAACCTTACTAAATAGTGTTTTTTCTATAAGTCGGATGTTGTGTGTATTGAAAAGTTGTTGACAATGTCTAAATGAAAATATTTTAATGTATTAGGGTGAAAAATTCTTCTCTCCTTAAAATTTTGTATAATAAATTTTAGTGTTATTATATTAAAAAATATGTGGGTTGTTTTCCTTATCTGTATCCTCTGGTTCCAATGTTTCTTCTTTCATTTTGTGATTCCTCTAGAAAAATTATACTAGAAAATTTGCCTGATTCATTAATAAATTATCTACAGAATAAAGAATATATATGGGTTTTTCACAATATGAATGGTTTGGTTCAAACACTATCTCACCATATATGAGGAGAAACATTGGATTTAACATGAACATCCTTACCATAGATCAATGGAACATATTTTTTACCTTTGAGAGATTTGGTGGCAATACTACATGGTAAGTAATGATTTCAGACCTTTAAATAATTTAAAATGATCCAATGTACTTGGAACTCAATTTACCATTCTGATGGAACCTAGTAATAACTGGCCATGGAGATACCTTTATAAAGAAACTATCTTTGACATGGAATTCTTAATATTTTCTCTAACTATCACTTTTTCCTAATTTGAGATATTTTTTATATAATCGTGAATACACATCACCATTATTATATCCTCTTAAACATGTTACTGTCCTATGAGTTTCCTTTCACCAACATCATCATAACCAGTCAGATTACAACATATATTTCCATATATTGCTTCATATCATTCCATTTAAATACTTTAATTGATGCTATTATTATGGAGATACACTACATGAAATATTAGTGAGCATGATCTCAAAATGACATACATTGTTTGAATTGTTGTTTCATATTGTACACTAGTTTTGGGATGATAGGAAATGCTCACATGAAGCTCAGTTTTGAGATCCATCTAGAGACATTTCATACGATATCCACACATGAAAAGGAAAAAGTTGTAGGACTTGTTTTGGAGGTTTCCTTACAACATTCACTAGTTGACAAAACAAACATGTGGACACATAATCCTTAAAGGTCCTCGGGCCCTCATCAGAAGCCGATGGGCTAGGAAATTTAATATTTTCATTGACCAGTCGAGGGAACATGTTGGCATTGATGATCCAAGCCATGGAAAGGCCTGAGGATCTTTCATAAATTATAAGGAACCAAAAAAATCAAAAGCATGCCTGTTTCAAATTTGAGGGTGGTCTCGAATGCAACTCATCACTGGCATTCATCGTTTGATGAATCCATAGTAGGATCCCACTAGATCATCCACACAAACTTGAAAAATCCATTGGAATGTCGATTGTCGAATTTTGAGGGCTAGTGCGGATATCCAATGATTATTTTGACGTCCCAAAGATCACCAAATTAGGATTCCATCGATGGTGGGGTGAGATCTTGATCTGTGTTTCTTGAATTGAGAAATTATCTCTCCAGATTGTAGGATGAGAATGAATCTCTCTAACTTCATATGATTATAGTGAGTGAATAGTTAATGCCTACACATGTGAGAGTGCCCCCTCATATATTAATAGTGGAGTTGATAAATACCCATTTCGTTTTCCTATCCTCCATTTATTTCAATGTCCACAAAATAAATAATTTTGGAACTAAGCTATGACAATATTTTTTATTATTCTATCACATACTAGTAATATATATATAATATATTACATGATAAAATCCTAACCATTTAACTCGACTTGTTGTCCAGCATAATATTGAATTAACCTTGAATATTAAAATAATATTAATTCGATTGAAATTATCTTCTATTTACTAAAATTGTAAATAAATTAAACAAATTCTATCCCAAATATACATAACATTAATATTAATGAATTTATTAAATTCTTAGTGATCAAAAACATGGACAACACTCAGACCTCGTGGCAGGTCCCACTATGTCTATATACAAATTCAACAGGATATAGAGGATTCTTGAATATGCTATTGTGCGTAACCATGTAGTCACTTATCTTGATAGTAGTGAATAAATCCACTGACCATTAACGGAGTATAGAAAACAATCATGGCCCCTAAAGAGATAAGTACAGTCATAGCATTGAAAACTATCCTATGAACACTGGAAGTGTACAATAATTTCTTTTTCATTAAATATCTAATAAAGTAGGATTAACACTTATATAATTATCATTTTTATTACATTATTATTCATTGATCTATATGGATGGATTTACCTTTGTACATCTGTGGCCAATGACTAATGAAGGAAGCACCATCATAGTCAACCAGGGCTGAGATATAAAACATCATGAAAAAGGAAGTAACAAATAATTTCTTTATCATTCAACCATTGTCATACCACCAACGACACACCCAACACAAGCTACCTCACCATCATTTCAATATTATGGTTTTATCCTTGAATCAATGTGCGTAATCAAATGATACGCATTGGTAATTGTCTCAAATCAGGAGACCAATACCCATGTTTGTAGATAAGAACAACCAATGACACCCAAAACGTGTGGTGTTCCTATTGGAGGGTATGTCCTTGTGAAATCACTACTAGGGATCATCAATGCGAACATCATTAAAAGAAGTCACAATACTTATGACCCCCCAACACATGATAGTCAGACATCAACTATGTTAGGTTTTTAAGATTTATCTAAAACATAAAACATGTATTTATAATTAATTTCATAGTATATCTAGTATCTCAATATATTCATGGATCTACATTAACCTTTTGAAATGACTCTTAATCATTTGAAATTTCTATTATAATTGTGGAAACATAAAAGTACTCAATATAATGGTAAGATGACATCATTCATAACTAATTTTTCACATGATATGGTAATCAAAAGTGTTGTATAGTTGGGTCTAGGGAACCAACTACTTCAACGCTCTCACATCCACTAGAGTCAACTTGGTAACCAAACATGTTAGATACTCACATGATAAAGATCATACTTCTGTTGAGTAATGGATTTAACTACTATTTCTTCCATGTTTTTTCATTGTGGCATATATACTATATACAACTTCATATCCTTAATATAATGTATCCCCGAGTATATCACTTTTCTCCATTATAATTACTTGACAATCTTGGATAATAATAATATCATAATTTACAATATGATAATACATTTCTCACTATGACAAAATCCATGAACTAGATAAAATAATTGCATTTAACTACTTCTTGGATACCTTAAAATCTTGAAACGTACTAGGTATTTATAGGTATGGCTACCATTGGCTTTTATGAGCATGACATGCTCATCACCATAGCCTAACTGTGATATTAGATCAAACTGATCTATGGATTACCTGTTTATGTCCCATAAAAACTGGTGTAAGAACCCATGTTTATCCAGATTGTCGTTTTGAGAATAAATTTGATTTTTTGTTGTTGGATACTCATTAGGGGTAAATTTG
Organism: Viscum album; assembly: GCA_963277665.1. Classification (NCBI taxonomy): domain Eukaryota; kingdom Viridiplantae; phylum Streptophyta; class Magnoliopsida; order Santalales; family Viscaceae; genus Viscum; species Viscum album. Next base: position 808,723,925 of record OY728153.1, read on the forward strand.
TCATTTTACCCTACCATCTGATCTCATATAATTTTTCGGAGAACTCTGTTGGTCTCGGAATAGGAGTTTACCCTAGGACATGAGTTTGGTGTAAATCTGAACTGTTTAGATTTTAGCGGAATATTTAATATTTAATACTATTAAATAAAATATTAAATTATTTTTTCATGTTCTTTTGTCAATAAATTTTAAACGTTACTTCGGATTGAGATTACTTCTATGTCATTGATTCCATAATAGAGACTTTAGCCTAGGGAAGGTATAAACTCATGTCAGGCACGGGGTCCACCCCATGCCCATTTTTCTTCTTTTCCATTTCTTTTATTTTCATTCTTCCTTCTCTTCATTCCTCCTCCTCCTCCTTTTACATGCCTCCTCATTGGTTGTGTATTTGGGTAGATTTTTATACTGAGAAATAGTGATATTTGGAAGGTTATAGGGGTACTGATTTGAAGCTCTCCACACGTAGAGTTGGCGTGTAGCGACTGTAAGTCGTGAAATCAAAGGAAGCTTTTGCGGTTTCCACCCAAAGGTAAGGTCATTAATGTTTTCACAATATATTCCCTTTAATAATTTTGTTTTAAATCTTTAATGCTTCATATTGCTTGGTGGTGGCCTCTTAATGCTGTATTTGTGGTTCCAAGAGTGAAAACGAGCATTTCGGCTGTTTTAAGGGATTTCTCGTCGGAAAACCAAGAATTCACGTTTCGTGTTCCACGAGAACACGCCATGTGTTCTTCCAATTTGGGGAAGAAGATTTTATATTAATGACACACTATTTACTTTGAGCACACACCATATAGTGGGTGGTTGTGTGACAGACCGTGTGAAATAGAGCATTGAATATTGGTTTTTAATGAGTACACGTCAGGTACAGTAAAGTACCCGACGTGTAGTGGTACATGGGCATGTGATTGGGTAAAAATGCACACAGAGTAACTTTTTGTGAATTGTACACATTGTGTATTGTTACACAGGTAGACCCCATGGGTATGGCCATGTGTTCTAGCCACGTACTGCTTTAACATAGTAATTTGAGGATATCTTGGGCCCTAGAAGTAAGATTTTGGTGTGTGAGTAGTCAATTCTGAGAATTGTTCCACATAGATCGCAATGGTGGAATCGGTTTAACATTTATAGGTCATATAAATGATTTTTTGTGGGTTTATATTAAAATGTAGAGAGTCTTCCTTCAGTTATCGAGTACTTTTGTCACCTGAGATAGAGACTTGGGGCGGATGATAGGTTGGGTCTTCAGACCATCCTAGTTGAGACCATTTTAGATTAGATGAGCTGTGAGATATCTTTAGTTACTAATGATTTTGATCATTATTCCTCATGTGAGATATTCCCTTTCAGGCCAATGAGACCCTGAGACTGGATACATCCAAGGATCCCCTGAGGGATGACTTTACTTGTTTGTTGACCTAGGGAGTCCCTTATAGGATCTCTCATTTGTTGTCCTTTAATTGGACCCATGTTATGGAAATCCTATTTTGTATTTCATTTGAGGATATCATGTATTATTCTTCCCTAAATCTTCAATTAGGATCCCGTATATAATTCCATCGCTCGTGTTTACCTAGAGGGTCCCGCGTATGATGCCTCCTTACTATTTCACTTGAGGGACCTAGTGTGTGCCCATTGTATGACTGATCTGAGCTATTACTTTGGGTTTGGGTGGAGATGATGATCAGTTCTATCTAGAACTCGTTTCTAACTGATAATCCCTTTGGTGATTTGGATTTATTTTTGGGTAGGTAGTTCGGGCCACCCCCACTTGTTTGTTTATATCAGACTAGTTTTGTAGATGTCGTAGAGGTTACCAGGGGTGGTTCCTGGTTGGTGGCTGTTGAGCCTGACGCAGTGCGTCTTTTGTATTTTTTGGGTTTCCTTCTATGCCTTGTGTTCCTGAGTAGAGGTGGTTTGATTTTAAATAGGCTTTTTACCTTACTATGTATGTTTTTTCCCATGTTGATTGACATTGACCGTTTGGCCAAGATTTTCCGGTTATGCAGCTTTGTTTTCCATGCCTAGTATTATTATGATGGAGTGATTGTATATGACATGCTGGATATATTGTAGACTATTTTTTCAAGTAGTTCTTGAGGTTTACATTGGCTGTGATGTATTTATATGCTCATTTGACATACACAGGGCCTTCAGAACCTAGTTTAGAAAGGTAATTGACCATGTGAGATTCATTAAAGAGTCTTTGATTACACATGGCTATAAGGGGAATTTATAGTTTGAGTGTCCTAAGAGATTCTTTGATTACACATTACTATAAAGGGAGTTGACTGTCTGACCTTACTTAGAGATTCTTTGATTACACATGACTATAAGGGGAATTGACTATGATTGCTTCCTCAGAGTGTATTTTTCTGTATGAGACAAAAGGGGTAAGACTATGAGAGATACTGAGTTGGTCATATTATGTGTTTTACCAAGGGGGTATTGACTTTCAAAGCTACCCGGAGGTCATTCATAATTTATTTTATGTTATGTTAGACCCATAGAGTTCAGACCCGTAGAGCTGCCCAGGTGGTCTTGTGTTCTTGATTGATGGCTTGTTGAACAAAGGGATTAGACTGTGAGATATTACCCAGAGGGTTACTTGATTTTCATTAGCTTGACCAGATATATAATTCCTTCATTGGACAAATTAGGAACATGTCAATGGGATTACATGCCCAGAGATCGACATAATGATACATGGATTGAGAGGCATGACGTCTAACTCAATACCCTTGAAAAGTATGTCCAAGAGATCAGGATTATTGTCCCAAGGATTGACTACTGATGTTGTTCATGATATTTAAATCACCTAATCGTTAATATTCATATTTATGTATATGTGTATGGGTATGGTACTATACATGTGTTTTTATATAGATATGGACATCCAAGGCGATACATGCCCAGTTGACAAGGGATACATTCCATAGGTTCAATTATGGTTGCACGTTTGGTTTAATTTTTTTGTTGTGTTCCAGCTAGGCTGATCATGTTGTTCTTTCATACAATCAGCAGCATAGTTGTAGGTTTGCATGTCGGGGTGCCCGACTGAAATTATTTCTCACCCTTGAACGTGCACCTCGTTGTACGTGTAGATCTTATGTCTGCTTTTCAGGTTGAGCACGAGTTACATGGTGGGTGGGGATGAGACATAGTGTTGCATGATAGTGTGGAGTTTCATGAGTGGTTTTATTGAACGAGCTAATGCAGTTCAATAGTGTCTGGAGATAGAGTATGTTAGTTGGCCCAGAGTTAGTAGCAGAGCCCTGTACTTACTCTTTCTGCATCTTTGGTACATGTATTTGTATAGTCGGCCCAGTGGGTTATCAGTGTTGTATTGTATTTCATTTTTGTTTGGGATTTTATAGCAATTCACTATTTAATCTTGTTCTATTTCAGTTTTTTATTACTTCCGCACCTTTTTTACTTTCTGTGGTATATGATACATAGTTATTTCTTCTGTTTTCATACTCTGGTATGAGGGAATAGTCTCCCCACTATCACACCATATGACCTCGCTGCTAGTCGGGAGCATCTGGTGTATGAGGAGGCAATCATGAGGCCTTGTAATTAACCATCTTGAAGCAAAAGTTTAGTGTCTTCTGGGTCTGGTCATTATGAAGTGGTATCAGAAGAGTTTTCATTTCTTGGTATTTACTATTTGGGATATGGTAGACAAAAATAATTAGGAATGTGTCAGCAACTATGATGGATATCGGGCTGGTGCGTCGAGAACAATTGTACTGGTAAGAATTCCCGGTTGCCATGGTTTGGGATTGCAGTTCTTATTTTGTGATGTTACAGTTGTATATTATTTTTCCTTGAGTGATGCACATGTTGTGTGGATTTTTGATTTAATATGGACATCTGGATCTTGGACATTGGTAATATGTTAGGTATGGATTTTGACTCTTGGACAGCAAAGGCAAGAGGTGTCTCATGCATCATATTGGGCACGTCAGATTTACCTCATATAGGCATTCTAGTGTATTTTTTTACTAACTAATGAGACCTTTTGTTCAACATACACATACTTTTTACTTTGATGGTAGGTTACATGAATCTATGTTGAGGGGTTTTTGATGAGGCTAGTGACTCAGTCCTCTTGCACAGGTGGCGCAGTGACCGTAATTGGTCTATGTGGCATGTGATTCATTTCTATTTAACCCTTTTTGGGTGTTGTTTCTTAGTTCTATGTTTATCTAGTCGAATCGATGAGTACGATGTCGATAGATTCCATGGATTTTCTAGTGAACTGGGCCTCCTTGTGGTATTTCCATATACGGATACTCAATGAGTGTCAGTTTAGTTTCTCTTATGCTTGGGTAGTGGACTCTAGGGAGTATATCCTTTTGAGGATTCTTGGAGAGGATCAAGGCCCTTTTAGGTTGTGATTTGGTTTTTAAATTCTTTGTTCGTTGAGATCTTTACCATCTTTTTAGTGGTTTTGGATGTTTTGGGCTAGGAAGATAAACCTTATGACCCAATTGTGAGGCGTTTTCTTTAGGGCTAGGTGGAAGACCTAGAGACCCTAGGTTTTAACTCTAACTCTTATAGATCGAGGTCTCTTCTGTTCTAGGGAAACCTGTGTGAGGATGAATGCAACAAGTTTTCCAATGCCATTTTTGAGGTGCTTATTTTTCATGACTGGATTTAATGGTAATGATTATTCAGGTGCCTGGCCTGGTTGACTAGTGTTTCTGATGTTCCTGTAGCAGGTGGCATCATTTGACCCTAAATTTTTGAATTTTCGAGTGCGATGAGAGGGCCGATGTTTCAGGAAATTCTGTATACTCGGATCCCAGAAGTTGTGTTGGAATTTCCTTATGTTGTAGAGTTTAAATTGTGAAATGTTGGATTACCATGAAATTGTTGGCCCATGCTTGAATTCTGGTCGGGTGTTGGCAATATGTTACTGTGGCTCAGAGGAAGATGGACATGCCTTCAGTGAAATATTAGTGTACTCGTTTAAGAGACAATCATGTGCTATCTTGATTCGGTTTGAGTATGCTAAGAGAGCTTATACCCTACATCAAGATCCTTTTTATTTCTTAAAGTTCATCCCTGTTGGGGATGTGACATGTTTTCCTTGTGCTCCTAGAGCGGTGTAAGGAAATCCATATGGTGGGGAGTACACCATTATCCCTTTGGGGGTGGTTTTCCTTGTTTATGTTATACTTTGGTATTTTACCATAGATTTTGAGCTCAGAGTTTTCTTATAAGAGGACAAAATGATTATTCCTATGGAGGGGAGTACTAGTATGGTCATAGTTGAACGTCGTCTTTATAGAAGGTGGTTTTTAATTCTACAAGGTTATTCGTTAGATGGTATGGATAGCTTGGTTGTGCAGATGCTCAGGTTGGGATCTTGGATGTTGGTCCTTTCACTGGGATTATTGGGTACGAGATGGTTTATGGGGGGAGTTTGTATGAACCTGTGTTTCTCTGGATTATCGTTCTAAGCATAAATTTGAATTTTTGCTGCTGGATGCTCATGAAGGGTAAAATGGTAATTTTAATCTACTATATAAGTTTGGATAATTATTCTGAAAACATCTTTGGTCTCAGAATATAATGTTTTCCCTAGGATTAGAGTATGGTGGAAATCTGAGCTGGTCAAATTTTAGCGGAATATTTAATATTTAATATTATAAAATTAAATATTAAATTATTCATGCAGGTTCATTTGTCAATAACTTTTAAACACTACGTCATATTGAGATTTCTTCTATTTCATTGAGTCTATAATGGGGAAATTATCATTGGTAAGGCATAAACTCTTGTGTAGCATCGGGACCGGCTCGGGCCCCTTATTCTTCTTTCCCTTTTCTTTCCTTTTCATTCTTCGTTCTCGTCATTCCTTCTCCTCCTCCTCCATGAACATGACTCCTACTTTTCATTTTATTTTGGGGAGATATGGTTATTGAGAAAGAGATATATTTTGGAGGAAAGAGGGGTATTGATTCAAATTTCTCGACGCGCAGAGTCAGCGTGCAATGACTGTAAGCCGTGAAATCATCTGAAGCTTCGTCGTTTTCCTTCCAAATTGTAGGGATGTATATTTTTTCACTATATATTCCTTTAAATTATATTTTTGTTATTATCTTATGCTTTATATTTATTTCTTGTGGCATATTAGGGTAGTATATTTTGTTTTAGGTGAAAAAATAGGTGTTTCGTGCGTTTTGAGGGATTTCCCGTCAGAAAACCCAGAATACACGACGTGTGTTCGAGGAAAACACACCATGGGTTTTTCCCATTTGGGGAAGATAATTTTTTATTATGTACACACTTTGTAATTTGAGTACACGCCATGTAGTTGGTGTCCGTTTGTCCGGATGTGTGAAATAAAACATGGAATAGTGTTTTTTAAGGAGTACACGCCATATACAGTAAAGTACATGCCGTGTTGTGGTAAATGGGCATGTGTTTGGGTGAAAAATCCCATGGAGTAACTTTTTGTGAATAGTACACGCCATGTACTATAATTTACAAGCCTTTTACTATTACATAGGGAGACCCCATGGGTATGGCCATGTGTTCTGGCCATCTATTACCTCGACTTAGGGATTTGGGGATATCTTGGGCCCTGGAAGTTCGATTTGTGCATTTCAGTAGTAAATTCCGAGTGTTTTTTCACGTATATAGAAATGGTGGAATCCTTTTTCAGGAAGAGTTAATATAAATGACTTTTTGGGGGAATCTATTTTATTGGAGATGTTTTTCCTCCTCTTATCATGTTCTTTTGTCACCTGAGAGTGATACATGGCGCGAATGAAAGGTTGGGTGTTCGGACCAACCTAGTTGATACCTTTTGAGATGAGATGGTCTGTGAGATATGTTTTGTGACATATGATTTTGATATTTTTACCTCTTGTGAGATATTACCTTCTGGAAAATGAGTCTGTGAGACAGGATGCTTTTAAGGATCCCCTGAAGGAAATCGTTACTTGTGTGCTGACCAAGGGTTTCCCTTCTAGGATCTCTATTTTATTTTCCCTTGATAGAGCCCATGATATTGAATTCACATGTTGTCTTTCAGTTGAGGATCCCATGTATTGTTCCTCCATTACTATTTTCTAAGGATCTCATGTATGATGCCTTCACTCATGTTTATCTAGAGGGTCTCGATTTGGATGCCTCTTTAGTGTTTGACTTAAGGGACCCTGTGTGTGCCCGTTGTTTGACTGACCTAAGTTTTTACATTGAGTTTGGGTAGAGATGGTGATCGGTTTTGTAAAGACCCGGAACTTTCAATGGAAATTTTTTTTCTAAATTTTCTTTGGAATTTTACAAGAACACAGTTTCTGACGGCGACTGATTCTGAGGCCCGGTGTGCCCGGAATTAATTTCCGAAGATTGGCTCGGGTACGTTCAGTGAACGAACGAGCGAGTTTTTCCTACTTTTGAAACGGTGCTCGGAATCGAATTCTGAGGGCACCGATGGAATCGCAGTGCCAGTTTATTCTTAGAAACTCCTCTTTCGGAGTTGCATTTGCCCGGTTGTGCTTTTTAATTTTTTGGGTTTACGTTAAGAAATAAAATATAGTTGTATGGCAATTTTATTTTATTTCACTTAAGCCGCATGGAAGCCACTTGAAGCCACATTAAGCTACTTAAGCTGGGTTGAAGTGGATAGGGTGCTACCCAAAAATATCCTACCCTCTTGGTAGGATATTTGCGAGGTGGGACCCGCACGAGCTCCACTGTTTCTTTTCCGCTAAGTAACGCACCCACGAAAACCTATCATTATGAAAGTCAACTGACATGTTTTCTTAATTTCCTAACGCACCAATTAATTGGGCAGTTATGTTTTACAATTAATTCTTCAAATTTAATTTTTCATTTCTTATCTTTTGTTTTTCAATTCGTAAGTTGATAATAAAATAAGTTGAGGACTTATTTTATTTCTATTGAGGGGGTTTGTGTTGTGTTAAACCTTCGGGAGAGCAGAGAGATAATTCTTCGTTCTTCGACGAAGAACGCGAAGAACGCGAAGAACGCTCCGACCTCCGACAAAGAACGAAAAACCCCCAGAGATCAACGACGTGACGCCGACGACTCTCCTTCTGCGACGTTTCATCTTCGACGAGAAAATCCGCGACGAACCCTCACTTGAAGACTTCGACGAGGTAGGGGATTGACATGTTGAGAATAATTTTATTCCCTTAAATTCATTCTTTATTTATTTCTTTCATTCTATAGAAAACAATGAACACGGATCAACTTATTACCTAGTTGATCCGAGAACGTTTTCCTCGCGGTCCGGGAATTTCTGTTGCAAGAATTTATGGGGGATTATTTTTTATTTTTTATCGTGATCTCATATGTCGCATTTCTTCCTTCTTTTTTTTGGGCTGCCTGTTATCAAAATAATGGGGGAAGGTCGGACCGCACGAACACGACCGACCCTCCTTCACCCCTTTTTGTTTGAGATCGTTGCGGCACGAACAAAGGCGGAATAGTGCAATGACACCGTGCGGACATGAGAAAGAATGCGGCGAAGGAGTGCGCCGCCGTCGCGCTGCGCCATTGAAGCCGAGTGAAACCGCCGGCAGAGTCAGGGGCACGGAGGAATTTTGAAGACCCCGCGGTTTGTTGTCGAAGTGCGGATCGACGATCGATGGTGAAGCGGTCCGTGAAGACATTTTGAGGGCCTCACAGTGAAGATCGGGTCTAGGGAGGAGCACTGGCGAAGACCGGACACAAAACGGACCATCGGAGCGCGTCCGGTGGCCCACGGAAACTCTCGCTGGCGCGCCCCGCCTATGCGGCGGCGATGCGGTTCCGCGGCCGCGTGGAACCGGTGGAGGGACACGGCCCGGCCGCCGCGTCCGGTGGCAAGGCGGCCCCAACCGGGGCCGCGGGTTCCTCACGCGGGGGCAGCGCGCCCCCGCGGCTTCCGCGCTCGGCCGAGCCGAGCCGGACCGGACCGGGCCAGCCGGGTGGGACCGGGTCGGGTCGACCCGGTTCTGCCGACCCAGGGGGGGTCGGGCCGGGTCGGGCCGGGCCCGGACCCCCCGTCTTCGGACCATTTTCTGTCTTTTGGACGTAAATTGAGTTACGGGCCTTTGAACGATGCGCCGTCAGCGGCAACGCGATCCTTGGATCGATAAGGTCGTTTCAGTATATTGCACTCAAGGTTTTGGAATACTTTGGGTTCGTCCGGGTTGGTTCGTACACGAAACCAACCGGGCCCTCGGAGCGGAAACACTCATATCTTGAGCTACGGACGTCTGATTGACGTGCCGTCAGCTTTGTCGAATTTCTCTATATGAGACGGACCATTTGGCTTACTCCACTCGAGGTTTGGACGAAGTTGGAGTACGATCAGGTAGGTTTTAACTTAAAAACCAACCGGCCCCTGGGACGAAAAAGCCAATAACTTCCAGACCGGGCGTCCGATTGACGCGTCGTCTACTGCGTTGCATTCCTATTGACGATACAGAACTTTTGGCATCCTCCACCCGAGTTTTGGATGCAGATGGATAGTGGCCGGGTTGGATCGCACCGAAATCCAACCGGGCCCCTGGAACGGAAAAGCCGATACCTTTCTGACAGAACGTCCGTTTGACGAACCGTCAGCGGCGTTAGTGATCACGTTGAGAAACAGTCCCTATGAGTATACCCTATGGGAGTTCGGGATACAGTTGAGATACGGCAGGATTGGATCACTCACGAAACCAACCGGGCCCCTGGGACGAAAGGCTTATAACTCACAGACCGGACGTCAGATTGACGGGCCATCTGTTGCGTTGAAACCCCTATGAAGAGGCAGTCCTTTGAGATACTTCTTCGTGGGACCTTGAGATACTTGGAGTATCGACCTGTAGCTCGTGGAGCAGACCCTTCCAGAGACGAGCGTGCGGAGTACGGAGATTGTATAGCCGACTGAGACCTGACGACTGCTTGACCGACTCGACTTGGAGTGAGTCGACTAGCCCAGTGGACGGAGCACTACTTTCTGAGGTGCAGACCCATGGCGGACGGAGCACTACCTGTGTGACAGTGCAGACCCGCGGTACTCGTCCGGAAAGTACCTCAGCAAGCTACTTGGGGGTGTGCACTACTGTGTTTGGGTGACAGACCCCGGCGGGAAGCACTACTGTGTTTGGGTGGCTGACCTGTGGTACTCGACAGGAGGAGTACCTCAGCAGTCTTAGGTTAGTGAGTAGTACCTCGGAGTCGTGACAGGACCACTGTACACTCCAGAGAGGGAGCTCTTAAGTAGTTACGGTTTCGATAATGAAAATCATGGTTTGAGCTGAGACTTTTGACCTTTGTGTTTACCTCATGATTGAGATGGGTCACTTGATAACTTAGGTATATGTATGGGCATATACCTGGGTAGTGGTTATCCGTTGATTTCACAATCCTTATGTTTCCTCATGATTGAGATGAGTAACTTGATAACTTAGGTATATGTATGGGCATATATCTAAGTAGAGGTTATCTGTTGAGATCTTCTTGTGGTTATCCTTGTTGGTTTAGTGAGACCTTGAGGTTCTCGAGGTCTCTACTAAGTATCGTTATACTCACCCCTGCACGGGCTATGCCCACACCTCGTTGTGTTTGTTGCAGACGACGGGCAATGCTGACGGAGGCCGAGTGTTCGAGGACTGGTCAGTACCCGGAGGTGGACTACACGACGAGTCAGTACCCGGAGGTGGACTACACGACGAGACGACACACAGAGGAGGTTGATGGATGAGATCGTGGAGGAGGCTATATGTACCTACCCTTCAGGTAGGATCCGTGGTGGACGACTAGAAGCTGCGCTATCTGTACCTACCCTTCAGGTAGTACCCGAGGAGGACGACCCAGGAGCTGCTTCCTTCTTCCAGCTATTTGTCTTTTTGCTGTTGTACCTTGTTCAGTTGTAGTTGTACATCCTTTTTGGTTTGTATTCTGGCCCATTTACTTTTCAGTATTTCTTTTGTACTTAGTTTTTTGATTCCACTTGTACTCTGTGGTGCTTGTTTTCTTTTATAAAGGCATTGCCTTCCCAGTTATTTGGAATTTTTACACCTTTGGTGCAAGTCGCCAGCCCCTGGCCTATGGAAGGCGGGCTTGGGGTAGTCACGGCACGGGCCCCGAGGACGGGTTCTGGAAAATTGGTATCAGAGGAGTCGGTTCTACTGCAGAACTTATAACTCTGATATTTTCTTTCTGTGAAGCAATAGTGTTAAGAGTACTGAGTGTGGTTTTCAGTTAAGGGATTCCAGCGTTGGTGCGGGCGGCCGACGTATCTATACACCAGGACCCTGACAACTGATTTCCGACTTTGTGCATGAAAACACTGATTGCGTGTGTGTTTTCAAAGGTTTCCCCTTAAAACATATCAAACTAGGTCAGCTCACCAGGTATAATCGTTTGACCATGTTACGTTGTTTCTTTCAGGATGCCTTTTCTCGGACGACCAGCTAGAGCCCAGAGGGATGTGCGTTCTGACAGCCTGTCGAGTGACGAGGCTTCGGTACAGGGCCCTATTGCAGTTGAGGCACTAGCGGAGGCACCAGCGGTACTACCATACGTTGGGCCACCGATGCCACCAGCCCCAGAAGTAGGCGATGCCCGCTACTTGAGTGCGCTGCACGAGTTCCAGTGCCAGAGGCCACCTGAGATCTGGGGAGAGACGGACCCGCAGGAGGCTGAGGATTGGCTGGAGGCTGTGGTGAGAGTCTTCAGGCTAGTAGGGACGCCGACAGACTTCATGGTCATCTTTTCTGCCAGCCTCCTTCAGGCAGTAGCAGGCAGGTGGTGGAGCCACTTGTTCTAGTTTTGCGACGGGATGACCTTCGCAAGGGAAGAATTCGAGACCTTCTTCAGGGTGGAGTTTGTGCCAGTAGCTCTACACCCCGAGCGTGTACAGGAGATTCTACCTTTGCTGCAGGGTTTTCGATCAGATGCCGAGTCATCTGTGGGCAGTAGACAGATGATGCAGTGCTCCAGGAGGACCAGACCAGCAGTTGGATGATCTCGGGTTTTAGGACCGGTGGTGCGGGGCACCCAGGGTGGGAACAGAGTTAGGCATGCCAGAAGCAGGTTGTGTTACTAATGCGGTGGAAAGGGTCACCTGGCACGTGACTGTCTGAATCCTCGTACGGTTGATCAGCGGGTGTTAGAGGATCCACCGAGACAGAAGCAGCGACTGGTGCTTCAGCAACAGCCGAGCAGTGGACAAGGCAGTAGAGCTCTGAGAGCAGGTGGGCAGGAGAGGAACTAGTGGATACGTCCTTTGTACTTACAGTTCCATGTTTCTTTTGTATTCGTGTCTTTGTACTATGAGATGAAATAATAAAAAGACATTTATCTTGGTTTGCTTTCCTGTCCTTTTGTTTGGTTGATACTGAGTGGTCCCGGTTAAACTGTTGACTTGACCCTCACTTTCGAGATTTCTACTAGAGGAGACCCAGTGACCTCACACTGATGCCAATAGTGTGACTCGACCCCTGGAGATGAGAGTGACAGTTGGATCTCTTGGTAGTTACGTCAAGGCCTTACGACGTCATCCATGGCATGAATGCACCATTCATGTCAGGATTGACTGTATTAGGAAACGAATGTGGTTCATCCAGGGGATGAGACCGGGTTTCTCTTATCGGCAAAGAAGAAATCATAGCAACTCTTGTGAGACTAAAGGAGGTTCAGGTCCTCCAAGAGCGGATGAAGACTGCACAGTTCAGTAAGAAACAGGAAACCGGTTCCAGTCTTAGAGACTCAGGTGTGTTAAATGTTTCAAGGAGTGGAAGCCTTAAGGATAGATGAGTCTGCGAAGTAGCAGACATAGAGGCAGAGCTATGAGAGCAGTATGAGGTGGTGTACATCTTAACATGCTACAACCACCCGCCTTAGTTATCCCCGCCAGGCTCAGGGAGCTGAAGGGCAGTGGAAGAGTGCGGCTGCTTGCGATCAAGGAGTGTGACCCAATGGCTCTAGAAATTATTCAAGGAACAGTCTGTGTCCACTACTAGCTGCTGTAGTAATGGACGTCGATATGAATCATTCTTTTCTTTCACAAATCTTGTTCCAGACCTAGAGTTTCTGGTAAGCCATGGACTTGACCCTCACGTCTGGAGATACCTTGGGAGGAGACTCGATACTCAAACTTATGCCGATGGTGTGGTCAGACCCTCGAGGCGAGAGTTTCGGTTGGAATCTATTGGTGGTAGCGTCGAGGCCTTACGACATTGGTTTGAGTATGGACTGGGCAATCAAAGTTCATACACAAATTGACGGTATTAGGCAAAAAGGTTGTAGTTTAACTACGACATCGGGATGGGTTTTCCTCGGTCGGCGAAATACGAAACCCCAGGCAGCGCAGGGTAACTCTTGCACAGGAGGGTGCGACCAATCACTTTTGAGTCGGTCAACCTTACCCTCGTAGCAGCAGTCATTTTTTATTTCAGTTATATAAGAAAATGGAGACCTCTGGAGTTCGAGGATGACGACCACATCTTCTTACGAGTCTCACCTCGATGAGGTTTACGGAGATGTGGCCAAAGCGGCAAGTTATCTCCAAGGTTCAACGGACCTTTCTAGGTCCTCGGCTGGGTAGGCGAGGTGGTTTACCGCTTGACCCATCCACTTCAGTTGCACTAGGTGCACGACGTTTTCCACGTATCCCAACTGAGGAGATACGTGCTCGACCCTCCGCATATCATCGACCATGAGGAGCAGAACAATGGCGATGGGGTTACTTCCACGGAGGTTCTAGTGGGGATCAAGGATCGACAGGAGAAAATCCTACGAGGACGATCGATTCCTTGGGTGCACTTTCTCTGGCAGTACGGGAACCACCAGGTGAGCACATGGGAGCAGAAGGCTCAGATGCGTGCTCTGTACCACTTTTGTGACCCTGGTTTGTGTTGAAGCTTTACGGGGATGTAAATCCCTGAGGTGGGAGTAATGTAAAGACCCGAAAATTTCAAGAGAAATTTTTTTTCTAAATTTTCATTGGAATTTTACAAGAACGCAGTTTCTGACGGCGCCTAATTCTGAGGCCCGGTGTGCCCGGAATTAATTTCTGATGTTTGGCTCGGGTACGTTCATTGAACGAACGAGCGGGTTTTTCTATATTTTGAACCGGTGCTTGGAATCGAATTCTGAGGGCACTGATGGAATCGCAGTGCCAGTTTTTTCTGAGAAACGGCTCTTTCGGAGTTGTATTTTCCCAGTTGTGCTTTTTAATTTTTGGGGTTTAAGTTAAGAAATAAAATAAAGTTGTAAGGCAATTTTATTTTATTTCACTTAAGCCGCTTGGAAGCCACTTGATGCCACTTTAAGCTACTTAAGCTGGGTTGAAGCGGATAGGGTGCTACAAAAAAATATCCTACCCTCTTGGTAGGATATTTGCAAGGTGGGACCCGCACGAGCCCCACCGTTTCTTTTCCGCTAAGTAATGCACCCGCGAAAACCCGTCATTATGAAAGTCAACTAACGCATTTTCTTAATTTCTTAACGCACCAATTAATTGGGCAGTTAAGTTTTACAATTATTTCTTTGAATTTAATTGTTCGTTTCTTATCTTTTGTTTTTCAATTCTTAAGTTGATAATAAAATAAGTTGAGGACTTATTTTATTTTTATTGAGGGGGTTTGGGTTGTGTTAAACCTTCGGGAGAGCAGAGAGATAATTCTTCGTTCTTCGACGAAGAACGCGAAGCACGCGAAGAACGCGAAGAACGCTCCGACCTCCGATGAAGAACGCCAAACCCCGGGAGATCGATGGCGTGATGCCGACGACTCTACTTCCGCAACATTTCTTCCGCGACGAGAAAATCCACGAAGAACCCTCACTCGTCGAATTCGACAAGGTAGGGGATTGTCATGTTGAGAATAATTTTATTCCCTTAAATTCTTTCTTTCTTTCTTTCTTTCATTCTATAGAAAACAATGAACGTGGATCAACTTATTACCTATTTGATCCGCGATCGTTTTCCTTGCGGGTCGCGAATTTCTGTTGTAGGAAGTTATGGGGGATTATTTTTTATTTTTGATCGTGATCTCATCTGTCGCCTTTCTTCTTTCTTTTTTTTGGGCCGCCTATTATCAAACTAACGGGGGAAGGTCAGACCGCAGAAACACGGACGACCCTCCTTCCCCCCTTGTTTTTTGAGATCGTTGCATCACGAATAAAGGCAGAACAGTGCAACGACACCGTGAGGACACAAGAAAGAACGCAGCGAAGGAGCGCGGCGCCGTCGCGCCGCGCCGTTGAAGCAGAGCGAAACCGCGGGCGGAGTCGGGGCCACAGAGGCATTTTGAAGAACCCGCGGTTTGCTGTCGATGTGCGGATCGACGATCGATGGTGAAGCGGGCTGCGAAGACATTTTGAGGGCCTCGCAGTGAAGATCGGGTCCCGGGAGGACCACTGGTGAAGACCGCACAGAAAACGGACAACTGGAGCACGTCCGGTGGCACACAGAAACTCCCGCCGGCGCGCCCCGCCTGCATGGCGACCGGCAGCGGCCGACTGCCGGCAAAACCCGTCGTGGATGAATCCGTGGCGGAGACGCGGTTCCGCGGCCGCATGGAACCGGTGGAGGGACGCGGCCTGGCCGCCGCGTCCGCTGGCAAGGCGGCCCCAACCGGGGCCGCAGGTTCTTCACGCGGGGGCAGCTCGCCCCCGGGGCTTCTGCGCTCGGCCGCTCGGTCGAGACAGGCCGTGCCCTAGCCGGACCGGACCGGGCCAGCCGGGTCGGGTCGACCCGGTTCGGCCGACCCAGGGGGGGTCGGCCCGGGCCTGGACCCCCCCGTCTTCGGAACATTTTCGGTCTTTTGGCCGTAACTTGAGTTATGGGCCTACGAACGACACGCCGTCAGCGGAAACGTGATCCTTGGATCTAGACGGCCGTTTTGGTTTATTTCACTCAAGGTTTGGGAATACTTTGGGTTCGGCCAGGTTGGTTCATACACGAAACCAACCGGGCCCTCAGAGCGAAAACACTCATATCTTGAGCTAAGGACGTCTGATTGACGTTCCGTCAGCTTTTCCGAATTCCTCTAAGTGAGACGGATCTTTTGGCTTACTCCGCTCGAGGTTTGGATGCAGTTGGAGTATGGTCGGGTTGGTTTTAACTTAAAAACAAACCGGGCCCCTGGGATGAAAAGCCAATAACATCCAGACCGAGCTTCCGATTGACGCGCCGTCTGTTGCGTTGCGTTCCTGTTGACGATACGGAACGTTTGGCATCCTTCGCCCGAGTTTTGGATGCAGATGGATAGTGGCCGGGTTGGATCACACCGAAATCCATCCGGGCCCCTAGAACAGAAAAGTTGATACCTTTCTGACAGAACGTCCGTTTGACGAACCTTCAGCGGCGTTAGTGATCATGTTGAGAAACGGTCCCTATGAGTATACCCTATGGGAGTTCAGGGTACAGTTGATATATGGCCGGATTGGTTCGCTCACGAAACCAACCGGGCCCCTGGGACGAAAAGGCTAATAACTCACAGACCGGACGTCCGATTGACGGGCCATCTGTTGCGTTGAGACCCCTATGACGAGGTGTTACTTTGAGATACTTCTTCGTGGGACCTTGAGATACTTGGAGTATCGACCTGTATCTCATGGAGCGGACCCTCCCAGAGACAAGCATGAAGAGTACGGAGACCGTGTAGCCGACTGAGACCTGACGACTGCTTGACCGACTCGACTTGGAGTGAGTCGACTAGCCTAGTGGACGGAGCACTACTTTCTGAGATGCAGAACCATGGCGGACGGAGCACTACCTGTGTGACAGTGCAGACCCGCGGTACTCATCCGGAGAGTACCTCAGCAGGCTACTTGGGGGTGTGCACTACTATTTTTGGGTGACATACCCCGGAGGGAAGCACTACTATGTTTGGGTGGCTGACCCGCGGTACACGATTGGAGAAGTACCTCAGCAGTCTTAGGTTAGTGAGCAGTACCTCGGAGTCATGACATAACCACTGTACACTCCAGAGACGGAGCTCTTCAGTAGTTACAGTTTTGATAATGAAAATCTTGGTTTGAGTTGAGACTTTTGACCTTTCTGTTTACCTCATGATTGAGATGGGTCACTTGATAACATAGGTATATGTATTGGAATATACCTGGGTAGTGGTTATCCGTTGATTTCACAATCCTTATATTTCCTCATGATTGAGATGGGTTACTTGATAACTTAGGTATATGTATGGGCATATATCTAAGTAGAGGTTATCTGTTGAGATCTTCTTGTGGTTATCCTTGTTGGTTTAGTGAGACCTTGAGGGTCTCGGGGTCCCTACTGAGTATCGTTATACTCACCCCTGCACGGGCTATGCCCACACCTCGTTGTGTTGGTTTCAGACGACGGGCAGTGCCGACGGAGGATGAGTGTT
Organism: Viscum album; assembly: GCA_963277665.1. Classification (NCBI taxonomy): domain Eukaryota; kingdom Viridiplantae; phylum Streptophyta; class Magnoliopsida; order Santalales; family Viscaceae; genus Viscum; species Viscum album. The sequence goes on from OY728153.1 coordinate 808,741,291, forward strand.
TGAGGACTGGTCAGTACTCGGAGGTGGACTACACGACGAGTCAGTACCCAGAGGTGGACTACAGGACGAGACGACACACAGAGGAGGTTGGCGGACGAGAGCGTAGATGAGGCTATCTGTACATACCCTTCAGGTAGGATCTGTGGTGGACGACCAGGAGCTGCGCTATCTATACCTACCCTTCAGGTAGGACCCGAGGAGGATGACCCAGGAGCTGCTTCCTTCTTCCAGCTATTTGTCTTTTGGTTGTTTTACCATGATCAGTTGTAGTTGTACTTCCTTTTGGGTTTTTATTCTGGCCCATTATTTTTCAGCATTTATTTTTTACTTAGTGTTTTGCTTCTGCTTGTACTCTGTGGTGCTTGTTTTCTTTTATAAAGGCAATGCCTTCCCAGTTATCGGGATTTTTTACGCCTTTGGTGCTAGTCGCCAGCCCCTAGCATATGGAAGATGGTCTTGGGGTAGTCACAGCATGGGCCCTAAGGACGGGTCGTGACAGGTTTCATCTGTAACCTATTCCAAACTGATAATCCTTTTGGGGAATTGGATGTATTTTGGGGTTGGGCATTTAGGCCACCCTCACTCATTTGTTTATATCTGACTTGGTCTGCAGATGTCGTAGTGGTTACCAGAGGTGGTTCTTGGTTGGTGGATGTTGAGCCTGAAGATTGGTTTCTTTCTTGTTCTGGGGTTTCCTCTAATTTTTTATCCGCCTGAGTAGGGGTTGTTTGATTGTAAATAGGTATTTTACCTTTCAATGATTGTATTTTCCCATATTGCTTGACATTGACCGTTTGGTCTAGCTTTTCTGGTTATGCTGGTTTTTTCCATGCCTACTATTGTTAGGATGGTGTGATTGTATCTGACATTCTTTATAAGTTGTAGACTATTTATCCAATTAGTTCTTGAGGTTTACATTGGGTTTGATACATTGCTATTCTCATTTGACTTACATAGGGCCGTGAGAACCTGGTGTAGTAGACAATAAGGGGAATTGACAGTGTGAGCTTCCTCTAAGATTCATTGATTATATATGACTATAAGGGGAATTGACCATATAATCTTCCTCATAGATTCATTGATTACACATGACTATAAGGGGAATTGACCATGTGAGTTTCTTTATAGAGTCATTGATTACACATGACTATAAGGGGATTTGATTTTGAGTGCTTCCTCAGAGACACATTTTCTATATGAGACCAAAGGGGTTAGACTGTGAGAGCTACCTAGGTGATCATATACTATATTGGACCCAGGGGGTATTGAATGTGAGAGCTACCTGGAGGTCGTTCATAATTTATTTGATGCAACATTAGACCCACAGAGTTCAGACCGTGGGATCTTCCTAGGTGGTTGTGTTTTTTTGATTGATGGCTTGTTGAACAAAGGGATTATACAGTGAGATCATACCTAGAGGGTTACTTGATTTTCATTAGCTAGCTCAGAGATATAATTCTGTTTTTGGCAGAAGTAGGTACATGTCAAGGGGATTACAGACCCAAATATCAACATTATGATACATGGATTTAGTGGCATGACGTCCAGCTCAATTCCCTTGCATGTGATGTCCCATATATTGGGCTTTTGGTCCCATAAATCGACTTTTGATGTTGTTCATGTTATTTAAATCACTTAATCATAAATATTTATATTTATGTATATGTGTATATTTATGGGACTATACATGTGTATGTATATAGATAAAGACATTCATGGTGGCACTTCCTCAGTTGATAGGGATTACATTATCTGGGTTAGATTGTGGTTGCACATTTGGTTTACTTCGTTTGTTGTGTTCCAGCTTGGATAAGCATGTTGTTGTTGCATACACTTAGTAGCACAATTATAGATTTTCTTGTCGTGATTCCCAACTAAGATTATTTCTCACCCATACACATGCACCTCATTGTACATTTAGTCCTTTTATCTACTTTTTAGGTTGAGGATGAGTTACACGGTGGATGGGGCAGAGGCCTAGTGTCGCATGATCGATCAGAGCTGCACGACTGGTTTTATTGATCAGGAAGATGGAGTTCGACGGTTTTTGGAGACCAGGTACGTGTTTTGGATTATATTTAGTATTATATCCATGTACTTTTACTTTTACCATCTTTTTTACTTGTATTTGTATGGTCAGCCCGGTGGGTGAATAGTGTTGTATTGTATTTCATAGCTGTTTGGGATTTTATAGCATTTCACTATTTCATTATATTCTATTTTAGTTTTTTATTACTTCCACGATCTGTTTTCAATCTGTTTTTTATGATACTTATTTATTTATTTTGTTTTCATACTATGGTATGAGGTCAATGTCTACCCACTATCACACTCTGGGCCTTAAATGCTAGTCGGTAGCCTATGGTGTATGGGGATGCATGCTTTAGGCCTTGTGGCAAACCGGCTCGAATAACCGGTTTAGTGGCTTCCGGGTCGGGTCGCTACAACTGGAATACCGTCTTCTCCACATACCAGGTATATATCATTTTTACATTATGAAGTTCAAGATGGTAGTTCTAACGACATCATTTGCAGTGATCCTGGATATTATTGATATCTTCCTACAATAATTTATATCTTAACAGTGTCAATTCTAGTACATTTTATGGCATATGTGATTGATCCATCGCTAAAGCCTGTGGAACTCAATTCATGACAATAATCTCTTCCCATTATTTGAACATGTTAATCTAGAGGGATTAATCCATGTGATATAGACTATAACTTGTCTCTTGAATTGTTCCATCCTGTATTTTTCAATACAATTTCACTTTATCTACGATTTACTAGGACAAAGCAATTTTTAGATCTACTTCAGTAGATCCTATTCCCTATTACATAGGTTGTAACATTAAGTCAAACACTGTTGAATTACTAATATTATGGTCTTAAATAACTATAAGACCACTATCTATTTTCCATATGTTTCTAAACATATTTAACATGGAAAACATTGGTGCTCCCACTGTCCTCTGGTAGACACAAAGAAAATATTCATTTCAAGTGAATTCTATAATATTTTGTCTCTTACCATAATCCAGGTCTGGATTTTAGTTACTTTCAACCCTTATTGGAATCTGATTGTGTCATCATCCCTTTCTAGTTTCATTGAATAGACACCTTCTACGAAATATGATTCTGACACACAATGACCAATATAATGATCTTATAATTATAGTTATGAGAAAAAAAATTATAATGGATTTAGGCATACTGACTTGTTATAACCAATCGATCCTTATTGGTACCAGGTTTGTACCATCCAGGTATCATTTAATTTGAATACACATGGAAGTATTCAATTTATAAGCCCATTTTTATTTTGATACATGTAATCCATTACTAAATTTTAATTAGTCTTGTTAATATTAGATTATTTCCATATAATGGTTACCTGATGGAATTATTATTCATAATGAATAAACTATCACTGACTGTGGGGAATATAAAACAATCACCATGGTTTCATCCTACCTAGACAATATGTTTCACTAGGACATTCATATTCCACTAGTTCTAGTGGAACATGTTCCTATGCCAAAAATTTGTATATCTTGAGCATTGACTAAGTTGAATTCAATTCAACATGAAACTATCTCTATTAGAGATGTGCAAACATATATATAATCAGTGTCTAATACTTAACTACATCTTTTCTATCTTTGGGATTTATGTAATATCCTAAGAAATTATTAGTGTAATTACAAAGAAGCACAATGTGTTTGTCTTGACGGATGCTTGTTTATGTCTTACAAAACTCTTTTCATGCTAACACATGATCTATGACATAATGGATTTTTCATCATACTATGAATCATATGATATCCACTTGTCAAACTAGTTGGCATATTGGTTATGGGATTTACGATGTTATTAATAATTCACATTATAAAATATAACTTATGTTCTTGTATGATGTATCATTGATACTACATAAATCATAACATTGATATATAAAATGTGAGTTTAGGAATTTATTCATGCAACATGTTGTTGATCAATGTAATCATGTATGAAATTTTCATCGATCCTCCTTGTTAACAACAATACAGTGATGTAGATAAGGTAAAATCCATTTAATAATTATTTCATGCTACATTATCATTATCGACGAATTCTTAGTTAATATATTATTTGGCATGTCAATCCTAAGCAACTCATGTCTTCTGAAAAAAGATATACTTTACTATTATATTCCATAATCGAAAAATTTAATCTTATGAAGTATCTCCACCACTATCTTTCCTTTGGAATAGTTTACACTCTCATGTTGAACTAATACCAGAAGCATTGTTTCATACCATTACCTCAAATGGTTTCTTAGTCTAATATAATGAATTCCCTAATACCAAAGTTGTTTAGATGTGTTGAGACTAAATACCATACTGGGTATATTTATGACATCCACTTTTAGTTTTACTTGACAATGAACTATAATTCCACAATTGGTTAGGTCATACATTTTATATTCATCATTTGTTGTCTTTGATTATAATAGTAGTAAACTATTTGTTGAGTATGTTACCCAAAAAAACATTCATAAAAAACATGGAATAATGTCTCATCATGTCCAAAATCTCACATGAGATAAATGTTTTGGTTATAATCAACAAACTGATCAATTTTAATCAATCACATGGCTATTAGAAGTAATTTGCTTCTCACCCCAGACCTAGGAATCACCCTTTCCCAACTGATTGGAAAAGACACCTAACTTCCAGTTATGTTTCTCAACAGAAATGGTTACTATATTTAAATACACATATGTTATTGTAATATTATATTCAATACCAAATAACTATTCTTGTGACATTAATATATATTGATGAACATGCCATAATGAGAAGCAGGTACTGGCTTCTTGGATTTCAGTTTACAGCATTTATAAACATCCATAAATTTTTTTTATATGTGATGCAAACAAACTCCAGTTAAATAACCAACCTCTTTTCATTGAATGACATGACAATGGTTCTATTGGAGAAACATTACATAGGCCTTTTCTTTTGTCGTTCAATATATTATCCCTAAGAAAAAAATATGGTTCATTCATTATAATCTTATTACTTAGAAAAATGTAACATAATGGTAATTTAGTGATTACTAAATACATTTGGTTGTATCCTTAAGCAAAACTAGAGTAATTGGGTTTAAATGACAAAATAATGGCATGAAATAAAATATTGTGAACCTTCATTCACTTTTCACAAATCGAGTGCAATCATCACATTCAAACCCTGTATCACTTTCTCCTTGGAAACTTATTAGATATGAGACAGAATGTAAAATCATTAATGTCATGATGTAGTGACTACAAATAACCTTAAATTTTAATGATAGAATAGTGATATAACCATCACATGCTTAATTCATGAATCTCCTATAAGAAATTTTACGCCCTCATTTCATGAGGTGTCTTAATATATTGGGACATAAGAACATTGAATTTATGTTACAATAGTAGTGTGAAAAACTGCCTATACTACACATGGAATTCTGTGCTTGTTTGGAAATTAATGTTTTTCAATATTTATCATAGTTTTTCTTATGTTATTTGATGACATTCTCTATAAAAATAAAAATTTTCATATCGTACTTTTATATTGATTACCGAATGAGACATTACAGATTAAATTAATAATTAAATGAATCACACAAATTTTTCAATTTCTAGGAACCCTCTTCACTAGAATCAGAATAATATTGAGTATTCTAGTGGAAAGGATCACAGAAACTCCCTCGTAGACTACATTCTATGGCTACACCACTACACAGAGGGTCTGAGGTAGGATTTTTTATGGACAACCGCATTAACTCACAGTTCATTGATCTATTGGGTGAGGTCCCTACCTCAAAAATCATTTCATGATTTAATTAGCACTTGCCTCAAAAATTAAAACAATATAGCTATGGTATTTTATTTTCTAATTTTTTTGTTAAGTCAACCTAGCATTCTAATAATAACATTACAGTTTTAAGAGCCACATCATCTGTGGGATGATTGGCACCCCAAATAGCTAGTTTTGTTCAGACATGAATGATGGAAGGATGTTGGGACTTAATATTTCCATGACATTTTTATTGGTTTTTCTCGAAGAATGTTATCCATTTATCTTAAACATGTTTATCTATGTTATCACACTGACTACAGTACTTTAATTGAAAAACAAACGCCACTTTTTTATGCATTTTATTATCTATATTTTAATGTTTTTTCCTACTATTTTGAAATGCATAAAATAATAAATAAATGCATAAAGTAAAAATACTACCCAACTGTACATGTCAATCTAAACAACCTAAGGGCATCATAATTAAGTGGAAACATTACTCAAGATGATTCTTTCCATCATCTTGTATGTTCTCTTCACATCTGAAGTATCTCCTTGTCTTGGCAGGGTCCACATCATGTCTTGGAGAACCGCCTCTTCTTGACAGAATCCATGTGTCATCTTACATCGCCTTCATCAATGTGCATTGCCTCATCTTGGTGGGGTCCACTCCATTCCCCATCTTCATCTGAAGTACAATAATACTCACGTGTAGGTGAGGGGGACTACTGGAATAAATGTACATGGGGTAAAAAATTCGGTGTGTAGTCCCTTATACATTTTTACCAAAAATTAATGATGATCAGCATACCATCTAATTCATTAATAACAATCATTACACATAGTTAAATAATTCATTAAATAAATGCAATATACATGGTTCTATGATCAAGACTAGTAGGCGGGTAAAAATTGTGTGATACAATCAAAATGCATTGAAAAAATATGAGGGTCAAATATTTAAATTAAATGAATTAAAAAATTCAAAAAAAATAATTAATTATCTGTCCTCTAATAAATTTGATTTTAATGACAAAAATAAATTAATTAATTTCATTTCATTTCCAAATAAAGTTAATTTATATCTCCATTTATTAAAATAACAAACCAAAGTTATTTTTAATTAATTTAATTTAGATTATAATTAAATTAATTAAATTGATTCTGATTGATTAATTTATATGTTCGATCATCGAAACCTCAATTCATGGACTCCTATAGTTAGGAAACACCTGTGCAGGTCCCAAGCAAGCCATGATAGGGCCAAACTGGATTGGGACGATCGGCCAAAAATCATTCTTGGTTGGGAAAATTGACCCAAACTGCTTCGGGGAAACATTTTCTCTTTTTTAAAAGTCATGCAGAAAAAATAAAGGTACCTCCCCGACCGATGCATCTCCGCTGGGAAGAATGGACCCTCAGGGCAATGAGGAAGGCGGCCTCCGAAGGTATGGCTGAGAGAAGAGGAGTGGATGGTCCTCCATAATGGCTTGAGAGAAGGCCAGAGTTGAGGCTAGGGGAATTGGAAGTCGGCCACTTATCGGTCAGATTCAAGGAAGGCCACGGGATGTAGGAAGGTGGTTGCAGAACTCCTATCCTGGGATAGCGACTGGGGATTTAGGGGTCGAGCCACAACAGGATCACAATCGGAGGAAGCTAGACCGCCGGGGGTGGTTGAATCTGTTGCTCTTCCATATGAGTCCAACGTCCTGGTCTAGACTTGGGTTTAGTAGGTCACACGGTTGGCGGAGGCCGGAGGCCATGGGATGATGGACGGATGGGAGTTACAACACTGAGGCAAGGCTCTTACGTGGAGTTCGATATGGGAGGAGGCTGGTGCGAGGTGTCCTAGGTCTGCTAGCTAGTGCATGATGCTTCTTGGAGGGGCCTTCTTCAAGGATGAAAGGGGTGCGGCGTTTTGGAGTGCTCAGTTAGCTGGCTGTCGATCAGAGAGAGGGCCAAGGCTGCGCAATGTGGCTGCTTCGGGCAGATAATTGATTAGGCTGGGCTGCAGGAGCTTCTGGTGCTTGCATGGTTGCATTTATGTGATTCTGATACCATGGAATGGTGTCGGATCCACAACGGGAGTCAGTGGGCCGAGGAATTTAAAGTTTTCATCGATGATACTTTTTGGGGCCGACAAACTAAGCCTGAAAATGTCTGAGGATCTCGCGTAAATTATAATAGGAAGAAAAATAAATTGAAAGCATACACATTTAAAAATCGAAGGCGTGTTCGGTTAAAAATAATCACTAGAAATCTTTTATTGAAGAAGATATAGCAGGATCCCTCTATATCGTTCACACATGCTACAAAAATCTATTGTAATGTCAGTCGTCGAATTCTCTATTCTAGCCCAGAGATCTGATTAAACTCTCAATGTCCCAATGATCATCCCATCGAGATGCCCTCGATGTGGGAAGGATATCTGGATCTGGGCATCTGGGATTGAGAGCATCTCTCTCCAGAGAGTGGGAGGATAGAGAGGCTCTCAACATTAATTCTATGAACATGTGTGAATTGTGAATGTTTAAACATGTGAGGGAGCATCCTCCTACAATTATAGTGGAGTTGATAAATACCTGGTATGGTTCCCCAGCCCCCATATTTTTCAACGTTACCTAAATAAATAATTTTCAAGAACTAAAATATGCCAATATTAATTATTGTTTTACCAAATACTAGTAATATATATAAAATATATAATGTGATAAAATCTAAGCCATTTAACTCGACTCATTATCTTGATTGATATTAAAAAATCCGTGAACAGTAAAATAATATTTGTTCAATTAATATTTTGTTGTATTTACTAAATCTATGAATACATTAAATAAATTCAATCCAAAATATTCATAACTTTAATATTAATGAATTTATTTAATTCTCAGTGATCAAAAACATGGACAACACTTAGACCCCTTGGTGGGGACCACTATGTCCATATACCTATTCAACTGAATAGAGTGTATTATTGCATACGCTAATGTGTGTGACCCTCTATGCTCTTATCTTGATAGTAGTGAATAAATACACAGTCCACGAGCAGATTCTAGCAACCCATCTTGGCCCCTAATGAGATAAGGATATCATTGAAATGACAACCTTTCTACAAACACTGGTTATGCAGTATAATCACTTTTTCATTACATATATCATTAAGTAGGAAGCACACTTGTGTCATCATAATTTTTCATGCATTATTATTGTTTGATCTATCTATATGGATTTACCTTTGTACTAGTTTGTCCAATGAATAAATATGGAATCATCATCCAGATCAACTAGTCATGAGATATAAACATTCTTAATCTTGGAAGCGAGAAATCATTTCTTAACAATTCATCCAAGGTCAAACCACCTACGACGCAACCAACACAAGCTACCTCACCATTATTTATTTAGCATGGTTTTTTTCCATACATCAAAATACATAATCAAGTAATACACATTAGAAATGTTCTCAAGTATAGAGAACAATACACATGTCTGTAGATAGGAACAACCTACGACACACAGAAAAACGTTGTTCTTATTGTCTGTTATGTCCACATAATCTCACTAACAGAGATCACCTAGTGAGAACATCATGAGAATATATCTCATTTATTATGATCCCCTAGCACCTAATAGTCATACATATATTATGTCTAGTATTTAAGATGTATGTAGACAATAAAACATGTATTTTTGATTAATTTCATAGTGTCTTGAGGTTCTCATTATAGCCTCAGATCTGCTATAACCTCTCGATTTGGAAAATATTATTTGGATATTACCATTATAATAGTGAACGCAAGAATATTATAAACTAAAATAGTAATATGACATCATTCATAACTAACTGTACACATGATATGGTAATCAAAATTGATACATAGTTGGGTCTAGGGCACCCACTATTTCGACAAATCCAGAATTTCATAATTCATTTTATTCATCCAAATATGATATATCAAGTACCTATACCTCTTTGTTCTCCTAGGGTGTATATTTAAATATGAGCAATGAGAATCATACAACAATTTTCTATTTAGATCTTTTATATATAGAACACATAGCCTCTTTCCATATTATTGAACACCACCTCTACCAACAAAATCTGTAAATTTTCAACCATTCATACCATTGATTTTATTTTATGATTCCTCATCATCATATCTTGAATTATTTGACCTCTCTAATAGATATGTTAATTCAATAATTTCATAAATTATTGATGCCTCCCCTTCCTTATAAATATCCATATCCATTTTTCAAGATCTCAGAGCAATGCACCCATCTCAATCCACATTTGAGTTAAAAATACATTATCCTTCCAACTCAATGTGTTTTCCACCTTATTCAAATTATCTAGGTTGCATTGTATTGAGAAATAATAATCTTTTAGAATCTTAAGACATCAGATATGTCTAATATGGATCTGTTTTGGTGAGAATATGTATTTCAGTATCTTATTATCCATGTATATCTAACATCATTTTCCATTGAGATAATGTCTACTTATTTTCAATGAAAATATTATAGCTTCTATCTCAAGATCATGGGTTAGATATTTATATTTATGAGTCTTTAATTTCAAATATGTATATGTAATAACATTATTAATTTTTATTTTGAAACAAACAAGACCCTTCTTTGATTCACCATTATATATTACTAACCCATCACTACGAGATAGTAGATTTGAAATTGGAGCATGTTTTAATCTTATCATTAGTTCATAAAAGTAATCTTTAAATTATTTTTTCCTAAAAAACTCACACACATTTATGTGTATTCTTGGTCGAGGGTTTATCTAGTTGGGAAAAAATTTTAACGAATAATTGATAGTAACCTACCAATGCAATGACTTTGTGTACCTTGGTTTTTTTCTAGTGTCGGCTATTCTATGACTTCCTTTTCCTTTTAAAGACCTACCAATACTCCATCATTATAGAAAATAAATAAAATAAACTTCATCAATCTATAAATCATATTTACTAAATTTACCATATAATTTTTCTCTTTTAAGAGTCTTAAAAATGACCCCAAGTGATTTTCATAGTCCCCATTGGTTTTAGAATAAACCAGAATATCATTAATGAATACCAAAACAAAATTTTCAATATTTGTTTTGTATACTCTATACATTTATTGCATTAAAATAGAGGGTTCATTAGTCAATACTGGTAGAATTATCAAATAACTCATAATGACCACACCTCATCTAAAAAAGCTATCTTTAGAATGTATTCCTTTTTCACATGAAATTGGTGATACCCAAAATAAATATCAATCAATAGAAAATATTTGTAACTGTGAAGTTGATCAAACAAGTAATAAATTTGGGGTATAGGAAAATGTTCATTATTATAAGGTCATTTATTTCTATATAATAAATAAATATCTTCATGGTTACATAATTATTTTTATTAAATTGTATATGGGATTTCCATGATGAAACACTAGGGCGAATAAACCCCTTATTATCTAAATCTTTATGTTTTTTCTTTAAATACACAAATTCCATAGTGTTAATTCTATTGGGAGTATTTGATATTTTCCATACATTGGGTATTAAATCAATGGACAATTCATCTTCCAGCTCTAGGTGATGTCCCAATAAATACTCAAGAAATACATTAATGTATTCCTACACAATTGATAAATCCTTGATTTTAAGATTACCTTCATTGTAACTGGTGGGTTTTTTATCTTCTTCCATAATAAATTAATTAAAAATAACTATTGGGGGTTGATCCAGATAAGAAGTAGGTGATTAATTGTCATCTATAATGATAGGGATTCACCATTTTTCCCACAAACTGTAACATCAGTTCTTTTACAACAATGTATGTCATTATATTTTGAGATAATGTCTCTAGAAAATATTGGATCAATGTAAACTGTAGTTATAATAATAGGACCAACACATGAAGAACATTTATATGTAATAATTTGTACTGATCTACACATATCTGTTGTCATGATACTATCCCTATGAGTTTCTACTTATAAAACTCTTATTAAATTTACAAGGAAATTTTAATTTTCATAGAAAAATGATAGATATAAAAGAGGGTGATGATCTAGAATCAAATAACACATTGGATAAATTTGAGGTTTTCATCAGTATACCGGCCACCACATTATTTGGTTTTTCCACCTCTCCCATAGTGATATCATAAGATTGGTCATTTCCCCTTGGCATCTTCTATGGTAGATTCTAATGACACTGATGGCATTAATTTTCATAGTTATTCATATCCTAACAGTTTTAATACATAATATTAGTATTTTCATTATTCACTTTGAATTCATTAATGTGATGACCTATGTCTCCACATTAATAACAAACACTAATTTTCTTCATGAATTTCACAGGGTGATTCTTCGCACAGTTTTCTAATGATGGTACTTTTTCATCTTAGAATTATTTTTTTACGTGTTCCATTATGGTTGGTTTTTATAAGACCTATTATTATATAGGTTTCCTTTGAATGCATATGATCATTATAATTCCATCTCTGTCTTTATGGAACATAATCAATTTCATTATATAATGAATAATTCCTATAAACTAGTTTCCTTCAGTGATTTGGATTAAGAACTCAATTAAGCCATTGATCGTTTATTTTTTGTTGCATATATAATCTCTACAATACCCGGGCCATCTTGTAAATGTAGCTTCATATTCTACAACACTCTATTCATCCTTTTCCTTTAATCTATCTAACATACTCTTAATTTTAATTTGTTGATCAACAAAAAAGTATTTGTCATTTAATTTATCCTTAAAATCCCACCATTACATGAGTTCAATTTCTCCTTCCTTCCTTGTATTCTAGATCAGAGACCACCACTGATCAACATCACCATGGATACAATTGAAAACAAGAATAAATTTTTCCTTTTCAATGTATTCTAAGGCTATAAATATCTTCTAGATAAACTTAATTAATTTCTCTGTTACAGCTAGATTATTAGTCCCACTAACTGATGAGGTGTTATATTTAATAATTAAATCCATCATAGGATATTGTCTCCATGGAATTTGTTGCTTTGTTCGAGAAGTCTTATTTTTCAATAATTGACTAAGAATCCCAAATATTTCTCTAATTTGTTTTGTCAAACTACTAGTTGTATTTGTTTACTCAGTGGGGAAATCTCCACAATTTCTATGAGTATTAATACCATTCATCCTTACAAGCACCATTTATAAAAAAATGGCATATATGGGATTATCTCAAGAAGTCATGAATTTAAAATATTGTATAACACTCTACCTAAATTCATCTTAAACCATAAATTTGGTTTATTTGAGGGAAGGTTTTCATTTAAATACTTCATAATGGTGGGTAATGAAAATGTGAAATATATTTAGTGTATCCCTAGGGAGGGTCAAATTAGATTCACAGAATGGACCATTTTCATGTACCAGGTTACCCCATGTTAGCTATAGAACACCACATTAGAGTTGTTACACCTAGGTACATCTATTCCAGAACTACATCCACTTGTAATATCCAAACAATGATGTATTGTTAGGAATACCTTCATTACCACTGACCAATACTCTACGATGACCTTCTACACTTATCATAAATCTCTATATTAGGGTTTTTCTCCTTAATTTTAGTTTTTTAAATTCAATTTCCAGGTTTATTGCTAATCTTCCCAGATACCAACTATAATTCCCCGACATAAGAAGCCATGAGCTATTGAATTATTCTATTTCATTGGCCTTAATACAACGATTCATATCCCAAACAGAATTCATTTTAGTACTATTTTAAGGGCATATTACATAAATTATGGAATTAATATATTCTGAAATAGTAAATAAAAATATGATACATAAAAAAATAACATCCTTGAACGCATATTCTATGATTTCTTCTTCACAACCTAGGGAAATGAACGAAATAAGTGTGAGATCGAATAATTACTAAGGGTAAGAAAAGTATGAGTATTAATTAATTAATATGAATAAGTTAACATGGAATGTTAAATTACAAATACGATTTTCCATTCAAACAACTAGATAAGGTAAAACCATTATGGCTGGGTATGGAACTATAAATCATGCCATATAAATCAATTAAATGAGATTGAAAAGTATCCACAGACATATCAACAGAAATATATTTTATGAATAATAACTAAATATAAAAGAAAGAAATTTTTTATTATTGGATGTAATTTTTCATTGGTATATGGTACCTTTACAATCAAGATGTTTCACAAGATGGTATTAATTATTTCTGGTAAAACCCTATTTTATTGGGAAAAATGATTCATCTCAATAGACTACTAATGCATATAGGGGGATCTATAACCAATCCCAACCCATGAAATACAATTCCAAATGATTTCTCATATTCAGTAATAATGTACCTTAATAAAATGTATACATATTGGATATAAGATAAAGATTTATCAATAATTCCCCAGTTAATCAAATAACTGTCTAGTGAACATTATATGTTAAAGGATATATGATTTATGAAATAATAATATCTATTGTGTGATAATATTTATATCCAATTTAATTTCATATGAAAAATTATTTCAATAAATTTATTATTCCCAATATAATGTTTGTAATCACAAAAAATAGTGAGATTTCATAGATAATCATTTAGAATGTGTTTCATGAAATTAATAAATAACCATCCAAATGTTTTCTATACCACATAAAAATTTAATTCACAATCCCCATGAAATAATTTCTCTCACACCATGAAAAAAAAGTATTCGTGATATAATGTATAAAAAAGGAATTAGATACACTATAAAAAAGAAGTGTTTGGTGTATATGGTGTATCCCTTACGAAAAAAGAAAGATAAGATTACATATACATAAATATCCATTGGGTGTGAGTCCTTTATCCTCATGTATAGTGGTTTAAAATATTTTAAAAACTTATAATAGAACCTTAATCCTTATTATAATATCATATATTAATTATTTATAATTTTTTTTACATGTTTGTTAAAAACTAGCATTGATTTTACTATCTCGGTGTTTAATTACAATGTTTTCCCATGTTTTATCTTGTTATTTATTGTTCCAATTTATTAGAAAATGATTTCATCATCTCCATAATGAAAACAATTACTATGTTATCTTATTTATTCTATAGGAATTTATTTATATTATTCCATAGTATTTGGATATTATAATTGAAGTGTATGATTCCTAGAGATAGTACGTCATGCGTACGCATAAATGCTACATACAATTATATTTTTTATTAAAATAATTAATGATAAAGGATACATATGTATATTACGAATTCTACATTATATTTATGTTATAAATTTCACAATGGTTTATTATAAACATCCTTTTTATGTTCCATGTATGGAATGAATGATTCATATCACATTGAGGGGTTAGTAGTCCCCACTTCATCAAATGAATCCATCATATTTACACTGGATGGAAAGAATATAGGTATGTTATAAATAAAAATTAAATAATAATAAAGACATTATAAATATCATATATAGAATACATAAACTTTCTTTCAATCATAATGTCCACCATGATAGGTTGTAAGGGGAAAATGATCAATCATCATTTTTGGAGGTAACAGTTCACCATACACCAAACAATATCTTTGTTTCCCATTATATGGATATTTTTGTAAGTGTAGGTGAAAATATTAACTTAAAACCATCCTAGTTTATTTAGGACACTGGTTTTTATATTTCATCATAGATTAATAAGAGTATATGGAGTGGATAACTGAAATGAAAATGAAAATCTTGACATAAGATGATCTTAATTGGTTAACAACATTTTTTTATAACAAATGACTTATTTTGAAAGATTTCACCCCAAACAAAAGATTATAGTTCTAGGGGATGGAATTTTTGATTCTATTTGGGTAGATTTTAGGCTAGTACAAGAGGTTTCAGAGGTGTGAAGAAGTGGGATATGTGGTGGCATTTTATAGGGATGGAAAATGACTCACATGGAATTTTTGTAAACAAGTTATGTGTACACAAGTTACTACCAACAAAAAGTCATACGGGACAAACCAAACTCAGGTATAGATGATTCATGGAAAATATGTGGTCATCCAATGGGTTTTGGACATGTTTATAGGTCCTTTGGTCCCTTAAGTCTGGGATTTAGTACTTTTTTGGATATAATTTTCCCGTAATAATTGTAAATAATTTTAATTACATTCACATGTAATTTTGGTCAAACAATTATGAATATATTATTAGACTCTATAATATTGGTGTGAATAAAATGGTTTATGTTCTTTTGTCAACATTCAATTCATAGATGTTACAAAATTAAGATTAATGAAAATCTCACAAATAGATGAATTAATTGGGTTTAGTTTATAAATGATTAAAATATCCTTATGTTTTTATATTCAATTTTAATATTAAATGGATTATAATAAAATAAATTGTTATAATATATATATATATATACTAGATATAATGTCACAATAAAAAATTAATATACAATTTAACATCAATAATTATCAAAACGAAACGGTAGTTTTTAACTAAAATCCAGTATTTTCACTATTCATCATAAATTGATGTTTCTAAAAATAAATATCAAAAATTCACAATAACATAATTTTTTCATTATGATTGTAGAAATTTAGTTTATTTAATAAAAATAAAATTTTAAAATTTTAAAAAATTAATATTTAATATATGTGTTTCTCTAAAAAGAAGTAAAACTACTTTTATAAAAATATAGCATTTTATGTTTAATATTGAGTATGTACCTATATTTTAAATATAAAAAATATTAAATTATCCTAAAAATATTTTTTCAATATATAATTTATAAATTAACTATATAAACTCTCTAAAAGTGTTAACATATAACTGATTGTGAAAATCATGACTAAATATTGTTTTGTATATATCGGTTGTTGTGTGTTTTGAAATTCCGTCGAAAAAAATATAAATGAAAATATGGTAAAGTCTTTGAATTATTTTGAAAGTTAGAGTTTTTTATTTTTGGGTGATTATAGCATGGGGGAAGTGAATCGCCATACTAATCAATAGATCATGATGTTGTTGGATATAATCTTGTAGGTCATTCTATTCTTGAGATTCTTAGATTGTAATTTATGTCTCCTACCATCATTGTATGTTTCCTTTTTATAGATACATTACATTAAAAAATTTATATTATACTGGATGTAGTTGTTTTTTATCGTTAATTTAATCTTGGATGTGTTACCTTCCATTGTTTAATTTTAATTTTTTATTCATGAACTATATATCTATTTATTACACTATTGTACTATTCTGATCATGATAGAATATTCACCACATTGTACCACCTTGCACCCTCGCTACTAGTTGGTATCCTCTAGAGTATGTGGAGGTGCACTTGAGGCCATGAAACCTAACAGCTCAGGGAACCATCTAGTGTCTCTCAGTTCTAGACAACACAAAGTGGTATCAAATGTGTTCTGTTTTTCTAATACTATTTTGGGATTGTGGAAACGAGAAATTTGATTCTATAGGATTTGGTTATGAGAATGTGGTATAGAGTAAATTACACATGTATAGATGTTATAAAAAATTCTTGGGGTGGGACATTTTGTTCCAGAGTGTTCCGGTTTCTGTTGATTTGATTCCACCATTGGGTAACACACATGACATGTGATTATATTTTTTTTATGATATTGGATTATATATTACACTTCTCCTGGTACATTAATAAAGAATAATTCAATCATTATCATAGGACTATATAGGTTTGTTATGTTATGAATTATGAAATTCCATGAAAGTTTCATTGCTTGACCGCATGACATTTGTTGTATATTACATGAATGAGATATCTGTTATGCAACTATTGTTTCAGAAGGAAAATGGAAATTATAAAAAAAATATTAAAGATTATGCATCAACCTAAAACGCTATTTACAATAATTATTTATTATGGAACCTTAAATAACCCATTATAACATGTTTGAGTATTGTGATTGAGGATACATATAGTGAAAAGTTTTTAGATTTGAGATATATGATTTTTATTTGTAATATTATGATTGAATGTAAATCATTAGATTTTGAGTGATGATCCATATATTAAATCATCCCATATTACCTATTACATTCTGTTACCAAATTTAATTTTTTTTCATACTATTAAATAAACTACAAATTGTAATTTTTAAGGCATGTACTTGTATAAATTAGGAAGGGTATTTTAGTTAACTGGTCTAATATGTAATTCCTAGAGAGGATAAATCAATTATTTAAAATATGGTCACTTATTAATGGGTATTTCAATTGAAAATTAAATTGTGTTTCCCTCTATAAAATTGAATTTAAATTCTATAAAATTGGACCCTTACAATGAATCATAGAGCTTGACCCAGACCTGAGCTTAGTAGTGGAAAGTGGATAGTGTCTCTTGTGTTCTTCCATGATCAATCCTATCACCCAAATCATACCTTAGGTGAAGGAATAGGGGTGTGAATTTTAAATAGGTTGTTTTTTAACTATCATATTCATGTATCAGTGATATTATGATTGTTGAAACCTATCGAGGGAATGTTCTTAGTATATTCAAAGCTATACCACCATGACTTCATCTAGTTGTGCAGAAGGAGGGTGGTGACGAAATTACTCTGGATGTAGTGGGCGCTAATACACCAGTGACACATCCAGTAGTTCTGCCAAAAGAAAATTCAATAGTGCGTGATTTGGGTAATTATTTTCAGTTTCCATGGGAGTTTGTTGACCTTGCATATTTTATATTTGGTGCTCCACAACATACCCTTTTATAGGAGAGTTGAATTGAGAGATTGAAAAGTAGAATCCACCTATGATTCCAATGGATGGACACACATATGATTCATTGTTATCGATTGATATGGTCTTGTCAATATTCATGTAGCTAGAATCCCAATATGAGAGGAGGGTTAATCTCACTCAATATATTCTTCATGTATCCTCTAAATGATAGTGGGATATTCTAGAACGTGATGGTTAGTACCAAAATGTTATTTTCATGGATTTTCAATCGAACTTATATGAATATTTATTCCCTCAGACCCTAAGGGATGATTTTTCTTGGGAGTTTGTAATCCTTTAATATGTTTCTTCTTCCATTATGGACTACTCATTTCATTCAACATAGATTACCATTTTCCTTTACATATACCACTAAATATTTAATGATAGAAATTTGATTTGAGGTTGTTATTAGGAATTCTATTTGATCATAGGATAATGTTTAGTTGGTCAAAACAATTTCTAATATAGTACTATATGAACTTATCACCAAGGGGAACCTAAGAGCTGCTGACTGTGTGGGCATGGGCTATCCATAACTAAGAGAGTGATGTGGTTTCACTAGTGGCTAAAAGCGATTATTTTATTCTACCCATAGGCGTAGTGGTAGATATATGGAAAACTGATACAGTTACATTTTTCTCACCCTTGTTTGAATATGGATCATAAGAAGCCCATGAAGACCCAATTGAGTGTTGATGTTGTAAATGATTGAGGTATCATTAGTTCTATTGTAGGAAATTCCACTTTTTTTCTAGAGTTAGATGATCCATTACCTTTTTTAGGAGTAATAATTGGAAAACCATGAAATGTATACATCTGGAGTACTATATTTCGTACATTCAAAGTAAGAGGTCCTAGATGAGTTAGCATGGATTTGTATACATTGCGCCAGCAAAGTGGACTATCCCAGGGTATGTAGAATATAGTAGAGGGTCATCGATCAACTAAGATTAATTTAGTGTGGCATATACCAGAGGTGTTGGGTGTCAATACATCTATTGATTGTGGTACTATTCTAGTAGCTTCTATTAATGTATCTGGCTTATTCGATTTAGATTCCTCACATTCCTTTGTCATTTTGACTATTGTGGAAATCCATCACCTTGATATTGAGTACTTTATGTTGTGATGAAACTTGATATTCGTTTAGGAATATGGAAGGAGAGTGTACACTTGGGAATGGAATTCCCCCTTGAGGTATTATGCCACCATTTATTATGAGACATCCATGACCATGAGATGACATGATTTGATGTCATTTTCTAGAAGGATTGGTTAATCCCCTATCAACCATATGTTGACAGTTATCAACATAGGTTATATTTTGAATCACTATAGTGTGGTAGTTATCTCAAAAATTTTAAATGGGATTTATAGAAATGTATAGTTATGCAATAGAATCTTGGGATATGTGGAGTGACCACCCAGATCACTAGACTTTATATTGATGATCAAGGATTACATTATGCTGAATTCCCTACTATATTCAATCATTTAAGGGATGTTTTCTATAATTATTTTTCTACAATACATATTTAGAGAGAGGTATAATTTACTATTGATCTAGTTTCTTGATCTATATTGATATTCATTTCTCCATATAGGATGGATTCCACTGAGTTTCAATATCTCAAGAGGTAACTAAAGGAAATAAAATCATAGGTTTTTATATGGCCATAACATCTCCCAAGGGTTCACTATTACTTTTCTCAAATAATTTGGGTGGAACACTAAGGATGGGTGTGGACTACCAAATGTTCAATCATTTTACAATGAAGAATTGATATCTCCAACCTCAAATAGATTTCCTATTAAAATTGATCATAGGATATAGGGTTCTCAATAATCTATTTGATATCCTCCAATATCCAAGTTAATGTTACATCTTCATACATACCATGTATGGATTTCTAATGTTGAGGTGGTTTATATTAGTATCTTATTATGCCATCCGGTATCATGAGCATGCCTTCCATTTTCCTGGCATTGATGAATTAGATTTTACACCCATTTGTGGATTATTTCATGGTGCTCCTCATAGGTGACATCTTCGTGTATTCTCACACTCAAATAAACAATGAAAACCATACTAATACCATTCTAAATAAATAGTGAGGGAACCAGCTATTATCAATTCTCAATAAATTAAACTTTTAGAGAAATATTGTTCACTTCCTAGGTTTTGTTGCCACTAATTTAGGAGTATCAGTTGATCTAGATAAGTTAAATGATTTAGTTTCCTAAGATCATCCAAAGAAGATATTTTTGATTTCGATGGTCTAGTGGATATAATGATATTATAGGAATTTCATAAAGAATGTATCACACATGATGTACTTATTAATTATTTAACTAAGAATGTGGGGAAGTTATTATGGTTTGTAGACTGTGATAAATCCTTTCATAAGATAAAGGGAAGACATAATTATGCATATATTTTGAATCAACCATATCTTAGTAGAGGCTATACAGTGTTCTGTGATCCATCTGGTATCCAAATGGGTGTAGTATTGATGTAATGGGCATGATTTGTTACATACGAGTCTTGCTGGTTGAGACCACTTGAGCATAATTACCCAACGCACAATCATGAGATTTCACCAGTTTTTTATGTCTTGTGTTGATGTTGTCATTATCAGATGATATAGGGATTTTTGGTGTATTTATACAATGATATTCTAAAATATAACTTTATGCATCATGAATTGATTCATCAATAGTGAATATGGGTCAAATATATTCGTTCCTTCATCATTGACCTTACCTATATAGATGAAAATGGAAATGTTATAGCTGATTCACAGAGCAAGAAAACTAAAAAAAAATCCATTCTAGAATTTAGTGAAAATTAGATGTTGATGGATCACTTTCTAAAATTCATCAAGAGTATTAAGAGGTTCATGAGAAACATTTCCTTTCAGCCTTAATAATTACCCGTTCACTTGTGTATAGAGTGGAGAGAAGTACGTTTGAATATCTTAAAGGATTGGTCCTGTAGGAAATTATTTCTTATGATGTACCACCTCCAAATATTTCTATTCATGGAGACAAAATCCTATGAATACATGGGATTCTATGGGATCTTATAGGAATGATAGAGGACTAGATACATTAATCACAAGTTTCTTAGTGGGATGTGCACCCATGTATCTCAAATATGTTTTGTGACATGAACTATTATAATTGAATTAATTTGATGGAATGTTAAATAAATAGTTTTATCACTAGGTGTTCCACCTTTCAGTGTGTGAAGGTTCTACAATATTGTCTTGTTGGCTTGTTACAACGGTTACCGGTGCCAAAATTTTAAAAGTAATATGTTGCGGTGGATTTTATTTTTGGACTACCGAGGTCGCCTCTAGGTAGTATTGTGGTTTGAATTGTCATGGTTAGACAGAAGAAGGCATATCACTTCCATACTATCTACTAGACTTTTTTAGTTGATGAGTTCGGAACACTATAGTTATTTGATAATACATTCCAACAAGGGCTCCCTTATAATATCATTTTAGATATGGATGATAATTTTACCTTGAGGGTCCAACAAGGGTTATAAATAGATTTGGGTATATAGGTACTTCTGCGAACACCCTTTCCCACCCAGACTGATGGTCAGCCGATGAGTGCTATAAATGTTTTAGGGGACATGATATGAGCTTGTATCCTTGATTTTTGGTGTTCTCAATAGAAGAATATTCATTTTGTTAGGTTTTCCTAGAATAATTTCTTCTATGAAATGATTCAGATAGATCTATAAAAAGACTTATTAGGTACAACATGGTGTTCATCTTTGTGTTGGTTAGAGACAGGGGAGGAAATGCAACATGAACTTCATCTCAATAAAGAGACTTCAGAGTATGTGTAATTGTTCAGAAAATGTATTTCTACTTCTTAATATAGAATATAAATCTTATATCTAACTTTTTTTTATGTACCATGGTGTTTGAGGTCGAGGATCAAGTTTCCTTTCTAGTATCACCCAGACTTGGTCATAGACAAATATAGAGGCAACGAAATAGGTTTCCTTATTTTTTCTGTCCTTTTGAAATCTAAGATAGTGTCTGGCTGTTTGCCTCATGGTTCCTATTACTACATAGGTAACATACCATTAATGACAACACCCACAATTCATATCTTTTTTTACCACTCCAACAACTCTCATATTTTCTATCCCAATTATGTTGAGATAGATTTTGATACCACTTTTGAATAGAATCTCATATACATCATTGATTGGTGAATGAAGACTCTATGAGATTGGTTGGTCCCGTTGGTGTATGTGTTATGGCTGCATGGCCATGTTCACGATGAGACATGGGAGTCGAAGGCTGATGTACGTGCACAGTGGCCAGATTTGTTCTCAAACATCATTTCACCGCCATTAGAAGAGAATATCACAGATGATTTTCATTAAGGTGGGATGAATATAATAATCTAGTTATTACATAAGGTTTAGATCCTTTAAATTATTGTTTAATTTCTTAGTTTGTGACTAATATGAATTCATACTGAGCCTATGGTGGAAAAGTGGGTGTTCAACACTTGTTTGAATAATGAAAACATACCATGATGAATAAATATCTGGGACATGTAATTAGTATACTATTTTTATCATAGTATTTATGGATTATACTAATTGTGTTATGTTTTTTAGGGAGTATAAGTGGGCCACATGGTTTTCCCTTACCATGTGACTTAGGACACATGAGTATGTTAATATGATTAAATTGTTAATAGATCCATATAGATCGGTTATCCCACGGATTCTCAAATATTGTGGGTGAACCATGTGAACTCCCACCTTGGATAGTAGGCCACAAGTGATTAGAACAATGATAGCTTACCATGTATCTAAACATTGAGACCTGGTTTTAAAGAGGCGATGATTCCTTTTTCCCTTAAAATCCTAACAACCTATGCCTTTTCCCTTTCTTCTTCCAATGTATAGAATTATTTAAATTCCTTAACATTTAATCTCTCAATACCCTTCAATAATGTTATTTTGAAAAATTATTCCTATGAAACCAAATTCAAAATCTGATAATCTCAATATACTACTACTAGTAATTGATCTTCCCGTTATGATCCTTTTATTATTTGACTTCCAATCAAGGATCCTAACTATATAAAGGATATATATCCCTATTTCAATTTTTTTCATCTATTTATTATTTTATTTCTATTCATACCAAACTATAGGATGATATTTGATGAGGGGACCTTGATAAAAATAAGGTAATTAACCCCGTAAATATCCCTCAAAGTCATAATTATTTATATTATGAGTCGTCGTGTCTCATACTGGTTTCACTATGTGTTCCACCTAAAATAAATCTAGCTTAAATTTCATGCCTATTATAGAACAAAATTAATCCTTTTTATACCAAAATACTTTTAAGATCATCAACCTCAATGTGATCCATCCCATTGCTTGTTCCCTTTATATAACTATTTGAATCTCATGGTTATAAAACCAAAATAACATATTAGTGTGTTCTATGAAGATTTAAAATGATGATAGCATAATTGATAATGGATAATATTAGTGGTGTAGCATGGATAACAAACTTATCATACTATACTAAAATTAATATAAAGTTTGTTTTTTGACATGTAACAAGATTTAAAAAAAATTCTTCCACTTTTGAAAAAGAATTATAATGAACAATGAATTATCTATTGGATCATATTAAAGATGTAGGTCCCTTAAATATGTGGAACTTGTGCATGGTGACCCTTATTATACATGATTAATGGTATTTTGTACCTACTTTATTGTGATATGGGCATAGAATCCAATAAACTATAATGTACGAGCATTGATACCCCACATTGTAGAAGTATGGGCGTAGAAACCCTACATGGTTTATGTTTTGGCATGGAGACCCAACTTTACCGATGTATGGGCATGAAAACCCATCCTTACATATGTATATTTTGGGTGACTGTAATTGATTAATACATGGGAATAAAATTGCTACTCTTAAATCATATAAACATTGGGTCCCTAATACTTGGGATATCAGGCATTCCATCCATTATCGTCGTTATATCGGGAACATCATCCCTTGACACTTGAGAGACTCCTTCTACTAACCAGGGTTTCTTGAGTAATGCCTCATATCTATATTAGTAGAAGTATCAACATATATGGATCTATACATTAATATATATACATCCCATATATATGAATTAATATTGTTACATATTAAGAGGATTTCCAAGTTGATCCAAATCTGGTAGTGTTAGCCTAGTTTCCTTTGGGAACCAGAGAAGTCCCTTTACTGTTTTTATTAGTATGTATAATTATTACTTTTTTCACTTATTATATTATATGTATTGAATAAGTATTTATAAAAACATTTTGTGGTCTCTTATTGATTATATCTTACACCCTATTCATGTGACTAATGGTATCTGATCAGACTATGTGGATGTTGGTATGAAAAAGGGAAATCGCCCAATTATTAATGCTTCAGCGATTATAGCATGGTAGAAGGGAAGAATAGTACCACTCTATAGATTGTGATGCTATTGGATACATTCTTTGGTATTATTTCTATTTATATATATGTATTGTATTGTATATCTATGTTTATGCATGCTTATTTACTTTTAAAATATACATGAAATTACTTCATTTTGAATATGATAATGAACATTTTCACTATTGATTGTTTTTTCCATATCCATTCTATACCATCCAATCTTCAATTTCAATTTTTATGCTTCCAAAATTTATCTATTTATTATACAATAGTGTTACTCTAATCAGGAGGGTACACTCTCCCAACTATACAACCTTGAACCCTATATGTTACATAGCATACATTGGTGTATAGTAAGGAACACTTGAGTTCATATGACCCAATAGCTTAGGGAACTGTTTAGGATCTCCAAATTCAGGTCTTTATTGTAACACTGTACAAATTTTAATGGAGTGGGTCTGCCTGATGCAGAATACATCTTCACTGATTTTATCCTGATGGTATTAGATCACTCAAAGATTCCTATAGATAAGAGGACCAAGTTAGCATATATGTTTTCAGGATAATAGAAGTACTATTATGGAATTCTTTTCGTTGATGATTATAAAGAGGGTATTGATAAGATGTAATTTCAAGAGAATTTATTTGATAATTTTAACTTATAGACACTGAGGTAGGACATATATGTAGGGTTTATCCTCTTGGTCGAGTTGATTATTCTAGCAATGGATTATTTTGATCTCTCCACTAACATATAGTGCTTTTTCTAATAAAAATTAGTGGATATGGTTGCATGGATGAGGAATTTTCATAATTTGATCTTTTGATGGATTTTTTCATTAGAAAATGTCTTCATTCCTAATCAATTTTTCATAGGTGGTAATTCAATCTCATATTGTAGATGGGAAATTGAAGGAGGCATCTCATGAAGGATAAATAGTTTTAGCTAGCTAATTAGGTGGTAGATCATTTGAGATAAGGAAGTGTTGTTATTTTGAAATTTCATCAAGGGTGAGTAAGAAAAGACCACCATGTATGTTGAGAGGACACTAAGGGATGAAGTTTAGTCATCTTATACCAGTATGGAAAATAGGGGAACATGCATAGTTAGTGTCATCACCCACCAGTAGTGTGTTTAGTTTGCAGTTGGATAGTGAATTTACAATGGTTCTGCAACAACCTTTGACAAATGGGTAGTGATAGAGGACCTAATATCACAATTTCTACTCACATGGGATCTTTTATCCCATATCAATTAGAAAAAAAAGATATCTACAAGTCATACTTATTATGGTGGGGAATATGGGGTTCAATTAAAGATCATATATACCATAGAGATTTAAAATGTAAGAGACTCAGGTAGGAATTAAAGGCCAAATAAATGGTCAGTTGTATGAAATTTAGTAATCACACATTGGTAGCTAGGTTTGGTCATAATTAATTAGTGGTATGTTAATTTTATTTATAAACATTCTAAAATTTTATTTGTAACATAGTATAATCATTCTTTCATATCTTCTTTGTTTGTGATTTACTAAGGCCTAATGGTGGTGTTCATATTTGAAATTGTTTCGATCGACATGCTTTTATGGGTTCGATAATATGGTATCTAATGTTTCATGGAGTGTTCCCTTTTATTTGGTAGTTACCATCTCTTTGGGGAATTTTTCTTACTTTAGATGTGAGGTTTTAGGAAGATATTTGTAAAGGATAGGTTGGTTATATCAAATATCACATCAATTGCTACCATAGGAGGGAGACTATCATCTATCCGGAGGGTGACCATGATATTGACTATGGGTAGTGGGATATCCAGGAAAATCATACGTGGACAGTTTTTGAGTGGATGGGTGACCTCGTAGCCTAGGGGGTGATTCTTATAATTGATGGTAGGGGAGTAAATCATGACATTATTCCTCATATGTTTGATCAATTTAAGTATGTGTTTCCTGGTGATATTTTAGGGTTTACACATGTGAGATAGGTGGATTTTAATAATTATTTGATGGTAGGAGTAAATCCAATTTCTTATCTATATTATTGAATGGAACTGAAATCGCTTCATTAGCCCAAGAATCTGTGTATTCTTTGAGATTTATTGGATTTTAGGGTATCATTAGCTAAGGGTGAAACCTTATAATATAACATTGATCGATTTTAGGGTACGGTATCATTTGTACATGTTTTTTTATGTCATGTGGATTGAAAAACACAGCTATTAAGTTTATGGAATTCTTGAACTGAATATTTCACCCAAACCTGGATCAATTTCTTGTTATTATCATTTATTACATCTTTGTATACTCATATACTCTTAAAGATCATGTAAAAAAACTTAACATCATCCCAAGTACATAGTGAGATTATCAATTTAATTCCAAGATATTGAAGTGGTATTTTTGGGTCAAAAATTTAAAATTAGGGGGAAAACTCATATTAGAATAATTTGTGTTAGTGGACCCTGAGATGGTTCAAGATGTTGTGATTAATGTATTTCTTGCATACATTTTAGAGTATTTTAATGTTTTGATTTATGTATATAAATTCTTTATCTTAAATGTTTTGTAATTTTTTGATTTATTTTATTTTTTTGTGGTAGAAGTGACATATTTATGAAAACGGAATCAAAATAATATAATTTTCCAGCAAAAGGACTATCTACACTGCATCACTTTGCTTGTCGTGTGAAACCTGATTTTTTAAGGTGGAAAAAGATAGAAAACAAGACCAATAAATATTTCACATCATGTAATGCAATTACATGTAATTAATTTTCAAAATTTATTATCCACATAGGACAATTCATGAATTTATTACATGCTAGGAAATGAATTTACCCATCACGTAACTACATTACACAACATGGTTTTTTTGGATGAGTTTTTAAAGATTTATTTTGAGATTCATGATGCTTGAGGATCATAGGCTTACATTATATGACAACCATATACATATTGTTTAAGAATCATCATACAGAAAAATATATTCATTGTAGCCATTGATATTGATAGCATTTCCTATAAATAAACTCATGGGAATATATTTTGAGAAGTCTAGATAGTAGGACGCTAAGAAACACATCACGGAGGATTTGGACACATATAGTGACAATCTAGAGAATTGTATCACCATAGTTCTTCAGTGCCATTCTTCTTTGGGTACCCATGATGCATGTTCACATCATTCCTAACATGATTGAGTAGTTTGTTTTGTGTTTGGTGATTTAATTATATGGGATATGATTTTAAGGATTATTTTTAATTTCTTATTCATGTTTTGTATTGATGCAAACAATTTAGTCAAATCACATTCCTTTTCTTTTTGAATTTCGTTATCATTATGTGTGATTTGAGGGGTTTCATTTTATTTCATCTATTGATTTCACTATTTGGTGTATGATTATTATAAAATCAATGTCAATAATTTTTGAATAATTTATTGGGTCACCTATCTCTATTATTGATCCCAGTATATGATCATTCCAATGGCACAATCATATAGTTTTTTAGGATACCCAGATCGAGGATTTTGGAAAACCTAATTCTAAGATCAAACATGAATGTACTCATATAAATTGATTCCCTAGTACAAAAAACCTAAAAATAATTGAACCTGGAATTTCCCTCATCTTGATTGGAAGCCCAATCCTTTAAACTATTAATTTATTTCTCCAAAAAAATATGACAATTTCAATTTTAGTTTCAATAGTTAATTTAGAACATACAATTCATCCTTAGGTATTCCCTATGGGCAGTCAATTTGTTTCTTTTTAGAAGCCCTAGAATTTTTTTTAAAAACAATGTTTTTTTCATTAGTAGGTTATAATAAAATGTTCATCAATGTCTTTCCAACATTAGATAAACCAGTCACAAGATAGGTCAAGAGTGTTATAATGCTGAAAAGGTATGGATTATGTCAGAGTGTGTTCGGGAATGTAAAGAGTTGGTTGACAACATCAGCAATTCAAATCAAACCCAAACAAGGTGGAGAGTATATTTTTTTGTGATGCATATGGGATTGGGCTTGAAAAAGTGTTGACGCAAGGAAACTAATTAATGGTGTGTGTATCATGGATGTGGAGTACACATAGATGAAACTACCCTACACGTGATCTTGTGTTATCCAAAGTTCTTTATGCCTTAATGAGATGGTGGAATTATCTCATGTGTTAACAGTTTACTTTTTTTATTGAGAATATGATCCTTAAATACATATTTCCCAATATAATTATAATATTTGATTGCAGTGATGTATTGAGTATCTGTAGACCTTTGACATCTAGTGACCTAACATATGAATTTTTCCTTAATTATTTTTATTAACTAATATTAAATCAAGATTATAGTATCCCTAATGTTTTTAATATACTCACACTAAAATTCAAACACTTCATTATTCAAGGATGTTTTCCTGAGGTCATTTTAAACCATTGTAATAGTTATTATTTGTGTAAATCAGGTTGGGATATTACTTTGACATATATTGATGATGATAGTTCAGAAAACATAATCAATCCATAAGTGGTAAATGCGTCATTGATTGATATGCAAATGATCATCCTAATAAGTAAAATAAATTATTTTGAATTTTGAGCAATTTATTAATCG
This sequence comes from Viscum album, assembly GCA_963277665.1. Classification (NCBI taxonomy): domain Eukaryota; kingdom Viridiplantae; phylum Streptophyta; class Magnoliopsida; order Santalales; family Viscaceae; genus Viscum; species Viscum album. The sequence goes on from OY728153.1 coordinate 808,771,003, forward strand.
TAGTAACTCATTTTTTGGGAGAATATGTGATTTTTAGTGTTTTTATCCCTTTAAAGTGTTGTATTTTATTGATCACTATAGTTATATGGTTCCTTAAAAAATAAATTTAACATATTAAATCATATATTAAATATTTGGAGAAATATATTGAATTAATTAAAGATATATAAATTATAATTATTCTATATTTTCTTGATTAATTATCTATAGAAATAAAATTAATAAAATATATTATGATTTATTTTTTATATGGTCAGATTTTTTATTTCATGGTATATTTGACCATTGGTCGATTGATTGATTTGTGTAATTGTTAATTTATTATAGACCTAGATTATATTCATTTAAATGGAGTATGCTTCAATTGAACTTCTTTTAAAAAAGATAAAATTTATTAATTCTATTGAAATAAATGATTTTGAAAATTTTAAATTAGATCATTATTTAAACTAGGCCATTTAATTAACAAAATTATTTTAATTTAATGATGTTTTAATAATAAAAAATTGAATTAATTGATTTTTTTGTAATAAATTTTTTACTCTATTTCAAAAGGATAAATTTGTTTCATAGGGTTAATGTTTTTTTATATTACAATCAAGGGTTTGAAATTTTATTTGAATTGAATGGGAAAAGTTGTTATATTTTATAGATAGAAATTCCAAATGATTCAATCTGGTATTTATGGAAATATTTTGGAATTTATATTTTATAACAAAATTTTAAGAAATTAAATTGAAGGAATTAAAACATTCCATATACTTTTTATTCATGATTTGTTCCAAATTTATGTCTATCCATTTCTGGTATTTGAATGATTAATTTTATTTTGAAGGGGTATTATAAATGGTTTTATTATGGGTATTTTAGTGGGTCTTAATATAATTCTCACAAAATGTGTACTTGTTTTATGTAAATATTTTATCAAATAATTGAATTCGTAAAATTGAACTAACCCTAATTCGATTTTGAAGATATTGATAAATAAATATAGATAAATATAATTGTTTTTACTACAATATTGTTTTATGAATATGTTTTGTATTTTTATTTCCAATGTATAATTTATATTTTCTTATTATTGAGTAATGGGTATGTAAGTGGGGTAAGTTTTTAATAAATTTTTTCATTTTAAAAATACTACATAAATTTTTGAGGGAACAATTTTAAAAACTGAACCAATGCTGTTTTAAACTTTGATATTTATAAATTAAACAACTGAGTATTAGAATAATTTTATGATATTGTGATTCTAGAAATTATTATAAATTATTATGTTCAAATCAGTTAAACTCTTTATAAATAATAGTTTCTATATGGTACATTATTAAAATAAAGGATTTTTGATTTCTTGACTTATAATAATAATTATTCTGATTAAAGTAATTTTGAATTATTCATAAAAATAATTTAATTTATTTTTTGCCTTTTAGAATAATGTTTTTAGAGTAATGGTTTCATAATAATAGAATTTTTTATGTACTTTTAATTTTTATTTATTTTCTCCCTGTTTTCAACTCTCTCATAAAAAAATATTTTGATATATTTTTGAGGTATGTCTCAAATATTATATCTTTTACAAAAAATTAATTCCAAAAATCTGTGACTACATCCTTTGAAATTTATCATGTGTTGGTTTTAATATTGTTTTAAATTATAATTCATATATAGTAAATATTTTTAAAAAATATAATGTCATAAATATATAAATTCTTTTTACACATGATAACATTGATATGTATTGAACATGATAAAATGAAAATATTTGACTTTTATTATATTTTTCTTTTTGTAATATTTATAGCTATATTTGTATGTTTATATATAATAATTTATTGTTTAAAAATAATTATTCTACTTTCCTCTAATATTTGTTAGAGAACTATTTTTTTCAATTGTGGTGAGTTTTAGAATCCATGAGTAAAAAATTTCAATGTCATTATTTAAAATGAACATTTTTTTAAAACTGTTTATAATATAAAATAAAACAATTTTCACTGAAATAAATTAATAAATTATATTTTAACAATAATGATCCATTTTTTTGTATCATCATTACTTTAATATTGATGTATTGAAATTTAGTTTTGAATATAATTTCTTTTTGGTGTCTAGATTAGATTGAATTTTGATCTTAATGTTATGATTCTAAAATTAGTTCAGTGTTTTATAGTTTAATTTATATTGTTTTTAAAGAATATTTATTGTTTTTTTAAATTATATATGGATGGAAAAAATTCACTTCATTTTTAAAATATTCAATCACAATAATGAGAGTTTTTTTAAGGTGGATATTTTTTGTTCTTTATGACGGATTTTTTGTTTCTCTAAATCCCATTTGTGATTTATACCTTCTGTAGATCAGTGTATATTTACTGAAAAGTAGTATCAATAATGATTTATTCTTATAAAAATAGAGTATAATTGATGTTTTTCTTCAGGATGCAATTGATTATGTTTTAATGGGTTCATTTAATTTGGATTTTTTTTTATTTTGACTAAATATTGTTATGTGGGCTCAAATTGTAGATTCGAAAATGTTTGGATTTGGTATTATAATATATATTTTCTATTTAAAAATATTTATTTAAAACATTTTAAATTTATGAGTTTATTTGGGGTTCATTTTAATTAAAGAATAAATATAGGATTCCAAAACACATTAATAATGATTAAATGAGAACATTTAGTTTTTATTGGATGGATTTTAAATCTAAAATATAATTTTTACATAGGTAGTTGTTTAGGTTTTATTTAATTTATGAGGGATAGAAAAATAACATGTTTTGGAAAGACTATAAATCATAAAAATGATTATTTAAGACAAAACAATGCACTAGTATGTTAGTTTTGGTGTTTATAATATCTTAATAGTTTTTAGAGTAATAATTAATACAATTGGGATTTAATAAATCATTTATAGTTGATGTATGATTTGAATGGGGAAATGTAAAATCACATTGTATTCTTCCAACAACAATGATACCTTCAAAAATAACTCCAAGAGTAAATGAATGGGTATATGTATGATCCCATAGATGGAGTAACTTGAACATGTATTTCTAAAAAGATATTATAACTAAAAACACTATTTTAAATGCCCATAAAATTTTATAAATAATTCTTTCCATTTCACTAAAATATATCAAATAAAACATAATTGATTGAAATACACATTTAGATATTGGGTGTTCACATAACATATGTTTTCTATGCACAAAATCATTGTGGAATAATATAAAAAAAATTCAATATATAATATAAAATTTTTAACGTCCATTATAAAACGTTTATGTGTTTAAATATGACCTTCAATTTAGTTATAGTTATTTTTTAAATTCAATTTTTTTCTATTTTCTTTATGGTGTGTGATCAATAAAAAATTTTATAATGGTTTTTATCCAAAAAAATGTTCTCTAAACATATTTTTTTCTATAATATTAGGAAGATATAACTTTATGTATAATCATTTGATAGTTATTTAATATAATGTGAATTAGATAATAGGTGTATGAATTTTAGGATATGTATAGGGTAAATCCATTATGGTGGGGAGTTCCCAAATAAAATATGAGTATAAAGTGTTTTAAACTAATAAATTTGGAATATTTTATATCTTTAGAATATATTAAATATAATAATTCCTCCAATTTAATATAAAATAATAATTTTTATATTTTAGCAAAAATAAATTGTGGGGGCGTACCTAGGGGAAAAATTTGTTTCACTCAAATTTACTTCTATATGTATTTTCTTTTATTATTATTTATCAATTTGAGTATCAAAATTACAAGTTATGAAAATTTTACCAGAGTGTGTGGTCATAATGAAGGATGTTGAAGATAATACAATGTAATACCATGGGTAAAAAATTTGGATAGTGGGAAATCTATTATCCTATACATAGTCCTCAAAACCACATAGTTAGACTATTTATTTAATTAAAACATATATTTTGTTCTCTAAAAACATTATTTTCAAAAATTTCAGTGTTATTTTTTTATTCCATTTTATCCATCAACCAAATGGGTTTCCATGGTTGTCTCACCATTCCATATTATTCAAGGACGAATTATTAGCGGTTTTATAATAAAAACATCCGGATCTGGGATCTTTCACCATTATTTCCTTTTTTTTTCTAGGAAGTTATCTAACCTACTTTAGTATATTGTGTTCATTTCACCGCTCAAACCTAAAAAAAAATTGGATCATTGGGTGGATACGGTGTTTATGTATCATTTTGAATGTTGAACCACTATTATTTATTGAATATAGTCTCCTATACATTGACCTGAAGTGGTTAATTTCCATTTCAATTACCAGACATTTTGTTTTCCCTATTTTTAAATACATTTCCATCAATATAATTTTTCTCCAAATTATCCATTTGGGGTTTATTTGAAGCATTAAATATTTATTTGTTAAATACATGGTTTTTATTTATTTTTGCAATAAATTTTATAAAAACATATACTCTTAAATATTTTTTTTTCAATTATAAAACATCATGGAAAGGATGATTAAAAAATATTAAATCTAAATTGGATTTTATAATTTTATATATAGTCTATAAATTATTCTAATATAATTATGTCAAGGTTTTGGTTGGTATACTCTCTTGTAAGTGTGTAAATATACCTTTTTGACGAAAATAAGAATAATAATTTTATTTATAAGAGTTTTTAAAATTTTATCAGGCAATATTTGGGCTTCACAAATGAGTAGATGATGTATTTTTGGTTTTCATGAAAAATATTTCAAGATTCAAAAATTTTATAAATACAGAAATTTTTTATCTTGGTGTAATGGTGACGTTATTTTTTTACACCATATGGTAATGTCCTTTTCCATCATTACTGAAATTATCATATTATTATATAGTTAATAATGATATATTGATATAGAAGATATCATATCCATGGAAGATATATGGTTGTGACATGGAATAGTTAAAAAAATTTGATTTATATTTTATGTTACAATTTTCAGAAAATATATGGGAAACCTTGTGTATCTAATTGATAATTCTCATAAAATGTGTTGTATTCATGTGATTTTTCTCCATAATACCTTTTTCATTTAGTCTGGAATGGATAGTGAGATTGCCACCCAATTAAAATATTTGATGTTAAGTGGGGTTTGTGTTGATAAGGTCACATCAATAGAACCAATATGGTTATAAAGGAGTCATGTACTAGATTGTATACATAAGACCGGGGGAGTGGCATTGTGATTCATGATGTAGGGTTTTTATATATTCTTTTGATGATAATTATACATTGATTTATGAATTTTATTTTGTGGAATTGTTTTTATAATAAAAATTAAATCTATTATTTAATTCAATTATCTCAATTATTGATTTAAATTTATTTATGTATTTATTTTCAAACCGATATATTTTTTTCATTTAAAAGGAAAAGTATTAAATCATTTGAGTTATCTTAATATTTTAATACTCACTCAAGGCTAGTTAAATTCTATATTATATAAATTTCTATTCTAGATCTATTTATTGTGTTTGGGAGTAGGTTTCACTTTGAAATATGTGTATAACGGGCTCGTGTATTGTTTTATGGAGTTTGTGGAATGAAAAAGATGATCATGTGTTATAAAAATATATTTTTTTCAATAAAAATTTGTCCTTGTGATAGATCATGGGGGGTCAGTTTGGTTTCAAAATTGTTCTTGGTGGGCATGCCTTTTTTTGGAACCCGTCTTTGGCACGTCTATTTCCATTGTGGTCTATTAGTGGAACTGGAAGCACCCAATGAATCTTGAATTCATGATAGGCATTATTCCATCTTTACCAAGATAAGAGGTCATATGGGAACTTGATAAAGGCACTTAAGAACTCACATTGGTCAAGAGGATGGGATTTAGGATCATCACACCCTCTTGGGGGGAATTATTACATCTTATGGGGCTCTCTTATAGATTTAATACATATTCATAAATTCCTTTTTATATTAAAAATATGGAACTCATCAAGCCTTTCGTTTAATAATAATTTTTAGGCATGCATTAATGGGAAGCATCTGTATGTATCCAAGGTTCTCCATTTATGGAACCATCTTTATATATCCAAGTATATCCATCAATTGAACTGTTTTCTTATATATTTGGCCCTCAATATTAGTTATGTTTTTTGTCTTATGATAATGGTTCTATAAAACACTATTAAGTGGTCCTGAATTTTTTCATCTGGGTGGAAAATAGTTTTTTTTATGTTGGGATCTAGCATGTGATAGGGGCATACTATGTATCCTCATTTGATAAATATGAATCCACATTGTTTGGTTATTCTTAACATAAAACATATTATATTTTATGTTCGTGTGGCATGGATTAGAACAAAAATTTTATCATCATGTGATAATAAAATCATGGTGAAATAGTCCATAAAAATATTTTGTTGGATATACACTGAAATTATCCAAGGAACCAAGAAGTATTATAGACTCTCTGGTTATATATGAACATACATGGATTATCATCCTATTTAGATGATGATGGGGTGAATCGAAAAGAATTTGGACCTCTAAGTTGAATATGAGCATATTAGAATGAAGGCCCAGATATGATTGGGCAGAGTTTGGGGTGCTGGGTTAGAATCGTGAAAATGATTCCAACATATTTCATTTAGACATGAGTCAACACATATGTTGTTTTAATGTTTTGGGATTACACCTATAAAGGTGGCACAAAAGGTTCTTCACTACTAATATATTTTATTAATGTTTTGTTTCATGAGATATGTGACCCTTTGAGATGAAAGTTTCATGGTTGGGGTACTTATATTTACTAGAAGAAACATATGGTGACATTTATTCATGATGATGTCATTATTACCTCAAACCTCTAATCCCACATGTGCCATGATTTGTGTAAGAAAAATCAGGAAGTGGATGATCATGAAATCCTCAAAATCTCTTTTATTTGCTGGTTGATTGGGGTGTGGGTATATACAGTGTGGGGATATACCACAGGAATGATAAGGGGCTTACTCAAGCGGGGTTCCCTATTCAATATCCCCCTTCCCCTCTACTTTCAACATATGGAAAAGGGGAAGATGGTAGAGCTATGATAAACAGATGTCATTATCCATCCCCTAAATTCATCTACCACCAACCTGAAGTTATTGATCCTCAATAAGATAATGATGAAAGATTATAAACATTCTATGGATATTTATTACAAGGGTGGTCAAATTATGGAAATTTATTACCAATGGAATGCAATAATGGAGGGGGGAAACACTAGTGTGTCTTGTGTTTAGGATTAATGAATCGGGTGGCTATAGTGGTGGTCTTAATTAAATAATTCTTGGGCTTTTGTCCAAGGTGTGTAATGATATTTTGATAGTTCATGATGGATCCAATATGGGGCCAAACACTACATGGTAAGACACAATCAAGTCCAGATTGTAAAAATACCCTATGAATTTCCCATTGTAGATACTGGCCTTTTTTATGTAGTTATGGGATTGTTAAATGTTTTTTAAGTGGACTAAAACATGGTGAGATTCACTTCATGGTCCAACAGTACCCTTTGGGGGTGTCTAGGTAGGTCCTCTAATGAATGATAAATTTTTTGGTCTCTCTCAATGTATACAGTAGGGTAATCACCCACTAAAGGCCTCTCTCATTATTTCTACACATGGTACATCTATCTTCATCATATGTTTCATTATTTGAAGACCATGTATTTATAGGCACGATAAATAATTGTCTTCCCGGAATCATCATTTTTCTTAATAGTATACCCGATGCAACACGGTCATGTAATAAAACCATCATCAATAAATGAATTTATTGTTTAATAGGACATAATGAAACCACCTCACACTGTAAAATGAAAACAAATATTTTCTCTGCTGAAAAGGATAAATTTTGATTCAAATACAAATAATTATTTAGGGTCTATTATTTAACTAACTTCCCATGAAAATTAAAGATGTCATTCTGTGTGTGAATTATTTCTCCATCTTCCCTCACAAATGAAGATGTTCATTTTTAGGTCATGTGGACTCACCACCTTCTCCAAAAAAGTTTAAATTCATTTGTAAGGGGTTTTTTCTTATTGTGTTGCACAAAAAATGTATTTCTTTTCATATGTGGTAGTGCAATGTAGACTGTCAGCCTCGTGTTGCATATGCTATGTGGGTAGGATAGACTGCTTTATGGTTCTGGGTATTTTACAAATTTCAAATTCCATGAATATCATAGAAAAATTTAATTATGGAATTTCATAAATTCATAATTGATTTATATTATTGTTTACGGATTTTATCTGTCTAAAAAAATGCCCACATTGAATTGGGGTCTGATTAGAAAGAAGAGACCCAATTCTAAAGAATATGTTGTACATGTTGAATGATTTTCAATGTTCATGTGAAAACAATGGAGGACCCACACCTATATACTAAACTAATTTATTTCTAACATAACAAAATATTAGTGATTTTTAAATTTTCTAAGCTTGCAGCTTTCAATCCTCCCCTGCATAGTGATTTCCATTTTTGAATGTCTTCTTCCACCTACAGATACCATTCCATCAGTGAATTCATTTCTTAATGAACTAATTACTTCCCTTTATAGTGTAATGGTCTCCATGAGGTGTTTATAAATCCCTATACCAATTATAATTTGATGTGGTATGAATAGAAATTTGATCAATCAAATATTATTAGTATTTTCTAGAAGAAAAAATTCATGCCCATAATTCTTTTTGTAGTTTGATGAAAGTGATTGAGAGGATAATTTATATTTATAAAAATATCAAAGATAACCATCAAAACTATTTTATTCTATTGGAATGTTATTTTGAAGAGTATATTTTTGAAAGTATATTCATATTATCCATTTTCTGACAAACTACCTCAATATAATTTTGTGATACAAGAATATTCTCTAATACCACCAACAGACTAAACCTTCCATCTTCTTGGTTTTATGTTTCATCAGATTCTATTCCAGTAAAAAAAATTCAGGCCACGTATATTTGATTTGAATCAAGGTAAAGTCTTAATTATGAATAGATCCTTATGGAATCAGAGTAGCCAATATAATCATGATGTATCCTTATAGTCTACCATTTATAATTACCCATATTTTTTCAATCTCCCATGTGGTGATTCAACATGAGGATGGATCTAGAAATCTTATTATCATTTTGGAGGTATTTTTTCTGATGAATGTGTCTTGATATTTCAGGAATGTCAGAATGGTATGGAACTTTATGAATGTTTAGTGATTGTTATCTTATACCTAGTCATATGCACATCCCATTTCATAGTATCCTCTCCAACTGCGATCTTTTTCAACATTATCATTCATTATTGTTTGAGCACCAACACATTTAACCTACCACATTATAAAGCTTGGATCATTTTGGGGAATATTGACCAATTAGTTTGGATTCTCATCCTTGGAAAAATTTAGGATGAGTTTCTTCATGTAACTAACCCATGGTAACACACCCAATTTGTTTCTATATGAATGAGAGATATATTAATGGAATTAGAAAATTCATTAGGTTATCCCGTTTATATCTGTTCACTTATTCCATTCAGTGATTGTATAATGTTATTTTTTAATGCATGTGTGTTGTGATATTAGGTGACCTATACCATAATGAATATTACTTATCAATTTCCATTTCATGTACTTAGAAAGAGATACATGATGTTAACATACTAATATAGTAATGATATACTAGTATACACTATTTAAATGGTAATGTCTGTAGATTATTTGACTTATCTAATGATTATTAAATGTCCCATGCTATAATGAAAACCACAAGATACTATGGCATTAATATTGTATATATTTCCTATGGTCTAGATATATCACACTGACTAGACATAGTTGATGTTAGACGATCATGTGTTGTAGGCTCATATTTATTGATAATCCATCTAATGTTGTTTTCACTTGGTGATCTCTGGAAGATGATATCAGGAGTATAAATTTTCTAATAGTAAAACCAAACTTTTAAGGTGTCATTGGATGTTCATACCAATGGAAATATTAATTGGTATTCATACACATCTTAATTATCAATGAGTTATATTTGATTATGTACTTTTCTTCATGTAAAAAACATGATAATGAAATTGTGGAGATGTATCTTATGATGGGAGTGTCATTGGTTGTATGGCATTGGTTTAATGGTCGAGAAAGAATTTGTCACATGTGAGTTGAAGAAGTAATATCCCAGTCTTGGTTAATCGGTATGGTAGTACCTACATAAATTCATGGTCATGGTATTCTAGGAAAAATCACTACGATGGATCAAAAACTAATAAAGCAAGGATAATGACTCAAGTTTGTGTCCTCCTATATGAGATTTCAAATAACCCAAATATAATATTACACTATGCTTTTATGTTTGTTGGTTGTCATTAATATTACAATTCCTTATAATTTATGGGCCTCGATGGGTTTATAGACTCTTCCCATTGTCTATGAATACTATTCTCTATTATCTAGATAAGGGCCTTGAGGGTCACACAAAATAGTACATTCATAAATCTTCCCTATTCAGGTGAATAGGTATATAGGATATGAGGCACCCCTTAATTAGGTCCGAGTTTTTTCCAATTTTTTATGATCACCAACTAACAAATAAATTCATTATTATTAAAATAATTAATAATAATGTGGAATTTATTTAATTAAATTTTTTACAAGTGTTTATGTAAATATGAATAATAATGTTACAACAATAATTATTATTTCAATATTATAGGTTTTAATAAAATTAGCAGGAATTTTAATTCATGTTAATCAAATTTGATTATGATTTAGTATATTTAATATATATTACTTTTATGTGATAAAATATAAATAATATTTATAATAAAATTTATTTCATTGTAATTATTTAATTTTATCTTATTTACTCTAGGTTAAATTTTGCGGGATTAGTATCCCTTTTTGGGTATTTACGTCAACAACTATATAATAAAGAAGACATGCTCCTTCCCTGAACAATTTATTCATTTAGAATGAGAGTCCCTCACTCCTCACACCTATTAAAGAGAGAAATTAACTCCTAAGTTACCAATATAAGGCACCTTGGAGAGATCAAAGGCATGATATCATGGTGGTCCTTTGGACTTCAATGAGATTATTGTAGTTCTATCCTCGAAAGGAAAATTCAATGAATGATGTGTTTCTGGATTCTAGAATCAAGTGTGGATGATCGATTGGGGTTCTTATTTAGATACATTGTATAGTGACTGAATGGGTTGAGTGATAGACAAGAGCCCTTTGATTTGGATGAGGTACTCCATCAAATTTTCTTCGCTCTATTTAACCCATAGTTGTTTTTAAGACCATATAGAGGCTCGGATCATCAAAGATGACACATTTAATCACTCTGGAGATGCAAATTTCAAAATGAATAGGAAACCTGTTTGTTTGTATGCCTCGGTACAGTCAATTGGTATCATAAGGAACCTTTTTATTTTATAATCCAAGAGAAAAATATTCAAATTTAAGTTGAGAGTAGTAAATCATTCACAGTTGATCCAAATGTGTTTTGTTCAAATCTATAATGTATTTGTTATGAAAATAAAAAAATTACTTATCAAAATAGTTTTTATCAGAATGAAAAATCTCCTATATTAAAATATAAATAATGTATACTTATTAAGTGTAATGATTTATACATTTTCGTTTTTTTTTGAGATGATTCTGGTCACCATGAAATTTTTGTTGGAATCTGGTTGGAATCCCATAATCAGAGTTGGCTAGAAAATTCAATTCCACACACTTTCATAATTTAAATAAAAAAAATAAAAAACATAATGAAACTTCTATTTTCATGGTTTATGTATTATGGGGAGATTTTTTTGTCTTTTCATATACAATTCTTTTGTGGGGAGACTTCAACAAATTAAGAGATGATAGAAAATGTTGATTGATTTAAAAAAGGAAAAAATGATTATGTCATAATCATACTCAATTGCCATAAATTTAATACACATGGGGGTTTCTCTACAACAAAGGGAAAATTTCCTCTATAATCATCATTGTCATCTGCTTAGTCGCCCCCTATCCTCCTTCTAAATAGATGGACTATCAAATCACCACCACTGGACTCCTCCTCCATGATATATTTGACCATATCCAACCACAATCCCAACTCTTGGGTATCATCAATCTCCTCGTTTATCTACTATCCACATCACCTCACCTTAACAACCACACCGCCTGGTCAGAAAGGCATTTTACCTCATACCCCCTTGAAACCGTCATTTACCACTAGCAGAAGATTGCTACTACCAATCATCCCCAACACCTTGTACTACTGGCTCACCTACATTCTTTTGACATTATAAGTGTATTTTAACACATATATTTATTGGTTTATATGAATGAATTCCTTGAGTATCAATTGATTTAACATAAGATCTATGTATGATATTAATTTTTTCAATTTGTTATGTCGGAATGAAATATTGAAAAATAATAAAAAACCATGGGGAATGAGGAACAAATTGACACTTCACACCCAGAGCTTCACTCATAGTGCAATACCAAAATGTTGAGGTTGAATGGGAGCTGAAAATTGGAAATACAATGAGTACACACCATGTACTATGAGTACATTTCATGATTTCATGGAGAGGAATTCTTCCTACTAGACAAGTTGTGATAATGGATCATGATGTGACCTTCCAGTACATGACATTTACCTTAGGTACAAGACATGACTGATGTCAATCCAATGTATAATTGTTTTTCATATTCAATGTGGTGGAGGAGAAATAAGACCTAAAGTACACGATGTGTACCTCATGTACACATCAAGATGAAGGTGATGTGTGAAAATTAAAATTTACTCTAGAAGACATGATGTAGAATTTTCTTATAAAAAGTGACCTCTCAATGCCCTTCCAACACACTCTGAACATGAGGGAGAGGTATGACCACTAGGAGGCCAGTATGGATATGTTTGCTTTCGGTTTTTCTTATAAAATTATTTCTTCTTCTTCCCTATAATAGTAATTTTTGTTTAGTTTAATTAAAATATTTTTGTTTCTTTATTACTTTCAAATTAATTCTTTTCTAATATATCCCCTATGGGTATCGGGTTATTCAACACTAGCGATCACCCACCGATGATTGGGTGAGCCCCAAAGGGGAGAAAGGAATCAGTGAAAGGGGGTGAATCCCATCATAGTTCTACATACGATTTCTTGTAATGATGATTATATTAGATAGTATAATGTTTAGCATGAACTTATACATTATTAATCATTGAATCGTTGACCATATGTGTCAATTACGAATGAACCCCTAACATAATTGAGATAATTTATTCACGACCACCATATGGAATTACACTTCTGCATATTAAAACTTGAACTAAATTCACGTTATATATTTTGATTCATCTGAAAATTATTAATAGGGATTATAGGGTAGTTTGATACGTATTGAACATTTCCTCTATCGATATAACGATTTGGTTTCACATATGTCTCGTATAATTATTTTTCAAGTGATGTTAAATTTATTTACAAACACCATCCCTGTAAACTAACTCACATCTCTTACAATTTTATATTTTTATCCATATATTTCAATTTCTATCATTAGTTTAATTAATGAAAACTAAAAATTGAGATATCTAAAAATTAGTATAGAGTTGCTATCGCTGCATTCCTCGTTCAATGTGGGTACAACCCCACACTTCAGTTATACCACACCATTGTGGATTCTATGCTTCTGGAAAATATAAATTTTATATATCACTCACACTTAGAGGTATTTATGAAGCCTTTTAGGCACATCATATTTTGGCACCATTGCCAGGGAGAAGTAGAGCAATGCAGATGACTGAAGACCGATAGTTTCCATCCAAGGTTATTCTAATCCCATATTGTTTACCAATTTTAGTTAATTAATTTTGTAGTCAATTGTTTCATCACTGATTAGGCTTTTTGGTAGTTTTTTGTTGGTGGTCTGGATGAGTTTTCAAATGTTCCAAAATTATACCACACCAACATTAGAATACATTGAATATATATAGCATCCAACCACTTTGGAAAAACTAAATTTTGAAGGGTTAGTCTAACAGAATAATGGTTAGGATGATTCATATTCTTCAGTGTATGATGAATTCCAAACAGCATAGTCAAATAAAAGCTACTATCTTCCCATTGAAAGAGTTCCTAACTTCAAATGAAATTGTTGGTCAAACAAGTACACTCATGAAAACTACTAATTAACGGAAACTCATGATCAGTTTAAATATAATAGACTAACTGAATTAATCTTTAAGTGCATTGATGTGATGGACATGAGAAATGAAAAAATGGGGATGAACTCAACGAATAAAAAGTATTAACTACTCACCTTGCTCAAATATTTTAAAATTTTATTTACCTTATTAATTATATGGAAATAGTTTCTAATTCATATATAGGTGGCCTTGATGATTTTGAATATCAAGGAGTAGAGGATGTTCATGATGTTGAAAAATGGAACCTCAAGAGGAAAACATTCAAGAATTCCATTCCTTACAACAATACCAGAAGTATAATTCAGATGGCAGTCATTCCACATTACTCACCAAATTCATTCTAGTGTTGGATAAGTATGTTGATGGTCATGAATCTCATCTCCCTGTATAGGGAAAATTTATTACTCACCAATATCATGCTATTTCAAATTTAAATACCCTATTATGAAACATATCATTAAAATCTAATATTGGGATTGATTGGTTTGAAGATAAAATAGATCAAATGGTGGATGAATACAATACTATAGTAATGTATAAGGCTTAAAATGAAGAGGTATAAAACAATTAACATTTTTTATATTATGTTAGAATCATTAAAAAAGATTATCCTTTATATTTTGAAGATGTTTCAGAACATGAGGCATCTATTCAATGAATAAAAAATTACTATCAAGAACAAAGAGATCCCCTTTTCCAACTACTCAAAGAAGTCAAAGAATAACTGGAAATGGAGGATGATCAGGACGTAAAGGAGGTATATGATAGTAAATTTATGGTGGAAGAATAAATGGTAAATGAAGAACAAATTTATAAAACATGCATATATCAACCTCACTATAATTCGTGATAATTAGGATGAATGAGACTCCTTCCTATAATTACATGATAAAGAAGGGAACATGTAGTCTCTGACTAATGAATCTATTATAAAATGTACGCTAGAGGAATAAAATGAAGAATTAGTGGTGGAGCAAGAAAACAACAAAATTTGGTAATATTTTTATTTCCAATTATTTTCATTACACCTATATTTAAATTAAATCCCACCACTATCCAAGAAAAACCAATAGAGGATGAAGTTAATGACAACCATGGGTGCACACTACTTATATATGTGGTTAAATCCAAGATGGATTGCTTTGTACAATGTTCCAATTAGCTAGTAAAGGTTAAATTCTGTGCTAAAAAACCAAAAAAATGAGAAGATACCAAGAGGCAACCTATATATTAAAAAAAATTCTCCCAAGGACTTAGATTTATATAATTTTATCAGTTTAAATAAATAACCCCATTTTTGGCCTCTTTTCTTGATTTTTCCAGAAATTTTAAATTATCAATGGCATGTAATTTTATAGTTTATTTCTATTTTAAGACCAAGGAAGGAATGATCAAGAAGATACTTATGTGACAGAAATTGGAACATTTCATGTCATGTAATAACAATAAAGGTCATGTACCTAGCTCGACCAAACCTGATAGAATCATTCAAGAGAATCAAATGGATATGGTGTAATGTTTTAATTGTTTATAAATTTTCACCTCATTTTTCTAGAACATTATTGTAATAAATTTAATGAATTTAAATGCTTCATGTATTGAATTTAATTAGATTCACTGACAAAAATTCTTGATTTCTTTGGCTTTTACTCAATTATCTTGGAGACATCATCACCATGAAGAAATATTTTGACATGTTGTAAAATTTTAAATATATTTCAAATAAATGAAAATGTTAAAAATGAAAATCTTGAAAGTTACTTGATTAATTTAATTTGGAATTTCATTTAATGGTTACTGAAATGATTTTCATTCATGATGTTGATTCCTACATGCATGCATTGGTTAAACTGATTATTTATTTTCATGCCATGAACTAATTGACTCATATTTTATTTCCATTCTCGAGGGGATTCCAAGCCAAATATTTCTTATTTTTATAATCATATTTATTCATTTAAACAATGGGAATTTAATTTGGCTATTTATTTCATTTTTATTTTGGTAAAGCTATAACTGAACAAATTCACTCTTCAAATGAATATGGAATTTTATTAATGATCTCTTTTATCTTGAAACCCACATTATCATTGATTCTCCTTTATACAGTAAAATCCATGTATGACCTTATCGGGATTAAGCCCGGACACAAGACAATATTTTCTTTCCTACCCATCTCTTCATATTTTTCATGATTTTCAATTGAATGAATGTTTGGTAGGGGTTGCTTATGTTAGATTTGGGATGTGAAATTTTAATGAAATATTGTATGGTGTTTTCATGGGATTGTAGGTATGTCTCAGATTTATATTCATTATATTGCATTGTATATGTAGAGACCCGTATCTTGACGTACATTGACGTTACATTACTTTTGCGTAATACTTAGTACATAACAAAAATACACACACAAGGATCGTAATAGTTTAGTGTCTTTGGAAACTCGGAATAAAATCTTCTAATCGTGGTGGAAGATCTTCAACATCTCCCATAAAGATCTTCCTTTTTATACCTAAAACCATTTTTTATATCCTGGGGAAAAGAAAACATAAAAGGGTGAGCTCAAATGCTCAGTAAGGGTAAACAAAAGAAATATCAATCACATCATATACATAAGAACATAGCTTTTGGAAATCTTAACCTGCAAAAGAGAGCATAATTTCATAACATGGGATAAATCATAGTAGTGAAATGAAATCATAACTTAAAACAATACTCATTGTGGCATACACACATAATCATAGAGAATCATTTCTTGTTAGTCAAGACTCATTGCCAAGACTATCTTAGTGGACAAAGTCCCTTTCTGAATCGAGTAATCCTCGTTTCAGTCCTGTTTCACTGAACCGGTATAACCTACCATTCCAGCCATGTCTATCTCATGAGATATAAAATCTTTACCCAATGCATTGGAGGGAGATATAGGTCCCACCCATCTCTTAATGAATCCTTTCTTATGTGTTCCACAAAATCATAAATCATACATCATTTCATAACCCATGTAATAAAAATGGGATTCTTAAACAACATGACATCATAAAACCATTCATATAAGATAAAGGAATTCATAAACATAATTCCATCACAACATAGTCAAATCAATGTAAAAATATGGATAGAAACAGAACCCTTTATTATCTTAGATGGAAAATAATTTTGATAAAACACTTGAAATGAATTCTTGAGGAAAATATCCTTTCTTCTTCAAAATCAATTTCTTTTCACAAAACATCATACAATTTTAAAAGAAAGAGATTTTATTAAAAATAGTCATGAAATATTTTGGAGGAAGGTTCATGAAAATAAGGCTTTATAAAACCGTAAAAATCCGTTCGTGCCGTATAAGTTAAAAAAACATTCTTCTCGTACTTTTGTCGGAAAAGTCAAAAAGTACCTCGTATAAAAAAAACGACAAAAGATTCCTTTCATATCTTTTACTAAAAACTCACCAAAGGGTAAAATTGGATTTAAAAAATTGTAGGTGGGTGGAAATAATATTACATATTTAAGAAACTTGGATTTGGATGATAAAATACACCCCAGTAAATACCAAAGTATAAACAATCTCGGATAAAAATGAGATTGTGATATTTCCCTTACCTTAGGTCCGATTTGCTTCGTATGTGTCCGAACCTCCTGTATAATGATTTAAATAATGTCATTGACTTATTACAGAATCATATTCATTGTTATGATATCATATATGGTTCACTTATGACATTATATTACCCGTTCTTTTGTAAATTCCATGTTAAAGAAGCGTTTTGGGTAAAATCATTTCATTTATCGTAGGTGTTTTGACTTGTTGTTCTTGACATCATTATTACTTATATCATGATTTACTTACTTCCAGAATATAAAATATGATTTATATATCATATATATTCAGTATATATATATATATAATAGGTAGATAAATAAAATGAAAAACACCGTTCATGGAGACGGTAGTCCGTACGTACGCATGAACGTTGTTTTCCTTTCCTTATTGTCTTGAAATGGAAGTAAGTAGATGACATACATATGTATATATATACATAAATCCAGTAGCTTTATAATGTCATATATTTCATTATTATTTCTTATATATACTTTATAATCATTCTTAAATGGTTAATATGGATAATGAATCTCATCGCGTCGTGGAGACGGTAGTCCGTACGTACGCACGAGCGATGATATCATTTCTATAAGTATTGAATTGAATTGGAGTGAATTATACAATATATCAGAATCAATATGATGTTGTAATAACTATGTATAGTTATTCTTTACACCATTATACCCATCCATGTAAGGTGGTGGTGGAAAATAGATTACACCACGGCGTGGAGACGGTATTCCGTACGTACGCACGCGCGGTGATTTCTTTTTCCGTAGGATGGATAGATGGTGAAATAGGGTTGTTTCATACTTATAATAACATATCAGTATATGAGTGATACTGATGTTATTACTTCATAATGAAACAACCTAAGAAGAAGAAGTGGAAGAAGAAATAAAGATGAAAGAATTGGTAACGGTAATTACCTCTTCTTTGAAGTGCCTCTTTGAGACCTCCTCTTAGGGCACTAGAATTGGTCTTTGAGGAAGACCCGAACCTCTAGGATGTTGCTAGGGAAGTGGAGAAGATATTTTGGCAGGGGTTGGCCGAGCTTGAGTGCTCAAATTGGTGTGAGGAGGAGGGGGAGGAGGTGTCCTTTTATAAGGGAGGAGAGGGGTACCTTAGGAATACCTCAAAATATTATTTTATATTAAAGTCAAAATCGGTTTATAATGGTTCCAAAGGGTCTTATTTCTAAGATAAAGTGGGGATGGGTCGAAATCCTATCAACCAATAGGATTTAGACAAGTTTGGGGTATTATTTTAACCTTATCGATTAGATTTAACTCTAAGTTAATTAATTTAACTTTTACCGTGTCTTTTTGTTTTTCTTTCACTATATGGTTAATACACTTACTATAACATGCCAAACGAACCCCAAATTGTTTATTATTAATATATATATCCTTATCTAAGTCATTTGGCCGAACCTTAGATTTTTAGGAATAAAATAACAATTAATAATATAATATTTGATTTAAAAACTATTTTGTGTCAATTTTGACACTATTTGATATATGATTTTTGTGAAAGTCATATCAGAATTATATGTTCGAACCAAGTTGATTAAATCAACACTAATATATCATAGTAACCTAGAAAATTAGTGGAATTCATAAAAAGTCTTAAATTACATTTATTTTGGTATTTATATTATCAATTATGTGAATATTTCATTAATAAGATAATTACTGCATCATCTTTGTGTCATAAATAAATTAAATTATTTGATGTCTAAAAATTACAAATAAAATACCATCATGTAGGAAATCGTTTTAGCTTTCTAATGAATATTTACAATCTAATTTATCTTATGTATAACCCCATATTAAAAATGATTTACTTATTAAACTTTGATTTTAACTATTTTAACCCTTCTTTAAATAAATTAATAATAAATGTCCTAATCTAATCCAAGTGGGCCTAAATGGTCATATTTTATTCCTAAGTTTGTTTTTGGTCGAATTACACTTGTCCAATAGAATTAGGACATGTGTTAGGGTAATATTAATATCATATTTACCCTTAGTTACCCAATTTACTATTAACCGTGGTAAAAAAAAGTAAAAAGTTACTATTCACCAAAAAATTATTTTCATCTCATTGAACCACATTTTAGTCCTTGATATTAACCGTGTCTCTCGGATTTTCGAAATTCCATTCACAGAAGCGGTAAAATTAAGTTTTATGCAAAATTCAGTTTTTAACCTACCACTTAGTAGTTTCACTATTCATCAAAAATTGATGTTTTTTAGAACAATGCCAAAATTTCATCCCAAGCTATATTTCATATTCCGAATTCAAAAATGAAGTCTATTTTACCAAATTCATAACATAAAAGTTGCATTAATTAATTTTATAATTAAATCCCGCTGTTAAAACAAATAGCGTGTTTTTTAAAAAACAATATCTATCAAAAGATTGACACTTGTTTATGTCTAGTTTAAATGTGAAATTACATCCAATGACCAACATTGTATTAAATTGTAAAAATATATTCTAAATATACTTTAAAACCACTCAAATTAATGATTTATCACTATTAATTATTTCGATTAAAAAAGTTGTTTTTAATTATAATTTAGTAATTTTCATTATTCATCAAAATATGAAAGTTATCCGAAAATCACCAAAATTTCAACCTAAGCTAATTTCGATATTCCGAATCCAAAAATGAAGTTCATTTTGAAAAATAAGATTTACTGGATTTCAAAAAGTGGTTATTACTATTCATAACGGCTAGTTTTAATAATATTTTTATAGCATATCGTTGTTTAGTGAAACTCAGTATTGCGTATTACACACGCTATCGAGGAAGGTTGCGATTGCGTGTAATGCAAGGCAAGTCAAGGATGTGTGTTGTGCAAGCTCCTTTTGGTGTAGCGTACAACACAAGACATTAAGAAAAAAGAATACTTTTCATAAAATCTCGGGCTGTTACATTCTACCCCCCTTAAAATGAATTTCGCCCTCGAAATTCGTCGGGGTTATAAATGGTTTACTATTCGAAAGTTCCTTTAATAGAAACCCACATCGTAAAAGGGAATACCAAAACTTGGCTTTAAAAACTAAAGTATGAAATGTAACGATTAACCAAATAAACTAATCACTGGGTTTCCACATAGGTGAAAATATGGATATGGAAGAGAAATCTAACCATCATGTTCTGATGGAGAGTGGTAGAGAACATGGCTATGGAAAAGGCAGTAATCACAAATCCATAGATTTGTGATGATATAAGGTACCATCTTATTCATCAGGTATAATATCACTTGGACGACATTTTTGGTTTTCAAGATCATTTCCCTAAAGTTGAAAATTTGAATTAGAATAAATACTTACTTTATTTTGGTACAATCTCACTGTTGTTCGTGCCTTGAACAATTTCCACTTCATCTCTTAAATAAATGAAGTTGAATTTGTCATTCATGAAGTGTTAGCAGATCATGTGATAGAATGACGGGTCATTCCATCTGTCTCAAACAAAAGATTAGCAAAAATTATATGCATAAGTCGATCTATAGTGAGATTAATCATATATGGTTCCTAAAATGGACTTATACTTCATATATCATACTGCTTAATATAATAAAACTAGTTTCTACTAAACAGGGACTTCCTGTAGGTCAGTGGTAGGCGATAAAGGCCAGTCGCACTTCGGTTGTGGGTTCGATTCCTACAGCCTTGTCCGAAGCGATGGGTTGTCGCCCGTCCTGCAGGTTGTCCCTTTTTCTAAAACTACGTTACTATAACATCCCATCAATAATATCGAAAATCTTATATCCTTAAACAATACTAACTTATGTCCAACATAATCCAGTCTAATCTTTAGGCTTATACATAATACTGCAGTCCACTCTCATAATATAGTGACATCGATTACCAGAGATTTAATACTGTCGTTGATCCCCACATATCATAAGATATGTCTTGTTGGTCACATTCCAAACATTCAAAGTCCTTAATCTTGTACTCTCTTGAATACCCATTGAACCTTAGTGAAAACTTGAATGCAGTTAAAAGTTAACACTTTTCACATACCGAAATCCTCAAAATTCTATATACTCAAACCATGATATCACTTAGTCCTTATATCAATCATGAGCTCATGAATACTGTCAAACATTTCATTTTCCCCTTATCCCTTCATTATGCGCATATCATCTTCATTCCAAAAATATCTGAATAACCTTTCATGGATACTGGTAACATTAATCAGACAACAATGTTACAATCCTTACATGTCTCTTTATTCCATAGTACCATGAGATTACTTATACAACATTACACATGATAAACATGTAATCATTTCACTACATTCTTAAACCATTGACCGAGCTTCAACAATTCTTTCATCTCACATACCATTGGTAGTCTCTTCATCATCATCCACATAAATACTTCCCATATGACCATACTGATTCTCTTCATGAGTCTTTCCCTTAGGGCATTTGTTTGCATAATGCCCATACATTCCACATTTAAAACACTTAACCATTTTTGATGTCATAGCAATACCATTATCCTCATCCATGGTGTTAACCGAACCTTTTCCTTTGCACTTACTTGCTTTGTGTCCTTCTTTTCCACACCCAAAGCATCTTTCAGTTCCCTTGAAACATTCTCCTTGATGCCTCTTCCCACATGATTTACATAGGGGAAATTGAACTTTCTTTCCTCTATGATCATCATGAAACTCCATCTTTCTCTTATTAGCCGAGTCAGGAAACTTACCAAATTTTACTTTATTAATCATATTATGAGATTGCTGATTCGGCATAATAATGATGTTTGGACTTCCAAATCCCATTTCATTTGGTTGCTCATAAAAAATATCATTCCATTGTCCATCATTTCCTCCATTATTGTGAATCACCTTGTTTCCAGCCATTTTCTAAAACACAAAAAGAATAGCGTGAGAGGCAAAAATCATGCTAGGGAAAACAACATAATAAAAGGTTATTATCCTCAATATCTAACATCTTAGGTTTAATTCTATGATCGTTAGCGTAATTCTATTACTATAACCTATACGTATACTTAACCTTAGAGACATCCCTAGACATACCTTAGAAATATCTCTAGGGATCTCACTAACGTTCTCACATCCTAGTTTCCAAAGGTTGACTAAACCTTTCCTCTGATACCAACTGTAGAGACCCGTATCTTGACGTACATTGACGTTACATTACTTTTGCGGAATACTTAGTACATAACAAAAATACACACACAAGGATCATAATAGTTTAGTGTCTTTGGAAACTCGGAATAAAATCTTCTAATCGTGGTGGAAGATCTTCAACATCTCCCATAAAGATCTTCCTTTTTATACCTAAAACCATTTTTTATATCCTGGGGAAAAGAAAACATAAAAGGGTGAGCTCAAATGCTCAGTAAGGGTAAACAAAAGAAATATCAATCACATCATATACATAAGAACATAGCTTTTGGAAATCTTAACCTGCAAAAGAGAGCATAATTTCATAACATGGGATAAATCATAGTAGTGAAATGAAATCATAACTTAAAACAATACTCATTGTGGCATACACACATAATCATAGGGAATCATTTCTTGTTAGTCAAGACTCATTGCCAAGACTATCTTAGTGGACAAAGTCCCTTTCTGAATCGAGTAATCCTCGTTTCAGTCCTGTTTCACTGAACCGGTATAACCTACCATTCCAGCCATGTCTATCTCATGAGATATAAAATCTTTACCCAATGCATTGGAGGGAGATATAGGTCCCACCCATCTCTTAATGAATCCTTTCTTATGTGTGCCACAAAATCATAAATCATACATCATTTCATAACCCATGTAATAAAAATGGGATTCTTAAACAACATGACATCATAAAACCATTCATATAAGATAAAGGAATTCATAAACATAATTCCATCACAACATAGTCAAATCAATGTAAAAATATGGATAGAAACAGAACCCTTTATTATCTTAGATGGAAAATAATTTTGATAAAACACTTGAAATGAATTCTTGAGGAAAATATCCTTTCTTCTTCAAAATCAATTTCTTTTCACAAAACATCATACAATTTTAAAAGAAAGAGATTTTATTAAAAATAGTCATGAAATATTTTGGAGGAAGGTTCATGAAAATAAGGCTTTATAAAACCGTAAAAATCCGTTCGTGCCGTATAAGTTAAAAAAACATTCTTCTCGTACTTTTGTCGGAAAAGTCAAAAAGTACCTCGTATAAAAAAAACGACAAAAGATTCCTTTCATATCTTTTACTAAAAACTCACCAAAGGGTAAAATTGGATTTAAACAATTGTAGGTGGGTGGAAATAATATTACATATTTAAGAAACTTGGATTTGGATGATAAAATACACCCCAGTAAATACCAAAGTATAAACAATCTCGGATAAAAATGAGATTGTGATATTTCCCTTACCTTAGGTCCGATTTGCTTCGTATGTGTCCGAACCTCCTGTATAATGATTTAAATAATGTCATTGACTTATTACAGAATCATATTCATTGTTATGATATCATATATGGTTCACTTATGACATTATATTACCCGTTCTTTTGTAAATTCCATGTTAAAGAAGCGTTTTGGGTAAAATCATTTCATTTATCGTAGGTGTTTTGACTTGTTGTTCTTGACATCATTATTACTTATATCATGATTTACTTACTTCCAGAATATAAAATATGATTTATATATCATATATATTCAGTATATATATATATATAATAGGTAGATAAATAAAATTAAAAACACCGTTCATGGAGACGGTAGTCCGTACGTACGCATGAACGTTGTTTTCCTTTCCTTATTGTCTTGAAATGGAAGTAAGTAGATGACATACATATGTATATATATACATAAATCCAGTAGCTTTATAATGTCATATATTTCATTATTATTTCTTATATATACTTTATAATCATTCTTAAATGGTTAATATGGATAATGAATCTCATCGCGTCGTGGAGACGGTAGTCCGTACGTACGCACGAGCGATGATATCATTTCTATAAGTATTGAATTGAATTGGAGTGAATTATACAATATATCAGAATCAATATGATGTTGTAATAACTATGTATAGTTATTCTTTACACCATTATACCCATCCATGTAAGGTGGTGGTGGAAAATAGATTACACCACGGCGTGGAGACGGTATTCCGTACGTACGCACGCGCGGTGATTTCTTTTTCCGTAGGATGGATAGATGGTGAAATAGGGTTATTTCATACTTATAATAACATATCATTATATGAGTGATACTGATGTTATTACTTCATAATGAAACAACCTAAGAAGAAGAAGTGGAAGAAGAAATAAAGATGAAAGAATTGGTAACGGTAATTACCTCTTCTTTGAAGTGCCTCTTTGAGACCTCCTCTTAGGGCACTAGAATTGGTCTTTGAGGAAGACCAGAACCTCTAGGATGTTGCTAGGGAAGTGGAGAAGAGATTTTGGCAGGGGTTGGCCGAGCTTGAGTGCTCAAATTGGTGTGAGGAGGAGGGGGAGGAGGTGTCCTTTTATAAGGGAGGAGAGGGGTACCTTAGGAATACCTCAAAATATTATTTTATATTAAAGTCAAAATCGGTTTATAATGGTTCCAAAGGGTCTTATTTCTAAGCTAAAGTGGGGATGGTTCGAAATCCTATCAACCAATAGTATTTAGACAAGTTTGGGGTATTATTTTAACCTTATCAATTAGATTTAACTCTAAGTTAATTAATTTACCTTTTACCGTGTCTTTTTGTTTTTCTTTCACTATATGGTTAATACACTTACTATAACATGCCAAAAGAATCCCAAATTGTTTATTATTAATATATATATCCTTATCTAAGTCATTTGGCCGAACCTTAGATTTTTAGGAATAAAATAACAATTAATAATATAATATTTGATTTAAAAACTATTTTGTGTCAATTTTGACACTATTTGATATATGATTTTTGTGAAAGTCATATCAGAATTATATGTTCGAACCAAGTTGATTAAATCAACACTAATATATCATAGTAACCTAGAAAATTAGTGGAATTCATAAAAAGTCTTAAATTACATTTATTTTGGTATTTATATTATCAATTATGTGAATATTTCATTAATAAGATAATTACTGCATCATCTTTGTGTCATAAATAAATTAAATTATTTGATGTCTAAAAATTACAAATAAAATACCATCATGTAGGAAATCGTTTTAGCTTTCTAATGAATATTTACAATCTAATTTATCTTATGTATAACCCCATATTAAAAATGATTTACTTATTAAACTTTGATTTTAACTATTTTAACCCTTCTTTAAATAAATTAATAATAAATGTCCTAATCTAATCCATGTGGGCCTAAATGGTCATATTTTATTCCTAAGTTTGTTTTTGGTCGAATTACACTTGTCCAATAGAATTAGGACATGTGTTAGGGTAATATTAATATCATATTTACCCTTAGTTACCCTATTTACTATTAACCGTGGTAAAAAAAAGTAAAAAGTTACTATTCACCAAAAAATTATTTTCATCTCATTGAACCACATTTTAGTCCTTGATATTAACTGTGTCTCTCGGATTTTCGAAATTCCATTCACAGAAGCGGTAAAATTAAGTTTTATGCAAAATTCAGTTTTTAACCTACCACTTAGTAGTTTCAATATTCATCAAAAATTGATGTTTTTCAGAACAATGCCAAAATTTCATCCCAAGCTATATTTCATATTCCGAATTCAAAAATGAAGTCTATTTTACCAAATTCATAACATAAAAGTTGCATTAATTAATTTTATAATTAAATCCCGCTGTTAAAACAAATAGCGTGTTTTTTAAAAAACAATATCTATCAAAAGATTGACACTTGTTTATGTCTAGTTTAAATGTGAAATTACATCCAATGACCAACATTGTATTAAATTGTAAAAATATATTCTAAATATACTTTAAAACCACTCAAATTAATGATTTATCACTATTAATTATTTCGATTAAAAAAGTTGTTTTTAATTATAATTTAGTAATTTTCACTATTCATCAAAATATGAAAGTTATCCGAAAATCACCAAAATTTCAACCTAAGCTAATTTCGATATTCCGAATCCAAAAATGAAGTTCATTTTGAAAAATAAGATTTACTGGATTTCAAAAAGTGGTTATTACTATTCATAACGGCTAGTTTTAATAATATTTTTATAGCATATCGTTGTTTAGTGAAACTCAGTATTGCGTATTACACACGCTATCGAGGAAGGTCGCGATTGCGTGTAATGCAAGGCAAGTCAAGGATGTGTGTTGTGCAAGCTCCTTTTGGTGTAGCGTCAACACAAGACATTAATAAAAAAGAATACTTTTCATAAAATCTCGGGCTGTTACAGTATACCCCTCTTGATGTAATAAAATTGACTAAAATTGATGAAAACATTATTTGTGAATAGAGAGAATCAAAAATCAGCATTTTCCAGACTGATGATTTTTATCATATGTGTTTAGGTGGTGGATTTGAGGTTTTTTTACACTATTGATTTTTTAAAAAAAAAGATAATGAAAATAACTCCAAGAGTGGTTTATTTTTCATTAAATTTACATTATTTTTGGGCCTTTACTCTTAGCATTGAGTGGTTTGTGATATGGAAATGCATTAATTTTTGTTTTTTTATAAACATGGTGGATAAAGTAGATTCTATGTAGGCCTATGTCTAGGAAAATATACATGAGGTATGATTGGAAAAAAATTATATTATTACCTTGGGTGATGAGTGGAAAAATTAAATGGTGAGTTTAATCATAAATGGATTGGGTGTTGATGAAAATTTGAAAAATTCTGTGGAAGGGTATGAATGCATTGAATTAAAATTTATAAATGGCCCAATATTTCTTGAATATTTATTGGGTATGTGATTGTGATTTTATAATATTTTGTTATAAATTGTTTTTTTAACACCATAATTTGAAACATTCCGTGTTAATTTATGGGACCTTTGGGATAGTATGCTGAGGTTTTTCTCAAGGATGAGGAAAGATTTGAGTTTGGGGTATTTGATAAATATATTTTCTTACATATGTTGATGGATTTATTTGTACAAATTAATTTAATATCTATTGATTTAATTTATGATATGAGCCTAATCTTAATGTTTAGAAAATTATGTTATTAAAATGAAATATGGGGAAATATTAATGAAAACATGGTGAAAGGGGAACAAATTGAAACATTCTGCCCTGAGATTCACGCGCAGCGTTACACCAAAATTTCAATGATGAAGGGGAGCTGAAAAACATGAAAAAATGTGCACATGTCATGTAAAATCAATACAAATCATGACTTCATGGTGATAAAATCCACCTAAAAAAAGTTGTGATGATGGAACATGTTTTGAATAGCCAATGTATGACGTGTAACTTTGGTATAAGATGTGACTGAAGTCAAACTAGCGTATGATGTTTTTTTAGATTCAACATGGTGAAGGAGAAATCAGATTTTAAGTACATGATGTGTACCTTAGGTACACATTTTTATGATGGTGAGTCATGAAAATTAAAGTCGACGGTGTAAGACACACTGTGGGAGATTCCTATAAAAGGAGGCATATAGATGTCCTTAAAACACACTCTAGACCTAAGGGAGAAGCGCGACCATTGGGAGGCCACAGTAGATATGTTTTTCATTTGGTTTTCTATTTATTTTTCTTTCTTCTACTTCTACATAATCTCTATTATTGTTTAGTTAAATTCAAATCTTTGTATTTTCTTTATTCTTTTCCCTGTATTTCATTTCTAATCTATCCACTATGGGTATCGGGTTATTCATCACTGGTAATCACCCAACGATGATTGGCTAAACCGGATATGGGAGATCAGAATTGTTCAAAGGCCATGAATACCATTATATTTCAATTTACCATTTCTCATAATGATTAACATGTTTTAGAGTAAACTGCTGAACCTGGACATCTATTTTAATCAACATGGAATCGTTGATCATATGTTTCAAAAATGAACAAACCCCAACATGATTGTGATGATTAATTCATGACCACATAATGGAATTTCTCTTCTATATATGTCAATCTGAACTGAATACACGTTAGCTATTTTGATTCATCTGACCATGATGAATTGGGATTCCAGGGTAGTTTGATAGAGAATGAACATTTCCTCTATTATTACAATTGTTTTGTTGCACAGCTATCAGATATAATTTTATTACGAGTGACTTTAAATTTATTTAGTAAAATCATACCTTGGAATTGATTCCCCTATCTGATGGTTTCAAATTATAATTCATTTATTTCAATTTTTTTCATTTTTCTAATTAATGAAAATAGAAATTAGGTAGATCCAACATTTATTCTAGATATGTTATCACTGCATTCCCCATTCTCTAAGGGTACGACCCCACAATTCTTCAATACTTCACATTTTTTGTTAGTATGGTTCAAGAATATATAAATATCTTAATTCCCTCCTGACTAGAGAAATTATTAATTCCTTTCAAGCATGTCAACTTTTAGCATCGTTACCAAGGAGTAGTGGAGTGTTTCAGATGACTCGAGAGAGGTTATTTAGGTCAAAGTATTTTCTTATCACTTTTTTTATTACTAAGTTTATTTGAATAATTTTTTATTCACTTTTTCATCATAAATAATTCTTTTTGGTAGATTTTGTTAATGTGAAGGATATGTTTTCAAATGTCCCAGTATTACACTGCTCCATAATATGAATACATCAAAAATAATGAGAATCCAACCACATGGGAATCACTTAATTATTAAGGGTGGAACGAACTGAATGATGTCAGGATGATTCATATTCTACTATATATGATGAATTCCAACCCCCACAATCAAAAAATGCCTACTATTAGCCTAATGATTGAGATCCTGACAACTAAAGAAATTTCTAGTTCGAGTATCAAACTCATGTCAACTACTACATATATAAGGCCCATTCCTTAAACATTACTTAATCTTGAGTTATTTCAAGAAATACACACTGAGGATCTTTTTATGTTTAAATTTTTAGAGAATTAGATCATATTCCATGCATTACATTCCACTTGTAAACAAGGTGGTTAAATAAAATACAATATCCAATCTTCTCATTAATGAAAAAATATTTTAAGTAAAGCATGGATTCTTTCTTGGCACATCCTTCACCCTATCATTACATCGTGTAGCATTCCCTTGACCTGTGAAAAACATTTCAAAAACATCGGATGAGTATCAAAATCTTAGAAAGGGGTATAAAAATATGGAATGAAAACATTAGTTCAAATATATATAAGAATCAATGAAATCATTGTTTACTCATAAAACATAAGCACTCTAATCATACCTCACGAAATCATATGATTTATTAATAACTCATAGAAATCATAAGACATAATGGTAACTTGAGTCATTCATAACATTCTTATGTCGGTAGTAGCCCTCATGGTTACGTTTGGAATACCCATCACAGTATATTCCCTAAATCTATTAGGAGAAACATTCACGTTTACCTCCGTCATGTTACCCAATGTATTGGAGAGCTATATCGGGCTCACCCACACTTAGTTTATCATGAAACCACCGGTCTTCATAAATAAATCCCAAGAACAAAAACATAATTGTATCATAGAAAACATTCATAGAAGAAACACAACATTACACATTTCAATCACATGATATAAATACACCACATTGATATAATCAGAACATTATCAAATCCATTTTCAATGCCAAAATAAAATAAAATTAAAATGTGGTATTTATTTTTCATTTTAAAAAAAAGTTATGGATTATAAATGAAGTTGAAACACATATAATGGTCACGATGGCAGAGAATTCGATGTTTCCGTATACGTAAGAAAAAACATTTTTTTTTTCGTTTATTAAAACTCTTCGTATAAAAAGATTCCTTTTGAATAAATGTAAAATTCAAAGGGGTTTACACCTTATAAAAGAAAGTTGTGTATAAAACAAAATATGTCTCAATGAAAGGAGATTGAGATGAAGTCCCTTACCTCTTGTCCGACTTGACTCGATCATTCTTTAATCTCCTGAATAATAAACATGAGTTAATTTATACTTTCGTAAGAACCCTTTTCAAGTTAATTATTCCTTTTATATAACATATTAAGATGTTATGAACACTTTGTAATTATTTAGGTTAATAAGGGTCGTTCTGTTGATCATTGGTACTTGAGTCAAAAATAAACTCCTTAAAAGTACAAGTTGTTCATGTGGTAAAATATCCATTATATACAGAATTATATTCATGATTTAGATATCATATATATCATATACATCCAGTATATATAAGCATTTATAATATTACATAACATTTAGAGGTAAGAAATAAAATTCACCGTTCATGGTGATGGTAAGTCGTACGTACGCATGAACACTACATTCATTTCTGTTTCGTATTTAATGGAATGAAATCATAATTATATAAAGGTAAATTATAATTCCATTATAATATCATATATAATATTATTAACTCTATCCTTTACACGTATGACATATGGAATTAACGAAACAAATCACTTTGAGGGGGCGGTAGTCCGCACTTCCTAAAATAAAGATATCGCGTTTACGTATAATGGAAACTATAAATGTATGCCATAAATAAAAAATACATAAGCTTAAGGAAAACATAAACATATTATATATCATATAAAAATATAGGGACATCTTAATGGCCACCATGAAAGGTGTTAATAGATGATTGAACAATCATCGTTTCGTGAGGCAGTAATTCACAATCCACATAAACAGTATGTTCGTTAACCATTAGATTAAAGTGTGTGTAAGTGTAGCTCGAATAATTTTCATAAACACATCCTAGTATATGGAATATACCGTTTTACTTAAAAAAAAGAATAAAAATAGTTTAGGGGGTCGGAGAAGAATAATTAAACAAAATAACACAAGTGAAGGCATTACCTTTAAATCGGGTAACTCTTCTTTGTTTGTACCAAAAGGGTTTCTTGAAGAGATTTCTGCCTATGGTGAGGCTTCTATTATGAAGAGAGGAATATTGGGAGATTACTTGAGTAGAATTTTGTCGAGCCAAAGGTCTTGAGAATTGTGATATATGGGTAGGTATTGGAGTCTTTTTATAAGTGAGAGGAGGGGCTCTTTTGGAAATCATGAAACTATTATTTTATTATAAAATGAAATTCGGTTTCTAAAGCTCCAAAAATCATTAAAGTAGAAGATAATGTGGTCCATGTTTGAAATAAAATCATCCAATAAGAATTTTAAAGTGTTGAATATTATTTTAAACATTATCTTCTTATTTATTTAAATCATTCATTAATGACGTAAACACTGCATCTTCATTTTGTCATAAATAATTTTTTTTTCATTGATATCTAAGAATTATAAAAAATTTACCATGATGCAGGAAATATTTTTATCTTTATAATGAATATTTATAGTCAACGATATAACTTATATAACCCCATGTAATATTTGTTTTAGTAAAACAATATATGTTTGTGACATTTTTTTTTACTTTAAATAAAAGGTATTAATGTCATTATCTTACCCAAGTGGCTCCATGGGGTACCACAAATTGACACATGGATTTTCTTGTTCGGCCATGACCTATCCCATAATGATAGGACATGTGTCATGATATTTTTATATTTTTATAATATCATTTTTATCTTAAATTACACTAATTACCTATATTTGTGGTTAACAAAACCCAAGAGTTACTATTCACCAAAAAATACTTCAATACCTTTGAACCACATTTTACCTAATAATGATAACCATGTACGTCAGATTTTTGAAATTCGATACACAGAAGCGGTAAACATTCATTTAAAAAGAAAATCAGTTTTCTTAAATACCACTTAGTGGTTTTACTATTCATTAAAAATTGAAGTTCTTCAAAAAAATACCAAAAATTCACCCTAAGATATATTTGATATTCCATATTCAAAAATGATGTCTATTTTTCAAAATTCAAAAACAATAAGTTTCATTTATTAATTTTATAATTAATTCCGATTTTCTAAACAATTAGCATGTTTTTAAGAAACAAAATATATCAAAAGACTAACACTTGTTTATGTCCAATTTCAATGTGAAATTAATTCCAATGACCACCATTTGATTAAATGGTAAAAATATATTCGTATTTAACATTAAAACCAATTAAAAAGATAACCTATCATTATATATAAATTAGATTAAAAGAGTTTTTGAATTAAAATACAACATTTTCACTATTAATGAAAAAAATGAACATTATTAGAAAAATACCATAAATTTACACAAAGTAAATTATGATGTCCTGATTCTAAAGAAAAATTTTATTTGGTCTAATAGAATTTATATGAGTGACAAAAAATATATTTAAATAGGGTTCTCCATCGAACATAGTAGCCGCATGAAAGTAAAATTAATAGTTAATTCAAAAAATATTAATAAATATGAAAATGTCTTATTCTTTTTTACCTGGGATGTTAAATCATTCACCCCTTTTGGGAATTGTGTCCTCACAATTTATTCACATAAATAAATGGGGGTATTTATCCCTAATAGAATTTTTATATTCCCATGTTGCCTCTTCAATCATGTGGTTTTTCCAGAAAACCATTACATAATGAATCACCTTATTCTTCAATACCTTCTCCATGTGGTCAAGAATCTGGACCGGTTATTCGTCATAAGATAGATTGTCTTCCAGCTGAACTACCTCTAGACTCAAAACATGAGATGGATCTGGCATGTACTTCTTTAACATTGAAACATGAAAGACATTTTTTACCTGAGATAATCTCATAGGTAAATCCACTCAGTATGCATCTGATCCAACTCTCTCCAGAATTTCATATGGTCCAATGAACCTTGGACTCAGATTCTATTTCTTACCAAATCTCATCACACTTTTCCATGGTGAAACTTTTCGAAAAACCTAATAACCTACCTCAAAAGAGAGATCCTTCCTCTTGTTGTCTGCATAACTCTTCTACCTACTCTGAGCAGTTATAATGTGTCTCTGTATTAGATGAACTTTTCCTGCCAACTCTTCTACCAATTCTTGTCCCATCAACTTCCTTTCACATACATCTTCCCAAAAATCTGGAGTTCGAAAACACATCCCATATAATGCCTCAAATGGTCCCTTCTGTATACTAGAATGAGAACTGTTGTTATAAGAAAACTAAACCAATGAAAGATATTGGTCCCATGTTCCCTAATAATCCATCGAACAAGAACGTAGCACATCCTCCAATGTCGGAATCGTTCATTCTAACTGCCCATCTGATTGAGGATAAAAAGCTGTACTAAAATTTAATTCAGTACCGAATAACCTTTGAAGGCCTTTCTGAAAGTTAAAAGTAATCCTGGGATCATGATCAGATACAATGGAGAGGGGAACTCCATGTAACCTGAGTATCTCTTTATGAAACAAATTGGAATGTTTATCTAGGAAAAATATATCTTATATAGCAAGGAAATGAAATGATGTAGTCAAGCGATCAACAATAACCCAGATTGCATTATTACCTCGAGGTGTCTTTGAAAATCCCACAACG
Source organism: Viscum album (assembly GCA_963277665.1). Classification (NCBI taxonomy): domain Eukaryota; kingdom Viridiplantae; phylum Streptophyta; class Magnoliopsida; order Santalales; family Viscaceae; genus Viscum; species Viscum album. The sequence goes on from OY728153.1 coordinate 808,805,401, forward strand.
AAGTCCATGGATATAATCTCCCATTTCCACTCTGGCACTAGTAAAGGCTGAATCATCCCTTTCGGTAATTATCGCTCTGCTTTAACCTAATGACAATTCAAACACTTCACAGTAAAATCAGCAATATCTCTTTTCATTCCATCCCACTAGTAATACTCCTGATGATCTCTATATATCGTAGTACTACCTAGATGAACTAAATACCGAGATCTATGATCTTCACATAACAACTCTCTCTTCAACTTTGAATCACAATGCACACACAATCTCTTCCCAAATCCCAAAACACTATCATTATCAATGTTGAATTCAGGAAACTTATACTTTTGAACCAGCTCTACCTTTCTCTGCAACTCACTACCTTGGTTCTATTCTTGATTAATTCTATCTGATAGAGATGATTTCAAAGATACCTAAAACAAAACATAAGAACATCCGACACCAACAACATTTATGCCAAATTTCATCAAATCCTTAACCAAAGGGTCATGTTCCAAATGTAACATGGTTAATGAAGCATTACTTTTTCGACTCAAAGCATCAGCCACTTTATTTTCTTTTCCTGGATGGTACTGAATTGTGAAATAATAATCCATGATTAATTCTAGCCATCTCATATGTCTCATGTTCAATTATTTCCAAGTGAATATATACTTTAAACTTTTGTTATCGGTATATATTTCAAACTTTTATCCATACAAATGATGCCTCCAAATTTTTAAATAGAAAACAACAGCAGCTAATTTCAAATAATGTGTAGGGTAATTTACCTCATGAGTTTTCAATTGACATGAAGCATAAGCAATTACATGATCATTCTGCATTAGGAAAAAACCAAGTCCTTTTAATGTATAATCACTATAGATAACAAACTCACCAATCCCAGAAGGTAGTACCAAAACTGGAGCATTCAATAATCTTTTTTTCATTTCCTGAAAACAATCATCACATTATTTTGTCCAGATGAACTTAACACCCTTCTAAGTTAGCTTAGTCATTGGACTAGATAACCGTGCAAAATATTTAAGAAACATTCGGTAATAGCCTGCCAAACTAAGAAAACTACGAATCTGGGTTACATTTTTTGGTCTTGACCATTCTTCAACAACCATTGTTTTTGAAGGATCCATAGTTATTACATCATTAGAAACAATGTGACCATGGAAAGAAATTTGTTGCAACCAAAACTCACACTTTCTGAATTTCCCATACAATTTCTTTTCTTTTAAGGTTTGCAAAATAACCCTTAAACTACTTTCATTCTCCTCTTTACTTTTTGAAAACACCAAAATATCATCAATGTAAACAACTACCAACATATCCAATAATTGATGGAAAATTCTATTCATAAGGTCCTTGAATACAGCAGCTACATTGGTTAGCCCAAAAGGCACAACTAAAAATTCATAAAGACCATATCATGTATGAAACACAGTCTTCGGAACATCTGCTTCCTTTAACATCAACTAATGGTACCCTGATCTCATGTCAGTCTTTGAAAAATACTGAGCCCTTGGAGATGATCAAACAAATCATCGATATGAGGCAAAGGATATTTGTTCTTAATAGTGATGTTATTCAAGGCTCTATAATCAATGAAAAGCCTCATTGAACCATCTTACTTTTTAACAAATAAGACAGGATCACCCCATGGTGATGTGCTAGGTCGAATGAGACCTTTCTCTAATAAATCTTTCAATTTATCCTTCAACTCTAAAAGTTAAATTTGAGCCATTAGATATGGGGGTTTTGAAATAGGCTTAGAAACAGAAACTAAGTCAACAGTAAATTCAACTTCCCGATCTGGTATTATTCCAGGAAACACATTAGAAAAAACATCAGGATACTCATTTACCACTGGCACATCATTATTCTGAACAGTTCCTTTGTTTTCAAAAATATGTGCAAGGTAGCATTAATTTACATCTTTTTCTAGTTTCTCAACTTCTTGATATGTTATCAAAAGTAAGGGTTCATATTGTACACAAACTGAATGTCTTTCTGAAAATAAATTTATTTAGCTCTACATTCAATCTTAGCATGGTAAACAGAGAGCCAATCCATACCCAGGATAACGTCATACTCTACTAGTGGTAACACAATAAGGTTTGTAAGTAGGTTCTTTCCATGGATAATGATAGAAAGATTCTTATAAATTATTTTTGCCTCAACATTTCCCCCATGTGTTTTTACGAAAATTTCATGAGTCATTTCTTAAGATGGTATTCCCAATTTACTTGAAAATTTTTCAGAGATGAAAGAATGTGTAGACCCTGAATCAAACAACACACTGTAATAATCTAGAAAAACAAACAATATACCTGATACCACTTCATTTGATGGCCCAACATCTGCTGAAGTAGTTGTAAAGGATTTCACCACACCTTTCTTCTTTTATTCTGACTGCTTTCCATCACTCGAGCTCTTTGTCGGACACTCATTTTCATAATGACCCATCTCATTGCACATGAAACATTTCACTAATTGTAAATCAAATTTGGTCTTACCATCACCCTGATCTTTTCCAATGCAATCATGAGCCTTATTTCCTATCTTACCACATCGATAACACTTTCCAGAATTCAAAAGACATTCCCTAGCATGCTTTTTACGACATGTATCACAAACTAAAAACATAGTTTTCTTACCATCAGAATTTTTTGAAGGATTCTTACCTTTCTACTGCCACCTCAGACTCTTCTTTTGTTGGTTGTTATAGAAAACTTGGTCATCGGAAAACTCCATTTCCACATTCTCAGAACACCAAACAAGATTTTCATAACTTTTGAACTCATGAGACGATAATGCCCTTCGATATTTCAGCATTAAGCCTGAGTAAAAATGATTTAGTTTACTATCAATGTCTCGGATAAAATATGGAGCATACCTTGCCAATCGAGGGAACGTTTCCTCATAAGCATCCACTGAGTCATCCTCTTGCATCAATTCCAAGAATTGTTTCTCCATCCTATGTCGAACAGCCTTAAGAAAATATTTCTCAAAAACATACCTTTGAATTCATCCCAGTCAAGTGCATCAATCTCATCAATGTCCCTGATATTTTTAACTATCGACCACCACTGATTTGCTTTACCCTCCAAACAGTAAACAGCAAGACTAACCTTTTGATTGTCTAAACACCCCATGACATTGAAAATATTCTCCAGTGCTTTAATGCACCCTTCAGCTTGCACAGGGTTAGATGATCCTCTGAATGATAGGGGATGTTACCTCATGAAATTTTACAACAATGACATGTTCTTCTACCATTGATCTGGCTGATCTCGTGCATGTATACCACGACCATTTATCACTTGATTCAATTACGCCATTACTGCAACAAACTGGACAGTTCCAATTCCGACCATCTCAAGATGCTGATTCGGAAGGTCATTTCCTTCTGTATTCCTTCTTAGCACTGCTTCCATATTTCCTCTGTAGAAAACCATTCTAAACAAACATGTCTTAGATGATGGAACATAGTAATATTTAAACTATATATCATTTCAATATGACCATAAAAAATATTTTTGGATAATCATTTAAAATAATTCTAACTCCTACTGTAATCTAAACTTGCCTTTGAAACCAACTATAAGGCCCCATCCTTAAACATAACTTAATATTGAGTTATTTCATGAAATACACATTGAGTATCTTTTCAGGTATTGAGTTTTATAGAATTAGATCATATATCATGCATTACATTCCACTTGTAAATAAGTTGGTTTCATCAAATACAATATTCACTCTTCTCATTAAAGGAAACATATTTTAAATATAACATGGATTCATTATTGATAGTTCCTTGACCCTATCATCACATCGTGTACGATTCCCTTGACCTGTGAAAAACATTTCAAAAACTTGGGATGAGCATAAAATGCTCAGTAAGGGATATAAAAATATAGAATGAAAACATATGTTCATGTATACATAAAAATAAATGAAATCATAGTTTTCTCATAAAACATATACACTTTAATCGTACCTCATGAAATCATAAGATATATGAGTAACTAATAGAAATCATAAGACATAAATGTAACTTGAGGAATTCATAAAATTATAATATAGAGAGTAACCCTCATGGTTACGTTTGGAATACCCATCACAGTATATTCCCAAAATCTCTTAGGAGAAACATTCACGTTTACCTGCGTCACGTTACCTAATGCATTAGAGATATATATCAGGCTCACCCGCCCTTAGTTTATCACAGAACCACCTGTCTTTATAAAAAATTCCCAAGAACCAAAACATAATCATATCGTATAAAACATGCATAAAAGAAACACAACATTCCACATTTCAATCACAAGATATAAATACACAACATTGTTCTAATCAAAACTTTATCAACATAATTTTCAATACCAAAATAAAAGAGAAGTAAAACGTGGTATTTAATTTTAATTTTAAAAAAAATGTTCTGCCTTGTAGAGGAAGCCAAAACTCAAATTATGGTCATGACGGTGGAGAAGTTGTTGTCACCGCATATGTAAGTCAAAACATTCCTTTTGTCGTTTTGTAAAACGCTTCGTATAAAAAGATTCATTTTTAATAAAAGTAAAAGTCAAATGGTTTTATACACTATATAAAAGAATGTTGTGTATAAATCAAAATATTCCTCAATGAAAGGAGATTGAGACGAAGTCCCTTACCTCGTGTCTGACTTGACTCGATCGTTTTTTAATCTTATGAATAATAAACTTGAGTTAATTTCTACTTGCTTAAGAACCTTTTTCAAGTTCATTATTCCTTTTATATCACTTATTACCATGTTATGAACACTTTTTAATTATTTATGTTAATAATGGTCATTTTGTCGATCATTAGTAATTGAGTCCAAAATAAACTCCTTAAAATTACAAGTTGTTCATTTGGTAAAATATCCATTATATCCAGAATTATATTCATGATGTAAATGCACAGTTCATGGAGATGGTAAGCCGTACGTACGCATGAACGCTACTTTCATTTCTATTTCATATTTAATGAAATGAAATCATAATGATATAAAGGAAAATTATTATTCCAGTATAATATCATATATAATATTATTAACTCCATTATTTACATGTCCCATATATGGCATTAACTAATCAAATCACTTTGAGGGGGCGGTAGTCCACACTTCCTAAAATGAAGATATCGTGTTTACCCATAATGGAAACCATAAAAGTATTCCATAAATGAAAAATACAGAAGTGATGGAAAACATAAACATATTATATATCATATATAAATATAGTGACATCTTAATGGCCACCCTGAAAGGTTTTAATAGTATATTGAACAATCATTGGTTCGTGAGGAAGTAATTCGCCATCCATAGAAACAGTATGATCTTTAACCATTAGATTAAGGTGTGTATAATTGTAGATCAAATACATTTCATAAAAAATCCTATTATATTTAAGATGCTGGTGTTGTTACAAAATAAAGGAATAAAAATATTTTAGGGGGTTGGAGAAGCAAATTAAAACAAAAGAACACAAGTGAAGACATTACCTTTAAATCGGGTAACTCTTCTTCATTTGAACCAAAAGGGATTCTTTAAGAGATTTCTGCCTATGGTGAGGCTTCTATGATGAATATATGGATATTGAGAGCTTAGTTTTGTAGATTTTCGATGAGACATAGGGCATGCGAAGTGTGAGAGATTGGTAGGAAGTGGGGACTTTTTATAAGGGAGAGGAGGGGCTCTTTTGGAAATCTTGAAACTATTATTTTATTATAAAATATAATTCGGTTTCTAAAGCTCCAAAAATCATTAAAGTTGAAGATAAGGTGGTACATGTTCGATGTAAAATAATCCAATAATAATTGGATAGTTGTTGGAAATTATTTTAAACATTATCTTCTTATTTATTTAAATCATTCATTAATGACGTAAACATTGCATCATCATTGTGTCATAAATAATTTTAATTTTTTATGTATAAAATTATAAAAAATTTACCATGATGTAGAAAATCTGTTTATCTTTCTAATGAATTTTTATAGTAAAAAATATAACTTATATAACCCCGTGTAATATTTTTTTATAAAAAAAATACATGTTTGTGACATTTTTATTTTTACTTTAAATAAAAGGTATTAAGGTCATTATCTTACCCAAGTTGCTCCAAGGGGTACCAAAAATTTACCAATGGATTTTATATTGGTCCATGACCTATCAAATAAGATTTAGAAATGTTTCAAGATATTTTTATATTTTAATAATATCATATTTATCTTAAATTACCCAAATTACCTCTAATCACGATTAACAAAACTGAAAAGTTACTATTCACCAAAACATATTTTAATCCCTTTGTACCAAATTTTACCAAATAATGATAACCATGTATATAGGATTTTTGAAATTCAATACACAACTTTGGTAAACTTTCATTTAAATGAAAAATCAGTTTCCTTAACTACCACTTAGTGGTTTCATTATTCATCAAAAATTGAAGTTCTTCAGAATAATACAAAAAATAACCCAAAGCCATATTTGATATTCCGGTTTCAAATATGATGTCTATTTTTCAAACTTTAACAAATATATGTTGAATTTATTAATTTTAGAATTAATTCCCATTGTCAAAACATATGGCGTGTTTTTAAGAAACAAAATCTATCAAAAGACTGACACTTGTTTATGTCCAATTTCAAAGTGAAATTGATTCCAATGACCACCATTGGATTAAGTGGTTAAAATATAATCTAATTGAACTTTAAAACCAATTAAAATGATAAAATATCATTATAAATAAATTACATTAAAATATTTTTTGAATTAAAATACAACATTTTTCACTATTCAAAAAAAATGAACATTATCAGAAAAATACCCAAAATTTACACAATGTAAATTTTAATGTCCCAATTATAAAGAAGAATTTTATTTGATCTAATATAATGTATATGAGTGTCAAAAAATATATTTAAATAGGGTTCTCCATCGAACATAGAAACCCCATTAATGTAAATGTAATACTTAATTCAAAAAAAATTAATAAATATGAAAATGTCTTATTCTTTATTTACCATTGATGTTACAACATACCCCTCCATCAAGATCAGAATCTTGATGAATGACTAACCAGATTTCTTGCTCAATGAATTGTTTTGATGTGCAAGATGAGGGATAAAATGAGGCTAAACTCTTTGAGCAGGAAGAATTGAATACCCACGCTTCTCAAATCATTTCAAATTATAATTTCTTTTTTAATTTAATGCCTCTAGTTACTAATTCATATATATATGTCCTTGAAGTTAATTAATATCAAGCTATAGAGGAAGTCCAATCGATAAAAATAAACAATCTTCAAGAGAAAAACGTTCAAAAATACCATTCTTTCCAACAATATTAGAAAATGAATTCAGATATTAGACTTTCCACATCACTCACCAAATTCCTTCAAGTATTGGATAAGAAAAAAAATGATCAAGAATCCCAACTCACAATAAATGGAGAATTTATTACTCACTATGCTTATGATTTTTTTAAATTTAAATTCCTTAGTATGAAAAATTCCATTAAAATATAATACATGGATAGATTGGTTTGATGATGAATATGATGAAAATGTGATGGAATTCTATAATAAATAAATGAAAAAGGTTGAAACGGTAGGCATAGATAATAATGTACATTACCTGGAGTATGTTAGGAACATTGGAAAAGAAGATCCTTTAGATTTAGAAGATGTTTCAAAACCCAAGGCATTCCTTCTATGCCTACAAAAAGGCCATGACAAACAAACACAACTCGTTTTTCTACTGATAAATGAAGAGGAAGAAGAAGTGATAAATGATGATGATTTGGAGGTCAAGAGGTATATGCCCGAGAATTTATGGTGGAAGAAGAAATGGTAAGTGAATAGGGCTTTTAATAAACATGAATCGACCTCACAGAGATTATTCAGACTAATGAGGAATGAGACTCCCTCCTATAATTTCATGATGAATATTAGAACATAGAGACTCTGATTGAAGAATACATTCTAAAATGAGGACCAAAAGAAAAAAAATGAATAATCACTCGTAGAAAAGGTGACCTTCAAAATATGGTCTGATTTGGATTTTTTATTATTTTCATTAAACCTTTCTTCAAATTCCAGCCCACCACTATCCAAGATGGACCATAGAAGGAGGATGTGAAAGGCAAACCTAGATTTCCAGAAGTTCAATGTGTGGTTAAATCCAAGATGGTTATCTTTATACCTTGTTCCTATTAGCAGAAAAAGGTAAAATGTCGAGCTAAACAACCATAAAAATATAAACTACTTAGAGGCTACCAATATATTAAAAAACATGCTTTATATGACATAGATTTATATTTATTTTTCTATTTTTATAAATCTCCATGTGGTGGTTCACCATTCCAGCCAGATAAAAAAAATCAAATTCTCAATTGCATGTACTTTAATAGTTTATTTTTATTTCTAGTCCCTAGAAGGAAGGAGAAGTATGAAACATAAAATCCAGAAACTAGAAGAATTCACGCCATGTAATAACTATACATGTAATCTACCAATCTGGACATAAACATACAGAATCATTCTGAATCATCAAATGGAAGGGGTGTACTATTCTTTATTGTTTACATTTTCACCCCTAATTATATCTGGGACATGATTTAAAAAAAATGAATTGCAATGTTGCATAAATTGAATTGAATTAGATTCACCCATAAAAATACATGAATGTTATATCTTTTAATCATTAATCATAGATATATAAATACTATAGAGAAATATTTTTATTTTTTTGAAAATTTGAAATAATATTCCTATAAATGAAAAAGTTTTAATTGACAATTTTGAAATTCATTTTCTTACATTAATTTGAAATTTTTTTAAAAAGATTACTGATATGTTTTTTTTCATGATCTTTATTCCTAGAAGCATGCATTGAGTAAACTGGTTATTTAATTTCATTCCATATACTGATTGACTCATATTATTTTCTCATTCCCAAGAGGATTATATACCAAATATGTTCTATATTTTTATTAAATTTAATGATTGAATCATAGGGCTTGTAAACCGGCTAGAACTTTTATTGTTTTCATGTGAATGAAATGTCTAAAAAAATTCTCTCTTAAAATGATTGAGCCATTTTATTAATCAGGCCTTTTATCCTGAGACAAACCTGCACATTGATCGTCTTTTCTCCTACCAAATCGACGGATTTTCTTGTTAGGATTATTCCATGTTAAAAGCTAGTATATCCTTTCCTACTTAGCTCTTTTTATTATTCTGGATATTCAATTGAATGGGTGTGGGGGAGAGATTATTTACAGTGGATTTGAGATGTGACAACATGAGAAGAGACTATAGGGTGTTTACAATGGATTTAAGGGAAGGTTCATATTTATATTCCTTATATTTTATTGTATATCCCACTTGTTGTAAAAAAATTTGTAAATAATAATGAAAAAATGTGTTGTTAATTTGGAGTATCAAATATCACCATATTCCATACTGATGATTTTTATAATATGTGTTTAGGTGGTGGATATGAGGTTTGTCCAATCATTACATTTAAAAAAAAAGAAAACTAAAAAACAAAAACAATATTGCGTTATTTTTTATTAATATTACATTATTTGTGAGCATTTACTTTATGCTTTCGGGGGTGTGGGAGATGGAATTGCATTTTTGTGGATGTGCATTTCACTGATCTTATTTTTTTGAATATCATGAATTATATGTTAGATTTTAGCCTCCACATTGATCCTTACTTGATTTTAAACTTTTTTATTACATACCCTCAGCCACATAGACCTATGATCCATATTTCAAACCCCTTAGGATTAATTGTGATATTTTTCTTCACACAATGGAGAAATTAGAATCAATGGAATCCTAAGGTTAGGAACATGTACTTGAGGTATGCATAAAACTCCATAAAATTTTTTCCTTGAGTGATGAGTAGAAATATTAAATGGCGAGCTTAATCAAAAATGGAATGGGCATTGATGAAAATTTCAAAACTGTTTTTGGATTGGTATGAATTTATTGAATTTCAATTTATAAATGAAGCATGGTTTTTGGTTTCTTGATTAGGTATGTGATTATGATTTCACAATATTCACTTATAGCATTTTTTATAGTATCATAATTTGAGAATTACCTTGTTAATTTATGTACCATTTTTCATATGATGTTGAGGTTTTTCTCGAGGAAGAGAAAATATTTGAGTGTGGGGTTTTTTGATAATTCTATTTTTTAAAAAATTTTAAATGGGTTTCTATGAATGAATTCATTGAATATTATATAATTTAATATAATATTTTTTCCTGATATTAATGATTTGAAAATTGTTATAGAGGAATAAAATATACATAAATATTAATGAAAACATGGGGAATGAGGAACAAACTAACACTTTGAACCCTGATATTCATTCACAGCATGACACCGAAATTTCAATGATGAAGAGGATCTGAAAAATATGAAAAAAAATTGATTCCATATCATGTACTATAACTAAAATTCATGAATTCATGTAGTGGAATGTTGCATGTTGGACATGTCATGATAAAAAAACACACATTGAAAAACCAGTACACAACATGTACCTCAGGTACAAGATGTGACCAAATTCAAACAATCATATGAAGATTCAGTAGATTCAATGCGGTAGAGGAGAAATTGGATCTCAAGCACATGAAGTGTACCTCATGTACACACCACTAGGACTGTGATGCGTGAAAATTAAAATCAACACTACAAGGCATGCTATAACAATTTCCAATAAAAAGTGTCCTCTGGAATCCATTCCAACACACTTTGGACCTGTTGGAGAGGAATGACCACTGAGAGGCCACCATAGATAGGTTTTTCATTCAGTTTTTCTTTTCTTTTTCTTTCTTCTCCTTCCCTGTAATCTTGAATGATGTTTAGTTTAATTCAAAATCATTATGTTTTCTATATTTTTTCCCCATCATTTATGTTTTAATCTATCTACTATGGGTTTCAGAATATTCATTGTCGGTGATCACCCAATTATCATGGGATAAACCCCAAAGGGCAGTGTTTAATTATTCAAAGGGGGTGTCTACCATAAAATTTTAGTTTACCATTCCTCATAATGATGATTATATTCAATAATATAATGTTGAGAATGCACTTATAATTTATCCATCATTGAAATGTTGACCATATGATTCAAAAATAAATTCACCCCATAATAATTGAGATGATTTATTCATGACCACTAAATAGAATTAATCTACTGTATATGGTCATCTAAGATAAATACACATTATAAATTTTTATTCATCTAACCATAGTGAATTGAGATTCTAAAGTAGTGTGATATTGATAGAACATTTCACCTATTGATACAATTTTTTTACAACTGTCTAATATGATTATTTGTCGAGTGAAGTTAAATTTATTTCATAAAACCATATCTAGAAACTGACCCCCACTCTCTTTTGATTTCATATTTTAATTCATTTATTTCAATTTTTTGTAATTATTTTAATTAATTAAATGTGAAATTGGAGAGACCCAACATTTTCTGTGGTGTTTTTATTTCTGTGTTCTTTGCACTATTTTGGTAGGACCCCACACTTATTTTATACTACACATTTCTAGAATGTATGGTTAAGGAAAATATAAATTTCAATTTGACACGCCCCTAGAGGTATTTATGACGCCTTTTGGGCGTATTAGGACACTCCCTCCATCAACAGAACCCACAAAACACTACAGGCCTAGATACAACCATTCAACCTCCATCACCTATTACACCGGGTCAAATTTAGTGACCCCCACCCCCTCGGACCTATCGTTGACATTGTTATGCCCCTAGAATGGTGCTTACACTATACGAAAACCCTCAATTCCCTTCCACTTCACCCCACACCATCTGCGGTCTAGAAAACCGATAACACATCTACACCATCCCATTAGCTCGATGATGCAGGATTTCTAGGGAATTCATTCACTACGAACCAGAGTCACGAGGTATTCCCATATTATTGTTTCCTATGTCCTCGATGAGTTCGGTTAGATCCAATATACCATCAAGAAGTTATTCCCAACCTGAAATATGTCTGGTCGGTTTGTTCTATTTTAGTAAATCCCTTCACAATGTCCGCACATCCCAAAATGAGCCTATGAAGGTTCAACCGAACCCACACATTCTTTGCGCGATGTTTTGTGGCACAAGTATTTATTATATATAAAAAAATAAATTTAATTTCTTAATTAATTTTTAGGATTAAAATTAAATTATTTATAAGATACCTTTTTATTATGAAATATATTTTTATATCCCAAAATATAAATTATTTGAAGCTTTTGAATTAAAATTTACTTATTTTTTAAAATTTTGTATCATGATTAAAAATAATAAATTAGTTTTTATTATATTGTGGACATTATACCTTTTATTGAATTAATGCACATCCATTATTTATTGTATGTAGATTACACTTTTGAGACACCCTCACTAGTGTGAGATTGTTTTTATAATATGTTGACAATATTGTAAGTCAGAGACCATATAATTCAAGGACAATCCATATGAGAATTGGACACACTGGATAGGTATAAGCTGCGTTAGGAGTCAATATATGACTCAGATATGATACCATGAATCCTTGGTTGATCCATTAATTTTAAATGGATTAACCAAAATTATCTTCTCAAGACCAATTAGGTGAAAAAAATTACATTATGGATTGTTCATTATTTTTTATGTTTTCATGTTTACTGTGAGATCACATGCACAAATAAACATGAAAAAGACATGAGGATGTGTCATATGTTTTTATATTAATGTAGGTTCAATTGTGAACATGGTATTAAAATTTGAACCTACATAACATAAATGGATTAAATTCATCATGAAATATATTAAAAACAACACAAAAATGTTATGTCAGAAATGCCTTTCATCTTTAAAATATGAAAACATTGGGTTTTTAGTGTTCTCATCATCCAACATTGAAGGTGCATATTACAATAGTGGACTTCTTATAAGAGTGATGGGTGGACTTAGCTGATGTTGGCAGAAAACATTTATCCAAATCTACCTTGTTGTATTATTAGAAGAAATAATTTTTAAAATATTGATTATGATTGTGTAAATTGAGACCTAACTCAACAAATTAAGGGCCTATGAGTTAATGTGGTCGTCCGGTAAAACACTAACTTAGAAACACTCAAATTAGTTCCATAGACAAAGCTTACTGACTATGAAGGGAGGTTCATGGATCTTTTCCACTATTATAATCAAGTGATAGAGTATTATGATTCTAGTACAATAGGTTTCTAGAGTTCAATAAAATATATAGAGACATTTAATGATTTAAATAATCATTAATGTCAAAACAGTAATCATGATGAATGTTCTAGAATGTTTTTTCAGAAAATTGAATATAATACCACAATACATACAATGATATCTAATTCAAAAAACAAAATGTTAGAACTATAATGAATTTCTAAAGTGTTTTACAGGATCTTGTACAGAATATAAAGATATACTAAATTTAAAGTGTTTGTGCCCCCAATACCTGTTTAGAAACATCAGGAAGCAGAGGTTTTATAATTTCTTATAGGAGTATCATGTATTACACATATGACAGTAATGTCATAATTGCATCATCATATGTCTTATGTCAGTTCTAAATACTACATCATGACATGATGGATATAACATATAGCATCATCTCTACGAATAATGGGAAGAGAAATAGAATTCCATATATTAATAGGTGATGATTACCTTAGATATAAGTAAAATGAAAGATGGATCATGATCTATTGACACATCTCATTCTCATATTATTTTATCTTATTTACTCATGTTTATATTTAGGTTAAGAAACATACAGAATGGATGAAAACCATTAATCACCTGTTGTGTAATGTTCTCCAAGAAATAATAAAATTAAAAAAATGTTTACATATATTTCTTATAGTTATCAAGTTGAATGACAATGTAAAAAGTTGAATAGAAAAAGAAACAGAAGAACCTTTTCAATTTACTTCTATGAAAAGAGTTATTAAAAATGATTTTATATTCCATTATTATCATGAAGTAAAATATATTGAAAATAAATTCAATGAGAGTAATTGAGTAAGAAACTATTCACTACATCTTAAACTAATATTATTCAATTGTAAATAATGTTTCAATTATGCTTTTTAGGTATTAAATACAATATAATTTTCACATATTTTTATTTAAATATAGTAACCTCGTATGTAATTAAACCTTTCTTTTGGTAATTTTAGTTCCCCAATTGGTTTAGAAAGTGTGTTAACTGATTCAACAGTGAGCACACAAATTTTAATTTCCATGTAAATGATTCTAGGTGAACATTTTGTAACGTATTACCAAACCTTTTAACTCAAGTATCCTTCAAAAACAAGGATACATAATTCTAATTCATGAATGTATTTTTTTTTATGGTGCTTAATTCATAACTAATTTTTCAGTGATACTTGATTTATTGTTAGTAAATGATTAATATAAAATGTAAGACTTATATACCAAATTGTCGAATTATGATTCATTGTAAAGTAAAACAGAAAGCAGACATCTAAAATATAACTATTATGGTATTAAGAATCCATATAGGTAAAAACCTTAGGTATTAACAACATATATACATATTTACATTTAGAGAAAGAAACATTTTAGAAATAAATGTAAGACACATAACATTCAATATTAGTTTATCTAAAGAGCATCAATTATTCCATGTTTAAAATATGGGTAGGTATACATAACAAGATTCCTTTAATGTTTTTGAAACGGGAAACATAGTTATGGAATATGCATAGTTAGAATATATGTGTTTCTTTGGGGTGAAATGCCAATGAATATTTTAATCCATCATTTATTTATCAATGTAATGTGGCATGTAATAATATATAAATTGTAATTTCCTTATCCTCATATTAGTAGTTATGTTAGTAGGGAGGATTTTTTACAGGACTTAAATAATAAAATTTATCAATAAAAATTTATTATGGAGTAATACCTAAACTCACATTTCATTATTTACATTACTGTAATTATGTAATTAAAAAGGATCATTAATGTTAAAACTAATGCATTAACATACAATAATATTTCGTGAAATGATTTGAAAAAAGTGACATTATCCCATTACGATATTCTAAAGATCTGGAAAAATATATATCATATGAATTTTATTATGATAAAAATCAATCATGCCTTAAGAGCATGTGATTTTATGCAAAAAAAAAGTTTTTTACGATATAAACTAGCATTGATGAAGAAAAAAATTTGCTTCTATTGTAATTATCATTTAATATTTATTATTATATTACTAAAATCTATATTATCAACAAATATATAGTCATGATATATAATATATTTATACAAAAGGGTTAACATCTATATTTAATATATTGGGAACAATATTGCATTAGGTTTAGTCAATGCTCAAG
The DNA here is from genome assembly GCA_963277665.1 of Viscum album. Taxonomy (NCBI): domain Eukaryota; kingdom Viridiplantae; phylum Streptophyta; class Magnoliopsida; order Santalales; family Viscaceae; genus Viscum; species Viscum album. The sequence continues at coordinate 808,820,841 of OY728153.1, forward strand.
AACCAATGGTACTTTCTATAGGAACAAGTTCCAAAAGAGCTCGTGGAAGAAGAATGTTATATAGATACAAATTCTGTAGGTATGATAAAAACTGGTGATGGTTTTATATTCACCATTTTTGGTGATGCATTATTCACAGTGAATAATAATTTCTATAAGAAGTTATTATATTTCAATTAGCTTAAATTGATAAGAATAGAAAAACATAAATAATGGATTCCATGTATCAAAGAATAGGGAGTTATTATTTTGAATATTTTGGTGGTTTTTCATGTTAGACCATTCTGGAATGGTACAAGTGTGGTAACTATAAGGCTAATTTTTTTATAATAGTTCGTTATACCAAAATCTAATAGAACTTTCTTTTCATAAATATATTCTATAGTCATTTTATTGAGCATTGGATTTCAGGAATGCCAATCATAGAAGGTGTATATTAGATAAAACTAGAAAGATATGGTGACATCATAAGTTCCCAATGAGGGGTGAAATTTATTCTTGTCTATATTAGGATTAATGTAAGAAAAACCATCAGAGAATATTCATTTGAACAAAATCTTTTACATGTATCTTCTAGGGGTTAATGGGTCAATCATTTTTTCATTTGAAATATGTTTGGTAACCTATGGGAAAAATATATTGGTTATATAGCTTGTTAACAATTTATTATTGTAAAAATACAGTGATTGAATAAATTAGTAACTTATGTTTTGGGGAACATGATCTACTATGGTATATCTAACAATTTCTTTTTCCTAGTCAATAGTACATATACTGACATGGTATTGAAATTTTGTACACTCTAGTGATGGATCAATCATGTATGGAATTTTATTTACAAGATATTATATTTCTAATATATACTTTATAGTATTAAAATATCAAATATATCCTGTGTAAATGAATGATATGTAGGCAATAAAATCTGATTGTACATGAAAATGTAAAAAGGATATGTACCTGGTATGTGGGGAGGAATCGATACAACTTATAATTGGACATAAAATATTCATTCTAGGATCAATGTTATAAACTACTATATTTAGGCTTATGTAATGACTGAGATAGTATCATACTAGAATGTGGTAGTAATATCTATATATACCAAGGTTGATGTAGCTTCAATGGCTGCTAAAAAACAGTGTATGAAAACCAATTTTTTTCTTCGAATTCATGGAATCAATCCTTATAAGAAAAGTATTCCCGTAATATAAATAATGATACTCCTAAAATCCAATATGTTATGTTTTGATGGTGGATTGAAAGGAATACACTCAAGGTTTACATCATTATATAATTTGTTTTCAAGGATGTGAGGTCACACAGGGAATAATAGTATCACATCATAGACATTGAAGTCCCAGTAACTAAATCCATGAAAATGAATAAATTTGATATTAATCATGTTAGAGCATACAAGGATGGTTATCTAGTTGAATCATGTTCATGTGATAGTGTTAAAATAGTGGGTTCTCTAATCCAAACATAACAATACTTTTCAATAGCAATTTTAGGTATTTTATGAGATGTACAGGATATACACCTTCCATTATAGTGTAGTTTTCTATACATCCACTATTTAAATGGTAGTGTCCATAGATATGTATCCTATGGTCTAGAGACATCATAATAACTAGACATAGTTGATGTATGACTATCATTTCAAGGATCCAAAAATATATAAGATTCTTCGCATGAAGATCATGATTTTTTATCTCAAATTTGTGATAACTTGAGGAATGATGCACCAATTGTAACACATCATCTTTCTGGTATCATTGGATGTTTCTATCTACAAACATGCGTATGGTCTACTTACATGATATCATTATCAACATGTTTCATTTGATCTAGTACATTCATTCAAGGAAAAATCATGATAATGAAATCATGGGGAGGTATCTTGTATTGGATGTTTCATTAGTGGTATAGAAATGGTTTGATGGTCATGATAGAAACCTTCACATCCCATATGAGGAAGTAACATCTCGAGCCTAATTGATTATGATTTTTGTTCCTTCATAAATCCTTGTTCAAGGTATTCTAGTGTAAATTCATCCAGTTATATCAAAAAATAATAAATAATGAATTGACAATGACATAAATTTATGTCCTGGTATATGATATATTGAATGAAAAATTTATTATATTACACAATGCATGTTCCTAGGTTAGTTGTCATTATTATGAATATTACTTATCGCTTTAGGGGTCTTTATGGGTTACTATACTCATCTCATTTGGAATTAATACTATTCACTACTATTAAGATATGTTCATACTCTATTAAACCCAATAGAGCATTCAAGAATCTTACCGATTCAAGTGGATAAATATATAGAATATAGTGGGAACCACCATGGGGTCTGACTGTTGTCTATGTTTTTTTGATTATTGATAAATAAATAAATTCATTATTATTAAAATAAATAATTAAATGATTTAATTTGTTTAATAACTGTATTAAAATGTATTTAATTAGATATAAGAACTATTATTACAAAAACATATATTATTTTTATTTTCTAGTCGCATTTAATATTAGAGAGAGTTTGGGGTTGAGTTAATGAATTATTTTTAGAATATAGTAAATTTAATAGAAATTTAAGGTATGTGATAAAATATAAATAATATTTATGATGCATCTTAGTTTTCCAAAATTATTTTTTTATTGTTTTTTTGTCAGAATTTTATTTCTGGGGTTTTGGGAAAATATTTCATGTATTTTATTCACCCAAATTATAAGTTGGATGAGAGTATCATTCTATGGTCTATTAATTCATTCAAATTCATATCCTATCTTTTATACCATATCTTAGAGAGACAAATTCTATCCTTGGAAGTTAATCCATGATGCCTTTCACAGATTGATGGTATGGGAATGTGGTGATAATAAAAATGTTGAAGAGATAAGTAATGCTCCGTACTAGAACCTAGAATTTGATGAATTGTGTGTGCATATATTTTATTAGTCTACGTGGATGATATAGAGGGGTTCATCTTCATATCCTTTGAGAAGCGATCATCGATATTCGTTAATAGATGAATGTTCATTGATTCGAATGAGATACTGGTTTCATTTTATTATTTGTGCTATATTTAATCTATATTAGAGCATCTGAGTGTATCGGAGAATGGATAACTAGATATGAAAACATCCATTCATTCAGTGATAAAAAAATTAAAATACCATACATACTAGCTTTCTTCATGTGACTCAATACAAATATAGTGGGTCGAGGATGAAGGTTCGAATCACTATTACTCAACCACCATAATAATATTGAGATATTCTAGGTTCATACTAGAAAACACTTGATGTAGGCTAACATAACATGTTGGGATATATTATTTGGCCTAATAAACTATAGATGTTATGTGGGTAGGGTTTTTCCCAATATTTTTGAGTGGGCGACTCTTTCCATATCGTGATGCTCAAACTATTTTTGACGATGATACCATGATGATAGAGGAAAAATTGGTAGTGTTACAACCCATCAACCTATCCTTACCCACCCTTGGTCATATTTGAAATTGGTTGGATCATATACTAGAGGGAATATCCCCACATCTCCTTCGTAGAACATTATGTTTTTTATTTGTCCTGGTCATTGAACACTTTTGATGTTACGAGTGTCTGTTAAACTCAATGATTACTCATTCGATTTTTCACCCAAAAATGATCATCATTTTTGTTGTTTGAATGATATCCCTAGGTGTTATAAAACTTATTAAGGTGATATGGGATTCATCCCTATTCTCTTTCATACATTATTGGTCACATTCTAGATTGGTTATAAATAATAATGTAGGCTCTTTAGAACAACTCAACTATATGATCCCATTTTGAGCTTGGAATATAGATGGTTGGATAAATGGATGGACCATTTGTGAACCTACACTCCCTATATATTTACACAATAAGCTTTATGTCTTCAAGAGATTCCATTCTTACCCCTTATTGGGATTTAGAGTGGATCTCAGTGATCCACCATCCAATAACTATAGTTGATACAGATTCGTGAGGACACAGACATGGAGGTCAATTTTTCTAGTATTGATGATTTATAAAAAATATCATTGTCTTATACTAATGAATGGGTGGATTATTATATGATTTGAATGATAGGGAAACCAATCTGGAGGGTCAAAAATCTAATAGTTTCTCTAGGTTACTTGTCTATCATTCCATTGTCACCATCTTTCAAGGAATAATATATTGCATCTAAACATTTCATGAACTAAGGGGGGTTTCTGTCTCCACATTAACGTCATTAATGGAGTGGTACAAACACATAATTTTTAGCACACACTATTTCCCACCCCATAGACATTGGTTGTAGTGACATTCTATTTAGAACATCTCCGATAAACACCAGACATAATGTACGAGTTAATGAAATTAAATGGAAGGTGTTTTTGGTGAAATTTACTAAAACATTATCCAAACATGGATAAAGCCTGTCCAAATTATATTTAATATGAAATTATATATGAGTAGTATTGGGTAAACATTATCTAGATCCAAATTTGATCTTCCAACATCGGGTCATGAAAATGTGGTATTGGTTCAATATTTACACTATCATCATAGAGACAAAATTATAAAACATTATTCATAAATAATGAGGATAGCCTCATGAACACATCATTGCCTTTATAATTGGTTGTTTTGATTACAAGTATTTCAAGATCATTATATTTCATGTCGTCACTTCTTCAAAGGAGTGGGATTCTCCTAAATGTGATGTTATTAAATTTAATCTGTCCAGCCATGAGGAAGAATCTTGGACCAATGTTTCCACAGTTGGGCATCATTTATATTCATAAGAAGTAAAATTTTATGATTGAATTTCTATATAGAGTGAATTGACGTGAGAATATTTGGATCATGTAGACATATTGAAATCGTAGTTGTCATAAAAATACACTGATATAGTTCATTAGGAGAAAATTTTAAGATTGTCATGTCTTCATTAAGAAAATGTGTCCATTAGCTAAATCTTATGCTAGGTAGATAGACAATGTTGACTAGTCACTCATATATTGGTTTTAGTTGTATCCGATTTATTCATATAAGGTGGCCAATTTTCATTATACTTATAATTTTTTTTTAAATTTATCAATAATATTAATGAGAGACTCCAGGAAGTAGACATTCTTATTCCTAATTTTTTTTCCAATGACTGAAACCATCATTGTTCTCATTTTTTTAATTTATGTACAATCATTTCATGTTAACATGAAGTGTCTCAAAAGGATGAAGTCAATATATCTAGAATTATTTGAATATTGAGTAACAGGATTAGTTTTAATCTGGAATGTTTCTTCTAGGATTCATTATTTCTTTTTCTTTAAATGTTTCCCCTAGTTGGGTATAGGTACAATTACCATCACCATCACACCATTGTTTGTTTTCTTGAAAGAATGAAAAATCTTGTGTCAAACATTATAATATTTAAACATAATTTTATTGAATATATATTTTCTGAATTTTAATTTCTTCCAAGTTCAAGGGACCCAACGAGCACAATTTTTCAAATACTAGAGTTACATGATGGGCCCCAAAAAATTAATTCCACGTATTTTACCACCCTAACATTGGACAACATCTGTTGTGAAGCTGTCATAGAGTTCTTGAGTAATATTTTTTAGGTCTCCCCTGGTAGGATTTCAACATGATGAGTTTTATGAATCCTTTCATTGGCAGTTTAAGGACTTGAAAACTAGACCAACATAGAAGATGATTTATGCCGAACAACATTGAGCATAAATTACTGATAACAGGATTTTTGTTAAGGGTAATTTGACATAATTTTTTTGTGGGGAGAGGAATCGTAAACAATGATATTGGGGATCTCAAATATAGAGAGGATAACATCGGGTAGGAATGCAAGGAATGTTCATAGACTATGATTGAAAGGTGGACTTAATTTCCATAATTTCAAGGCATATTGAAACAAAATAATTTTCTACTGAGAATGATGATAATTCACATTTATATGATAAATTTAGGGAACACATTATTTAGAGCCAAATTTTTCTATATATTGTTTTTCTGAAAACAAATCTATCATTATGAGTAAAATGTTATTGTCAATTACAACTAATGAGGGCTTGTGGAAATTATAGATTTTACTAATCAATGGAATGTGGTTAAAAATTAGGGGATACATCCAATAGGATTTATGGGAGACATTTTATTCATCCTTTTTCATCTGTGGGATTGTTTTTATAAATATTTAATTTAAAATAAAGAGAATTTCTTCACGAGTCATGGTTTTTCTAGTTAGGGGAACCATTGCTTGGATAATATACACATATTGGGAAATATATTTTTTATATGGAAGTTATTCCTTGAATAAGTAAATCAAGAATAACTACATATCTCATTGGTATGACAATTAAGCCACATGAAATGTTGTTATTAAATAAAAAAATATATTAAAACCCCTAAACACATGTGATCTATGATAGGTTTGAGAAATCATAAGTTGATAGAGTATTGTTCATATTGTGAAAAAACAATCTTGGTTTTAGGGTGGTTAAAATTTTAATTTCCTGTCTTGTAATATTATAGAAAATACACCAACCCAAAAACCCTTTATTTTTTATATTAAGTTAAAATTTACTTCGTTGAATCCTGGTCATGATGTAAGGAAGTGAAATAAATCATAAATCCAATCTTTATGGATACATGGATGCAAGACATTCATATATGAGAATCATTAAAGGAGTGATAATATTTTTTTAAAAAAAATAATCATCCATATATGATGTCATTAGACAATACTATGATAAAAAGGATACTTTCTCAGAATGAAGATTCATGTGGATTATAAGAAACATTTTGGGCACAGACAATGTAGATTTACATATAGGAATATCGTGAGTAGTAAAAAATGGTTTTCTTTCAGAGTGAAATACTTTTATCACTAATACCCATTGGAATATTATATTGATCTAGGTTTCTAAAGACACAAAGGGTGATTTGTGAAAGGAAATATGTATGGGAGAAACTGAATTTATTTAGACAAATGTATTTCACAACCAAGAAAAGGATATCATACATAGAGCTATCTCATTTATAATAAAAATGGGTTATCATTTTTTTTTGATGAGGAAGGAATAAAGGGTAAAAGTTTCAATACATACCATTTTAGGATGACAATGATTCCATATATAGTTACGATAAAAGGATTTATAGGACTGCATTACCTTGAGTGATGGTCTTCTCAGGAAAGAACCAAAATGATGCATAGTTTTAGGTCATACTATGAGGGGGGTGAACCATGTAGTTTAACAATTCTGGTAATGATGTTTCCTCTCATTTTAACATTATTGGGTAAGGTTCTGTGGTCATCGTTTTAAGGTCCTACATCTAGGACCATTTTAACCATGATGTGAATTGATGTGTCATGATCAAATAGGGATATATCATTTTAAATTGTTGTTGGACCCAATATTTGATATAAAGGTTTCCATATGTATCTCATTAGGATAAGTATCAATCCAAATTTAGTTCATATATGTAATGTTTCCCACACATGAAAAGACAATACACTAGGAGGGGTATTTTATATTTCAATGGGAACAATGATTTGAGATCTATGTGTTAGTATATATCATGTTGTGATCAGAATCAATCCACAACATATTCAATATAAATTACTCTACATAGGTAGGGATCATATGTATGGAGGAACATTTCTTTTATATGGTCCTAGGTAGATCCATCAATCAATATGTATCCTATTGTAATAGTAATCAAGCCACACATAGTTCTAGAATATATTCAAAATAATAATTGAGTTCTCATGTGAGGAAAGGGTATATTATCATATTATAGTGGCGCCACGAAATAGAATATAGGAATCACTATGTATCTCATTATGATGAGAATCTATCCACACAAAGTTATAATAAAACGTTTCCATATGGTTTTAACATAGATAATGGTGATTCACTCAAGAAAAGGCCACAAGAATGGTAAATTTAATATCATATAAAAGGTACATCATCCATGAAGATTGATTTCATATGACAAGTAAAAACTCATCAATTGTGAAAAGTATGTATGAATAGTTAAATTGTACAAACAAGGTTTGAAAGAAGTACACAAAGTTTATGGTTGTACTGTTTAGACCACTAAGTGACTAGACTATGAAAGGATACTATTAAAAAGTTTACTAATACCATTATAGATATTCCTAATGTGATAAATAAGGAATGGTGATTCACTATCTTATCATAGGAAGGTGATTTACATAAAACAGGTGTAGAGAATAATTAACACTAGTGGGTTTGGAGTGGCATCATCATCTGGTAGGGAGGAAACCGACATGAATAAGTATCATGGATTCAATCACTAGTGAAGATAATCATAACTATATACCAAATTTTGTATATTTTTCTAAGGTATATAGTCTAGGAGTCGACCTGTATCATTTGGAAATAGGAATCATGTAGTACAAATTTTTGGATACGTATTACCAGTAATGGTCTGACTTATATTGAGGTAATGGCGTAGTATTTATCACATTACGGCTATTATTGGACATTTAATCTTTTCATCACTATTTTTATCATTAGAATAAGAATCTATCCCCATATAGTTCAAGGATATCGGTGTAATGAGAGGCACACAACTATATTGGTGGTCCGTTCTAGTGAGGACAATAACAACATGTAGTTTTACTTAATATGATTGGGACACAAACCATGTAGTTTAAAATCAAATTGACTGGTCATTTCCTTAGAGATTAATTTCATGTGATGAGGATGTTTAATTTATTTTCATTATAGGTCATATGATGATGACCATATCTCATTAATCAAATGAAATATTTATTGAGAAGTTTTTCATTGATATAGGGTGTAGCATGCTTTCCATCAATGGAGATCGAAGAATATGTTCCATTTTAATAGATATTATGGATATGAAAGGTTCATTTCCATTTTATATAAGCTTATAACATTTATTCCAAGGTATCATCAGGGACCTAAGGATGAAAATAGTTCCTCTTTCTAGAATGAAAAAAGAACTCATTATTACTGAATGTTCATGCAGTTTGGTTTTGGTGAACCCATAAATAATAAATTTTGTGCAATATATTTTATTTGTGGTTTTTTAATTAATCCATGTGATTCCAAGACAACTATTCTATCAAAAAATAATATCATATAGAAATTCACATTAAATTAATTTTGATTTCAATTGGGGAAAAGTACTTATATACTATATACTTGTGATTATGTTTTCACTTTCAAAGTAATAGAGGTTTTCGTTTGGTAGCCCCATATGGAATTAGTATGATTTTTTGGAAAATATTTCTTTTCTTGGTCTAATATTTTCTATATATTTTTCAATATATTTTTCATAAAGGCCTATATATGTTTATTTTCCAATTCATGATAAAATGAAGAGTAGTTAGAGTCAATGTTATATTCCGGGTGGAGCCTTTTGAATTTTGAAGAACTGATGATGGTGTCATTGTTGGTCAATATTGTATGAGGGACACCAATCATGTTCCTGATATTGGGCTTCAAGAAAATGATAATTTGTTTTTTTTCTAAACATCTTTGAGTGGTATTGCTTTAGAAAATTTAGGGAAAAATCAATAGAAGTGAGGATATATTTAAACTACGTATTTGTAGTAGGTTGGTATGGTCCCACAACATCCATTCCCCATATGAAGAATGGATATTAATGATTAGTGTCATGTCACATCTTCGGAAATTGATGGGTGAAATTGGAATAAACATAATAATGATGGCAATTTTTTCTGAATTGTGTTATATCATGTGTCATCGATAGCTAGAAATATCTAAGCCTTCTGATTTAGTGAGAATGTTTTGTTCCTACCTCATGGGAACCAACAGTACCATAGTGTACTTCTCAAATATTTATGATATCATGTTAAATCTAAATAAATATTAGAATAATTCCCTCAAATCATCATTTTTTGAGGGCCTTTTGATGATCAGGGCTATCACATATGACGATATTGACTTCTCATCATATAATATTCTCTTTCTTGGCCATTTCCAATTGAATAATACCTATATGGAGGTAGTCCAGGAGGGGTATCACCCATCTATTCTCTGGATTATCCATTTTATTCATATAATTGATATCATTGATCTATTTCATGAAACACTGAAAAAATTTAAATACCATTTTATGATGTGTAATATTGATGACTATTTTGTCACTATTCAGATCTTCCAAAGATGCAGCTAAATTTTCCAATATGTCTACCAAGTCATTATTTTATATATAATGAGAGAAATTATTTTATCTTATGGTAATTATTCTATTAACACTAAGACATATCCAATAATGGGATTTAGTTACACTTATGTGATATCATAATCATCATTAACTTATTTGATTAGTAGTTTTGAGTCACCATTCGCATTCATATGGGTTACAATTATTTTTATTCTGAGATAGAATCCTGCAATGATGGCCTTCAATTATAACTCATTATTGTTACAATATTCTGAAAATAAGAAATAATAAGGCAGGACATCCTTTGAGAGATAAACAAAAATGACCCCTAAGCTTAATTTTTTGAGCCTAGGGTCTTCCATACCCTTTTCATTCGGGCTTCAGGATGCACCATCAAAATACTTCACAAATGTTATGAGGAAGTCTTGGATTGAGAAAATTTATTCCTTTAAAAATTTATTATTGATATGATTTTTTTCAATTGAAGGGTTCTCTTAGAGGAAATATTCCAATTATTTCCCCATTAATTATTCTCTAGTTTGAACGAGATGTCAAATTATTACATGATGAACACCAACCATGGGAAGCATCCTATCAACATTGGATGGTTGAGAATTTACTTTAGTGGGAATGTTATAGAGACTAAATATATCTCATGATTCTATATGTAGTGTAAAAATATCTAAAAGGAAAATATTAACACCAGATAGATATTCACACTATTATAATAATGGTTCCCAATATCAATCATGGTTATACTGAGAGAATAGAGACTATTTTTTTTTTACATCTTAGTTTTTTGTGAGGAAAGAAAAAATTAATCTCTCTAAGGCTATCACATATATGATAAAAGGTATTCTATATAAAATTTGCGTCATAACTAGTGGACTAAATAAATACTTCTTGATACTACAAAAATAATTTTCCTTTTCATCATTCAAATGATCTGTATCCACTTTTTCATCTACTTGGTGCATGAAAGTCACACTCTAGAATGATTTGTAACAATGATTTGAATATAGGCAACACGTCCTTATAGTGGACTCATCTCTTTAACATTTCTAGGAAGAAAATTGTTGAAGATCGCCTATTAATTCTTAGAACTGACATTGATTCCATTATGGCATAATAAAAATCAGTGAAACATTCTTGAGGTATAATATAATGAAAAATTCTAGGAGTTCATTTTTGGACTATGCTGTCGAATCATGTCAAAAGTAATCACATGGCCAGTAAGATTCAAAAAACAATTCTGATAATTTATAAGAAATTTTTTTGAAATAGATCTTGATAGACATTCCCATAAAGGGTTTAAAGATGTGCCAAATGGCACATTATTATCTAGTGTCGACATATTTTAGGCCACATAGAATCCATAAATTTTAATATACACCCTGAGGATCATTAATGAAGTGGATTATTGATCATCATGGGCCATTTAAAATTTTTTATATCCTAAATAGACATCCAAAAATAATTGGACTCATTAAATAGATGTTGCATCAATCCTATGTTCACTAATTAGCATATGTGATTTTATATTTTGGATAGTGCCCATTGAAATCTCTAAATTCATTTTAAGATGTGATTTTCCCATTATTCTTCATGGATTGGACAATATTAGTGAGAAATTTTGGGGACAAAACATCAAAGTTGAAATTTACTTTAATGATCTTGTCGACTTCATCTTTAACATTGGAACCATGTGACAAATGTGTTTTTATGGATTCTTATTTTCATCCATGATAATTTTCATTAGACCTCGGTGGTGGGTGGCCACATCTAGGTTGAGGGAATGAATTTTTGTGTAATTCGGGGAAATTAAATTTATTTTTTAATCTTATAAAATTGTATATACATTTTTTATTCAATGTTTATAGTCTCACTTATTGCCTTTGGTCATGGATCTCTTTTTATGCCTATATTTACCAGTCGCAGTTCATCAACATTAGCATAGACACCATTTTCAAATGATGAGGGATCGTATTTGAGATCATCCTCATCTTCTTCTTCCTCTTCCCCCTTTTACTATTACTCTAGGTTCATATCATGGTGGGTGAGTGATGATGTAGAATCTTTATATTCAGTAGGGGTATCAATATTTTTAGATTAAAATGCATATATATCTATTATCCAATAGAAATACTAAAAATTCTTCAAATTTAAATATATACATTTGGGACAGAAAATTACTTGGTGATAAAGTGATTAAATTTCAACTTAAAAAGTTGTTACTAGTGGATAATCATAACCCTCTTTCATAATATTGAATTCATCTTTTATGACTAATATCATGAGGATTATTGAGTACATACTTAGTTTTGAACCCATATTCTCAATTTGACTGATTGGTAACACATAGTCTTCACCAATCTCATTGAATGGGTCATACTAGGTCATTTGTAGACTATTAAAGGAGGTAACTTGAGTAACATTATCGATCATGGGTTTCCTCCTTTCACTCTAACAAAATCCTACATCAATATATTTATCATCATAAGATCAAAATAGTGATTTATCACCATACAAGGTCACACTCTTCCCATTGATGTAGTACTTTATAAAAAGATTATTTGAGTAAGGTATTTATACATGTTTTTGTGGCTAATGGAATCTAAGAAATAATTTCAATGTTTTATCATATTAGATGACTAAGAATTCATAATTGGACACATGGTCCCCAAATATGTGTTTTGAGATTGATTTGGCCAACCGTGTTTTCTCCACTCATGTTGTATCCCTAGAGTGTCATCAGGGGAGGATATAGGTCATATTCACTATAACCTTACTGATGAAGTGCATGTATCGAATTGAAACTTAATCTTAATCCATTATCAACAAAATATCATCTAATGTAAATTTCATATATTCTACCCAACACATAAGGTCCAAATGTGTCCTTGTATCACAACATCCATTTCATATTCTATAAAAGAGATGGCATTACAAAAATCCACAAGTGTTATCTCTACCCAATACACAATAGTATTATTGAACTAGACATCAAACTCTTGAAGGATTATTAGAGACTATATACATGATAACGAAATATCCTTTGATAGGGTAAGATCATATAGAATTAGAGCATCACTATTACTATATCCAACTAATTTAGATATCATACTTTTGAGTTAAAGTATCACACAATATTACATCAAAATGATCCCTAGAAGTCACTTTATAGGTTGATTTTATTTGGGTAGGTGAGTCTGGTGGTTGTATGAATATTGTGGGTATTTTTTGAACTATTGGATTTGGTTTACTCGGTATGCCAATCCATCTAGGATAAAAATACCTTAACAACCCTTCTAATAAATCATCCAAAATAATCGGTCCTAGAATAATTTTAGTAAATTTAGGTTTGTTTTCATTTTATTTCAATTCCTACTGAATGAATTTTCCATGATCCTTAGTAGTATAATTGGATATGGAGGGGTTTTAGACATTATATTAGGTTCTTCAAGGGCTACATCTTTCCCCACCATAAAATCCAATGCCTTCTCTATCTGTGGTTCCTCTATTTATGAATAGGGAATTTGAAATCAATAGCATGATCATTATTAGAAAATGGATCCTTTAAGTGAATGATGCTCAAATAACTCAATATCAATTATTAAACTAAGAAGGATTCCCCTTGCTGAGGATATTTTAAGGGATCCATTAGTTGGAGTGGTTCCATTTCTCCAATGGTTGGAGGAATAAAATAAAAGAGAGACACATTATTATTTTGTTTATTTACATGATTGTATTCATGTGGAATAATTTTTCCCATTTAAGAACATTTATTCATGGAATATTGGATCTTATAAGAATATGGTGCCAATGATGCTAGAAATATCATGGTAGAAGAGAATGGGGGCCCTATTGGTTTGTTTTACTATGCATGGAGGATATAATGATTCTGATTGACTGTTTTCTTAGTCATCAAATCATTGAATTTATGTTCACTATTTCTTCAAACATCTTACTATTCATCTTTTTCTTCTATACTAGTGGATGAAACACATTCCACTGGCACTAGTATTTTTCCTAACATATCCTTCCTAAAATCAACCACCATTTTTAGGATTTCATTAATGCTGAAAAAATCTCATATGGTGTTCTCCATCATTTATAGAAGGAGGAAGTAATTTGGATGATCATAATGACTAATGTGATCACGCCTCTTGGGCTCTGGTAGTCTTGATAAATTATTTATATGGACTTTATTATTTTAAATGGAACATAGTCATTTCAAAAGGAATAAATATTACTCTTTTAGTTATCCAATGAGTACATCTTGTAATCCCTTCCCTTATTCGTAAATGGGTATTCATTTTTATATTTCTATTTTGATATAGGTGTTGTGTGAGGGGGACTGAGATTAATAACTAAATCCCACATAATGGAAATTATAAATTAATGTCCATTGTTTCAAGTCTACTTAATCTTTTTCTTTAATCCACTAAAACTGGACTATATTTATATCTAGTTTTCATAATAAAATAATCCAAAAATGTTGACACTATAGAATGTTATCATAACCCTCCCAAATAAGTTTTCTTGATATGTTTTGTTCTCAGATCTTCATGAAGGTTTTCAATTTAAAAAACCTTATAATCCCTTGTCATGATGATTTATATTAAGTGATTAACTCAAACACTTCCACCTGGTTTTATTTTCTAGACCCTTGGATTTTATTTTTTTCAGTTTGGGATATCAATGATTATTTTATTCAACAACATAGAGAAGAATTGATAATGAAACTATCAGGAAGATATTTCCACACATTGATCAATCATTATACTAAACTCATATACCAGATTAAGGTCAGCCTCTCTAATGTCTGCACTAAATACTTGAGCATGGATACCACTTACTACTCAATATTTCCCATCAAGGGACCATGTCAAGACACGAATTGTGTGATATTTAGTTCCATATGCCACAGATAATAAAATTTATGAAACATTGGGTTTTCATATTTAGAGGAGCGGTGAATTTCTTCCATCCATTCAGGGTTAGCTTCCTCTCTAATTATAATAGTGCATATATACACTAAAAACTACGAATTAGGATACCAATGAATTAATATTATTGATGATCATAGGGTGAATGATCGGATGATAAATAGCTTAAATAGGGGGGAAACAAGTTCATCTTGTTGCGTTGGCCCTGCTTGTATCTCTGGCTGATGACCTATAAAGGAGGCCTAGGGAGACTACATATGAAAAATCATTTATTGTGTTTATAATTGAGCTAACTCCATGTATCTTCTCATCATGGGGTACCAACATATCTATTATTGACATATAATATTGAGTAAAAGTTCTATATCAACTTTTATTGCAACAAAATCACCCTACTGAGGTACATTTTTGTGAGGGTGAAATGAGGCTCTTGCTGAAGAACATACCCAATATAAATGTTACCACATATAATTTCTTCATTATGATTCTTGAACTCCTTCATCTTATCCTCATATAGTGGTAATATTTTATAAATCATGAGTGGTTCAATATATTTGTTTGCTGAGTAATATTTGGCTACCACTTTACCCATTTTCCATGGTAGGTTCTCACCGAGGATGTGACAGTGGGGTATTTTTTGGAGTCCTTATATGCTTTTAGAGACTCTGGTTTCTAGTATCACACCATTTTTAGTATTTTATATATGGACCTTATTTTTTATGTAAATAATATTTTCTTTTTTCCCTTGTATTGGATTCAAGTTACATAGAAACCATAAGGGTGGTACTAATTATGTTCACTGATGCATAATGCATTGCATGTGTCTCATTATAACTATAATATAAGGATTTAATTATATTATATTGATTTCTATAGGGATAGATATAATATTTGGAAGTAGTTGTAAATCTAATGGATCAATTTTTCTTTCCACTTCTATGGGATTTTATCCTCTCCTTCAATTATTTCATTGGGATAATTTCATGAATGTTTATTTTGAGGGAATCTCCTGATAGTTTTTCTATATGCATTCCCAATGATGAAGTTAGGATGTGAGAAGGGATGAACTCGGAGGGCCTTCCTTATAGTGGGCCACCTAAATTGGAAATGAATTATATCTATTATAGAGGAGGTTTGTAAAAAATTAATTCTCCCTTGAAGATGGTAGATCCCCTTAAACCATTCTTGGGTCACTCTGAACTAGATTTATTGATCATGGAGGGGGATTCTATGGTAAACATTCACCTAGACTCATTGTATAGGGTTTCCCCTATATTTGTAGACTCATTGTTTTGGGTTTCCCCTATATCTCTATAGATGTGTTTTCACTATACCATGTCTATAGGACTAGTTAATGTGTAATCCCTAAAGGATTCACCACCTTGGAGTCTACTTACCCTCTAGGTTACTCAGGCAATTTTGGTGTAAGTTGTGGATCTACTTCACCAATTCACATCTCGCCTAGACTTCCTTGACATATGAAAAAAAATTGTGTAGTTTGGTCCTCGTCACAAAACCTTAATGGTATTATTTTCCCATTAATTGGAACTGAAATAAAATTGTTCTGATAAAATTCAAAATGATACATAGTAAACCCATCTAATGGGACCAATCTTGAAATCGAAATAATTCATTTCATCATATATTATGAAAAATATTTGAGCACCCCAATATGTGGCTTCAAACAAGACTTGTGATAATAAATTATATAATAATATATAATCAACAATCAAAAGGGAACCAATGATAGATAACAAAGGCTACATATTAAATTATTCATCGATGAAGAATCTCAGATAAATGCGGGTTATTCTAAATCCAATAAAAGATAAAAATTGATTTCCAATTTTAGGGTGGCCCATTTTTTATTTAGTATATGAAAAAGGATTCAGTAATATTTCTTATGTCTATAAGAGAGCCTTTGAGTAGGAATCAATTTCCCTATAAAATATTTGATGTGTCTGACCACACATAATATATATTAATATGAGTTCTTAAACAATATTGGATCCACTTAACATTGACCGCCTTCCATCAGAATGTTGGTTTGTGAAAAAACATGAATAAGGGAATAAAATCGAGTCTCTATCTCCATTAATAAACCCAATTTGAAACTTCTTGAAAAATATGTTTGAATAAATGTCTCACTTGAAGGTTCATTCTATGATATCCATTAAATTCCATTGACCCTCATGTGGTTTACTGGGATGAAACCAAAATGGTGAACCTTATAAAGAAATCGTAACCAAAGTGATTGTGTATCCCATATTCAGGCCCCTTTCTCACTCTTAGAAAATGAATTTTGAAAAAGAAAAATCCATAACAAATAAATTATGCATGTTATCATTTATCAATATACTATTTTAATGGGATTTTATTGTTGTTTTATTTATATATTTATAGTTACTTTATACAAGAACTCGCTTTTTTCGAATACTATCATTTTAACATTCATTAATGTTTATATTAACTATTTCACAAGGTGGGTCCCTATATAACATTAAGAAATCATCTCCAACATAGTTTATTCTATACCAAGTTTAAACTACATTTGTTTTGGAGTAAAACTTAAATGGTACCTCCCCAACCTTGGAGAACACTTGAAAATCCCTCTAATGCATAAAGCCTCATCTGTTGTCCGCACCACGATGGATGGTGTCACATATGTAGAGAAGATCAGTAACTATTTCAAGCTGTTCTGAGCACCATTCCACAAAAAAACTATAGATTCATGTCTTAACATAGGAATTATAATAAACTTGTCACCAAGGGCCTCATTCTGACAAAATATGGGTCTCTCCTTGGGGATCCTATCAGAAATCACTACCATCAGTTTCGTGTAGCAGAATGTCCTCAACATGATGCTGACACCACCCCTTGGGGTCTATATCTAGTTATTTAGTCTTTAAAACATTATTAAACCCATAAAGAATGGAAATTAATCAATGAATTATAGGATCAATTCATTTTTTCTCTGAAGAGGACTCCGAACAAAAATTACAGGAAACTTATGATAATTTCCCCTACCAAAACTCCACATGCATGCCAATACAGTTTGATAGCAAAAAAAGAACCCCAACAATAACACAAGTTAACAATCATTGATCTTAATGAAATTCATACTTGTACATAAAAATCCTTTCAGAACAATCAGACATCACTTTTTAAACCATCTCGAAAATCCAAATATAAATCCAAAGGAAAACCATATCTCTCCCACTACACATAGAGACTTTCAATATATACTAATATAAAATGTTTAAAATGAGTTGGCATAAATCCCTACACATAACATAGAATAGTAATATAAACATATTACCTCCATTTATGTAGCATTATATATCATGAAAATGGTAAGTTTAGATGAAAATTCCTACCCAAAACACACAGTTTTTTGTAGATATAATAATGGTAGTGATAATAGTTGTGGGGTAGACACCCAACCCCATCAATATAATTGGGGTGACTCCTCAACATAATTCATAGGTCACTAAAAAGTATAAATGTATCCTTCATCCTATCCAAGTGTTGGTAGCAATGATCCCATGATAAATAAAAAAATGGATTGTTTCTATACCCCCATTCAAACTCGAGGTCACCAGCCTTTCCCAGCGGCCACTCTAGAGAAGGAATATGTCCCTAACATAATTCTAGAGATCTATCAGAAAATTTCGGAATGGACATGTTAATGACCTGTAGTTCATAGTGATATCATATATTTTTTTTTAGTGACTAAGGATACTACTCATTTGTTACCAAATTAAAAAACGAGTAGATTCAATTACGAAGATCCTCCCTGTAAATTTATTGACATCTTTCCTAGAGGCCCACTGCAGACACCTAGGCAATGAAGGTGCACTTCGTGTCCACAATCTGATCAATACCAAGAGATCATACCCTGATGATAAATATACAATCCCCCGTCAAGGATATAATATTAAATATAAATAATTTCCTCCCCTTTCTTTTAACCTCCCAGAAGGTCCTCCCCAAGTTATACATGATAGGAATTCTCTTTATATCCACACATCCATTTGTGATGGTTGTCTTCCCCATTATTAAATTCACTATAAAGGTCCTCCTAGTAATGAAACATCATTTTATAAATTTGGTACTCCCCTTGATGAATCAATTATTTGAATTTCCTCACATTATAAGAAACTTGGGAGAATGAGGTCATTAAAGTGTGATGCCTCACCTTTGAAAAGTGAAATCCTTTATAAATGGGAAGACGTGATAAGAAAATGTTCATCATCTAAACCTTCCTTGTATCTATTTGTTTCAAATATGAAATACTAAATCACTATTGGTCTTTTTCATTACAATAAATTAGTATGGAAATATTTACATTGGTTGGATCTAGTTGAGGAACCTATTTCTAATATGAATAATACATTTTTCTAATAAGGAGATAGGTGGATGAAGACAATATACCAGTCATGTTCAAACCTATATTCACTCCTCAATACAGAATTACAGAATCATAGTTTTAATATTATGTGCATGAAATCCACATGAATATATGGAAAATACTTCATCACCAAAAAACAAATGTGTTGACATCCAAATAATACTTAATCCATGCTATGATAATAGATGGAATACAACAAAAACTCATCTCCTCATCTTTCCAAGATGCACAACACCTAAAATTTGGAATACAAAAAGGACCCCATCAACTCACATGGTTTGATGTGTTAAAAGAGTTACGTTATCTAATATTCATTGCACCATATGGTGTTCATATCAATGGATGGGGTGAAAATGGGTTGTAGCATTTCACCTCTCTCATGAATCAAAAAATGACACAAAAATTGAAAACATGTGATTTAATATCTATATATTGGCTTCAAGAATCAATATATACATGAAATATATTGTATACTCAGTAAAAATCCACCCTGAATGAATATCATAGCTTTTTGTCCATATGATATCTGAGCATTGAAATACTTCGACATCAAACATATAAAAATATTGTGAAAACTCCCACTTAACGAATGTTAATCATCAAGCAGTGCCATTATATTTGGAATCAGGTGGATTAGGTGAAAATAATACAATTCACCCATCACATACCTCACAATACATTTTTTTTATTTTAATTAAAATCAAATTTTGGGAAAGTGGGAACCATACTAAGAGAGCCACGCATATCAGATGTCCACTTATGCTGCAACCAACATATTCAAAATTCAAAAATAATACCTTCAAATATCAAAAGTAAAAATTCAAAAACTCGCCAAATCCACCTCGAAACATGAGTTAACCCACTTCGAATCATAAACCACAAACCATCATCCATCACAAACAAGCATGTCATGTCCATTACATATGTTAGTGTCATCATCATCACTGACCTCACCGTCGTAGGTGAAACACACCGCCATCAACATCGTCCATACTGTCGTCATCGTCACCATCCCAACATCACACCGGTCACCGGAAGAAACCAATATATCACCATTGTCATTTTCCTCATCTGTTAAACACAGTCCTCATTAACTTCATAGAAAATCACCACCATATCTAGACAAATAGCCATAGAATATCTGATCAAAGAACCCAACGGAACACCCAAACCCATCAACAACACCATCAAATTCCACTGACTCACCATCACGCTACAGGAGACCAATCTATAGATGAAACCACCGACTATAACAAACACCACCAACATGAAAAGGTGATCAAAAAGGATGAAACAGAAACAGGTATGAAACCCTAAAATGAAACATCACGACCGCCTAACCATGTGGCCTAAAACTCTAGTGTAACCATCAGTCCAACCCTGACCTGGAGAGGAGTGGTGGAACCCTCGATTAGAGGTGGTTTGGATAGTTGGGACTCAAACAGAGTGCCAAATAATACAGACTTTGTTTGTGTGATAAACCCACCATCCAACGCAATGAAATTCTAAAATCCTCGATGTTAACACTACAACAACTCCGACCAGAAGAGGTGAATAGCAACATGAGGCCAGCGCAGGGTATGCTGACAAAGGGAATCAACAGCATCTACCTTTATCATAAGAGAAAAATCCACAGAGAAAACCCACAACGGTGAGATCCATAGAGAATTCATGGAAGAAACAACAACTAAAATGGAGGAGACACCCCAACTAATAGTGATAGGGTATTTTTAACAAATCTTCTGAGGTCGAAAAACCAAGATCAAATAGTTGTGAAAATGAAAAAGGATCTCACCTAGAAGGAAAGGATTGGGGATATTTAACTTGACCTCTCCCTCAACGAATTTTAGTATTTTCCAATTTAAGGATAGAGAATCAATAGAAATTTTTCCATTTTATCCTATCTCATTACCCAACTTCCTCAATAAGAATAAAAATGATGAAATTTTCAAGAGATTTCTAGTAGATCACCATTCATTAAATTATTCAAATATTACTATAGAATTAGAGGATTAGGCTTCAAGTTGTAAACAAACAATATATTTCTCCCAGTGATGCTGATGAAGTTATTTCATTGCATTTTGCATCATGGAACTTTGTTAGCACCACTATGCATATGCTACAGAAGATGAGGTCGATACAGAGGTATATGGTTAGGTGGTTTATCTTCATAATAAGATAAACCTAAAAATGAGTCCATAATGTGTGAATACCCAGAACTAGAGGGTTATTACGAATTTATAGATTCCCTAAACTACTCCCCCACTACCCCCTCTATGAGAATCCCCAAAACAGTGGGGTAATAATGGGATTGTGCCTCACCCACAACAAATAGAGTTTGGATACCTCACACATGATTAAATATTTTCTCTATATGAGGAAGAAATTAATGATTTTTAAAAACTCAATGGAGAACTACTAGGAGGAAAAATCCCCGCTGGATAAGTTATACAAGAGGAGCCTCAGCAAGTGTACCCAACTAACGTTCCACAACAAAGAGGATTTGTCAAAACAAATGAAATAGAGCCGGAACATCATCGTAATGTATGTTACCAAAAACCAATATATTTAGACCCCATGATAGAAAAACATCCAGGGATCCCTCCATTTGTTCCACAACTAGATCTATGTAAACTGCATCGTCACAGGCAACCCCTACCACCGAAGAAATAAGAAAATCAACCATATTTGTCCATAATGATTACATTACCTATCCAATATCCTTTGAATACAAACATAACCTTGGTGGTCGTCAATATTTTTTGTTTTTTAAAAGATTAATTGGATGTTATGGAGGGATAGAATGCCCCAGTATAGCGGGAATAGAAGCCTTACCCTAAATTGGTGGATCTGACCCCCCCATTAATCATTGGTAACACTACATTTCAAATATTCAATGGCTCGAAGGAATTGGAGAACCATTTGAATCATGTAATTTCCTTATGTGATACAATGTTGGAAACCACTAAACAACAAGAATTACAAAAACTCATGTTCTTTGCACAAACACTTCAAGGTTTATCCTTCGCACGGTACACTGGTTTTCTAGTTTTGTCAATCATGTGATTAGAAGACCTATATCTTCATATTATCATTCAATCCTTCTTAATGATGTAGGAAAAAAACCTCGACCACTAAAATTGAAAACATCAGGATAATTAGTGGAACTTGGATTTCATATATAGTTTGATAGTTTTGTCCTACTCCCTAAACCAAGAAATTCTCCATGAAATTTCATTATACCTCTATATAGAGAATTGATGTGATGAGTTGCAAACACCGCACATACATTTGAAATAAACAGGAGTGTTTTGGGGTATTTCCGAAGTCACTAAAATATTTTAAGATTGAAAAATGAAATCCCAGGCCATGTTGGGACTAATTCCATCATCCCAAAAGAATAAAAAAAAATTGAGGCTTCAACTGCCATGCTTAAGCTAGCCCCTACGCTAACTCTGAATCCCAATATTTCACCATATCATTTGGTACACCCATCTATGAATCAAAAAAAAATCCTCTTCATTAGGATTACTGAATTAGATAGAGGTGAAAACATTTTCTGGAAGTGAGGAATAGCCTTTATTCATTTGAATATTATAAAGTCCTTGCCTAAATCATTGTAAATTTAGAGAAAATCTTGATCAACTTTCCAAATCCCATGATTTCTAGTTAGGTTGGTCATAATGATCAACCAAACTATATACCCTTCAACTATACAATATAAAACACCATCTAGGAATAATTTTACTTCAAATTAATCTTGAAAAAAATGGTGGTTTAATTATAAGTGAAGTTGGGTAATCCACCATCACAAGTGACATTTTTTCCTTACGAAACCCAAAAGAAAAAAAAGTGAAAATAAGTTTATAGTATATGTTTATAGAAGTTCAATGATTCAATTACTAGTATGATAATCAATTGATCACATGATATCCTTAAGGTGTAGTTGATTCTAAAAATTGTACCCATAGTTTCTCCTTCTGTTGAATACCCAACCTGTTTAAGATTATGATCCTACAAAAATCTTCCCTCTAAGTAGAGGAGATTTTTGAGAATAAAAACTAACATATAAGAAGATCATACTTTACCTAATCATAACCATCCCTCACACTCTAATGTATTATACCTCTTACATTGATGGCACATTCACTATCCCACTAAATTGTACCATAAGAATTTACCCATGAGACATCGTCCATATTAGTTGAAAAATTAAACTTCTACTCTATTAGTTTCATTAACTTAATGGATCCCTTCTCTGATTAGGAATAAGGTCATAGACCCATGTTCCTTTCAACCAATTTGGGAACCAAAGGAAGGGAACATATGAGATGAGGGTATATGGGATGACACGATCAGGGATTAACTCAATATTGTCTCCATGTTATTTATTAGACTTTCTATGCTACTGAAACTCATGGGAATAACCTTCAATAGGCCTAACCATAACCATAATTTTACTAAACATATTCTAGGGTTTACCGTGAAATGATTTTTCTAAAATATTGATTTGGATGGGTTAAATTAGCCGAACAATCTTGACATGAATTCATCTATGTTTGGCCCAACCCATCAGAGACATTACTGCTTTCAACTACACTTATAGGATCCAATATAACTACAAAATGTACTTCAAATTAAAAAGTGCATATAAAAGTGCAGCACCATCTTAGGAAGCATAATATTTTATCCTATATGGATGACATTTTAATGAATTTTTCCCCAGTGTCATAAAAGCTATCAATCTTGCATGCTCAAAGTCTATCGAAAAACCACTATGAGGAACTCATAGTGCCATTTCTGAGCCCTCACACATTTTAGGTTAAGGCTTCCATTTTTTTAATATATCATATAGGGATTGACACAATAGAATTCCATATGATCATATCATTCATAAAGAAGTAAAAATATTCCCTTTTACAAGACAACATTATACAGTTTTATGTGATTAGAAGGATAAATGAATTTATATATGATAGGATTTCATTGATAATGACTAATAATCCAACATATTTCTAGTCTGGAATATTCTTCAATTGGGATATAAATAATCCAACCTATCCCCTTCTACATTAACTCTATATAGTTATATAAAAATTGAACAAAAAAATCCAAAAATAATCATAATTTGGGATATTTTTGTGTAACTCGTTTCATATTCCTAATATCTTGTTATGTTACTAAATAAGAAATTAAACATTTGGATTTGAAGGAAGTTTCTTTATCATTATACAGTAGTCCACTTTCCCAACCACAAATGACTCCAAAAAGTTCCTTAATAGTCAAATTGGGATGTTTAAGGGGGATAAATCCCATTTTGAGTCTTTAAAATCACAACATGTTGATGTGAAATTATTATAGAGGTAAGGTAAATGACCCTTTATTAATGGTTTCACTTGGGTGTATACCCCAAATAATCAAGAAATAACCCCATTCAATCCCTTCAAATACCATAGTGAATAATTTCTACTACCCATAAATCATATGAAAGGAATGGTCCCAAATTCAAGCACATATCTATGGAACTCAATCATACCAGTTAGGATGTTTGGTCCTATTATCACTGAAAATATCATAAACCCATCGGATAGTGATTATAATCCTTCTAAATCACATGTCTTCCCTCGGTAATTTTAAAGAATACCCACATTTTCATTTAGGTCAGAGGAAGATTCTTTGTCTTGTAGATGATAAAATATTGATTCCACTCCATACTCTGAGAAATTTTATTCATCACCAACACCCCATAACAGTGAGGTGGAAGAGGGAGAAGAAGAGGAACGGGAATACTATTAATAACTAATTATTTCCCCTATAGTATCAGTATAATGTATCTCTATGACTATTAGTGAACTCAGAAAAAACAATCTATGTATGGAAGAGGACTCGTGACCCACTTTGATATGTGTGGCCTTGCCTTCATAGGAACAATATGCATATTCCTTCTTCCCGCAGCAACATTAGGTTCTTTTTGCTAGATGTTCATAAAAAATGTCCACCCTCGATCATTATGTGGACACTCACCAACTAGGATTTGAAGATAACCATCAGGGTTTCAAATTAGCCGCTAGAAGGCTGCATCCAACACAAGTCGATAAAATTGAGGTTGATGTTCACATGCCTCTCCACTATAATTTAATTCAAGAAGACCATTATTTGAAATGGAATTCAAAAATAGTTCCATTTAAGAAGAATAATATAAAAATTTAGGTTTTTTATTGACATCAATGATCTAAAGCAGCACTATTGAAAATATGATAACTCAGTTCTAGTGAAGAGGGTACTAATTGATTCTACGATCAGATATCCAGACCTTTCCTATATGGATGGATTTTCATCTAATAAAATATCTCGATATCCAACTAATATATGGAGTTCACCAATTTTATATAACCCAACAATGTATATTTTTATCACATGATTCACATTGGTTAGACAAATAATAGTACTAAATACCAATGTGTCATGTATCACATCTTCAAACCATTTTGGGGAATTTATTCCAATTTTATGTCGATTATAAGGTGATTATGTGTTGATATCATTGAGACCACCTGAATGATAACGATTCCATATTCAATAAACATTGACTTTGTATCCTATAGAAGGATCCCATGAAATTCACCTCAAGTGTTGCCTCACAATAGTTTCTCAGCTTTGTGGGATGTCATCATTGAATCAAAGTAGATCATGAGAAGAAAACTGATATCCATAATAGATAAAATCCTAAAAACCTAAATGTTTTTCAGGTATTATAGGGGAAAAATTCATACAATAATATCTCTATATAATATATTGATGGAAAGTGTTTTACCTTCACTAGGTTGATAAAAAGTGTGTCACATATCATTGGATTAATTACTATCAGAAAGCATTCAATAGTCTTAATATGTATATTTAGATTCCAAAAATGCTAATTTCACCTATTGAGTGAACCTACTAATTTTTTATCTGACTACCCTAGAATGATCACTCAGTGATTTTCTCACAGACAAGCATAGTTCTAGGAATGAAAACAATGTTTATTATCTAAGTTGCACCATGCTCGATACTGAGAATCATTATTAATATATCAATATAAGAATCATTGTAATAATCATCAGGGTTTAATAGATGATGAACTATATAATGTACCCAAAGTTATATTTTGACTCACTTGTCAACCCACTCAAATAAATCCACATTTTCCAATGTTCAATGGTTATTTGGCATGATGGGTGGTATATTGTAGCATGTTTCCCTTTAGATCATGACTCAAAAAGGATATATCACTCTAATCATGAAATCCCAAAGATGTGGGAAATTTATTTGGATGATGCATCCAGAATCCCAAAAAGAAGAGATAATGTTAAACCCCAAACTCAATAAAGGTGGGATGGGAGTTGTGCTCATCTCTCCACAGAGGAACTCATTCCTTACACCTTGCTATTTTAGAAACATTTCGTGAACAATGATGTTTAATATCATGCATGTGTCCTAGTGATAGAACTGGTACATAAAATTAAAAAGAAAAACATTAAGGTAAAATGTAATTTAGTGATTGTAATTAAAAAGATAAATTTGAATTATAATATCAATAAATATATATATACTCCCGTAGATTGACTATTTATATTGACTAATGACATAATTCTCTACAGTGGAAACATTTTGTTATGTTTCAAGATAATTTAATGACTTGGTGGATTCATTTAAAAATGTAGTTATGGATTTGTAGGATCCACGTTGAGATGAAACATTCCTTATAATTTCTCATCAACCAATGGAGTTTCCTTTTCCCAGGTTGACATGGAAGAAATCATTGAGTTTAACTCATCTTTAAATCATATGTCTGGAAAACATTTTGGATGATTCCCATTGTGTGCTGCCTTTAAAAAATTGTGATCTTATTAGAAAAGATATAAAATAGAAAACATAACAATGATAAACCAATATCACCGTTTATATTGGACCAAATCACTAGAATGTCCACTATAACTCAAGCTCTGAAGGATTCCTTATTTGGTTCACTGAAGGGGAATATATTGTTTATGTCATGAAGGATGTTTATATAGGAACCTATGGTTCCCACCAATCAGGGTTCAGAATTTACATTAAAATTGGGAGGCTTGGATACCACATGTCTTCCATGAAAATGGATTGGATGTAATAAACCATAAATTTATACTTAATTATAGATATTTCAAACGTCATACATCATCCCCTATAGTTCTTACACGCATCAAAATACTCTTAACCATTTTATGTATGTGAAATTGATGATTTAGGGCCATATCCACCAGTTACGATGATGCAATAATAGTAAATCCTCACATTTTCTCTAAATTGTTTGAAGCAATACTCGCAAAGAAGTTATGAAAAAAAATTATTATTCGATTCATTATATCTAATATCATTACAATATTTTGGGACCCTCATACAAAACAGATTGTAAATAGAACAAATTATTATTCTACTGAATTGGATATGTTTTATTACCAGTATAATCTCAAATACAATCCTTCAAATTGCTATAATGTAGTTTCTAAGGGATATTTTAAGTCATTAAACAATACATGTTCAAATATACTCTAGAATATAATGGATAAAGAAAAAAAATTATTTTCATAACAAGATCATTCATGTAGTGTGGTATTACCAGACTACAAGCTAGGCCTCCACATAGGTGCCCCCCATATTCACTTGTAAATGGGATTGAAGTAGTCCTCCCCATTTACATCCAATTTCCATCGCGTCATATTTAAATAATTGTTAAGCTATATTTATATCAGAAATAAAAAATTGGATAGATAAATTAAAGAACCTAGATAAGAAAATTACTACATAATGTGCATCACATAGAGGACCATCAAAATCATATTGAATGGTATTGTTACAATAATGATCACCTCTACTCATTCCTATAAGTAGAACTAAAACTGGTATTTAGGACCCAAATTATAATTGGTATGAAACCTCCAAAGACTGGTTCAAAATGGGAGGGATCATATTCCATAGAAAAGTTCCACTCTAATGGAACTTATTTACTGATCTCAATAGATGGCGAGCTTATTATTTCCCCTATCAGTGAACATTTTTTCAATAAATACATTAATTAATAACTAAAATTTTCTTATATTATTTTTAATAAATATTAAACCAAATGAAATTATTTTTATAGACATTTAATTGTATGAAGTTTAGTCTTAAATGTACGACCTAAAACCACAACACTATAGTTTGAGTTATAAAACACTAAAAAAAATTTCCTAACATCCTAGTAAATAAATGATAAAACATATAAAAAATTCCTTACTAACAAGATGTTAAACTACATGGTGCACGTCCTTGTTGCATGACATAAAATAGTATAACATTTTTCTCCAGGATATATTGGTCCCAAACCCTTTTCTTTTGGTCTTCTACCACACCAATTTCTTGAACAACGTGTTCCATGATTCTCAAATCAATTAGATATTTAATGATTGAAATATCATATATCCTGGGACAATCCATGAATTAATAAAGATCCCCTCTCCTCCATACAAACAATGAACATTATTGGGAACAACAACATGTGTCTGTTCACTAGTAGACTCAACTTAATGATCGATAACTATGTGCGGATTGATTCTTTCCCACACAAGATATATAGTGTAGAACGAATTCCTTAATTAATGACTAATCATAGTTGAAAAGGGGGTAATGTGTCCCCTTCCTCATGCATATGACCCCCATCCATGTAGGAGATCCTACTTTTGGGTTCCCTCATTTAGGATCCCATCACGAAATGGAAAATATTCCTTTACCTATAGGCAATAAAATATCTACACATGATACATCACACACTGTGGTTGATACTAGTCCAAATGCTACCTTTGTGATTATAAAAATCCATCTACGCATTATATTCCGGGTCTCAAAAAAAATTATTCTTTATAAGATTTCATTAGACATCATTAAAGGAATGTAAAATTCCTGAGGACATATTGGTTTGATTCGTCATTTTTATGACCTAGTCTAGCTTATCATAAGATTCCCAAAAATTAATATCTAATATAACAAACCATTTCATCAATAAAAACATATTTTATCTTAATAATACATAATAATATATTTTTGGATGCTTATTTTTAGATGTATTTTATCCCACCTTGTGTACTTGTCTTGTATAATTTATCATGATCCATGAAACTCCAAGATCATGTTTTAAAATTTCATTAATCATGTAGATTTTTTTCATAATATCAATGACATAATAATATATATGTCTATCATTATTTCCATACTTATACTCCTAGTAATATGAATTAACTACAAGATAACATTCTTCTTTACCATATGATACTAAACTGCATCGTTAACATCCATCTTATTGGATGTTAAGATTCCTTAAAAACAATTTATTGATTGATTCTCACCCCTATGAGATATATAACAATTCTCATATCTTATATCCTAGTATATCCACCACAAGAACAAAATGATCATTAACTTTCTTCTAATATCCTATTTGGTGTGAAATAGAAATTTTACACTCCTTGTTTATCACACCAATTAAATATCACTCGAGATGAAAATGTTTTTTTATGGCTTCTTTTCTTGATTAAAGTGTATCAGTTCACATTATGTTTCACACCGTACATGATAAAGGATCCTAAAAGGATCCCTGAATAATTATTCCACATGAGGTTAAACAATATTGTTAACATATCTTAAAATATATTAAATTTTGCAATGCTATGGTCATATTCAATGATAACCACTATCCTGGGTGTTAGTATCCCACCAACACATCATTATAGAACTATGTTTGTTTTAATTCTCACATTTATGTGATAAATAGATATCACAAGATTCATGTGTCTTAGGGACAACTGTATTAAAAAAAATACACCACCAAGTGTATGGGTCTTACCTAGGTTGGAAATATATACCAATATTATTGGGTAATTTTCACATTATATTGTTATTCAATTTTCCAGAACCCTCCTAAAACAAATCAAACTCTATCGCTAGGGAATTAAAAATCCCCATAATCATTCCATGACCCTTGGTATATAATGTCTGATTACTTAAGATATAGTTTTTTAATATTAATTGATATGACCCAATTTAGATTTACATAATTACCCACTCCAAAGTCTTGTCAACCATTTACACCTTCATTATCAAGAGACTCATCTTTTACATCTCTTTTCCAAAATAAAAATATTTGGGAAATCACTTTTTAAACATATTTCATGTTTATTCCTTGCATACATGTCCCATATATCTTTATGGATTTGAAATGTCCAATATTACAGCTTACAACATTACATCATCATTCCAGAAGTATGATAAAACATTATTTGATTGGTCACCATATAATGGAAAATATCAAATATTTTTATCAAATCTAAATTAATATT
Source organism: Viscum album (assembly GCA_963277665.1). Taxonomy (NCBI): domain Eukaryota; kingdom Viridiplantae; phylum Streptophyta; class Magnoliopsida; order Santalales; family Viscaceae; genus Viscum; species Viscum album. Next base: position 808,851,825 of record OY728153.1, read on the forward strand.
CTATGTAACCCCTATCATCCTTATGTTAATAAATTAAATTAAACCATCTACATCCTTGTCATAAGACAAAAAATTTCATGATTTTTCAAACCACATTTGAGAGGATCCATTCCCCCTATTATTGGTCATCAACTACATCATCCTAATGAACAGTGTAATAAATGATCCTAATTACATCAAGACACATAGTGATTCCTAGATCCACCATTATTGGCCCAACATCCACAAAAACAAATAAAATTGTTTCTCCATTCATGGACCTAACACATATATAGATGGTAAATTTTGAATTTCTCCTAGGATCTCTCTGTTGAATTATTTTTGTCAAATTATAATGCACCCTCCGTCACATAAAAACAAAATTTGTGTAATATTGGTTTCACATTCATGTCATATGCCTACCTATACGATCCCATCTGTCTTAGACTCATTTATTACACAAACAACCATATATCCTCTTTAAAAATCATTATCATTATGATCACTCAAACCATCAGTAATAGAATGTTTTATTATTAAGGACACCTTTTTTGGAAAATGAAAAATATTTCCTTGTTTTTATTTCCATAATTCTCACCCAAAACACCTATCACCCAGAGGTGCCTTTTTTCATCAAGAGATACCACTTGTATATCTCTAATCTCGAATATCATCATGTTGAAAAATCATTTTTAAACATTCTCCATAATAAATCCTTACATACTTGTACCATCTCATATTTTAGATCTTAAAATGGAAAAAATCATCACATAAAAAGAACACTTTTTATACCTGATGAATTTAAGAACATTCTATGCCCAAAATCCTATAATGGGTCCTCATCCCAAACTCATAGTCCAAATTTTTCGAAGTCAAAATCTTGTTTCATAAGATCATCTTTTAAGACTCTAAAGTTCCCATGAAAACAATCTTATTACTCACAAGGATGAAAATCCACAAAAGGGAACCATAGGAAGGAGTCCATTTAAATCTCACTAGACATGCACTACGCATTTTTCAAGAAACAAAGTGAACAATGAAGAGAAAATGGAAATAAAATGTTAGGCTGAAAAAAGGAAAAGTGCGACTGAAGGAAAATGAAAGTATTTTCCAATTTGGCTTCATCATATCTAACATTGAAAAATGGAATTCCAATGAAACAAATGACACAAAGTTCATTATGCCTGTTATTTGACATTAGTAATAGTCATACTATGTTTTTCTAATCTAAACACCTAGTAAAAGATTAGGTCACCCTCATGTTCCTATAATATTGATTTCAACACATTTATGTGATGATGTTCTACTAAATAGACTGGATTTAGTGTTATCTTACAATGATAGGAGAAAATAGGTATCAACACATAGATGATTAAAAAAATCATTCAAGGTTATAATTTCACAGTAACATCCACAAATTATAGTCTCTTGGTTATATTCTGAAATGACCTTTAGTTTAAATCACGACTGGATAAAGGGAATCTCATGCATTATCCATAATCAATCAAATCATAGTTATTTAAATAGTCTCGTTCTAATCATCAAGGTAGTTATCATTTGTCGCGATCATAATGGTGGTCTTCCCTTCAGCATTTACCCCTTCTAAAAAATAATGATGTTTTATAGGATTTCCTCTATGTGTATCCATATCATGTTAGAGGCATGATATTCAAATACATTTCCTATCATCCCATTTATTTACCTCTACCAATTATAAATCAATATTGATCTATACATGGGATAATTCATTTTATAAATCATTAGTTTTGGTGAGAATTCTTTCTTTCATATGTTACTGATATGAATCTTTCTCTTCATCCAACTAGAAAACCACATCCTTAATGGGAATGTGGAACATGCGTTAGTCGAATCCACCATAATAGAAAATTCCAAAAAATGATCTTGTGTAGACGGAATTTTTAGGGTAGATATCTCATGGGTGTCCTCATGGATAACTCATGGATTTAATGCTGTTTGAACTAGTGGAATTCCCAGAAAGTATCCATTATTTCTAGGAATGTCGTAGATTGTTTTTGTAAATTAGTTATCATATATAAGTGACTTTTGTTCTCTATCCTATAGTAATTTAACCCTCACCAAGTATCGTCAATTTTGATGGAGTTGATGTGTCCCCTTTGGTTTCATTCAATAAGCTCGATGGAACTAAAGGGATAATAAAATTATTTATTGAAATTGGACAGTAGAAATGTTAATGGTAAATGGGGACCAAATATGTTGATGGAACTCACACATTATGGAATCAGTTTCTTGGGATTAATCCTCCCATGAATCCCTTAACTCATTGGTTTGGACCATAATTTCATATTGAGTAACACTATCCTAAGATTGATCAATGACCAGTTTATAAGTCTCTTGAGAACATCCCATATTAGGTCCCTCAACTATCATTCCCCTCTCAATAAGATTGGGACATACCTCAACAACCGACTTTTTGTTCGTCTTCGAAATACTTTCTATAGAAATAGCTACACCAGTCGTGACCATCGATTTGATTTATTTTATTTAAGAATGTTTCTCTGAGGGGAAACACTAAAGGTGGAAAATTAGGTCCATCCAACTCATTATTAGTGTCCTCAAACTCCTCTAGGGATCCAAAAATATAAATTTCGTGATAAATTGATTCTATTCATTAATTATGATATACATAAAATATCTTTTCATCGTCACCTTTAAAGGTATCCAAGAAATTGTGATTATGACCCAAATTGTCTCTTCTATTTGCATCATCAACATTCTTTTCTACAGACATGACCATTTTTGGACCATCCATTTTAGGATTAACTCTATCAACATCATAATATGTTTTTTTGTCACTTTTATCCTCTCCTGTGGATGTTATTGGACTAGTGGTTGTGGTTGTAGTGTCCTCTAATGAAAGTAATAGATCTAGAATATTATATGGAATAGAAGCCTACAATTTTTTCATGACATATTATTTGGTGAAATTTACATTTACATGATTATCCACACTCCAAAAAATTATAGGATTGAATGTGTTCGCTTCCCTTAACACTTATCATGTTTAAGGGAAGAACTCCACATTATTAATCTACACCTCATATAGAATATCTTCATTAGTTCATAGAAGGTCATCGCTAATCCCCTTGATGGTGGTTTGGGGAGTGGATCTCATAAACCAAGATCATGATGAAACCTTTAGTATTGAAAAATTAAGGATAAATTATGACTTTAGAACATACCATGAATAAAAATGTTCTAGGAAAAGGACTTTATTCTCTATTGTCCCTTCACTTTTGATGGAGAAAATCTATCACTTTCCTCTAAAAATATATAAACTAGAACGGTATGTTTTAATTTTTCTTCCCCCTTATCCTCTTCTATCATTATCTATCCTAAATTTAGCACTCATGATTCAATATTTTATCCCTCATCACCTATAGTGGTTCTTATTGGGTCATATTTTGGTGATTTAATTCTAACTAATTCCCTTTCTACACACTGAAATCCATTATCACCCATTTTGTAGCAATGTTATTTTATTCAAAATAATTAAAATTAGAAAAATGTAAAGAAAATTTAAGGTTAAACTGCATATTGAGGATCAATGATGTCATCTAATTTTTAATTGGACTATTCTCATCCCTTTAGTGGATTTCTAAGCCGTCATATCCTCCATTCACCTCAGAGTAGGGATCTGGTCATTAGTGGCATAAATGACCATCTGAAACTCTTTAATGATCATTCCCAAATAATTTAATCATAAATGTGGTGTTTTTAGGGCTCATATATTCACTATCTGTGGAATCATTGTGTATATATTGAGGAATAACCATTGGTCCTTGGCATTAGAAATCTTGTCATTCAGAAATTGAACAGCCTCTAGTCATATATAATTTACGGTCACCTCAGTCTACTCTTATTTAGTCCAATGAATCAAATATTTCACGGGTGTCCCAATTCTCTCTATCATTGTTTAATAGTTCTAAACTAGTTCTCATGTTTTAACATTACAATGGTTGTTTGACCATCATGGCTCAACCTCAACTGGGACAAACATTTGAATCTAGACAGGGTAACTAACATGTGCCTGGGGTAGCTTAGGAATGCTCACGGATTCCCCATTATCCCAATATGGAGTGTATTGAACATTATATTGTGATTCTCAAACCCAATAGTCATTACAAATTATATTAATTCCCAAATCATTATCAACATCCCTTGTGGGTATGACATGATCCATGATTTGACGTGCCTTGGATTTAGTATAATAGATGTACCCAGGGGAGGTAAATTAATTATCACTTGAGTTAACTCCATTATTGTGAGGACCTAAATTTGTTAAGACACTATTGGTTTATTCTGTAATTAGACATTCATGGGAGGAGACACAGTTGGTTGCTGCAAGCATAAAAATTAATGGAAAATTTGAAACACCATTGGCTTCAAATGTATCCTCATCATCAATTTTTTACTATTAACTCACCATCCCTAAAAGAAATCATATATGATCTCACATCATCATTTTATTTTCCATCATCAGTAAACATCCATTTGGGTTGATACCCATATAGAAAAACATTGAATTCATCCAATAGATTCAGTTTCATCAAGTATTCTCCATAATTAATATACAAGTGTTGGATGCTGGAAACTGCCCAAGAAAATGGTTGAAGCCATCCTCCAGGAACACTTGTTTCACTCAACATGGAATAATAATAAACATGTGTTTCAATCCATCCCCACATTACTTGAAATGACCCATCAATTCTGAAGGTCCCCATCCTTGTATTCATGTCCAATAAAAATCAGTGAATTCTCTCTCAAAAAGAGGCCGCCAAACCAATCTCCTAACACTGTACAAGATTAGATTCTATGAAAAATGATACCATACTTACACCTCCATTAAATTCATGACTAGTTATCATGTAGATTCTTGAAAACATTTCTAAAGACCCAGCAAGATATGCCTTGGTGCGTATGTACTACATTATTGAAAACCCTGAAAGGTTGTATTGGACTTATTCCAATGTGTGCCATAAATGACTAGTAACACCCACTTTTTCATTGTAGGACTTCTTGTTGTTAATTTTCGTGAGGGTCCCTCCGCCTTTGGGCTCTATGAAAGTATTCATCCATGCCTTAGAGTGGAAATCCCTCTTAGGCATGGGTATTCATTTCTGTTGTCTTGGGATATATTGAACAGCTCACAAGACAATATAGGTGTCCTTTCTACATCATTATATGTTTATTTTAGTTCGATAAACTCATCATAAAACTCTACACGAATTAGATTCCTTATGATCGAATAGAAATCCCATATGAAAATTTTGAATTCGTTGTGTGTCGGATGGATGATGTTGGCCTATGGGACCCATTGGGTTAATAACTCATAAATAATGTTTCGGTTCTTTAATACATTTTTCTAGAGGGATTCATAATTTCCAACTACATTTATTTCAACCTCAAAATCATCATATTTTCGGGGCACCCAGTATGCCTACATCCACTCTTTTTTGGCACCTCCTCCATACTGAACATCCCAGTCTTCCTTCTATCCTTTAAATTTTTCTTTTATGGAAGAAAAAATATGGACGAGTGTCATTATATCTTTGAAATACGATTGTGAGGATTTTAATCCATTTCCAAACTATTGTAATGAATGATGTTAAAATAGGGTGACATTTTTCATTGATATACATGGCCATTGTTGATACATTGGGTGTGGTCAAATTCTAGTTCTCTTGGTACCAGTATAGTGGAAGTTAATTTTCAGATTTGGGATGATAATTTCATTTATTATCTCTTTGTCCCAAAGTATTAAATCATTAAATTTACTTTATTCACAATGATACATCTTCAAATTATTCTCCATGTACATGACAGTATTGTCAGATTCATCATAAAAATTCATCTAGATGACATCCAAATTCTGTTTGAAATGATTAAAAAATTGTTTATTTGAGACTCTGAACATCAATGAATACATTTGAAATATTTATGGAAATAATTATATTTATATTTTAGTTATGTTTGGGTTTGAAAAATTCTACAAATTAGAAAAAGAGTGACCTTAAATTATGTTACTCACTGAGGTGACATCATGTAGGTTACTCGCATAGCCATCAATGTTGTGAAGATGATGTTGTACAATGTGTACATGAATTACAAGTGTGAAATAAGATAAAAGAATTGGGTAGCATGAAATAAGAGTGAGATCATAGTAATAGGGATGTAAGAGGGTTTAGGGGAGGAAAGAAGATCCTTCTGAAACGTCAATTCTATTTAGAGAAAAATGGACACCTTCACTCCATCCAACGCAAGCCACTAACATGATCCACCTACATGACCTACCTACACAACATACCTATGTGGATAAACCTTTCAATTAACCATCTAATAATACTTAATTATTAATACAACACATTATATAGCATGATGTTACATAAACTTGTGGAGTCTAGTGGGATCATCAATTTTTTCTACCTTAGGATCAACCCATTTTCTTATGCTAGAATCTTATCCTGGGGGGGGGGGGGGGTTGTTGAAACTCCCTTTTTCACATGAGATTAAGAATTCTCATAGGAAAATACCTAATGTAAAATTAAAGTGAATGATATCAAGGATTAGAAATTTATTCCCATGTAATAGTGTTTAATTCCCAACCAATATCACAAACATGTCCATCCTACATTCCCAGCATCACCGAGTAGGGTTGACTATGCACCAACGCCATTACGCATGCCTAGAAATGAATTATAAAGGTATTGGTACATGATAAAACTAAGTCATTCCCAATGGGAAAATAATTTATGATTTATATACTTCCCCCAGTGTCTATAAACCTCCTTTAAATGTGATCTTTAGTCAACTCATTTGGAACGAGTGAATGACGAACATACGTTTTCATGATCTACTCTCCCATGTCCACCATCCCTATGGTCCTGGATGAAGCCTAAAATAAAATGAATAATTAATATTAATAAATGGAATTAGGTCCCTCGTGGTATAAAATGCTAATTAAATTTAAATTAATAGTCCCCCTAGTAGAAACTACAAAGGCGATTGACCCATAGACTACTCAATACATGGGTTCTAGTCATCCGAAAACACAAGAGGAGACACTAGGTTCCTAGAGAAAAGCCTTTCCCAAGTGTTTTTATGAGAGATTACAAAAAAAAAGGTCATATTCACATATCACACTTATACCCTATATGAAATCCCTACATATATCCTATGTCTCTCCTACTGGAAAGACCTTCTTCTTTCCAAATCCTCACCTATGAGATCAACAATCAATCCACCTTGACCATGCCTACGCAAGAAATACTTAGATACCATCAATAATTGCATAAATACTAGGGCACATCTCCCCTTGGATCCCTAATCAGAGGTAGACTATTCTGGGGCATCATTCAAAGCTTTCAAATATGTGTGATTAGATTAAAAGGAAAATTTTTATGTATACTCAATCAAAAATTCTTTTGTTAAATGAGTTAATTATATAACACTAAAAAACAAGGGTAATCCTTGGAATTTTCTCTATCATACATTCTTACGGTTACAAGGATTCTATCCATAGGCATGTGGATAAGTGGATCTACATTTCAGACAGAAATATTCCTCATATGTATACCCACTCTAATCCCCTCTTCTACCCATCAAAAGTGAAGCAGGTAAGGATCTTAACATAGGGAATACCTCCTTGAGTTTTCCACCAGTATTTCATATAGGGTATTCCCCCTATCATTTTGTATCCACATTCTCACCCACCAAAAATTAATAATATCATGCGGTGTTCAAGATCTTCCACTTCTTATTGTTTCTCACATCGAGCATGACTCGCATTAGCTTAGGGTTCAGTAAAAACCATGAAATTCACATAATAAAACAACTATCTCAAGAGAATATTGAATTTCTTAAATCACTATATATCCTTCCCATAGGATATCCTTATATTGATCCTACATTTCCTATTTTTTTACATCAATTTATAGATAGGAAATATAAAAGATTTACAAAACATGGATACAAAGGTTTAGTTTATTTGGGAAACTATGACCAAACCTTATCATTATATAATAAAACCTAAAAATTATTTAATTCCTTCTTAATTTACTTTTTGGTGTCCCTAATGTACTCATCTGTGTATGTATTCACCTGGGGATACACCTCAAGTAATGGGGTGAGCTGAAATCCCAGTAAGAGGATAGATAAGAACAAGAATCAATATAACATGGGTGAGTATAATCATCATAAACATAACATAAAAATGGGATCATCATATTATCCATGATATGAATCATTATATATAGTAATTGAATGTGGAATTGCGTAAAAATTAAATATCTTTTCATTGTGGCCAAATAACACACATAGTTGTGAACAAACCTAGAAACATGTCCATCCATAATATATATGCATAACCCCTGTATCATAATTGTGAAAACATATATCATCTTGTTCAGGAATATTTAACATTATCTCATGAAATACACTACATTACCTAATGCATTGGAGTAATATTTAATTTTGGTCCACTCGTCACGTTATAAAAATTACATAATCATTTATTTTACATTGAACATATAACAATCGCTGCCACACAATAACCCATTGAAAAGAAAATGGGTTTCATGATAATTTCAAAAACCATAAATTAATGGATGAAAAAGATAGTTCCCAAAATAAAAATTTATGACATACTTGTCAAAATAATCATCAATCATGAGTGAATAAGAAACAATATCGAGAGAAGTAAAATATATGTGTTCATAAGGAAGAGTTTTTTTGTTAATGTATATGTATTAGTAATAATACATGATTTGAATAATTTATATCCCATATAAGAGAAGGGTGTAAAATTAAAGGATATTTAAGGATCATTAAAAGATCATCTATATTGAAAATGGAATGAAACATGGGAAACCCAAAGATAAAAAGTTTCATTTGAGAATCTCATAACCTTATGTCTAAATGGTTTATTCAATTAGATATCTTAGATAATCAAATTACATTCATTAATTAATTAATAATGAACCTCTTATACATGTATAATATTAATTATATTATTATTATGTCCACTTATTACCATTATGATGAATTAAATAGTTCAATTTAATCATTTGGGACTTTTCATTTTCATGGATTTCAGGATTACTTCACTTGTATACATGTTTAGAAAATATTTTTATATAAGGAAAATTAACTATAATTGAAATTATATGTTATTAGTGAAATTAGGTAATTTGAAATGGTATTATTTTTTTTGTTTCTTAATATTAGGATGATTCAATAGACAAAATGTTAATGATATTCATTTATGTTAATTTATCAGTTTACAATAACTCTGAACTCATTTTGTATTCCAATTTAACATTTTGTATATAATTATGTTCCAAAACAAAAATATATATTATTAAATAATTTAAAAAACATTTTAACCATTTTAATGGATTTATTACCATTTTTAATGCAGTATATGAATATTAAAGTGCATCAACCATAATGGTAGGCAAATAGACACATCATTGATGATATTTTCAAATTTTGAATAATAGGGATTGGAGAATTTGTTTGATGATTCATTATTCAATTAACATAATTAATAAATATCTTATTAAATATTATTTAGTTTATATGACACTAGGATAAGGTGAGAAGAGGATAGAATAATAAAATTAAATAAATTGATGATAAATTAAAATAAAATAAGAGGGTTTTACCTATTTTATTCTCCTCTATGATAACATCCATAGAGAAATTGGTTTTAATATATTGTTGAATCAAATAGATTTCAAATGAGGGGGTGTATTGGAATGATTATTGGGGAGAAATTGGGAAAGAATCGAATCCTTGGAGTTGTGTGAAGATGAAGTTATTGGGGGAGGTATATTTATTTGAGGAGAGTGGTGTTATCATATTATTTTTTACATTTGTTTATTATTTCACCTTGAGACTATCATGGGATTAAAACATATCACTTAATATTTTCAATTAATGAAGGGGAGTTCAATATTATGGTTATTTCATCATAAATGACTCTAGGAATGGTGTATTGAACTTACATTTTATATATACCATAAATTAACATATTTTTCTATTAACAAAAAATTAATGTATTTTAGAACAACAAAAAATTTCCCCTTAACCATTTATTGAAATGTAGAATTAAGAAATTAACTACATTTTATGAAAATAATTTTCTAAATATAAGAAACTTTGTTTCTAATTAAAATTATAATTTATCAATAAAATTCTATTATTAAAATTATAACTAATTTTTAAAATGTCAAAAATTTAAATAAGGTATAAAAAATATTTTATAATTATAAAAAAATACTAATAATTTATGTATACATTTATTGAAAATAATTTTTTAAAATAATTATATTAATTTAAAGAATTAATTAAAAATTTATTTTTATATAAATACCAACACTTAAATTATCATTTTTAAATCATTTATTTACTTCTAAAATGATAGTCATATCATATTTTAATTTATAAGCTGGATACATTTTATTTTTAATTTCTGATGTGAGGTTTCTATTATATTGGATATATTTCTATACTTAATGGTAATGTTAATATTCTAAAGATTATGTTACAATTTCATTGGTATAGGTTCCAAAAAATATTGAAATACATATTATTTCATATATTCATTATTTATAATTTTTTTATTGTGTTTTCAAAGAGATATTTTTTTATTTATACTAAATGAAAAAAATATTAGAAGGAAATTTCTATTGATAATGTCCTAGGTTGTAACTATCTTCCCCCTTATGAAATTTATCTATCAAAATTTAGTTTTACATTGTATGGTGAAGAAAAGGCTGGGTAATTATCCTTCATCACTTCCTCTTGTTCCCATATTTCTTATGGTATTTAGGGTTCCACCATAGTAAATTGACTAGGTGGGTAGTCTTTTGGAATAGAACACTACCTCAATGATCAAATATCTCCATTGAATATTTCTCTTAAGAGTGATCATTTTCTAACTGCACCACCTTTAAATTCAGTACATGGGATGGATATAGTCTTTAATTACTCAATAGGGATTTATGGAATAAATCATGTACTTGAGACCAAGATAATGTAAGTTCTATTCGATGATCCATAGCCCCTAAATTATTAATATTTTTGGAGGGGCTGATGTAACTAAGAATAATAATTATTTTCTTCTCAAATCTCAGGATCCTATTCCATACAGATATTCATAGGAATATCATATCTCTTATATCGAATCTAGGACATATTGATGATTGTATGCCTAGATTTCCAATCATATTTTGTCTTCCATAATGTGTTATTTTTTTTTCACCTTTTATTCAATTTCATTGACTATTTATGGTCAATAATGTTATATTCACTGACCTCATCCAATAATTTCGGTGTTATACATCTGTTCCCATAAAGGGATTCATATTGATTCGTTTGGAGGCTTGAGTTGTAACTATTGTTGTGATAGAACTCATATAGAGGTAGACGTTGGTCTCATACTCCTTTTAAGTCCATAGAAATTGATTTGGACATGCCTTCAAATGATTTTCTTGTACACTCAGATTCACCACAGTTTGAGGATAAAAAATCAGACTAATATTCAGCTCATTGATTTAAGCATGTGGGAGACTCTTCAAGAACTTATAGGTGAATCTTGGATATTGATCAGATAAAAATAATAGTGGTACTCTGTGCATCCTTACATGTTCTTGGATGTAAATTCATCCATGTTGGTCTTCTTAGAGGACCTCCCAAATTTTTATGAATTGACTTATCTTGGTGAGAGGATCCTAAAAAACCCATATATCATTGGTTCTTCAGGATATCTTCATATGTTTGGTGATGATGCCCAATGTGATTTTTTCCCATTTCCATTTTAGTATGGGTAATTGTTGCATCATCCTGTAATAAATTTTTCTTTCAACCGTCACATTGTGACACACCATGAAATTTGATGTGTATTTTGTGATCTCATCCATAATATTATCCAACTAATAGTTCAATCAAAGATCTTAATAAATCATTATGCTCCCTTATATAATATAGAAGTATAAACTATGAGAATCACTCAAATGATATTTATTTATATATGGAATGGATGGTAGACATTATTGTGGGCTAAATATTATAACTCCATCCTCGTAAATTTTGAACTTTATGTATTTCCAGTTTTGGAAATAGTCCACTTTTTTCTAATTTAACACATCATTTTATTATGTACGGTTTATTTTCTATATGAGGGATTTTTGAGAAATAATTTGTGTAAGGATGGATGAAGTTCCATCTTTAATGATTCCATCATCTATCCTTTATAAATATAATAATATTTATTCCTTTTCAATTATCATCATTGAAAAATATGATACATCTTTTCTACATATAACATCTTCCACCTTATTTTATTTACCAGGATAGTAGTGGATTGAGTAGTCATAATCCATGATGTTATGCAACCATCCTTTCTGATATCCAATCGACCTCACTAGTGAATATTATGATCTTCTCTATGAATCTATATTTGGGGATCTTATGATAACTATATATCTCACACTTCTCCCAATATAGATAGTGCCACCCAATTTTCAATGTGAATATCACCACCGCCTACCCCAAATCATTCATAGGTGGGTTTTCTCACGAATTATCCACTTCATTGAGGAATAAAATATCACTTTATCAATTTCCATCAGAACACAACATAATAAATTCTTTTTAGAATCATTGTATATAATAGAAAATTCACTACATTTTGGTAGTGTGTGAACTGTTGTTGTGAAAAGACGCATTTTCAACTCTTGGATGCAGTATTCACATTCACTGGACCAGATAGAATTTGGCCCCTTCCAAGTTACCTTGGATAGTGTGTTTTAAAATCAGGGTAATTTTATCATATTTTTTGTGTAAGACTCATCTACAACATAGAAACTCTGGATCTCTATTACAAATGTTGTTCTAGGACACTAATTGAATGCCTTTGTCTTGGGAGGGTCCACAAATATCCCTTTGATGGTAACAAAATAACCCAAGAAAGTTATTTCTTCCTTCTTGAACTCATATTTACTTTACAATTCATAATGTTTCTACCTTTTCAAAGTAATTACAAAATTATTCAAATTCTCATCACATCCTTACATTCTCTTAGAGTATATCATAATATCATTATTAAAGACAACCACAAATTTGTTGAGATAAACTCTAAAGACTCTATTAATTAATTCCATTAATATTGATGGATCATTAGTGAGTCAAAAGGCATCACGAAAAACTAATAATTTATGTACCTCATTGAAATGGTAGTTTTAGGAATATATTCCTTCCACACCTTTAAGTAGTGATATATTTACCAAAATTCCACCATAATGAAATACATTCCACCACATACTTAATCAAAAAATAATTATTTTACGAAGGAGATACTTGTTCTTTTTCAATATTTATTTGAGCTCACAATATCCAATTAATATGTTCATTTATTCATCCATCTTCTTGTAAAAGAGGAATTGTGCACCCCATGGGGATGCACTCAGGAATATGAAACCCAAGTTAAGGTTGTTTTGAATTCGCATATTCAGTTATTCCAAATCAGTGTTGTTTATTCTGTATAGTATATTTGATATCAAATGAGTACTAGAAATATGTTTAATTGAGAACTCAACATCTCAGTCAAGAGGAAGACAAAACAATACATCATGGAATATGTTAGGACACATACCAACTTTCCTAGAGGTGGTTTCCTAGTCTATTATATTAGAAGATAGACAAGACATTTTCATCCCGAAGGACGACGTTATTTAGTAGTTTTGGACAACCAAATTCATTCATAAGTTCAACAATATAACTTAAAATTAAGTACAACATATATGTTTTATTGGGCACATCCACAACTCAGAGTTTATCCCTCCAAGTCATTCATAATAAACTTTTTAATGTCCAAAGAAAATGTAACGTAACAATTGGGTCATCTCAATTGCTTAGTAAGGGTAATAAATACAATGGAATATATCATAAAACTAAAGATTTGGTAGGGGAATAACTAAAACACATGACATGAAAATATATAGAAGGAAAAAGTGCGGAATAAATAATTACATAACAAAGCATAACTAAGGGTATTAATATAGTCAAATAACTACATGAACATTCAATTAATAGGTTCATAATGAGGGAAATGCATATGTCAAACAATCAAAAACATATCATCACGTCCTTGACCAATAAATATACAAATTATTAATGCCTCATCCCAAACCATATCAAAAATTGTGAAATTCTGCATCCAAGTCCACACATATATTTGTTTTTGAGACCTATTGATGCATCGAGGGGATATGGCAGGCCCCACCCATCACATAATAAGTCCAATGAATTCCTCAGTGAATATGGATAAGAATAATTTACTTATACATTAATATAAAAACAAAAATATGAAATGTAAATAACTTTCACAGAACAATTATCACATTCACAAACCATTAGATGTAAATTGGTGAATGGTTTTAAGATAGCATATCCGCAGTCAAACTAATCATAACCCATTAAAAAAACATGGTGGATGGGATAATATGAGGAAAAAAACGAATTAAAATATTAAACAAAGATGTTGACATATATGAAGATAATTTTTAATGAGACCTTTGAAAAATTCTCGAGGAAATAATCCTTAAACATTCCAAAGTATCTTATACCACCTTGAAACATTAAAATGATATTACATTAGAATATCATGGGAAGAATAATACCTTTAATATGATATACCAAAGGGTATTAAATAGACCAAAACTGTGGAATAAGTGGTGAAATAGTCATATACTTCATCAATGTTATTGTGAGACAAAAACATCAATTTTACTTTTGAAAGAATAGTTCTTTGGAAAAATAGTTTTTATTTCCATAAAATCGGATTTTAGACATATATATCCAAAAAATAAAATTTAAGGCCATTTAAATTATATTTTTGGCATAAATGATATCTCACTGAAGTGAAGTCACGTAACAATATTTCTTTAGAATATTTAGAAATAAAACATTTTAGAGAATTTTAAGGAAAATATTAAAGATAATTTTAATGTGAAAAGAAATGATTTTTTCATAAAACAAGAAATGATCCAAGATAAATCTTCATGATAAAATGATTTATTTTTATAAAACAATGTGTCTTTAAATGTATTCTACAGTGCACTTGAAAATAGGTATGAATTTAAGAATTTCACTTGAATTGAGCTTGTATTTCGGGAATAATTTTTTAACAATCCTGTTAAAACATATAATTCCCCATAAATGAAAGTATAATATTTGTTAGTACATATATATAGAACATTAAAATATAATTTTCGAATTGTAAATACAAATAAATAAGAATATCATTGAGGTGAGTAGAGAATAAAAGAATACTAAATTTAAATGGAGGTTTAAGTATAACATAATTACAACATTGTAATAATTTTATCATATGCCCCAAAACTATTAATAATTAAATGATACATTGAATCTCATGAAAATAAATAGATTTAGGATATGAAACATCAATGGGTAGTACACATAAACTTTAAATAAGTAATATTAGTGATTACAACATATCTCACAAAAATGGATGTGAGATGAAGATACACTTAAAAAATTATAGAAAAAATTAATACATTTATATTGTTTATTATGAAATAAATATGTTCATTCATGGACCATTAGATGGGTTAAGGGATTAAATTTCATTGTCTGTGATTGCTCATTTTCATAACATTCATGATCGGCTCACTTATAAATGAGTGTGGTAGTTAGTGTAAGACTGGAACTGAAGAACATAAATAATTTTATATGTTATTAATGTACATTCATAATATTATATGGTTATAAAATATATTTTTTTATTTTGAGTGAAGGTGAATCAATATATAAAAAATTAATGATAAATGCTTGGATTAATATGGCTATATGGTTCACAATTACCATGTTCTGTATTATTAGTTTACATCATGTGGTCATAACGGTTATACAACATTAAATAAGAGAAAATACATATATATTAGTCTAGTTAAACCCTAAAAATGGTTTCATGACCTGGAATGAAGAAGGTAAATCCAATTTAAAGTATCGTCGTCCATGAATGTGATAAATCAACACATCTTGGAAGATGTTTCATTTTCAGCATAAATGAGGGAAAAAGAAGAGATGGAGATGATTGTTTCCATTATCCTAACAAAATTCAAGTACAATTATGGTACTAGAGTTGTAATACCATTTGTATAAGGACTTTTTATGAAATAAAAGTGAACAAAGGAAAATTAAAATGAATGAATTGAAAAGATGAATTTGACCTCTTGAATTTATCGTCCTTGAGAGCCTCTTAATGGAAAAGGATTTGGTATTTTTATGAGACCAACAGATTATGGTCATGGAAAAAGTTCTTGGGAGGATATATGGGAATAATTTAGACATGTCAAAAGGCTTGATATGAGTGAATATAATAGGGAGGGAGGGGTGTGTTTTATAGTGGAAGAGAGTAGTGTTTTCCCATTATTTTACTCGTGATTTTATTATTTTGCCAAAGATAACCAATAATATTGATTCTTTTGACAAAGGATAGTAATAAATGCATGCTATATTGAACTAAGTGTGCTTATTTCATCCATGATGATATGAATAGTGAATTTAAATGATAATTTATATATATGGTAAATTGGTGTACTTTACTATTCATCTAAAATTCATGTATTTTAGAAAAATACTAAAAATTCACCCTATCCATTTTTTAACGTGTAGAATAGAAAAAGAAATTCCATTTTTAAAAACAATTTTTCTAAATATTATTAATTTAATTTTTAATTAAAATCATTATTTACATAAAAAATAATGTTTTTATAACATTTATTTATTTATTCTAAAACATTGGTAAATCCTACTTTCACATAAATCATATATATATATTCTCATATGAGATGTAACTATTGTTAAGGTATGTCACTATTCATTAAGGTAACATTACCCTTCATAATGTTGTGTTACTATTCTCTAAAAAAATAAGTTGGTTATATCAGATACTAAATAACATACTGATTGCAATCATGTATTTCAAATTTTCTAAATTAAAATAGAAGGGGTGGTAAAATTATGTCTACAAGACATGTTATAATATTGTGGTTTCTTATAGAGACTCATAGTTTCATTAATTCAATATTAAAGTTATTTTCAAAATATTGGGGTGTTACATGATCCCCTCCTTACAAAAATTACATTCTTGAAATTTGATATTTCACATTGAATGTTATTGATTTTTAAATGAAAAATTCCTTGTGAAAAAAAACATATCAGAAATAGGTTTCATTGAATATACTCTTGAAAAGGCTAAGGGAAAAGAGGTGGTCATAAAATAATAATAGTAATAATAATAAATAAATAAATTATCCAATCAAATGGAGTTACATTGATTGGAATTGGGAACCTGGGAAAATAAGAAAAACCAAACAATGAATTTCTATTGACTGAAAACAGGTTTAGATGGAAGTAAATTTCCACAAAACCGTAAACTACAGTTATGAAAAAATTTAATAATGTCATCAAATATTATGATAAAAGAACAACATTTAAGACTCATTTCATAGAGTTAAGGGATTTATTCCCCTCAATAAGTGAATAAATATACATTTATATTTCATAAATATGATCTTATCCTTTGATTTTTCCATGAACCACCTATACTTCATCTCTTAGAAAAATTGCATCATATGGTGACATTAAACTCTAAATCCTCATACAATGTTCAACTTAATCCATTTCATTAATGGTTTTACTTTCCAATGGATATAAATCCAACAGTTAAGAATAATTCACATACCCATCCTTACTACATCCATGTACACAGGGTCCTTTCCAATCCTCATTTTTTTGGACACCATGATCTAACTTAAAAAAGGAATCTATTTCCTTATTTTCCTTTAGTCAACATGTCTTTCCCCTAAATGTTCACATTTCAATCATTTGAATGACTTAATAATGTGTCCTCTTGAAATATTCTAATTACTAAAATTACAATAAATCATTATTCTAATAATCCATTCATTTGTACACATTCAATTGAATATATTCATTATGTTTAAAAATTTTGTAATCTCCATCAATAACAGCATAAAAACTTGTTGATAAGTCAATAATCATTTTTTAGGTAGTCTATACTTATACAAATAAATCACTTATTCTTCATTATCTTAACAAAAAAGAATATATTTAGGGTTGTATTTCCCTCAACCATATACTTTCCTAAGATATTAACTTTCGACAGAGTCACTTATCCTTAGTGAAATTCATTATAGGACCTCAAATACTTAATGAAATAAAACAGCAGTACAATCCTCATATATTCCATAATTCTTATAACCAGTACATTGCAGATAAAATATTCAAATTAATTGATTCTTAATTTGGATTATTAATCCTTACACTTCATCTGTGGCAGTATCATAACATTATCATTATCTAGTAACATCATTTGGGGCATATTCATTTGATTCTTGCGACATTGATTTTCATAATGTCACATCTCCATGCATATGAAGCATTGTACATAAAAAACCATTTTATTACCCTTATAATCACGAAATTGGTTTCCTTTTTCACCACACAAATATAAAACTCTCATTCACTTCATGAATTTACCATGATTTTTTTCCACATTAATCACAAGTTGGAATCCCATTTTTCAATTATTCCCTTTATCTATATTTTTCTCTACCATCCACTTATTCTTTAACATCCCTTCAAAGACATAGGACATACAGAGTTATTTACAGACATTGTTAACACATGAAACTATATCCTCATATGATAAGGATACATGGGAGGGTATCTTTTTTTTTGAAATGATGGCGTAAGACCACACGAAGATATGATCCTTCATGATCTTGGCCTCAAGTGCATTGGTGAATTTCTCATTCCTTGAACTAGGCACCATTTCTAATAAATTACATATAATATATTATCTCATAAAATTATGAACACCCTATATCTCTAAACATGGTAGAAAACATAACATAAATTTATGACTAATATATCCTAGAACCATGTACATTGGTTACATTGAGGTTATAAATACTTCATTATGGTTTGTAATAAGAATGTAAATTTACCAATGCATATCCCTTAGGAGTGTCAAATAAAGAGTGAACCATGGCATGTTTTCATGCTCCAGTTTCCATTTGAGTCTAGCTCAAACTTTTTTTTTCGGTTTTTACACATAGATACATCTATTTTAGATCCACCTCTATTTTTTTGAATCTATATAGAGTTCTTATTGCATTGAATCCCACGTAATCCATTCCATACCAAAATTCTAGGATTTCCTTGTATTCTTATCCCTAAATCCTATATAGGTTTTTGTTGACTAATCTAATTTTTCTATATCTAGTATCCATGATTTCTACTGAACTTCTTTTGATTACAAATGTAAGGACCCTGGCCTGGTTTCCTAGAGCTGATGCCTTATTTTTTACACTCGTATATAGACAAGTAATATCCATACCAATGGATCGAGTCATTTATTAGTTTTTGAAAAATATGCACATATATAGGTTAAAAATTGAAACTTTAAATGAAATACAACATATTAGTTTACTTGGAAACATTCACAAATCTATGTTTATCCATCTAGGAAATTCATAATAAACTTATTCATTTCCTAAGAAAATGAAACATAAAAATTGGTGAGATCAGATACATGGTTTGGGTAAGAAACAAAAAGGAAGGTATCATAAATATAAACATTAGGCATGGTGAATAACTCAAACACAATATTTTAAAAATATACTAGAGTATAATTTGGCAGGAATAAGATCTGAATAAACAATTCCATAATAAAGCATAATAATGGGCATTCTACTAGTCGAATAACCACATGAACATTCATTTACTAGTATCCTAATGATATAAATTCATATACAGAACAATCTAAAACATATTTTCAATTCCATTTCTAATAAATATAATAATTATTAATATCTTAGTGAAACTCTATCAATAATGGGCAAGGCCTCAGCCAGGTCCATATCTGTTTGTCTCATGAGAACTACAGATGCATTGAGGGGCTATAGCGGGCTTCACCAATCGCATAATAAGTCGAATTCATTCCTAATATGAACGGGGATAAACATAAACAACTTGTAACTTATTTCTGATACTTTCATATAAAATTAAAATAACATTCACAAAACAATAAGCATAAACACTAACCATTTAGAGTAAATTGGTTAATCATTTGATTATAGCACATCCACAATCAAAAAAATCATAAACTATTCAATAAATCATGGTCGATTATATCATAGTAGATAAAACATCATTGAAGTATGTGA
Source organism: Viscum album (assembly GCA_963277665.1). NCBI lineage: Eukaryota > Viridiplantae > Streptophyta > Magnoliopsida > Santalales > Viscaceae > Viscum > Viscum album. The sequence continues at coordinate 808,872,125 of OY728153.1, forward strand.
TTAAAAAAAATTTGTATAAATTTATGAAGATACTTATAAATTAGAAGATTGAAAAATTCTGGTGAAAGTAATCCTTAAACATTCAAAAGTGTCACATACCACATTGAAACTTTTAAATCATAACTCTTTATAATATTATGAGAATAAAAAGACATTTCATACGATATACCAAATTGTAGAACATACACCACATGCATGGAATAAGTGGTGATGAATTCATATACTTCATTAAATATAAGGTGACATGAGAAAAATCAATTTTTCTTTTCAAAGAAGTGTTATTTTGAAAAATAATTTGTATTTTCTCTGAAAATAGATTATAATCATGTATATCCAAAAACATAAAAGGTATTAACATTGAAATTATATTTTAGGCACAAATGATGTCATGTTAAAGTTAAATAATGTAAAAACAGTTCTTAGGAATCTTTATCAATTAAACATTTTAGAGAATTTTATGGAAACCATTAGAGATAATTTTAATGTGGAATGGAATTTTTGATTTCATAAATCCAAAAATTAACCAAGATAATATTTTATGATAAAATGGGTGATTTAGTAAAATTTATTGTGGCTTAAGATAGATTCTGGAGTGCACTTGAAAATATGTAAGAATGCAATAAGTTCCCTAGAATCGAGATTGTATTTCTGGAAAAGAAATATGAACACTCATTTTAAAACATATAAATCACCATTAAAGAAAATAGTATTATGTTTGTTACTCATATAAAGAACATTAAGATATAATTTATGAGGAAGAAAAAATAATAAATAAGAATATCATTGAGGTCAGTAGAGAATAAGTGAAACCCAAATGAAAATGGAGGTTTAGGTAAAAAATACATACGACATTGTAATCAATTGATTCATATGCCAAATAATTAATAATAATTAAATGATACATTGAATATCATGAAAATAAATAGTTTCATAATTTAAAACATCAATGGAAAATATAAATACACCATACACTATTAATTATAGTGAATACAAAATATCACTCAAAAATGGAAGTGAGATGAAGAAACCCTTACAAACATTTTTCAATGGTAACAGTTTTTCTAGTGAGATATTAATTAGATGAAAAGGGTTATCCCGTCATTTAAATTTCTTAAGAGAAGTATGGGGTAGGTGAAAAATATACCCCTATATTTTGGAATAATAATATATGACACAATATAGGACGGATTTTTGAATAAAAGTGAGATAGTGGATCCCTTACCTTATATATGATAGTGTTCTTCACTTGATCTTTATGACCTGAGTAACCAAATTAGGTTCATTAATTGTCAATTATAAAACCTTTCATACATTTATTTTTTTCATATTACTTTATTAATTTCATTCAAGGATATTTATGTGGGTTAAGTGATTCAATTTCATTATTCATGAGTGCTCAGTTTCATAATATTCATGATCGTCTCTCTTATAAAAGAATATTGTAGTTCATGTAAGAAGAGAGTTGAAGTACAAAATTAATTTTATTTTTTATTAATCAACATTTATATAATTACATATTAATAAAATTTATTTGGTTATTTAGAGTTAAGGTTAATCATTATATTAAACATAACTAATAGTCTCTTGGATTAATTTGGGAATTTCTCCCACAATAACCATGTTTTTTATTGTTATTTTTCATCATGAGTGGATAAGGATTAAAAAAATTACAGAAGGTAAAATACATATATAATAGTTTGGTTCACCAATGAAAATGGTTTTATGAGAAAAGTGGATGTAGGTAAATCACATTGACAGCATCATCATCCTTGAATGTTATCAATCAACACATATCATACAATGTTTCGTTTTTAGCATAAATAATGAGGAAATGAGATATGAAGATGTTTTTTCCCATTATAATAACCAAATTATAATAAATATATGGTACAACATTTTTCATACCATTTGGATGAATATAGGTTTTGATTAAATGGATGACAAAGGAAAATTAAAATTAAAGGAAAGAAAAGAATAATTTTACCACCTAAATTATCATTCCTTGAGAGCCTCATATGTTTATAGTGTTTGGACATTTTATGTGTCCAAGGGCTGATGGTCATGGGGGAGGATCTTGGGAGGATATTTGAGAATAATTTATTCAAGGGACAAGGCTAGAGAGGAATTAATATGAGAGGGAGTGGGGGTTTACAGTAGAGGATAGGGGGGTTTTCCCATTATTTTACTCATTATTTTTTTGACAGAGATAACCAATAGTATTGATTAATGTGATCAATAATAGTAATATGTGAAATTGACATTGAACCATCTTTTCATACCTCAGCCATGATAATCGAAATAGTAAATTTAACTAATAATGGGTATATACGCTAAATTACCTTATTTTACAATTCATAAAAAAGGACAAGATTTGAAGCATCATAGTGTGAGAAAAAAGAGTTACAAGAGACAGAAGGAAAGAAATTTAAATTTATCTCATTGAATAATTGTGATCATGTTCCCTGTAAGGCTATAGTGGTGATTGAATGTTTCTTCAGTGGTTCTAATATTTTTGAGATAGTCAGCAAGCCAATTTTAATCATTATAGACATATGTTATAATATATTTCATTGAATCCAGACTAACATGACATTTTATCCATTTTGATGTGAGATTCCAAGTGAGATGAATCCAACCCATTCTTACTGCCTGCACAATAGTGGATGAGACACTTTTAAACTAGATATTATTCCAATTATGTTTTTGAGAAACCTCATCCTCCTTAATGAGAGAAATCATTTCAGCTTCTAGAGTACTGGCATACCCACAGAAACAATGAATTAATTCTAATAAGTCTCCATTATGATCTCTGAATGAAATTCCATATCCATCATTTCTGGTATTTCCTTTTGACACACCATCTGAATTGCATTTAATCCGTCATGAAAAATGTGGAGTACAGAACATATAGATAGTGCCTAGGGGTTTCGGGTAACTTCCATACAATTGTAACTTCCACAAAACTGTAACATCCCTGAATGAGTTATAACAATGTGAATCATGTATATAATTAGCCTATTGAATCTCTGGTAGGATCTCAGATAGAGCAGAATTAATATTTAAACTTTTTCTTCATGTCTGATATTATTTTTCCCTTCCAAATAATATTAAATGTTTCAACGAATGCCATGAATAGACTTAGACGAATCAATTTTGATAGCCACATCGCAGAAATATGTAGCTGAAGATTCACAATGCTGGAGACTTGAGGAGGAGGAATTTCAAAGAGATCGAAGATCATATTCTAGAGAGAGGCAGCGGTCTTGTAGGACAGGAATAGATGATTCAGATCATCCTGGTGTTGATAACACAATGGACACATTGAGAACAACTAAATAACAACTTTTACCAGGTTACAATCCACCTGAATTTTGTTCCAGTTCAGATACCATAACAGCATGAATCTAGAAGGATGAAACCCTTTTTTGTTGAAAATCCTAATGATAATATTTATTCCTTGTAGAAGATGTGTGTGAAATCACTTGTAGTAAAGTGTCCCATTTGTAATCGACTCCAAGATCATAATATCATATGTGTCCAAAAAATTATAAGAAGAAACATTGAGAGCATTGTGTGTCATCAGGGAATTTTCTTTCCGAAGATGATCATTAACAGTAGAATTATATTCTATATCAATCACTTGAGATCTGACAAAATCAATCAATGGTGAACCTGCCCAGTTATCCATCCAGAATTTCAGATTGGAGTGAGCAGTGACTAACCAGTGAGGGTGAAAATTAATTTTCTGGAAAATCATTTTGAGGCCCGACAACACCAAGGATTGTATGTAAGAATTATTCCCATCAATACTTCTTCTTAGCATTTTGATTCTGAACAATTCAAGGGACTCAGATTTTTCATTAAGGAGTCTCTAGATAAATTTCCCTTGATGATATCGATTGAAGAGATCAGTATTTTTAATTCCATGCCCTCTCATTGTGTGTGTTAATAAAAAAAATTTCCAAGGGGTATAATAATATTAGGTTCCACAAATATACCACTAAACAAGATGTGTCTCACGATAGATTTAATATATTTGTTGGTGGAGGTTGGCCAAGAATACTCCATGAAGAATTAAACCATTTTGGATACAATCTCATGATTACCTAAATAGTGTCTTGTCACCATTGAGAGTGATTTCCCCTTCCAGGTGGATAGATTTCTTCTAGATTTACTAAATAAATAAATAATATAATAGGATCGAGGCCTTCTAAGAATCATAGGGACTCCGAGGTATGTAAAAAGTAGGTACCCCTACCTTATACTGAGATCATGAAGGATTCTATGCTTCCAGGAAGCTGTGATATTTTTTCCCAAAGATAGTAAATGACGTGATCTAGTTCACTTCTTGTCCCGAGGCCTTTTCAAAATAGATAAGGGTACAACAGATGTTTTAAATATTATTTATATCATCCTGACTGTAATTAAAAATTACCTCAATAAAATGATGGTGATAGGGGTAGATATACCTCTGGTTGCTCATACTAGTTTGATTTCACCTTTATTATCTTTTTGAGTAATCATTAGACTAAGATAATATTCAGAAAAAGAAAAATTGATGGTAGATAGAGGGTATCCTTTCATAACTCATCGAGAGAAATTGAAATATCCTACTAGTGTGAATTAATATGAATGGATATGTGAGTAGAGCTTATGAGATTGTGAATCCATTGAATGAATCTCATATTAAATCCAAAGGCATGTAAAACATAACCAATGAATCCCCAATCAATGGTATCAAATGATTTCTTCATGTTGACTTTGAGAGCAATGTTTCCTCCCCTTGTAGTCTTCTGATGTAGATTAATGCATTCAGAGGCATTCAGGAGACAATCATGCATTTTTTATACCCTTGATATAACCAATTTAATTCCATGAAATTATACTTTTTGAGATATGGGAAATATGATTAGCAAGAATTTCGGTGATGATCTTCTGGATAGTATTGATCAATGAATCTGGCTGAAATTGACAAATATAACTTTCATTCTCTTCCTTAGGGGTAAAGGTAATGAATTGAGCATTAAATATATGAGATAGAGAACCGTCAGTGAAAAAGTACATAAATAGTTTACAAACATATTATTGTATGAAACCCTTGTAATGATGGAAAAAGTGGTTGGTGAAACTATCTGGTTCTGGTGGGCTCACATTATTCAGCCCGAGAACTGCTTCTTGGATTTCTATATCTATAGGAATTGAGGTGAGAGTAGTGTTGTCAACAGTAGTGACCAACATTGGGATGAGGCCTACCCGTAATTTATCAGAACTACTAGAGCCATTAAAGAGATCCTTGTAGAATTAAACAATATGATTTTAGAGACTATTCCTTTCATCAATTATAGTTTCTATGTTCATTAATAGAGATAGAGGCATGTTGGGAATCTTGGTTCTTTCAAGTGCATTGAAGAATTTAGTATTCTAGTTTCCATCCGTGAGCCACATCACCTTAAAAAGACCTTTTTTTAATATTGTCTCTTTGAAAAATATGTTAATTAAGTTCAAAGGCAACCATATCTTCCTGCTCATCATCACAAGGGAGGTTACTTATGGTCATTGTTTTCTGAATCTCATGGGGTGTATTTTCTAGATATTTAATTTCCTGATCAAGGAGACAGAACCTATTTTTACTCCACTCCTTTAGTCTAATATTACGATCCTTGAGAAAGAAAACACAAGCTAAATGATTGAAACAAAAATTACTAGTGGCCCATGTGTCTTTAACAATAGGAGATAAATCCTAGAGACCTGTCCAAGATTTATTAAACCTGAATGGTAGAGGTTTCCTCTCCTCTTTCTCAATAAAATTTTTCTTGATTTGGAAGATGGTATGAATTGTGCCTCACAGGTGTGATGCATGAAATGCTTTTCTAGATCTCAATAATATGATCATTGTCAAAATCTTTATCCTTCATACTTTCCCTCATGTTGATTATGTGCATCATGTGACTAGTGTTCCTAGCCATAATTAGTTTTATCTCAAATAGATTAGATTCATCGACAAATGATCTGAATTCTTTGATAGAAATACTACTAGAAACATGCCCCATATTTTCATCAGTATAAATAATATTATTGAAATCCCCCATTATAATCCATGAATCAAAAATTGAATTGGATTGGTTTTTAATTTTTCCCAGAGAGATATTCTCGTAGTATATTTATTTGAGGCATAGAACATCAAGCTGTTTGTGATATGACCAGACATAGAGAACCCAAAAGTGATTGCCTAATAATCCAAAGAAACAATAGGGGGTTAACAACTTTATTATGAACTAGAAACCATAATCTATCTCACTCAGTGTCTTGAATAGAACATAATAGTGAATATTCGATACATTCAAGATTTGATCTTTAGCGTGTACACTTTGTTAAGGTTTTGGATATCCCAATAATATCAGTTCATTGCATACTCACCCACAGTCTAAGGGAACATAATGTTCTAGGGTTGGCCAGTCCCTGACTGTTCCAATAAAGTATCCTCATTATAATTATTTCTTGTGGGTGGTGCACCTTTTTCCCTTAAAATCTATTATCTTGTGACTTCCAGATCTCCACAGATCCACATTATTGGAAGATGATTTTGTGAATGATTTCATTAGCGTAGATTCAATGCTGGAATGAACAAAAATATCCCTCTTTTATCCTGATTCTTCTTATGAGGGAGTAAACACAACCGACTTATTAGATTCAGGATGAATCATTGTATCTTTTTTCACCAGCTGGGAACGATAAATAATGCTATCAAAAGAATCATTTCCAATATCGAGGACCTCATATACCATTGTGGTGATTAAATCAATGGTTAGAACTTTATTTTCTATATTGAGAACAAGATAAAAGATATATTATGTGAACATTTGTTTTTCAGCTAACACAACATTTCTGTCATCTAATGAGACCCCTGATTTAATACTTCTCCAAAGACAATTAGGTTCTTCTTCCTCGGAATGGTCTTCCCATGATTTTCTAGTGATGGATGGTTTCTCACATGCCACATTAGTTTAGATCACCTTATAATTATTTTTCAAATCCTTCTTTGTGCTTGTGGCTTTACTTCGTGGGAATTCCTTCCCTGAGACAGTAGTTGATGGTGGCTAGAAAATATTCTGAACAAAATGACACTTATCAATTCTATGGCCAACCATTCGGCAGTGCTCATAGTATTTAGGTACATTCTCAAATTCAAACATGACTATGATGAGTTGCTCATGGACATCCAAGGATATACATTCAGGAGGGTAGGTTTCCATATCAATCACCATAAGAACCCTAACATAGAGCTGAAGATCACCATTAATCATGAACTAATAAATCCTCAAAGGTGTACCAATTCTGAAGGAAAGGTCATTGAGGATTTTTGAATGCCATTAAATCCATGATAGTCCATGAATTTTGTCCCAGAATTGTGCTATGGATTGTTTTTGGTGTACGGGTTAAAATTTACATCCCATTCCAAGAGACTAAATACCCCTAGTTTCAGGTTGACGGTACCTAGCCGCCAAATCTCATTCAGTTCTTCCTGCTTCTTCAATATAACATAAAAGTACCCCATTTCCAAGGGGAATCAATTTCTAATTGAATATTATCCAACATTGTGAGATTCATTGTTTATACATAAAGAATGACCTGGATTTTTCACCTCTTTCATAGGAGATGTGACTAAGTGCCGAGAATTTGCAGACATCTATTCTTTGTTTAATCACATCAGAATCAGAAAAAACTATCATTATGCCATATTTAGAACAATTTTTAACCCATGGTTTACCTCGATACTTCGAAGTAGAGGAGATCCCCGCTAAAGATTACAAAAAGTAGATCGCTTTATGGGAGATAATTTCTGAGCCCGAACTAACATTGGTTTTATTTTGACTAGATAAAAATGATATTTCCTATTCTAGATTAAGCAAATCCATTTGTCTATATAATCAGGACAATATTTGAGCTTCATCAGATTTGACCGATTTAAAATGAGGAGGTTTCCTCTCAAGCTTCCATCTCATCATCAAAGGAATGTGAAAAGACATCTCATTTTCATAAAAATGTCAGGTATTTTCGAAAAATCCAAAAAAAACACCCTACCCATTTTTTGGTTATAATCAGAAAAAGAAGTCTATTTTTCAAAAAAAAACTATATATGATTAATTTAATTTTTAATTAAAATCATAATTTACATGAGAAATATAGTTTTTATAACATTTATTTATTTATTCAAAAAAATAGGTACATTATTAATTCACATAAATCCTATATAAATATATATATATATATATTATCATAGGTGATGTTATTATTCCTAAGTGTATGTCTCTATTATTAAGGGTAACAATACTTTTCATAAGGGTATGTTATTATTTACCAAAAAATATGTTGGTTATATCAGACTCTAATTAACATACAAATTGAAACCGTGTATATGAGATTTTAGAAATTCATATCATAGGGTGGTAAATTTATGTTTACTAGATAGGTTTTAACAAAGTAGGGTTTTTTGAGACTCAGTATTTCATGCATTAAATATTAAATTTATTTTCACAATATTTGGGTGTTATAGAATACATCATTATAGTCCCTCACCAAGGGAATGTCTTCAAGGATGATTCTCTCCTTTGTCTCAATCCTTTGATATTGATATGAATTATCATAAATCAATAATATCTATAGCTGAGATGATGATTCTGAAAAAGATTAATACTTCTCCTTGAACGTATACAAAATTGGATAATGACTCAGGGTTTAACAATAAATCTCCCTTTCCTGATATTTGAAGTTAGATTTGTATATAGATAGACAATTTGTGCCCAATATAGTATCAAACTCCACTAAATAAATAAATATAATATTTTTAGGGAGGTTTTGTCCACAAAATTTAACTAGGTATGAGATCTATACATTGGATGCAATATGTTTCCCAATTTATATTCTCATATTTTACTCAAAATCAATATTTAGAGGTGATGTTTCAGTTTTTCAACTATACATTCATGATATCAAAGAATGTGTTGATCCTGAATAAATTAGTACATTCATTATTCAAGAATGATTATCCTCTATACCTATCACCACTTCTTAATTAGGATCTTCATCATTAGTATTGATTGAATAGTATTTCAGTTTATCTTTTGGATTTGGTGTCCTATGACATTGATTACACTCATGGACAAAATATTTAGTGCACTGGACTATATAGTTCCCTTACTCTATATAGATGAGTAATTGAACCATATGTGGTGCTATCATTTATTCCACTACATTAGAAAGCCACCCCATGTAACATATATTTCCATGACCACAATATCCTCATCTCCCATACATGAAATAGTTGACCATACATTTGACACAAGTCCCAGGATGCATCCTCTCAGGTTCTTGACATGTGAGTGGTTGATTTTTTATTCCACCTTTGTCAATAGATTGGCCATCATGAAACTCCATATTTCATTTCTCAAACCCATAAGCATGGCACCATTGTGAAAAACTCCATATCCAATTTGATACAATATCAAATGTATTATTCTTAACTCATAATATCTCTAATTGATATAGCCTTTCCAATGTGTTGATTTAAACCACTAAATAATCTATTGATTTTTCTATCATTTTTATTACAAAACCCATAACATACCATGAAGTCCCTATGAACTCCAATATTTATCCCTGCATGTTTTTTCTAAAGACTACAAGGAAAATAATTTTTAAGAAATATTTTCTTAATATATTCCCACTCATTCTGACCAATTTCATCAGTTTTTTTGGGGTTCTTAATCATCTCCCACAATTGGTTTGCCTCTCCATATAAACGATTAACGTAGATAGTCTCCTTCTCTATCTTAGAACTACGAACCACAGAAATGATCTTCCTCACATATTTGACCCACTGTTATATGACTAGGTGATCTAAATATCCACTAAATGTTAGTGGTCATTGTTGCATAAAATATTTGATAGGCCATTTATACCTATTAATTTAAGAAGGACAATCCAAAGTATTTAGGTTTTTTTTAATGTCTTGAGATGGCTAGGTATATATCACCGTTAAATTTTAAACTCCACCTCTCAAGGAATTAGGGATATCATTCAAGAAATAAATTCACTCTACCTAATATGTTTTTTTCCACTTTTCTACTACTTACTACAATTTTACAAAAAAGTAAATGGTTGAACAAAACAAAATTCAACAATTCCAGAATTAACAATTCATTCTATTGTGAAATTAACTATAAAGGTATATCTTGTCATATCCTGATGTTTATAATTTTTTTAAAACAATGATTCCTGGGTTCTTACATGTACATAGTCTCAAACTATGGGTTTTAATTAGTTTTCTATAATACTAATTTCAAAATTAACCATGATCTACTCTAATATCAACTATATAAATCACATATTTCTTACATTACTCTTATATCATCTAAAAAATAAAAAATCTACATGTGTCAACACTTGGTTCCAACTATTTATTTTAATGGGAAAATTAGGACCAAACATATTATTTACATAATGAAACATATAAACTATTCAATTCATTCAAATCTAGATTAATTTTTTATCTCTTGTACTCTTTAGTACAATTATAGACCTAAGGATTTACAATAATGATAGGGGTGAGCGAAATGCCCAGGAAGAGGATAGATTAGAACATAGATTAACAAAACATGGGTGGAATAATCATCACCATCATAAAATGAACATGGTATCACCATCATAATAATTATAGGAATCATTATCTAAATTCATTTAATGTTACAATTAATAAAAATGAAACAACATGTCTTAATTTTCAATACCACACATTATAGTGGATAATGCTAGCATCAGGTTAAACCTATAACGTATGAGTATAATTATAATACCGTAAATGTGAAACAATATAGATTAATTTTCCCTAATATTTCACATTATATAATGAGATACATCATATTACCCAATGTATTTGAGATCTCTTTAATTCCAGGTGCACCTGTCACGTCATAACATATACGTAATAATGAATGCCACAAAAAACGTATAACTATCTTTTCCATTAAAGAACACATGTAAAATAAAATGTGTTTCCTAAGAATTTGAAAAGGAATAAATTCATGGATAAAAAATATATTTCCTAAAATAAAAAGTTACTTAAATTATTGGTATAATAATCATCAATAATGAGTGAATAATAAACAATATCGTGAGTAGTTATAGATGTGTTTTAATAAATAAGAGTTCTTTTAGAAGAATATATTCAATAATAATAAAAAATGTTGGAAACAAGTATATTCTAGAAACAAAAAAAAGAGAAAATAAATGGTATTTAGGTAGCATTAATGTAATATCCATTCTAAAATTTTTTTGAAAGAGGGAAACCCAAAAAATATTAAGGGGGTTCAAGAATCCCCTTACCATATGTCTGAATGCTTTTACACATTAATGTATGGGATAATAAAATCTGATTTATTAATTAATAAATATAGAACCATTTATTCATGTATTATATCAATAGTAGTTTTATTATGTTCACTTATGGACATTATTATGAGTTATAGTATTCAATTCCATTACTCAAGAGTGTTCATTTTCTTTGTTTTCGTTTTCAATTCACTTATATACATGTATAGATGATCATGTAAAATTAGTATATTTACCATGAATTTAAATTAAATTTTATTAGTGAATTTATAGTATTTAAATTGGTCTTATAAATTATATTTAACTTTATATTAGGATGATTCATTAGATAATGTTTTAATGATAATCGTTTAGATTAATTTGGTGGTTTTCGATCACAACAAACTTGATTTGTATTATTATTTAATATTACATATAAACGTTCATTACATATAACAAAAATGTATTAACATACTTTTTAAAATATTTTTAAACCATTATAATGGTCTTATATCCATCCTTGAATGTTGTATAGGGTGATGAAAGCTCATCAACCACGGTGGTGGTAAATCGACACATCAAAAATAATATTTTCATTTTTAGAATAAAAGTGAGAGGAGAAGGGGTATGATTACAGATTATTAATTTAAAATAATAAAATTTCATTGTATATAAGCTAAAATATATACCACTCAACATGGATAAGGTGAGATTAATATAGAATGATAAAATAAAATAAATATTAAACAAATTAAATTTAAAGGAGAGAGGGTTTTTTCTATTGAATTATCTTCTTTGAGAACCTCCATAGGGAATTTTATTTTGGGATTTTTTTGATACCAAGGCACCCAGATGTTTGTGAGGTTATTGGGAAGAATATTGGGTTATAAATTGGTCAATATTTAAGGTTTTGAAGTTATAAGGTGAGGAAGTGGTGAGAGTTGGTATTTATAGTTGTGGGAGGTGTGTTTTCACATTATTTTATTCATTGGATTATTATTTTTGGAACAATAATATTAATAGTTTGAACCATATAACTATATATATTAAAATAGTTAAGGGTAGTTATATATTATGGTGGTTAAATCACCAATGACTCAAGGAATAGTGTATTTAACTTATAAAGAATTAATATCTTAAATTAATGAATCTTATTATTCACCAAAAATTCATGTATTTTAGAAATATAAAAAAATTCACCCCAAAAATTTATTTATAAATATAATTAAAATATTAAACTAAATTTATAAAAATTAATTTTATAAATCGGAGGAATTTAATTTTTTATTAAAATGATCATTTAATAGAAAAACAAATTTCAAAATAACTGATCATTTGACAGTTTGAAAATTTATTTAAGGTCTCATAAAATTATCATATAATCATAAGATCATAAAATTATAATTTATGATTAAAATTGAAGAAAAAATATTTATTTTAGTTCAATATATTAATAATAAAATTTTAATTAAACATTTATGTTTTATAAAAATATCAACACATAAATTACCATTTCTAAATCATTTATTTACAAGTACTATTATATAAATATATCATATTTTCATTTATAAGGACGTTGAATTTTATTTATACTTTCATAGTTGAGGTTACTATTATATTTGATGGATTTCTATTCTTAATGGCCATGTAACAATTCTAAAGGTCAAATTACTATTCAATTGGCATAGTTATATTAACTTATAAAAATACCACTTATTTTATTCATTTTTCATATATAATGTCTACATATTGTTAACAAATAGATTTGATGCGGTCTGTAATATATAACATTAATATAATAAGTGAATTTCCATTGATAAAATTCTAGGTTTTAACAGTCTTAATTAGTGTAAGTTACAAAAATCAGCTCATTGCCTCAAAGAACTATATTTTCAAATGGAAAACCTATTGCAACTCTTAATTTCTTCCTCTCCATATAGGAATTTACATCATGAACCACTCATAGTTATACATTTAGTGAACTTGTAATCTATGAAGGTGGAATCACTGAGTAAAATTAGTAAACTATTTTATTAAATAATACACTTCTAGATATTAATCTCTTCATTCTATGTATTGCATCTATAGGTGTAACCCCAAAACATTCCAAACAATGTAGTAATTGATTACTACCAAAATGAAAAACAGAGAAATCCTCATTGAGGTCTAGACCTAATACACAGAAATCACCATAATCTTCTCTTGCCCATATTCCATGGAGGTTATATCCATAATATTTTATACATTCCCTCTGGGTTCCATGGTCTGTTTCAGTATTAGTATCACTTATACCTTGGCTAGGCACCACTCTCCTAGACTTTATTTTCCATATGATGTTAAAATACATGGTTTGTTTCATTCATAAGACCTTAAATTTTATAATGTGTCCCGTTAGGTTCCAAAAACAATCATGGGTTACGATTCCTTTAATTAAAAAATATAGGAAACCCATATAATGGTCCCAATCCGGATTGTTAAACAACTCCCATCTTCATAAATGCTGATAAATTCCATTGAACCCTACTATTTTTCATAAAACTAGAATTTTGATCATAAATGATACAAGAATATCTAATTTACACACAAAAGATTATCGTCTGTGGATAACCTTAGATACATATTTATATCTAAATCGATGAAAACCTTTAGATATATGTCGATAATTATAATTCCAATTCATGATAACAACCGATTTCCAATTTATGGGTGACCTATTTTGTGTTAGTAATTTAATAAATGATTTAACAATATGTCATAAATCTATAATAGAGTTCCAATGTAGGTATTAATTCCTTAAAAGTGTTCTATGAGCATGACCCCCTATCCTCTCAACTATTTTTAGCCCCTAATAATTATTGGATACATTTCCCAATGACCAATCACCTATAGAATTAGGTTCTGGGGGAATCTACAATAAGGGAACCATTGGTAATTCCCAAATCCATGAAAAAACTCAATTGAAATTATCTTTAAAGGATGCATAAATATGTGTTTTAGGTTTATGGTTATTCTGCTTCTACTGCAAATTTCCATTCTAAAAACATGCTTTTTGAAGATTTAACAAAGAACAATTTTCTCATTATATAATCACAAAATAATGGTTTATCTAATTTCATTAGGTATTATAAATTTATAAATATTTGGAAGACCCTTCCAGAACTTCTTACCTTGATTAGACATGTTGATAATGACATAGGGTGGGAAAACTATATAATCCTTATGATGAATAAGAAAAGGAAGAAGAAGGGAAAATGGTGTAAAAATCATTCTATATCTTAGGTTCCTACGAATCTTCCTTCCCAGAAAAAGGAAGATCGAAATACAATTGAATATTAAACGATTTATTTTGTTTTTTATATGGATGAAAAGTCTACTGGAATAAGATATTTGTCTAGTTAAAGATTTAATGTAAACATTAAAGTGCATTTATTATCAATTCATATCCTTTTATATCTAAACATAGGGTATTAGATAAAACTTTTGGTTCCCATATCTATATCCAAATGTAGGATCAATGTTAACTTTAAACTATTTTAATATGATAAGTTGTTATTTTAGTTACTAATATAGAATGATTTCTTTTCTGGGCAAAAGAGATTACCACCTTATGTTTCTACCCAAGATGGTATGTGTTTTAAAATATTTTTACTATGTACTAACTATTACTATGATCAAAATTTATGTATCCTACTGAAATATATATGGTTTTATTTTTACGTTTAGAAATAAGAGTATTTTTTATATAAAAATAGTATATATTATAATATTACTAATTTAAATAATCGCCTTCATGTATTAAATTATAAAAACCATGTGTTGTATATTTAAAATAAATAAGGTTCACTGGACTAATTTCATACCCAACTATGGAATCGCTATATTTTTTATATATATGAGAAGAATTTGGAAAAAATATATACCAATATTGATATTTATATTCTATAAAAATGTATTCATTTGGAATAATTATTCTTTTCTTTATTAGTAAAAATAACCAAGGCACCTTTTGGTGGATAGGTTGAAAGGACCACAATGATTCTTGATCTAGTACACACTGTTGTGTATTGAAATTTTACAGTTGAACCTAAAGGCAGGTATATTTACTTCATAAATTCTACTTATGACTCCATAAAAAATAAATATATATAACTAATTATGTATAATATTAAACCCATTATGAAATTTTAAGTGTTCCCAAACGATGTAGAGAATTTACATAGTAATGAAATAAAGAATATTTAATTTGATTAAAGTATTAAATATCATAAATAAAATATTATCAACATTATACAAGAGTTTGGGGTTCTATATCAACTCACTAGAACATATAAAACATTAAAAAATTGTTTAAGTTAATGTAGGAATAGTACATTTCTAAACATTTTGAATTTGATAATGATCCATTTAGATATTCTATTATCCATTTGGTAATATGCATTTTATATTGTCACAGACATTCTAAATAAAGTTCATAATAGGTTAGAAAATGAAATACCATATTAATTAAAATAGTGGATGAAATTGTGTGGTTAGATACTCATGTTTTGGGATAGAATGAATATTTTAAGGCCATCTTTGGAAACAAACTAACACCTAGAGTAATGGAGTCCGTATTTTAGTGTATCATAAGGATATAGGGGGATAAAATATATATAACCCATTGGAATAAAGGTTATAATCGCAATATATTCCATTCTCTTGAAATGTAACACATCCATGAGAAGAATAATGTTATTGAGATTTACTTCTATAGAGTTGATTCTCAACAATCACAATATTTTGTATAGAACATAATTCTAAATATCTCCATGGTTATAGTAATCCTAAAACAAAAGTAATACATAAGAGAAATAGAGTGTTTAGAGAACTAGAATGATATGGTTTCAATGAAATAATGTATTGCATATCATTATTAGTTAAAAATAATTATTGTACTTCCCAAAAGAAGGATATTGTGAACTAAAAGGATGCATCTTGGAAAGAATGCATGAATGCAGTGATAGATTCCATGTATCAAACCCATGTTTGTGTTCTGTTCAATCATTCAGATGAATTAGATCTTGGCATGTCTAAATTGGTATTCAAGAGAAAACTGAATAAAGAAGAAAAATTAAATACCTTTAAATAATAGATTATGGATAAATGGTTAAAATAATATCAATTCATTTTCTATGATTAAATTTTTTCTATATTATCCATTTTGAAATCCATTAGAGAAATACTTACTGTATCAGTATTCTGTGACTATATAATTATATAGACGGATATCAAAAAATATTTATTTAATGGGAAAATTTAGGTGAATTTCAATATGACATAAAAAGGGTTTGTGACTCTACGTGTAGCTGAACAAGTTTCAATGTTTTCGATTACCATTAATAGATTGAAGTGAGAATATTGGACAACGAACATTCAGTTTTATGTATCTATAAATGAATTAGATTTCATAAAGAATGAATGTGATTAATATGTGTACAATTATTTTGCAGGAATTTTGATTTTTTATATTAGTATTATAAATCGATCTAATTTTATATATTAAAAATGACATACTAGTTTTGTAGATAGTTAAGAACAAGTTGACCAAGTTCATCTTCATCTGGGTCATTTGTAAATCAGTCTATATTATTGGCTTTTAGACCATTTGTGATAGATCCAAGGGGGTACATGTTTAGTTTCAAGGTATATACACTGAATAGATACTCAATTTATTTATTATCCAATAATCTATAATGATATTGGTTATAGTGTCACATTTTATAAATCAAACTAAGATAACATTTCCTCACGTACAATAATAATGACAGATAATTACAATGATATCATATGGTTATGTGATTGGACCAATCGTGTATTATATATTATGTAATATGATTGATATTAAATATTCCTTGGGAATGGTAGGATGATATCTATATGATTTATAAGAATGTAAAGAGTTAGTATATAGATCATATATTGAAGCTAGTTTACAAAAATATCATAATGATCTAAAGTGACAGTCAGGATATGTATTTAGTCACATTAGTGGAATTATGATCTATAAGTGTTCAATGTAGAAATAAATGTCCTATTATATAATTTAATCTGAATATATAAACTCTTCATATGTAGTTATAGAATAAATTTTAAGCCAAAAGTTTCTAAAGAGAGGGATGTGGTTCCTAGAATTAAAAAACCACATCACTTTATATTGTAATAATATTATATTGGTTGCTCTTTCTAAGTATCCATGGTCATTTCATTAGACCGATCACATACTCCATTAGGGTCACTACATAAGGGATTTCTCTCTGTGGGGGTGGGGGGTTTGTTTAGTAGAGATTCACTGGAAGAAAATATAGGGAACCCCTAGACTGAAGCCTTATCTCAACAGAAGCATGAGTATCATGTGAGACATAATAGAGTAATGTTTTATTTTGAAATTGTATCTAATGAGAGTTGGAGTATTTTGGGGTTTGTTCCCTATAACCAAATTCTTTACAAATTATAAATACCTTATTTTACTGTTTTCAATTTTTATAACTTTCTAATCAAATAACGATTTTTCTTATATGTGATACTGGATTTGATAATGTTCTAAGGGAAACTATCACACTGAACGGTTTTAGTTGTCACCCACATTAATTAGAATTAGTATTTACATGATAATATTCTTAAGTATAAGTTCTATATAAATAAGGAATATGTAAAAATAATAAAATGTTGCAAATTATTAGTGGTGGAGAATTATAGGACATTAAAACATATTCTCATGTTGTAAAACATTTTTAAAGTTTAGAGGATGAAATTATGATATCATGACACATAAGTATAAAATCAAAATTTATATGGATATATATATTTGAAGTGGTGTTAAATTGTCTTTTCGACATATTATTTACATGAATTTATTTAAAAAGTAATTCACTTTTATGTATTAATGAAATTTGTGATAAAATATTATAACGATGAGGTTGGATATGTTTAATACCTCATGAGTTAAAATGAATTAATGCATAATATGAGATTGATTTTTCCTTCCTGTTTTATTAGAAGATGATATATCAAGCCCTTTTCTTGGAATATAACTGCTAAATTATGTCCATGGTCATGAAAGTCTCTTTGGAATATCATTTCTAGAAATTCATAGTATGAGAAATTGATCATAGAGATTGATGATACCAGAATGAAACCTACCCGACTAGGGATATTGAGAGAAATGTATAATATTACACAGTGATCACTCATATAATGTTTCATTTAATTGATATGTTAACATCTTTCTATATGGGTTCCGTGATATGTTGGTATATTATATCCATTAACATGAGGAAGCGTAGAATAAATTCACTTAGAAAAATGCCTAGAGGGTCAGACACTGAATATATTTAGATCATTGAATAAATTTAATATGAATTTAACATGTTGTATTAATACTATTCCCATCCATGTTTTAATAAATATTCTTATTAATTTGATAAAAAAATAACTCTCGAGTAACTTGATCGAATATATTTCAGATATTAATATTTTTAAAACCATTATTCATTATGTAAATATTTATTTAATTACAGAATATTTCATATATATTTATAGTTGTTTATTCTTAATGTAACCAAATATTAATTTAGTTATGTGAATACATAATGTAAATTTATTCACTGATATTGTTAATATTATATTTATTTATATTTAGATGAAAATTCAGTGATATTTATTTAATTAAATTAATAGAAATTATTCAACTACTAATATGTTATATGTATTAGAAAACGGTGTTTAATGTCTTGGAAATAAATGTCAAATTAAATAATATTTGATTAAATATTAAATAAATTATTCAAGGAAATTATATTTATTTATCCTCTAGTTATTTTCATCTCAAATGAATAAAATTTTAATTATTTTTAAGGAGGGATTAATTGTTGATTAATAGAATCTTAATGGATTATGTTATAAAATTATATTATGACAATGCATTTATTTAAACTAAATTATAAAAAAAACCCAAATCATTATACGTTAAAAAATTAAATAAAACATCTTTAACACTGTAGAGATCACTTTTCCAAGATTTCTCACAAGAATTGAATCCGATCCTTCCCCGCCACCAACTTGATACAGGGGAGAGACAGGATAATCCTCTCACATTAATTGATTCCAATAAAGTTCAATGATAAATGATGTAAACATTAGAATATATTTTTGCTATAACCCATATATTTCAATTGTGATTCTCAAGGGCATGAAGTTAACATGTGGATCAAAAATATAGGTACTATACCCATTATTCCTCTGATAATATAATTTGGAGACATTAAGTCTTCATATGATCATAGATAAGGAAACAAATAAGTGCAATGTAGTTCTTTTTTTAAATAACATAATTATAAATTATATGTGAAAAAATTCTGAATTATTTTATCCAGTGTTTCAATAAATTAATGATATATTTAATTCTTCTATTTATGATTTCATTCATCATGTACATCTAAAATTATACATAGATTATGATGTATGGTTAGTTTGATAACTCCCCTATAGGTGATTTTATTATATGTGGAAACTTAACTCTACAGTTCCCTTATGGAAACCCCATTATTACATCATCATGTATTTTAGCCACATAGAATGAAATATCGTCTTCCAAAAATATTTATTTACATTCTATCCTCTAATTTAAAATTTCATATTTAATTTCTTGTACACATTTATAGGAGACTGTTATCCAAAAATTGTATATTTAACTCATCAAATAACTTAATGTCATGATTAAATAATATTTCTTAAGATAAATATTTCCACTAAAAAACATATATCAGTTTTGTTATTATAGTATTATCAAAACTATGTTTGTACAGTTAAATATTTATGAAATATACCTCTTGTGTATCAAAATATACACTCTCCTTTTATTTAAAAAGGAAATATTATTCCTCCAATTTGGTATATAATATATTTCAAAATTATTTTTCTATGATTTTTTAAAATATATCTATTCAATTAATTTCTCTTTACCCTGGATCATTACATTGTTGATTAATGTCTACTTTTTAATTTTTTTTCCATATAAATAGTATATAGATAGATTAACCTTATATTATAAAATGAAATTTATCAAAAAAAACTTTCATTTCTATTTTGATTACTTGTTATTTTTTAATAATATTATCTTAGGACCCATAAAATGAAGGTAGCCCTTTTCACTTAGAAGAATAAACTAAATGTTTCTCTTTCATGAGTAAATATAGATGGCCACCTGGTCAAGGTTAATTTTCCTATTTTCACACATGCATTAATATACCACTATATTGTTTTAAACCCCATTTCATATTATATTTGGAAATTAATAAAAAAAAAGTTTTCTTATACATCACATAAGTAGTTATTTTTTTCTTTATAGTTCTATGAATATTTTATAATATATAATATTTGTCAAAAAAACAAATAGAATTAAACAAATTAATGAACAAATTATTATTTTTTGTGAATTTATGATTTGGATACATGTATACTATATTATTATATCCCTTATTTCTACATAATATGTATTTTTTATATAACTAATTAAAAGTAACCCTTGATGTGATACTATCTATTGAGACTCATACATCACATTTATAAATAATAATAATTTCTAGATAAATATACATAATATTACATAATTAAAATGAATTATGTTATGTAATCTAGTGACAATGATTTAAATTCTATTTGTGAGAGTATGTCTAGGGTTGAATTAATTGGACTATTTGGTTACTATGGAATTTTTTTCTCGTTTAGTCTTTGTATCAGGTGTCATTAATTTCATCCCATTTTATATTTTATGTTTGTAATAATACTTATTATTCTCTAATCTTACCATTAGAGTTCAGGCCTTTTCTGGAGGTGATAAAAGAATCCTTGTATTCTTGTATTTCTTATTACCCATATTATTCACTGGCTTCTTTTAAATATTACGAATAATTATATGAATTTATTAAAGAATTTATTTTCCACTATCACTTACCACTTAATCAAATAAATATTTCAATGTTATGAAATCAATTTGATCATATCAAATCATTGTTTGTTGCATCTCCTTCGATTTTTTCATGGTTATATTAACATTGGATTTTATTTCTTATTGTTTTAGTTTATATTATGTTCATGTATCATTTTATGTTGTATTCATTGTTCATCCTCTAATATATCCATGGGTTCTATTACCATTTCATCTTGGATGGTGTGCCTATGAAATTTATGTAAAAAAGTTACATTATGTTAACCTCAATGTATTTATTGTCACATATTATATCCCATGTTATCAAAAGTTGATTCACCATTTAAAATCCATCTATTCTCACTTTCATATGGGGTTGACATCATGTAACAATAAAATCAAATGTGATTGAAATGGATCTTTGTAGGGGATCAATGTTTCAATTATTATTTATTACATAGGTGTGTTTTTCTAAAAGTCTTATAAATTATTCTTTTTTAGGTTCATAGATTTTTCTTATTATAGAGTTTCATCCCCTATTGTGCTCATTTTATGTGGAATATAGCTTCATTGGACTATTATCTATGTTTCCATTTTCAATATGGTGGTTCATATACCTACTCTATCATTCCATAGGTTTTGGCATTTGAGAGGCCTCCCCTGATGCTATGTACCATTATAGTTTTGTCAATAATGTCATGAAATATTTCTTCATGACATATTTTTATCATTTACTTGTTCCTAACCTTCTCCCACAATGTATGAGTATTAAAACAAGTGATGACTCATGGCCTAGAGTCACTAATCTTAGCCATCAATGTTTTTATTTTTTGTGATGAGTTGGATTATAGTGGTCATCATTAGAATAGTTGACTACTTATTATTCTTCTAACACAATTTCTATAGCCTAACCATAGAAAAGTTATCCATCATGTTTAGTTATGTTTCTTGGCTAAATGTATTTTTAATTACATCACTTTTTTGGAAGACTATGTGAATGATCTCATCCATTTATGGTAAGTAAACTGTTGGTCGGAGTGGACACTCAAGAGGGGGGTGAATTGAGTTCCAATTAAAATTTCTGTTAAAAACAATTTCTATTAAAATCCCCCAATTTCAAAAACAAATTAAACTGTAGTGAATTTATATAGATTATGAAGGTTCAATTAATTTCTCAAAGATTGATTAATTCTCAGTTAACTTAATCTTATGATTAAATTAACCTTTGAAACTAACTTACTGATTTATAACAAATATAAACACTTGCTAATTTAACTTATCAAAGTAGCTTTGAAGATAGATTGTATTTCAAAGTTGTAGCAGCGGAATATGAAATTAAATATGTATAGTATGGATAAAGAGTATAACTACAAACACGGTGAATTAACCAAGAGGTTCAGTCTCAAGCCGAGACTTAGTCCTCTTCCACTTGGTGATCACCTGCCACCAAGCAATTTTATAAAAAGGATTGATACACAGCCTGTATCGGGCTTTACAACAGTTTTCACAAACTGCCCAGGTTTGACAACCTCTGCCACAGTTATACGTGGGAAAACAGACAACAGCAGCAAGCTGTCCAGGTCACAAGACCTCTACCACTATCCACAGTGGGAAATGAGGTGTAAAAGGGTTTGCTGAGGATTTACAGATCCTCCAGTGAAAGTACAGGAGTCAGTGTGTGTGTTTAATATAGCAGATAACACACACTGCTCAAAAAGTAGAATAAATCACAGAACAAGAGATGTAGAGTTTAGAAGTAGTTCTGGTGATCTCAGTGTAGCTCTTGACTCCTTTGTATTCGATCAGAAGTGAGTTTGAGTCCTCTTCTTCGTTTCTGTTCTATAAACAGAGTATCGTATGCTCCAGGTTCACAGGTAGTGAGAATGTAGTCGATGATGTTCTTCAGGGTTCTTCGTGTATGCACATAACACTTCTCTGTGTTCTTGATGGAGCTCGTTTTTGTTTTTCTGGTATATTTTGTCCACGACGCACTTCTCTAGTTCGCATGCTCTGTGTATTCGTTGTATGTGTGGGCAGCGTAGTCTTCTCGTATTTATCTCCAGACAGGGGACAGAAAAGATTTCTTTTTAGCAGGTACGAGGTACGGGTTCCTGACATCCGACAACCTTTATCAGATATTTGACAAATCATCAAAATGTATGATATGACCGTTAGATAAATTAAATAAATTAAATATAGGAAATGAAGGAGTTAAAACAGTGAGTCGAGAATGTATGTCACTGTTGACTTCAACTGTGGTCTTCCAACTGTGGACTTCCAACTGTGGACTTCCAACTGTGGACTTCAACAAAGGGGCTTGCTGTCTGTAGGCTTGCAATGGTAGCTTTTACTCCATGTAGCTGTAGCCTTTCTAACTGTAGACTTGTAACATCAAATTTGTAGAGCTGTAACCTTTGTCAACTGTAGACTTCGATCATCTGTAGACTTAGTAGACAGAAGCTGTCTAACAGTAACCTTGACTGTAGGCTTATGACTGTAAACTTGTTCGACTGTGAACTTGTTCCAACTGTAGACTTGTTCGACTGTAACCTTGTTACTGTGAACTTCGACTGTAACCTTGTAACTGTGAGTCTTCGACTGTAACCTTGTGGTGACAGTTAACTGTATCTGTGACTTTGAAAATAAAACTCTGACTGGTAGCTAACAATACCAAACTTATGTAAATGCTAAAGTAAGCTGTTACAGTAAAGTTAAGAGAGTAAGAATATGAACTGTTTAGAATAAAATACGTTTAAGCATAGAATAATAAGATTAGTGCAAAGGTTTAATACATCATAATTAATGTTTAAGCATGATTTGGGATTATCAAAACAGGTGATTCCAACAATCTCCCCCTTTTTGATAATCACAAATTATGTCAGTATGAAATATAGAAGTATCAGAGAGAAGTGTGCAAAACACAGTATTGGCAATATGAGCACAAAAAAATTAGGTATAATCCGCAAGGATTTCTCCTCTCTGTATAGTTTCATTTTTCCCTTGAGTTTCCCTATTTCTCCCCATTTCTCCCCTTATCTATTTCTCTTTATTTCTCCCCCTTTGTGATTAACAAAAAGAAAGACAGAGAGAGAGAAGATAAACATTGTATTAATAAGGAGTACAATACATGACTCAAAATGTGAATACATGATCCCTATCAAAAAAAAACATAAACAGACTCAATCCTCTGCATCTGGAGGTAAGGGATCTTTTCCTTTGGAGGAAGAAGATGGAGCAGGAAGTGAAGGATCAACAGGCTGAGGAATGGCAGCAGGAATGTCTGGAGGGGCAGCAACAGAGGCTCCTGAAGGCCGGTAGTGAGTAGCTTGCCGAGGGATCAGTGGTCTAAGGCTTCGGAGGGCTTCAGCAGGAGACATTATGGAAGAACCACTGGGGTTGGAGACAGGGAGAGCAGGAGGAACTATGACAGGTGTGCAATCCACATGAAGAAAAGGTAGGAGCAGATTCCTGAAATCCATGATAATGTTTCCTCCTCTGTCCATGGCAGATAAGAAGTCATCTTTGTTTTCCAAGAATTTATCCAAAGCCGGGGTCAACTCTCGTAGCTTGCTAACTTGTTCTTTGAAGGCTTGAGTTACAGGAGGCAGCTTCATAGTTTCTAGCATGAGCTTGAAGTGGTTGGTCAACTGATGCTTGGTGAAAATCCGATCAAAGTAATAATCCACTTTGCTTTTGATGGCCTCCTGAGAAGCAGTAGCAGCCTGCAGGTGCTCACGAACAAAGCCACTGACTTCTCTTGTAGTAGCAAGAATCTGTAGGTCTGATGTGTCATTTGCACGGGCCTGAGTAAGCTCTTCTCTGAGCAGGCTTCTAAACTGCTCAAGGTCCACAGGAGAGCTAGAAGAAGGAAGGGACTTGACTGAGAAAGCCACTGTCTCCTTGAAAGACTGAGTCAGATTTCCAATCACTTTCTGAATGACAGCATCCTGATTGCTGAAGTGTTCTTTGACTGAACTCTTGAAACGCTCAAACACTTCCACAAATTGTTTGATCACCTCTTTGATGTACCGAATCTCAGCGGCCACTTGAGTTTGAGAACTGCTCATGGCAGTCAAAGAATCAACTGATTGTCTTAGGGCAACCACAGCTTCAGTCCAGCTTTCAATCTGAGTATGACATACTTTAACTTCATTCATCGTTTCTTTTACTGGGCTTGCCACAACACAGCCCAGGGATAATTCTAAAGATTGCTCCACATTTTTCAGCTCAGCAAAAAGACTGGTTTTCAACTGTTCCATGGATTGTCTTATAGCCTCCTTCATTTCAACCTTTAAGGATTCAAGGTCCTCCTTGGTTGCCAAATTGTCAGTCTCAAGCATTGGAAGATTGTTAGTCAGGATAACTGGATCCCTTGGTGGCTTGTCTTCCTCATCCGAATCTTCATAGTTAAGTCCAAGGACCATATATCCTGGATCTGATGACCATCCTTCTATATCATAAAGTACAGAGACTGAACCAAAATGCTCCCCCTCACTTGGAGCTTTCTCTTGAGCATTTTCCTCTATCTGTTCGGCTTTGGGTAACTCTATATTTTCTTCTGCAGTCCCAGCAGGTTCGACTGTAGTTTCCTCTGTTGGTTCAGCAGTGAGGTTAGCCTCTTTCTCTGTTGAGTCAACAATGTCTTCCATATCAACAACAGTGGATGACACTCCTGCTTCCTGGTCAGATACCGACTTAATTGTATAGCCTATTGGAGGGCTCAAACTGAGCTCTTTTTCTTTCTCTTCATCAGTGTCCTCTTCTTCAGTTTCAGCAACATTTTCATTTTTCTCATTCTTAGCCCCAGCCTCTTCTGTCTCAACAGTTTCATCCTCTTCAGAGGTATCTCTGACAACGTATTGAGATTCATCTTCTTCTTCTTCAGTAGACTCGGTGTCACTGTCCCTTAGAACAGTCTACCTACTTGGCAGTTCTTTTGGAGGGCTTGCTGCTCCAAACGTTATTGTCCTGACAGGACTGTGAGGTAGCTCAGGGTCACTCCCATCATCAATGGGGGTGTTCTCTCATGTAGGGTCACTAGCTTCTTCAGCCTCCTCTTCATCTGAATACACAGGTTCTGGCTCATCAGGTTTTAAGCCTGGATCTCTTTTGTTTCTTGGCCTAGATGGATGAGTAGAGGGATCAAAATTCTCATAAATTTTCTCTTCATCATTCACCCATGCTTTTTTCCAAGGATTCCAGCTGATCTTCATGAATTTGCAGATTACCTTCGAGATACAGACACTGTTTTTAGCCACAATTACTTCTTCTTGATTTCCAGCTACACCCTTTACTTTCAGCATCACCGAAATAAGCTTAGCATGAAACAAGGCATTGGATTTTGAGCTGGCCTTAATCATATCTTCCATCTGTGCCATCAGCAACCTACATAGGTTGATCTTCCTTCCATGTTTCAGTAAGTACATCAGGAATATGTCCTGGTACTTCAGTACTGCAAAGTCTCCTCTTCTGGGACTTAGTACATGCTGAACAAACTTAAACAGAAGTCTATCTTCTCCATTCATCTCGGCAGCAATAATCTTCCTTAACTTACCATCACCTGTCAGTTCTTCCAGAGCCTTCTTATACTCAAATATTCCACTATCCGGAGGAGCTACTCCAGAATAGTAGTCATATATTCCTTCATGAGGAACTCTTAAACAGGCAGCCCATTCGACAGAAGAGAAACTAACTTCATTGCCGTTTACTCTGGATATTAGTCTATGCATATCATCCTCCTCTTCGAACCTTAGGAATTCATAGAATTCTTTCACAAGTTTTGGGTAGTACGGTCCATTGTTGTTGGTGAAGCATTCGGTCCATCCTTGCACATTTAGTGCTTCCAGTACCAACGATTTGCTCGACAACAACCATTCTTCACTTAGCTCCTTTTCCGCAAAGATTTCTCTCTTGGTCAGATGCGGGTTTGCAAGTCTTGTTGGGGTATTACTGGTGCCACTGGATTTGGCTCGAGTTCTCTTCGGCATTGGTGCATCTTCGTTGACAGTCGGGGGTCGCTTTGTTCTGGCCATTGGAGCTGAATGAGGTTTCGAGGTTCGGTTGAAGGTTTAGGGTTTAGGACTTGAGAGAGCAAGGGTCGAGATGAGTGGATTGAGATATGTTCGATGTTCTCAATTTTATCATTTAGGGATTTAGAAATAAAAGTATAAAGAAAAGAAACGGTTCGAATTCCCGCAAAAATAAAATAAAATTAAACAGCGAAACAGCCTACAGAGAGATGTAACAGTGAGGTACACCGGTGAGGTCTAACTGTGAGGTTTCAACTGTGAGGTTTAACTGTGAGGTCTAACTATGAGGTCTAACTGTGAGGTCTAACTGTGAGGTCTAACTGTGAGGTCTAACTGTGAGGTCTAACTGTGAGGTCTAACTGTGAGGTCTAACTGTGAGGTCTAACTGTGAGGTCTAACTGTGAGGTTTCAACTGTGCTATAATTAATCATACCTAACTCATGTTTGATGTAACTTAATCTCTCAGAATTCAAAGGCTTTGTAAAAATATCAGCTAACTGATGTTCAGTGCCAATGAACTCAAGAGTAATATCACCTTTTTGATAATGATCCCTCAGAAAGTGATGTCTCACATCAATATGTTTTGTCCTAGCATGAGATACTGGATTTTTAGAAATGTTAATAGCACTTGTATTGTCACACCTTATAGAGACATGTTTGAATTGATATCCATAGTCTAGCAAAGTGTGTTTCATCCACAAGATTTGTGCACAACAGCTACCAGCAGCTATATACTCAGCTTCGGCAGTAGACAATGCAACAGAATTCTGCTTCTTACTACACCAAGATACTAGTGACTTGCCTAAAATGTGACATGTTCCAGAGGTGCTTTTTCTATCTAACTTGCAGCCAGCAAAATCAGCATCAGAATCACTTAATAAATCAAATGATTGTCCTTTTGGATAAAATAATCCCAAATTGGGAGTATGTTTTAGATATTTGAAAATCCTTTTAACAGCAGTCAAATGAGACTCTTTTGGATTGGCTTGAAACCGAGCACACATGCATACACTGAACATGATGTCAGGTCTACTGGCAGTAAGGTACAGTAGACTACCTATCATACCTCTGTAATTGGTTTGATCCACTGGTTCACCAGTTTCATCACTGTCCAACTTGCAAGTGGTGCTCATAGGTGTGTCACTGCCTTTGGTGCCATCCAAAGAAAAACGTTTTAGAAGATCTTTAATATATTTACTTTGGTTCAAAATAATACCATTTTTATTTTGAAAGATCTGAAATCCAAGGAAAAATTTGAGTTCTCCCATTAAACTCATTTCAAACTCATTTTGCATTATTTTTGAAAAATCAACACATAAAGAATTTTTAGAAGATCCAAAGATAATATCATCCACATAAATTTGAACTATTAAAACATCTTTAGAAATCCATTTAATAAAAAGAGTAGGATCAGCTATCCCTTTAGTAAATCCTTTTGAAATAAGAAAAGAGCTGAGCCTATCATACCAAGCTCTTGGAGCTTGCTTTAAACCATATAAAGCTTTAGATAGTTTAAAAACATGATTAGAAAAATGGGGATTTGTAAAACCAGGAGGTTGTTCCACAAATACATCCTCAATTATATATCCATTTAGAAAAGCACTTTTAACATCCATTTGATATAGCTTGAAATTCAGATGAGCAGCATAAGCAAGTAATATCCTAATGGCCTCTAGTCTAGCCACGGGTGCAAAGGTTTCCTCATAGTCTATTCCTTCTTCCTGACTATACCCTTGTGCAACTAGCCTAGCTTTGTTTCTGATTATGTTACCAAACTCATCAACTTTGTTTCTAAACACCCATTTTGTGCCTATGGTAAGAGTGTCTTTAGGTCTTTCCACTAATTCCCAAACTTTGTTTCTTTCAAACTGATTTAGTTCTTCTTGCATAGCCATTACCCAGAATTCATCACTGATAGCATCATTGACATTTTTGGGTTCAAGCTGTGAAAGAAAAGCTTGATGTTCAACCTGATTTCTTAGAGAAGCTCTAGTTTGTGTTCCTCTATCAAGATTACCAACAACAGCATCTAAAGGATGATTCTTTAGAATCCTAGTTGATTTGGTAAAGGTTGGACTAGAGATTTCAGGTTCATTTATAGGTTCGGGTTCCACAGAGGAAGATTCTGGAAAAAGTCCAGAACTGGATGTTTTTATTACAGGTTCTTTGGATTTGTCATTTAGGTCCAGAACAGATAAGTCTTCTTCAACATCTTCAAGAGAAGTTTTAGGCTCATGTGGATCAGTCTCATCAAACTTGATGTGAACAGATTCTTCCACACATTTGGTTTTCTTATTGAACACTCTATAAGCTTTACTAGACATAGAGTAACCCAGGAAAATTCCTTCATCACTTTTTGGAGCAAATTTATCAAGGTTATCTTTAGTATTCAGAATAAAGACTTTGCAACCAAAAACTCTAAAGTAATTAACCTTAGGCTTTCTATTATTCCACAACTCATAAGGGGTTTTCTTAAGAACCGGTCTAATCAAGACTCTATTAATAACATAGCAGGCTGTATTAACAGCTTCAGCCCAAAAGTAAATTGGCAGGTCATATTCATTGAGCATAGTCCTAGCAATTTCTTGCAGGGTTCTGTTTCTTCTTTCTACTACACCATTCTGTTGGGGTGTCCTAGGGGCAGAAAAGTTATGAGAATAGCCATTGTGTGAGCAGTAAGATTCAAATTCTTGATTCTCAAACTCACGGCCATGATCACTCCTCAAGGTCTTAATCTTAAGTCCACTAAGATTTTCTACAGACTTAGAGTATTTAACAAAGTAAGAACAAGCTTCACTTTTGTGAGCTAGAAAATATACCCAAGTATATCTAGAAAAGTCATCTACAAGAACATAGACATAGTGCTTCCCATTTAGACTTGAAATTCTTGATGGTCCAAACAAATCCATGTGAACCAGTTCAAGTGGTTGAGAAGTTGAAACTTCTTTCTTTGGTTTAAAAGAAACTTTGTGTTGTTTTCCCTTTTGACAGGGATTACACACTTTGTCATTTGGGAATTCAAGCTTAGGTAGGTCTCTAACTAGGTGTTTCTTAGAGAGTTTTCTAAGTGAGTGAATGTTGCAGTGTCCTAATCTCCTATGCCACAGCCAAGACTCTTTATGAAAAGCATTTAAGCAAGTAACATCATGTTTAGCTAAAGTGTTTAAGTCAACAGCATAAACATTTTCATTTCTTAAGGCAGAAAATATTAAAGCATTTTTGGAATTATAAACATCACAAGAATTGTTTTCAAACTTGACATTGAAACCATCATCACATAATTGAGAAATGCTAAGTAGGTTGTACTTAAGTCCATCAACAAATAAAACTTTGGAAATTAATACTGAGTCAGTGTTACCAATCTGGCCTAGGACGATGATTTTTCCTTTTGAGTTATCACCAAAAGTGACATATCCTCCATCAACCTTTATTAAGCTTTTGAAGCACGAATAGTCCCCAGACATGTGTCTTGAACATCCACTGTCTAAGTACCATACCTTCTTGTAATTGCTTTTCAAACAGATTTCCTACAAAACAGATTAGACAAGAAATGACTTTGGTACCCAGATTTTCTTGGGTCCAGATATGTTAGCAATCAAGGATTTAGGTACCCAGATTTGTTTTATGGGTCCCATACAATTAATAGATGCAACAGATTTAGAGAGATATACTTTATTTGATCTACAACTATTTAAGTAACCAGTTGAGGCATACGAATTTCCAAAACTAGAACTAGCAGGATTTTTTCCAGACTTAATAAATCGGGTTTTAGCAAACTGTCTTTGTCCAGGTTGGTATCCCAAGCCAGTAGCATACTTAGGTGCAACTTGCTTTCCTAGAAGTTGGGTTAGAGTATCTTTTCCATTTGTGAATGTTTCTAAGTCCTTTCTAAGTTGTTCATTAGATAGTTTCAGTTCTGTATTCTCTTTTAATAATTGAACATTTTTCTCTTTTTCTACATCAAGTGCAGACTTGACACTTGCAGTAAGAGCATGCTGTTTCTTTAAAGACTTATATTTATCCTTTAGTTCATTACACGTTTCTTCCAGCATATTACAGTATTCAGTCAATTCATCTTTAGACATATTTTCAGAATCAGAACTAGATTCTGCTTCACCTTCAGAATAATAAGAGTTTAGAGTGGGAGTGTCTAGGGTTACCTCAGATGTGTTTGTCATGAAACACATATTAGCACGATTTCTTTCAGAATCACTAGACTCTGATTCACTTGTGATGTCTTCTGAAGCACTCCAGGTGGCCTTCATAGCTTTCTTATAATTCTTGTCCTTGTACTCATATTTCTTCTTGAATTTTAACTTAGGACAGTCAGCTTTGATGTGTCCTTTCCTTTTACATTCATAGCAAACTATGTCTTCTTCTTTATCAGTTTTCTTCCAATCTTTCTTCCACTTACCTTGTCTATCATACTTACCTTTGTAGTTTGGTCTTCTGAAGAACTTCTTCTTCCTATAGAACTTCTTGAATCTCCTTGCTATTTGTGCCATCTCGGCATCACTGTCAGAATCTAAGTCTTCACTAGATGAGCTTTCAGTTGGTATATGCACTTTCTCCTTGTCTTTGCTCTTTGATGCAGTAGACTTAAAAGCTACAGATTTTCGTTTTGGTTCCTCATCTTCCTCTTTATTCACCTTTAGCTCTTCTTCGTACATCATCAGCTTACCAATTAGCTCCTTGACAGGCAAAGTTCCAATATCACAGGATTCTCTAATTGAAACGGATGTGCCTCTCCATCTGTCAGGCAGACATCTCAACAATCTCATGATTTGCTCCTTTGCTGGAACAATCTTTCCGAGTGAGCTCATTGTGTTGACTATCTCATTAAACCTGAGATACATATCAGAAATAGGTTCATCAGTTTTCATCTTAATGTTATCATATTTGATAGTATAAGTGTTTAACCGCATTTCCTTGACATTAGTTGTTCCTTCATGAGAAACAGCTAAGGTGTCCCAGATTTCAAAAGCAGTTTTACGTGCAGATATTCTATTGAACTCCTCATCTCCTAGAGCACAGTAGAGAGCATTCACATCCTTACAATTATTATTGTAAGCTACCTTAGTAGATTCATCCCAAGTTATTCTTTCAGTTTCTGGAATCTTGTATTGAGACTCTATAGCAGTCCAAATATCAAAACCCATACTTTCCAAATGAATTTTCATTTTGAGCTTCCATTGGGCATAATTCACACCATTAAAGAAGGGTGGCCTGTTAGTAGCAGCACCTTCTAGTCTATTATCCATAAGAAAATTCTAGAAAATATTTTAAAGAGATAAAATTTAGAACTAACAGAAATTTAAGATCGTTTAGATAAAACCACAATTACAGTGTAAAAACAGAGAGTTAAAATAAAACTTTGAGCAAGTAAAACAGAGATAAACACAACCTCTGATACCAAATGTTGGTCGGAGTGGACACTCAAGAGGGGGGTGAATTGAGTTCCAATTAAAATTTCTGTTAAAAACAATTTCTATTAAAATGCCCCAATTTCAAAAACAAATTAAACTGTAGTGAATTTATATAGATTATGAAGGTTCAATTAATTTCTCAAAGATTGATTAATTCTCAGTTAACTTAATCTTATGATTAAATTAACCTTTGAAACTAACTTACTGATTTATAACAAATATAAACACTTGCTAATTTAACTTATCAAAGTAGCTTTGAAGATAGATTGTATTTCAAAGTAGTAGCAGCGGAATATGAAATTAAATATGTATAGTATGGATAAAGAGTATAACTACAAACACAGTGAATTAACCAAGAGGTTCAGTCTCAAGCCGAGACTTAGTCCTCTTCCACTTGGTGATCACCTGCCACCAAGCAATTTTATAAAAAGGATTGATACACAGCCTGTATCGGGCTTTACAACAGTTTTCACAAACTGCCCAGGTTTGACAACCTCTGCCACAGTTATACGTGGGAAAACAGACAACAGCAGCAAGCTGTCCAGGTCACAAGACCTCTACCACTATCCACAGTGGGAAATGAGGTGTAAAAGGGTTTGCTGAGGATTTACAGATCCTCCAGTGAAAGTACAGGAGTCAGTGTGTGTGTTTAATATAGCAGATAACACACACTGCTCAAAAAGTAGAATAAATCACAGAACAAGAGATGTAGAGTTTAGAAGTAGTTCTGGTGATCTCAGTGTAGCTCTTGACTCCTTTGTATTCGATCAGAAGTGAGTTTGAGTCCTCTTCTTCGTTTCTGTTCTATAAACAGAGTATCGTATGCTCCAGGTTCACAGGTAGTGAGAATGTAGTCGATGATGTTCTTCAGGGTTCTTCGTGTATGCACATAACACTTCTCTGTGTTCTTGATGGAGCTCGTTTTTGTTTTTCTGGTATATTTTGTCCACGACGCACTTCTCTAGTTCGCATGCTCTGTGTATTCGTTGTATGTGTGGGCAGCGTAGTCTTCTCGTATTTATCTCCCGACAGGGGACAGAAAAGATTTCTTTTCAGCAGGTACGAGGTACGGGTTCCTGACATCCGACAACCTTTATCAGATATTTGACAAATCATCAAAATGTATGATATGACCGTTAGATAAATTAAATAAATTAAATATAGGAAATGAAGGAGTTAAAACAGTGAGTCGAGAATGTATGTCACTGTTGACTTCAACTGTGGTCTTCCAACTGTGGACTTCCAACTGTGGACTTCCAACTGTGGACTTCAACAAAGGGGCTTGCTGTCTGTAGGCTTGCAATGGTAGCTTTTACTCCATGTAGCTGTAGCCTTTCTAACTGTAGACTTGTAACATCAAATTTGTAGAGCTGTAACCTTTGTCAACTGTAGACTTCGATCATCTGTAGACTTAGTAGACAGAAGCTGTCTAACAGTAACCTTGACTGTAGGCTTATGACTGTAAACTTGTTCGACTGTGAACTTGTTCCAACTGTAGACTTGTTCGACTGTAACCTTGTTACTGTGAACTTCGACTGTAACCTTGTAACTGTGAGTCTTCGACTGTAACCTTGTGGTGACAGTTAACTGTATCTGTGACTTTGAAAATAAAACTCTGACTGGTAGCTAACAATACCAAACTTATGTAAATGCTAAAGTAAGCTGTTACAGTAAAGTTATGAGAGTAAGAATATGAACTGTTTAGAATAAAATACGTTTAAGCATAGAATAATAAGATTAGTGCAAAGGTTTAATACATCATAATTAATGTTTAAGCATGATTTGGGATTATCAAAACAGGTGATTCCAACATAAACATTCTTGGTTTCCTTAAGGTGTGGGATAGTGAGGGTGTGTGATTTTTTATGTTCTTGTTGGGTTTCAAAGTGTATCACTAACTGAGATACTAAGTATGAAAGTGTATCATTGGGATTTGTTTGTTTATTGTATATTTTTTCAGTGTTATTTTAAAACTTTTGGTCCAATTTTTAAATCCCATTGACCATTACTTTTTTATTGATGTAATTTTTTTTCTGAATTTTCAAATTATCTCTTCCCATTATCTATAGAATATTCTCCAATGGTAATATTCGTGACCAGGAAACATGACTATTTTTATTTGTAATGTTATTCATCATCTTATTTATTGAGTGTGCTAATTTCATTGATGTCATTTTGTTTCATGTTTCCCACAACATTAATTGACACTATTTTTAAAATTAAAAATGATAATAGAGATAGGGATCAAGAGAGTTTTACTTCACTATAAAATTAGTTTCATATTACACCTAAGACCATATACTTTATTTAACTCCTTTATCATAGTCCACTAATAAAATAGTCACAACCTTTTTAAATTGTATGATAACCTAGAAAAATCCATTGAAAGAGAATGCGATGAAAAGAAATGTAAAGGGATAAATAATATGTATGAAATAGTGTCATGAATAAAAATGATTATATATAGGATTATATTGGTTATCATTACAACATAAATAAGAGATCTTAAGAAGTGAAAAATTCAACTCATAAAAATGTGTCATGGAATGTAGGACATACATAATAATAAAACATAATTAATATCGTTAAATATTTACTACCAAGACAACATAAATTAGTTGGAAAAGTATCTCTACCAATACTCTATACATAGTATCGTAAGAGATAAAAGCATTATCCTATAAAATAAATATATTTATAATTATCTTACTTTCTAATACATTATGATCTTTTCAAAAACATGTGTTAAAAATATAATATAATGAATATAATGATTATACATACATTAGTAAGAATAAAAAAGAATAACTCTTCATGATTTGAATGTAAATAGAGGAAATGATACATGTGGATAAACAAAAATATCTACTTATAATATAGGCACAATTTTAATTATAATTATTATGGGGATATATACCCTATATAAGATAAATGAATCTAAAAATTATTAATGAAGAATAAATCATGAGGGTAATGAATTGGATTCCCTTTTATGTGATTCTATGGGTTTATATATATATAAAAAATAATTTCTTAGAAAATGAAATGGAAATATAAATATAAAATCCATAAAATATAATTTGAGAATTGAAAATTTTGACTTCATAAATATATTCTAAATGAAGTTGTAGAGAATTTTTAGATTTTAATGTGAAGAGAAAGATGTTCAGTACATCATCACAAAAATAAATTTTTCATTTTAAAAGTAAAATATTTGATTAAAGTAAAATTGAAATGAATTAGAGACATATATAGTAAAAAATGTGATCAATGTAATAATATTGGGTATAAAAGAGAAATTGGACACTAATGTGTGAGAATTTGGAGAGAACCATATGCCTCAATTATCGTGTTACTTTGATTCTCTTAAACACATGGTATGAAAACACTAATTTATTGAATTATAATAAAAAAATAATTTTTCCCTTATTTAACTTATTTTTTATATTTTATGTCACTACATAACTAATTAGTATATATTTTTATGGGTAAAATAAAATGAAAATTGTGTGTTTGAAGTATTATGTGCTTGTTTCAATATTGTAGTATTGATTATTTTTATTCTATGAATGGTGTATATTATATTGAAATTCATGAACATAATTAAACATTAATATTTACAGAGTATACATATTACACTAATGATCTTTCAATTCATCTTTCTTATTGTGTTAAATTATAAATAGTATAATAATGATGTGTCTATGGATAAGATATATAATATAAAATTATATTATTTTTAATTTATTTTAATTTTGTAAAAAATATAATAAAATTAAAATGGTTATAGAATGATTAATTATATGATGAAGGATTTCTTAAATAAAAGAAGGAATATACTATTAATAAAATTAAAAAATATATTGTATGTTACCTCGTCATTTTTTATTCCTCCTTTTCTGTGTGCATAATCTTTGGTTAAATTGAGTAATGTAAGACTATAACTTCCCCAGGATGACAAGGTAGAGTAAAATGGAGAATATATGTAGATTTTAGTATATGGGACAATTATTGAAAGTGGTTTGAAAATGGAGTTTGGATTATTTATTTATAGGTGTAGGGGTTTGTTATTTGGAGACAAAAAATTAAATATAATATCTTTTAATGCTATATAAATTATATAGTTGTTACAAATATGAAAAAATATTATTTTACACAATTTTGGACAAAACGTGTACTCTATTACCTATAAAATGAAATATTTTCATGATGATTTAATCAATATATAATTATTGTGTCTTATTTATTCATTTATATTATTTATGTTAATATATTACATGATGTCTCAACATTCCCGCATTGGAAACCCCCTAGTAATTATATTTAATATTGTAGTAACCCCCAAATATCACTACCAATAGACTTAGGGTTGAATAATTTCATCGAGGGAATAAAACATACATATTGTAGGCATTAGCCCTATATATCCCAAGAATAAATAAATAAATTAAAAATAAAAACCATGATAAAAATAAATTAAGAACCAAAATAATCTAATACTGGATGAATATTTTTGAAAAATACAAATCCTAATACAAAATAACAATAAACTATGAGGCACTGAATTCGAAATAAATCCCATTCTCAAAGCCAGTATTGTCTTACATGGTCACATAACATTCCCTGGGAACCCGAAAAATAGTTGTGAGCATAATATGTATAATTATATGGGTCATTCTCAATACCTCTCACAAAAATGTCGATGAAACGAACTAAATTTATATTTACCAAACAATATAATCAACCATTAACTTCTATGTTAGATACCTCCTTGCCTCATCATGTACCACATATATGTAGGGTAACATAATATAATGTATATATATATAAATAGATGCTACACAACCACTTACACACTAATTTTCTTCTTTAACACCTCAACATAAAACATCTTATGCTTGATCAATCCAATACTAATATATGTTGGGTTATAATCCTACCTACCCCTATCGCATGTAGGGTCCAGCATCTCAAGATGGAATTTATCCATGACATAAGAAGAAAAATACCACAATAAGCATCCAAAATATCACATTTTTCCCAAATCCACTTCCATAGAACACTTATCATTCAAACCTCACATAAACAGAGGAGTATGGTATCATATACATAGAATACATAAACCAGACAACCTCTATCAACCATAGATGACCCCCACCATATCTCATCAACTATTACATACAGTTACATAATTTTATTATGCCTAAAATAATAATTGGGGAAGAATGGGTATATATATCACCATCATCACTAACATAGATTTTGGGGAAAACACATATAACCCACTACATTTGGGCATTGTTAAGGTTATCTTACTTCGGGGGTGCATAATTAAATTACATGAAAAGAAATCATATATAGATATAAATATATATATCACATACAACCCCAAAATAGAGGTTTTATACCGCTATAACCCCATGGTAACTCAAAAACAATAGTATAAAACTATTGTAACATTTAACCACTTTATCTATCAAAAACACAATAATACATCTTCATTTCCCACACAAAAAATCCATAAAAACATTTATAATAGGCCAACCCTTCATACTATTTCATTGTTTCCAAATTCACTATTATTTTCCATGTTACGTTCTTTAATCCAATAAACACTGTATTTAATGAAAATATAATCATATACAATTATATTCTATTAAAATTTATTAATATTTTAGTCATATTCCGTTATTAATTCAATTCTAGTTTACTAATATTACCGTGTTTATGAATAACATCCCCATTCATTTACTTCTTATCAACTATAAAAAAACCACACACACTCTTCACAACCAAAGACAAAAAAATTTATTTCTTTACACTCCAATTTTATCCCATCTTCCCAACCTATTCCAACCATTTCACCCCCACTAACAACATATACCAATCATGAAAAACCATTCCCCAATATATCCCATGATAAGCATTGTAGCTTTGATTCCCCACACATGCCAAAAAACATAGCCTCACTTCCCTACCCATTCCAATCAGTTCATTGTTTCTTACAATAGTATTCACCTTATAATGACATGTATATGAACACATAAACACAGGCACAGAAATTCCAATCAAGGATAGGAGACAACAAAATGAATATAACCACCATTTCTAACTACTACAACAACTTCATCCCCACATATTGAACAAAACTCATTAAAATATTATATTTTCAAAAAAAATGTCAATTTTCCATTCTTTTGGAATAATCAATTTATAATAGGTGATTATTGTGAAGAAATATAGCATTGACACATAGGGATTAATAAAAAAAGATTTTTATTTAAGTAGAAATGTGATTGAATAGATATTTAAAACAATATCAATGAAACAAGAAAACAAAATAAGATTTAATTCATTCCCAGTAATTTTATTATGTCCAAATAATTATTAATATTAATCTAAACTATATTATCCAACCAAAGATAGAAAAGGTATAAAATCCCAATAATTTATAGTTAAAATAAGAGATATACTAAACATCCCACATCAATTAGAGCTTCAAATCAAGTTGTGTAAGAAAAATAATTAAAAAGAAAACCCTAGGATCAAGATTTAAATTATGGATATTTAGAAACATAGAGAAATAAACTTATTTCAAAAACAACCACACAACATCAGACAATACCACCATATCCCATAGTTAAAACCATCCATGGATGATAAAGGGTGAAAAAACCGAGAATAAAAGTGGAATAACTTTTCTTGGTTGGAATATTTTTTGATCGCATCAATGCAATGATTAAGAATCATCAAATAGTTTTTAATACTCTCTGAAAATGAACCTCTAGTGATTATTTTGTATAGAAACTGATAGAATCAAATATAAGTTTATGGGGAATCATGATTTACATCTATAAAGAAAAACACAAGATCGTGTAGTGATATTCTTCACTACACCATGTCCATCCCTAAAAATACTATATTTATGCATGAAACGACATCCCTACACCATGATTTGTCATAGTATACCAATGTTCTAATATTTGTATTGTAAATCCCCTCAATCTCAATCATTCAATGCCTAATAAAAGAATAAAATATAATCCAACTACAGGAAGTCTATGAAATGAACTATAACGATGAAATGTGAAACCAACTGAGGTATAGACCCTGTAAACTAAACTCCAAGATATTCAACATAAACAACATGACCCATCGAGAAGTTCATCATAGGAAAATATTTTCCATTTACCAAGACATTTTACAACCTTAATCTAAAATCTTGTTTCATAATCAAAAACTCCATAACCACCCTCTACTACAACCATCCTTATCTTTTTTGAATTCAATGACCACAACACAACCTATTCCAATTTATTGAAATTTCATATCTAACAACACTCTTATTATTAAAAAATCATCCAAATAAGTCCCACAACAAAATATCACAGCATAATAAGATAACAAGGAATGGGTAATTAAATTATAAACCTATTAAATGATTATCATCTTAGTGAATAAAATCCAATCATATAAGGAAACACTAAAAACAAACCCTTATACACTCCTCTAGGTGATACCTCTCAAATAATACAATATAATCCATAAAAATTGAATCAATTCAAGGAATATAACTGAATAAACTAGTCAAAAAAACTCACCTTATCCTAGTAAATAAAAATCAAACATCTCATAAATATGGAAAATAATGAAATTATAATATATATTGATACTGATCATGTATCTATAAATCATACATTAATATTTTCCCTTAATACCACTATTCCTACAAAGAATAAGAATCAAAGGAATATCATAATGGTGAAACACATTCAATTGATTATCTTGAATCTCAACTGATCACTCTAAGAATATAATTTAATATTGGATATCCAACTATACATTATAAATGACATAATAATAATTAAGAGTATGTCATTGTGTTAGGGATGTATGAAAGACATCATGGATATTGACCAATGGGATAAGAATCCCCAACTAATAAAGCACCTCTCTAACACACTTGTACTACATGAATGAGAAAATATTCTTAAGATATAGCTTACTCCAGTAATCAACACTCAATTTTTAATGATGTTGGGAAACCCTTAAGAACATGTGTTCAACAACCATGAACTATATTTGTCTCCTTCGATGATAATCAAATGATTTTTTATGATCTCACACAGCCTTCATTCACTCTTGTGAATCTGAAATATCTTGTTCGTGCTCTACAGCGCATCTGTCTATTGGAACATAAACTCCCCAACCACCTCCCAACACAATAGATAATGATAAGGTCACCCATGAAGCTCCTTAAAAGGATCCATGTGAATGGACGTTTGAAATTTTTTAAAAACAAACCTCAACCCAGGGAATTTCATCATCAATGTTCTACATGAATATAAAACTCATGATCATACCATATCCAACAAAGTCTATATTGATATCTTTATATTCCCATCTATTTCTAAATGGAAACTAGGTCTATGGTGAAACTTGTATCCAATGGAATTATTTGATCCTTCATAGAATATTGAGACAAAATATCAGGTCCCAATGAGATTTAATGGTCATTGGAACATTGATATACCCTTAAATATGGATTTTCATTTCCACTTGAGGGAACCCTATAAATACAATTACCCACATAGTATATGATAATACACCTCCACATACTGAAAGACTATGTATCGTAGAACAATCTCTATTATTTATTATTTCACCCCCAAACACCAAAGCTGACATCTAAAGGCATTATATATATTATCCACACTAGGATTCCAGAGAACATTAAAGAAAGTTAGCTAACCTAGAACTGCCATATGCGTTGTCGATCAATAAACAGCCTCCACTAAAACATCAATTGATGTTGATCATCTTTTGACCATAACTCCAAATAATCATGATGGATGAGAATATCTTGCATCACCTCGACTATCATGTATCCTTATTGAGACTCTTATATTAATTAACCCAAATGGTATTTCACTTTTATTTTCAATTAGAAACCTCCACCACCATCTTCTTCTATATAAAGAGGTATTTATCTATGATCTTACATCAACCATAATGAATCTTCGGAAACTTGAGAAACACCCATCTGAGTATTTACACACAAAACATCTGTAAATACATTACCTTTCACTATAGGGTATATGATATCAATGTAAGGATCGTTGAGAAACACTATCCACCTCCATTATCAAGGATAGATATCTAACTAGGTGAAAAAATACCTAGGATATTTTGACCTAAAAATACCAATATACGCAACCTAATGAGGTGATTTCACTATATTTTTAGAGAAGAAATTGTTTTCACTAACTCAAAATTATTTATGGAATAGTTACATAGATGTGTATGTAACATCCACGTTAAATAAGTGTATTTTCACTCTCCTATATGAAAAAACAACAAAATCTAATCTTGGATGCATCACAGATCACCTCAA
Organism: Viscum album; assembly: GCA_963277665.1. NCBI lineage: Eukaryota > Viridiplantae > Streptophyta > Magnoliopsida > Santalales > Viscaceae > Viscum > Viscum album. The sequence continues at coordinate 808,914,305 of OY728153.1, forward strand.
ACATCCCTCCTCACACGAAAAGATAAAGAATTAGAGAACTGGTCAGCCTCTCCTTGATTTGGTCCAATGCTTTCTATCACTTATCAATCCATTGAAATACCTAGTCCTTTCTGGTGAAAACTATTAAAGGGGCCACAACTCAAGAGATAACGAATCCATGAAAAGGGTTAATGTTATTCAACCTCACCTAATTCAATTGAGAATCGTATATACACTACAATATTCCACCATCTACTGTGTAGTAAAATCACAGAAGAGAACCACATGGTGAGACACTAGTCCAGATAAAGACCTTACACATCATTTCATCAACCTAGAATCTTAAAAATCCAAACACTGACGATGTCATTAGATAAGGATCCATTTAAATTTGGTAGAAATAAAACTGTAAGTGTATCCCAAAATCAGTATCTCATTAAGAGGGTATATCCATAGCCACCATGGGAATGAAACATATGAACTCATCCATGACTGTAAGAAACCTTAGATTCTTCACTACAACTAAACACAATGAAATAATATATAAACTTAGGTTTAAATAGATATGAATACCTGTTGATAATCTAATGTTACCAATCACTGAATAAATACACACTATACCCCACCACACTATAGAACAAATATCTTTTACATATGATTTGGATAATCACATGCATAGAATAAAACTTATAAATGTTGAAAATGATGTTTTAGGTATATATATAAAGTATAAAAAACCCCAAAATGATTTATTTTTTACATTATCAGTTTAAAACCTTGTCACATGTCAGGAAGACTCACCAAATCTCCTACTAGAAAATTCAATGCTAGAGGCACTTTAATCACCCCCACCTTGAATCCCAAATCATGGACTAATGATGGTGAAATATATAAATGAGATTCTTCATAATAAAGATAATTAATACATAGTAGAATCTTAATTGATTTTATCCTAGTTAATAAATGAATCCTCTATAATTGTTACACCACCATAAATAACTTTTCCACATCCAACTCATCTAGATCACTATCAATGACCACCTATATGTTAATGATAAACCCTTGGTCCTAGAGGTTAGGGAACATCACATGTAATACATCTACCCTCTGAATCATCTCCTGATATAATAAAATCCTACATCACATGATTCTTATATGACCTATGTGGTAACTTCATTTATTAGCGATCATAGGGGATATAGCCTCCTATACTATTCTAATCCTTAATAATTGTTAAAAAAGAAGAATTTTAAGGCCATGTGATAAATAAAAAATTAAAATTGGGGATAAACTTCAAGTGGATCCAAAAAAATAAATATCACCAAATAAATGGGAAAAAAACATGAATTGGTCGACACATGGCTATTAGAAAACCCAACTACCTAGAAACATAAAATAAAATACCAATAGATCATTACTTAATATCACTATAATTCCTCCCCAATCATGATAACCATAGTTGAGAATGTATACTAATAATCACTTCATCCTTCCTCCATACAACCATGTATATAAAAAATATAAATAGGATGACAATATATATTGTATTATGGGATGAGACACCTCCTCCATGAATAAATATTTATGCTCTTCATCTTGATATTCATTAGGTCAAAAAAGAAAAAAAAAATTAAACATGATCCAAATATTACATACACTCATTCTTATTTGTTTAAGTGAGAGTATCTCCAAACTATTCACTATCCTCATCTTCATTAAAAGAATCTCAATAGGAAACATTCATTAAAAATTTTCCTACTATATATCTTACTCCATCAACTACTTGTTATAATAGAAATTCTATTTTCAATACTCTCCCAATATATTTATAAAGAAAATAAGGATCATAATGTCATTTCTAGATTATATCATAATAAAAGTGATATAAATATCCTCAAGATAAAACACTATATTCATATCAGATATTATCCCCTCAAATATTTATACACCCTAGTGTTCGATATCACACAAAATATATCTCTCGATTTCATCCACATTTGTTAAGTAAACCCACCTATAGTAAATAGAGTTGATGTTTTGAACATTTCCAAACTGAACCACATGATAAAAAAATCAATCCAGTATCACTATAAATAAAGAACCAAACTACTAAGCCCAAAATTACCATATTAATCTAATTATATTCATTTAATTTGATTCATATAATATCTAAAAAACAATTCATTTGAAACACTGGTGAAATCACACATGATCCATGTACCTCTCTGATGTATCTTTCATATAAGAATCACTATTACACTTAGTAATTCTGTTAACTACGGACAACTGCATCTGATCATTAGGGACCTGAAATCATGTGTATTATCTACTATCCTGGGTTGATGTAAAGAACCAAATTCAACTAGTACCATTTCCATTAAAACCAATTCAAGATATACTGGTTCCTAACTCTATATTATATAATATTACTCTACATAATGCATTGATAAAATACATTTGTGGAATGCCACAACTAAGAAACCCTTCTAAGACTATAGTGAATATGTGAGTGACCCCAGAATCCCACCTCCAATACGAACTCGGTTATTGACTAGCATCGATGTTATAAAACAAATATATGAGAGGAATTACCTTCATATATTCAAGACAAATAATACATAATTATCCATGACAAAACTACATAGATTATAATCCCACAATGCCTGAATATGTAATTTAAATATAAATTCCAATATAAAATATAAATAATGTCTTTGGTAGTAACTCCCCATCAAATCCTAACATCCAATAAATTACTATACAGCTCAGTCACCATACCAAAAATGGAATCCTAAAAGGCATTTTATATAAATAGGGGTGATAATTACATGTCTACTTAGTTGGATCATACTGAATACCTCTTCTAAAAATCTGAAATAATTATACAAATTATCCAATGAAATAACAATAGAATCAACTAAAAACTATCAAATCAAATACCTCTCATATATACCAAGTCTCAATCACCATGTATTTCATACATGAGTGATATCATAATATAATGTATAAATTAGAAAACAACCACACCTAAACCAATTCCAAAAATATTTTACACCCTCAATATCAGAATTTATATATCATGAACACAATCCCTCCAATACTGATGCAGGTCAGGTCACAACCCCAACTACTCTAATTTCCCATAAAATCCATTATCTCATTTTGTCATCAGTCCATCCATATTAGAACCACATCCAAAACACAATCTATTTTAACATAATTATTATCATCCTATATCCACTACTACAAATTAAATCTCATATACCCTCCACATATCCATTGCACTAGGGTATCCTAATCATAAATGATATCATCTTTATTTTATTCTCTTTCCATTAACAACCCTCACCATATTTCATCAAATCATCCATATAGTAAATCCATAGTGACAAAAATATAATTGAGAGTGGGGAAGAGCAGTTAGCAATCCATTTTTCCTCATTGACATGATTAATGGGAAAACCCCTAGATCCAAAAGCACATGTGTGTTGATACGTTTTTTTATCTCAGAAGGTTTTGTAAATTAATAAAAATAAAATAAATCATGTATATATATATATAATAGACATAGCCACTCCTAGGGATCTCACACCATCACAGCCCCATTGCAATGCCCAACCATCATTTCTTGGATATCACCACGTAATTCTATCATTCTCATCTACAACACCAAAAACTATCCCATTGTACCACACAAAATAGCCACTATAATCATTAATAGTATCTTATCCAATTGTACCATAACATTAATTGTTTATTCACTTTTATCAGACATGTCATGTTCATAAATCTATTCAATTCCATACTTAATGACAATCCAATTACATATAGTTCCACTCTATTAGTATTTAATAATATTTAAGTCATATCCCATTATTTATTCAATACATGATCATGTAAATTAAAAGTTTTAATATTATCGAATTAATTTTTTGTTATTGATCAAATAAAAAATAAAACCCACACACTCATCACAACCTACTACCACAAAATCTTTCACAGAATCTTACAATCATATCCACTCTTTAGGACCTATTCTATCCATCATTAAAGTGATATCCAACATATATCAACCATCATAAAATATTACCTCAACACATCACTCTCTAAAAATGACATCACCATTTCCCCAAACAGTCCAAAAAATACATTCAAACTACCAAAATTATTCTACCCAATTCATATTGTCTCAAGAAAATAAATCACCCATGAAAACCCTACCCTTATAAACACACACACATCACCAAAAAAAAAGGCATGTAAATATACATAATGTTTATACAACTACAAAAATAATGATTTTTAATAATGGTTATAAGAAGATACAATTATCATAGGAAATATCAATGAAATAGCTAAATATATGTTATTTACCGCGTTCATATAAATTTATTTAAGAATTTTTTATTATATTCATTAACCTCATCCATTTTATTCACCCAAACAATGAAAATTTATGTAACGATCGTAAATTATATATAAAATTTTATTGTTCTCTAATCCTCTATCTCAACCATAACATCGTAGTCTAATGTACATAACAATGAAAGAAAGGTATGGCTCATAGAACGATATCAAAGAAGAGAAAAATTCATCAAACTAAATGAAAAAAAAAATCTATTACATCCTAGAAATTAATATTGATATTATTTTATTTATTTATATGCACTTTTTTATCATTTAGTTCTTGTTCCCTTTTTTTGATATGTTTTGAAAAATAAAATATTTTTAATGTCCCATGGTTTACTCAAGGTAGCTAGAAACTATGTTGAAACTATGAATATGTGTTAGTTGTTTTAATAGATATCTATCATATTGTTTTCACAATGTTTTTTCAATAATGAGTCCATTCCATCAAAATTTTATATGTCATTATAAATTTTAAATTTTCATAAATTCCATTATATGTTTTAACACCAAAGTCCTTCCTCCTCCTCTCCCATTCAACTTGAACAATCCCAGTGGATCTACCTTTAGTTTCCCTCCATTATATATGTTATTCCTAGGATTTTCATCTCATTTAAAAGATAATTTTTTTAGATAATCGAATATTATATAATCAATGTAAATAATTTCTTACTTCATTCACGTTTTCAAGCACATTTGGGGTCATGGAAACATAGTGTTTCATTTTTCTTGATTTTTAATTGTGTATTTCGTGATATTTGGGTTTATCTTGAACTTTTAAGGAGCCCAATAATTTTTTAAGGTGTATCTAATTCATTGTTTATAAAATTAAATTAGTTAAGTATTTTTTCCTCCATCTCTAATCCTTAAAATTTAGAATCACAACTGCGTGTATGGTTTTATTAGGTGCTTTAGTAATTTTCTATGATCTATTAGCTATCTTTTTTTGCCTTTCCAAAAAATGATAGTCTCATTTGAAATTTCATGTAAATCGAGCGGATAATTCATTTACATTAAAATAAATTTTTATTTAAATGTATACCAAATGATTATATAAATTCATATTAGGATATTTTGAATGAACTAATAAATTTATATATATGTTTTATTATTTCCACTGGTTTTATAAATGTTTTATTTAAATGTAATATTATTTTTTATCCCAGAAAGTGTTATGGACCTAATTGAATGATTTATAATTTTTGATTTCTATGTGATTAAGTTTTAAAAGGAGATTTAATAACTTGGTTTTATAAATGATATCCCAAATGCATTGTTGTAACCTCACATAATTGGTTTTAGATTATGTTAATACCTTGAAGAATTTCCATAATTTTTATACAAATATAATTTTTATTTTTTTATTTATAGATTTATATGGTTGATACCCATGTATATGGAAATGTACTTTGTTTATATTTTTTTAATGAAATTCAGATGAATATATAAATCATGTTATTAGGTGATGGTGGAAATTGTTTTTATTAATGTCTGGATAAAACATATAAAAACTGATTTTGTCACATCCACTAATATTTCATGGGAATACATGAGTAGTAAAACGGTAAACATTCAAACACATTCAATAATAGGGTATGATCATAATTTGGCTAGCGGGCATAAGGTCGATGTAACAACATGACACCAGAAGCTCAACATCTGTCTATAAAATTATTACACTAGCATGATTTCAATGAATTAAGTCCCAAATAACTAATATGTTTTGCAGTTTTGGATAACCAGATACACAAATAATACCAATCTGAAATTGGTAATAGAAGAAAAAACAAAATACATCAAAAATATAAGAAAAATTATCCTTGAAAACTCATTCAAATATCTCTTCTTCATATCCTGGAGAATAGAAACATAATAAATGGGGATCTAAAATTCTTAGTAAGGGTTAAGTATTGAAAAATCAATCGTGAATCAATAAGGATAATAAAAATGTAATGGTTTTAACTAAACACACATTCCATTTAAATAACATGACTGTCATGGTGAGATAAGTCAGAATCATTGAAACAAGGTAAATAACTAAAACAGAAACCCTTTAATCAATAAAATGATGATGAAATGCCGACATAGATAATTTGAATGAAAAAAAGTCTGGAATAATAATAATAATAATAATTATTATTATTATTATTATTATTATTATTATTATTAATTTATCAATTATGGAAATTCTTTAATATTGTATTGAATGTCTAAGGCACTACAGTACATATACCGTCAAGACTATTCAGAACACGATTTAAATCCATATAAAGAAAGCTACTATATTTGGCCAATGGATTTGTCTCATCAGACTATGGATACATCGACGGTCATACATTAATCGGTCTCAAAAATGTGTTTTAGCATTCCAAAGCCTTCCATATATCTCAAATAATCAATTTAATTCATAAAAACTTCCCTTATTAAATATCTATATTGAGTAAAGGATATGGATTTATCAATATTGTGTGATTTAATCAAATAACATTCAATGTAATAAATGTATGTAAAAATGGTATACAACTTAGAAAATAATAATATTCGGTAAAAAATAATATATATATTTAAGAGAAATTTAATTTACAATTAAAATGATTAAAAAAAGTTATTGTTTCAAGAGAAAGTTAACAATCACAAAAAAATAGTGAGATTATGTAATAACTTTAACTATTTTGTAATTTTTAACATAAATACCCTTTAATGAAATAATTCAAATTCACACTAAAAATATCATGGAGAATGAATTATTCATGGAATTACATGTAAAGGGGTTAGTATATAGACCACATAAAGTTTAATTTGTTCATAAATATAAATATACCTTAAGGGAATGATAACAGGAATGAAATCACATACCTTACACTTCCTTTTAGTAGAAGAATCTTTAACCTATTGTATAATGGTTTTATCTATCATATTAAATTATTAAAAATATATATTAATATTTATAATATTATATATGATCCTCTAATAACATCTAATCATATGTCTATTAATACTCTTTCATTAATGCAATTTGTTCTGGGTGCTAATTTCCTTGTTTTCTAATGCATGTCTTTTCTTGAATGATCCTGTTATTGTGCTTATTTTATAGGTCCGTCATATCCAAAATAATAATCATGACATAATCCTAATATTAATTATTTAATTATATTTATATATCACCCATTTGGTGTGGTGATGAAACAAGAGTCACATCACTTCGTGAAGGCAAAGTCCACACGTAGAAGAACGATATTATATCTTTTATGTGAGTGAAAATGAAAGGATGAAAATTATATATATATATATATATATATATATACTTATTTATTTATTTATAGACTTTAAATATTTAATTGTCATTAAATATATGTTTATCACATTCAATGTGAACTTTTAGTGAAATAATAAGTACATCACTTCACGATGCGGTAGTTCTCCATACACATGAGGGTCGTTGATGTATCTTCTATGAATTAATGGTGACAAGATATATATATGATATAGTGACTTCATATGTATTATTATGTAATGAATAAGATATATATCACATAGAAATTATAGATACCTCATTATTATCTACCTTTAAAGGTGTTAATGTAAACAATAAACAATATCGACACGCGAGATGATAGTATGTGGTACACAAGAATGTTGATTTCATAACAAATTTGATGGGACTATGTGCAGTTGTTGGTAGTACCATTAAAATAATAAAGTCTTATTATATGAAATATTTTTAGTTTATTATATAATCATGTTTAATAAAAAATTAAAGATTTTGTAAAATAATTTAAATAAATATTCTTATTGAATAACATAACTTCTTCTTCAGGTGTACTCCTTTGGTTTCCACCAAAGCCTTGCCTGTATAAATTTATACCCAAAATAAGGATTACTGGATGTGTTGATGGAATTTTATGAGTGATTTAGATTGAAATTGTTTAAAACATAGTGTTTTTAATGTGTTAATAATGAGGGAGGGTCAATTCCCTCTTATTGTTGTGGATGAGGGGCATTTTAAAAAATATTTAAAAGTATTCACTAATGGGGGGTCTCACAAACCTCATGTGACCCAAAAATTAAAAAACAATCATGGAGGGGGTTTATTTCATTTAGAATATACTTCACCACACAATAAAAAGATTCTATTTATAATATTGTTTGATAACTTGTATGTTTACCTAGTTTTACCATTTTGGTTTTTATTAAGGTAACTAATTTTCCAACCCAGGTAATTAATCCATCAGAAATAAATTAAAGTGGGAATTATAATAAAAAATTATTCCCAGTCATTATAAATATTATATAAAATATATAATATAATAAATCCCATCTTAGATGTGAATTAATTTTAACATTATCAAAACTATCACACAAAAACATTACTTTAACCATATCCGTGCTAACAAAATTTTTAATAATTATGGGTCAATATGTTCATTATAAAAGATAAATTGGTCTATCAGTGGAAAATATTTGATATTTATTAATTATTCAAAATATCATGTACTAATATAATATTTTTAGTAATTTTAAATTATTTAACAAAATTGCATATATTATAAAATAACATTTATTTCAATTTTTACCATGTTTATTAAATTTTAGTGTAAAAATATTCACAAAAATTATATAATTTGAATATATTAAGGTCACAGATGTTCAATATGATATATTCATCTATATAATTAATGGCTGACAACAATTCATTCAATTTACCAAATTTTAATATTTTTAGTATAATTTATTGTAGTAAATTATTTACTTAATAATTATTTATTTGACCTTTATTATTAATTTAATGTAATTATTTTGTCACTAATAATTTAAAATAAATAATCATGATAAAATAATCTTGTTTTCCATTAAAACATTTTAAGACCCAACATATGATGTTTTATCCTAATCAAAAGGCATTATAAATAATATAGGTAAGCAAAGATAATTTTTGGGATTTTCATTTACATAGCTTATTATATAGGTTAATATCATATAATATATCCCAATAACTCCAAAAATATTATACTAATGTGTTAATGGTCATAATGTATTCATACAATGGATGTTTTACAATTTTAGGTCATTTGGACACCATATCTTCTAACATTAACCACTATGTAAACACATTTTTCAATTGAGATGATGATTGAGCGGTAAACCCTATAATCCTACATCCAAATAACCAAGATCAAAATCATAGAAATTCCCTTGGTGTATTTATTATGCATTTGGGGATTTGTTTCAGGTAGTGGGTAAGAAATGATGTACACATAATACACAGGCATTACACATATAGAATAATGCAGGAATGACACTGCACTTGGCCTTTGAATCCTATTCATTAGATACATGTACTTCAAAATATGTTATTTATATTGAATGTTCCCATACCTAAATATAAATTGGTCTGTTATTATAATATAAAATTATGATGTGGCCATATCATTACTCATTTGACTCATTTTTTCCTTAATTATTATACTTATTTTAAATTAATTTTACTCATCATTATGGTAAAAAATTAAGTTGAACATATAAGATAATATGAAATATTATTACTAAAAACATAAAATCCATTTGGGAAAATAAAACTTACATATGTTTCATATTTTAATTTAAAACTAATCCCACTAACTTGTTGAGAAGTGATTATTAAAAGTGAAAAGGTTCAACAGTTTTTAAATATTCAATTTAAAAATTCAATAACAAAATGACTCCAATGACATAAATAATATTAAATATATATAACTAAAATATTGTTTATTTAAAACCAATTAGATATTCAATTTAATATTTCATATTATTAATATGAAATGTATGTTATCAATTGAAATCTAGTATTTTCCACTATTCACCAAAAAGAGTAAACTTTCCTAAAAATACTAAAACAAATCACTATTAGATAATTGTGGTACTAAAAATTCAAAAAATAATTCTTATTTTATCATTTAAATTCGTTAAAAGTAGTCCAAATTAAGTTTACATTGTAAGCTATATGCATGATTAAATAATCTTCTAAAAAGAAATGTTGTTTTATATAAAAAAAATTCTTTTTCATTCAAATTATTATTATTTTATTACTAATTAATAGATAAGTAATGAAAATGTATTAAATATATATTTTTATATTTAATTTAATCACACTTTTACAAACAATTATAATTTATTGACAATAATTTTCATATTAAATAATAATATATTATTATTGTTCGGTAAAACTAAAACATATGTGTAACACTAGAATTTAATGAAATGTCTTGTTGTGTGTAAGGCATAACAAAACCAAAATTACATATCTCATATTCTATTTAACAGAACATTAATCTTTCTTAATTTATTTATGCCACATTCTACAATCCATATATAAATATCTTTCATTCAATTTAAACTTGACCTCAATAATCAAATGTTGTAATTTGGATATACCATTATTGAAAATCCAAATCAAAAAAAGGGTTAGTAAAATATTTTCTTAATTAGAGAGAAAAGGGAGTATAAAGGTCATTTAGAATAATTACATAAATTTTTTTCTGAGTTAGATAACATAGGTGGAAAATGAAAATACAGAAATGGAAGAGAAAAACAACACCCACATACTGATTGAGAGTGATAGAGAACATTGATCAAATTAAAGTGGGTGATCCAAAGAAGGTTAATGACCACAAAACCATAAAAATATATGTGAAATAGTTCATTGAATTCATCAAAAATTATTGTAATATGTTAACATATTATTTCAAGATCCTTTTCCTAAAGTTGTTGATACATTTTATTATCCAAGAATAAAATAAAATATACTTACATGATATGTTTCTATTTCATATGTATAATTTCATCATTTTTTGGTGCTTCAAAAAATAATGAATATCTAAAAGAAAATTTATACCTGAAGAAGTAAAATTCACTTTTAATAGATCATTATATTTATAAAATTGTGAGAATTATTTTCTCCAACTTTTTTCAAAATCCAGTATTGTTAGAATATATTTTCTAATATGTATACATCCACATATGGTAAAGTAACACATAAATATCGTTACATTAATCTCTAAAACTACCTCAAATTTCCAAAAAACCCACTTCAAAAATGGTCAACCTGTCACGACCCTTCCTCAAGGCCTGTGTCGTGACTACCCCAAGCCCTCCTTCCATATGCCAGGGGCTGGCGACTAGCACCAAGGGCGTAATCCTGATAAAAAGGGAAGGCATTTCCTTATAACCTCTAACACACACACAGTCTAAACCCAAGATGTAGAGGCAAAAAGTACAAAAAAAGAAAAGTAAGGTGTGCTGAAATTAAGTGGTCCAGTATACAAACTCAATTGAACAACCAGTACAAGTACAAGTAATAATGGAAAAATATATCCTGGATCGTCTGCCCAGGAATCCAACCTAATGGGTAGGTACAGAACTCGATCAACTCATCCCTACGGTACATCCCATCTAGACCAGCTCTGAGCAGCCTCCGTCTGCCACCCTTAGTCTCAATCACTATTGTTCGTCATCTGCACAGAACACAACAAGGTGCGGGCCAAGCCCTTGTAGGTGTGAGTATAAATATACTCAGTAGGGGACCCTGAGACCATTGATGGTCTCCCAGAATCAAATAAGGATAAACCATTGAAGAAAGATAAAATAATGAAGTATCAACCAACCCTACATAGGTATATTCCCATACATATACCAAAGTTACCAATCACATTCCGGCTCTAACCCTCGAGCCCAAACACAACCCAGTCCACACAGGATGTAAAATCAATCACCCTAATGATATTGGTTGAAAGACATTTCTCAACTCATGCTGATATACATATTTTGTAGAGAAATAGAGGTTATCATATGTAGTCACTGATTCATCTAATCCGTCATACCCACACATGATACAGGGCCATCTAAGCTATCGGACCCACACAGGATACATGACCAGCTATTCTGTCGGACCCACATAGCATACAGTAATAGAAGTCATAACTATCGGACACATGTAGGATCCCGGTATAGTAGTCATCATTGTCGAACCCATGTAGGATTCTGGTACAATATTAATCACTATTGAACCCATGTAGGATTCCAGTACAATAGTTACTGCAGCCAGCTCTAGGGTTCCCGCACATATCCCGCTCGATTCTGGGAGAGTCCGCTCCTCGAGTCAAGTGTCGATACATCAAATATCACGAAGTCCTAAGTTGATGAATCTTGTAGTTCCACCTCATCACAAGGCACCCAACCTGGTAGATGGACCGTCAATTAGACACATTGTCTGAAAGTTATTGGCATTTCTGTTCCAGGGGCACAGTTGGATTTACACACGATCTAACCCCGTCTGTTTCCCAAATTTGTCCAAAACTCACATATAGTATTACAAAAGGACATCCTCATCGCTAGAGTCATAGTTCCGCATTTTACATGCCGATCAGACACACGGTCATGAATATATTTGTATTTAAGAATATTCAATCCCAACCCATTAAGCCCAGTTGGCTAGCGTTTTGGCCCGACCCAGCTTGGCGAGTCCGACCCAGCTGGGAGGTCAACCTGGCCTTGTGGGGCGCGCCCCATCTACGGACCTGGCCCGCTGAGCAGACCAGTCTGGTACGCCTAGCTGTGCCAAGTGGTGCCGCCTCTCACTTCCCAACCGGCTGTAGCTGGCCTGTTATTCCCAGTGCACACGGCCTACACAATGGACCACAGTTCTTCCCACATGGTGAGAGCGGGCACCGCGGTCTTCCAGCCCAGCCGGCAGGCGGCTATCCTGTTTTCCCAATAGAGTTTCCTGCAGTTGCGGGCCGCAATCCTACTCCACATGTCACATTCAGGCGACGCGGTTCTGCAGCCCGACCATCAGGAGACCGAATGGTTCAGTTCTACCGAGCTACCTACGGACGTGGGCCGCGTCCTCCTCATCCACCTGGTTGGCGTAATGGTGCCAATCCTCTGCCGCCACGCAGTCAGTAGGACAACACCGGTCTACCACTTCCACAGCCCAGCCTGGCCACGGCCTTCAGCTCCACAGCGAGGTGCAACGGTGCCACACTTCTTTATCCTCCGCCGCCCTCCCATCCACGGTTCCTCTTCCATCCATCACGGTCCTCCTGGCCGTGGTTATTCTCCGGCACGGTGCAACAGGACATCCCCCTTTCGACTCTCTCCCTCCGCGTTAGGTGATATCAATTGGCCAATGTCGAAGAATGAGGTAATAAATCATTTGTAGAAATGATCCAAAATTTACCAACCTTGATTTCGATGTTCGCTTAACTGTGTCGCGGAAAGAGAATTCGAAGACGTCGTTGTTGGTGACGTTATTCATGAGCAGTTTCTCCCCATTCTTGCCCCGGTTGGAGAGGGGTAAGATGTTGCTTCACATTATTCAGTGATGTGGAGCATTCTTCGTCGAGAGGATGGTGTTCTTCCAATAGTTCTCCTCCTCTCCTTAGTTCTCCCAACCATGTTTATGCCAACCAAAATAAAAGAATATAATCTCCCATTTTAATGTTGGCATAATGAATTCAAAAGAATTAAAACACATAAATTAATTAATTAAGTCATTAATTAATTGTGTTGTCACATTAAATGAAAGACCAAGATTTTAAGGGGTTTGAAGGGTTAAGCGAAGTTTAAGAGACCCTCTTCAATTTGATTGAGAGTAACATGGGGGGTTTAATGAATGTTTAAACTAGTGGCCCCACCCCTTGTTATATCCTCCCAAGGGAGGTTAGGGTGTGGTGTGCCCCATCCCTATCCTCCACATAGGGACTTTAACCACTTTTCAAATAAAAATGTGTTACACACACATTTTTATTTAATTTTTAATTTTATTTAGAAACCCCAATTTATAACTTCCAATATCCTTGAAATGAAACTGCGGTAAAGGTCTCCTTAAGTGAATACATGAGCTGCAAGTTCAACGGTGCCCTCGGATTTCAATTCCGAGCACCGATTCAAAAGATATAAAATCTCATATGAATGTTTACTAAATGTACCCAATCAAAACTTCAGAAATTGATCCAGGGCACACCGGGGATCAGAATCAGGCACCGTCAGAAACTGCAGACTCGTAAAATTCCCATGTATTTAGAAAAAACTTTTCCATGGAATTTACATGTCTTTATATTCTCCTCACCCCAGGGATTAACATTCCCGTAAGCTACATCACACACTAGGGGAACAAATGTGGGTACTGAGCATGCATATGAGCATCCTGCTCCCATGTTCTCTTCTGGAGGTTCTCATGCTCCCAGCGATGGTGCACCAGAGGAATCGACCATAAACACCGAACATGATCCTATCGATCCTCTATCTCCACTGGAACCTCCATAAAGGTCACCCCATAATCGATATCCACATCCCCATGGTCAATGATGTGGGATGGGTCATGCACGTATCTCCTCAGTGTAGATACGTGAAAGTCGTCGTGCACCCTGTGCAACTGAGGTGGAAGAGCTAGGTGGTAATATACCTCACCTACCCTGCTGAGGACCTGAAAGGGTCCGATGAATCATAGAGATAACTAGCTGCCTCGGCCAAATCTTTGTAGACCTCATCGAGGTGAGACCTGTATATAGACGTGGACGCCATACTCGAACTCAAGTGGTCTCTGTCTCTTATCTGCAAAGGACTTCTATCTGCTCTGTTCTATCTTCATCTGCTCTTGGATGACATGCACCTTCTCTGTCGTAGCCTGTACTATCTCTGGTCCTACAAGTGCTTACTCCCCTGGGTCAGTCCACCATAGAGGTGATTTGCAAAGGTCGGTCGTACAATGACTCGTAAGGTGCCATCCCGATGGTAGAGTGGTAACTGTTGTTGCACGCAAACTCCACCATGGGTAAGTTATCCTTCCAACTGTGATCAAAGTCAAGGACACTTGCACAGAGCATGTCCTCGAGAGTCTGAATGGTCCTCTCAGTCTGTCCATTCGTCTGAGGATAGAAGGTGGTGCTCAAGATATGATGTGTCCCGAAAGACTCATGCAACCTCTTCCATAGTCGAGAAGTGAAACGAGCATCTCTATCATAGACAATCGTTGTAGGAACACCCTGAAGCCGTATGATCTCCTATACATAGAGGCGTCCCAATCTCTCTACCGAACCCTGTTCTCTGATCAGTAGGAAGTGGGCCGACTAGGTGAGTCGATCGACAATCACCCATATAGATTCATGTCCTCTAGATGTATGTGGGAGTCCTGTCCTGAAATCCACAGATATCCAGTCCCACTTCTACTCTGGGACCTCTAAGGGCTAAATTAAGCCTACTAGAACCTGGTGCTCAGCCTTCACTTGCTGAGAAGTGAGGAATCGTGAGACAAACATTGCTACCACCTTCTTCAAACCCGACCACAACTATTATCATCTGAGGTCCTGATACATCTTCGCTACTCCTGGATTTACCGCTAGAGTGTAACTGTAAAACTCCCTCAACACCTCCTCCTATAGTTAAACTGGTACCATGGTACGTCCCTTGAAGAGGATGATGTGCTCCACAACTTCATAAAACCCATCAGGTGCCTGTCCTAAGGATATCTGAGAATTTTACATCTCACAGTCAACGTCCACATGTTGTGGCTCTCTGAATCGCTGAATAAGTGGAGGATTTACTATGAGAGACTGAAGAAATTCTGATCCATATCTATCCACAAAGGATATCTACAACGCGGTAGCTGCTCTGTCACCTCTCCTGGAAACTGAATGCTTAATATACTGCTGGGAGCATCTGCTACAATGTTCCCCTTCCCAAGAGTATAGACTATCTCGAATTCATAGTCCTGGAGGAACTCAAGCCATCGTCGTTGTCTCAGGTTCAGGTCCTTCTACGACAAGATATATCTGAGACGCTAGTGGTTAGAGAAGACTGTAAAATGTCACCAATCAGAGAGTGATGCCACATCATCAAGGTGAATACCACTATTGATAACTCCCGGTCATGGGTAGCATAGTTCTTCTCGTGTTGTCTCAACTGTCATGAACCATACGCGATCATTTCCTACTCCTGCATTAGGACACACTCGAGTCTAGTCTCTGATGCATCGTAGAAAACTACCTACCCTATGTCCTCTTCTGGTAGCCTCAAACTGGGCGCACTGTTCAACCTCTTCCTCAGCTCCTGAAAGCTCTGCTGGCATCTCTTTGACCACATGAAGGGTTTCCCCTTCTTCGTCAAATCTAAAAGTGGTGATGTAACTCTAGAGAAGTCTGGCACAAATCTCCAATATTACCCAGCTAGTACTAGGAATCTCCGCACCTCTGTCACACTCCTGGGTGGCTCCCAAGCAAGAACTGCCTTGATCATTGCTAGATCCACTACAACTCCAGCCTCTGAGATGATGTGTCCGAGAAAAAGAACCTCAAGAATCCAGAACTGGAACTTTGACAGATTACCATATAGCTGGTGGTCTCGGAGTTTATCCAGTACTACCCACAAATGTTAGGTGTGCTCCTCCTCAGTAGTCTAGTAAATAAGTATGTTGTGGATGAAGACTACGGAAAAGAGAACGAGGTAAGGCAGGAAGATCCTATTCATGAGACTCATGAACACTCCTAGAGCATTGGTTACACTTAAGGGAATAATCCAGAACTCATAGTGGCCATATCGACACCTAAAGGTATTCTTCATCACATCCTCCTCTCGAACTCCGAGCTGGTGATAGCCTGACCTGACATCTATCTTCGAGAACCATCATGCTCCCTTGAGCTGATCAAAGAGGTCGTCAATCCTCGGAAGTGGGTAATTTTTCTTCACAGTCACCTGATTCATGTGATGGTAGTCGACACACAGTCGAAAGCTCCCATTCGCCTTCTTGGAGAATAAAATCGGAGATACCCAGGGTGAAACACTAGGTCGGATAAATTCCTTACCCTACAAGTCCTCCATCTGTACCCGTAGCTCACGAAGCATGCATGGATCCATCCAATATGCTGGATTAGATATCTGTGTTGTCCCATGGTATAGGTCAATGTAGAAGTCTACCAATCTTCAAGGAGGTAGTCCTGGAATGTCCTCAGGGAAAACATCTGCGTACTGATCCACCACAACGGGAATACTCAGACTCCGCACATCAATTGCTCCAAGGATGATACTAGCCAATTGATGTGTGATCCACTGCCCTCTCCTCTGCGTATGTCCATCCAGCACTGCAAAGGATCCCTTCTTGCCGGTGATGGGGAACCTGGTCCCATCCATGCGGATACATCACACATTGCGCCTAATATATTTAATATGATCATGATCTGTGGATAACCAGTCAATACCTAAAATGACGTCTTAAGGCCTCGATGCCGCTACAAGAAGACCCCAGTCGAATCTCTTGCCTCCTAGAGTAATCTCAGACTACCGAAACAGGTGTGTAATGGTCAAGTCTGCTCCCGTAAGAGTCTCTATCTATAATGATCGATCCAACGGCTCCGACGGAATCTACGAGCTCTGAATGATGGAAGTGGAAATAAAATAATTTCTCGAACCTCTGTCTATAAGTACTTCATCATGGGAGGAGTAGACATAGATAGTACCTGAAATCATCTCAGGTACGCCGGGGTCATAGGCCTTGAGTTCCTGGAGATGAGCCTGCCTCCATCCGCCAACTCCCTATGGTCGGGGGGACCTCTTGGTGGTGGCTGTGGTAAATCCTCAAAACATCTTCCAGCACTGGTAGCTCGGCCATCTCCTCTGCCACGTCCTCCTGCTCCTGGTGGACCACCTCGGTCGATCCTCTGCCTCTTCCTGGGAGGTCCCTCTTCTGTATGCTGCTAATTTGAATGGCGGGTCGGGTAGTCCTGAGCCATGGGTCCCTACCCGCCGTATGCATAGCACTGCCTGCTCCTCGTATAAATGGATTTCTCTCGTGTTCCCCGCACAACCGAACCTGTATCCGGGGGTCGCCCAACGGATGGTCTGGTCCACTTGGTCCTCTACGTCATCTGTCTACTTCCATCTACCGAAGAATCCACTATGTGTCGCCCTTTGGTGGGTCTCACCACTGGTAACTACTCAGCGAGAAAACTCTCCACTAAAAGGGCTTGCTCCAGCACCCCCTCCTGCATCAGAATACTGAGGGGAATCGTCAAAGCCCTGATATCATGCATGAGTCCCTACTAAAAGGTCTGGGCCTTTTAGAATGGGTCTCGTACTATATCTGTGGAGTAGCGTGAGAGGTAAGTGAACCTCACTGAGTACTAAGCTAATATCATGTTGCCCTATTAGAGATGAAGTAACTCCGGAATCTGCACCACACAAAGGGTGGCTCAAAAGAAATCCGAGTGGAAGAGACTCTCGAAGTATGTCCAAAATAATGATGCCCTATCAAGAACATGGAGAATCAGGATCCAACATTGGCCTGCCACCGCATGCAGGAGACTCTCGGAATGGATCACCATGAGGTCGGATGGCATCCCTACTAATCTTAAAACTCTCACGACAGCCTCCATCCAATCCCCAGCTGCTTGTTGGTCCATCTCTCCCCAGAACCTGGGCAGCCTCTGTTTCTGGAAATCATGCAACACACTTAGGCGGAGTGCACACTCTACTACTGGAGCGAGTGGTATCAATGGCCGAGCGGGTAGTGGTACCACTGGTACCTCCGCTGTAATGGGGCCCTGCACCGAGGCCTCGTCGCTCGGTGTGCTACCATCTTGTATGAAACTCCGAACCCTAAATGGCTACCTTTGTGGGGCTATCCTAAAAAGAAATAGGTGTTCCAGGGTTAAAATAGTATATATGGTGTGATGACCCAATGTAATCACGATGAAAACTTTTTCAATGGAAACACACACACAATCAGTGTTTTCATGCACTGAGTCAGAAATCAGAAGTAAGAGTCCTAGTGTATTGATACGTCGGCCGCCGCACCAACACCAGTTTCCCTAAAATGATATGCACACCCAAAACACATAACACTATAGTTTTTATAAGAATCAGATTCCATGTAATTTGGTAGAACTGACTCCTCTGATACCATCTTGTCACGACCCATCCTCGAGGCTCGTTCCGTGACTACACCAAGCCTGCCATTAATAGGCCAGGGGCTGGAAACTAGCACCAATGATGTAATCCTGAAAAAAAGGTAAGGCATTTCCCTATAACCTGTAACACACACACACAGTATGACCACATGTAGTAGAGGCAACAAGTACAAAAATAAAAAAGTAAGGTGTGTTGAATGTAAGTGGGCCAGTATGCAAACCCAACTGAACAACAAGTACAAGTACAAGTAAAAGGGGAAAAACAGCTCCTGGTTCGTCCACCTGGGAATCCTACCTAAAGGGTAGGTACAGAACTCGATCAACTCATCCCTGCGGTATGTCCCATTAATTCCAGCTCCAAGCAGCCTCCGCCATCACCCTCACACTCGATCACTGCTATTCATCATCTGCATAGAAAAAAACAAGGTACGGGTGAAGCCCATACATGGGTGAGTATAACTATACTTTGTAGGGGACTCCGAGACCCCCAACGGTCTCCTAGAATAAACTAAGGATAAACCATAGAAGAAAGATATGATTACGAAGTATCAACCAACCCTACTTAGGTATATAACCATACATATACCTAAGTTACCAATCACAGTCTGGCTCCAACTCTCGAGCCCAATCACAAACCAGTCCACACATTAAGTAAAGTAAATCACCACGATGATAATGGTTGAAAGACATGACTCAGATCCCACAGGTATACATCTTTCGTAGAGTGATAGAGATGATCAGATGTAGTCATTGATTCATCTAAGCTGTCTGACACACACAGGATACAGGACTAGCTAAGTTGTCGGACCCACATAGGATACTGGACCAGCAATTCTGTTGGACCCTCACAGCATAGAGGAATAGAATTCAGAACTGTCGGATCAACAGAGGATCCTGGTACAATAGTCATCGATGTCGAACCCACATAGGATTTTGGTACTATAGTCATTGTTGTCGATCCCACGTAGGATTCTGGTAAAGTAGTCATCACAGCTAGCTCTAGTGTTATCGCACACATCATGCTCGATTCTGGGAGAGTCCACTCCTCTAGTCAAGTTTTGATAAATCAACTATCATGAAGTCTTGAGTTGATGTATTCCGTAGTTCTGTTTCATCACAAGGAACCCAGCGTGACAGACGGCGTGTCAATCGGACGTCCTGTCTAAGAGTTGTTTGCATTTCTATTCTAGGGGCCTAGTTGGATTTACACACAATATGTAGGATCGAAATAATGATGTAGATGCTCAATATACAAGAGGGGGGTGAATTGTACACTTTATAAATTACCTTAAATAAGATAAGATCTATGTCTAACAAAGTTAAACTAAGAAAATTCCCAACACCTATAACACCAATTGGAGAATTGGAGCAAGGTTTGAAGTTATAAACTTGTCGATCTATATACTTTCTTAAATGTGGAAAGCGATTACGAAAAAGAGGTTCTGGAAAATTGATTCCGAAAAGATGGATCCAGAAATATGATTCCGAAAAACTAAAACTTAATTATAGTTTACAATATGAGATTCTACCTTAAAGTGTATAGATTCTAAATTAAATTGAGTACAAGTGTTAGGAAATATAAGAAGGTTATACTTTACTTACAATAAAAAATGCAGCAGAAAAACTTGTAACAAAAACAAGTAAAAACAAATTAATATTTTAAACCAAAGAGAAGTGTATCCAAAAACATTGGATAAAGGTCCCTTGATTTATACATTCAAGAAAGTATATGTTACCCACATCAGGGTAAGCCCTCGATATGAAGATCAGAGTCTCTGTCTTGCTATACCCGCAAGCCCTCAACTTCTAGGAAGTTGGAACCTTTGTCGTCCTCAGCAAAGAAGCACTCAACTTCAAGGTGTTGGAACCTCTGTCTTCCTATCAATGGAACCCCTCGAATGTAATCACCAACATTCGGAGTCGCATGAGGAATGTTTGCACAAGTAAAATCATGAACAAGTTGTTGAAACATTTTGTATGAAGGTTTGAGAGTTAATAAGATCCTTTATCTCTAGATATCACTTACGTAGAACTTAGTCCAAGATCAGTGTCAATGTTTTAGATAATTTACAAATTAGCACCTATTTATAGATGTAACTCCAACGATTAGCTCCCTCCTCCAACGATCATATTTCTCCTTGAATTTTGGAGGGACCTGAATACGTTTCACTCAACCAACAGTTAGATAGAAACAGAATGGACGACATCATTTTATTACAAAACATGTGTAACTGAAAGAAAGACATCGTTTTCTAACAAATCAGAGTGTAGTAAAAAGTTCGTAATGTAAGAAAAATAAATGTTTGGAGTCCAAACAAAATGGAATTAAGATTCTATAATAAAAAGATATTTGGATTCTGTTTTTTGTAGGAATTCAGAACCTGAATTCTGTAGAAATTCAGAGTCTGAATTTCTAAGGAAATTTGGAGTCTGGTTTCACTAGAATTCAGAACCAGAACATTCAAAGTTCAGTGGAAGCATTTATATGAATTCGGAGATAGAACTCATAAGAGTTTGGAATCTGAATTTAGAGAACTCGGAGTTAGAACTTAAATAAGTTCATAATCAGAATTTGGATTCGAACTACATGAGAGTTCATATCCATAATTCGGAATGGAACTTCATGAGAGTTCATATCCAGAATTCGGAGTGGAATATCATTAGATTTCTTATCCAGAATTCAGAGTTGAACATAATTGGAGTTTGTATCCAGAATTCAGAGTGGAACTTCATTTCTATTCCTATATAGAATTCGGAGTGGAACTTCATTTCAGTTCATATCCTGAATTCGGAGTGGAACATCATTACAGTTCATATTCATAATGCAGAGTGGAACATAATTACAGATCATATCCATAATTCAGAGTCGAACTTCATTACAGTTCATATTCAGAATTCAGAGTGGAACTTCATTACAGTTCATATCCAGAATTCAGATCCTAAAATAGAATTCTTCATATCTAAGCATTATTTGATTCCGAGGTTTTTTTATATGAATCTGATTTTGTACATAAGAAAAATATTGATATGAAAAATGAAAACATGGTAGGGGTAAATTCTTTTGAGAAGGAAATTTTCCTTATATATGTAAAATGTAGATTTGCTTATGTATAGGGTGTTTGTGATTTTCAAACCAAGAAGAAATGGAGAAAGTCATAAGGAAAACCTTATTGACATAATAATCTCCCCCCCCCCTTTTGGAAAGCACAATCAACCTTACAAAAAAGATTATAAAAGCTTAGAATAAATTTATAGACTTTGAAAGTAAAGCTTATCTCCCTTTGTTTATGGATGATAGTGAATACAACTAACTCCCCCATAGGCTTTTGAACTCTAAGGATTGTATTCTGAATTTCTGGAATGGAGTTTCCATTATTAATTGAAATGAAAAACTTCATAATGAGTAAGTCCCCATTAGATAAGCTACCCCTTACTTAGGTATAGTTCTTGACATAGAAAATTTTCCTTCTTCCACTTCTGAGTAAGTCTTTTTCCTTCTCCCCCTTTGTGATTTTCATAAATAATTTAAGGTAATGGAAAAGAAATAGAGTACCTGAAACATTAGTAAATAATAACACAAGATATAACCAACTAATAACATTATTAGGGTTGAAATATTTTTTACAAGGAAAGAAAAAAGGAACAAAATATTATATTGAATCTATTTTTCTTTCTTTTCCTTCGGGATTAGCTTATTCAACAAGTTTGTCAGCTTCTTCAAATCTTTTTGATCCTCCTCAGGTTGCCTCTCCAATGCTTTTATGCTTTTATCTTGAGATTTCAAGACTTCTGCATTAGCCTTAATAGCCTCTTCCTTTATCTCCACTAACTCATCTTGCTTTAAAAGCTTTTCTTGAAGCTCAATCCAGAGATCTATATCCCTTTTAGAATTTTGAGCAAGAGAGTTAACCTTATCATTCACGTCCTTCACTTGTTGATTCTGAGAATTTTGCTCAAGGATTAGCTTCTCTTGAAGATTCTTTATCTTTTCATCTTCGTTATCAAAAGCATATTTTACCTCATTCTAAAAATAATCAAACTCAACCATGTCAGCATCCGCCTTCGTTTCCCACAGAGTTATTTTGCTGCATGATTTTCTCTGAACATCATAATTGATGACAAAATTTCTATGGTCAGCTTCAATTTTCACACACTTATCCATTACCATGGATAAGGATTCTAATTTCTGATTCATAATATGTTGAATAATTTTCCACCTTGATTCTATGGTGGGAAAAATCAGAATGGTGTCCACCAACTTTTTCAAAGACATGACAACAAAATCAAGGCCCTGTGTTGACGATTCTGAATCAGACACTTTTC
The DNA here is from genome assembly GCA_963277665.1 of Viscum album. Classification (NCBI taxonomy): domain Eukaryota; kingdom Viridiplantae; phylum Streptophyta; class Magnoliopsida; order Santalales; family Viscaceae; genus Viscum; species Viscum album. The sequence continues at coordinate 808,937,950 of OY728153.1, forward strand.
TTGGAGATTGTTCTTCTTCATTCTGAACCAACTTCCTTCTAGAAGAACCAGAAACTTTATTCATCCTGATGATATCTTTTGTTGGCATATCCATGAGCACTATCTTACCTTTATTAGATTTCAGAATTGGTTGATCATCCAGAGATTCTTCTTCACTTTATAATAGTTGAACGATCTTGTCTTCATCTATTTTATCCTTCTCTGCTCCTTCTTCAAGAAAATTCTTCTCATAGGATTCTTCTTCAGGTAATTCATATTCTTTCTCTTCCTCTTCCTTATCATCATCTTTGTTACCTTCATTCTCAACTCCCTTTCTCAGAGTGACATGTTTTTTGGATTCATCCTTTTCTTGATAATCCTCAACATGTTTAATTATTTCATCTAGATCAGCACTTCCTTCTTCTACTTCTTCTCCCTGTACTTATTCCTCTACTATCTCATCAGCTTCTTCTTCTGTTCTTTCAACACCTTCTTTCTCTTTAAGCTTTTCCTGAGAGAAGTAGTTCTTTTCTGGGGTCTGTGGTAATGGTTCAGTAAGGAATGATTGCAGAACCAGAATCATCTCAGAAGCCGTCTCTTTTGCTTTCAAAAAAGATTGAACAATATCTTCCTCTGAAATATTCTTCTTCATCTTCTTTTCTTTTTCTTGCCTATGTAACTCATCCATAACTTTTTCTCTTAAGAACTTAGCCTCAGCAGGGTCCTGTCCGAACTGAGGGTCCCCTTCTTTTCTCTTCCCTTTATCTTCCCTCCTCTTAGCAGCCACTTCATCCAGGTAGGCTTTTTTTTCTTTGCCTTGGGTGGTGAAGATTGAGTTTCCTTAGCTTTCTGAGTCTTGTCTTCAGCCACCACTTCTTTCAACATTCTCTTCTAAGCAACCTTCTTCACTGGCTCAGCCTTCTCCATGATATCTGGATTGGCTTCAGCCTCTTCCTCTGGAAAATTATAGAACTCTCATGTTTCATTGTAATAGGCCATATTAATCCTCTTCAAGGTATCATCACTAACAAGCATCACATTGCAATTTCGAGCCTTAGACTTACATGTAATCTTGAAATAATCCAGACACCGAACCATCATCATTGATAGTAAGGTAGGGAACATAATGATTTATGCTCTCAAATTTCCTTCCTTGATTTTCTTGATTGTCACAAGAACATGCCTCATCATATTGATTTTTCTTAGTTTCACCATGTACTCTAAGAAATATATATATAACATTTCATTAAGGTATCTTTGTCACCCTTTCTCGGATCCAAGAAACCTTTAAACCATAACTGAAGGATTTGATTATTAGAGGAAAGGTGATCAATCCCGGTTGTCCTTACATCATCAAGCCCAAGACACATGGTTTTTCTCCCAACATGACAATGATACACCCCCATGTTAATGAATTAAAGGAGGAAATGACTTTCCTCTACCATTTCATTTTAGCTTAATTATTATTTTTCATTTATGAAATAGATTTTCATTTTCACTACATTATAATTTTGTTTTATATAATATTTTCTAATGTTCAAAATAAAAATTAAATAGAAACATTTATTTTATTTTTAATTTTTCTAGAAAAATTATTAAAATTAACAGTCAATCTTGACCTTCACCGGTTGAGGTTAAGCTCTACCGAAGGGAAATACGCCCTCACGAATACAATGGAACTCTCAATATTATAATCTATGTTACTATATAGGATTTATAAGGAATTTAAAATAAAATAATTGTTACTTTACTATTTTATTTACTGCCAAAAACTATATTTCACAAGTGGCCCATTCTGACCAATGTTAGGCACTTTCTAGGCATATCCTGACACTTGGAGTTCAACAGTGCCTTATGAATTTTTATCTAGTCATCATTTTTAAAGATATAAAAACAAGTTCACTTGTTTATTTAATGAACCTTAATAAAATAGTTCAAAAATACATTCCATCCACCCCATGGCTCGGAATTATGTTCTGTCTATGAACATGGTCTCAAAATAATCCCTTTTAATGTTCAAAAAATCCCATGGAATTCAGTGGTATTACATTACTCCCCCTTTTACATATTTACATCTTTGTAAGGATAACCTATTTCTAATAAAAAAAATGGGGGTATTGAGCACGAATCTAATCCTCTCACTCTAACATTCTATTATTGATATTCTAATGCTTCCAAAGAACAAGAACCAGAGTTATCGACCATCCACGAATGATCCTCTCATATCATTCCTCTACCTCCACTGGGTTCTCTATGAATGACACCCCATCGTCAATATTCGTCACACGGTTGTCAGAGATGTGAGAAGGTTCATCAATGTATCTCCTCCGATGGGATACGTGGAATACATTGTTCACCATCTATTATTTTGGAGGTACAGTCAAACGGTATGCCACCTCGACCACTCTAAGTAGTATTAGGAAAGGTCGGATGAACCTCGGAGATAACATTTTCCCTAGTAAAATCTCAGTATCCCTTATTGCGGAGAGACACATAGTAATACATCATCCCCTCCTCACACTCCAAGGGTCTCCATCTCCAATTATCATTGGATTTTTGTCAGCTCTTTCAAGTCTTCATCCTCTCTTGGATGACATGTTCCTTATTGGTGGTAGCTTGTAACATCTATGGACCCATGAGTGCTGACTCCCCAGGCTCTATCCAATAAAACGGTGATCAGAATTTTCATCCATATAGTACTTCTAATGGTTCAATATCAATGGTGAAGTGGTAGCTATAAATGTATGCAAACACCACCAGTGGTAGGTCATCCTCCCAACTGCAATCAAAATCAAGGACATAAGAATGAAGCTTTCCCTCCAAGGTCTATATGGTCTTCTCCATCAAACCATCAGTCTATTGGTGGAAGGCTATGTTCAATTTTGGATGAGTCCCAAAATAATCTTGTAATACTTTCCATAACTGGTATGTAATACAAGGGTCAGGTCTTGAGACTATTGTAAAAGGTACTCCAAGGAGTCAAACTATATCCTTCATATAGAGGAGTCCCATGCTCTCTATTAAACCATGCTCTCATAGTGGTAGAAAGTGGGCCGACATGGTGAGTCGGTCTATGATCACCCAGATGGTTTCATTCCCCCAAGATATATGTGACAATACCATCATTAATTCCATCGATATTCCATCACACTTTCACTACTGTACCTCGAGGTGTTGTGTCAAACCTTCTTGAACTTGTTGTTCACCTTTCACTAGCTGACAAGTGAGGCATCTTAAGACAAACTATACTACTTCATTCTTCATCCCCATCCACCAATACTGAAGTCGGAGTTCTTAGTACAACTTTTACACACCTTCATGTACCGCCAATGGGGATGTATTGATCTCCCTCAAATCATCCTCTTGTAATTCCACTGGTACAACAGTGCATCCTCTGAAATGGATGATGTGATCCCCACCTATCGATTGTCCATCTGGGGTATTCCCTATGAAAAAATTTGCATGTAAAGGTCCATATTCAGTTTCTTTGATTTCTGCCTCCCTGACACATTTATGTGTGGACTGGTAACAATCAATGATTGGAGATATTTCGCTTCATCCCCATCCATGAAGGATGTTTAAAGTGAGTCTGATTGAAATGTGGCCTCATTCTGTAGCTGTGAAGTCGATCTCCTACTAATAATATCACCCACCACATTTCCTTTCCCATTAGTATAGATATCTCAATGTCATAGTCTTGGAAGAACTCTATACAATGACGTTGCCTCATATAAAGATCTGTTCGAGGAAAGATATTTTGGAGACTCTTTTGTTCATAGTAGATGATGAATCATCCACCCATAACGTAGTGTTAACACATATTTATGGAAAAGACTACCACTTCCAACTCAAGGTCTTGAGTCACATAGTACTTCTTGTGCAGTCTCAATTGTCATGAGCCATGAACAATCACTGCATGCCCCTAAATTAAGACACAACCAAGAATAGTTCATTATGAGTCACAGAACACCACATAGTTAGTGTCCTCTTCTAGATGCATCAAGATAAGAGCACTCATCAATATATGACTCAGTTGTTGAATGCTCTATTGGAATTTTTCTTTCTGCATGAAGGGTTTTCCAATTTTTCTCAAAGTCTTCATGGGTGATTCCACCATAGAGAAGTCAGGTACAAAACTCCAATAGTACCATGCCATTCCAAGGAAATTACGCACCTCAGTAACAATTGTGGGTGGTTCCCAAGAAATCATCTCCTTGATCTTCACTGGATCCACCAAAACTCTAGCCTCTCATATTACATGTCCTAGAAAGTGGAACTTTCACATTTAGAACTCACACTTTGAGAGATTTTCTTTAAGGTTGTCCCCTTGGAGTGTGTCCAGATGTGTCCTCAGGTTTATCGCATGCCCCTCCTGGGATGATGAATACAATATGATGTAATTAATGAAGACCAGTATTGCTAGAATATCTTTTTTATGAATCCCATGAACACTTTTCGGCTGTTCAACTTTCCAAACGACATTAGTAGGTACTCGTAGTGGTTGTGAAAACATCTGAAAGCCATATTTGTGATGTCTTAATCTCATTATTGAAGATGGTGAGAGAATAATCAGAGGTCTGTCTTTGAGAACCATATTTCTCCCCTTAGAAGATTGAAGAGTTCATAAATCCTTAGTAGAGAATACTTGTTCTTCATGGTAACCTGGTTCATGAGCCGAAAGTACATGCATAACCTCACGTTCTGCATTCCTTCTTGTAAAACTAAACTAGGGTTGCCTATAGTAAAATTTTGGGAATTACAAACCCCTTATTTTTAAATTCCTCCAACTATACCCTTAGATCCCAGAGCTCTACGGGATCCATCGGATATATAGGTCTAGATATCACTGTACTCTCGGGGTAAAAATGAATATAGAATTCTACCTCTCTATAAGAAGGTAGTCCAAGAACATCGTCTAGAAATATGTCCTTGTACTCATCCACCGGTATTGGGAACTAAAAACTCAACAAATCTACTGTTACGTTGGTTGGGATGGTCTTATGCAGCTACCCCCTTCCACTATCATCCATCTCCTTGATCCTGGTGTCCACCAAATTGGGGTGTGGTTGTAACATGTCAAAATGTATACCACCTCCTACTTCTCTTCCAACTCCTCTCCTATGTCTACCACCCTTCAAAAGGCTCATGACTAGAACCACTATCTGGTCATGTGGTGTCCCAACTAAGTGGAAGACTTGTGCCACATCCTACATCCAATCCTTATTGACCTGAGGAAATGTCACTCCCTTGATCCAACGAGTTCTCTGATACTATAAATCATGTCAGTCAATGATCCTTCATGCGTCCTCTACTAGTAGGGATTGTAGTAACTACTGGATAATGGGTACTGGTATCGCTGGGAAATCGCCTGAAGGTACCATATCGGGCAATGGTCCTTGCACCAAAGCCTCTTCTCTATATGGACCATCCTCATGGTCACCCACTAGAATCCTCACTGGCTATCTATGTGGAGGAATTTTGAAGGGTATCAAGATGAACCATGGTTAATTTATTATACATAGTGAGGTGACACTATATTAAAAAGATCATGGGAAAACACTCAAAGATTAATGAAACTAGTTTTTTCATATACTAGGTCTGAAAATAGAATTCAGGTTCCTAGTGTATGGATATTGCATCCACAGCACGAACACTAGACTCTTGGGTTATAAAGTGTAACTCGAAACACTTAATACTATTTCACCTTAAAAATTTTCAAACACTTATTTATTCAAGTATAATCTACCACCTTGGATACCGCTTCATCACGACCCATCTCTCAGGGCCAATGTTATTACTACCCCATACCCGCATTCCATAGGCTAGGGGATGGCTACTAGCACTAAATAATCATATACCAAAAAAGGGACGGAGTTTTACATTAAACCTATACAAACACAAAAGTTTCAAATTGTGGAAATGTATACACTAAGAAAAAAAATAGACATTATGGAAACTACTAGACGTACTATAAACACTAAAAAAGAAAATGGGTCCAGAATAAAATCCCAAAACCATAGAGGTAAGTATAACTACCAAGGTCTGTCAACTGAAACCCAACCTAAAGGGTAGGGGAGGGAATTCCTATGTAGCCATAGAGTTTCATACCTTTTGTCTTGTCTCATTAATATCCACCTGTTCTTGGTCCACCAAGGTCTCCGTAGAAGTGTAGATCACATGCACGGGGCACAACACATGCAGGCAAAGCCTCTGCAGGGGTGAGTAATAGAATACCCAGTTAAGACACCAAAAATCAAAGAAAAAAACCACAGAGCAATACCAAATAGCATGATCACAAAGAAAATGCATCTCACTACATGTATAACTCAAAATATAAAAACTATTATTTATTATTCATAGAGATGAATCATCATGAACTGCTAAGGGGCTCATCCCTAATTAGCCACTAAGGTGTGCACATCTACTAGACCAATATGGTCCACTCATCTGTTGAACCACAATGGAATGCTCGTATGTAATACCACTATGGTAAACTCATATTATTAACAATTTAGGTATGCTTATATGCTTAACCGCTGATGTATGCTCATTTTCAGAACATTTGTACTACTGAGAGATTCATTTTATGGGCCCACTCATAACTTAGGCCTACTGGATCATTGGGAACTTCTTGTCTCTAGGGCCAGATAGATCACATAGACCCATTCATGTGTGGGATAGTTAGATAACAATATCCCATTCATCACTGGGCCACATGGATCACTAAGAAATGCTTGTTTCTTAGTTCAGTTGGATCAATTAAACTCAATCGTCTCTGGGACAACTTGGTCCATAAGACCCTCACATCTCTTGGGCTAGCAGGATCACTTAGAACCACTCCTCTCTAGGCATGATAGATCACTAAGGCACACTCTTCCCATGGGGTAGTAGGATAACATAGACACCCTCATATCTTGTCCATATGGATCACTGTGACCCACTTGATATGTCGTTTGTGTCATAGCCACTCATAGGATTCCATCTCGTAGCGTGCTTGATTCTAGGAGAATCTACACCTCAAGACACCATTTATATATCAACTCCCACAAAAAATTAGTTAGATAATACCCAAAGGAATGTATCTTCTCAAGGGTCCCAACACCATAATGGCACATCAATCGGACACTCAGTCTGAAATATATTGGGGTTTTAGTAAGTAGGTGTCGATTAAAGAACATAACCTCTTCTTCTTGTATATTCCTTTGTTTTATACTAAACCCTTCCTATGATGGATTTTTTCACAAAATAAATCCATTAGAATTATTTTAGGGAATTTGGGAAGTAATATTGGTATGTACTAACTGAAACAATGTTTTTTGAAAGTGAAACGAAGTAGGGTGAGTTAGTTCCCTTTTATAATTTAGAATAATTTGTACTACATTAAATACTAAAAGGTATTAACTATTGGTAGGTCTACCATACCACATGTGGCTCAAATAGTGAATAATTATGAATGGTATGGTTTATTTTGTAGAGGCACACCACCACCACACATGAAAAAAATTGAATTTTTAAAATTTTGTCCCTTAACATCCCTATTTCCCAACTTTTTCTAGTTTCGTTTCTATCAAGGTAATTAATTTCCTAACATAGGTAATTAATACATTAAGACTAAATTAAAGTTATTATTATTCAACATTTTGACCCACATATTATAAATATTATATATAATTTATAAAATTAAAAATAACTTGTGGGATATAAATTAATTTTAATATGAGAATAAGTAACATAAAAAATATTACCTTAACCCAAACCAGGCTATCAATGTTTTTACTATTTAGGGGTCAGTATACTAATTATAAAAGATAAATTGGTCCATTAGTGGACCATATATTTTATTTAATAATATCTATAAATAAATTTTCATAAGATATAATTTTTTGTAATTTAATATAATTTAATAAAATATAATGTCTTATAAAATAAAATTTATATCAATATCGACATTATTTATTTAATTTCATTTTAAATAATATTAATAAGATAAGGTAATTTTAATATATTAGGTTCACAATTTTGTTACACGATACATTCATCTAAAAATTAATTTAAGTCAATAATTTACTAAAGTTGCATTCCTTTTAATATTTTTGTATCATTTATTTTAGTAAATTAATAATTAAATAATTCTTGTGTTAGTGTTTTGTACGCGTTTAAAATAATTTTTTTATCTCTCAATTTTTTAAAAAAATGAACCATGATAAAATAAAATAATATCCCATTAAATAATAATTATTATAACTATAAATATGTTTGCTATCCCTATCCCAAAAGTATAAAAATATTAATGGTAAGGAAGGTTACTTTTTTGGACATTTTCATTACATAACTTATTATATAAGTCAATATCATTGAATATTATCATAACAATGCATAAAAATCAAGAATAATATGTTAAGGGTCGAAATATTTCCATTGAATGGGTGTTAGGAGTGTTTTTGGAAACTTTTACCCTGTATATTCTATGTTTAACCACTATGTAAAGTCACTTAGCAGCTGGGATGGAACCTATGTGGTAAACCCATTAATCTTTCATCCAAATGAACAAGATTTTAATCCTAGAAATCCCCTATTTCATTTTAAAAATGTAGTCAGTGATACATGAAAGATGTGTATAAGTGGGGATATAGACATGATAGAGTGGGGTCGTGATGAAAGCATGATGTATATAGGAAGATGAATGTGGGATGCTGCAATTGTCCTTCGGTCCTTGTTCTTGGGACACATGGACATGGGAATAAAATAATTTTAATGGTTATACCTCTACCATAATATAAATAGGTCTTTGATTTCATAATAAAATGAGGCTTCGACAATAACATTACTATGTAAACTCTTTTTACTATAATCTCATCTATTAATTTCAACTATTTTTACTAATAATTGAGGTCAAAAAAAGAAGATAGAATTATATGATAAATTAAATTATTATGATTCATACTATGGAATACAATTTTTATAATTCATCTCACATATGTAGAAAATATTAATTTAAAATTAATCTTATATATGTTGTTATAAAGTTGTTTTTTAGAATGAAGATATTCAATATAATACAACGTTTTTATATAAAAATTCAATATGAAAATTATTCTAATGAAATAAATTGGATTAATATATATATAATTGAAATTATTTAACTTTAAAAACATTTTGAAAATATTATTTAAAACTATAAATTATTTATACTAAAAAAATCTTTCAATTAAAATAAAATATTTTTCACAATTAATCGAATGAAAAAAGAATTCAAAAATAAATCACAAATATTCAACCTAATATAAATTTTTATTAAGATTTCGTATATAATGTTTATTTTACCATATAAATTTCCTAAACATAGAAAAACATTATTTCCAATTATGTGATCCTTGAAAAACTAAATCTATCCTTATAATAAATAGGGGTTTTTCAGATAACATTGGTTATCCTTCAAATGATTTTCATTTTACTAATACATAGATAATTATTAAACATGTTTAAACTATATATTTTCATAATTTAGTTAATTTTATTCTTACCATCCATTTCTATGTCTTGTAAATAATCATCATATTAAATAATACTACTAATAATATATTTTTCGTCGTAAAAACTCGATCTTGCATATAACACTTGATTTTGAAAAAACTCGTTAATTTTTTGGAATAGAAATGAAATCACTATTTCATATCACATATTCTATTGAAGAAAATATTATTCTTTTATTATTCGGTTGTGTTATAGTTAAAGATTGTTCTTCTTGGGGAGTTTCCCCTTAGTTAGACTAGTTAGGAAAATACTTGGAGTTTGGGAATGCTATTATTTTTTAGAATAAGATAATTATATATTATGTTTTCTAGAAATTTCAAAGTCATAATAAGGGCTCCTGAGTTCCCAAGATACATGACATTATTTTTTTTATTTTATTGGTGTATTTGTAGTTCCAAGATTTAATTAAGATTTTTGTTTTACTAAATATTATAAGACTCATTTCAAAATTGGTTTACCAAATATTTTTATATTATTTTATTGTATTACATTATTTAAAAGATTTTGAGATTGATTTATCAAAATTTTTTAAAAAAATGGGTTGGGTGTAAGTGAATTTTTTTAAATAGAAATATTTTTTAATGAGAAATGATAAATATATACTCATAATGTATTTTAAGATAGCATGATATAGTTTTATTATTAAAATTGGAACATGGGGTGTATGGAGGGGACCCATATGGCATTTTTTTATCATTCTAATAATATTATATTTATAAAATATTTATTTGGGAGGTGGATATTTTTTTCATTTCCTTTATTCAAGTTTCAGGACGGTGGTAGGTGGTGATATTTTTCTAAAATATGGAAATGGGTACTTATGTCTCTGTTTTCTTTTTTTATTATTTTTCATCTAATAATTTTTTCTTACTCTTAAGACTTATAATTTTAAATGGGGTATAGTTTGTTCTTATTGGGATCTATTTGTTATGTTCCTCATCTTAGCCTTTATTTTATGCGAGTCATTTATTTTTCCTTATTATGATTTTGTTATTTATTTTGTAACTACATGTTTTTTTGGAATGATTACCCGATGTAAATCATGGACATGATAATTTTTTGGGCCCTTTTATGATCACTTATCAATTGATTAAAACTATTCCCTTCAGCTATCATTTGATTCCTTAACATGTGCTACCAACCTGTAACCCTAGAGAGTGCACCTAAGGTCATGTGATATGATGTCTTAGGGACTTAGATTAGTGGTGGACTTGGTTGGTTTGTTATAGCATTCATTACTAACTAATCCCTAAAACCTCACAAAATCCATCCATATATTGCTTCCATAATCCACCCCATTTAATGATTGGATTTCATTCCAATAATACTAAATGGAAAAAAATCACCACGGTTGGAATAATTCTCGATCATATGAATAAAAGTATTATGAGTCTTCAATGATAGTCCAGATACTCCAAAAACAAAAATTAATTCAACTATATATTGATTGAAATTAATCTAACTAGAGATAAATTAAGGGGGTATATATTTACATTTGTCTCAAAAGACAAAGTATCATGACCTGATATACATATTCATTCATTTTCCATCAATGAAATATTGAAATGAGGAATGAAAAGTCCTCATAACCTCAGGACGTCACCCATACTATTGAATATATACAAGTTATATCATATATTTCAAAAATGTTATTCTATTTATTCATGATCAAAGCACTTAATCAAATCCAATAAAATAAAAGTTTATTTATAACCCAAACCGTAACTTTGTAACACAACCTAGGGAATATCAATAAAGAAACTAAATTCTAAGCTACATTCTAGGAAAAAATGGTCAAAAAATAACTTCCACATTGAAACTCCATCACTTCCCTGAACTCATCCTTTAGAGAAGATAAAATCTCAAACTGTGTCCAAGAGACACAGAACAATGATCCTTTGAAACTCGCATACTCACATAATGAATATTGGCATGACCCATCCTCTGAGGTTTGTGTCGTGACTACCCCACGGTTTCCTTATATAAGCCATGGGATTTTGACTATCATCAAATAGGCATATCCCAAAAAGGGAAGGGATTTTACTTTAATCATATACACACACAAAAATATCAAACTGTGGAAAGTTAAATATTAATTAAACCGTAAAAATCACTAATACAACTTGTATAAGTACATTACAAACTATAATGGAAAAGGGGGACAGAATACAAGTCCATAACCACAAAGGAATGAAAAACTTACAATGTCCATCTACTCAAACCCTAAAAAAATGATAGGTGGAGGTTAGTTGTTTGTAGTTGTAGAAGTGCGTCTTATTTTTTTCTTTATTACTATACACCACCTAGTCCTGGTCCAACATGTTCTCCACCAAAGCATTTCTCACCAGCATAGGACATGACACATGTGGGTGAAGCCCTTGAACAAGTGAGTAACACAATACCCAGTAAGGACCCCAAACCACAATGGAAAGACCAAAAAGTATGACCACGCATCAAGATCACAATGAGATGACAGATCACACCATGTATAAATCAAAATATAGAAAGTGAGATTTATCATTCGTAGAGCTAAATAATCATGTACTGTTGAGGGACTCATCCCTGATGGGCTACTACGGTCTGCTCATCTATTGAATCAATGTGGTCAACTCATCGGATGAACCCCGGAGATACGCTCATCTTCTAAACCACTAAGGAACTATCATATGTTGAACCACTATGTTTCAATCATATGATGAACCATAAAGGTATGCTCGAATGCCTAACCACTAAGGTACCCTCGTATGATGAACAACTGAGGTACATTCCACTCTTGGATCACATAAACCTAATCATAAATGGGATAGATGAATCACATAGACCTACCCATATCTGGGCTAGATGGATCACTAAGACTCACTTCTCTCTTAGGATAGATGGATCACATAGACCCACTGGTCTCTGGTACAGTTGGATCACAATGACCCAGTCATCTCGTGGGCTAGTTGGATCACTATGACCTGATCATCTCTGATCCAGCTAGATCACAAAATACCCACTCATATCATCGGCCAACTGGTAACTTAGTCCCCCCCCCTCATATCTTGGCATGCTGGATCACTAATACCCACTCGTCATATCCATTGTGTCACATTTTGTTGTTGGATTTCTTCTCGTATCACGCTCGATTTTGGGAGAATCTACTCCTCATGCCATCAGTCACATATCAACCACCATAGAATCTGACTTATAGTATTAAAAAATTATCGCCTCATCTCAATGGTCCCAACACCATAGACTATGTATTAATCGGACACTCGGTCAGAAAGATATTGTAATTTTAGTAAATATATGTCGGTTATGTTTCATCCCGGTCCGACCTGGTCAGACCGATCCGACCAACCCCACCCGGGGGTCCTGCATGACCTAACATGACCTGGTTTGGTCTAGCCTGGCCCAGTTCAGGATGAATTCTAGGTTTGGCCGATTGGGTCTTGCTGGACCCATGTCATTTTTGTCATGGGTTCAGCCATTTTTTCCACCTAGCGACCTAGTTTCATCCCACCCAGCCCAAAACTAACGGGTCAAATCATTCCCATCCCAGGCCACCCAATGGCTCAGTTTGTCCTGTCAGACCAGCTTGAATTAGTGGGCCACATCTTCCACAACCTGGGCTTCCCAGTGGCCTAGTTCTCACCACAGTCCCTGTCTATAGGTTGGGCCAGTTTCCCTCTGCACAAATGCCCTATGGGGGTCTAATTCGCACCACAAATGGCCATATGAGGCCAACTGTCCTCTCAGCACGATGTCTAGTACCACATGGCCACCCCTATCATGGACCTGCATCCTGGGATACTCCACTAATGTGGTACTATAGTGACACTACCCTTATGGACCAGTATACTAATGTGGACCTGTCCCCCCTGCCTCCCATGGCCCTCATCTTTTCTAGTACTCCATCTCACTACCACGGTCTACTGACTGCGGCTCTACACCGCGTGCACCTCTAATGGGGAGGAGTTTCCACATTCACCTTCTGACAGCTAGAAACCTCCGATATAGTTGACCCTATCGATGCCTCCTACTTTTTTTTCATGGACTGGGTGCCACAACCGGGTGTCGTAGTCTATCATTGGTCTCACAGCACACTTAGCAGTGATCCCTCCACATGGTGTCTCAACAGTAATTCCACCACAATCCACTATAGCCCAAATAATGAGAATAGAAAGAGACATATGGGATCACAAAGAACACCAAATTTTAATACCTCTTCCTTTGTTCATTCCATCTCGGGATTGTTCTAGTTTGCATGATCTCAAAATATAGAGTTATAAATCACTAAGATTTTATCCCATAATCAATCCACAAATATTTTCCCCATCCCCAAAAATAATAAAAAATTTTGTATCCACATGTTAGAGAGTTGATCTGAATTCTTTGTTGGGATGGGATAATAGAAAAAAAAATTCACAAATAAGTTAAACCCCTACCTGGTTACTGTTCGATCACAAGAAGAATCCATCGTTGATTGTGATCCATCTGTGTAAGTCCTTGCTCTATCCCTGAGGATGGGATCTCTCAAAGAGGAGGGGAGTCCTCAATTTCCTTGGTGATCATCATTTTTCATTCATCAATGGTGATCCTCCATAGATTAACAGTTTTTCTCCCAACGTGAAAATGACACACCACCAGTTAAAACAATAAAAGAGAAAATAGTTTTCGGTTACCATTGCCTTGCAGTGTCGTTATGTTGTTCCATTTATGAAAAATAGTTTTATTTTCGTTTCATTTGAATGTCATCTCAGGGAAATTATTTCCAAATTTCAAAATAAAAATAAAATAATTGTGTTTGTTTTATTGTTAATTTTTCATAAAATGTCCAAAAAATGAAACTCACATTTGACCTAAGATGGTTGATGTTCAGCTTTTCCTAAGAGAAAAATTCCCTCATGAGCTCAACGATACTCTTGGATTTCCATTCTGAGTTACCATTTTAGAGTTATAATTATTTTAAAATAAAATAATTGTTACTTAATTTAATTATTTGGGGTAAAAAACTACATTCCACTGCTGGCCCGTGGAGACTAGTGTTTGTCCCTTTCTTGGAGAATCCCGACAATCTGAGTTGAACAATTCCCTCATATTTTTTTATTTAGGTACTGTTTTAAATGTTATAAAATCCTACTTGCAAATTTATTTAATGAATATTAAAAAAATAGTTCAAAAATACGTTCTGGACACTTCTCGCCCCACAATTAATTGTCGTCTCAAACTCTAATCTTGAAAAGGTCTAATATAATTTTAGAAAAATCCATTGATTTCCATGGGATTAGAAATATGATAACCAAGACACAACCTACCACTTAAATTTGAAATTTTAACTTTGATAAGACTATTATTCCTCCGTACTCCTCCCAAAAACTCTAACATTCAAATATTACCATGTAATGAACTAGAAATTTATGATCCATTACATTTGAAAAATAAAACAAAATCACCCAACCTAATTTTTACCAAATTATTCTTTATATGAATATTATCTTATGATATTAGTTTTTTAAAATTTTTAAAATGATTACTAAAAAACACCTTAAAATTTTTAAAGTCTATTTTTCATTATTCTAAACATTTTTAAACATTTTTAAAAAATTATTTCATACATAGTATATTAATTTATCAATTTTGAAAATTGAATATAGCATTTTAAAATAATATATTTCACAAATAAATCATATTTATATTGATATAAAATATTATAATATATGAAATATATTGTATTTTAACATTCACGAGACCATTTCTCTATTTTAAAAAAATGAAAAAAAATCCTCTATGGTAATTTTATTATGATAAATCAAAATTTATATTTAATTTCATCATAATAATACAAAAAATAATATTTATTAATGAATTTTTTCCCTCCCCCTTGATTCTTATGATTTTGCTATTACGATAACTAACCTATTTGGCATATCCAATTCAAATAATTAAAAACGGAGTCAATTGTGTGTTTCATATTAGCATCAGCATGCAAACCATCCCCCCACAATATGTGGAACTATGCTCCTACTAGACTTGAACTTGAGCTATTTGGGAATGCATCTACAACCCCCCCCCCATTATCATATAAGTAGATGAAGTATCATTCAATGATTTGAACTAGCTACACCACCTAGGGGAATTGTCACAACTATTAACTAAGAGGCATCTAGGGAGATGGTATGAAATCCATTCATCCTCATTATGTTGATTATTATTATAATGAGTTTGGTATATTTAATATTTTTATTAAGTATAAAATACTAATGATTAATAAATAAACATAAATAAAATTACCAAAATATTTAATTTATTTGAGTTTGATGAAAAAAACATCAAATTTATTAATTTAAATATTCATTTATGTTTATTTTAAATTAATATAATAGTATTTATTTACAGTTATAATTATTTAAAAAGTTATTCATAAAAATATTTTTATAATATAAATGGATATGTTATTTTTATAACTATCATATTTTTAAATCACAATTTACCAAGTATAAATTTTATATGATAATTTTATAATTAAAATGGTTATATAATATTTTTTTAATTTTTTAGAAAAACAAAACCACATTTAGACTCATGAAAAATTATCCTAGTCAAAAGACATGGACCAAAGAAAAAGACCCTAACTAAGTTAAGAAATAGAGTCCTTAATCCTTTATTATAATAACTTTTATGAATGGAAATGATCACATTATCTATTATCTCTCACTATTAATCAAACATTTTGAAAAATTAAAATATTAAGTGTTTTGTATAGTTCAATGAATGATTAATTTCGTTTTTTATGAAATCATTGGTCTATGAGACATAAATAATTATAAAAAATATTTGTTTATTTTTAGAAAGATAAAAAATCCTGAGAATAATATAGTTTATACAATAAGTTTTCAGTTTTGAGGAGCACATATTTTTTTTAATTATGATCCATGAATTGAGTAAATTAATATGGTTGTGCAATGTAAAATTTTCAATTACTATTTTATTCATTTACCATGATAATTTAAATAATTCTTAGTAATTTTAGTTTTCTATAAATTAGATAAGTATTATATTATACTTAATATCATAATGATTATCTTTATAACGAAAAAGTATTGAAAAAGAAATTGTAGAATCTCATATTTATCTATGAATAGAAAATATTTCCTCTTTAATACTCAAATATTAAAAAATAGCCAAGAGAGGAAATTAATTATAGGGATAGGGATTCTAATATAATTTGGTATTTAATATTAATTGGGAAATAATTTTATCACAAAATAACATATGAATAAAATTTGAAATTCTATGAAAAGCATAAAATAGTATGTTTTTTATGGTTAATTTTAATTTAAAATGTAAACTCATATATGTATAATTTCAAATAAATAGTCAAAATTCCAGGAATTTTGTTGATTCATTAATGATAAAATCAAAATCCTGTACATTTTATTAAGAAATTATTTTTTTAAAAGGATGGAATTTGGGATGAATTGCTTATATATCTTTATAAATTTGTTTAAATTGAAATGTTATTTAGTATTTTATATAGTATATTTTACCATATATAACGAGTTTCCTCTCATACAATTATTGATATTATTTTTTTGATGATAATAAAAAGTATGGGCATATGTTAATTAGACATATAAAATATTTATATTATTATCATGAGGAATTTGAATAAATATCGAACTTTATTATGCCTCAATTTACATGTTTGTAATAATTCTTAGTATATCAGGGTTATATTTTAAACTTAATATCATTTAGAACAAAAATGAATATGAATACCAAAATGTGTTGATAAGTACGAGTGGTTTTCAATTGTGATATAGAGACATCTAATTTTGAAATATTTTTCATCATTAACAAAAATAGTTATGTGTCTATCACATAGTTGAAATTAAAAAAACTATTTCCATGATCCTATAATTTATTAAAACATAATTTATTAAATTATCAATCAAATATACAAACCATAATGTGGTCTAATTATACTGAATCTATATTATTTTCATTGATATAATGGTTTGGATATGAATAAAATGATATTAAATGTCTGAATTTAGAATATTTAATATTCCATTGATATTGTTTCGAATCAAACAGTACCACAACTAGATACTCTAAACCATATTGTGTTATGAACCATTTTGAAAACTGAAATTTAAATACATTTAATAATTGTTTTATTTTTCTATTTTTCAATATATTTATTCATTTTTCATCTGATAAGAAGGACCATATCATGATTCTATTTTCATGTCATGATATAGTTGGAATATGTTTTATTAACTAATATGTTATGAAATATTTATTTCGTTATTTTTTATTTTTATAGATATTAGATTTTTGGAATTTAACATTACCTTAGGGTTTAAATGTAAATTTTTATTTATTTTGGTGTTGATCTGAATAAATGAATTTTTGTGTTTAGTGGTATTATATATACTAATACAAAAGTGTTTATTTATTCTTATCAATCGTATTTAATTCAGTAATACTCTAAAATAACTGATATTTGATCGATCATTAGTAAATAGTTTACCAAAATGGATCATAAGTTTTAGTATAATAATTAATAATTAATTTATCAATAAAACTTCAATTTTCAAATGAAATTATACAGGTAATTTCATTTTTAGAAACATTAATTTATTTTATTTAATAATATATATTTAACAATTTTTTGACAATAACAGAATGAAACC
This sequence comes from Viscum album, assembly GCA_963277665.1. Lineage (NCBI taxonomy): Eukaryota > Viridiplantae > Streptophyta > Magnoliopsida > Santalales > Viscaceae > Viscum > Viscum album. The sequence continues at coordinate 808,956,147 of OY728153.1, forward strand.
CTTATAATGCGGTGGTAATTTTGAAATTGATTTTCATTCAAAATATGATTTATAAGGTTTTAAATTAAATTGTTTTAATTATTTTAATTCTATTAGTGATGAGAGTTAAGATATTTTGAGTTGTAATACATCAAAATAAACATGTGGTTTTAATTAAATTCATAATCCAGACATTATTATTTATAATTAATTTATTAATTGAAATTGATTTTATATATTTGGGAAAACCCATTATTTTACATTACATATTACATTATTTAAATTCTATGGTTAAATTATATTTGGTAATTTTTTGAAAATTTATAAAAATCAAGAATGAATTTTGATATATCTTACATTTAAAAAAAGAAATTATATAGGATTTATTTTCTATTTATGGGTTCATAACCAAACTATGGTTTACTATGTTTTAATAGTTTGTATCAGGGAATTTACTTTAAATTTATAGTTTTAAATATTCATATGGTTTAAAGTTTTTTTATAAACTAATCCATTTATTTTATTCTTCTTTTGTATAGGTGGTGCATACATTTTATTAATTTATTTGTTTGATGCTTTTTTAAAAAAAATTCTTCATCATAACATGTAGAATAACAACAAGTGAATTATTAGTTTAAAAAAATATGAATATACATGAACCATCAAGGAAAGTTGATATTTTTGGTGAATCAAGAAAAAACATATTTTATATATTTGATTTATATTTTATATTAAACAATAACCTTTGATATAAATATATTCCAAGATAGAATAACAGTGTTGTTTTATATATAAAATACGTGTTTTGACATGTTTTTTGTATAATGGATTTTGAAATAAGTAATAGAAAAAAACTAAAATATTTAAACCATTACTTTCTACGAAATTTAACAATAATTAAATATTAAATATTTTAAATTTATTTACATTTATTTTTTAAACCATTAAATATTTCTAATCTCTTTTCTAACAAAAAGTTTTAACATAATTTGTATCTAATGTCAGTTTTCGTATACATCGACCTAGAAAGACTGACATGAAATACTCCAATTATATTTGATCAGTATTATAATTTTGAATACTATCATCCAATATCAAAAGTAATCACTATTTTATTTGCATCTTATAAATAAATTTTTTCAGATAAAATATAAAAACAATCATTTGTAGAGTGTCTTTTTAATATAAATAGTTTCATAGGTGGGTATATGTTTAATAAATGGCATAACTGAATTTCCCCATTGAAAACATCACATGGTTCATCTAATGTCACATTGACACATATAATCAAATATTAACCATTTATTTCACTTATATAGGGCTATAAGTATTTCTTATATTACCACACAGAAGTCCAACATATATCTTAATAGACAAAACACTAATAAAATCAAGAAATCACAACCTTTCCCCATCGCCACTTTTATTGGTTAAAACTAAATAGTAAATACCATTGAACATGCCACAAGACACATTCCCCCATTTCTATCCAAATAAATCCAATTTATAGGTCTATCATTTCTAGCCAATTTCATGAATTAAAAACACCCTATTCACATTTAACAAAAATCATGTTTTACCACAAACCCCATGTTATTTAATTTTCACCATTAAGATTTAATTGATTCCATTAATACTCACATAACCGGAATAACAAAACAAACTACATAAAAACCCCTAATCCATATTCCAACCATCCCACAATTCCACCATTATTATCAAAGCCACATCCTCATAAAAAAACTACATCACCACCACTTTCCATTACAACCACACCATAGAACGACCACGTAATGCTTCGGATCCACCTCCACATCACAACCACACATCACAACATCCACATACCAAATCCACATCCCATCCCATCACTGCCCCAACAACACAACCACACATCATATTCATATCATATCTTATAATATATAATACTTTTCCGTTATCACAATACAATTATTTCATAAAGGTAATTCACACATAATAAAATATCCTCCGGTGTAAAAATCTATATTAATCGCATATAAGTGGTAAAAAATATCCATTCTTATTGATATAAAAAATTACACTACTAGAATTTCCTAGAAAATGAAATTCCAAACAAAAATAAAGGCTCCCAACAAAAAATTATTTTTATTGGTACAATCATAAAATAAAAAAAATTCAAAAAGCATTAATTCATGAAATTTCATTCCACTTCTGCTTTAAATTTCAATTAAACCAACTAATCTTCTCCATTAATAATGATTAAAAGCATTTTCCAAATGATAAAAAATCAAAACTCTTCTCGTGTGATACATCATATAAAAAATGAATGATCCCCTATATAAAATGGATCTTTTGGATTCACTACACAAGGTTGAAGCAATATTAAGACCGAAAAAGATCACCACAATGAAGGAGAATACTTTTACTAAATTACAACAAAAAAACTACGTCAACCACATTCTCAAACATAATCAAAATAAAAAGTTTTATTTTATATAAAATTCTCCCATATATGAAATTAGGTGTAATATATAGGAATTTAAGGAGTAAACCCATCAAAACATTCCCAGATAATTCAACCAAACTCAGGGTCAAAATCCAATGAATTGTTGTTGAATGTCCCCATTGGGGTGCACTTGGGTTACCCTAAAAAATATAATATTAAAACAAAAAATGATGGATTCATGAGGATTTAATAATATATATGTGTTTAAAAAAATATAAACCCATGACATAACCATTCTTCACTCTTCCTCTGATGGAGAGGACTATAGCGCAATGGGGAGAAACGGTATACAAACAAGGTGGTCATACCATCCTCAGTGATTTTTATCTATTTACACATCCTAAATCCTATAAAAGTATAAGATATTCCATGACATATCTAATACCACTAAATCATATACCACTAGAAACATTGAATAGGAAGCACTATAGTACTTCTCTATAACATAACAGTTCCTAAAAACAAACAACCGGTGAAAAATAACTCCAAATCACCAATGTTGTAGTTCTGGTATCCACGGTACAACCCTCAACTACCAATAAATGGGTTTTCTATATTTAAGTGTCCATGGTTTATCTACCCAAATAATTATTATTATCTCAATAAAAACCTCATGGGGATCCCTATTTTCCAACCATCTCATCTTATTCAATGTGGTTACCCCAATGGTGAAATATAATGCTCTATGCCACAAGAATCCACCAACTGGAATTTCTAGCAAGATCCACCCTACACTCTCTTACTCCTAAAGACATTCCATATACATAATAACCGCCATAATTATACTAATGTAACAGTTGATAAGGTCTATTACATTACATTATATACCCCTCAAACTATTCTCACAGAGGCTTTGGACCCTCCTTCTGCTTAGGTTTTCCATGGCCTGATGGCCATGGCCTCCTATCCAGTCCCTCCCCCTCCCGCGAGGGGTAGGGATCGCGCGGTCCTGGATCATCCTCTTCCCATATACACTCTTACAATCTCGTTTGATCTCCCATTATTCCTTTTCACCGTGCTCAACCCCAAGGTTAATTCTTTCGATCAGGGTTTTCCCATGCTTTTGATTACTTTACGGGAATTCACAGAGGCTTCAGACCTCCATCGGCTTTCTCTAGTGGCCCGCTTTGGTCGGAATCCACAATCTGTTGTCACCTTCAATGAATTCATTGATGATTCATGGGACCAACATCAACATTCTGTAGTAGGTCTACTAGATCCTCTCCATATTCTAATCCACTTAGAGACAGAGGATGACCTTAGTTTCGTCTGGTCCGGCAGATGAAGATCCTTTAGCAGTGTTCGGTTATTTCTGTTTCGCTGGTATTTCAACATATATCCATGACGGGACCCTTCGACAGCATTGAATTGGGGATGTTTCCCAAGCCTTCCCTAGCATTTTCAGAACCCTGAAATTCTTTCGATGCTTTGAAACATGGTTGGTATATTTTTTTGATTTGATCAAAGATCTCTAACCCTTTTCCATCCTATTTCTCGTCGCATATGTGTTGAAATAGATATCTCCAAACCCCCGACCAAATTTGTAGGGATTGAGATATAACATGAATACTGGATAAAACAGGAGGTGCGTTTCAAATATTGGATAAAGTTTTTCTCTTCTTGTTGTCGACTAGGTCACCACCCACAAGTCTGTAGGCATGGCTCACCCACAAATGGGGTTCAGGATGTGTAGCATGCATGAAACGATAAGTTTGGTTCTTATATGGTTATGGTATCTCTTCCCTCAAGGGTTAGGATAGGATTTTCTGATACCGATAATGGACTCAGCGGGCAGATGGATCAGGGCGATGGTGTCATCCCGCTGGCTGGGTGGGTTTCCTCTGATCTAGATTGCCCTATAAATGCAGATACTTCTAGGCCAATTGATGGGAGAACATTTGTGGGGTCTGAACTGATCTCCCGTGATTCAGTGCTTCCTTGTGATGGGTCTCTGTCTGTCCAGAAGCCTTTGAAGTCCATAATGCTTGAACCCAAAGTCTCAGATGATTTTGAAAGATTGAAATGTGACCTGGGTGCTGCTGGCCCTCCAGAGTCCGTGGTTACATCGGCCATTTGTTATGCTGAATAGGTAATGAAACCAGCTTAATCTAGTATATCCAAAGAAGTTGCGTTGATTGGGGAGTTTTTAAATGATTTAGGAAAGGCTACACTGTTTTTAGTATTGGAGTATTCTCAATTTCAGTATATGGGCTTTGGTTTCATGAAGGCAGGAGTTTTGGAAAAATCAGTGTTGGCCCTGAAGGCCAAATAGTCTTATGCTGAGAAGGATAAGTATGGAGGAATGGCCTCTAACTCCCAGAATCGGTTTTCTATGTTGGGAGAAGTAGAGTTCCAAGATTATGGGGATAGACAAGAAGTGGAGACCTCATAGGAGGATTTTCAATCCTCCTTGGATTCCCCATCCGAGTCCAAGGAAGGGAATATGTCGGAGGACTACCTTAGATCCTTTTCAAGGAAAGGTAAAATCTCTATCATTGACCCTGATGGTTTTATAAAGCGCACCCGAAGGCCGTGTTGCTGGAAATACAATTCAGATCTTCTAGACCCTCCGGTTACTATATCCTCAAGAAAGAGAAAGGCATTGATGAAGTTGTCCAAAAGCTCTGGAAATATCCCTCTGATTAAAGAAAAGGATTTCGATAATAATCTGGTGCCTGAAGAAAATGGAGTCGCGTCTAATGCTTGCCTCCAGGTTGGAATGGAACTGGTGGAATGTAAGGCGTGGAAAAATATCATTGATGGTAATGATGAATTTTTAGTGAATTATATGGAGGTTTATTCTTTGCAAGAGGACTTTGAGAGATTGGTTGAGAGGAGAATAAAGTTTAAACTAACCACTGAGCATGAATTATGGATCAACAAACAACGTGCTATCTTGGCTCGTGGATTTAATATAAAGAATATCTCAGTGGAGGAGCTCATTCAATCTTGGGACAAGATGACAATTTATTTTGAAGGCCTCCTCAATGATAGACCGGATGGGTGGGCCACAGCTCCTCAGTGGGGTCTTCTCAGAGGTAAAGGATCTAAAATACTTATATTGAAATTTGGAGATTCAGCCATTTCTCATGAGATTGCTTGATGGTTTTTTACATTATGGTTTCCCACGTTTTCCTCAAAAGTGCTTCTTAATAAAAAAAATTATATATGATCATGATGAGAATCAGAACTAACCCAGTTTAATAGAGGGAAAATGTCTAAAAACATCCCAATAGTTACCTATAAAATATGTTGTTACAACGAAAACATCAATACCAACAAAAAATTACAAAAACCATCTAAAAAACATCAACTAAACATTTCCCATAATGACTCCACCACAATACATTATCATCCACCCCATTAGGTAAAAACCAAATCCATTATACAAAATCGTCTGCACAATAGTTTTAACCTCCCAAAGAACAAGAAAATAATTGGGAGTTAGGTTTCCAATTTACCAATTTGAAGATGTTAGAAAATAAAAATATCATTGAGTAAAATCGCATCTCAAAACTTGAAATACTTTACACATCACATCATCAAGAAAAACAGAACAAGTGAAAAAAATACAATACTCAAAACAATCCAATTATTGGGAAAAAATATATGTCTGTATCTCCCTATGTATTCACATCCATGAAACCGTGCCTCCCTAACACGTAAACCAAAGAAGTTATATCTCCTCACATCACCTTCTCCAAATGATCCTCTATATCTGATGGATTATCCATGGATATAACATAATCTATGATATCCAAGACTTCTAATTCAATCGTATGGGAGTCATCATATACATACTTATAGAGTCGATAGATGTAAATGAAATCCTTAATTTGGTCCATCCTTGGAATAAAATACTACCAATACTCCATCCTAAAAATTTACCCCAACACCTAAAATGGCCCACAAAAGGGGGTGAGAGCATACACCCCTACCCGCCCTCTAATTCCAATGTCGAGGGGATTCTCTTAAGAACACGTGGCCATAAAAACAAACTTCATTAACCTCCCCCTTTAATCAGTATAATACTTATGTAAGTACTACACTAATTTACTCCTCTCATGAACAACGTGAACCTTCTATTTCAACCTCTACCCCATATCAGGATTGAAATTCAACGACTGCCCAACCTCAGAGCAGAATAATGGAGAATAATATGTCCACACATAAAAATCCTTAAATGGGGCCATTCCAATGAATAAATGATATCTATTATTATATAAAACTCAAAAAATGTTTGTTATTTCTCAAAGATCTTCCACATTATACAATTCATGTTAACAGAATATCCTTCATCATCTAGATAGTTACATAATTTTTCCAATAAGTCAGATGGTGGGAAGTAGTGTTGTAGTTAAACTACGTTCTAAAATCATACCACAATCCCCTCTGAACTCATTAGGTAAAACAAATGTCCCGATCAAAAACAATGGAACTTGGAACTCTATATAGATGAACTACCTCATTCACATACCTCCTTGCCAATGCATACAAATAATATTTTTCCACGATCATTAAAAAGTGAGATGATTTTTTCAACAAACCCTTGATCAGCCAAAGAGCATCACAACATCCTTAATTGTTTGGTAACATTGTAATAAATTATATCGAGATGTCATTCCACTTTTCCTAAGGAATATCAAATAGATGAAACAAAATACAAGGAAAAATGTTCTAAGACTTTATGTACTATCAAAACAATCGTTATTCCTAAAACATTATGTAACACCCTGATATTTAATAAAATATTATTCAATTAATTTTAATGTCATCTATAGATATCATTACACACAACACTAATTTTAAATTAACCATGATGTGCTATTAATTTATAATTATGTAATTTGATAGTTGTAACCTAGTCATTAAAATGATGGGTATGAGTGGGAATAAATAAATTGGGAAAATTATATCGTTTAAACACATATAAAATAAATTATTTGGTCATAAATTAATTATAAATTAATGTACAAACTCATTTGAATGTAATATAATTTTTCATCTAAAAAATGATCTTATGCACACAATTTGTTTGTATATGAAGAAATAAAATTAATCATTATTGGTGAATGATTTAAATTAAATTTTTATATTAATTTTATTCAAATTTTTTATCATCAATCTAATATTTTTCATGGATCTGTATAAGAATAAATCTTATTTTATTCTTAATTCTGTAATTTTTTAAAAAATATTTTTAATTTGGTTTTTCACACATATTTTAAAATTTAATTTTTTTATGCATGTGAGAGATGTATTTGAAAAAATTTAATTCATCCCTAAAATAAACATGTAACAATTAACATATATTTAATTTTTGATAATTGTTGGAAAATATTATTTTTGGTGAATCACGAAAAAGAATAATTTTTACTAAACACTACCTTTTCATTTAAAAAATTTACAAGGATAAAAATTCATTTTAAATTAGATTAATAGTATAATTAGTAAAGTAAAATTATTTTTAATTTAATTTAGGTCATTATAATCAATTTAATGCTGAATTGGAATATAGAAACATTTTTTACTTATGAAAACATTTTCTTTGGAAGAACTCTTTTCATAGCATTTGTAGATTTCGTTTAAAATTAAATTATACCTATTATTTGAATTTAATTTCATAAAAATGATTAAATACTTGGAATTAGAATAATTAATATTATGTAATATTTTTAACATATTTTTTAAATAATGAATATAAAAAAATAACAATTCATTACAATGGTTAAGGTTAAAACATGTTTACTAGGAGTTAAACAAAACATTAATGTTATTTTTTACATTTAATATTCTCTAAATAATAATTTATTTCTCATTGAAATAATATCCTATAAAAAATTCCAATATATGGACATTTTAAATAAATTTTATTATGAATTAGTGTATCGTTTTTTATTCTTTCAGGAAATTTGAAATTCATTTTCCCCCCTCTTATAAAAGTAAATATTTTCACCTATCCAATCGGATCCTCATGATACTTTTTTATTCAGAAAATACCAACTGAAATTTCTTCATTATATCTCCACTCATGAAATATATTCCATTTTTTATCCATAAACCCTCATAAGAATTATTTGGTGAAAATATAAAGACGTTGTCCAAAGAAGGGATATCATTCTTAAGCGAGAGTTTTTAATTTATTTATTATTTCACCTAATTAAAATAATATTCAACCATTATGATATAATAAAATATTTATATATTATATACTAATATGTTATTATATTAATTTTATTACCATTATTCATCTCTTCTTCCATTAAATATAAAATGAAATTTATAGTTGTTTGTATGACATACTACCACCTAATAATCCAATATAATTCGTTTTCCATCACCACCTCTAGTGGAAGGATATAATAATATATTTCTAGTATATATATTTTTTATTTTTGAAATAAGATAACTTATATAATTATAATATCATATATTCCTTATTACCTTACAAACCAATTAAAATCATCAACATCGCTAATGCGTACCTGTTGACTACCGACTCCATGAAGTGATGTTATAAATATTTCATTTGATTTTAAAATAGATGGTAATAAAATTAAATTAAATAAATATGAAATATTTGATATAAAAATTATTTGATAATGTTAATTATTAAATAAAATTATTTCATTTCATCTTTAAAAAAATAGAAACAATGTTTATGCGTATCTATAACATACAGTCTCCATGAATGGAGAGATTCATTTTCTTATATCTAAATTTAATATATATATATAATGAAATAATTTTATTTGTATATAATTATTAATACTATTTAGATTATGGAACCATTATCAATACATAGGAATCAAAACCACTAAACTAAAATTGACAAGAAAAAAAAGAAGTTATCAATTGAGATAGTGATTTTAAAAATGAATGGTTAAAAAATTAGTGGTAAAAGGTTAATAGTAAATAGTATATGGTATTATAAATATTAATATGTCTGTATAATATAATTATAATAAAAATTTATTTATTATACATGAGATATGATCATGTATGAAGAAATTTGTGGCTTTTGGTAAGGGTTTTTCGTCTCACATTTATTTCTATGTGACACATGCGATATTCACCACTTGTTTCTTTAGTGTGGTGTATATAATAAACATGAATCAATTTAATTATTATTATTATAAGTAAAATTATAGGAAATAAATATCCATCTAGGGTTAATTATTTCATGGGACTTATGATTCAAAATTCACAAAAGTGGTAGGGGTTTAAATTTCAATCTCATAGTTTATGATTAAGATTCTAATGATGAAATATTATGATATATTTTTCAGAAAATTAATTAATTTTAATCACCTAATTTTTTTATTGAAGTTGAATTTTTTACCTTTCACTTTCCCCACTTTAAATACTCAAGTGAACAAAACAATATTCTTAAGGAAACCCCAATTCATTTCTCTCGCTGGATAAAAATATTTTTTATTTTATATCCATGTATTATAAACATGTTTTTGAAAACTTTTTACTATTCTTAAATGATTTTTTATATTTAATTTTACCCATGATTTAATCTCAAAAATTTAAAAAGAATATTTGTGTCATTTTATGAATGGTATAATTTCTGATTTTATCAAAATTTTGACCATAATACTTTTTTTAACAAACACAACATGAATAGAGTTTTATGCCACCATGAACACTCAGTTATTTAAATCTAAAATTATAAGTTAAATTTTATATTTTAATATAAATTGTTTTCATTACTATTTTGTTAAATTCTTATATTTTAGAAAGTTATTTTCAAATTGGAAATGGTGTTTTCCTCAAGAATAATTTTATTGATCTTTTAATGGTATTTTTATTAATGAATGTTTATAACCATAGATTATAAATATTATATAGTAGAGATATAGTCCATCGATACCATAACAATGTAATCTTTGTAAATATTATTATTATGATCATAATATTTTTATGAAACTCATTTCTTCTCCATGGGTTATGTTATAATGGGAAATTTAAAAAACCCATTTCTTTTCAAGGGTTTTTATATGAGGAGTGTATTATGATCTTATTAAATAGATATATATAATATTAATTATGTGATGGGATGGCCCAAAATTATATAATCCTTTAATATAGTGGGTAAATATTAATTTCTTAGGAGCACAAGTGGTACACAGGAGGTTATCCAAAGCCATTAAAAAGAGGATCCCATGACTAAAAAAAGTGGGTACTTAGGAGGTTATCCAAATCTAGAAACAATGTGGCTGCAAGGGGGTTTATCCTAATCACAAAAGATGTTACATAAGATTATATCTCAATATTTATGTAGGTACATGGGTTTTAATACCAATATTAACATGTTATCAATGTCTCTATCGGTATTCTTGACATAATATTTTTTCTACTTATGTGTATGCAACAAATATATGCCTTACTACAATGATAGGATGTTATGGATCTTGTTCTTCATTTCATTTATGATTCTTGTATTATTATATGATTAGTTTTATACCATTAATCATTATTATGATCTATGATAATCATTATATTTTATTCAAATTGTATTCATTTGATATCATATCCTTAAGATCGTGTCAGGTTTATATCTCCCTTTTTAAACCTTACTGATCATTTTTTTCATTTCTCCATGTTATAAACAGACTTATTAAGTATGTAATGACTAAGAAGAGTTATATATATATATAACTAATTAGGATATGATTTAGTTCACTTATGAAACATGAGTTATGTGTCAAAGATTCCAATGATACTGGACCTATACGATTCTAGTGTGGATCATTATGTTATATAACAATTATTCATCTAATAAATTCAGATATATATTTTTTAAACGTATGGTACATAATAATTAGTATCTTGTATTAGTTTAAATACACTTTAGAAACATGGATATTAAAAAATTAGTGATAAACATAAGGTTATGTCAGAGTATATGAATATTTCATTGAATTTGGTGAATGATAAGGAAAGTAGTTTCACAGAAATTGTATCCATGTCTAGATAATACAAGTGGATTTTGATATAGTATATTTTTACATAGGGTTTAAAAATCGAATATGGGAACATTAGGATTTGTCTCAATAATCACCTATGGGAAGATAATGGGTCTTTCTACACAATTGGAATTAAACTCCTAGGGGATATGTTTTGGAAATTCACAAACGCTTCATGAACAATCATGATGGATTGGAATAGATGATAAACATGTTTGTCCTATGATAAACCCAATGTGTGATTGATTTAAAATTAGGGGCCTTTTTTTACTCATCAAATAAATTATTATTTTTTATCATGTTATTTATATTTATGAGGAAACTCACTAAACGTGAGCATGAATGTGCTGTAATAAAGGCCGGCAATCACGAGGAGGCTAAACTCTCAAGGAATTCAATGGAGGTGCATCAGTTTTATACTATAGCAAACCGGCCTTCTCTTACATTATTATTACATATTTTCAAAGATAAACAACATAATAGTATTACACATGGAGGATCTAGAGGTTTAGTGTCTTGGGAAAACTAGGACTACACATAACAAGTACAACATCAAGCATAAACATTTATCTAATTTCTTCATCACTAGCTTATTTGTGGCACTTGTCCTCTCCTATGTACATGTATCCACCTGAGGATATACATCAAAAGGGGTGATCTAGAAGCCCAGTAAGAGGATAGATTAGAACAATATAGCATGGGGTGGGCATAATCATGATGTAGGTAAAAGATCATGAACATGAGAGGAGCATAAATAAAAGACTTGAAATGTGGAAATGCATAAAAATGATACATCATGTATTAGTGGTTAACTACCACACATGCTTGTGAACAAATGTAGCATCTTTTTCACACATCATTTCACATTTAATCATGAGATTCATCACTTTACCCAATGCATTGGAGCACTATATAATTCCGGGCACACCCGTCACATCATAACATTATCATTCTCATGCTTTCCACATAGAACACATATCAAAAATGTACTTAAATAACCCATGTAAAGGAATGGAGTTCATCTCATAGTAACACATTCATAAGCCTTGGGTTCCCAAAAGAAAGAGGGAACAACATACATGATACAAGAACCATCAACCTTGAATGAGAGGTAAAAGGTGAGATCTTGAAAGACGAGTTATTTTGGAAAACATTTTGATGGACATAAAAACCAGTGACAAACCTGTATATCCGAGAACATTAAAGGAAATGATGAACAAATTATCTTTGAGGAGTAACCATATCAAAAATGGAGTGAAAGAGGGAGAACCCGAAGGAAGAAAATTGGGTTCGAGATTTCTCCTTACCTTGTACTCGAATGCCTCCTTCTCTTTAATATACTGTATAATGACATTATATTCATTAATTAGAAAATCCAAAACCTTTTATACATTAACAGGGTTCATTCTAGTTTCATTATTTCATATTATGTTCCTTTGGATGACTTATAGAGTTTCAAAACATTGATCGGGGATGTTCGTTTTCATTTTTTTCTTGAACGGTCCACTTGTATTCTTAAATTGATGTTTGGGTAGATTATGGGTAAACATCCAGAACTGATACTACATGTTATTAATGATATTATAGAAGCTTTAATTATTTTATAATGAGTAATATTAGATCCATGTGGAAGAATCATTAGATAATAATTAAATGATGATTATTTGGGTTAATTTGAGCGGTTTTTGGATCACAACGAACTCGTTTTAACTATTCACTTAGTAATATGGCCATAGGTTATTTACAGAACATAAAATAGAACATAATACATTTAAAAGATTCTGGTTCAACCATAAAAATGGTTTCATGACTAGAGTGAAGGTAGAAATGGAAGAAGAGAGCATGTTGTTTTTTAAGGTGATAAATTATCACCACATGAACAACGTTCTCTTTAATAAAATAAAAGGAAGAGAGAAATGGTGTGGGTGATATAATATACCATTATAATCATAATATTACATTATATGTATAATACTAGAGTTAAAAAACAATTTGGATTGAGATAGGTAGGGAGAGATCAAGAAAGGAACATGAACTTGAAAGGAAATTAAAGGAGAAGAGGGAGAGAAATCACCTTTAGGATCCTTCTCTTGAGAACCTCCTTAAGGGCCTATGCATGGTATATTGAAGAGACCAGGATCTCTTGGACATGTGGGAGAGGATAAGGAAGGTGTTTGGGCAGAGTTTAGAAAATTCTTGGAGCTTGAGAGGTGTGAGGAAAAGAGGGAGTGAAGGGTGGCTTTTATAGTGGAGGGGAGAGAGGTTTCCTTAATATAAAATTGATTAGTTTATTAATTTCACAAAAGACAAGGAATATTGAGTCTTGAATGACCAAGAATAGTAATTTTATAATGTAATCCCGAACCAAGTGGGATTACATCAGTAGAACATCATTGATGACTCAATTAATACATTATTTAGCTTTTATTGTGAATTATCGAATTCCACTATTCATCAAAAATTCATGTATCTCAAAAAAATTGCAAAAATTTACCACAACCATTTTTTTACGTGTAGATCCAAAAATGAATTCCATTTTTCAGAAATAATCATCTATATATTATTAATTTAACATTTAATTAAAATCATAATTTACTTAAAACAGTTTTTAAGATTAAAAGTGAATTTATAGTTCTTTTAAAAATTATGTACGGTCTTATGAAATTATCTAAAAACTATTAGACATTGATTCAATAATTTATGAATATATTTTAGGAAACTAAATATTCATTTAAATTAATTAATTAATTATAATTATTTATTTATGACTTACCAAAAACGTTTACTAAGGTAAAATTATCACTTTCTATGATGTCTAAATTTTATTTTATTATTCATAGGTAATGTTACTCTTATTTAATATTCAAAAGGGTCATATTACTATTCATTAGGGTAGGTTATTATTCACAAGGGTATGTTACTATTCACCAAAAACTATGTTTGTTTCATTAGACTCCAAAAACTATCTTCAACACTACCGTGTATGTCGGATTTTTAAAATTCCAAACATAGGGGTGACAAAATTGTGTTTAAATGTCACTACTTAGTAGTTCATTATTTTTTGTTTTTATGACATAAATATAATAAGGGAACATTCCATTGAAAAACTTTGGGTCTTACATGTAACACCCGAGACTTTTATGTTATCATCAAAGGAATCTTTTTCTACACAACACTTGCTTGGCTTGCTTTACACGCAATCGCGACCTTCCTCGATAGCTTGCGTCGTACGCAATACCGAGTTTCACTAAACAACAATATGCTATTAAAACTAGCCGTTATGAATAGTAATAACCACTTTTTGAAATTTTATAAATTTTATTTTTCAAAATGGACTTCATTTTTGGACTCAGAATATCGAAATTAGCCTAGGGTGAAATTTTGGTATTTTTCTGAAAACTTTCAATTTTTGATGAATAGTGAAACCACTAAGTGGTAGGTTAAAAACTGAATTTTGCATAAAACTTAATTTTACCGCTTCTGTGAATGGAATTTCAAAAATCCGAGAGACACGGTTAATATCAAGGACTAAAATGTGGTTCAATGAGATGAAAATAATTTTTTGGTGAATAGTAACTTTTTACTATTTTTACCGCGGTTAATAGTAAATAGGGTAACTAAGGGTAAATATGATATTAATATTACCCTAACACATGTCCTAATTCTATTGGACAAGTGTAATTCGACCAAAAACAAACTTAGGAATAAAATATGACCATTTAGGCCCACTTGGATTAGATTAGGACATTTATTATTAATTTATTTAAAGAAGGGTTAAAATAGTTAAAATCAACGTTTAATAAGTAAATCATTTTTAATATAGGGTTATACATAAGATAAATTCGATTGTAAATATTCATTAGAAAGCTAAAAAGATTTCCTACATGATGGTATTTTATTTGTAATTTTTAGACATCAAATAATTTAATTTAATTATGACACAAAGATGATGCAGTAATTATCTTATTAATGAAATATTGAAAAAATTGATAATATAAATACCAAATTAAATGTAATTTGAGACTTTTTATGAATTCCACTAATTTTCTAGGTTACTATAATATATTATTATTGATTTAATCAACTTGGTTCGAACATATAATTCTGTTATGACTTTGACAAAAATCATATATCAAATAGTGTCAAAATTGACACAAAATAGTTTTTAAATCAAATATTATATTATTAATTGTTATTTTATTCCTAAAAATCTAAGGTTCGGACAAATGACTTAGATAAGGATATATATATTAATAATAAACAATTTGGGGTTCGTTTGGCATGTTATAGTAAGTGTATTAACCATATAGTGAAAGAAAACAAAAAGACATGGTAAAAGTTAAATTATTTAACTTAGAGTTAAATTTAATTGATAAGGTTAAAATAATATCCTAAACTTGTCTAAATTCTATTGGTTGATAGGATTTCGACCCATCCCCACTTTAGCTTCGAAATAAGACCCTTTGGAACCATTATAAACCGATTTTGACTTTAATATAAAATAATATTTTGAGATATTCCTAAGGTGCCCCTCTCCTCCCTTATAAAAGGGCACCTCCTCCCCCTCCTCCTCACACCAATTTGAGCACTCAAGCTCGGCCAACCCCTGCCATTTTCTCCTCTCCACTTCCCTAGAATAATCCTAGAGGTCCTGGTCTTCTCCAAAGACCAATCTTAGTTCCTTAAGTGGAGGATTCAAAGAGGCGTTCCAAAGAAGAGGTAATATCCATTACCGATCTTTTCAATTTCTTTCATCTTCAACTTCTTCTTCTTTAGTTGTTTCATGATAAAGTAATAACATCAGTATTACTTACATACTGATATGTTATTATAAATATGAAACAACCCTAATTCACCTTCTATCCATCCTACGGAAAAATGAAATCACCGCGCGTGCGTACGTACGGAATACCGTCTCCACGCCGTGGTGTAATCTATTTTCCACCATCACCTTACAAGGATGGGTATAATGGTGTAATGAGTAACTATATATGATTATTATTAAGTAATATTGATACTGAAATAATATATATATATACTCCAAAACAATTCCACGATCATAGGAACGATATCATCACTCGTGCGTACGTACGGAATACCGTCTCCACGATGTGATGCGACTCATTCTACATGATCTTCATTTCATAATGATTATATAAATGAATTGAATGAATGAATATGGTATATACTACACTAATACCATTCTGGAAATGAATTATCTATAACCTAAAGATAAGAATAAGAATTTATTCGACAAAACACGCATAAGAACAAAAAGTTATAAAGACCCGAGTAACAAGTAACAATGAAATATTACTAACAAGAAGCTAATAATATGACCATATATGATATCATATAAATATGTATGATTCTGGAATAAGTCAATAACATTATTTAAACCATTATACAGGAGCTTCGGACACGTACAAAGCAAATTGGACCTAAGGTAAGGGAAATATCACAATCTCATTTTTATCCGAGATTGTTTATTCGTAAGTATTTACTGGGGTGTATTTTATCATCCACATCCATGTTTCATCAATATGTAATATTATTTCCATCCACCTAAAATTGTTTAAATCCATTTTTACCCTTCGGTGAGTTTTTCGTAATACGTATGAAAGGAATCTTTTGTCGTTTTTCGTACGAGGTACTTTTTGACTTTTCCGACAAAAGTACGAAGAATGTTTTTTTTAACTTATACGGCACGAACGGATTTCTACTGTTTTATAAAGCCTTATTTTAATGAAGCTTCCTATAAAATATTTCATGACTATTTTCAATAAAATCTCTTTCTTTTAAAATTGCATGATGTTTTGTGAAAAGAAATTGATTTTGAAGAAGAAAGGATATTTTCCTCAAGAATTCAATTCAAGTGTTTTATCAAAATTATTTTCCATATAAGATAATAAAGGGTTCTGTTTCTATCCATATTTTTACATTGGTTTGACTATGTTGTGATGGAATTATGTTTATGAATTCCTTTATCATATATGAATTGATTTATGATGTCATGATGTTTCAAGAATCCCATTTTTGTTATATGTGTTATGCGATGATGTATGTTTTATGATTATGTGGCACACATAAGAAAGGATTCATTATAAGATGGGTGGGACCTATATCTCCCTCCAATGCATTGGGTAATGATTTTATATCTCATGAGATAGACATGGCTGGAACGGAAGGTTATTTCGGTTCAGTGATACAGGACTGAAACGAGGAGTGAACTCGGTTCAGAAAGGGACTTTGTCCACTAAGATAGTCTTGGCAATGAGTCATGACTAACAAGAAATGATTTTCCATGATTATGTGTGCATGCCACAAAGATTCAAGTTTTATGTTATGATTATGGGGATCTCATTTTCACTTCTATGATTTATTCCATGCTAAGATATTATGATCTCTTTTGCAGGTTTTTATTTTCATAAAGATATGATATGATTTTTATTTTCTTTATTTGCCCTTGCTGAGCATTTGAGCTCACCCTTTTATGTTTTCTTTTCCCCAGGTCAGGAAGATGGATATTAAGTAGAATATGCTAAAAGGGACCCTAGATATGATGAAATAAATGGGAGACATTGTAGAAGATTTATGAACCAGTTTTTTATGTTTCCCCAGTTTCTAAAGACACTATACCTATACGGTCCTTTGTGGTTTTGTCATATGTTGTAATAAGTGTGCTTCAATTTTGAAGTATTAACAATGTATGTAAAGTATGGGTCGTTATAGTTGGTATCAGAGGAAAGGTATAGTCAACCTTTGGAAACTAGGATGTGAAAGCCTTAGTAAGAACCCAAAGGATAAGTCTAAGCATAGAACACAATATTAGTGTTTTAGAAATGGCCTTGAATAACCTAGGATAAGACCTTAAGCATGAAAATTTTATTCTTGAATTATGTGGTTTCCTATTATAATTAGTGTTGCTCACACTATTCTTCTTGGTTTTAGTCAATGGCTGGAACCCGAAGGAACCGTGTTAATGCGGAATGCGATGGGCAATGCAATGATTGTCCCCCTGAGCAACCAAACGATATGGGAGCTGGAATGCAAAATCTTGTAGCCATGCTCACACAACTTTCTCAAGCTATGAATCATGCAGGATTTCCAAATGAACAAAGGAGGGAGCAACATTCTGTTGAATCCTTCATGAGGCAGCGTCCACCATCTTTCAGCGGGTCTACTGATCCATTAGTTGCTGAACAATGGATTAGTACTACTGAAAAGATATTTTCAGTTCATCAATGTTCTGAGCATGATAAAGTCATCCTAGCAGTGTATCGTTTGGAAGGAGATGCTGATCAATGGTGGAATCTTGTTAAGAATACGAGGCAAAGGGATGAAATTGAGTCTATGGAATGGGACGAGTTCAAGAACTTATTTTTCAATAAGTACTTCCCTCGTATTCTCCGAACAAAGATGGAGAAAGAGTTCCTTGAACTGAAGCAAAGGGATGATGAATCTGTTAGTACCTATGAAGCAAATTTTACAAGACTTGCAAGGTACGCTTCTGGTATTATTATCCAACCTGAGAGTAAGATCGATCGATTCTTTAGTGGCTTAAAACCAAGTCTTCGAAGGGCGTTAGCCATAAGGGACTTCAATAGCTACGAGGAAATCCTTCGATGTGCTCTCAAAGTCGAGATGGAGATTGGAGTAACCCATCAGTCACATGGGTTTGATAAGAAGAGGAAGATGGAATTCAAAGAAAAATCTAAAGAGCACACAGAAAAGAAGATGAACTTTCCCTTATGCTCAAAGTGTGGAAAGAAACATGGAGGGAGTTGTCTTAAAGGGACAAGTAAATGTTTTAAATGTGGAAAGGAAGGTCATCGGGCATTTGAATGCCGTGATAATGGGAAGAAGATGTCTAATGACGCAAACAAAGGAAGGGATACACAGAATGAACCTACAACACTTCAATGTTTCAAGTGCAAGGAGATGGGGCATTATGCCAATCAATGCCCAAATCCAAGGGTTGATGATGATGGTCGACATCAACAAACTCCTAAGGCTAAAGAAAAAGGAAAGTCACATGCAATTTCTATCAGCGAGGTGGAGTACGATAACGATGTGGTGAAAGGTACACTTACCACCCACTCTAAAGTAGCAAATGTTTTATTTGATTCTGGATCCACCCACTCTTTTATTTCTGAAAAATTTTCTAAGGGTATCACCGTATTACCTCAACAATTAGATGTTGAGTTAGCTGTGACAACACCTAATGGCACATCAATCGCATCAGAAGTTTATAATTCTTCTCCGATCGAAGTTTGTGGGAAAGTGCTTCCTGCAAATCTTGTGATCCTTCCTTTAGTGGAATTTGATGTGATTCTTGGCATGGATTGGCTTTCTCTACATGGAGCTCATATCAATTGCCAAAGAAGGGAAGTCACATTTCATATTCCAGATCAATCTACGATCGTCTATCAATGCAAGGATGAACATAACCTTCCAGTGGAAATTTCTTCCATCTTATGGGTATTGATTCCACTAAATGAAGGTTATTTATCTCAAATGGTTGGTGAGAAACTCACGATTAAGAATATACCCATTGTACGGGAGTTTGATGATGTCTTTCCGGAGGAATTACCGGGTCTTCCACCAAATCGTGAAGTTGAGTTTTCAATAGAACTCGTACCGGGTGATTTGCCTATTTCAAAGACACCTTATAGAATGGCCCCAATTGAGTTGCAGGAATTGAAGAAGCAACTCCAAGAGAATCTTGATAAGGGATTCATACGCCCTAGTGCGTCACCTTGGGGAGCACCTGTTCTATTTGTTAAGAAGAAAGATGGATCAATGAGACTCTGCATTGATTATCGAGAACTTAACAAGATCACTATCAAGAACAAATATCCTCTCCCACGCATTGATGACTTATTTGACCAACTACGCGGAGCTCAATACTTTTCCAAGATTGATCTTCGGTCAGGGTATCATCAATTAAGGGTCAAAAGGGAGGATATACCAAAGACGGCTTTCCGTACAAGGTATGGACACTATGAATTTATAGTGATGCCATTTGGTCTTACTAATGCCCCTGCTATCTTCATGGATCTAATGAATAGAGTCTTTAGAGACTATCTTGATCAATTTGTGGTAGTCTTTATAGACGATATTCTTGTCTATTCAAAGAGCAAGGAAGAGCATGAAGATCACTTGAGAATTATATTGAAGACCCTGAGAAAAGAGAAGCTTTATGCCAAATTTACCAAGTGTGAATTTTGGCTTCAAAAAGTTGCATTTTTGGGTCATATAATCTCAAAAGAGGGGATATCTGTGGATCCAGCAAAAACAGAGGTTATCAAAAGATGGTCAAGACCAACAACAGTAACTGAGATCCGATGTTTTCTTGGTTTGGCTGGATATTATCGACGTTTTGTAAAAGATTTTTCACGATTATCTAATCCACTCACCAAGTTGACTCGGAAAGGAGTTAAGTTTGTCTGGACAGGGGAATGTGAAGAGAATTTCAAGGAGTTGAAAAGAAGGTTATCCAGTGCACCTGTGCTCACACTGCCTTGTAGTGGAGAAAGGTTTGTGATCTACAGTGATGCATCCAAGAAGGGATTGGGGTGTGTTCTTATGCAAAATGATATGGTGATAGCTTATGCCTCACGACAGTTGAAAATCCATGAGCAAAATTACCCAACACATGATTTGGAGTTGGCTGCGGTAATCTTTGCATTAAAGATTTGGAGGCATTACCTTTATGGTGAAAGGTGTGATATTTATACTGATCATAAAAGTTTAAAGTATATTTTCACACAAAAGGAGTTGAATATGCGTCAAAGAAGATGGTTGGAGCTGATTAAGGATTATGACTGCTCAATCCATTACCACCCTGGGAATGCAAACAAGGTGGCAGATGCATTAAGTCGACAAGACCATGCTAGTTTATCCATGATGAGGATCACAAAAGATCCAATATTTATGGATTTACAAAGGATGGATCTTGGAATTATAATGGAAGGGGAAAAATCTTATCTTTCTCAAATGAATGTTCAACCATCTATACATGTGAAGATTAAAGAGGCACAGAAAGAAGATGTCGAGTTACAAAAGAAGGTGAGAAATGTTCCTGAATTCAACCTTGATTGTGATGGGATAATAAAGTTCAGGAATCGGGTTTACGTTCCTCCCATCCCCGAATTAAAGAATGAGCTGCTGGATGAGGCTCATAGTTCATCATTCTCTATTCATCCTGGAAGCACGAAGATGTATAGGGACCTGAAAGAGTACTTCTGGTGGGATGGCATGAAAAGAGATGTTGCTGAATATGTCTCTCGATGCTTGGTTTGTCAACAAGTTAAAGCTGAGAGACAGAAGTCTAAGGGGATGTTACAACCATTACCCATACCCGAATGGAAATGGGAAAACATCACTATGGACTTTGTCACAGGACTTCCTAAAACATCCAAAGGCAATAATGCTATCTGGGTCATAGTTGATCGTCTTACAAAGTCTGCACACATCATTGCTATTAGAGAGGATTTCTCTCTAGATCAGCTTGCCAGGATATATGTAAAGGAAGTGGTAAGATTGCATGGAGTACCACTTTCTATTATATCTGATCGATATCCGAGATTTACCTCGAAGTTCTGGCGAAGTCTTCAGCATACTCTGGATACAGAGTTGAGTTTCAGCACTGCTTATCATCCCCAGACAGACGGTCAGTCTGAGAGAACAATTCAAACCCTAGAAGATATGTTGAGAGCTTGCTCTATGGATTTCAAAGGAGGTTGGGATCAACACCTACCTTTGGTGGAATTTTCTTATAATAATAGCTTTCACTCCAGTATTCAGATGGCTCCTTATGAAGCTCTCTATGGAAAGAAATGCAGGACTCCAACTTGCTGGGATGAAGTTGGGGAAAGAAAGCTATTAGGACCTGATCTCGTTGATGAAATGGCAGAAAAGGTTAGATCTATTCAACAACACATAAGAGCAGCTCAGAGTCGACAGAAAAGTTATGCCGACAACCGAAGAAAAGACCTAGAGTTTGAAGTGGGTGATAAAGTGTTCTTACGAATATCTCCCTGGAAGAGGGTTATGAGATTTGGAAAGAAGGGGAAGTTGAGCCCTAGATATATCGGTCCTTTTGAAATACTGGATCGTGTTGGGAAGGTAGCTTACCGATTGGCGCTTCCACCGAATCTCTCTCAAGTTCACGATGTGTTCCACGTATCTCTCCTGAGAAAGTACATACCAGATCCTTCACATGTACTCAGCTCAGAAGTTGTACCGCTGGAGCAAGATCTTTCTTATGAAGAACAGCCGATAGAGATTCTAGATCGTAGCGAAAAAGTCCTACGAAACAAGACCACTCGCTTGGTGAAAGTTTTATGGAGAAACCACCAACTTGAAGAAGCTACATGGGAGCTTGAGGATATGATGAGGGAGAAGTATCCTCATTTGTTTGTTGCAAAGTGACGAATTTCGAGGGCGAAATTCTTTTTAAGGGGGGTAGAATGTAACACCCGAGACTTTTATGTTATCATCAAAGGAATCTTTTTCTACACAACACTTGCTTGGCTTGCTTTACACGCAATCGCGACCTTCCTCGATAGCTTGCGTCGTACGCAATACCGAGTTTCACTAAACAACAATATGCTATTAAAACTAGCCGTTATGAATAGTAATAACCACTTTTTGAAATTTTATAAATTTTATTTTTCAAAATGGACTTCATTTTTGGACTCAGAATATCGAAATTAGCCTAGGGTGAAATTTTGGTATTTTTCTGAAAACTTTCAATTTTTGATGAATAGTGAAACCACTAAGTGGTAGGTTAAAAACTGAATTTTGCATAAAACTTAATTTTACCGCTTCTGTGAATGGAATTTCAAAAATCCGAGAGACACGGTTAATATCAAGGACTAAAATGTGGTTCAATGAGATGAAAATAATTTTTTGGTGAATAGTAACTTTTTACTATTTTTACCGCGGTTAATAGTAAATAGGGTAACTAAGGGTAAATATGATATTAATATTACCCTAACACATGTCCTAATTCTATTGGACAAGTGTAATTCGACCAAAAACAAACTTAGGAATAAAATATGACCATTTAGGCCCACTTGGATTAGATTAGGACATTTATTATTAATTTATTTAAAGAAGGGTTAAAATAGTTAAAATCAAAGTTTAATAAGTAAATCATTTTTAATATAGGGTTATACATAAGATAAATTCTATTGTAAATATTCATTAGAAAGATAAAAAGATTTCCTACATGATGGTATTTTATTTGTAATTTTTAGACATCAAATAATTTAATTTAATTATGACACAAAGATGATGCAGTAATTATCTTATTAATGAAATATTGAAAAAATTGATAATATAAATACCAAAATAAATGTAATTTGAGACTTTTTATGAATTCCACTAATTTTCTAGGTTACTATAATATATTATTATTGATTTAATCAACTTGGTTCGAACATATAATTCTGTTATGACTTTGACAAAAATCATATATCAAATAGTGTCAAAATTGACACAAAATAGTTTTTAAATCAAATATTATATTATTAATTGTTATTTTATTCCTAAAAATCTAAGGTTCGGACAAATGACTTAGATAAGGATATATATATTAATAATAAACAATTTGGGGTTCGTTTGGCATGTTATAGTAAGTGTATTAACCATATAGTGAAAGAAAACAAAAAGACATGGTAAAAGTTAAATTATTTAACTTAGAGTTAAATTTAATTGATAAGGTTAAAATAATATCCTAAACTTGTCTAAATTCTATTGGTTGATAGGATTTCGACCCATCCCCACTTTAGCTTCGAAATAAGACCCTTTGGAACCATTATAAACCGATTTTGACTTTAATATAAAATAATATTTTGAGATATTCCTAAGGTGCCCCTCTCCTCCCTTATAAAAGGGCACCTCCTCCCCCTCCTCCTCACACCAATTTGAGCACTCAAGCTCGGCCAACCCCTGCCATTTTCTCCTCTCCACTTCCCTAGAATAATCCTAGAGGTCCTGGTCTTCTCCAAAGACCAATCTTAGTTCCTTAAGTGGAGGATTCAAAGAGGCGTTCCAAAGAAGAGGTAATATCCATTACCGATCTTTTCAATTTCTTTCGTCTTCAACTTCTTCTTCTTTAGTTGTTTCATGATAAAGTAATAACATCAGTATTACTTACATACTGATATGTTATTATAAATATGAAACAACCCTAATTCACCTTCTATCCATCCTACGGAAAAATGAAATCACCGCGCGTGCGTACGTACGGAATACCGTCTCCACGCCGTGGTGTAATCTATTTTCCACCATCACCTTACAAGGATGGGTATAATGGTGTAATGAGTAACTATATATGATTATTATTAAGTAATATTGATACTGAAATAATATATATATATACTCCAAAACAATTCCACGATCATAGGAACGATATCATCACTCGTGCGTACGTACGGAATACCGTCTCCACGATGTGATGCGACTCATTCTACATGATCTTCATTTCATAATGATTATATAAATGAATTGAATGAATGAATATGGTATATACTACACTAATACCATTATGGAAATGAATTATCTATAACCTAAAGATAAGAATAAGAATTTATTCGACAAAACACGCATAAGAACAAAAAGTTATAAAGACCCGAGTAACAAGTAACAATGAAATATTACTAACAAGAAGCTAATAATATGACCATATATGATATCATATAAATATGTATGATTCTGGAATAAGTCAATAACATTATTTAAACCATTATACAGGAGCTTCGGACACGTACAAAGCAAATTGGACCTAAGGTAAGGGAAATATCACAATCTCATTTTTATCCGAGATTGTTTATTCGTAAGTATTTACTGGGGTGTATTTTATCATCCACATCCATGTTTCATCAATATGTAATATTATTTCCATCCACCTAAAATTGTTTAAATCCATTTTTACCCTTCGGTGAGTTTTTCGTAATACGTATGAAAGGAATCTTTTGTCGTTTTTCGTACGAGGTACTTTTTGACTTTTCCGACAAAAGTACGAAGAATGTTTTTTTTAACTTATACGGCACGAACGGATTTCTACTGTTTTATAAAGCCTTATTTTAATGAAGCTTCCTATAAA
This sequence comes from Viscum album, assembly GCA_963277665.1. Classification (NCBI taxonomy): domain Eukaryota; kingdom Viridiplantae; phylum Streptophyta; class Magnoliopsida; order Santalales; family Viscaceae; genus Viscum; species Viscum album. Next base: position 808,981,702 of record OY728153.1, read on the forward strand.
ATATTTCATGACTATTTTCAATAAAATCTCTTTCTTTTAAAATTGCATGATGTTTTGTGAAAAGAAATTGATTTTGAAGAAGAAAGGATATTTTCCTCAAGAATTCAATTCAAGTGTTTTATCAAAATTATTTTCCATCTAAGATAATAAAGGGTTCTGTTTCTATCCATATTTTTACATTGGTTTGACTATGTTGTGATGGAATTATGTTTATGAATTCCTTTATCATATATGAATTGATTTATGATGTCATGATGTTTCAAGAATCCCATTTTTGTTATATGTGTTATGCGATGATGTATGTTTTATGATTATGTGGCACACATAAGAAAGGATTCATTATAAGATGGGTGGGACCTATATCTCCCTCCAATGCATTGGGTAATGATTTTATATCTCATGAGATAGACATGGCTGGAACGGAAGGTTATTTCGGTTCAGTGATACAGGACTGAAACGAGGAGTGAACTCGGTTCAGAAAGGGACTTTGTCCACTAAGATAGTCTTGGCAATGAGTCATGACTAACAAGAAATGATTTTCCATGATTATGTGTGCATGCCACAAAGATTCAAGTTTTATGTTATGATTATGGGGATCTCATTTTCACTTCTATGATTTATTCCATGCTAAGATATTATGATCTCTTTTGCAGGTTTTTATTTTCATAAAGATATGATATGATTTTTATTTTCTTTATTTGCCCTTGCTGAGCATTTGAGCTCACCCTTTTATGTTTTCTTTTCCCCAGGTCAGGAAGATGGATATTAAGTAGAATATGCTAAAAGGGACCCTAGATATGATGAAATAAATGGGAGACATTGTAGAAGATTTATGAACCAGTTTTTTATGTTTCCCCAGTTTCTAAAGACACTATACCTATACGGTCCTTTGTGGTTTTGTCATATGTTGTAATAAGTGTGCTTCAATTTTGAAGTATTAACAATGTATGTAAAGTATGGGTCGTTATATTACATTCCTCACCCCTTAAGAAATTTCACCCCCAAAATTTCACTTTACACAAACAGGTGAGGGTACTTCTCCATCATTACCTCTTATGGTTCCCAAGTTGCTTCCTCAAACTTATGGTTCCTCCAAAACACTTTGACAAGGTGGGTTGTCTTGTTTCATATAACCTTATCACTTCAGTCCAAAATTTTTATCGTCTTCTCCTCATAAGAGAGATCATCTTTCAACTGTACCACCTCTGAGTTTAGTACATGTGAGGGGTCTGGTATGTACTTCCTCGGCAGTGATACATGAAACACATCATGAACTTGAGCCATATTCGGTGGAAGTGCCAGACAATAGGCCACGACTCCTATGCGGTCAAGGATCTCAAAGGGGCCAATGTACCTTGGGCTTAGCTTCCCTTTCTTCCCGAATCGCTTGACTCTCTTCCATGGATATATTCGAAGGAAGAATTTATCTCCATCGTCGAACTCCAAGTCCCTTCGATGGTTGTCAGCATAACTATTTTGCTGACATTGAGCAGCTTTGATGAGTTTTTGGATGACTTGAACCTTCTCTGTCATCTCTTGAATAAGATCGGGAGCAAGTATCTTTCTTCTCCAACTTCATCCCAACAGGTTGGAGTTCTACATCGCTTCCCATAAAGAGCTTCATACGGAGCCATATGAATACTCAAGTGGAAGTTATTATTGTATGAGAATTAAACCAATGGGAGATGCTGATCCCAACCACCAATGAATTCTTGAGAGCAATCTCTTAGCATATCTTCAAGTTTCTGAATAGTCCTTTCAGACTGGCTATCAGTTTGGGGGTGATAGGATGTGCTGAAATTTAATTCAGTACTCAAAGCATGTTAAAGGCTCATCCAGTATTTATATGTGAACCTTGGATCATGGTCAGAGACAATCGAGAGTGGAACACTGTGAAATCTCACTACTTCCTTCACATATATCCTTGCAAGTTGTTCAAGCGATAGGTCTTCCCGAATTGCGATAAAATGGGCATTCTTGGTGAGTCGGTCAACCACAACCCATATTGCATTATTCCCCTTTGACATCTTTGGGAGACCCGTGACAATGTCCATAGTAACATTTTCCCATTTCCACATGGGTATAGGAAATGGCTGCATCATACCTTTGGACATTTACCGCTCAACTTTAACTTGCTGACATACCAAGCACCTAGATATATATTCTGCAATCTCCTTCTTCATGTTATCCCACCAGAAGTGTTCTCAGAGATCACGGTACATCTTGGTACTCCCAGGATGGATAGATAAAGTTGAGCCATGTGCATTATCCAATAGCTCCTTCTTTATCCCTGGTGATGAAGGCACACAAAGCCGCATTCCAAACCGAATCACACCATTATCGTTGATAAAGTACTCTTGCAGCTTCCCTTCCATTACTGCATTCACCCTCTTTGGTATCTCCACATCATCCCTTTGTGCTTCCTTAATCTTCTCTTGGAAGGATGGTTGCGCAATCATTTGGGTAAGGTAGGATGTATCCCCTTCCCTTATGATTTCCAAATCCATTCTTTGCATATCCAAGAATATAGGGTCTTTCTCAATCCTCAACATGGATAGAGTAGCTGGTTCTTTTCTACTTAGAGCATCAGCTACCTTGTTCGCCTTCCCAGGATGATAGTCAATAGAGCAATCGTAATCCTTGATTAGCTCTAACCATCTCCTTTGAAGCATATTGAGCTCCTTTTGTGTCAATATATACTTTAGGCTCTTGTGGTCGGTGTATATGTCAAACTTCTCGCCATAAAGGTAGTGCCTCCAGATTTTCAAGGAAAAAATCATGGCTACCAGCCCTAGATCATGTGTTAGGTAGTTCTTCTCATGGGTCTTCAACTATCATGAGGCGTAGGATATCACATTATCATTTTGCATGAGTATACAACCCAAGCCTTTCTTTTAAGCATCACTTTATATCACAAAACATTCTCCACTTTTCGGTAGTGTGAGTACAGGTTCAGTGATCATCCTTCTCATTAGCTCCTTTAAGCTTCCCTCACATTCTTCCTTCCATACATATTATACCCCTTTCCTTGTTAACTTAGTTAGTGGTCTTGACAATCATGAGATGTTTCTCACAAAATGTCGATAGTACCCACCTAATCCAAGAAAACTATGGATTTTTTTGACACTAGAGGGCCTGGGCCATTCCTCAATCGCCTTTGTCTTTGAATGGTCCACAGAAATTCCCTCGCTTGTGATCACATGTCCCAAGAATGTGACTTGATTTATCCAAAAGTCACACATTCTGAACTTGGCGTATAACTTCTCCTTTCTCAATGTCGCCAACACAAGTCTTATATGTTCTTCATGTTCCTCCTTGATCTTGGAGTAGATGAGAATATAATCGATAAACACTACCACAAATTTGTCGAGGTAATGTCTAAAGAATCTATTCATCAAATCCATGAAGATTTCAGGGGAATTAGTATGTCTGAAGGGCATCACCAAAAACTCATAGTGCCCATACCTTGTACGGAAGGCAGTCTTCTGAATATCTTCCTTCTTCACCTTTACTTGATGATATCCAGAACGAAGATTCACCTTTGAGAAGTATTGAGCTCCTCTTAACTGGTCAAAAAAGTCATCAATCCTTGGGAGAGGATACTTGTTCTTTATGGTGATCTTGTTGAGTTCCCAGTAATCGATACACAGCCTCATGGTACCATCCTTCTTCTTCAGATAGAGCACTGGCGCACCCCAAGGTGATGCACTATGGCGTATTAACCCTTTGTCCAGATGCTCTTGCAGCTGCTTCTATAACTCCTCCAGTTCGATAGGAGCCATCCTATAGGGGCCCTTCGAGATAGGAGTAGCTCCGGGTATGAGATCAATTGAGAACTCTACCTCACGATCCGGGTGAATTCCGGGTAACTCTTCGGGAAATACATCACTGTATTCACTTATGATGGGAATTTCCTCATGGTTGGCACTTTCCTTCGACTCAACCATTTGGGCGAGGTTTGTATCTTCATAGGAAACCAACACCCACACCATTGAAGTATTTATCAAAAGGATATTCATGATCATCCTTGCATTTGTAGAGGAGCATGGGATGGTTTGTAATATGAAAATATATTTCTGTTTCCAGACAGTTGATATGTGCTCTATATAACGAGAGCCAATCCATTCCCATTATAGCGTCGAATTCAACCAAAGGAAGTATTACGAGATTTTCCAGAAGAATCTTCCCACATACGTCAATAGAATAATAGTCAAACACTTGGGTTGCAATGATTGCACCACTTGGTGTTTTTACAGATATCTCTACTTCAAGGTTTCGGGGCTTCGATTCTATAGTTCTAGCAAACATGAAAGATATAAAGGAATGGATAGAACTAGAATCAAACAAGACTTTTGCCATTCTTGAGTGAATAGGAAGTGTACCTTATACGGCTTCATTATCATGATCCACCTCCACAGTAGTGATGGAATAAGCCTTCCCTTGTTCCTTTGGCTTTGGTGGTTTCTGGAAATGATTACCCTCGAGAGCTCGAGGTTTAGTGCACTGGTTTGAGTAGTGCCCTAGCTCCCTACAGTTGTAGCATTGAACCATGAGTGGTTCTCTCCTTTCATCGGCTACATTATCCTTTCTTTTCTTGTCTTTTCAACACTCTTGACCAAGATTTCCTTCTTTCCCACACTTGAATCATTTCCCCATCCCTTTGAGGCAGTTCCCATGGTGAAACTTCCCACATTTTTGGCATGTGCGTCGTTGTGTTTTCTTCCCACATTTGTCATTAGATCCACCGGCTTGAAACTCCATATTTCTTTTCTTATCACCATAGCCATGGGACAATTCTCCAAACTCCATCTCCACTTTGAGAACACACCGAACAACTTCTTCATAACTCCCAAAGTCTTGAATTAAAAGATCCTTTTGAAGATGTGGTTTTAATCCAAAAAGAATCTATCAATTTTGCTATCATTGTTGATAACAAAACCCGAAGCATACCTTGCGAGCCTTGTGAAATTTTCTTCATAGGTTGTGACAGATTCTCATTCTTTTTTCTTGAGCTCTATTAATTCTCTCTCCATCTTCATGCGAAGAGTTCATGGGAAGTACTTATTAAGAAACATTATCTTAAAGTCTTCCCATTCCATCTCTTCAATTTCCTCCCTTGTCTTTCTGTTCTTAATCAAAGCCCACTATTGATCAGCTTCTCCATCTAGACGATAAACGGCTAGAGTCACCTTCTCTGTCTCGGAACAGTGAAGAACAGAAAATATCTTTTCCATGGAGTTGACCCACTGTTCTTCATCTAGTGGATCGGAAGATCCACAAAATGTTGGTGGTCGTTGCCGCATAAAACATTCGATTTCTATTTTCTCCCTCTTTGGAGAAGGAGGACGTTCCCATTATTATGGTTATTGTTCATAACGTGAGATAATTGTGTAAGCATCGCCATGAAGTTTTGAACTCCACCTCCCAAATCATTGGGGATGTTGTTCGGCCAATCATTGCATTGGCTCTCTCAAGAGTTGTTGGCCTGATTTCTCCTGGTTCCCACCATTTTCTAAAATAGAAAAGTTTAGAACAAAACATAAGTAAACAATTCATGAATAACTTATTCATTTAAACAATTATACAAAAAACATAAAATATGGGATCCCTAGGTAAATATTCTTCTGTATGTGTTTGTACTTATTCTTATGCTAGAAGTTTTATCTAGGGTTTTCTAATCCTAATTCCCAAATTAACTAAACCTTTCCTCTGATACCAACTATAGAAACCTGGCCTTTTCTTACATTACTATTAAATAATTTCAAAGATAAACATCATAATAGTATTACACATGGAGGATCCATAGGTTTAGTGTCTTGGGCAAACTAGGACTACACAAAACAATTACAACATCAAGCATAAACATTTATTTAATTTCTTCATCACTAGATACTTAGTGGCACTTGTCCTCTCTTTAGTACATGTATCCACCTGAGGACATACATCAAAAGGGGTGAGCTAGAATCCTAGTAAGAGGATAGGTAAGAACAATATAGCATGGGATGAGCATAATCATGACGTAGGCTAAAAATCATGAACATGAGAGGAGCATAAATAAAAGACTTGAAATGTGGCAATGTATAAAAATGAAACATCATTTCTTAGTGGTTAACTACCACACATGCTTGTGAACAAATCTAGCATCTTGTTCACACATCATTTCACATTTACTCATGAGATTCATCACTTTACCCAATGCATTGGAGCTCTATATAATTCCAGGCGCACCCGTCACATCATAACATTATCATTATCATGCTTTCCACATAGAACACATATCAAACATGTACATAAATAACCCATGTAAAGGAATTGGTTTCATCTCATAATAACACATTCATAAGCATTGGGTTCCCAAAAGAAAGAGGGAACAACATACATGATACAAGAACTATCAACCTTGAATGAGAGGTAAAAGGTGAGATCTTGAAAGAAGAGTTTTTTTGAAAAACATTTTGATGGACATAAAAACCAGTGACAAAAATTTATATCCCAGAAAAGTAAATAAAATGATGAACAAATGATCTTTCAGGAGTAACCATATCAAAATTGGAGTGAAAGAGGGAGAACCCGAAGGAAGAAAATTGGGTTCGAGATTTCCCCTTACCTTTTACTCGAATGCCTCCTTCTCTTTAATGTCCTATATAATGACATTATATTCATTAATTAGAAATTCTGGAACCTTTTATACATTAATAGGGTTCATTATGGTTTCATTATTTCATATTATGTTCATTTGGATGACTTATAGAGTTTAAAAACATTGATCTGGGATGTTGGTTTTCATGGTTTTCTTGAACGGTCCACTTGTATTCTTAAATTGATGTTTGGGTAGATCATGGTTAAACATCGAGAACTGATATTACATGTTATTAATTATATTACAGAAGCATTAATTATTTTATAATGAGTTATATTAGATCCATGTGGATGAATCATTAGATAAGAATTAAATGAAGATTATTTGGGTTAATTTGAGCGGTTTTTGGATCACAACAAACTCGTTTTAACTTTTCACATAGTAATATTGCCATAGGTTATTTCCAGAATTTAAAATAGAACATAATACATATAAAATATTCTAGTTCAACCATAAAAATGGTTTCATGACTAGATTTAAGGTAGAAATGGAAGAAGAGAGCATGTTGTTTTTGAAGGTGATAAATTATCACCACATGAACAACGTTCTCTTTAATAAAATAAAAGGATGAGAGAAAGGGTGTGGGGTGATATAATATACCATTAGAATAATAATATTACAGTATATGTATAATACTGGAGTTACAAAACAATTTGGATGAAGATAGGTATGGAGAGATCAAGAAAGGAACTTGAACTTGAAAGGAAATTAAAGGATAAGAGGGAGAGAAATCGCCTTTAGGATCCTCCTCTTGAGAACCTCTTTCAAGGCCTAATCATGGTCTTTTGATGAGACCAGGAGATCTTTGACGTTGGGGAGAGGCTTGGGAAGGTGTTTGGGCAGATTTTAGAGAAGTCTTGGAGCTTGAGAGGTGTGAGGAAAAGAGGGAGTGAAGGGTGGCTTTTATAGTGGAGGGGAGAGGGGGTTCTTTAATATAAAATTGATTAGTTTATTAATTTCACCAAAGTCAAGGAATAGTGAATCTTGAACGACCAAGAATAGTAATTTTAAAATGTAATCCTGAACCAAGTGGGCTTACATCAGCAAAACATAATCAATGACTCAATTAATATATTATTTAGCTTTTATTGTGAATTATCGGATTCCACTATTCATCAAAAATTCATGTATCTCTGAAAAATATCAAAAATTTACCCCAACCATTTTTCAACATGTACAATCCAAAAATGAAGTCCATTTTTCAAAAATAATAGTCTAAATTTTATTAATTTAATATTTAAGTAAAATCATAATTTACAAAAAAAACAGTTTTTAAGATTAAAACTGAATTTATAGTTCTTTCAAAAATTACTTAGGGTCTTATAAAATTATCTAAAAACTATTATACATTGATTCAATAATTTATGAATATATTTCATGAAAATAAATATTCCATTAAATTAATTAATTAATTATAATTATTTATTTATGACTTTCCAAAAACGTTTACTAAGGTCAAATTATCACTTTCTATGATGTCTAAATTTTATTTTATTATTCATAGTTAATTTTAATCTTATTTACTATTCATAAGGGTCATATTACTATTCATTAGGGTTGGTTACTATTCATAAGGGTAGGTTACTATTCACCAAAAATTATTTTTGTTTCATTAGACTCCAAAAACTATCTTGAACACAACCGTGTATGTCGGATTTTTAAAATTCCAAATATAGGGGTGACAAAATTATGTTTGAAGGTCAGTTATCTCTTAGTAGTTCATTATTTTGTGTTTTTATGACATAAATATAAGAAGGGAATTTTCCATTGAAAAACTTTGGGTCGTTACATATACTGTGGTGCCTCCCCTGATAAAGGGAGGCTAGAGGAGGGGATTCTGGCCAATCACCTTAGGATACAGGAGGTTCCCCGAGTAGCTGATGCAGTTCCAAGTAAAGGGAGTTGGGAGGAGGTGAGTGTGTTTGGTCCCTTGGACCAAAACAATCTCCAATCCCCATCCTACCAGAAGGGTGAATCTATTGGGTAAAACACGTGGTTCCCCAGTGATCTGAGCCTACGATTTGGGTTGAACCCTCCCACTGATGGCCCTAGGGTTATGCTAAGGAACTACTTTGATTGTCTGGTAGATCAAGATCAAGTAATTCCTCATGAGGAGGATGATTCAAGATCTAATATCTTCATCCAAATCTCACAGGATAGCTAGGATCATTTCTATGGGAAAGGTCCACACAACCCTACAAGGAATAAAGGGATAAAAGGAAATCATGACTCTGAGATATGAATTGTAGTACAGGGGAAAACCCAAAGGGATGTAAGAAATATTCTTACCTACTAAAACCAATGGAAATTAGGTCATCCATGAAATGTGGAAGCAAGGAATGAAAAGTCATTAAAGACATTGATAATCTTGATCCAAGAATAGAACCCCATGTAATAGAAGAAGAGTTAGGGGAGTGTCTAAAGATTATATTTCCCTCCAGGGAAGAAATTATTTAGAAAGAGATGAGGTCCAATGCGTCAATTGAGTAAATTGAAAGAATTTGTGAAGGAATGTTGTAAGTTGAGTCCATTGAGGAGCAGGAAGCATAGATTGACAAGAAAGATCAAATAATTGCTTCGGGTTTCAATCCTGGAAAAATATCTCTAGAAGAATTAATTCAGACAATGGACATGATGATAACTCATCTCGAATTACTTCTTAGGGAGGATCCAAACACACATGTTAGAATATTTCATTGGGAATTATACAGAGTGGATGATTCAAATAACCTTATTGCAGTGTTTAATAACTCTTTGATATCCTTTAGTAAATAGTGGTTTTGGTTTTGTGAACAATGGTTTCCTACTTGTCCTGAGAGTGGTTTTTTTATTAAAAATTCATATTTTGAGGATGAATATTATTGAAAAGAAAAGGTTTTCCCACCTAAGAAAACATATTTAGCGTGATCTAGAATAAAAAATCTTATTTCTATACTCCCACAAATTTATCTTGTTATAGATCACGATAAAATATCAGGAGAGAAAATTATGGAATAATGTTTTATTGTCTTTATCATAAGGAATCATACACCATATTTTTGTTGTTCTATTAATCTACTAGTTTTTGAGCAATGGATAATTATCATTGGAAGTATATTTTCAATAATCCATCATTTAGAAAATGAAACATTAATTTTGGTATTGTAGCATTTGGTAGGAAAAATGGACCCATGGTGGACTCTTATAAGGAATATGAGGTAACATGAATAAATTGACATCATGGAGTATGATATGATTAATAGATTACATTTACTATCATAATACATTATATACAAAATTGTAGAAGGAGTTATTTGAGATAAATAAAAACTTGATGAATTCATTGGTACATATGAAAGAAATTTTGTAACACATGAGAGGTATACTCCTACTATTATCATCTAAACTGAATGAAATTTTGATTGTTTCTTTAGTGTCTTAAAACCGTTCCCCAAAGGGTGTTATCTATATAATACATTTTTAGTGATAATGAAATATTTTTATGTGTTGTTATGGAGTAAATGGATATTGGGGTTCCCGATAAATCTCTAGGTTTTGAAAATAAAATAAACAACTAGTTCAAAAGAAATATCTATAAACCATATAGATAAGAAGATTATCATTTCTTTATGATTGATGTGTGGAAGGAAACGTTGAGTAAATTATATTATGTGGACTAGTAAATTTTTCTATGTGTGTAAAGGAAGGCCATCGAGTGGTAAAATTATAATGATATGAAAATAATTAATCAAATGATTAAAATAGATATGAAACTTCACCAAATGCACCACCCGAACTCCAGTGTTTCAAATGAAATGATTATGTGAATTAGGGTAACTAATGCTAAAATTTAAACAATAATGATGATGATCAACGTCTGTATCCACTTAATGCTAGAGAAAATTTTAAATATCTCATGATCAGTATTTTGGATAAGGATTATGATGATAAAAATGATAAAGGTACATTTACTAACCATTCTAGAACTCCAAATGTATTATTTGAAATTGGATCCACCATTTTATATGTGAACAATTTGGTAATGGTATCACAATACCACCTAAATGATTAGATGTTGAATTATTAGTGAGAACTGTTAATGTTATGATGATCAGATCTAAAATCCATGATTCTTCTTCAAATGATTTTTATAGGAACGTGCTTCTTGTAAATATCAGGAATTCATCCTCTAGTTTAATTTGATGTTATATTAGGTTTGGATAGGATTTCATGAAATAAATCCCGCATTAATTTCCAAGGAACAAAAGTCATGTTTTATATTCCAAACCAACATAAGATAATATATCATTTTTAAGAAAAATATGATCTTTCAATGGGAATCACATCCATTGAATATGTCTCGATTCCGATTAAAAAGTAATTCTTGCCTCATATGGAATGGGGAAAACGCAACATCGATGATATACAAATTTTTATAGAGTATTTTGATGATGTTTTTTGAAGATATGTCTTTTTTCAATGAATTGAGAAGTTTATTTTTTTAGTATAACACATACCTGATGTTATAACTATTTTAGGGACTCCATATAGAATTGTCGTGATTGAGTTATAGGAATTGAAGAAGAAACACTATGTGAATATTGACTAGGGATTTATTTGTCCACATGTTTCACCTTGGGGTGTAGCTTTTTATTAAGAATAATTATGGATTTATTAGACTCTATATTGATTATCATGAAGTGAATATTATCACAATTAATAAAAAATATCTTCTACAATATATTGATGACTTGTTTGATCAACTGTTTGAAGATCAATAATTTTCAAGATTGACCTTATTCTAGGGTTTCTTCAATTGAGGTTTATGATGGAGGACATACCCAGTACATAATTCAATAAACTGTATGGGCCCTATGAATTTATAGTGGTTTCATTTGGTCTTAATAAAACTCAGGATATATTTTTGAATCTAATGAATATAGACTTTAGAAAATTCCATGATCATTTTTTAGAATTTCTAGATGTTATTATTATATATTGAATGATCATGGAAGATAATGAAGATCATTGTATATTATAAATTAAGTCCGGAAGGAAGGATTAGTTTAATGAAAAATCTTAATGTGTAAATTATTTCTCTAAAATGTTTCATTTTTTGGATCATATAGTAACCAGAGAGGGAATATTTATAGATCCATAAAAGGTGGAATTTACTGAATGATAGAAAAGACCAACCACAGTAACAAAAATCTACATTTATAATGGTTTGTATGGATATTGTTGAAGGTTTATTAAAAATTTCTCATGAATATCAAATCCACTCACTATGTTAACTCATAAGGGAGCCATATTACTATTGATAAATTAATGTAATGAAAAATTCAAGGAAATGAAGGGAAGGTTATTTAGCACACTTATGATTACATTACCCTACTGTGGAGAATTATTTTCAATATTTAATGATGTATTGAAGAAGTGATTGGGATAAATTATTAAGTATAATGATTTGGTGAAAGAATATGCTTCCTAAAAATTGATGATTCAAGGTAAAAATTAATGAACTCTTGATTTGTAGTTAACTGAGGTAATATTTTCCATAAAAATATGGACGGATTATATTTATGATGAATGATGTTATATATATACTAAAAAATAATTTTAAACAATATATTCACTCATGAAGAGTTGAATATGTTCCATAGAATATGTTTGGATATGATAAATACTTATTACTGCTCAATACATTACCTCCAAAAGGAAATGAATAAGGTAGATGATGCTAGGAATCGAAAGGATCATACTAGAATATCCATTATAAGGATGACAAAATATCTAATATTTATTGATTTTCAAAAGATAGATATGGAAATATTTTAGGAAGAAGGATGTATTTTCTTTCTAAAATTATTATGTGTCCACATATCCATGTAAATTTTAAAGTGGTGAAAAACAAAGACGTATAATTGAAAAATAAAGTGTGAAAAAATCTATGGATCAAATGAAATTGTGATGGAATTCTAATTTTCAGAAACCATGTATGAGTTCCAATCATAACGTATTTTATTTATCATTTAGATTAGACTCCTAGATCTACATTTTCTATTCATCATATAATTATGAAGATATATAAAATATGAAATAATATTTTAGCTAAGAAAACATGAAGATAGATGTTGTTGAGTATGTATCTTAGTGTTTGTTATGCAAGGAAGTTCTGGTTGAGAGATGAGATACTATGGGAATGTTACAACTATTACCCTAACATGAAATAAAATTGGAAAATATCTTCTTCAGTTTTGTCATTGGACACCCCACAACATCTAAGGGTTGTAATTCAATTTTGGTTATTCCTGATTACCATAAAAATTTATAACACATTATTTCCATCAAAGAATACTTCTATCAGGATCATCATTCCAGCATATACAGTAAGGATTTGGTAGGGTTTCATGGTCTACCACATTTTATTATATTTTATTAGGATCTAAGTTTCACATTGTAGTTCTTCTAAAGTCTTTAGATCACTCTTGATTTAGAGTCGAGTTTCAACATTGTGTATCATCCATAGAAACATGGTCAATCTAAGATAACCATTCAGACCTATGAGTATATGATGATATCATTTTTAATTGATTTTAAAGATGATTGGGGTTAACACCATCCTCTAGTCAAGTTTACTTACAACAATAGATTTCACTCGAACATTAATATGGATACTTAGGAGGCCTTCGATGGTTTGAAATGTAGAAATTAAATGAGTTCATATGATTTTGATGGAGAAATTAGGACCTGCGATAGGTAAGGAATTGGTAGATAAATTCATTTCCATTCAACAACAAATCAATGTAGCTGAGAGTCGATTGAAATGTTATGCTGAAATTTTCAGAATGATCAATTATTTAATACTAGTCATAAGATTTTTAAATTAATTTATCTAAGAAATATGGTAATGAGATTTAGAATGTAAGGAAATCTAACTAATGGGTATATTTAATCTTTCTATATTATTGAGTGAGTAAGGACCATTACATATTTATTGGTGCTTCCACCGAACATAAATTAATTCCATGATGTGTTCCGTGTAAATCTCATGAGGAATTACATACCTGACCCTTCTCATGTACAAAATTCAAAATCCATAAAAATGGAGAAATATCCCCTTCATGTTGAAAAAATATAAGAAATTTTGGATCATTGAGAGAAACTGCAATGAAAAAAAAACACTCACCTGAACAATGATTTTTGTAAAAAAATAAAATTTGGGGAATCCACATGTTAACCTAAGGATGTGATGATGCATAATTTTCTCCAATTTTTTAATTTTAGACTAACTTATTTTTATGGGAAAACAAATTTCAGGTCGGTATAATGAAAAAAACTGAGATTTCATTAAAAAAATCAAACAATTTTAATTTCATTTATAGCATTCATGCACACAACACCATGTTTAAATGAACCGTTATATAGTATTAAATTGTTATTATTCAATATTAAATTTATAACATGGTAGCTAAACTGGTGGGAATGAATAAAAATAACTAAATTATTAAAATAATATGGTTTACACATGTATTGAATAAATTAATTGGTTATCAATAAATTAGTAATTAAAATTAAAAAGAATTTGAAATTAAAATAAATGTTTTCTTTCGTAAAAATAGTCCTTATCCACAAATTCTGATTTTATCTAAATAAATTAAAGAAAAAAATATTCAAGAATTATTTTCCAGAAATATATATATTAATTAATTATAACATTTATCATTAATAGAAAAATATTTCTTGTAATGGGATAAGAATAAACCGAGTTCTATGTTTAAATATTTCATTATTTATGAAATCATTTTGATTGTATTTTAATGAATTATTTTATATATTAATTTTTCTTCTTTTATAAAAATTATTTTCAAAAAATTAAACTAACTTTTGAAATTAACATGTTAAAATTATCTTAGAGTGAGTATAAAATAATTTTTAAAATGATTAATTTTCAATGAATAGTTAAAATTACTATTTTTTATTATAACTATCTTTTCGTTTGATGACTTTTCATAGATATGCCCTATTATAAATTAGTTTAAAAAGTAAAAATACTTGAATTGTATTATTATTATTCCAATTTATTATATTTTAATCACTTTTTTATTGAATTGAATTATAAAATCATATTATACTAATAACTAAAATTAAATAAAAAAACTAGATTAATGTTTTTCATAATTTATTGTCAATATAGTAATAATTAATTTTATAGATTGAGGTTAGAACAGGTTTACAAGGCATCATACCAAAAGATAGGGGTGTTTTCCAAATTAAGTCTGACTAATATTATTTTATGTCCATTTTTAAACCTTATACTATCAATAATTATAATATAAAGAAATTTTTAATCATTTTTATTTCAAATGAATATATTATTTTGTATTTTTATAGGAAATTTCATGGTAGGCTCCCTACCGCACAAATAAATGGTCACCTCCTCACTTCTTGTCTCGTCACATCAAGATCCTTTTTGGTTTAGATATTCCACACCCAAACCATTTAATAACATCCTTATACATTACCAATATTCCCATGTTTTAATAGGAACCCCTCTTAATAATTCATTTTGTGTACACCTAAAGAGGTTTTCTTGAAATGATATATCAATCTTAAATGAGAGTCTTAATTTTATTTCTTTGTAAAGCATGATAAAATATTATTCTAAAATTATGGAATATTAAAATAATTAATAACATATAAATGTATTTTATTATGTTAATTTAATGACCAATATCTATCTATTTTTTCATCAAAATTGATATTTAATTTTCAATTGTGTGTACGACAGACTACTTCCTCAAGAACTGATTTAATTTGTTTTCCTGGACCACCTACCATTAATATATATAATACTAGATTTAAATTATATATATATATTATTCTTATGAATACATTATAATTATTTAATTACATAATAACATCTTCCTTCTAACATTCTAATCCATTGAAAAATGGAAATATCGCTTGTGTGTACGTGTAGACTACCAACTCCGTGAAGTGATGTATTACGTTTTTTATTAACCTGGATTAAAAAAGGATACTTTTTATGAATATATTTGATATAAAGCATATAATAATTATTATTTATGTTTAATTTATTATATAAATTTATTTTATTCCATTATTCAAAATATTGAAATAGTGTTCATTTGCACATACGACCTACTGTATCTATGAACAATATAATTTGTGCTTCCATATAAAACATTAATAAGTGACTAAAAATATGAATATAATTAATTTTTATGATATTTATATAAATAATATAGTTATATATATGATTTATCCATAATAAAATTAAAAAGGTCACAACCATCAGATGAAAACATATATTAAAAGTAAAAAAATTATAACCTGAGATAGAGATTTTAGTAAAGTATTTTCAAAAAAATTGTAATGGTTATAAGTAAATCATATAGATATGATGTATATTATTATAGTTCTAAAATATATGTATAATAAACCTATATTTATTATTAATGATTATCTCATGTGTATTAATATATTTGATAGTTGAGTTACGATATTTTTGTCTCACTTTTACTAAAATGGGACACATTCCATTTTTACCAATTGTTTCTTTGGTGTGGTATATATACTAAACCTGAATGCATTTTATGATTATTATAATGAAATTTATGTCATATAAATATCCATATAATTTTATCTCTTTCATTGGGATTAAGATTTAAAATATACCAAAGTGGTAAGTGTTTACATTTCAATTGTATGGTTTATCATGATTATTTAAGTTTAAGTTTCCAATATTAAAATATCATGACATATCACTAGAAAATATCATCAATTTTTTATCCTATTTTATTTATTTAAATTTATTTGTTTATTTCATTTTCTTCTCTTTATGTACTCTATTGACAAAAAAATATTAAGGAAAACATAAAATATTTCCTTCTTTATTCAAAAATTTATTTTCTTATATATCCATATTTTCTAAAGATATTTTCAATAATGATTTTAATATTAACATATAATTTTTAATTAATTTTTTCCCATGCGTATTTTTTTAAATAGTTTTTTAAAATTAATCAACTTAGTTTTTTCAAATGATTTCAGTTTGACTTTTTATAAAATAATAAAGGAAATTTTTTTATCATACACAAAATGGATGGAATTTTACACCATCATAAACACTAAATTTAGTGAATATTCCGTTTCATGGTTCCAAGGTTATTTTCATAGAAATGTTTTTCATTAATATTTGGAAATTTATAGATTTTAACATTTTATTTTCAATGGTGAAATGAAATTTTCCTCGATAATGAGTTTAATGATATTTTAAGGGTATTTATTTTCATCATTGAAAACATAACATGATTACACATATAATATATTTAGGATGTGGCCCAATTATACCACTAATATTATTTAACTTTTTTTTTCAGGATTATGATCACAAGATTTTTATGAAACCTGTTTATTTTTCTTAGGTATTGTTATGATTAGATGTTTATAAACCTCATTTATTTTAAAGGGTTACGATTTGATGACTATTTTATGATCTTAAGTCAGACATATTTTCATTATATGATGGGTGATCCAAGAATTAAAAATCATTCCAATGAATTATGAAAATATTAACGATCTGTGAGATCAATTGGTACATGGGATGTTTTCCTACGTCCAAGAAAAATATGGTACATGGGATGCTATTTCAAACCCCAAAATAGGGTTCATTGGTGGTTATCCCAAACCATAAAAATTATAATATATGAGTTGTTATCCCAAACCAAAAAAATAGACGCAACATGGGTGGTTATACCAACCACAAAAGAGGGTACATCAGAGGTTTTCTTAATCCCAAAGTAGGTATATGGGTGGTTATCCCAAGCCTCATGTGTTATGAATGTACTCTTGTATAACATTGACATATGATTCTATAAACTTATTTTTATGAAAAAATCATTCTTTTAAAATAATTTTATTATTCTATGGCTTTTATTCTTTGATTACATTATGATTCATATCTTATAATTCTCCATACATTATTCCAAGTATCATGATTATGATATATGATATATAGTTTAAGGTTTAATATTTTTATAGTCATGCCCTCACACCATTTTGATCATGTTATGTTGATATCTCCCTCACTTACGCTTGTCGGGCTCCTGATCACACCCCTTAATTTATTTCCCATCCCCATGTTATGATGAAAGGTATTCTATATAATAAGTCTAAATTGGATTCTAGTTCCGAAAAACATCGTGGATGATGTTTTAGTTCACTTATGAAGTCATTGTAACTATCCCAAGTATCCAAAAGATGCTAGAACTATATGATTCTAGTGTGAATTGTTAGGTTATGTAAAAAATATTCATATAACAATATGTAATATATATTTATGAAAATTATGGATAGAAACACTCTGTCACCACCCATTTTTCCTAGGACACCAAAACATATACCTCTAACCATCGTACATCATGGATACCTTTGGGTATTTCTCCATAGATAAGGTATGTAACTCAGAGAGGACTCCCTCTTGCATCATCAATAGAATAAAAAAATCCTCCCCTAAAACTACATCTTATTCCATCCATCCACTGAACATCCCTCTAAATCCTCACTATGAACAACATAATCTAGTGTCATCTATTCCTACAGGTCTTCATATTGAGAATCCTCTAGTTGTTGAACCAATTAAGATAACATTTTCATCTAGAATAAGAAACATTTACCATTATCCACACTTGCATCTGTGTGCTTGGTACCTAATTATACTGTCACCCTCCAAGCATCTATGAACATCTAAAAACATCCTTCCATGAATTCCAAGTTAATAAGTTAGTAATGAAGTTCCCCATTCCTTAGGTGTAAGAAATCTCTAATTCATAGTCATGTAGAAGCCCCAACCATCTCTAAAGCTACATATTCAAATCATGCAGCAAAAATATATACATAAAACTCTTATGGTTTTTGAATACTACAAAGCACAGTCAAATTATTTAATTTCACTATAGATTTAGCACAAGATCAAATGTAATTATATCTATATCATGGGTTGGATAGTAATGCTGGTCGGGATGTATTGTCATAAAACCATAAGATACCACAACATTCAAATGAATCATTATACATACCAAGATAAGATAGTAAGTTTCATAAATCACCATAAACAAGATTCCATCAGTCACCTTCTACTAGTGATACCCAGACCAAATATTAGTCTTAAATAACCAACTAACTCAACTAAACAATTTTAAAAGATTACTAATCCTTGATAGATAGTGGAATTTCTTTTTCAGGATTTGATTCAACCTCTGATACTCAATATGATGACTCTAACAACTATCTGAATTCATAGAGAATAATAATTAGGAAATCTATGGTGACAAAATGGGCATGAAAAAACCATCCTGCATATCACCATCTATGTTAATAGTAATCTTATGAGGCTCTTAAGGTTTCATGTAATAAGGAGCCATAAAAATTGGAGGAGCACCAGGCTGTCGATATATCACATACTCAACGACACTTCAAGGGTGATGTATCAAACCTCATTGGGTTAAAAACTAAGATTATACTTGGAAACCCTAGGATCTTCCACTATCCTAGCATCTTCTGGGAAAATAGACAACTCAACTATCAATAAATGAATGGCATACAAACATATACAACCCATTGGACAAGTCTTCTCTCCAATGAAAAATTTATGATCGATATCCACATATAAGAACATGACCCACCTATGAAAGAATTTGATAACATAATGAATGGAATAAAATTGGTCCATTTAAAAAATTATATAATATAGATATATCTATTGTAAGAAAATATCCCCATTGGATTAGTGTGTCCCCATCATCATTCTTCACCCCTGACACTCATAAAGAATGCTAGTCTTCACTTTGACTGAAAAAAAAACACACCAAGGGAATGGTAAGCCTTTTTGCATATAACCACAAAACATAGACTAGACTAGATAAAAATTGAGTGCAAAGATGCCAAATAAAATAAGGAACATCCTGATTAAATGGGATCCATTACATCCAAGACCCGTCCAATATACAAGAACATAGAAACACCAAGGTAATGGTAATCCTTTCTTCATATAACCATAGAACATGGACTAGACCCTTAGTAAGTTCACCTCTAATTCATGAAATAGACATTGTGCAGCTCTTATGCCTCTGAAATGGGCTCCTTTACATCCAAGACATAGCCAATATCCCAGAACATGAGGAACATCCTGATTAAATCATCAACCAACCCAATCTGGTCTCAATGTATCCTAATCTATCTACCCTAGCTGTTGAAATAGTCTAAATATCATTTTTTATTGAGGTTGATTCTAAACCTATCCACCTTCACTATGTAGAGTTTTAAGAACCATTGAAAATTGCTCCTAATGATGGTCAAGTGCCCCACAAACAAATCATGCCATACCGAATCCCACATGAAAAGCATGTAAAATAATTTTCCTAGAAATTTGAAAATTAATATATTGAGGTTGAATCACTACTGGTTCAACCCCTAAAGGACCTATCACCTCGAACCATCCAATAATAACATTGGTCCTTAAGGAATCCATATCTTTCTCATCTTGTTGAAATACCCATATCGATTGATTCCACTTGATTACCTATACTTCTTTACAAACCTCCAAATACATTCTAAATATAAATGGAGTAATTCCTTACTATATATATTGATATTTAACCTCCTCAAGATACTTTTAATGGGAATCCTCTTTTGGAAAAAGACAATAACTGGAATAAAAAATATCCTTGCACTTGATTCTTAGGTCACAAAAATTCATAATCCACCCCATATGAGAGGGAACCTCATACCTATTCACTTACAACATAATTAATGTGAGAAATTTTACTCAGAACTCCTTCTAACTATCATCCCACAAAACATCTACCTTCATTCTCTCACCAAGATACAACATCCACCACTATTGTAAAACTCGGTGCAT
Organism: Viscum album; assembly: GCA_963277665.1. Classification (NCBI taxonomy): domain Eukaryota; kingdom Viridiplantae; phylum Streptophyta; class Magnoliopsida; order Santalales; family Viscaceae; genus Viscum; species Viscum album. The sequence continues at coordinate 809,002,266 of OY728153.1, forward strand.
CAGGCTAAATGAAAAAGGTACCCATTACTCTACAAAGATTGTGATAAAACAAAAATAGATCAAATGATCCTCTAACTAGTCCTCTTATCCAAATCAGAGACTGTATCCCCATACTTTCCTAAATTCATCAGCTGAAATGAATGAAATTACCTCTACAAAAAAATATATTTTTCAATCCGATTAATTCGATTAAAGTCAGTCAAATAATTATATTGAAACTCCACTTCCTAGACTACATATGGATGATGCTCAGATTTCATAAATGATAAGGAATAAAATATTTACTATGTCTAGTAGAATAGAGTTTTTATATTATTTATTCAATACACTTCATCTTATTTGAACTTTTCTAAATTATCCTTATTCAAATATGAACATAAGTGAACCATGACACATATACAACACCTCTGTATCTACCATGTAAGTGGGATCATGTCAACTAGTCATTAATTCATCTTAGTTTCAATGAAATATATCACAGGTAACCTTATAATCTAGTGTTCAAATTGATCCTCATTGGATTATGCCACGCTTCATAATCAACTAAGGGTGTACCCTCACCATCGCAAGAAATTTTTACAGTGCCTCACTCTAAACAAAATTCAATCTCTCAAAAATTGTCTCTAATACCATTCTTTCATGACCCCTCCATCAGAACATGCCCCTCCAAGGATATTAATGAAATAATGTAGATGATGAACCATGAGTCATACCTCTAATATGCACTTAGATGGAAATGAGAACCAAGGGTATAGAATTCTCATGAATTTGAGGCTTGACCATCAATAATAATTGGATTAGGAGATTGGGTTAATCATCTACAAGAAACTATATGAGATAATATAAAACTAAAACAAAGATTATCCCAAAATGCCTGTAAAATTAAAACAAATATAGATAAAGGTCTTTGAATAAATAACCAAAATAAAATCTAACACAGCGACATAGAAACAGCTCCAAATCATGGGATAGAAATGTATATCATGGAACATTAAGTCCTCTTGGAAACAAAAAAAAATAGTTTTCATATATAATGGGTAATCATACAAGTATACTTAGTATTTTCACACCATTGTCTCTCATGCACCTGTGTCAAAATCATACCAATGAACCAGTGAGACAATAGAATAACCAACAACACTTATGTATCTCAATTATCTAATCCCATCCTCACCTTGGCACACTCACTAAATAACTCACCCAAGTATAATAACATTACAATAACAATATAAGTAAAAAAGGGTACCCCACAACTATTTCACACAAGGACCCAAATCTTAGGCACCACATCATATGCCTCAGTGTTCCCATATCTAATGTATATAACATCGGGCCATGTACCTCATGTGTAATTCGCCATCCCACCACATCTTTACCAAAAACATAGGATCCATCACATCACATATTTCCTAAATTAACCTAGGTCACCATACGAAATCTTTCCCTAATACATTTGTACATCACATCACAACTGTAACAATAAAAATAGGGATTCATGAGCATCAAGGACATCAACCTCATCCCCTCATCCTACCATGAATTACCCTAACCATGCATGGCCCCCAACTTAATTCATCTCGTCCAATATGTTCTGAAAACATCTTGTTTATCACATCACATCACATCTTGATAGTGAAACATTGTTTTTTTAACCAAAAAACCCTATGTAAGTCAATGTTTCTTTGAAGATAGTAGAATAGATAATGTATCCATCCAACTATCGTCACCATTTTGACGTTAAAAAAGATTCCCCTAAACAAATATAGTTGTCAATACATGGTTAAAAACATGGGTCGGAGTGTATGGAAATAAATGTGAACATAAACCATATATATATATTTAACCACACCCAAGCCCAACCTATGGGTTTATAACCAATACATTACTGAATTAAAAACATCACCACCCAACCTCAATATAATAAAACTTTTTCTTCCACCATTAAATGAAAAAATCAACACCACTGGCCACAATAAATAAGAAACATTCAACCCATTATTTTAAAATTATGAAAATTTCTAGATTTCTTATTTCTAGATAATTTTATTTAATAAACACATTCAATTCACTTTTACCAATAGTAATACATAGTCATAAACACCCCATTCCATTTAAATTTTATCATAAATGTTTAATTGATTCTATTACTACCCAATAAACTGGCATAACATTACAAACCTAAACAAAAAATAGTTGATCATCCCTATTCTAGCCATCTCACACAACCATCATCGAAGACACTGGCACCTATTTATCACTACAACCACATCACCCCCAATTTACTATGAAAAAAATTTATCAAACCATCCACCGTAGCACAACCACAAATCAAAGACTACACATAATACATCCACTTATCATCTCTTTATAACCCCACAACAAAACCACACATCATCACCCGAGAACACAACCACATATCACATCTCTTGATATATTTCATTTTTATTATAGTGATTTCAATAAATTCCATTTATTTATTCAAGGGAATTATCAAACAAAACAATAATCAAATAGAGAAATCATTTTGTTAACCAGATATAATTGGCTAACCAATTTCCATTTCTACTGATAAAAAAGAAACACACCATAATGTTTTATAAAAAATATCAACCATAAAAGGCTCCCAACAACCATAATTTTTTATATTATACCTATAATATCAAAAATATAAAAAAAGATGAAAAGCATGAAATTTCATTTCCCTTCCATGTCATTAGAAATTAATTTGATTAATTATAGTCACTAAGATAGTTGATAACAATCATCCCAATGGAAGAAAAAATAATAACTCAGCATACATGATAAAACATATGAGAAAAATGGGGCCCTACCTCAAACAGAGAACACTAATTTGATACAAAATTTTTAATTAAGAGGATGGCCACCGATGAGCACCACATTGATGGAGAACACCCTTACCAGCATAGAACACATAAACCACATCAAACTATTTCCAAAGAAACATCAAAATAGTTTTTTCCCCTTGATATTAACCTCTCAAAGACTATAAATATAGATTAAAATAAAGTAATATAAGGAAAACACTCACCTAAACCTCTTTAGATTGATTACACAAGTTCAGGTCAAAAAAACTAAAAGGGGGATGAAATATCTTCATTGGATGCACTTAGGTTTCTTATGAAATAAGATAAAAGAAAGAAAAAATGTTTGATTTTTTTGGATTTAAGAATTTATAAGTTTTCTTCTAAATACAAGACCACAGGGGAACCACCCTTTACCACAGTAAAATGCGATAGGAATATAATGGATTAAGAAGAACAACAGTGCTTCCAATCTAGTAAAATAGGTCTATTTGATCAATATATATTTATATGTTGCATATCCATTGAAATTGGGAGATAACACATAATATCCCATACCACTACACCACATACCTCAAGAAATCATGGCTATGTTGAAGCACCACTCCACTGTTCAGTGGTGTCTAAAAAGGCAGAACTGGTGAAAACACATCCCATGGACCTTATAATGCCTTCAAGGTCTCCATGTCCCAACATCAATGACTGATAAAGCATCTTCTCCATCATGAATGATCCACAATGTTGCCACCAAAAAAATTATAAGTAGCTTGAAAATTTCATGCCTTGTCTCACTATGCCACATCATTATCCTCTATACCATAGAGGATACCCCTACATCACAACATAAGGCTCTATGTCACTTGACTCCTCTAGATGGGTTTTCCTGCTAGTTATGCCTTCCATTCTTTAGAACCTCGAGACCTCCCCTAAACACCTACATCACCATAATTATTATAATGTAGTGGAACGGAAAGTACTGGCCATCACATTTTTGGTCATCATAGGCTAACTAAGAACCCATAAATACCACAAACATGGTTCATTATAGGTATATCAGGTGTCCTTTAGAAAATATTTTTAGTAGTTACTCAAGCTTTTTACTTTACAAAAAATATTTATCATAACCATGGACCAACATAATATTTAAAAAAATAAAAATAGATGACACTATAATTTTATAATTTCATTATGTAATCATATTAATAAGATATAAAACATTGTTTAATAATTTGTAATATCATATTAGAATTACACTCAATCAAATCATTATTCATCCTCTATATATCATCTAATAACTAAAATCAGTTTAATTTGAATTTAACTATTTATGAAATGTAAAATAAAAAGAATAAAAAAGTCCAACGAAATTTAATATTTTACTATATATAGTTAGCTTTTACTAAAAAATTATATAATAAAATTTTAATTAATTATTATAACTACATGAAAATGATGTATTTATGTGAACGTATTCATACATTTCATAAAATAATAATATACTATTTCACAATAATTTCATGATAATATAATATCATTTTCTCACTTTTTAAAAATTTCTTGTTTTGAATAACATGCGACTCTAAAGTCATTTTTTTGTCAACATGGAAAATAATATTAACATTATTTATATTCATTTATCTCAAAAATTAATCAAGAATTGTTTTTTAATTAATTTAAAAAAAATCAATGATAATTTTTTGAGTTTGAACCATATCAAATATTTGTAATAATTTGTTTCTCTAAAACATTTTTTTTATTCTGACTATACTGCACAACAGGATGAAATTCCATCTATTTCTACATGGTAAAATTTAACTAGTGGTCATATTACAATTAATTAAAAGTAATATGATCTTTTTTACATAGTCATGACACTTTGATTCTGGTTTATAAAGAATTTAGAAACCATAAAAAGTCATTATCATTCCTTTAAAAACCATTACATATCAAATTAACAAGTCAGAAAATAAAATATGTCAAAAAATAATTGATGGTTGTCATGCTACAATTTAATCAAAATATTTGGTGGTTTTCTATTGTTCTACCCTTTGATTCGCATTTATGAAGACTTTAAAATCTATAATAATGTAATTTTATCGATTCTTATCACACCACAAGTGATATAGATATTAATTCTATTCCAAAATACCATAAAATGATCATTAGTTCTTGCTATAAAATTACATGAAAATTAATGCTTATTTTTATGTATTTACATTTTCATAAATTTATAATGACCTATAATTAAAAAAATGTTTTTAGCCATTTACACCACACCACATGTCAAATTAAAATAACTATCATTGATATATTTTACAAATTTAACATTGGTAAACCAAATATGTTTTAATTAATAATATTAATCTTCTCCAATGTTTTGACTATCACCATTATACGAGGATTTTTTTAAAAATTAAATAAAATAAAAAAATAGAAGATTAATTTTTAGTATATTTTTAATAGGAATCAATGAATAATAGTAAACCTAACAAAAAATTCATCATGCATCTATTTTTTCGACCATCAGATCACCGAAAAATTGAAGACACTTCACACTATCTGCATTTGATTCATAAAAAAATAAATATTATTTATTATTAGAATATTAGTATTATTTTGTAAAATTATTATTAATTAATTTTTTACAAGTCATGCTAGAAAATTTTCCACATCAATGGAATGTTTTCTCACCAAATATTTTATACTTGTTGTCATATGTGTTAATTTATCCCCAAACACTATCTATATATTCATAAACCAAGAAACTATATTGTATAAAATAATAGAGACTCAAGTATTTATTATGTAAATATTAAATCATTTTAGATCAATATTAAATTCATATCATAAAAATATTTTCCTATGGATGGTAAATATTTAGTGAATTTAGAGTCTAGATTTATAATTAATATTTTAATGAAATATCTTCTACAATTCCCACAAATATTCTTCCCATATGGTACCCTTATAGACTCATATTTCATCATACCATTCACTATAACCTTGGGGAATTGAAACATAAGATGTGTTATCCACAAGTGCTCAAGTATATAAAAAAGGTGACATCATCCAATGATCTTAAGTGAGAAAAAGATTAGAATAATATTATGAGAACCATATTATAACTTAAAAAATCTTACCCAATAAGCCAAGATTATAAATCATTAAAAATGGAATAATTTCTATTACCCTAAAATAATACTTTTTTGTAATCATAAATCCAAAATTCTGATCCATGGATCATAACATGAGTATATTATATATGAATGTGGCACAGGTCTTAACTAAGGAAATCATAACATTGTGAAAATTTATAAACACCAATAGGTCCACCTTCCTTATTAAGGATATGAAATTATATCCCCATATAAAATTATAGACATGAAACTAGGTTTGTTCAAACCATTGTGAACATTTCATACTATGAACATGTCTGTGATTAATGTTGTGAACACAAAATCATTTTTAGGCATAACATAGTTTTCTCATGAGATAATATTCTTTTCCTAATATTTTTGTGGGAATGATAATACTAGTTACACCCATAAAATAATGTAAAAAATATATAGATTTTTCATAATATTATAAAAAAATAAACATATAATAAATAAATTGGTCCAAAAATATTTTTCCATAACATAATTAAGCCATTGTGAAGTAATGGGTTCCGTATAAACATTTTTAAAACAAGATCATAATAAGTAATCAACAATAAAGGAATTGCATGGTATCATAAAATTTTGTCACCAGTGAAGAATATAAATTATTAAATTATATTTACCAAGTAGAAAAATATATTTTATAGAAGAATGTAAATTATGCATTAAAAATAAATAAATCATCCTTTTCTATCAGTAATTGTTAAAAAACTAAAATTAATAAATAAATAGAATATAATTTTCTTTTAAAAAAATATAACTTATAAAGGATATTTAATGAATTTGTACATGATAGTGTGATAATACATTCATATATTATAAATTAAAATAGAAAATTATTTTCAGACTTCTCTAAAACAGCAAAATTGAATTGTTCAAGGAAATAAAAAAATTATTTATAAACCTTGGTAAACAATTCAAAGGTAGTGAAAATAAGATTTTAAAAAAAATATCAAGTATATTTAAATTCTTATATGAAATATTTTTAATAATTTGGATATGGAATTAAATGATTCTTGACCTAAAAATAAATACTAAGGTCGAATTTTATTAAAAACATCCTCCTGATGAATTTTAGTAAAAAAATTTGTGATGGGTAAGAAGAAAATAAAAAACCTATAAATAAATATAAGATAAGTAAATATATGGGATCAAAATATATGACTCATATAATCTCCCCCATTATAAATTTAACATAGACTATATAGAAAAGATATGATAATGTAACATAATCCATTACCAATATGGAAACATTTAAATTATAATCCCATAGAAAGATATATATTCAAACAAAACATTTAATAATATTAATATGTAGAGTTTTTGATATAATATAGAAAACTGATATTATATACTACATATAAACCGAAAAAAGTTCCATAACATGAAAAATGTCTCAAAGAAACAATATTGAGATGAACAACCATTACCTCGGGTCTTGACATTTTTGGTATGCACTCATAAAATTGTATAAAATAACTATTAATTTATTATACATCAATAAAAGAACTATATTCATAAATATATTTTTATATATCATTCCATTACAATTTTTAGTTACCCATCCATTGGAAATGCTTCATTTAAATCGTAATTCAGGTGGACACTAGTCTATTTTATTGTGTATGTTTTAGTTTGAGGTTCATAGTCATTTTACCAGGGTAATTATTTCATAATATACACAATCATGATAAATTCATAAATACAACTTATAATATTATACAAAATTTTATAACAATCCATATAGGGTGGTGATGAAAAATGAATTACATCACTTTAGGGAGAAAACAATTTATAAATACGCACATGTAAAGATTCCATTATTCAATGGTTGGAATAAAAGAAATTTAAATAATATTTCACATTTAAAAAATAATATTTATATGATAAATATCATATAAATATGTTACATCAATCTATATTACCTTTGATTTTATGATAAAAAAATGAATCGCATCGCTTCATAGAGGTGGTAGTCCCCTCATTTGCACGAGTAACATAATCATTTTTCAACAGATGTGAAGATAAAAATAAAATTATTTTTATATCATTAAATAATAATTATTATGTTTAAAAATCACTATTATTTATTGAATCCATTAATATAACAATTCGTGGGTGATAGTGATGAAAAATGAAGCGCATCACTTCATTGAGGTTCCAGTCGACCTGTTTTCTTGAGTGATGTTTTAATATCCCATATGATGGAAATGAGACCAAAATGGAACGTACATAATTAGATTTTATAATATTGAAGATAATGAGGTTATTATATCAGCATGGTTATAAAATATTTTAAGTAGGTATATAATGAAACAAATATAATGACTTCGTTATGAGTTGTACCACTCCTTTGAAAATCCAATTTTGGCTTACACCATAAGCCTTAAAGGTTGGTCTTTTGTTGAGACCAAGACATATAGGTCATGTAGGGGAAGGATATTAATTTATTTTTTAGGGATTATCTATACTAGAGTTCAATTTTTGCGTGATGAAGTGAGAAGATCTTGTTCCCCATTATAAGTGAGTATAGTGACACACATAAAATTATTATTAACATTAAAATATTATATGTTTAATATTCAAGGATAAGTGGAACTAAAAAATTATCATCAAATAAAAATTAATAACGTATTTTAGGACCGTATCACAAATATTTAAAAAAAATAACTTCTTTTATCCTTTTATTGAGGACACCATCTTTTTAGCACAATTATAATATATAATGATCAAAATTTAAATTGAACTCACTACTATATTTCAACTCTTGGATTCAAAATATGATATTCCATTTAAAATAATTTATATAAAAATGAATAAAAATTAATTTCATTCTAAGTTCACAAAATATGATAAAAACATATTTTCTATAAGAACATTATTTAGGATAAAAATGTACTAATGCAAAAATCAATTATAATATAGATTGAAATAAAAAAATTTATATTATGTTTAATAAAATGGTTATCAAGTTACACTAAAAGAAAATCCAAAATATAGTGGGACATTTAAATTAAAATATTTAATCAAAAGAAATAAATTTTTTACCAAACATTATTTCTTTCACAATTCACTCAAAAATCATTTTTTTTAGAAATAAAACATTATTTTAATTTATTTTTTAATTATAATTCAGAAAATTATGACTACTATTTCATATAAAATTAATAAATTTTAAAAAAAAAGTATAATATCCATGCATATAATGGAATAAAACCCATTTTTGATGAAAATACATTTTTGAAGAATAAAATGATTTTTATCCTAGATTTATAAATAACAAAAATAAAATGAATGATAATTAATATTATTGGATATGTAATCTACTCAATTAATTTGAATTGTTTATTAATAGTGATTAAGTTAATATATTGTGAAAAAATAAATAGCACACCTGAACATAGTCCTATGGAAACTATCCCTTTTATATTCAAAATATTTTATCATCATTTCTAACTAATTGATAATCATGTTATGATTGATTAATCAATTAATAGAGAAAAATTATTCTACAAATAATTAAATTATATCTTGTGTTTTATATAATATTGTTCTTTATCTATGGAAAACTATCAAACCCTCAGAAATCAATAATATATATATATATATACTGAAAAATATTAGGGTGTGACATTATACACCCCGAAAAAAAAATTCTTTTTTAAATTATATTACTCTCATACAATCAAACATGGATGATTCATCCTCATCACATCCTAGGTTTCCCATGTATCTTCCTCAAATATATGGTTTCCCCTTAAAACAATGACTAGGTGACTGGTGTTTCTCTGCAACATTTTTTCTCATCAATCTAGAATCTCAACCAGTTATTCCTTATAAGAAATTCATTGACATATAAATTATTTTTTTTGTTATGAAATTGGAATGGGAAGGACAAGACATAAATTAAAAAAAACTAGGTGATAAAATTTTTTGAAGCTTGAGTGAGTACTATTTTTGATAATAGTACAATCACGGGGAAGGTAATAAGTACTTGAATAAATGATTAGTGGCACTGAATGATCAGTTTTGGTGGTAAGAAATTTGGCAGCCTTATTCCCCTAACTCTATATAGGGAGGATTTCCACATTCGAGTGTAGAATATAACTATGGGTTCTTTAAAAATAAGCAATGTTCCAGCAGTAAGAAGTAATCCCCAAAGCTCAGTCGACTAGAATGGATGATTTTCAATCAATGTTAGAAAAGAGATGTCCATGGATCCACAATGTGGAAGACCTATTTACATGGAATGTGATTCTACATTAATGTAACTTTTGACTCCATAAAGGCTCAATAAGGCCATGATGGATCATAAATTGTAACACATAAGGTCACCTCCTTTCATGGTCCATTAAGAATATGCACCATCCAAATTAATCTTAATCCCATGTCCTATAACATTCTAACAGACTCATACCCCATTATTCAAAGAATAGGTTTTGGGATCATCCCAATAAAGTAAAATTATTATGGGATGCGAAATATAAGGCTCACTTTATAGAGATCTAAGATAAAGAACATATATAGGATATTTTCTCTGAAATAAGAACTATTAGAAACCAACACCTGATGACTAAAATCATTTTGAAAAATATAATTATTCAGTGGTAAAAATTTTGTGTCCATTACACATAAAGGGTAAGTTAGGTACTACATCAAATGTGATACATGTAAAACATTATGAACTTGATAGGTATTTAGTGGATGAACCACGAAATAATCATCCACCCATACTTGATCAAGAATGTTAATGGGGTTGTTGTATAATGAGATTATCTTTCCCTTCTTTCCAAATATAATAACCTTATTCCATGAAAATAATTAATGGAATGACATATCTTTAACATTAAACTCTAGATATCACCATTGATGATCAACATGACCCTTATGTAAACTATGAGATTTCATAATTTTTTGTTGAATTGATTTAATCAGATCCACAATTTCTTTATCAATATCAAGTCACAATGTATTTCACTCTCAAACCTTTTGGAACATGTCTTAGTTATTCACCTCCTTCAATTGAGGGACTCATAAGGATCTATATAAATGTTTGAGTTAAATAACGTATTGTAAGAATAGTCAACCATAGTAAGGTGTTCATTTAAACCACCTATGAAATCCATAGACCAATGTCTCATAATATCTTCTGGGGTTTTAGTGGTCCCCTTAGACTGATTATTCATCATTGGATGATTTCAAATTGTAGATTTCAACTCCATATTCAATTCATCCTAAATACTTCTCTAAACTTTTGAGGGATAAATATTATACCAATCATATAAAATTTAGATTGGTTCACCATTAAAAGTTACCTATTATTTAATGAATATCCTATAAAAATGATCAGGAGAACAATTTTCACTGATAAAAATTAATTATCCTTACTTAATATGGTGATAAACTAAGTACTCAATGTATTTAGGGACATTACAGTTTGTTCGAGTCCTATAATAAAATATCTAGTTATTTTTACTATTTCTATTATGGTATGGGTAATGGTGTAAAAAACCCTTAGACTATGGATATTAATCAATAACATACTGACATAGCAGAACTCGATATATAGACTTTGAAATATCCTGATACATGTTTTCCCACAAGAAATGCTCTTAGAGATCACTATATATCTTTATACTTCATGGATGAAAGAAGAATTATAAACTATGATCTTCATCTATTATCTTTTTCTTCCAGACATCTATTAAAGGGAAACATAATTGTTTCATGAAATTTATCCTCCCATAATAATGATGGTTTAAGTCAAGACAATTTTTAACCTTCTTCAATGGTTTTGCTTCCCTCTCCTACACCTCATAATTATTTAAATGGTTATATGGTTGACTAGACATATGAGTCAGATATTAGTTCTCCCCTCCCTCACAATTTCAAAACACATCCTCTATAAAAGAATAGGTATTATATCTGTTAAAATCCCCATCATGTACATAAATTCATATTCCTTCTGACTCAGAGCATCGTCCACCTTTTTCAAATTCTTAGGGTGGTAATGTATTGAGCAGTCATAATTAGTATTTAATTCCATCCATATACTTGGATATATATTCAAATCCTTCTACAAGAATAATAAATCAATATTTTATGGTTATTAGATATTACAAATCTTTCACCATATATATAATTCTTTCATATCTTTAATTTTGGGTTTATCTCTAACCATTTCAGCTAAATACCCCCCATAAATAACTAGTAAAACGTATATGATGGATTTAATTACCATTGGAAGTTCATGTTCATCCTCCCACCTATAAATTATCCTAAGATGATTCATAATATCAAATGTAATGTCCCTTAATTAGTAATTTATACGGTATCTACGTAGAGTTATCCAATATATGCCCAATATCACCACAAATTTGGTTATGGGGAGAATAACAAGATTTGTTGGAATCGCATTCCAAAAAACATCAATAGAATAAGATTTAAATACATGATATTCAACAATCATATTAATATAATAATTTTTATATATAATTCAACATCTGGTCATATAAGTGATTTTCATATAAAAAAATCTTTGTATAATGGAGTGGGTTGAATAAGAACCAAATATAACACTCATAGTTCTTGAGTGGATGATTATAGCTTCTTACTAAACTATATGTTTGGGACCCACTATAATATTTTTGATTACATAATCTTCCCCTGGTTTCTTTGGTTTCTGTAACTATTAATGCCTATCATCAAAGTAATATTTTTTATTGGGGAATTGAAAAGGATAGTTATCAATTTTCCTACAATTACAAAATTGAAATATTAATGGATATTTAAGATAAACTCTACTTCACATCATTTCATCCAAAAAACTATTCATTTTTCATCATAAATTTTCAACTTTACATTTTCCTCTTACTCACCTAGAACATCTTCTTGTTCCATTGATACATTTGTCAAGGGTATTCTTCCCACATTTTTTATATATTAGAAATTAAACCTTCTTTACTCCTTGGTATTTATCACCTACACTTTCATACAACATAGATTTTTTCTTATTGGGAAATTAAAATAGGTTCATTTTGTTAATTATAATTCAATATATTAAGTTATCCAAAACTACAAAAAATTTATCACTTATCACATTTCACTTTATTTTTCTTGATGATTGCCATTTCATTGGATATCACAGTCATTGTTCACATAATTCCACATCATTTAAACCATTTAAGAAAAATAAAGCATCATTTGTGAGTATCAGTTAATATTAAACAGAGAAGAAATACAATAGTAATGAAAATTAATTTAAATATGTTAAAATTTTGGGCACCTAATTTTTTATCCAGAGTTTTTATGTTATTTCTACATCAATTAGGTTTACAATGTGTTTTTCATAGGATCTATCCTTTTATAATTTATAACTGTTCATAATAATAATTTCAATTAACTGCTGAATATCACATGAGAGTTTCAATCCATGTTTGTATTCAAACCTCTTTATTATTCTCTAGGTGAATATTTAGTTATTAACCAACCAAACTTTTTAGGTTATTACCACTAAGTTCATCAATGTAGGAGCTTCTATCTACTAGTTTGTATTTATAAAGTGATTTTATTTTTACGTAAAAAAATAATCTCTAACTTAACAAATCATTAGGATGATCTTCTATAATTATATTTATCCACATGTTTTTCACCATGTTTTCTTATACTAATCTATAAATATTCAAAACCCTACTCTGATGCCAACTCAGGTGACCCAATCATTTCTAAAATAAATATTACATCATTTTACATGAATATTCAATATAAATCACATGGGCCATAAAGGTTTAGAGTATTTTGACACTAGAAAAAATATAAAATTATTTAATGAAAATTCATAAATATATCCTTAAAACTTTCTTATCATGGTGTAACCTTCTCAACTCATCTTAGTTAATACCCTTAATCAAAACTAGGGAAATAGAAATAAAACAACTAGTTATATCAAATGTTTAATAAAGGTGAACATGGTATATGATCCTTCATCTAGCCCCTACACGATTAGCTCATCTCTCAATGATACATGATATCCTACTTGTAGAACTTTTATCTACTTCCATGTATTGGTCCCCGTTACTTTATTTTCTCATATATTCATTCTAGTATCTATGGGTTTTATAATTGAAATCTAGTGTCTAGGTTTGGGATAGAAAATACTCTCAATTCCTTCTTCGATAACAATGTCTTCTCTTAGGGGATCGACTCTCTAACTCACATTTTAGTTATTAATTAGAAGACATTTTTTCTAGTGATTGAATCCAGTAATGAATTTTTAAAGGCATGGTATTGAAGCCCTCGGTCAATTGGAAAATGGTTTTTAATCCTATTCTAGTTTTCAATGGAAGTTCCATTTTTCTATGCATCTCCTAAAGTGGTGATATGGGATAATATCCTAGGGATTCCCCATTAATTTCACAACTTTTCTTTCATTTTTGTTATATGATACACCCCTGGTTCATTCCTCTAAATGGATATGTTTATGATTCAAATATAACATGTCGAAGTTTCCTGTATCTATAATGAAATTGATTTATCTTGTCATATTCTAGACCACATTCTTATTATGGATCGTGAAGATTTCTCCTTGTGGAAAAAATTGGTCTAACTATCCTCCATGTGTTTCAAAATGGGATTCCATATTGAATGATTTTCCCTCCCCGTATGTTGAAAGTATCTTTCTAGGATTTTCATTCCTCCACCTATAGACCTCTGTATTGAAGTTAATTCCTTGGATTAGATGGTGAAGGGTTCTTTTATATTGATTGTTTGTCCCTTAATTTTGATTGATATTGTTCTCATTCCTTAGTCACCACCCAGTAGTTATGGCTCATTTGATTGACATATGATGAAGACATTATCTTTGGGTTGGGGTCCCCCAATGACAAATACCATGAGATAACATACAAACATTATGGTATATTGTGAAACATCAAACCTTGGCTTGGTCTTAACTTAGTAAAATTTTATTTATTAACATTACCTTTGGCCTCATCCCTTGGGATGGATTCCCCTAGCCCATAGAAGTAGATAACCATCTATTATCATGTAAAGAAACATGTTCTCCATATTGTTCCCATTCATGAAGGCCCTACCATCTACATCCCATCCCATATGTCTTTCAAATGGTTAATGTTAATTATTATATGTGTAACTAGGCATGGAACTCCTAGATATTTCTCCCCGAACTGGTGGAACCTATACCAAAGCTTCTATCAAATGACAACCAGACTCTCCCTCTTAAAATTCTTAGTGTTCATTAACACCAGGGGACAAATACATGTAGCTTATAATTTATTTATTTCCTTTCTCAATTTTAATTACCATGGTTAGGGTACCCTGGTGATGTTGAATTATATCTCATCTAAGATTCATCAAAATAAAGAATCTCTGGTCATTATAATCAAATCAAAGTGACATGTATCCAAAATCCATGACTCCACTTTCAAACATGATATTCATAATAACATGAATAGAGAATCCGATAGTCAACATTTTTTGGTGTTCTATAATAATTCCATTTCAGTGGAGGAAATCAAAGTATCTAACAAGCATATATACCTAAGGATTGGTTTTGATAATTACATATTCTATATTTCCTTTATTTTTTCCAAGTGTAGTATGTGGGAGAGGGAGATTCTTTTGAAAGACTTAGACAACATGATTCCAAGGGATTCTTCATGGTCAGTTATTGGTGTCTTAATTTTCATCATGGGTGTGGTAGAGAATAAGGGTGGAGTGATCTGTCCAATGAATAATGTAAAAGAGTTCACTTGATTTTCATCCAATGATAGACTTTAGTACTTGGATTAGACATGGGATAAATATTCCTTTTAAAATAAATTGAAGGGAAGTGGTCAGACATGGTTTCTTCTTGATTTATCATTTGATAATATCTACTCCATTACAAAATTCCCTAATGCATTGGTGGGACACCTGGTTCTAGTATTTATTGATCGTTCTCCACATATCTTGTGTAGGGATGATAATGGTTCTCCTATGGACCATTTTTTATACTCTGTTGGATGGGTGATAGACCCTAAATATCCACACATTGTATGTTATTCATAAGATAAATGAATGAGTGAAGGCTCACGGGTCAGGTTTCACTACTAACTTAGAAGAATAAAATAGGATCTTTGGACTTGGGAGTCCTATATAACTTCCCATTTTCTGGAATTTGATAGACGTAAGACAGGAATCAAGCAGGCAGAGGTGGACCTTGATTATCAATGGGATGATTATATTTTCTGAAACATTGTCAGCATAAAGATCAACCTTATTGATTTTCTACTTCCATAAGAACAATTTATAGGGGAGTGGTCCAGAACAACTTGGATTTGAGAGGGGCATAAGCTGGATTCTTCCAAGCTTGCATCAGGTAAAGGAATCATGATAGTGTTCCAAACATCCTTATATAGGATGGATAATTCTGTAATGATTCAAATGTGGTATGAGGTACAGCTGCATCTTATTTAAGCTCTTTAATTTCTAATATTAACCCTCACATGTATGATGGTTACCCTAGAGGCCATGATGACCTTTTTTTCTAGCATTCCACTTGTTCCATCTCATGAAATTAAACATTTTCTTCGGAGTATCCTGGATGTGTGGGACATCTAGGAGGGATTACCATCACCTACTATTGATGTTCCCTAGAACGTGATGAATTTTCGGTATACTTTTAAAAACCTTCCTGTGATATCATCTAAAACAATCTTGTGGGTGTCATAAATTATTTTTTCTAGGGAGAGAGACTTCCTATTGTTGCCTATGCCACCCCCATTATCCGCATACCAGTGGTTACGAATCCATCATCTCTTGAGTAGTATATTCCAATCAATATGTGACATTTCCCTTATAAATTCATCAATACTATTATCAGTAGAAGTCCCTCCGGGCACCTCCATAAATTGGTATTTGATGGCCAATAATGGTTCATCAAGGTTAGGTTTATCCAAACATCCACTTCCATAGAATAATAAATGATTGGTAATATCAATAAGAAAGTATTTGGCTATAACAATTCTATAACACTTTTTAATAACAATTCATATTATTGTGTGGGTCAAGTTTTATCATCAGTTTAATGGGTTTTATAGGATTATTTATTGGGTGGTTGATATTTTACTTTCATGAATTATACCTCCTTGGTTTTTTGTTACATACACGAGGGAAGGCATTGGGTTATTCACATTTCTCCATAGACTAAGAAAAGTAGACCCATTATCCTCCAATGGCTTCATTCTTATTTGAGACACTTTCAGTAGGTATTTAAAAAAGCATTAAAGGGAGCCACCTGTGGACATTCCAGTATAGGCCAAATATAAATGGGATTTCTAAGCTATAATTTCCAAACGATTTTATTCATTTTATCAAAATAAATAAAAATTATATCATGGATCTTAACTGAATCCTTGATTAAAAAGAAATTAGAGGGGAAAAACTATATATTTGGAAAAAAGTAATGTTTAGCTTCTAAAATAGGAATCAGATGGGAGGGGGAGAAAATTGAAGATAGGCTGGGAATCAATTGAAGGCCTTTTTCACATGGATGGGAGCCTCAAATTCCCAAAATAGTATTTTTATTAATCACATTAATGGACTAGTTGAATGAACCTCCAACTATATTATACGTTGGAAAAATTGTTTCCTCTCCTTCGACAAATGCATCACCTTGGATAACGGTGTTCTTTCATCCATCACCATTCCGGACTTGTTAGACTTAATTGTTTTAAAGGTGGTCCTATGTAATATTAATAATAAATTATCTACCTTCAAAAGATACATGAAAGAAGAAAGAAAACGGCATCTGTAATTGTGGCTTTGGATGGACTATGAGGTGGGAAATATAGGCATCAGGATTATAATATCATAGAATCCATGAATTACCTTCAACATAATGTTTAATTGGATTTTATTGTGTTGACAGCATTTTTGAAATTTTTATGTCCAAAAAATTTCGGGTGTATCAGAACAGATCACGGGAAAGAAGGTCCAAGAAATGGGACTCAATCAATCATCATGTCTATATTATTTATCAACATGTGGTGTGGGCTGTGGGGTTTTCCATGATCAAATTTTGTAATTTTAATTGGATGGGTATTGTCCAGGGAATCTTGAGATATACAGAGTTGAATATAATCTTCTAATTTTCCAAAATTGTTCCCTCATTTATGGACACCACCATGAACACACAACAACAAGAGGTATATTTTAGTATTTTCATCAACACATAACCCAACAGACTTGTTTTTACTAAATCCTCAACCAAGATCTTCTTGAATATGGAGTAACCACATGTCCTACATGAAAATTATGAACAAGATTCATGAACCTAGACACTATAGTGAAACAATGTTCCTATTAAGTTTAACTTATTTTTCTGACATATCCAAAACCATTTTCTACCCATGAATGAGGGGTGAGATGCAAGGGGATATAAATTGTTTCTAGGTGAAATTACTTTCATAATCGAAAGGAAGTTTCATCCTCACATATGTTCATTTAGGTATAAGGGTATATATTTCTTTGGAATGTATTTATCACATTCAATGGTCATGATGTGTAGATGATTTTTGGTGGACCCTTTCTTCATTACTGGTATTATGGAATTTAAACATGCGACCGATTGTCGCCTATAGACCGGTCATGGTTCTGGTGCTCTGCTAATGTGTATACCAGCACTCGGGTCGAATCCTCAGCGATGATACTTTAATATTCATTTGTTTTTAGTTAATTTTATTCTAATTGGGGGTTTTTTTGTAAAGCTTATTAAATAATTTATGGATGATGTTTGATTTAACAAATTTATAAAGATTGGGGTGAGTTAATCATTATGTAGTTAAGCTTGTGATATCCTTGAGCTTTTCTTTATATTGCATTAAATTAACACCCATGTCACAAGATGACGTTGATTAGAATTCCTAATTGGTAAGGCTTTAATCCAAGGCTTAACTTAACTTAAGGTTCTAATCTCAATCATAGTTTATTTATGGTGGTGTATTTATGGTTTCAATAATCCATGGAAACCACATGTTAAAAAAACAAGTCATTAATCCACAACATGTTAAGTCCAACATACACAATCTTAATTCAATGAATATTCAACTAGTAAAAGCTCTCAATCACTTAACATACCTAAATTATAAATCACCCCAATGAGAGATTTAGTCAGCCATTTGGGTGTTTAAAAATCTTGTTCTACTGATTGTGATTATAATTTAAGAATAGAAGAAAAAGAAAGGGATACGAAAAGAGTGGTGCGTCGAACACACACACACGAATAATGATGATAATTAAAAAATTGACTTTCGATTAATGAGGAAGCAAAAATACGGAAGGGTATTCAACTGTATTTAAAATATTTTAAAAACATTTATATTAATCTATAGAAGGTGGATTAGAATAAGATAAATTTAAGAATAAACTTTCATTTAAATAGAATTACAAAACACAAACTTACAAGATTATAAACGAAGAACTACACAACTGTGAATAGAAGAAAAGAGAGGAGGAAGGGTATATCAAGTAAAAACATGAGTATAGAAGGTCCCCCCAAGCCTTTGGAAAGGCTTTGGTCGCGACAATTGATGCTCATATCTTCTGAAATTTCAACCCCTTTGAAGGAGTGGAGGGGGATGTATTTATAGCCCAAGGAAGTGGACCGTTGCATTCCCAATCTATCCCTCTACTTGGATCGACGATTTGGACATCCAGACAGTAGAATAACGAGATATCTCCTTCTTCAAAGTTATAGATAATAATTTTATCCGACAACTCTAAAAATTTGGAGGCATTTGGACGTATTTTTCCAATGTTATGGTCGGCTGATTAAACAATTTTAATCTGTCCATTTAATCCAGTCTTTTTAAAGTTCTAAATGTTAAAGGGTTTTTAATAGGAATGATCCTTCAAAAACCAAATGATTTATTCAACAAAGTCGGCCACCTATATCTCCTCTTTCATACTGGAACATATCATCTCTATTTGATGATTACATCATGAGATATGTCGTGAATAGTTTCAGGATTTGAATTCTCATCCAGAATGGTGGGATGGACTTCAATGCTTCATTTGGGCCTCTTGTTCTATGATTTGGGCCTTGAAAATTTTATCCACGATGTTTATAGATAAACATGAACACATGGTGGAGTTTCATAAAATATGGGATTCGGGAGTGAGACCAGTAACTCAATCATCTTGGCTGGTCCACTTTCCTCACAAATATTTTGGGTCATCTTATGAGGAAAATGTAATCATACAAATGGAAGAATTGGCCAATGATACCTTCCAATGAAATATTTTATATTAAATTAGGAATCCTAAAAAACAAGAACCACACAATTTGGATCATTAGCAGGAGAGTTATAAATAAAATAGTAAACTGACTCAATTCGACTACTTCTTAAAATGATCACAAATTGTACTTAGTATTAAAACATTAATATTTCACACAAATTATGCACAATTCATATAAAATCAGTAAAGGGGGTATATAACAAGTCATTAAAATATTAATAACATAAACTCCCCCACACTTAGTCATGTGCACGTCCTCATGTGCAACAAATAAAAAAACATAACAAAATCATTTTCACTCACAAAAAAAATATTTAAATTTCGTTTTCTCTAATCAAGGGAGGTTTAGACTATTTCATTCATCCATTTTCAGTTCCACCACATGTTTTTTGAGAAACAATGTTCCAAAACTAATTCATTTTTTCATGCTCAAATTTAGAAATGGAAAATGTGGACACTCAAACCTCACACCTCTCAAAATGATAGAATTCATTTTTGGAGGTTCACTCTTTCACCAACCAAAAGTAAAAATCATAGAGTTTGAAAGAGCTCTCAGCTTCAAATCCCTATCCCAATTGCACAAGAATCAAGAGGTATTTTTAAGGGGTTTTTCTATGGCTCTGGGATGGTATGAATAAGATGTCCAAGATAGATAAGAAGAGGGGTAAAACACCAACATAGAAAAATAAATGCACATTTTTTTTGAAATAAAACATGGAATGCAATAAAAACACATATTTACAAGGGAATGATTGTGTTAATAACGACACAATAGAGGATAAAGATTTGAAGGGGGTGAGAAGAATAAATATTTACAAACCAAAAAACTTCTCCAAATGTCATAAGAATATAATGCACATGTTCATTTTTTTCTTTTTTTCTCTTTTTTCGAAAGTTGAACATGGAAAAGATCTCACACTCATATCACAACCCATGATTGATCTCCTCACGAAACTAATTATAATATTTATAACAAGATCAAAGGTTGAGGAAGAGTGATAGTTGACCTACCCAAAAACAATCCAATTTTTTATTTTTTCTCTTTTGAATTTTGTTTTGATTTTTTTTTGAACACTTGTCAATAAAATTTACAAAATTACATAAATAAAATTACATTACATTCCCTAAAACATACTGAATTACAACCTCTCACCCACACTGAAATGGATGATTTCCCTTAAGCATATGATAACATGCTTAAATCAAAAAAGTGTACCCAAAATGAAATACATCCCCCACACTTAAATTTCAAAAAAATTATGCAATTAAAATCCACGTTGATATTAATTGGTAAAAGGTATTGGGCTTGTAAAGTTGATATCAAAGAAAAGGTTTTCGTTGGCTCGAAGGGGATTTCAAACGGAGGATTAATGTAAAGGAAATGGGAGGATATTTTTCTATTGTAATTATCATGTGGTTCAGAAAATGCCACTATTATATTAATGCACACTAAGGTAGTAAATTCATCTCGAAGGTCCACATCCTCAAGACTCACAAATGGGGGTTAAAACACACATTTTGAAAAGATGGCCATATGTGACCTTGGCATGAATGCAAATTTTGTTCCTCACAGTTTGGGAAAATCATTTACCAAATCAAAAATTGAGCATTCCAAATGTTTTTTTTTTGACACAAAATTATTTATCCAATTTCATGATGAAAATAAAAAAAATTCGATGAAAACATTCCTGTTGAATCCCTGAAAAGTTTGGACAAATTTTCAAAACTCGATGGGGATTAAGAAGGACTCTTAATTTTTTTGTATTTTTTTTGTTATGATTTATTTTTTTGATTTTTTTTTAATAAAGACACACTCACACAAAATAGAAAGATAAAAATAAAGGTTTTGAAAAATAAAGTGGTAAAAAAAGATAGAGGAAGAATAAGAAATAGGTAGAGTGAGGAAGAGAGAGAGTGGGTTAAGGGGAAAGAGGTGCCCCCTGGTTTGGATTTGGCGGGTCGCCATATCCATCTAGTGGTAGGTTGACTGAAGAAGTTGGGGATCTAGTGGAAGTCGATGATGATCCAAGATTATGTGTCCTCTCATGGTTATTCTTTAAACTATGTCAATTAATTGTGAAAGTCCTTTTGGAAGAGGGGTCTTGGACTTACACTGTACCAAATGGGTAAACATTAGTAATAAAAAAAGGACCTTCCCAATTAGAATTAAGCTTAACTGGGTGAAGCCTAAATCTAAAATAGAAGAGTATTACCTTTTCACCTTCATGGAATACCTTTATCAAGATGTTTTTATCATGGAGTTCCTTGAATTTGTCTTTGTAGAGATTAGAATTCTCATAAGAATAAATTCAATGCTCCTCTAGTTCGGCCAAATGCAACATTCTTTCTTCACCAGATTTTTCAAGATCAAAATTACATTTTTTTTCACTGCCCAAAATGACGTATGTTGAATTTCAACATGCAACCTACATGATTTACCAAAAAACTATCTTAAAATGAGACAACCCAATGCATGTTTTATAGGCTGTTCGATAAGCCCAAAGTGCTTCACCGTGTCTTTCAGGCCAGTATTTTTTGGTGGGTTTTACAATTCTCTCAAGAACTCCTTTCACTTCCAAGTTAGAAAGTTCACCATTCCATTTTTTGGTGGTGATATTTTTTTGAAGTTGTATGTACAACCCTATTCTTATTCAAAAGAGATTCAATGGTTTTATTACAAAAATGGGTTCCTAAGTCACTGATTAAGGCACAAGGCACGCCAAATATGTGGAGGATGTGTGTCTTTATAATCTCACTAATAGTATGTGAAACATCCTATCTAGTGGGTTTGGACTCTACCCACCTTGAAACTTAATAAAATATAAGAAAGATATATGAGAATCCATTGGAAGGGGGAAATGGTCTCATTAAATTGATTCCCCAAACATCGAAGATCTCGTAGAAAATTAAAGGCTTTGGGGGAATTTCATTTATCTTGGAAATTGTGCCAAACTTTTGGAAAGTGGTACATGATTAAAAGAACTCATTTGAGTCCTTGAAGAGTGAATTCCAGAATAATCCAGAGTCTAGGACCTTTCGGGATGTCCTTTGTGGTCCAAAGTGGCCACCACAAGGAAGTGAGTGAAAAAATTATAAGAAGGAGGAATTTTCATCTTCATCAACACATCTCTTAGTTACCATGTCAGCCCAAGTTTTCCAAATATTATTTTCTTCCCAAATATAGTATTTTTAATAACTTTTCAACTTCATTTTGTGTTCTTTTGAAAACATTTCAGTAAAAACACCAAAAACCAATTAATTTACAATTGGGGCATATCACGGTAACATTGGAGTGAGATATGAGAGGTTCTTTGTGTGGAATTTAGTTTCGATGATTTCAGAATGAGAAGAATTAGCAATTCTACTCAAGTGATTAGCAAAGGGTTTTTGTTTTCCTAGTCTATCTTTTATTTCGATGTCAAACTCTTTGAGTATTAGGATCCATCTTAATGGCCTCGGTTTGGAATCACTTTTCATGAGTAAGAACTTTATAGTAGATTTCTATGTGAAGATGATGATTTTGGCACCTAAGAGATAAGGAAAGAATTTATCTAAGGCAAAAATCACTGCTAAAAGTTCCTTTCCAGTGATAGTGTAGTGAGATTGAGTTTCATCTAATGTTTTTTAGGAATAATAGATGACATGAGGAATATTTTCTCTTCTTTGACCAAGAATAGCCACAACGGATCTATAAGATGCATCACACATCAACTCAAAGGGTAAGGACCTATCTGGGGGTTGGATTATTGGGGCGGATTTTAGAGAAGTTTTGAGTTCAACAATGGATCTCTTGCAAACATCATTGAGATGGAAAGGGACATCATTTTGGAGAAACCAAGTGAGTGGGAGAGAAATTTTATTTATGTTATGGATGAATCTTTGATAGAAACCAGAATGACGGAGGAATGAACGGATGTCTCGAATAGAGTTGGGTTCAGGAAGTGATTGGATCGCTTCATCTTTGGAAGGATCAACTTCAATATGCTATTTTGAAGCTAAGTGCCCTAGATCAATCCCATTTTCAACCATGAAGTGACATTTTACAAAGTTTAACACATGGTTACACTTGAAACACTTTTGAAGGACTCGAGAGAGTGAATTCAAACAAGATTCAAATGACTCACCCTAAATGGTGAAGTCATCCTTGCAGACTTCCATGAAGTGTTCAATGAATTCTAAAAATATACTCATCATACATCTCAGGAATGTTTCAAGAGCATTAAAAAGGCCAAAATTCATTCTTCTATATGAATATGTTCTAAAGGGGCATGTGAAAGTAGTATTTTCTTGGTCCTGAGATGCAATTTGGATTTGTAAGTAGCCGGTGTATCCATCAAGAAATCAATAGTGTGACTTTCTGGCTAATCATTCTAGCATTTGATGAAGGAATGGAAGAGGGTAGTGATCATTTCTCATTTCAACATTCAATATCCTATAGTCGATGCACACATGCCATTTTTCTTCACTTGAGTTGTGACTACCTCTCCATGTTCATTTGTGACAACAGTTATCCCACCCTTCTTAGGTACATCTTGAATTTGACTAACCCATTCTCTATCAGAAATTGGGTAGATAATACCAGATTGAAGAAGCTTGTTGATCTCTTCCCCAAATACCTCAAGTATGAGTGGATTGAGTCTTCTTTGTGGTTATTTAATTGGTTTGGATGACTCATCAAGATGTATGTGATGCATGAAAATGGTAGGGTTGATTCCTGGTATGTCATCTAGGGTCCAACCTATGTCATTTTTGTTTTCCTCTAACACCTGAACATGTTTGGACTCTTCGGTTTCAGTAAGTGAAGGAGAGATAATGACAGTATATGTGTGATCAAGGAAAAGGAATTCATATTTCAGGTGTTCAGGGAGAGGTTTTTGATCAGTCCAATCTTTCATTTTTTGGTTAGAAAACTCAGGAATAGAGGAAGGGGATATAGATTCTTCAGATTCATTTTCCTTAATACTGTCCAAGGTGGAGCAGTAGAGATTAGAGTTGAGGTGGGATTCAAGAGAGTTTTCAAGATCCTCAACATTGATAGAGTCTATGAATGAAAGGTCAACATAAACTTCACCATTTAATAATTTGTTAATCATAGTACAGATTTACCAAGATTCTTTGTCATTACAACATGAAGAACATGGTGGATTGGGGTTTGATTGACTCTTAGAAGTTTTCACATAATCATGGGTTGAAAATGCAGAGTGATCCTCATATGGGTATCACGTGTCTTGGAAAATGTTTAACATGACCAGCTGGTCACCGAATTCCATGGATAAGATGCCTGAATGGAAATCAATCTTGGTTCTCTTAGTCATGAGAAATGTTATTCCAAGAATTAGGGGAGATCGAGAAGAGTTTGTCTCACCTTCCATGTCAGGGACATAGAAATCTGCAGGGAAGATAAGATCATTGACTTGGACAAGGATATCCTCAATTATTTCCTCAGGTATGGATGTGCTTCTATTGGCCAATTGAATGACAACACCAGTTGGATGTAAGGGACCTAGACCAAGGTGGGATAATATGGATTTGGGAATGAAATTAATTGAGTCTCCTAGGTCTATGAGTGCATCATCAATGTTGGAACTTCCAATTTGGCATGGAACTGTAAAGGTCCATGGATCTTTTCACTTAATGGGTATGGAATCTTGGGATGAAAATTTTTCTAAGGTATTAAGTGGCCTCTTGTGGTTACACAACTCCTTGAGAAACATGGCATACTAGGGAATTTGTGTTATTACATCTAAGTGGGGAATGTTGACTTTAACGTTTCTAAACATATCGACCATTTCAGGATCATGTTCAAAGGACTTCCTTGGTTTAAAAATAGCTTGAGGAAAAGGAATTGGATTCCTAAGTGGAATGGAAGGAGGTGATGGAATGGTTTCAGGTTCCTTTTCAAGTTTTTTTTCTTTTCATTTTCTAGGTCAACATTCAAAGGAGGGTTGGAGGACTTATATTGAGGCATAGCAATTTTCTTTCCCGATAAAATTTCAATTGAACTTACATTACCCTTGGGGTTTGGTAATGGTTGATCTAGAAGTTGGGATGAATTGGATGGTTTCTGCTGACTAAGGTGGGATGCAAGTTGACCGATTAGGGTTTCAATGTTCTTGAGATTGGAATTAGTGAATGAAGAAATATCTTCCAATGCACTTTCCAATGGTTTCTTGGAAGAAGAGGCTGGTCCCAGATTGGGATTACCAAGTTTTTGGTTCATGGGAAAGCGATTGTATTGGTTTTGGAATTGGGAAGGCTCACTAGGATAATAGAATCCGGGAGGAGGATAGTTCCTTTGAGGTTGAGGAATAAAAGGATAAGGTTGTTGGAAGTTACCAACACATTGACCATATTGAAACTGGTTAGGGTTTTCAGGAGTTAATTGAGGGGGATGAGATATGGGATTACTATACCTAAGGCCTTGGTTATAGGAAGAAGAAAAGGGCTCAGAGTGAGTTTGGTTGAAGTTTCTAATGAACTGACCTGATAGTTGAGGGTTAGTGTTCCATTGAGAATATGCTGCATTAAGCTCCATTTTCCACATGAATCAGATTGATCCTCTTGAAATTGTGGACATGGTTCTATTGGATGAGATGAAGAGTTATAGAATCCACAGTTTTTGACAGGTCCAGGAAACATTGATTGCTGAAAAGATGAGGTTGGAGATTTGGTAGCCACATCTAGTTGTCACACAAGACATGTAAGTTCACTCATCCACTCGGTCCTCATTATTGGCTCAATTGATTGATTATCTTGGGTTTTTTGGACTTGATCATGTGCTCGAGTATGGAATTGATGTGTGTTTTCATCCATGTTACTTATGAGATCTCTTGCAACTGTGGGAGTTTTTTTAACAAGAGCACCACCACTTGCGGCATCAAGGAGAGTTCTCTCCATAGCAAATAACACCTCATAGAAGTATTGAATCATGAGTTGATCAGGTATTTGTTGACGTGGGCCGGTTTCAACATGCTTTCTGAACCTCTCCTAGAACTCATTGAGTGATTCACTTGGGAACTGACAGATACCACTTACAATCTTTCTGATAGAATTTGTACGAGAATCGGGAAATAATTTCTCTTAGAAAAGTCGCTTCATGTCATTGCATGTTGTTATGGTAACAGGAGGAAGGTAGTAAAGCCATGACATGTCAGTGTCAGCTAGGGAGAAAGGGAATGCTCAGAGTTTGATTTTTTTCCTCAAAAACCCTTTGAGGCTTCATGGTATAGCACACTACATGGAACTCATTAAGGTGGAGATGTGGATCCTCACCGGCTAGCCCGTGGAAATGAGGGACAAGATGAATCATACCCGATTTGAGTTCAAAGTCATCCTCTATGTTTTGATATTGAATACCAAGAGGTTTTTAATTTATATTAGGGGCAGGAAGTTCTTTAAGTGTTTTTTCCCTTAGATTGGCCATATCTAATTCAATTGGTTGGACAAGGACTAGTTCTTGAATTATTTTATTATCTCTTATGTTCCTCCTAGGTTGGTAAAGTGTTTGATCGATTTCAGTGTCAAACAAATCCAAGGGATTGTCTGGGAGGCTATGGGGAATTCCAAAAGATTTGGAAGAAATATGAAGACAGTTATTTTTATTTTCTTTCAGTTTATGATATTTATGAGAAGGCATGTTTTTTTGTGTTTTTGTTAATTTTTTTTTGAAATTTAGTTTATTTTTCTTTTTACAATAACCAAAAACTACTGACTTCTTAAATAATCTTACCTGGAAATGGTTCCATTTGAAACGTGCGGCCAATTTTCGCCTATGTACTAGGCAAGTTCCAGTGCTTTGCTAATGTGTATAGCAGCACTCGGGTCGAATCCTCGGCGATGATACATTGTAATAGTCATTTGTTTTTAGTTAATTTTATTCTGATTGGGGGGTTTTTTGTAGAGCTTATGAAATAATTTATGGATGATGTTTGATTTGAAAAATGGATAAATATTGGGGTTAGTTCATCATTATGATGTTAAGCTTGTGATATCCTTGAGCTTTTCTTTATATTGATTTAAATTAACACCCATGTCACAAGATGACGTTGATTAGAATTCCTAATTGTTAAGGCTTCAATCCAAGCATTAACATAACTTAATGTTATAATATCAATCATATATTGTTTATGGTGGTGTATTTATGGTTCCAACAATCCATGGAAAACACATATTAAACAAAACAATTAATCAATCCATTACATGTTATGTCCAACATACACAATGTTAATTCAAAGAATATTCATCGAGAAAAAGCTCTCAATCACTTAACATACCTAAATTATAACTCACTCCAATGAGAGATTTACTCATCCATTTGGGTGTTTAATAATCTTTTTATAATGATTATTATTATAATTTAATTATATAAGAAAAAGAAAGGGATAAGAAAACAGTGGCGTGTCGAACACACACACATGAATAATGATGATAATTAAAAAATGGACTTTCGATTGAATGTGGAAGAAAAAGAAGGGAAGGGTATTTAACTATATTGAATATATTTTAAGAAAATTAATATTATTATACAGAAGGTAGATGAGAGTAATTGATATTGAAGAATAAACTTGAATTAAAATAGAATTACAAAACACAAACTTACATGATTACAATCAAAGAACAACACAAATGTAAAAGGAAGCAACGAGAGGAGGTAGGGTATATCAAGTGAAAACCTGAGTATGGAAGGTCCTCACAAGCCTTTGTAAAGGCTTTGGTCATTCCAATTGAGGTTCCTCTCTTCTTAAATTCCAACCGCTTTGAAGGAGTGGAGGGGACGTATTTATAGCCCAAGAAAGTAGACTATTTGCACTCCCAATCTGTCCCTCCACTTGGATCCATGATTTGGACATCCAGACAGTAGAATCATGACATATCTCCTTCTTCAAAGTTTATATGATACTGTTGGAGGACTACTCTCAAAATTTTGAAGCATTTGGACCTCTGTAGACAAAGTAATGGTCGGCTGATTAAACACTTTTAATCTGTCCATTTCAATCCGGTCTTTTTAATCTTTAAAATGTGAAAGGGTTTTTGAATTAGAATATGCCTTAAAACCTAATTATATATTCAACAATGTCATTATCCTATATATTCTCTTTCAAACTGAAAAATCTCAGATCGATTTGATGACTACATCATGAGATATGTCATGAATAGTGTCCGGATTTTAATTCTCGTCCAGAATGGATGGATGGACTTCAAACCATCATTTAGGCCCCTTGTTCCGAGATTTGGGCCCTGAAATTTTTATCCATGATTACTTTGGATAATAACGAACACATAGTGGAGTTTCATAAAATATGGGCTTCAGGAATGAGACCAGTAAGTCAATCTTCATGGCTGGTCCAGTTTCTTCACAAATTCTTTGGGTCATCTTATGTTGTAAATGTGATCCTTCAAATGGAAGAATTGGACCATAATCCCTTCTAAATAAATGTTTTATATTGAATTAGGAATCCTAAAATACAAGAACCACACAATTTGGATCATTAGGGTGAGAGTAATAAATAAAATAGTAAACTGACTCAATTAGACTACTTCTAAAAATTCTCAAAAATTATACTTAGTATTAAAACATTAATATTTCACACAAATTGGGCACATTTCATATAAAATAAGTAAAGGTGGTATATAATAAGTCATGAAAAATATTAATAACAACACGAATGTATTAAAATACCCACATGTATAAGGCGAGTTCATTGTTTATTAAACTCGAATGTTGGAGTATCTGGAACTCTCATAAAAATTCTATAAATGAGGGGTTTCCAACCTTACGTTTGGTGGTGATGGTCAGGTCTTGAACCTCAACAGTTGAGTTGGTCCATCACATTATGTAGTGGTTGATCTCCAAATCCTTATTGTTTCACATAGATTGAAGTATTTTTGTCACATGGTTTATATACTAGACCCACAAGGTAAATGGGTGCATTGGATCCCTCCTCCTAATTATCTCACACTGAATGTTAATATTTTTAGTTTTGGTTGGAATATGCAGGGAGGAAGAATTTTTTGTAACTATGTCGATTCTTCCATCATTACATTTGTAACGCCCCGACCCCAGCTACCCAGAGTCGGTGCATTACTTCGTAACATTGGCATGATCACAAAAGATCAAGTCTCGAAAGACCGATTAGTTTAGTAGCCTTGGAAACACTAGATACATTCGTAAACGTTACATTACATCATAAAGTGAAAAACTACAATAACAAAGTCTCCATAGTCCACACTCATATCCTCTTCTGACTATCCCTGCAGGTCATTCATAAAATACTTCTTCACATCCTGGAAAATATTAAAACATTGAAAGGGGTGAGCTCAGATGCTCAGTAAGGATAACAATAATGCGGAAGCTTTCATAAATAAACATTAACATTTAAGGCAATGTATAACTAAAACAAAATCCTTTTAAACATGAACTTCAACATAATATGGCAAAAGTAAAATGAGATAATGCCATTCTCTTCTTCACATGGATATTCTACTGGTCGAATAATCACATGCAATATCAATAACCACTTTCATAATGAGGGAATGTATAATGCCGGACATTCTGAAACATTTTGTCAAGGCCTCGGCCAAGACATCTAAAATGATTAAGGCCTCGGCCGAAACCATAAATCAAATTGGGAAAGGGCCTCGGCCAATTCCACGTCTAATTGTCTCATGAGACCTACCGATGCAATCTTTTTAGAAGATACTTACGTTTAAAATTGCTTAAATATACTCCAGTGTTTTTTTGAAAACATTATGCAAGCTTTTTAAAACAAAATAACTAATTCTGAGACTGCTCGACTAATTACAGGCCATGATGGGTCCACGCCCAATCCCTTCCTGTCTACCACACTCGAGAGTCAGGTTTTCTGAAAACATTTTTAAGCTTGCATTAAATACGTATACATTTGCATTGGATTTTCATATATTTGAGAGAAATATCTTTTTTTTGAAATCATTTATAAATCAAATAATCATAAAATAAAACCTTTTGAATAAATGTAAAAGTCAAAGGGGTTTATACACCGTATAAAAGAATGTTGTGTATAAAACCAAATATGCCTCAATGGAAGGAGATTGAAACTGAGTCCTTAAAAAGATAATTTTTAAAATAAAATATATCTATTATGTGTATTCACTATAGGTACACATAAAGAACGTAAAAATATAAAATAGGACATAATAATATCATGACATAATTTGAAAGTAGGAGATTAACCCAAAGAATGGAAATTGGGTTAAGAAATTCCCTTACAAAGAGCATTTTTAAAATAAAATAGATCTATTATGTGTATTCACTACAAGTACACATAAATAATGTAAAAATACAGGATATGACATAATAATATCATGACATAATTTGAAAGTAGGAGATTAACCCAAAGAATGGAAATTGGGTTAAGAAGTTCCCTTACAAAGATCATTTTTTAAATAAAATAGATCTATTATGTGTATTCATTATATCTACACATAAATAAAGTACAAATAAAAGATATGACATAATAATATCATGACATAATTTGAAAGTAGGAGATTAACCCAAAGAATAGAAATTGGGTTAAGAAATTCCCTTACCTCGTGTCTGACTTGACTCAACCGTTCTTTAACCTCCTGAATAATAAACTAGAGTTAATATATACCTTATTAAGAACCATTTTCAATTTCATTATCCTTATTATATCACTTATTACAATGATATGAACATTATGTAATTATTTAAGTTAATAACGGTCGTTTTGTCGATCTTTGGTACTTGAGTCAACAATAAGCTTCTTATAATTACAAGTTGTTTATGTGGTGAAATATCCATTATATCCAGAATTATATTCATGATTTAGATGTCATATATATATTATATATCCAGTATATACATTCATTTATAATATTACGTAACATTTAGAGGTGAGAAATGAAATGCACCGTTCATGGAGACGGTAAGCCGTACGTACGCATGAACGCTACTTTAATTTCAATTTCATATTTAATGGAACTAAATCATAATGATATAAATGTATAATATAATTCCAGTATAATATAGTGTATAATACCATTTACTCCATCCTTTATACATCCCACATATGGCATTAACGATTCAAATCACTTTGAGGGGGCGGTAGTCCGCACTTCCTAAAATGAAATTATCGCGTTTTACCCATAATGGAAATCATAAAGTAAGCCATAAATGAGAAATACAGAAGCATAAGTAAAACATAAACACATTATATATCATATATAAATATAGTGACATCTTAATGGCCACCTTTGAAGGTGTTATATGAGTGTTGAACAATCATCGTTTCGTGAGGCAGAAATTCTCCATCCACAGAAACCGTATGTTCTTTAACCATTAGATGTAGGTGTGTGTAAGTGTAGCTCGAATCCTTCTTATAACAACATCCTAGTATATTGAGGATACTGGTGTTGTCACAAAAGAAATTAATAAAAAGAGTTTATGGGGTTGTAGAAGAAAAATAAACCAAAACAACATTAGAGAAGACATTACCTCAAAATCGGGTAACTCTTTTTGATTTGAGCCAAAGGCTTCCTTGGGAAGAGTTCTGCCCAATGTGATGCTTCTATGAGTAAGGGAGGAATGTTGGGAGAGTATTTGGGCAGAGTTTGGCCGAGCCAAATGGCTTGAAAGTGTGAATAAGGTGGGAGAGGTGGGGGCCTTTTATAAGTGGAGAGGAGGGGCACTTTTGGAAAGTAATGAAATGTTACATTATTTCAAAATGCTTTTCGGATTCTAAAGGTCCCAAATCTATATAATTCGAGGCTAAGGTGATAAGGTTTCGAAATATCTTCATCCAATAGGCTTTGGACAAGTGTAAGCCTCGGATTTTGCATTATCTTCTCATTTTATTTAAATCATTAAATAATGAGGTCATCGCTGCATCATAATGATGTCATAAATAATTTAATTTATTTAATGTCTAAAAATTATAAAAAAACTACTATGATGTAGGAAATCTTTTTAGCTTTCTAATGAATATTTATAGTCAAAATTTTTACTTTTGTAACCCCACTTAAAAACTATTTTAGTAAAACAACTCAGGTTTGTGTCAATTTAATTTTAACATTAAATAAATATATATTAATGTCATTTTCCAACTAAAGTGGCTCCATGGGGTCCCCAAGTTGACCCATGGGTTGTCTTGGTCGGCCATGACTCATCCAATAGGAATAGGACAAGTTTCAAGCTCATATAATATTATTAAAACATTGTTTTACCTTAAACTACACTAATTACCTCTAATCGCGATTAAGAACTTAAAAGTTACTATTCACCAAAAAATTATTTTAATCTTATTGAACCACATTTTACTTCTTAATGACAACCATGTATGTCAGATTTTTGAAAATCAAATCACAGAAGTGGTAATATTTCATTTAAACGAAAAATCAGTTATTTAACTACCACTTAGTGGTTTCACTATTCATCAAAAATTGAAGTTTCTCAGAACAATGCCAAAATTTCATCCTAAGCTATAATTGATATTCCGAATTCAAAAATGATGTCTATTTTACAAAATTCCAAACATATAAGTTGCATTAATTAATTTTATAATTAATTCCCGCTGTTACGACAAATAGCGTGTTTTCAAGAAACAATTTATATCAAAAGATTGGCAATTGTTTATGTCCAAATTCAATGTTAAATTAATTCTAATGACCACCATTGGATAAAATGGTAAAATTATATTCTAATTATACATTAAATCCACTCAATAGTATA
Organism: Viscum album; assembly: GCA_963277665.1. Lineage (NCBI taxonomy): Eukaryota > Viridiplantae > Streptophyta > Magnoliopsida > Santalales > Viscaceae > Viscum > Viscum album. The sequence goes on from OY728153.1 coordinate 809,036,273, forward strand.
ACTTATCACTATAAATTATTTTGATTAAAAAAGTTGTTTTAAGTATTTTTCACTATTCATAAAAAATTAGAAGTTCTCAGAAAAATACCAAAAATTCAACATAGGCTAATTTCGATATTACGAATACAAAAATGAAGTCCATTTTGAAATATAGAATTTCTATAATTTTAAAAAGTGGTTATTACTATTCATAACAGCTACTTTGATTAGTTGCGGTGTGTTAGAACTCGAACTTGCGTACAATGCAAGCTATTGCATTATTGAAAGAGAGGCGTATCATGGAAGCTCGGGGTGTTACATTCTCCCCTCCTTCAATAAATTGCGTCCTCGCAATTTGAAATTTTTCTTTGAAAATAAAAGGTTGAAAAGAGAAAATACTTTGAGGAAAACCCACATCGGAAATAAGATTAATAAAATTTAGCCTTAATAAGACGGAAAATGGAAATAAGAAAGTCACCACCAAATTATGATCTCGATAAGGAGAACATTGGTGGCAATTAAAGACATATAATTGGAGGAAAAACGTAAATATTTGTAGGGAGTGATTGAGGTCATCAATCACAATCAACTGTCAAATTGAGGGCCTCAAAGCCTTCAATCTACGTTGATTTAAAATATCATCAGTTCAACAAGACATAAGGTATTAGGATAACACATTTTTTGTTTTAATATCCCTTTACTAAATTTTAAGAATTAATTTATTCATTGAATAAGAGATAGGTATATATATATTTATGCTTGACAATTAGTGTTTCAACCTTCAACTCATCTTTCACTCAAAAAGATAATAGAACTCAAAAATATTATTATTATCCTAATTGTATAAGGTTCCAAATGTTAACACATACCATTTAGATTAGTAAAATTATATTGTAATAACCAGGGAATTCCTGTAGGCTAGTGGTAGGAAAAAAAGGCCTGTCGCACTATGATTGTGGGTTCGATTCCTGCAGCTTGGTCCGACGCAACGGGTTATGCCCCACCCTGCAGGTTGTCCTTTTCCTAAAACTATAGTATTATAATATTCAAAAATAATCTTCACAAATTTTTAACCTTAAACAATACTATCCAAAGATCAACTTAATCCACTCCAACCTTTATAGTTATTCAAAATACCTCTGTCCAGATATTCTCTAAAATGTCTCTTAATTCCAAAATCAATTTATCAGATTCCCCAAACAAATAAAAGTTTCTCTTATTGTCACATACTAAAAATATGATTACCTTAATCATATTAAAACCTTACTGAAATCAAAAAGTACTGCAGTACAATCCTTATATATATATCACATTATTCTAAAAACCAGAATATAATCCATGAGTCCAAAAGCACCAATACATTAGTTATTCCGCTTCAACTGTAGTCACAGCATAAGATTGGCCTTGATCCCTTGGCCTTTTCTGAGGTAGGTTTCCTTGACGCTTAGGACATTCATTTGCATAATGACCCATTTCTCTACAATTGTAGCATTCAACTTTGACAGCCTCTTTCTTTCCCTTGCAATCACGAGCCTGGTGACCCTTTTCTCCACATTTATAACAAACTCCCATTCCTTTTAGGCAAGTACCAGGGTGATTCTTCCCACAATTATCACATAATGGAAAATCCTTCTTTCCCATTTTCCCTTTATCTGTCTCTTGTTCCACCGTTCTCTTCTTCTCTTGCTTTACTTTGTTGTCATAAGACTTAGAGAATTCCTTTTCTGTCTTGATAGCACACAAGACAATATCTTCGTATGATGAGAAGGATTGTGATACCAAAGCTCGACGGAGAAATGGTTTTAACCCATCAAAGAAACGATCAATCTTACTCCTTGGGTTACGTATATAATCGGCAGCATGCCTCGCTAACCTTGTAAAGTTAGCCTCATACTTTGCGACATTCTCATCCTCCTTCTGCCTCAGACTCAGAAATTGCCTTTCCATATCTTCTCGATGGTCACGAGGAAAGTATTTTTCTAAGAAAAGATCTTTGAACTCCCTCCATTCCATATTCGATACGTCATCATCTTCCTTTGTGTTTTGAATCAGCGACCACCACTGATCGGCATCTCCAGTGAGGCGGTAAACTGCCATGACAACCTTCTCCCTTTCACTACTCCCCAAGGCATGGAATATTTTCTCTAAGGAATTTATCCATTGCTCAGATACTATAGGATTTGTACTCCCATTGAAGGTTGGTGGTTGTTGCCTCATGAAACGGTCTAGCATTGATCCTCCACGTTGCGGATCAGGGTGCTCCATACGAGTAAGTTTATTATTCATAACCTGAGTGAGTTGTCCAAGTATGGTAATAAGTTGATCAGCACCAGTTGTATCTCCAGATCCACAATAATTATCTTGATCAGGAGGGCAATCCCTACACGGAGTTCGTGCATTGATACGGTTTCCATTCCTTCTACTAGGCGCCATTTCTAAACAATGGCATAAACTAGATTAGTTTATGAATCAAAATACATAATTCCATACTTGTAAAACACTTTACATAAATTGAACTATTTATGGATATAATCCATAATCATAAAAAGAAATGTTTTCTTTGAGGAAGTATATACTCATAACCCTTCATAGTGGTTTGTAAATAAAATGAGAATTATCCTAAGCATATCCCCCGGGAGTGTTGTAACCAAGAGTGCAGCAAGGCCCGTTGTCGTGCACCAGTTCCCGTTCGAGTCTAGCTCAAAGCGGTGTTTTCGGGTTTTACCCCTAGGTACATCTGTGCCAGAGCTGCCTCTACCTGCTCGTATCCAGACAGGGATGTATTGCTCGGAAAAGTCATAACATCTCTATAATACCAAAATTCTAGGAAGTTCTTCTATACTAATCCTCAAAGTCTATCTTTGGGCTATGTGCTCTAATCAGAGTTTATCTAAATCTAGCTTCCAAGGTTAGTACTAAACTGCCTCTGATACCAACTGTAACGCCCCGACCCCAGCTACCCAGAGTCGGTGCATTACTTCGTAACATTGGCATGATCACAAAAGATCAAGTCTCGAAAGACCGATTAGTTTAGTAGCCTTGGAAACACTAGATACATTCGTAAACGTTACATTACATCATAAAGTGAAAAACTACAATAACAAAGTCTCCATAGTCCACACTCATATCCTCTTCTGACTATCCCTGCAGGTCATTCATAAAATACTTCTTCACATCCTGGAAAATATTAAAACATTGAAAGGGGTGAGCTCAGATGCTCAGTAAGGATAACAATAATGCGGAAGCTTTCATAAATAAACATTAACATTTAAGGCAATGTATAACTAAAACAAAATCCTTTTAAACATGAACTTCAACATAATATGGCAAAAGTAAAATGAGATAATTCCATTCTCTTCTTCACATGGATATTCTACTGGTCGAATAATCACATGCAATATCAATAACCACTTTCATAATGAGGGAATGTATAATGCCGGACATTCTGAAACATTTTGTCAAGGCCTCGGCCAAGACATCTAAAATGATTAAGGCCTCGGCCGAAACCATAAATCAAATTGGGAAAGGGCCTCGGCCAATTCCACGTCTAATTGTCTCATGAGACCTACCGATGCAATCTTTTTAGAAGATACTTACGTTTAAAATTGCTTAAATATACTCCAGTGTTTTTTTGAAAACATTATGCAAGCTTTTTAAAACAAAATAACTAATTCTGAGACTGCTCGACTAATTACAGGCCATGATGGGTCCACGCCCAATCCCTTCCTGTCTACCACACTCGAGAGTCAGGTTTTCTGAAAACATTTTTAAGCTTGCATTAAATACGTATACATTTGCACTGGATTTTCATATATTTGAGAGAAATATCTTTTTTTTTGAAATCATTTATAAATCAAATAATCATAAAATAAAACCTTTTGAATAAATGTAAAAGTCAAAGGGGTTTATACACCGTATAAAAGAATGTTGTGTATAAAACCAAATATGCCTCAATGGAAGGAGATTGAAACTGAGTCCTTAAAAAGATAATTTTTAAAATAAAATATATCTATTATGTGTATTCACTATAGGTACACATAAAGAACGTAAAAATATAAAATAGGACATAATAATATCATGACATAATTTGAAAGTAGGAGATTAACCCAAAGAATGGAAATTGGGTTAAGAAATTCCCTTACAAAGAGCATTTTTAAAATAAAATAGATCTATTATGTGTATTCACTACAAGTACACATAAATAATGTAAAAATACAGGATATGACATAATAATATCATGACATAATTTGAAAGTAGGAGATTAACCCAAAGAATGGAAATTGGGTTAAGAAGTTCCCTTACAAAGATCATTTTTTAAATAAAATAGATCTATTATGTGTATTCATTATATCTACACATAAATAAATTACAAATAAAAGATATGACATAATAATATCATGACATAATTTGAAAGTAGGAGATTAACCCAAAGAATAGAAATTGGGTTAAGAAATTCCCTTACCTCGTGTCTGACTTGACTCAACCGTTCTTTAACCTCCTGAATAATAAACTAGAGTTAATATATACCTTATTAAGAACCATTTTGAATTTCATTATCCTTATTATATCACTTATTACAATGATATGAACATTATGTAATTATTTAAGTTAATAACGGTCGTTTTGTCGATCTTTGGTACTTGAGTCAACAATAAGCTTCTTATAATTACAAGTTGTTTATGTGGTGAAATATCCATTATATCCAGAATTATATTCATGATTTAGATGTCATATATATATTATATATCCAGTATATACATTCATTTATAATATTACGTAACATTTAGAGGTGAGAAATGAAATGCACCGTTCATGGAGACGGTAAGCCGTACGTACGCATGAACGCTACTTTAATTTCAATTTCATATTTAATGGAACTAAATCATAATGATATAAATGTATAATATAATTCCTGTATAATATAGTGTATAATACCATTTACTCCATCCTTTATACATCCCACATATGGCATTAACGATTCAAATCACTTTGAGGGGGCGGTAGTCCGCACTTCCTAAAATGAAATTATCGCGTTTTACCCATAATGGAAATCATAAAGTAAGCCATAAATGAGAAATACAGAAGCATAAGTAAAACATAAACACATTATATATCATATATAAATATAGTGACATCTTAATGGCCACCTTTGAAGGTGTTATATGAGTGTTGAACAATCATCGTTTCGTGAGGCAGAAATTCTCCATCCACAGAAACCGTATGTTCTTTAACCATTAGATGTAGGTGTGTGTAAGTGTAGCTCGAATCCTTCTTATAACAACATCCTAGTATATTGAGGATACTGGTGTTGTCACAAAAGAAATTAATAAAAAGAGTTTATGGGGTTGGAGAAGAAAAATAAACCAAAACAACATTAGAGAAGACATTACCTCAAAATCGGGTAACTCTTTTTGATTTGAGACAAAGGCTTCCTTGGGAAGTGTTCTGCCCAATGTGAGGCTTCTATGAGTAAGGGAGGAATGTTGGGAGAGTATTTGGGCAGAGGTTGGCCGAGCCAAATGGCTTGAAAGTGTGAATAAGGTGGGAGAGGTGGGGGCCTTTTATAAGTGGAGAGGAGGGGCACTTTTGGAAAGTAATGAAATGTTACATTATTTCAAAATGCTTTTCGGATTCTAAAGGTCCCACATCTATATAATTCGAGGCTAAGGTGATAAGGTTTCGAAATATCTTCATCCAATAGGCTTTGGACAAGTGTAAGCCTCGGATTTTGCATTATCTTCTCATTTTATTTAAATCATTAAATAATGAGGTCATCGCTGCATCATAATGATGTCATAAATAATTTAATTTATTTAATGTCTAAAAATTATAAAAAAACTACTATGATGTAGGAAATCTTTTTATCTTTCTAATGAATATTTATAGTCAAAATTTGTACTTTTGTAACCCCACTTAAAAACTATTTTAGTAAAACAACTCATGTTTGTGTCAATTTAATTTTAACATTAAATAAATATATATTAATGTCATTTTCCAACTAAAGTGGCTCCATGGGGTCCCCAAGTTGACCCATGGGTTGTCTTGGTCGTCCATGACTCATCCAATAGGAATAGGACAAGTTTCAAGCTCATATAATATTATTAAAACATTGTTTTACCTTAAACTACACTAATTACCTCTAATCGCGATTAAGAACTTAAAAGTTACTATTCACCAAAAAATTATTTTAATCTTATTGAACCACATTTTACTTCTTAATGACAACCATGTATGTCGGATTTTTGAAAATCAAATCACAGAAGTGGTAATATTTCATTTAAACGAAAAATCAGTTATTTAACTACCACTTAGTGGTTTCACTATTCATCAAAAATTGAAGTTTCTCAGAACAATGCCAAAATTTCATCCTAAGCTATAATTGATATTCCGAATTCAAAAATGATGTCTATTTTACAAAATTCCAAACATATAAGTTGCATTAATTAATTTTATAATTAATTCCCGCTGTTACGACAAATAGCGTGTTTTCAAGAAACAATTTATATCAAAAGATTGGCAATTGTTTATGTCCAAATTCAATGTTAAATTAATTCTAATGACCACCATTGGATAAAATGGTAAAAATATATTCTAATTATACATTAAATCCACTCAATAGTATAACTTATCACTATAAATTATTTTGATTAAAAAAGTTGTTTTAAGTATTTTTCACTATTCATAAAAAATTAGAAGTTCTCAGAAAAATACCAAAAATTCAACATAGGCTAATTTCGATATTACGAATACAAAAATGAAGTCCATTTTGAAATATAGAATTTCTATAATTTTAAAAAGTGGTTATTACTATTCATAACAGCTACTTTGATTAGTTGCGGTGTGTTAGAACTCGAACTTGCGTACAATGCAAGCTATTGCATTATTGAAAGAGAGGCGTATCATGGAAGCTCGGGGTGTTACAACATTGATAATATTCTATGTAAAAGGTTATTCAATCATATAATAATCATATTTTATTCTCAAGAGTATTGATTTATGCCACTCGATAGTAATAAGTTGGACTAGGTTGAAACTGATTCCACTATCTTACATAGGTCCATCTAGGAGGCCATCCCAACCCCTTGGACATTGAAATATTTAGTTTATAGATGTAGAAGCCACTACAATTATTTCACTAATTTTACCAACACCTGGTGGGAGGGAAATATGGTTACTAAAATCTTGGACTCTTGGGTCACTCATGATCAACCATAGACCATATTTTCTATTCTAGGATCGCTTCCTCCAAGAATGTTTTAATATTGATTGAGCTTATTCCCCTAGGCTCTATTATTTCAAACCCCCATGATAGTTTCGGTCCATGACACCCGTTCTCAAAAATTTTTATTAATGTTTGATGGATTGTATGAAGTCTACAATCTTAACATAAGACTTCTATTAAATAATTAAGCCAAAACCATGTTTTATAGATAATATCATGGTCATATATAATAGGAATGTGTCCCATGATTATAATTACGAAATAATATCATTGTGAACATATATAAACATAAGAAATTACACTCATCTTGTAAAAGACAAGAAATTAGGTCCCCATATAAAAAAAGGTAAACATAATGTGTCCCTAGAAAAATATTATAAGCATTTTATATTATAAATAGGTCCACACAAAAACTTTTAAACTTGAAATTGGGCTCATATGTAACAAAACAATATCAAGAGACATAATGCATTACCTAATGAATTGGAGGGGTATATAATTCTATGTCAACAAATAAAATAATGAAAAACATACACAAGGGTTCCAAAACATCATAAAAACAGTTATTATAAAATAAACCATAGAAATGAAATGTGATTCATTAATAATTTATCATAATTTAATTAAGTCGTGGGAAAGTAACAGATTTCATAAAATCATCCTTATAGAATCATCATAAAAATTCATCTAGAAAAATAAAGTGGATATCTTCATTAGATCATATACATAATTAATTATAATTATTCCAAAAGTCTCTTTACATATATGAAAAAACACATTTGTAAATTCATTTCAAAATCGAATTTAAAGTCAAGTGAAAATATTACCTTTCATCACATAACTTTTTAAAATATATGATTCCTCGAGAAATGTTAATTGGATTTCCTTTATAAAATATTTGAAACATTAAAAGTATGATTTATGAAAAAATAAACTAATTGATAATAGGAAAATAAATTATTTTCATATATTTTAAAAGAGAAAATTTATTTCACGCTTTAATAAAGATTAAAACATCAATTATTAAAATATGTTCTTATCATATATGTTAAATGAGTACATTTCTTTCACACTGTTATCCATAATCTTAATATTTTTAAAATAAACTCAATGGTTTTAAAAATGACCATTTTCAATCATTTAAAGTATACATAAAAACATTCAAAAAAATTTAATAACATGGATATATATGATAATGATTCTTAACACCGAAAATAACAAAAGACAATATTTCTTTTAAACATTTTCTATGTTATTTTATGTATCAATTGGAGAAATGTTTACAAAAACATTAATACCCTATAAATAACACGATTAAACTAAATTATATGGGGATTAATTTATATGTGTTATCAAATTTCTGTAATTGGAAATTTAATTAATATATTCTCTAAAAATGATATTATAACATAGAACCTTACTAATTTGGTGAATTTTGAATCATAATCCAATATAAAGAGATATCATCAAATGAAAAATTATATAATTTTAAAATGAACAGATTCATTATATACTATCTCGTATAGGAATTATGTGCACCATATAAAAAATATATGTTTTAATTCCCAAATCACTACACAAGTTTAAAATTCAAGGGAATTTTGATCTTTCAAATTACTATGTAGGTTTGATTTTTGAAAAGGATGTATAATTTAATTATGATAATTTTAGAAGCTATAATAGGTGTTTTTATACAAGGATTAAGGATTTTAATTGATTTGGATGGCACGGAAAATTTTTAGCGGTAGGGTGGCTACGTTCTCTAGCCATCATATTGCCAGTGGGCTAGCTTGGGACCCTACTACCCTATTAGGTTCACTAGTAATTAAATGGCCCCTAAAGAGGAAAATTGAAAAAAAAACCTTCTGCTTTTTGGTGGAATCCCCAATTCTTCTTTGTGATTCACTCATGTGATAATGGGATCTCTCCCCCTTCTTCTCCACTTTATGAACCATCCTGTTGGGGTTGAATATAGGTGTTTTTTAATGTTATATGGTATATATACACCTATGTTTGTCTCATACTTCCTTCTGATTCATTAATTTTTAGTATCATTATCTAGTTTAAGGGATTTCGGTGTTGATTCTATTTGGGAATGGCAGAATTGGCTATTTTTCATAGGTCTTCCACTCTTCCTTATAAGGGACATCCTGAGATTCATTGAGGTACCTTCATTCATAGATTCAATAATGGTAAATTTTCTTGTGATTTTATTTTTTGTTATTCTTAAAACTAAATTATATTATTTTTAGTTTTTGTTATGCCCCAATATTTTATGGTATATACCTTTTTAAATATAATATCTTTGACAGCATGCATTTCATGAAACACCACGTTCAAGTGTGCCACGATCTATTAACCTAGACATTTAAATTTCCTTTTATGAATAGTATTAACAATGTAATAAAATTTATGTATAATTGAAAGTGCGGCCGATTGTCTCCTATCGACCGTTCAAGGTTCTGGTGCTCTGCTAATGTGTATAGCAGCACTCGGGTCGAATCCTCGGCGATGATACTTTGTAGTAGTCGTTTGTTTTTAGTTGATTGTATTTTGATTAGGGGGGTTTGTTTGCAGAGCTTAATTGAAATGATTTATGGATGATTTTTGATTTACCAAATTGATAAAGATTGGGGTGAGTTCATCATTAGGTTAGTTAAGCTTGTGATATCCTCGAGCTTTGCTTTATATTGCATTTAAATTAACACCCATGTCACAAGATGATGTTGATTAGAATTCTTAAGTGTTAAGGCTTTAAACCAAGACTTAACTTAACTTAAGGTTATAATCTCAATAATATCTTATTTATGGTTGTGTATTTATGGTTCCAATAATCCATGGAAACCACATGTTAAACAAAACAAGTCATTAATCCATGACATGTTAAGTCCAACATACACAATGTTAATTCAAAGAATATTCATCGAGCAGAAGCTCTCAATCACTTAACATACCTAAATTATAACTCACCCCAATGAGAGATTTACTCAGCCATTTGGGTGATTAATAATCTGGTTATAATGATTATGATTATAAATTAATAAGAGAAGAAAAAGAAAGGGATAAGAAAAGAGTGGTACGTCGACACACACACACGAACAATGATGATAATTAAAAACGAACTTTCGATTGAATGAGGAAGCTAAAGAAGGGAAGGGGATTGAACTGAATTTAAACTATTTTAAGAACATTAATATTAAAATACATAAGGTGGAAGAGAATAAGAGATATTGAAGAAGTAACTTGCATTAAAACAGAATTACAAAGAAAGGGAATTACAAGATTACAAAAATGAAGAACACAAAAGTAAGTGAAAAGAAAGAGAGGAGGAAAGGTCTCTCAAGTGAAAACTTGAGTTTGGCAGGTCCTCCCAAGCCTTTGTCAAAGCTTTGGTCGTGCCAATATGATCTCCTCTCTTCTGAAATGCCAACCCCTCTCAAGGAGAGAAGGGGAGAGTATTTATAGCCCAAGGAGTGGACTGTTTGCATTCCCAATCTGTCCCTCCACTTTCTTCGCCAATTGAGCTATACAGACAGCCGAATCTTCAAATAAATCCTTCTTGAAAGTTGTAGAAAATAATGTTGGTCGACTACTCTCAACATTTGGAGGCATTTGGACAATTGGAGCCAAAGTTATGGCCGGTTGATTAAACAAATGTAAACTGTCCATTTCTATCCATTCTTTTTCGATGGCCAAAATGTGAATGGATTTTTGAACAGGAAGATGCCTTCAAATTCGAATGACTTATTCAACAAAGTCGGCCGACTATATCTCCTCTTTCACACTGAAAAATCTCAGCTCGATTGGATGCTTACATCAGGAGATATGTCATGAATACTATACTGATTTTAATTCTCTTCCAGAATGGTGGGCTGGACTTCAAAGGTTTATTTGGGCCCCTTGTACTTGGATTTGGGCCATGCAATTTTTATCCAAGATGCAATGTAGTGTCCCCCGAATTATGGTGGATATTGAAGGTCTTTGGACTTCTGGATTGAACCCAGTAAATAAATCTTCAAGGATGGTCCAGTTTGTTCACAGATTCTTTGGTCTTGTTTGTGAGGACCATATGACCCTTCAAATGGCAGAATTGGCTCATGGTTCCTTCTAATGAAATGTTGTATATTGAAAGGAGAATCCTACAAAACAGGAACCACACAATTTGGATCAGTATAGTGATAGTTATAATTAAAACATTAAACTGACTCAATTTGACTACTTCTAAAAATGCTCAAATATTATACTTAATATTAAAACATTAATATTTCACACAAATTATGCACATTTCATATAAAATAAGTAAAGGGGGAATATAATAAGTCATGAAAATATTAATAACATCAACTCCCCCACACTTATATTTGCGCGTGTCCTCATGTGCAACAAATATAAAAACATGACAAAATCATTTTCACTCACCAACAAATATTAAAATTTTGTTTTCTCCAATCAGGGGAGGTTTAGACTATTTTACTCATCCATAATGAATTTCATCACAAATTTGGTTCACAATAATGCATCATAAACAATTCATTTTTTCATGTTCAAGGTTTGAATTGGAAAATGTAGGCACTCAAAACTTACTCCTCTCAAGATGATAAAAATGTATTTTAGGAGGTTCACTCATTCACCAACAAAAAGTGAAAATCAAGAGTTTGTAAGAGCTCTCAGCTTCAATTCCCAAATATAATGTGTACAAGAATCAAAAGGACTTTTAAGGGGTTTTTCAGTGGCTATGGGACGGTAGGTATATAATGTCCAAAGGAAAAGAGGGGTTAAAAACACCAACATGGAAAAATCAATGCACATTTTTTTTGAAATTTAAATTGAAAGGAAATAGAAACACATATTTACAAGGGAATGAATGTGTGATGAATGAAAAGTGAGGGAGATAGAAAATGGAATAGGGTGAGATGATGGAATATTTACAACATGGAAGACTTCCAATAATGACACAATACAAGATGAGTCAAGTGTTTTTTTTCTTTTTTTTTGCTCTTTTTTTTCGAAAGTTGTGCTTGAAAAAAAAGTCTCACAGTCATCTCCCAACCCATGCTTGATCTCCTCATGGAACTAATTTTAGTAGTTATAACATGATCAAAGGTTGATGATGAATGATTTTTGACCCACCCAAGACACAACCCATTCCTTTTTTTTCATTTTTTTTTAATATAATTTTTTTTCATTTTTTTTTGAACACTTTTCAATGACTTTTGTACAAATGACAATTACACATATACACCCCAAAGCTCACAGAATTACAACCTCTCCCCCACACTTGAATGGAAGCTTGCCCTCAAGCATATGATGACACATTGAAAATCAATGAAAGTACGCCCAAAAATGAAGTCTATTCCCCCCACACTTAAATTTCAATAAATTATTCAATGAAAATCCATGAAGATGTTGGGTGGGACAAGGTTTTAGGCTTGTAATGTGGCTATCAAAAGAAAGGTTTTCATAGGCTCAAAGGGGCTTTCAAAAGTAGGATCAATGTAAGGGTAACGGGAGGCTATTTGGCTATTCTGATTCTCATGTGGCTTAGAAAATGCCTCTATCATATTAATGCACACAAAAGATGGAAATTCAGCTCGAAGGTCCACAAACTCAAGACTCACAATCAGTGGTGAAGACACACAATGAAAAAGATGGCCATAGATGACCTTGGCATGAAGGCTAATGTTATTCCTCACGGTAGGGGAAAATCATTTTCCACCAAAAATTGTTCATTCAAAATGTTTGTTATTGACACAAAATTGTTTACCCAAGTTTGAGATAAAAATTCAATATATTTGAGTTTAAAACAAGCCTTTTGACTCCCCAAAATGGTTGGACAAAATTTCAATATTGGATGATGAGTAATTATGACACCCCTTTTTTTCAATTTTCATTTGTTTTTAATTATTTTTTTTTAAATTTTTTATTTTTTAAAGACAGATCCACACAAAAGAGAAATTAGAAAAAAGGTTGTGGAAGAATGTTGTAAAAAAAATGAGAGAGAGATAGGAAGAAGAAGAAATAGAGAGAAGAAAAGAGGGAAGAGAGATTGAGGAGAGATAGAGTTAAAGGGAAAGAGGTAACCCCTGGTTTGGATTTGGCGGGTCTCCATTTCCATCTAGTGGTGGGTCAATGGAAGTGGATGTGGAACCTGAAGTGAATGGCCTCTCATGGTGATGCTTTAACCGGTGTCCATTTACCGTGAATGTTCTCTTTGAAGAAGGGTCTTCGACTTGCACTGCACCAAATGGGTAAACATTAGTAATAATAAAAGGTCCATCCCAACGAGAATTGAGCTGACCTGGGTGAAGTCGAAATCGAGAATTGAAGAGCATTACCTTTTCACCTTCATGAAATACCTTTCGAAGAATGTGCTTGTCATGGAGTGACTTTGCCTTTTCTTTGTAGATAATGGAGTTCTCATACGAATCGAGTCGAAGCTCCTCCAATTCAGTCAACTGCAACAATCTTTCTTCACCAGATTTTTCACAATCAAAATTACATGTTTTGACAGCCCAAAATGACTTATGTTGGATTTCAACTGGTAAATGACAGGCTTTACCAAAGACTAGCCTAAATGGAGACATCCCAATGGGTGTCTTATAGGCTGTTCGATAGGCCCAAAGTGCTTCACCAAGTCTATCGGGCCAGTCTTTTCTTGTGGGATTAACAATTCTTTCAAGCACTCTTTTCACTTCTCTATTAGAAAGTTCAGCCATTCCATTTGTTTGAGGGTGATATGCAGTGGATGTTTTATGTACAACCCCATTCTTTTTCAAAAGTGACTCCATGGTTCTATTACAGAAATGAGTTCCTAAGTCACTTATCAAAGCACGTGGTGTTCCGAATCGATGGAAGATATGGGTTTTGAGGAACTCACTCACAGTTTGAGCATCATCTTTCCTAGTGGGTTTGGACTCGACCCACCTAGAAACATAATCGACCGCAAGAAGAATGTATGAGAATCCATTGGAAGGGGGAAAAGGTCCCATGAAATCGATGCCCCAAACATCGAAAAGCTCACAGAAGATTAATGGCTTTTGAGGCATTTCGTTTCTTTTGGAAATTGTGCCAAACTTTTGGCAAGTGGGACATGATTGACAGAACTCGTGTGAGTCCTTGAAGAGTGAAGGCCAAAAGAATCCAGAATCTAGGACCATTCGAGAAGTCCTTTGTGGTCCAAAGTGGCCACCTCCAGGCATTGAGTGGCAGAATTCCAAGATGGAGGATTGTTCAGTTTCATCAACACATCTCCTAATTACCATGTCAGCCCCGGTTTTCCAAAGTTTATTATCTTCCCAAAAATAATGCTTTGAATCACTTTTCATCTTTTCTTTTTGTTCTTTTGAAAAATATTCAGGGAAAACACCGGAAACCAAGTAATTGACAATTAGGGCATACCATGGTAACTTTGGAGTGAGAGAGGAGAGGTGTTCAGTTGGAAATTCAGGATCAATTATTTCAGAATGAGAAGAATTAGAAATTCTACTCAGGTGGTCAGCCACAGGGTTTTCTTTTCCAGGTTTATCTTTTATCACAAGGTCAAACTCTTGGAGCATTAAAATCCATCTTATTAGCCTTGGTTTGGAATCACTTTTCTTAAGTAAGAACTTTAATGCTGAGTGGTCCGTGAAGATGATGATTTTGGCACCTAAGAGATAGGGCCGGAATTTATCCAAGGCAAAAACCACAGCTAAAAGTTCTTTTTCAGTCACAGTGTAGTGTGATTATAACGACCCATACTTTACATACATTGTTAATACTTCAAAATTGAAGCACACTTATTACAACATATGACAAAACCACAAAGGACCGTATAGGTATAGTGTCTTTAGAAACTGGGGAAACATAAAAAAACTGGTTCATAAATCTTCTACAATGTCTCCCATTTATTTCATCATATCTAGGGTCCCTTTTAGCATATTCTACTTAATATCCATCTTCCTGACCTGGGGAAAAGAAAACATAAAAGGGTGAGCTCAAATGCTCAGCAAGGGCAAATAAAGAAAATAAAAATCATATCATATCTTTATGAAAATAAAAACCTGCAAAAGAGATCATAATATCTTAGCATGGAATAAATCATAGAAGTGAAAATGAGATCCCCATAATCATAACATAAAACTTGAATCTTTGTGGCATGCACACATAATCATGGAAAATCATTTCTTGTTAGTCATGACTCATTGCCAAGACTATCTTAGTGGACAAAGTCCCTTTCTGAACCGAGTTCACTCCTCGTTTCAGTCCTGTATCACTGAACCGAAATAACCTTCCGTTCCAGCCATGTCTATCTCATGAGATATAAAATCATTACCCAATGCATTGGAGGGAGATATAGGTCCCACCCATCTTATAATGAATCCTTTCTTATGTGTGACACATAATCATAAAACATACATCATCGCATAACACATATAACAAAAATGGGATTCTTGAAACATCATGACATCATAAATCAATTCATATATGATAAAGGAATTCATAAACATAATTCCATCACAACATAGTCAAACCAATGTAAAAATATGGATAGAAACAGAACCCTTTATTATCTTAGATGGAAAATAATTTTGATAAAACACATGAATTGAATTCTTGAGGAAAATATCCTTTCTTCTTCAAAATCAATTTCTTTTCACAAAACATCATGCAATTTTAAAAGAAA
The DNA here is from genome assembly GCA_963277665.1 of Viscum album. Taxonomy (NCBI): domain Eukaryota; kingdom Viridiplantae; phylum Streptophyta; class Magnoliopsida; order Santalales; family Viscaceae; genus Viscum; species Viscum album. The sequence goes on from OY728153.1 coordinate 809,052,139, forward strand.
GAGATTTTATTAAAAATAGTCATGAAATATTTTATAGGAAGCTTCATTAAAATAAGGCTTTATAAAACAGTAGAAATCCGTTCGTGCCGTATAAGTTAAAAAAAACATTCTTCGTACTTTTGTCGGAAAAGTCAAAAAGTACCTCGTACGAAAAACGACAAAAGATTCCTTTCATACATATTACTAAAAACTCACCGAAGGGTAAAAATGGATTTAAACAATTGTAGGTGGATGGAAATAATATTACATTTTGATGAAACATGGATGTGGATGATAAAATACACCCCAGTAAATACTTATGAATAAACAATCTCGGATAAAAATGAGATTGTGATATTTCCCTTACCTTAGGTCCAATTTGCTTTGTACGTGTCCGAAGCTCCTGTATAATGGTTTAAATAATGTTATTGACTTATTCCAGAATCATACATATTTATATGATATCATATATGGTCATATTATTAGCTTCTTGTTAGTAATATTTCATTGTTACTTGTTACTCGGGTCTTTATAACTTTTTGTTCTTATGCGTGTTTTGTCGAATAAATTCTTATTCTTATCTTTAGGTTATAGATAATTCATTTCCAGAATGGTATTAGTGTAGTATATACCATATTCATTCATTCAATTCATTTATATAATCATTATGAAATGAAGATCATGTAGAACGAGTCGCATCACATCGTGGAGACGGTATTCCGTACGTACGCACGAGTGATGATATCGTTCCTATGATCGTGGAATTGTTTTGGAGTATATATATATATTATTTCAGTATCAATATTACTTAATAATAATCATATATAGTTACTCATTACACCATTATACCCATCCTTGTAAGGTGATGGTGGAAAATAGATTACACCACGGCGTGGAGACGGTATTCCGTACGTACGCACGCGCGGTGATTTCATTTTTCCGTAGGATGGATAGAAGGTGAATTAGGGTTGTTTCATATTTATAATAACATATCAGTATGTAAGTAATACTGATGTTATTACTTTATCATGAAACAACTAAAGAAGAAGAAGTTGAAGACGAAAGAAATTGAAAAGATCGGTAATGGATATTACCTCTTCTTTGGAACGCCTCTTTGAATCCTCCACTTAAGGAACTAAGATTGGTCTTTGGAGAAGACCAGGACCTCTAGGATTATTCTAGGGAAGTGGAGAGGAGAAAATCGCAGGGGTTGGCCGAGCTTGAGTGCTCAAATTGGTGTGAGGAGGAGGGGGAGGAGGTGCCCTTTTATAAGGGAGGAGAGGGGCACCTTAGGAATATCTCAAAATATTATTTTATATTAAAGTCAAAATCGGTTTATAATGGTTCCAAAGGGTCTTATTTCGAAGCTAAAGTGGGGATGGGTCGAAATCCTATCAACCAATAGAATTTAGACAAGTTTAGGATATTATTTTAACCTTATCAATTAAATTTAACTCTAAGTTAAATAATTTAACTTTTACCATGTCTTTTTGTTTTCTTTCACTATATGGTTAATACACTTACTATAACATTCCAAACGAACCCCAAATTGTTTATTATTAATATATATATCCTTATCTAAGTCATTTGTCCGAACCTTAGATTTTTAGGAAATTAATAATATAATATTTGATTTAAAAACTATTTTGTGTCAATTTTGACACTATTTGATATATGATTTTTGTCAAAGTCATAACAGAATTATATGTTCGAACCAAGTTGATTAAATCAATAATAATATATTATAGTAACCTAGAAAATTAGTGGAATTCATAAAAAGTCTCAAATTACATTTATTTTGGTATTTATATTATCAATTTTTTCAATATTTCATTAATAAGATAATTACTGCATCATCTTTGTGTCATAATTAAATTAAATTATTTGATGTCTAAAAATTACAAATAAATTACCATCATGTAGGAAATCTTTTTAGCTTTCTAATGAATATTTACAATCGAATTTATCTTATGTATAACCCTATATTAAAAATGATTTACTTATTAAACTTTGATTTTAACTATTTTAACCCTTCTTTAAATAAATTAATAATAAATGTCCTAATCTAATCCAAGTGGGCCTAAATGGTCATATTTTATTCCTAAGTTTGTTTTTGGTCGAATTACACTTGTCCAATAGAATTAGGACATGTGTTAGGGTAATATTAATATCATATTTACCCTTAGTTACCCTATTTACTATTAACCGCGGTAAAAATAGTAAAAAGTTACTATTCACCAAAAAATTATTTTCATCTCATTGAACCACATTTTAGTCCTTGATATTAACCGTGTCTCTCGGATTTTTAAAATTCCATTCACAGAAGCGGTAAAATTAAGTTTTATGCAAAATTCAGTTTTTAACCTACCACTTAGTGGTTTCACTATTCATCAAAAATTGAAAGTTTTCAGAAAAATACCAAAATTTCACCCTAGGCTAATTTCGATATTCTGAGTCCAAAAATGAAGTCCATTTTGAAAAATAAAATTTATAAAATTTCAAAAAGTGGTTATTACTATTCATAACGGCTAGTTTTAATAGCATATTGTTGTTTAGTGAAACTCGGTATTGCGTACGACGCAAGCTATCGAGGAAGGTCGCGATTGCGTGTAAAGCAAGCCAAGCAAGTGTTGTGTAGAAAAAGATTCCTTTGATGATAACATAAAAGTCTCGGGTGTTACAGTGATTGAGTTTCATCCAATGTTTTTGAGGCATAAAAGATGACATGAGGAATGTTTTCTCTTCTTTGACCAAGAACAGCCCCAATGGCCCTATCAGAAGCATCACACATCAATTCAAATGGTAAGGACCAATCTGGGGGTTGGATTATTGGAGCAGTTGTGAGAGCAGATTTGAGTTCAATGAAGGCTCTCTTGCAAGCCTCATCAAAATTGAATGTGACATCATTTTGAAGTAAACGAGTGAGTGGGAGGGAAATCTTGCTGAAGTTCTGAATGAATCGCCGATAGAAATCGGCATGACCAAGGAAGGACCGAATTTCTCGAACTGATTTGGGTTCAGGAAGTGATTGGATCACCTCAATTTTGGCTGGATCAACTTGGATACCCTCTTGAGAAATTATGTGCCCTAGAACAATCCCATTTGAAACCATGAAGTGACATTTTTCAAAATTTAGCACAAGGTTGCACTTGACACACTTTTGAAGGACCAAAGAGAGTGAATGTAAGCAAGATTCAAATGACTCGCCATAAATGGTAAAGTCATCCATGAATACCTCCATGCAATTCTCAATGAATTCAGAAAAGATACTCATCATACACCGCTGGAATGTTGCAGGAGCATTACAAAGGCCAAAAGGCATTCGCCTATAGGCATAGGTTCCAAAGGGGCAAGTGAATGTGGTCTTTTCTTGGTCTTGAGGTGCGATTGGAATTTGGAAGTAGCCGGTGTAACCATCAAGAAAGCAATAGTGTGACTTTCCGGCCAATCTCTCAATCATTTGGTCAAGGAAAGGAAGTGGGTAGTGATCTTTTCGTGTTTCAGCATTCAATTTGCGATAATCGATGCACACACGCCATTGGTTTTTCACCCGAGTTGTGACCACTTCTCCATGTTCATTTGTGACAACTGTTATCCCACCCTTATTAGGAACGACTTGAATTGGACTAACCCATTCACTATCAGAAATTGGGTAGATAATACCAGCTTGAAGAAGCTTGATAATCTCTTCCCTAACTACCTCAAGTATGAGTGGATTGAGTCTTCTTTGAGGTTGCCTAATTGGTTTGGATGATTCCTCTAGATGGATGTGATGCATGCAAAGGGCAGGGTTGATTCCTGGAATATCCTCTAGGGTCCAACCTAAGGCATTTTTGTTTTCCTCTAACACTTGAACAAGTTGGGACTCCTCAGTTTCAGAAAGTGAAGCAGAGATAATGACAGGGTAGGAGGGATCATGGAAAAGGAATGCATACTTGAGGTGTGAAGGAAGTGGTTTTAGATCAGTTTCAGACTTGATTTGAGAGCTAGACAAGTTAGGAGTAGGAGAAGGGATTCTAGATGGGTTTGGATCATTTTCCTCAACACTGTCCAAGGTGGAGCAGTAGAGATCAGAGTTGATGTGGGATTCAAGAGAGTTTTCAAGTTCCTCTAGATTGATGGAGTCTATGAATGAGAGATCCACATCAACTTCACCATTTATGACTTTGTTAATCATGGTGCAGATTTCACAAGATCCTTTATCATTAGAACATGAAGAACATGGTGGATTGGGGTTCGATTGAATCTTAAAAGTGTCCTCAAAAGCATGGATTGAGAATGCAGAGTGATCCTCAGATGGGTATCGCATGGCTTGGTAAATGTTGAACTTGACCAGTTGGTCACCGAATTCCATGGATAAGATGCCTGAGTGGACATCAATCTTGGTTCTCGCAGTCATGAGGAATGGTCTTCCTAGAATTAGGGGAGATCGAGAAGAGGTCGTCTCACCTTCCATGTCAAGGACATAGAAATCAGCTGGGAAGATAAGATCATTGACCCGAACAAGAACATCCTCAATTATCCCCTCAGGACTGGCAGTGCTTCGATTGGCTAATTGAATGACAATACCCGTTGGGTGCAAGGGACCTAGACCAAGGTTGGAGAAAATGGATTTGGGCATGACATTTATTGAGGCTCCAAGGTCTATGAGTGCATCATCAAAGTTGGAACTCCCTATTTGACATGGAACCGTGAAGGTCCCTGGATCTTTGCACTTTATGGGAATAGACTGCTGGGTGGAAACATTTTCAAACATCCTAAGTTGCCTCTTATGGGTGCACAATTCCTTAAGAAACTTGGCATACATAGGGATTTGTTTGATGGCATCTAAGAGGGGGATGTTCACTTCAACAAGTCTAAACATGTCAAGCATTTCAGGATCAGGTTCAAAGGACTTCTTAGGCTTGGAGATGGCTTGAGGAAAAGGAATTGGGTTCCTTAGAGGAATGGAAGGAGGTGAAGGAGTGGATTCAAGTTCCTTTTCCAGATTTTTGTTCTTTTCATTTTCTAGATCAACATTGAAAGGGGAGGTAGAGGAATCAGCATGGGGCATAGCAATTTGCTTTCCCGATCTAAGTGCAATTGCACTTACATTACCCTTAGGGTTGGGTAATGGTTGAGCTGGGAGTTGGGAAGAATTTGATTGTTGTTGCTGGCTCAGGTGGGATGCAAGTTGACCTATTTGGGTTTCAATGTTCTTGAGGCTAGAACGGGTGAAGGAAGCAAGATCTTCCACGGCACTTTCCCATGGTTTCTTGGAAGAAGAGGCTTGTCCCTGGTTGGGATTTCCTTGATTTTGGTTCTTGGGAAAGCGATTGTATTGGGTGGGGAATTGGGAAGGCTCGTTAGGATAGTGGAATCCAGGAGGAGGATTGTTCCTTTGAGGTTGAGGAACAAAAGGATAAGGTTGATGGAAGTTACCACCACCTTGACCATATTGGAATTGGTTTGGATTTTGATGAGGGAACTGAGGAGGATGAGAAATGGGATTACCATACCTCAGAGGTGGGTTAAAGGTAGAAGAGAAGGGCTCAGAGTGGGGTTGGATGAAGTTTCTAACAAACTGACCTGATTGTTGAGGGTTGAAGTTTCGCTGAGCATATGCCGCATTGAGCTCCATTGGACTAGATGAATCAGATGGATCATCTTGAAGTTGTGGACATGTGTCAGTCGGATGAGATGGAGAGTTGCAAATTCCACAATTCTTGATAGGTCCAGGGAATAGTGACTGTGGAGAAGATGAGGTTGGGGCTTTGGTAGCCACCGCTAGTTGACGCACAAGACCATTAAGTTCACTCATCCACTCAATCATCTTGTTGGGCTCTATGGATTGATTCTCTTGGGCTTGTTTCACTTGAGCATGTGCTCGAGTATGGAATTGCTGCGTGTTTGCAGCCATGTTACTTATGAGATCTCTTGCAGCTGCAGGAGTTTTGTCAACAAGAGCACCGCCACTTGCGGCATCAATGAGAGTTCGCTCCATAGCCAATAACCCCTCATAGAAGTATTGGATCAGGAGTTGGTCAGGGATTTGATGGTGTGGACAAGTTGCCACAAGCTTTTTGAACCTCTCCCAATACTCATGGAGTGATTCATTAGGGAATTGACGGATGCCGCTTATTTCCTTTCGGATAGAAGCTGTTCGGGAAGCGGGAAAGAACTTCTCAAGGAAAAGTCTCTTCATGTCAACCCATGAGTTTATGGAACCAGGTGGGAGGTAGTAGAGCCAAGACTTGGCAGAATCCGCTAGGGAAAAGGGGAAAGCTCTAAGCTTGATTTGTTCTTCAGAAACCCCTTGAGGCTTCATGGTAGAGCATACTACTTGGAACTCTTTAAGGTGGAGATGTGGATCCTCACCGGCTAGCCCGTGAAAATGAGGGAGAAGATGAATCAAACCCGATTTGAGTTCGAAGTCAGCTTCAATGTTTGGATATTGAATACCAAGAGGTTGGTAATTCATATCAGGGGCAGCAAGTTCTTTCAATGTTTGTTCCCTAGGATTGGCCATATCTAATTCAATTGGTAGGGCAATGATTGGTTCTTGAATTATTTGAGTATCTCTTATGTTCCTCCTAAGTTGGCGAAGTGTTCGCTCAATTTCAGGGTCAAACAAATCCGAGGGATTGTTTGGAAGGCTACGGGGCATTCAGAGAGATTTTGGAAGAAAGAGGAAGACGGGTTTTTCTTTGTATTTTTTTCAGTTTATGATTTTTAAGAGGAAGACGAGTTTTTCTTTGTGTTTTTTTTCAATTTTTTTAAACTTTTGTATTTTTTTGGGGTTTTTTTATAATAACCAGAAACTAACGACTACTTAAAGCACCATCCCCGGCAACGGCGCCATTTGAAAGTGCGGTCGATTGTCGCCTATCGACCGTTCAAGGTTCCGGTGCTCTGCTAATGTGTATAGCAGCACTCGGGTCGAATCCTCGGCGATGATACTTTGTAGTAGTCGTTTGTTTTTAGTTGATTGTATTTTGATTAGGGGGGTTTGTTTGCAGAGCTTAATTGAAATGATTTATGGATGATGTTTGATTTACCAAATTGATAAAGATTGGGGTGAGTTCATCATTAGGTTAGTTAAGCTTGTGATATCCTCGAGCTTTGCTTTATATTGCATTTAAATTAACACCCATGTCACAAGATGATGTTGATTAGAATTCTTAAGTGTTAAGGCTTTAAACCAAGACTTAACTTAACTTAAGGTTATAATCTCAATAATATCTTATTTATGGTTGTGTATTTATGGTTCCAATAATCCATGGAAACCACATGTTAAACAAAACAAGTCATTAATTCATGACATGTTAAGTCCAACATACACAATGTTAATTCAAAGAATATTCATCGAGCAGAAGCTCTCAATCACTTAACATACCTAAATTATAACTCACCCCAATGAGAGATTTACTCAGCCATTTGGGTGATTAATAATCTGGTTATAATGATTATGATTATAAATTAATAAGAGAAGAAAAAGAAAGGGATAAGAAAAGAGTGGTACGTCGACACACACACACGAACAATGATGATAATTAAAAACGAACATTCGATTGAATGAGGAAGCTAAAGAAGGGAAGGGGATTGAACTGAATTTAAACTATTTTAAGAACATTAATATTAAAATACATAAGGTGGAAGAGAATAAGAGATATTGAAGAAGTAACTTGCATTAAAACAGAATTACAAAGAAAGGGAATTACAAGATTACAAAAATGAAGAACACAAAAGTAAGTGAAAAGAAAGAGAGGAGGAAAGGTCTCTCAAGTGAAAACTTGAGTTTGGCAGGTCCTCCCAAGCCTTTGGCAAAGCTTTGGTCGTGCCAATATGATCTCCTCTCTTCTGAAATGCCAACCCCTCTCAAGGAGAGAAGGGGAGAGTATTTATAGCCCAAGGAGTGGACTGTTTGCATTCCCAATCTGTCCCTCCACTTTCTTCGCCAATTGAGCTATACAGACAGCCGAATCTTCAAATAAATCCTTCTTAAAAGTTGTAGAAAATAATGTTGGTCGACTACTCTAAAAATTTGGAGGCATTTGGACAATTGGAGCCAAAGTTATGGCCGGTTGATTAAACAAAGGTAAACTGTCCATTTCTATCCATTCTTTTTCGATGGCCAAAATGTGAATGGGTTTTTGAACAGGAAGATGCCTTCAAATTCGAATGACTTCTTCAACAAAGTCGGCCGACTATATCTCCCCTTTCACACTGAAAAATCTCAGCTCGATTGGATGCTTACATCAGGAGATATGTCATGAATACTATACTGATTTTAATTCTCGTCCAGAATGGTGGGCTGGACTTCAAAGGTTTATTTGGGCCCCTTGTACTTGGATTTGGGCCATGCAATTTTTATCCAAGATGCAATGTAGTGTCCCCCGAATTATGGTGGAGATTGAAGGTCTTTGGACTTCTGGATTGAACCCAGTAAATCAATCTTCAAGGATGGTCCAGTTTGTTCACAGATTCTTTGGTCTTGTTTGTGAGGACCATATGACCCTTCAAATGGCAGAATTGGCTCATGGTTCCTTCTAATGAAATGTTGTATATTGAAAGGAGAATCCTACAAAACAAGAACCACACAATTTGGATCAGTATAGTGATAGTTATAATTAAAACATTAAACTGACTCAATTTGACTACTTCTAAAAATGCTCAAATATTATACTTAATATTAAAACATTAATATTTCACACAAATTATGCACATTTCATATAAAATAAGTAAAGGGGGAATATAATAAGTCATGAAAATATTAATAACATCAATAATCCATATAATTTCAGCATTCATCTTTTGTTTTATATCAGTCATTATATAAGAACAAATTCAATTTTACGAAAAAAACCTATATTCATCAAAAAAGTAATTTTACAACTTTTCCATTATGCAACTATTTTAAAAAAACCTTTGGTAATTTTATAAAATTAAATTTTCAAAATAGAATTCGTTTTTTAAATTTGGGATAACAAAATTATCATAAATTGAATTTTGGGTATTTTTATGGGAAGTTTCATTTTTTGATGAACTATGAAAAATACTACATTGTAGTTTGAGAAATTACTTTTCTTTAAATAAATATATTACTTTAAATTGATTTTTTTAAATACACAATCGATCAATAATACATATTTTCAACTAATTTTGGTCATTGAAATATTTTTTATACTAAAATTAGATATAAAAACTTATTGAACTTTTGAACATCTCTTTTACTCACCTTCTCATCACACAAAAAGGATTGGAATTAAACATAATTTAGTCACTTCTATGAATTGAATTTCAAAAAATGGACATTCATTGTTTCAAACACTATGATATTTAAATTCTAATAGGATCTAATTAATTTTTTTATATTATTAATAGTAATTTTAGTAAATTTTTATTTACCATAATTAAGGTTGTATCCAATAATTAACAATAAAATTGATGTTATAATATTATAAAATTACCCTATAACTTGCCATAATTTCGTTTTATGAGTTTTTTTCGACCAAAATCAACCTTAGACCAAAATTATTACCTTTTATATGCCACTTGGTAAAAAAGGTGACATTTATTATATTTTATTTAAAGATAATTTAAAAATTGCATACTCATTTTAAATAAATAAATAATTTTCCAATTAGTGTTATACAAAAGATAAATTTTAAAATAATTATTTGTTATAAATATTATAAATTTTTCTCCATCTTGATAATTTTTTAATTTTTTATAAAATATAACATTTAATTTATTTCTATCATATTGATGACGCAAAGACTATTTAATAAGTGGAAATATAAAATAAATGATATTAAAAATAATAAAATAAATATAGTTTAATATAATTAATGAAATATTTTATTTCTATATATATCTTATACGTTTGTTTGATATATTAGAAGTTTTGGTTCAACTTAATCATGTTTTTATGATATTTTTAAAATGAAAAATATTGAATAGTATCAAAATAGATATAAATTATTCTTTAAAATAAATAATAATTTATTAAATGATATAAAACAAATAAAACACTAAAATTCATAAAAAAAATATAAAAAGGTTATATATGACCTAAATGAAAAAATTGGTGTTCTTGAGTAATATTATAGTAATAATGTTAATCCTAAAGAGTAAAAAAGACAAGTTTTCACTGTGTGAGTTTAAAGGATGAACTAAGTGTTGAATCCAACAGATAAGGATAATAATATGACCTAAACTTGTCTCAAAATTATTTCCATGGAGTATTTAGAACCATTATCATCATATATTATAAAAAACTCAATTTAATCCATTTATAAAATAAAATAAAATAATATTAATTTAATATTTTAAAGGATTCCAAATGTGCCTCTCACCTCTCTTATAAAAAGGATCCTCCTCTCTCACTTCCTCACACCACTTTGAGAATTCTATCTCAACCAAACCCTACCCATTTATCCTTCTAAAGTTCCTATTTAATTTTTTGAGGTCCTAGTATTCTAAAAATTACAACACTAGTGTCCCTATGAAGAGATCTAAAGAAAGTCCTTCCCATAAGAAGTGATTGGTTTACCAACTCATTTAAGTTATTTTCTACTTATAATTACAATTCAAATAATGTATCCTTACTAAATTAATAACTACAGTATCATATATATGATTATATGTAATTATGATTATGGTTACACTATATTCTTCCTTTTATATATCCTATTAAAAACAATATTACCATGTGTGGGAACATATGTTTTACTGCCTCCACATTGTAGTGTACTTTTTTTTATCACAAATGTATTTTGATGGGTATTACGATGAATAAAAGAGATATAAATAATTAATATGAAATTATATTGATTATTTATTTTTAATATAAAATACAATTATTTACCAATTTACTATTATAGGAAGGATATCGTCATTGTAGTGTATGTTCATCCTATCATCTCTATGACGTGAGGAGATTAATTCTACATATTAACCATTAAATAATTCTTATAAAATTGTATATAATGAGTAATTATAATTTATATAAAATTAATATCATTCTAGAAATTTTCGATATATATCCTTTTCAAATTGACCAAGACATTATTGACAAAACGTTCATAGGAAAATGTAGCAGGTAACTTCTGAAACAGGCATAATAAGAAATATTATTATCAAATAGGTGAGAAGATAATATAATAGGATATTATATCATATTTGTAACATCCTGGTTCTGAAAGCCACCCAGAGGCACCTCGTACCCAGTTGCTCACATGGCCTCAAGCACATTTCCCCTAATGCCAGAGGCTACTGACTAGCTACGAGGGCCTTGGTTGTGATAGTGGGGAAGCTATTCCTTCATTGGTAGAGTAACACCATGTAAGAGAATACAGATAACAATAACAAAGGTCGTAAAAATCCATACAAAAGTAAACAGTGGATTTCTGAAGAAATAAACACTTGGAGTATACTTATATAATAATGATGCATGGTACATATGTCTAGGAAAACATCCAAAAACATCATAATGATAGAATACAAAATGGTACAAATCCAAAGTAATAAAATAAAACAAATAAACATCTCCTCAGCATCGCAATACTCAGTTTGGTCCCATTCTTTCTATGTCCACAGTAATCAAATACCTGAAGTAAAAGGGCGTTTTCCCTTATCTATACGTACTGAAATATAATCAGTTTGGGCCCAAAATCATAGACCAAATAGGTTGTGAGACTAAATACCAGTAGGTAATATCCACAAGATATCTTCCTAATAGTTAGTGGACATATGGCAGGTAATAAAAAAGCGAGAAATAAACAAGGAAGTACTCAACAATAACCAGTCCTACAGTTTCAATGCAATCAGTTCCATATAAAAACAACAGAAAAAGGAATGAACCCTCTGGGTAGTTCTCTCAACCTAAACCCTATGGTTCAATCAAATCAAGTATACTACAGAGACTCTTTGAGAAAGCTCTCTTAGTCAATTCCCCGTATAGTCCCAAGAGTTTAAAAAGACTACATGAGGAAGCTCACATGTTCAATTTCCCTTATAGTCTAAGGTAGTCAAGGACTCTCTGAGGAAGATCAGATGGTCATTTCCCCTTATAGACCCAAGTTCAAAAGACTCTTTGTGGAATCTCACACAACAATTCCTCTTATAGTCTATGGTTATAAAGGAATCAATGGTAAGAACAGACAGTCAATTCCCCTCATAGACCCAAGTGGTAATAGACTCTCTGAGGAAGCATGCCCAGTTAATCCCCTTATAGTCTAAAGTTCTCAAAGACTCTCTGAGGAAGTTCATTCGGTCAATACCCTTATAGTCTAAAGTGCTCAAAGACTCTATGAGGAATCTCACTCGATCAATCCCCCTTATAGTCTCCTACACCAAGTTTTCACGGCCCTCTGTAAGTCAACAAGCATTGTAATGCAATAATGAAAAAGTAAACCACCAGAACTACTTTTCTAAATTGTTTATAGAATCTCAAGCATGTTAGAAAAAATAATCACTACATCCTATAGTAATAGGCATGGAAAATATCAAGGAAGCCTAATGGCTAAACAGGACAAAACGTCCATAAATAGAACATGCTTGGGAAAACACATCCAAGGCATAGAAAAAAACCCTATACACATCCAATTAGCCTCTATTTACACATACCAGCATAGACGGTAATTAACAGGGAAAAATGGTAAATATACAATAACCCGTTCAAGGGTATTTTTTAAAATTGAACATACTATAAAAAACATTCAATAGAAAGGAACAAACCACAAACCTTGGCATTGGGAGATCAATATACTTGAGTCTCAGGGATTGAATCACCTTATAACGATGAAGATCTATGAAAACATCTAAAATGTTCAACAGAGGATAACATGAGAATGAGGATAAATTGGGAAACTAATCTCAAGTAGAAGAGAGAGCTTTCTAAGGTGATCCCAATGCAATTGATGACAGTCGAATCAGGGTTCAGATTGTTGGTCAGGGTCCCGGAGAATATTCGCGGTCATACGAGTGCTCTCGGCCAAAAAAAACATAGGATATGATGTTTATAGAGATTAGAAGAGACCCAAGTACGTTTAATGGAAAAAAATAAAATACATGGCATGTACTTTTGAAGTGCATGGCATGTACATTCTTTTTCTGTACTCCACTTTAGGTGGCCTCTAAGTCACCCCCACATGGCCATGTGTGTGGCCATCCCATGGATAGTACACGGCCTCCTGCAGTGATCCAGTACATGGTGTGTGCTTATAAAGTATATGGCATGTACTTAATAAATATGCAGAAAATCCTATTTTTTCAAAAGAATTACCAGAAAAATAAAATATACCTGAAAAATATGATCTGGGTTCTTACAAACTTCCCCCCTTAAATAAATTCGTCCTTGAATTTCCCTAGCTAGGTGGCGTAGAAGAAGAATCACTGAACAGATCCATCCACTACGATCGCACGTTTGCCTCCCTCTCCCAAGTCTTTTCCTATACTCGCACGTGCTTTCATAGCACTCGTACTGGAGGAACAGACAAGCCATGGAGATCCTTCGTACTTCGATCGACAATATAGATATTATGCTCCTCGAACGATGCATCCCCTTCCAACTCAATCTCCTCAGGTTGGAAAACATGGGATGGATCTGAGAAGTAACGTCGAAGTTGAGAAATGTGGAAGACTTCGTGCATAAACTGGTACCTATGAGGTAACTCCAACCAATAGGCACCATGCCAACTCTCTCCAACACCTCAAATGGCCCGACATACCTCGAAGAAAACATACCCACTCTCTTAATCCTCTTTTTCCCCAACCTCGGCATGACACGTAGGAAAACCTGATCCCCGACCTAAAACTCTAGAGGATGTCTCTGCTGATCAACATAAGACTTCTGTCAAGACTGTGAATTAGCCATCCCCTTCTGAATCAACTCTATCGGCTTTGTTGTCTCCTAGACAAGATGAGGTCCCAGCATAGTTTCTGCCCCTACCTCCAGACAACATAAAGTTGATCGGCATGGCCTACCTTACAAAGACTCATGAGGATCTATCTGAATAGTCTCTTGAAAAATATTATTATATGAAAACTCCAAAAGAGGTATATGCTTCTCACCAGAACCTCCAAAATCTAGGAAGAATGTGTGAAGAATGTCCTCCAACACCTGAATCGTACACTTAGACTGGCCATTTGTCTGGAGATGGTAAGTTGTACTCAAAAGTACCTGTGTTCCCAAATCTTTTTGAAGCCCCTTCCAGACCCGAGAAGTAAAACATGAAACTCGGTCTGAAACAATGTAGTGTGTAACTCCATGTAAGCACACGATATATCGAATGTAAAACCTCTACACCTCATCCACACTAAAGGACTCCTAGATCGGAAAGAAGTGAGAAACCATCGTGAGCCTATCAATGACAACCCAAACTACATCATTCCCTCGATCCGACCTCAGTAAACCTTTCATGAAACACATCACGATGTCATTCCACTTCCACTTGGGAATCGGTAATTGCTGAAAAAGCCTGGTGGGTCGCTAAATCTCTGCCTTCACCTGCTGACAGGTCGAACACCTCATGAAAAAACTAGCAACATCTCTCTTCATACCTAGCCACCATTACTGACAGTGTAGATCACGATACATCTTGGAGATACTAGGATGAAGTGCCCAAACTGAGGAATGATAGTCCTGCATCATCTCCTAATGTATGTCTGTTGGCACCCATATATTCCACTGGAAACAAAAGATCTCATCCTCTCTTATGGTCCATCCTAGAATAGGGACCTCTCCTAACATTCTCTCGCATAGGTCTAGGCCTTCTAAATCTGATAGTTTCCTCATTCACACTCAATCAAGAAGAGTAGAGGTAACTCCAACCAAAGAAATAAATGACTTCCCCTATCTATCATGCAGCTCCAAATGCCTCTTAGAGGACAATTCCAGATGTTTCCAGTCACTACTATCATATTGAGCTACTTGTATCTGAGTCTTCCTACTCAATGCATCATCCACTGCATTTCCTTTCCCAGGAATATAGGCAAGCTCAATGTTAAAAGACTGAAAGTACTCAACCCCCCTTCACTGTCTGAAATTCATATCACACTGAGTGAAGATGTACTTGAGAATCTTGTGGCCGGTGAAAACCAAAAAATGATCTCCCAAAAGATAATGTCTACAACAGCATAAGTCATGAACAACTGCAACCAACTCGAGATTGTGCGTTTGGTAATTCCTCTCATTTGGCCTCAAATGTCGAGACTCATACATGACGACTCCTTCTCCCTGCATAATCACAGCACCCAGCCCTATACCTGAAGCAAACATAGTCCACAGTATAGCTCTTTTCTGTCTCTATAAATACTAGTATCAGTGCTGATGTCAATCTCCCTTTCAGCTTCTGAAAGTCCGACTCACAAGATTCTAACCACAAGAACATCACACCCATCATAGATAGACCCGTTAGTGGTTCTTCTAAGAGTGAAAAGTCCTAAATGAAATGAATGTAGTATCCATCCAGCCCTAGAAAACTCCGTACCTCAAATACATTCTTCAGATTCTCGTGGGAAACTACTGCTCTCGCTTTTTTTGGGTCCACTAACACAATTGTCTCCGAGATAACATGTCCCAAGAAGTGAAACTGGTCCATCCAAAAGTGGAATATTGAGATCTTACCATATAACTTATGCCCTATACGTGTACTCAAAACAATATCAAGAAGGGTAGAATGTTCGTGTCGAGTGTGAGATTACACCATGATATCATCCACGAAGACCACCAAGAAGGAATCCAAGTATGGATGAAACACTTAGTTCATCAGTTCCAGGAAAACTATCGGCCCGTTCATGAGACCAAATGGCATGACCACATACATGTATAGTCTATACCTACTCTAGAATATTTCAATAGGTATATCTGATGGTATAATGCTCAACTAATGGTAACCAGATCTAAAGTCAATCTTTGAGAACAATCTGGATCCCCAAAGCTGATCAAAGAGATCATCATTCCTAGGCTTGGGATATTGGTTCTTTATCGTCAACTGGTTCAGCTTCTGATAATCCACACAATGTCAAAGGGTAACCTGCTTCTTCTTTTCAAAAAGGATAGGCGAACCCAAAATGAATTACTGGGTTAGATGAAACCTCTATCCGGAAACTCCTCCAACTGCCTATGGAGCTCCTGTAACTCTGGTGTATCTATCCAATAAGGAGGAATGTACACCGGTGCAGCTCCTGGAATGAGATCAATAGAAAAGTCTACATCACACTCTAGAGGAAAACCTAATATTTCTTTTGGAAATAAAACTCTGAAATGATCCAACACTGGAGGAAATACTAACTGGGAAGTCCCCTGGTCATCCATATATAGACTAGAAATCTGGGCTGTAACTCCTCTGAACCCATGATGCTCGGGTCCCACACTGCTTTCCTGGACATCCCATTCACCCTTATGTAGAAAATATCTTCCCACTGGTGATGTGAAATTTACCCAACGACGATAGCAATCGATGACTACCTGGAAGGGAACAAATTAGTCCATTACGAGAATGACATCATAGTCTGTCATCTCTAAGACATATAGGTCCCATAAAAAGTGACACCCACCAACCTCTAGAGAGTACTCCTTCCTCTAACATACACTCACCGTTATAGTCCCCAATGGAGTGTCCAATGTCAAGATATCAGAAGAAGAAAAGATGTAGATCCCAAGGCTCTACACAACCGCAACATATATAATGATATGGGAAGCCCTGTATCGAAAATAGAAGAAGCTAAAACTGAGGCTACTAAGATTATACCTCAAACTATATAAGTTCTATGATCCTACTCCTGCTTGGTCTGCTCCACTGCAAAATTTTGTCCTGTTGCACAGTGCTGTGACGCTTCCTGGACACTCTGAGCTGATCAACCCTTATGTTGCTAAAAACCAGGTGACTAGCTATCAAGTCCAAGACCTCCACCTCGGCTTGAATAGCCGGAAGAACTCTAATTTCTAGACTGGTGGGAAACTGGTGGTACTATTCCTAAATGAGGAGTCATGAACGAACCCATGTCACCAGTTGTAGGAGAAAATAACTGATAGAAACGTTAATGATGACCCATCCTGCTGCAAGATTGGGACTCCACCCGGTCCCACGGGCAATGGGGCCACGTATTCCCACTCCTTCCACAATGATAGAAAAACACCTCGCTACCAGAAGATGTATCTCACCTACTCTAATAACCTCGTGAAATCTCCCTATGGTGCTTCATGCTATCAGCTGGCAGAGCACTATCTCTAGATGTTGAACTGCCATGGATCATAGCTCAAGAATCCCTCAAGTTGTGCTCAGTGATCAGCACCTAGTTGACTATATAATAGATAGAATTCTACCAGAAGATATTCACCAGAGGTTGGATTCCATGACTCAAACTGTCCTCGAACTTCCTTTACAGGAACTACTCATCACCTACTGGAATAGGCGTGAAATGTTGTAGCTCTATGAAAAGAGATGAATACTCTATAATAGAAAGAGTACCCTACTAAAGACTCAAAAACTCTCAGGCTTGACCAGCCCTCGACATCTCTTGGTAGAAGTAATCATAGAAGATATGATGAAACTCATCCCAGGTCATATTCTTCGGGCATCCTGCCTGTGAGATCACATCCCACCACCTCTTCGCAGAGTCTCGAAGCATGTAGGTAGCAAGATTCACCCTCCTCTCAGGAGATATCTCCAAATTCTGGAATATCGCCATCATTTCTTCTAGCCATGACTCTACATTCTAGGTTCCTCCTTTCCCTGTGAAAGTGGGAGGATGTTGCTGTAGAAAACCCCACGTCAATTCTGCCATCGACAGGGTAGGAGGCAGCTCTCCCTAGAAGGTCTGCGTCATCCTCATAAAGCCTTCCACAAACTGTGCATTGGAACCTGTGTCAGGTATAATTGTTGGTGCCATGACTGTAACAACTGGAGGATCTATCTGTTGTCCCTAATCATCCATGTCGGTTTTCTGATCACTGCCTTACAACTAGCATACACCTAGAGGACGTCTCGGTGCCATGACTCTGCAAGGTCAAGTGGACACCTTGGATTATGATTATCAAAAACTAAAAACTAGAAGCGTAAGAAGGGAAAAGAAAAAAGAAAACATTCATCTATTATAAAACAAGACTAAAAAACGTGTGTAATAACTACACGTCATGTTCTCATAAGTCTTTCACATGGGTGTGTACTTCTTCCAGAACTGGTTGTGTAACACCTTTAACACATGGCGCGTTATACTTACCCATGACGGGAGCATGAATTTTCTTCCCCAGTTCGGGTCCTTATACACGGCTAAGCCACACGACTCCCCTTAGAACAAGGTTATACAACATGTTTGATACAAATACAGAATGTACTAGATGAGATTCACCAACCCGTGTTGTTCGTGACATGGCCGGATACATGACACATACTGCACAACATGTTTTAGATGGACACGGCGTGTACTGCTTACGTTTCAACTGCCCGTGTTTTTAGTGACACGACTGGATATTCAGCTGACACTACACGATGTGTTCCATATGGACATGGCGTGTACTAGAAAATGTAACACTGACATGTGATGTTAGTTACACGGTTGGATTCCCAAATTACACTACACTGCATGTTCAAAACTGACACGGTGTGTATCACCTAAGGTTTCTCCATCCGTTTTTTTAGCCACACTAGTGGATAGAGGGTCAACCCTACATGGTGTGTACAATCAGTACATAGCATCTTCCAATAAGAACTTCCCTGTCACATGTCTCTTCCCACACAGCCTATGACACGGTTAGAGATAACACAACATGTACATAAGGTACACAACATGAACTTAAGAAAAATAATTTCTTCCCAAATAGATGAACACACAGAGTTTATTATAGGTTTTTCTGGACTGTAAGCCTCATAAATAACACCAGAGCCTAGAAAGACACTGAAACAAACACCAAAGTTCCACATTCCAATATGTGACTGCCCATACTCGCCATGAATCAAATCTTGGCATCTTATGCATGTTATAAGAAGAAAAATAGGGTAATGATCCACAAAATTATGGTCCATAAAGGCCCATAACAACTCAAGAACCAAATATTTGTGTTCATCCAAGAAAAAACATACACAAAAAACACCTTATCAAATATCTTATATTTTTTAATTCAGGGAAACTATCACGGAAACATGCATATCTACTACAACACCTATCACAACAACATGCAATTGCTAATGCACCCTATATGGAATAAGAAGAATGCATGACATGTTATCCCAAGAAAGTGCCTATATGATATATGAGATGTCATACCCTTATCTCATCGGGCTACAACAAAAATAAAACCTCAATAATATAAACAATAACAGCACAAATCATGTGAATCACTCCCGGTGAAATAAAATCAACTGTAACAATTTCAAAACCTGAAAAAATGAAATTAAATGGGCTAGTTTGGATTTTCCCTATACACGGGTTAGCTACTCATTGGCACAACTTATTACCAAGAACAATTTGATCATATCCCATGATATAGGCTCCAAACATTAATTCAAGAAGGAATGAATCTTTCTTATACAACATTATAATGTTCCGGTTCCGGAATCCACCCAAAGGCGCCCCTTAACCAGTTGGTCACATGCCTCAAGTGAATCTCCCCTAACGCCAGAGACTTCCGATTAGTTGTGAGGGCCTTGGGTGTGATAGTGGGGAAACTATACCCTCATTGGAAGAGTAACACAGTGGAATAGAAAACAGATAACAATTATGGAAGTAGTAATAATCCATACTAAAGTAAACAGCATAAGTCTAAAGAAATAAACAGGTGGAGTGTATATATATAAAAATAATGCATGGTACATATGTCTAGGAAAACTGCCAAACACATCGGAATGCTAGAATACATAACTTTACTATGCCAAAGTACAAAAGCAAATAGATAAACAGCTCCCCAGCATCGCAGGCCTTAGCTTGGTCCCATGCTCTCCAGCTCCCCAGTAATCAAGCACCTGAAGTATAAGGGTGGTTGACATTATCTATACATGGAGAAATATAATCTGGTTGGGCCCAAAAACATAGCCCAAACAGGATGTGAGACTAAATCCCAGTAGGAAATCACCACAAGATCTGTGCCTAATAGTAAGTGAAGATATGGCAGGTAATAAACAAAAGAAAGCAATAAACAAGGAAGTACTCAGTAGTAACCATTCCTGTAGTTTCAATTCAATATGTTCTATACAAGAACAACAACAAAAACCAAGGAACCCTCTGGGTAGTTCTCTCGGCCTAACCCATCTAGTTCAATCTGAATAATAATACTACAGAGACACTCTGAGGAATCTCTCTCAGTAAATTCCCTTTATAGTCCCAAGTTTTTAAAAAGTCTCTCTGAGGAAGCTCACATGGTCAATTCCCCTTATATCCTAAAGGTCAAAAGACTCTGTGAGGAAACTCACATGTCAATTCCCCTTATAGTCTATGATCATCAAGGACTCTCTGAGAAAGCACACACAGTCTATTCTCCTCCTAGCCCCAACAAGTCAATGACTCTCTAGGGAAGCTATCTCAGACAATCCCCTTATATTATAAAGTGCACAAAGACTCTCTGAGGAAGCTCACTCGGTCGATCCCATTATATTCTAAAGTTCTCAAAGTCTCTTTGTGGAATCTCACTCTGTCAATCCCCCTTATAGTCTCCTACACTAGGTTCTCATGGCCTTGTGTAATTCAACGAGCACTGTAATGAAATATAGCCAAAGTAAACCTCAATAACTACTTGGATAAATAGTCTACATCATCTCAATAATTTCAGATAAAATAATCACTCCATACTACAATAGTAGGCATAGGAAACATTAAGGAATCCTAATGGATAAACAAGACCACACATCCATAAACAGAACATGAATGGGAAGACACATACAAGACATAGAAAACAACCCTTTTCATATCCAATTAGCCTTTATTTATACAAACCAGCATAGTAGGCAATTAACAGGGTCAAAATGGTGAACGCATAATACCTCGTTCAAGGGTACTGTGTAAAATTGCACAAAATATTCAAATACTATCAACAGAAAGGCACAAACCACCTACCTCAGCATTGGGAGATCGATATACTTGAATATAAGGGCTTGAATCACCTTAGAACATCGAAGATCTGGGAAAAAGTATAAAATGTTCAACAGACGATAACTTGAGAAAGTGGAGAAATTCTAAAACGAAGCTCTAGAAGAAGAGAGAGCTTACTGAGGTGATCCCAATGCAATTAACGGCAATCGAATAACGGTTAGGATGCTCGGTCTGAGGCTCAGAGAAGATTCATGGCCATATTGGAGCTCCTGACTAAATGAGACCTAGGAGATAGTGTTTCTAGGGAATAGATGTGACCCCGGTATGTTTAATGAAAAAATAGAAAATACACGTCATATACTTTTGAAGTACACAACGTAATTTTTCCGTAATCTGCATTAGGTGGCCTCCCAGCCCCCCCCCCCCCCATATGGTCTTGTGTGTGGTTGTCACACAGCCAGCACAAGGCATCCTGCGGTGATACAGTGCATGGTTTGTACTTATACATTACATGGTGTATACTTCAAAACTTTCCAGAAAATCTACTTTTTCACAAAAACGACTAGAGAACAAAAACATACCGGAAAAAGAAAATATGTGTTCTTACAGTATTATAAATATATCAATGTTTCTTGTATAAGTTTATAACAAGTTTAAAATCATTATACCACAGGTTAAAATACTTCCATCTGAAAGGAAAGGTAAGGTATTGAACATCATCTCAATATTCTTTCATAGAGGAGTAGTTTGATGTTTTACACTCACCTTATTTTATTATGACTATATATAGCACCTTTTATTCTCCAAAAAATTAATCAATTTATAATAATGTTATTTAATGTCTTCATAAATAATATTCATTCATTGGGTTTATGATTTAAATGTTCAAAGTGGTATGGGATTCTTGGAATGTTTAAATAATCAATCTATTAAACATTTCAATATTATTGATGTTATTTTACATATTTATTCTAACACCGTATCCCCAATTACTGAGATATGGTGCATTATTTTAATACATTGGCATGAATTTAAGGGATCAAGTTCAGAAGGAACAATCAGTTAAGCAGTGTTGGAAAATAGATTACCAATATAAATGTTACATTACACTATCTAACATAACACACAACACAAAAAATCATTTGAGAAAACCTTTATTCAAATATTATAACACTTCATATCAATCATAATACACTACTTTGAATCACGGGGAAAAAACTAAAGAAAGGGGTGAGCTCAGATATACAGTAAGGGTAAATAATTTAGCAGAAGCTATAAACTTTTAAGGCAATTTATGTAATAAAAATCACATATTTTTAAACATAAACATGAATAAAATATGGAAAAAATAAATCAAACATTACATATAAACATGAACATTGTTATTCTATAACTCGAATAATGATATTTAATTACTAATTTCATAATGAGGTAATGTATAATGTCGTACATCATAACCACATAGTCAAGGCCTCCTACCAAGAATACAAATAAAATTTTTGTCAAGGCCTTGTTCCAAGACACTAATTTGTCTCATGAGATCTACCTATACATCTAGGAGCTATAGAGGGCCCCAATTGTCACTTACTATGTCCAATGCAATCCTCCTATGAAAAATTTGTAACATGACATAAACATTCATTTTAAAAAAAACTGACAAAATGTCAATAATTTAACCATAAATCATTAATGGTATAAAAATAGAACATCCACAGTCAAAAATATCATAACTCATTCAATAAAATATATAATATTGTATTATAATAATTCATCTTTAATCAAGAATAATATTCAATAAAGTATGTTAACATAGTTGAAAATAATTAGTAATACTCTTTGAGTGAAATATCCCTTTTTGTGAAATCATTTAATAGTCATGCATTTATAAAGGGAGTTATTTAAAAGATATTTTTGAATCAAAGTTTTCCATACCACATTGAAACTTTTATAAGGGATTCACATTTTAAAAAAATCATGTCCATATAAATAAATCCTTAAAATAATTTTTAAAACATTGACATTAATTAAAAATATTTTGAAAAATAAATTATTAAATCATTTAAATTGTTAATCATGATAATGATTACCTTTCACAAAACCTTAAAATATTCATTTTGAAAACATTTTTATGTAAAATGGAAATGGATGATAAAAATTTCACACTAAATACTTACAGATAAATAATCTAGTATAATAATGAGATTGAGGAATTAACCCTTACCTTGTACTTTCATTTTATCGAGGGTACATTTAACCTCCTATATAATGACAATAGTATGTTATTAAATTAAAAAATAACAATATTAATATTTATCGTATCATATATGATTCATTTGTTACTTAATACTACCCATTTAATAATAATTTCCATGTCAAAGTAACATTTCATGTAATAATCACTTTCTTTATAGTACGTGTTTTAGCTAGTCATTCTTTATTGTATCACATAGATCATTATTTACATACGTAAAGAATATGAAAAATGATTTTTATATTGTATATATTGATAATATAAATATGTATAATAGATATATATATGAATTAGAAACACCATTCATGGAGACGAGAGTCTGTACGTACGCATAAAGGTTGTTTCCATTTTCTTATCAGATAGTTTGGAAGTAAGTAAACAACATATATTTATCTACATAAGTATTTATCATTCAAGTAGATATATTATTTAATGTAATACATAACTAATCAATGTATTTATTTTTATAAAAATTCATAAAATTTGTTCATCGAAGATTAGCATCATCACGTTGTCGGGACGGTAAGCCTTACGTACGTACGAGAAATAATATCATTATATTAACATTGAAATGGTGTTTAATTGGACGAGATATTACATATACAGAATCATTACCATGATATATTCACTATTTAAATTAATTTTACTCATTATTCTACCCATCTAAATAATGTAGTGTTGATTACCAAACTACACCACAACATTGAGACGGCAATCTGCACGTACGCACGTATGATGACTTTGAAATTCACAGGATGGATAGAGTAATGAATATGATTGTACCATATTAATAATAACATAAAAGTATGTATAGGGTACTTGAGTATGTATTTTGGCCTTGAAAAAACAAATAAAGTGGAAGTGGAAGAAGAAAAGAACCTTAAAAGATGTGATGAAATAATTACCTTTTCTTCAGGTTTTTCCTTCTGATTTGAAATAAAGGGCTCCTTAGGTTGCATTTCTGATAAAAGGAATTTGGTTTCAAGTAAAGATAGTTGAGAGAATATTTTTTTAGGTTTTGTCCAATCCAAATGGCTTTGGGGGTGTGAAAATAAGAGAAGGGTAAGTACCCTTTTATAAGAGGTGTGAGGGTAACTTTAGGAAAAGCTAGAAATATTATTTTATTACAAAATTATTCTCGGTTTATAATGGATCCAAATGGATTTACATCGAAGATAAGGTGGGTATGGATCGAAATCCTCCAAACCAATAAGTTTTTGATATGTTTAGGTCTCCATATTAACATTATATTTTTGATTTAACCATTAGTAAAATAGTTTAACTTTTACCATGTCTTCTTGTATTATTTTAATACATGGTTCATGAACATACAATAAATTACTAAGAGAACCTAAAGTTGTTCATTGATAACATAAATATCATTATATAAGTACTTTGGGAGAATATTAAATTTTTAGAAATATTATTCTTTTAATAATATAGTATTTGTTTTTAAAACTCATTTTTTTCAATTTTGACACTATTTAGTAATTTTTTTGAGGTCATAAAAACTTGATGACATAGAAAAAAAATACATTAAATCAACCCTAAAATGTAATAATCATCTAATAAGTTCATGTACTGAATCCAAAGTCTCAATTTACATTTATTTTAATATTTATAATATCAATTATCTTATACATTCATTAATAAGATAATTACTACTTCATCATTATGTCATAAATAACATTAAATATTTAATGTCTAAAAATTATAAATAAAATACCATTATTTATGAAATATTTTTATATTTCTAATTAATATTTATAGTATAATTTATCTTATGTGAAACCCTATATTAAAAATGGTTTAGTTATTAAACGTTGAATTTAACACTTTTATAACTTCTTAAAAAAATAAAAAAAAATGTCCTAATCTAACCCAAATGGGTAAAAAGGATATAATATTTGTCGTAACATTGATTTTGATCAAACATAACTTACCCAATATAATTTGGACATGTTTTGGGGTAGTTTTAATATTAGTTTTACCTTTAATTACGTTTTTTAGTTTTTACCGTGGTAAATAAAACTCAAAAGTTATTATTCACAAAAAATTATTTTCACCCTATTGAACCACATTTTACTTACTAATTTCAACCGTGTCTCTCAGATTTTAGAAATTTAATTCATAGAATTGGTAAAGTAACATTTTATGCAAATTTGCAAATGGGCCTAGAAGGTGGGTAAAAGATGTTAAAAAAATCAATAAAATTTTATATATCTAATCTTATTATAAAATTATTCCAATGAACTAAATTGTAATAATATATATATATTTTATCTATTTTAGGAAAAATTATTAATTAATAATATTTATTTAAATGAAAAAGTAGGTTTTTATATATTATGAATTATTTTTCACTATTAATCAAATATTGAATATTTTCAGAAAAATACCAAAAATTATCCATAAGATAATTT
This sequence comes from Viscum album, assembly GCA_963277665.1. NCBI lineage: Eukaryota > Viridiplantae > Streptophyta > Magnoliopsida > Santalales > Viscaceae > Viscum > Viscum album. The sequence continues at coordinate 809,077,801 of OY728153.1, forward strand.
TGATTTTTAGAATTCAAAAATTATTTCAATTTAACCAAATTCAAAATATAAAAGTTGAATTAATTAATTTAAAATTAATTCCTATTTTCAAAACCAGAAAGCATATTTTTTAGAAGTAAAATTAACCAAAACATTGATATGTGTTTATGACCAATTTAAATGTAAAATTAATTCTAATGACCAATATAAGATTAAATGATAAAAATATAATATAATTATACTTCAAAACCATTCAAATGTATAATTTATCAATATAAATTATTTTTATTAAAAAAATTGTTTTCAATTAAAATTAAGTATTTTCACTATTAAACAAAATGTGAAAGTTATCATAAAAACAGTAAAAATTTATCGAAATAAAATTTTTATGTCTCTATTATAAAAAAGAAGTTTATTTTGTCAAATTAAATATATAAAATTATCAAATATGGTATTTAAAAAGGGTTCTCCATAAAAAGGTGAAAAAATGGTTTGTTTTTGTAAAAACTTGTTTTATATAAAATTTAGGATTTATTATTATATTATGTATAAAAACATATAATATGGTTTCTAAAATTATCTGGAGTATATAAAATTAAAAATTAATTTTAAAATTTTCATAACAACTTTTTAAATGGGTAGATTGGTAAGTCGTGGTTCACCCGAAGCCGGCGTTGTGTGTGGCATAGTCTATTGAATTACCTTAAAGAGATAACATATTATGAAATCTTTGGGAGTAACAATTTTTTATATCTATATAAAATAATTAAAAATATATAATATGTCTATTTTAATGATCATTCAATATTTTTCAATTGAAATATTTTTATGGTTTTAGGTTAGGGACACTTCAACTAGAACATCGTTTTAAATGTTTTTAAGATTAATTATTATAAATCATTCTCATTCCAAAATATGTTTCCAAAATTTAATTTTTAAATTTATCTATAAGGACATAAATTTTTTAAAATGTAATTTTATTATATTTATCAAATGTTTCAAATTGTTATGGGAATTTTTTATTTAAAATATATTTTTTAATGTTTTCTATTATAAATATGTGGCTTCTAGAAAAGTATCTCAAATTAAAAAATGGGTATTTATCTAAAGAAAATATTATGGAATTTAATAGATAATTTTCATCTATATCAACATCATTTGTTGGATTTTATTATTAATTGTACTAGATATCTTATGACACAATCCACCATATTTCATTTAATTGTTTCTGATATTATTTAATTTGGATATACTATTTTGATATCATTCATTTTATACAGTTAATGTATTATCATTTAATATTCTAGTCTTACTACAAATTTCTATGTTGGTTATGTTTCACCCTTATTAAATGAATAATGAGCTGGACTCAGTAATTGATATGAGGGGCCCTCTATAGCCCCACAATGCATTTGTTGGACTCATAAGACAAAATACATTGGATTTTTACATATTTTTATATTATTTCTTGGCTGAATCCTTGAACGTATGTTTATGATGTCCTAAATTATGTATTCCCACATTATGAGATTAGTAATTAATATTAAATTTGATGTCATAACTTGTTTAATATCCATGATAATGTTTATATGGTATTATGTTATATAATCTTATCATATTACATTAAATATTATGTTTAAAATTAATATTTTTAGTTACACACCTTACATTAAAAGTTTATTTATGATGCCTTCTGCTTAATTATTTACCCATACTATGCATCTGAGCACACCCCTTTCTTATTTTTTATTTTACTAGGATTCCAAGATGTGTATTTTTATTGTTATGTAAGGTTAATATAGTATAATAATAGAGTTCTTAGAATAATTTCTATGTTTTATTTTTGGTTTTTAATTATAATTTATTTCTCATGTATGTTATCTATTTTCCAAGACTATTAAACTGATCAGTCCTTTGGATTTGAAATTAATATCTATGAAATTATAATAATGTGAGGTACTTTCTCTCGACTACTGGGATTGGGGTGATTAAAATTGATATTATAGAAATTTTTACAATAATGTTAGATATTATATTTATAAAACATAGATTTGGGAACATAACCATAAGATATATTTTGACGATGACTATAGAATAATTCCCTTATTTTTTGTAAGATATAGATTATGTGGGTATTAATATACATCACTATATAGATAAAACAAGTGGATTTGGTTTTGTAATAGATGTACCTAGGAGTAAAAACTCAATCAAGGTGAATTAGGCCCAAAATAACATAACCCGGTACATGACAACGGGCCTTATTGTGCACCAAGTTTGACACTACTGGAAGATATGCTTGAGAAAATTCACATTTTATCTAAAAAATATAATTAAATATTTGAAAGAAAATATAACCAGAAAGGAACCATATTTATGATTATGATATTACATATGTCTAAATTTTAAAATTTATTTTAATTATTTTACTATTTTAAGGATTATACATTATGATAGGATCAAACCTAGGGTATGTCGTCTATCAGAAATGGATCCTAGTAGAAGGAATGTGAACCTCACTGATGCACATAGTCTAAAAAGGTATAATGGTCATATCATTCATAGTCATAAGGCAATATTTTTAAGGAAAATAGTCTCTTAATAAATCTCATCATTTGAGGACATAATATCATGTGATAATGGGTTGGGTAAAGAGTACACTAAGTATTATGGCTTCGGATGGAAGCATGAGAATAAAATGTAAATTGGTGATAATATAGTTAAAGAGAAGAAGGGAAATAATTATTTTCTCACATATAATAATGGTGGAAATAATCACCTTGTTACATGCATAAAATAAATTGGAGTCTGTTACAAGTGTGGAGAGAATGGCCACTAGGCTTGGAAATGAAATGATAAGAAAAAGGATTATATTGTACAATGCATCATCTATAAAGAGATGGAACACTATGAAAACTAGTATCTCGTGAATTTAATTAATATATCCAAAAAGGGGATAATAGATCATGGAAAAGATTATTCTACTACCATAAATGGAGATGAATGATTAATTTTATTGTGTTTAGATTCAATAATTATGTCATTTGAGTATTCTATAAAGACATAATGGATATATGAATTATATAATATATAAATGTTGTACATTAGTACTTCTTCAATAAGGACATGGATACATGAACGTTTTGATTATGGTTTTTAAAGGTGATCAAGTTATTTATATATTTATTATTTGAAAATTGGAGCTACGTTATATTATTTTGAAAATATAATGTTATTTTGATTTTTAAAATTAAGTGACCATACAATTAAATATTTGGTCATTGAATTTTTAAAAATGTATTTTGGCCGAGTATTAAGGTAACTAATTTTTGAATGAATTATGTTGATATATGGATATTATTTTTTGAGGTTAAATAATTATTTATCATAATGGATAAATTATTCTAAACACTTTGGTTTCATTATACATTTATTATCAAAAGGGATGACTCATGGATCTAATGATTCATAAAAGATCATTTGGCATGAAAAAATATTCTTGAAAAATGATGTGAAAATAAATCGAAGCACACCCAAAGGATTATATTATGAAACAAAAAGTAAATAAGTAAGTTTATTTTTCTCAAGTTTTTATTTAGATAGAAAAAGAAATCCATAATTATAGGAAAATTATTTTTAAAGCAAAAACGTTATCCATTTACTTTTCATTCTTAGATATCAATGTCTTCTTTAACCTACCACATATATATGGTTTTGTGATGGTTGACATTCTGATTAATATATTCTATATCATTTTATGTCTAAAATTGATGGTTTGACTTATCTTCTATATCTCAGTTTTCAATTCACTCTAATGTTATAGTATTTGAATTCCTAATGTCTTGGTGACCTCCTCATTTCATTTTTCATCTTTTTAATAGAATTCTTTATTAACCCTATTTCTGATTTGGGTTTCCCAGAAAAGAATTTTCATGTATAAATTATTGATCTTCTAAGTAAAATTTCAAATTATAATGACATAAATTATTTAATAAGTAAAGTATCTAACACTTTACAATTTTATTATATGTACTTTTTTAAATGGTTTTCTCTTCTATATCTAGTTTTTCACGCTACATTGAGTTCAAACACACCACAAACTATTAACCAATCATATTGAACCACGGTAATGAATAGTGTTAATGATATTATGAAATTTAAATATATTTCAATTTATTTTAACATTAATATTATGTTATTTTTAGATAATTATATTTGAACAAGTCCAATTTTATGCATAAAACTATATTATTCAAAAAGGTAATTTTACCACCTTTTAATAGTGCACCTATTTTAAAAAAAATTCTTGAAATTTTATAAATTTTAACTTTCAAAATTGAAATCATTTTTTAATTTTAAACATCAAAATTCACTTAGGGTGAATTTATGATATTTTCTGAGAAGTTTCATCATTTGATGAATATTGGAAAATGCTACATTGTATTTAAAAAATGACTTCTCATTTAAATAATTATTATACTTCAAATTCATTTTTAATGTAACAATTTATAAAAAAATACACATATTAATCCAATATATGTCATTTGAATTCCATTTTTGTTGAAATTAGATATTAAATATTATTGATCTTTTGAATGTCACTTTTACCCACATTCTCAGCACTTCTATGGGATTATCGTTAAACATAATTCTGTCACTTAGGTTAGATGAATTTAGAAAAATAGACATATATGGTAGTAATCGGTAGAATAGTTAGAGTCTTATAGGCTCTGAGTTTTTTTGATATAATTAATATTAACATTAGTAAATTTTTATTTATCATTGTTAAGGGTAAATTGGGCAATTAAATGTAAAAATAATATTATGTAATTATAATATTACTCAAACGCCTGTCCAAATTTAATTGTATGATTTTTTTAAAAAAATAAAACATAGGCTGAAATTATGACCTTTTAATTCTACTTGGTTAAGAATATGACATTTATTATATTTTATTTAAAGACACATTAAAAATATCATACTCATATTTTTAATAACTAAAACATTTGTAATATAAGGTCATATAGAAGCTAAATTAAACTGTAAGTTTTAATTTTAAATATATTTAATATATATTCATCATGATATTTTTTAGAGTATAAGACTTTTAATTAAAGGTGTGCATAATGATGATGCAATTACTATTTAATCAATGGAAATATAAAATTAATGATATTAAAATAAGACTAATTTTAATTAATTAATGAGATTTATTAATTTCATAAATTTTTTATACATGTTAGTGAAATATTAGAATCATTTTTTTTAAATTATATTGTAGTTATGAAGTATTTAAAAATACAAATAATGAATAGTATCAAAGTTTGCATAAATGATACTTTAAAATAAATAATATTTTCTAAAATGACATAGAATTAATTAAAATATAAAACTCATCCACAAAAATTTAATGAGGTTACATTTTTCATTATTTGACCATTTTTGGTTATTTATTTATTTAATAGTAATTATATTAACCCTAAAGAGTAAAAAATACATGTTCTCATGGTAAGAATAAAAATTTTTATCTAACAGTTAAAGACAAAGGACAATGTTAATGATCTGACCAAAAGTTATCTAGAAATTATTTTTTAGGAGTATTATGACCTATCCTTATCATAGATTCAAAATAAATCTCTTGGTATCCTTTTTTAGAAAAATATAATTTCTAAAAATTTAATATTTTTAAGGATTCCCAAAGATTCATACACCTCTCTTATAAAATGGAACCTCCTCCCTCACATACTCAACCTGTTTTGATCCCATTATCTCAACATACCCATACCAATTATCCTCCCCATATTCTTGTATATGTTCTAAAGGTACAAGGCATTTAAAAAGGCCAACTATAGTGTCTCTAAGAGGAGATCCCAAGGATTCTCATCGAAGAATAGTTAATTCCTTTACCAACTCATTCATGTACTTTTCTTATTATACATTCTCTTCCTATGTTGTTCCCATAACAATTTAATAAATCCCACATAATATATATGTTTATATTTTATTATCATTATCATACAACCATATTCTTCCTTTTATCCATCCTTTAAAAAGAAATATCACCATGTGTGTGTGTACAACTTATCGCCTCCAGGTTGTGGTGTAATTTTTTTCATCCCCACATTATTTGGATGAGTATTATTGTAACGCCCCGACCCCAGTTACCCAGATTCGGTGCAATATTACATAACATTTTCATGATCACAAAAGATCATGTATCGATAGACTGATTAGTTTAGTAGCATTCGAATCACTAGATATATTCATAAGTCATACATTACATTATAATGTTAAAAAAACAACAACAACATATTGTCTTCATATCCCCTCATACTATCCCTGGAAGTCATTAATAAAATACTTCTTCATATCCAAGGAAAAATTTAAACATTTAAAGGGGTGTTCTCAGATGCTTAGTAAGGATAACAATATAGCAAAACCATTCATAAATAAACATAAGCATTTAAAGGAATTTATAACTAAAAAAAGCCTTTTAAACTTGATCATCAACATAATATGGAAATGATAAAATGAAATAATTCCATTTACTTATTCACATGGATATTCTACTAGTCAAATAATCACATGAAATATCAAAAACCACTTTCATGATGTTGGAATAAATAATCCTAGACTATCATAACCACATAGTCAAGGCCTTGTGCCAAGACTACAAATAAGATTTTGTGAAGCCCTTGTTCCAAGACACTATTTTCTCTCATGAGACCTACAGATTCATCGAAGATCTATAGCGGGCTCCACCTGTCACTTATTAAGTCTAATGCATTCCACATATGAATAGTTTTAAACATAACATAAGCATTCGTATTAAAAATAGAATATGAAATGTCAATACTTTCTCCATAAACCATGAATGGTATAAAATTAACACATCCACAGTCAATCATATCACAATACCATCAATAAAATATGGCCGTTTTGTATCATTATAAATCTTCTTCAAATAACCTTAAAATACATCAAAGTATGTTGACATAGATGAAATAAAATCAATTTGAGAGAAATATCTCTTTTTTGGAAATCATTTTAAAGTCACACATTTATAAAGGAAGTAATTTAAAAGTGATTTTTTAATCAAAGTGTCCCATACCAATTTGAATATTTTGAAAAGAAATATCATTTAAAAACATTCATGTCCATATAAATAAATCCTTAAAATCATTTTGAAAACATGGACATTAATTATAAATCATTAGAGAGATAAATCTTTAAAATATTTAAAATTTTGATCTGGATTAAGAGTACCTTTCACAAATTCTTAAAATATTCATTTTGAAATCATTTAAAAGTCACCTAATTATAAAATAAAACATTTACTTTCAAAATATTCTTATAATATTTTAAGGAAAGCTTCAATGATTTTATAACGGTGGAAAATAGCCTCACCCGCTGTATAAGTTAAAAAAAGACATTGTTACATTAATTCTGTCGAAAAGGTTAAAAAGGACCATGTTTGGAAAACGATGGAAATATTCCATTATAAACTTCTTATAAAAATTAAAAAAATGGTATAAATGACTTTAAACCATATTCTATAAAATAGTAAGAATGCTTTGAAACATATTTCTAGGAAACATGGATGTGGATGATAAAGAGGTCCAAGTAGATAATTACGTATAAACAACCTCGGATAAAGAAGGGATTGTGAAATAACCTTTACATTGTAAATTTTCCTGGTTTAGGGTAGGTTAAACTAATTTATAATGGTGAAATAATGGTTATTAAATTATACAAGAATTATATACATTAATATGATATCATATATGATCTTCTAATATTTCCTTTTAGTATTATCGTCGTTTCGGTGTTCACTAACTCGTTTTCTATTATATGTTTTTTTAACATAAGCCGTGTTTCATATCCATATGTTGTATATTATTCATTTAGAAAATGATATCAAGTACCTAAACATTATTCTTAATCTTAAAATGAAAATAAGTCTTGAATGGATACGATGGGGATTGAATCTCATGGCGTTCATGGAGACAGTTGTCCATACGTACGCATGAGCGACAATATCATTATTTTTATATTAAAATAATATATAATTGGATTTTATATCATATATAAATAATTATTATCATGTTATATTTATTATTTACATCAATTACACATCATTATTATACACATCCTAACAATAATGTATTGAATAACAATTACACCACGACGTGGGGACGGTAAGTCGTACGTACACACATATGGTGACATGCCAATAAAGGGATGGATAGAATACTGAATATGGTTGTACCACATTTATAATAAAATCACAGTATATAGAAGATACTGGAGTTATTATTTTATAATATAAATAACAAAGAAATAAGAAGTGTAAGAAGAAAAGAACTTGAAAGAGGGTGGTGAAAACAGTACCTCTTTTTCATATTCTTCCTGTTGAATGGATCAAAAGGGATCTTTAGGTTGGCTTTCTGACTAAACAAATGCCCCTAGGATTAAGGGAGGATAGTTTAGAGGGTATTTGGGCAGAGTTTGGACGAGCCAAAAGGATTTTAAGGTGTTAATTATATAGAAGGGGTAGTGCCCTTTTATAAGAGGGGTGAGGGGCACCTTAGGAAAAGATGGAAATATTATTTTATCATAGATTCATATTCGGTTTCTAATGGATGAAAAGTGAATTATTTCGGGGCTAATGGGGGTATGGGTCTCCCATCACCCAAACAATAGGTTTTAGACAGGTTTGGGTCACTATATTAACCATATCTATTAGTTTTAACTCTTTGTTAATTAGTTTCACATTTACCATGTCTCTTTGTATTTTTATATTATATGGTTAATACGCATACTATATACATCCATGAGAAAACCAAGTGGTTTATTAATGAAACACAAATCATTATATAAGTCTCTTGTACAAACCATAGATTTTTAGGAATTGAATATCAATTAATAATATAATATTTGTTTTACAAAATCTTTTATGTCAATTTTGACACTATTTGGTATTTGATTTTTGTGAAAATCATAACACCATGATTACTTCGAAAAAACATAATTTCATAAATACTAACATGTCATATTAACCTATAAAATTAGTGTAATTCATAAAAAGTCTGAAATTACATTCATTTTGATATTTATAATATCAAGTATTTTATTATTTTATTAATTAGGTAATTACTGCATCACCATTGTGTCATAAAAAAATTAAATTATTTAAGGTCTAGAAATTGTAATTAAAATACCATTATGTAGGAAATCGTTTTATCTTTCTAAGGAATATTTATAATCGAATATAGTTGATGTATAACAATAGATTAAAAAACATTTATTAATTAAAAATTGTTTTTAACTCTTTTAACTCTTCATTGAATTAAATAATAATAAATGTACTAATATAATCCAAGTGGACCTAAATGATAATATTTTATTCCTAAAGTTGTTTTTGGTTGAGATACACTTGTAAAATAGAATTAGGACATGTGTTATGGTAATATTAATATCATTTTTACCTTTAATTACCCTATTTACTTTTAGTCGTGGTAAATAAAAGTAAAAAATTAATATTCACCAAAAATTATTTTTATCTTATTGAACCACATTTCACTCCATGATATTAACCGTGTCTCTCGTTTTTTCAAAAGTCCAATCACATAAGCAGTAAAATTATGTTTTATGTGAATTTCCAAATTCTCGAAGGAGGTGGGTAAAAGACTGTGAAAAGTTCAATAAAAGTTTTATATATCTAAAATTATTCTAAACTAACTCCAATAAATTTCACTGAACATATTTTGGTATTATGTATCTATTTAGACATTAATTAAATTTAAATGAGATAAATAATTATTTAAATAAAAATTCGCTTTTATACTATAACTCAGTGTTTTTTCAATATTCATCAAAAATGGAAAGATTTCAGAAAAATACCAAAAATTCACCATAAGATAATTTCCATATTCTGAATCCAAAAATGATGTCCGTTTTGAAAGATAAAATTTATAAAATTTCAAAAAGTGGGTATTACTATTCATCACGGCTTGTTTGATTGGTTGTGGTGTGTGTTAGAACTCGAAGTTGCGTAAAACACACGCTACTGTATAATTCAAAGAGAAGCATATCGTGGAAGCTTGGGGTGTTACATTCTCCCCTCCTTCAATAAATTGCATCCGCGTAATTTGAAATTGTTTTTCAAAAATAAAAGGTTTAAAATAGAAAATATCGTTGTGGGAAAACCCAAATCGGAAATTGGGTTAATAAAATTTAGTCCTAATAAAATGAAAAGATAAATGAAAGGGTCACCACCCAATTATGATCTCTATTTGGAGAAATTAGTGGAAATTAGAGAAGCATGATTGGAGGAAAAAAATTATAGGGAGTGGTTGAGGTCATCAGTCACAAACAATTGTAGAATTAAGGGCCTTAAAGCCATCAATCTATGATGATTTAAAATATAATTGTTTCAAAAAAACATAAGGTATTGGGATAACATTTTTTTTGGTTTTAAGATCCATTAATTAATATTTAAGAATTAATTTCTTCAAATAATAAGAGAAATATATATATATACATGATAATTAGAGTTTCATCCTTCAACAAATTTCTACCACAAACTCATCTTTCACTCCAAAAGATAATAGAACTCAAAAATATTATATTTATCCTAATCGTATAAGGATCCAAACCTTATCTTATAATTTTTTTATCAGATATTAAAAAAAATTACATTATACACTTCAGGGACATCACATAGTCTAGTGGTAGGTGACAAATCCCAATCGCATTATGGTTGTGGGTTCGATTCCTGCATCTTGGTCTGACGTGACAGGTTGTCAAACGGTCTGCGTGTTGTCCTTTTTATAAATATCCAAAAATATTCTCAAAGTAGAATTATTCAAAATACATCTAACCAAACTCACAGTCCAAAATTTATAAGGATGTTATACACAATGAAGTTCCTTTTTTCCACGTAATAACATGTGAACACCTTCATCATGTATTCTTTTAAAACACTACAACATCCTGAATTACCATTAAACATTATTAATAACATGTGAACACCTTCATCATGTACTACATTACAATATTTATTTATTTCCAGTACATCATTGATAAAACAATTAAATGAAATTATTATTAAATAACAACATAAGAACACTAGTCATTCCTCTTCATCTGTGGTAGTATCATAACATGATTATTATCCAATATCATCATTTGCGGCATAGTCTGATGACTGGGACATTGGTTTGCGTAGTGTCCAAACTCCATGCAGATTAAGCATTGTACATTTGAAACATTTTTCTTACCCTTCTATTCACGTACATGGTGTCCTTTTTCTCCACACTTATAACAAACTCCCATTCCATTCGAGATTGTTCCAAGGTGTTTCTTCTCACAGTTATCACATATGGGAATATTATTCTTTTCCCTCTTCCATTTATCCATCTTTCTCTCTTCTATCCTTTTCTTCTCTTGTTTCCCTTCAAAACCATATGACTCATAGAATTCATTACTTATCATTTAAACACATGATACTATTTCTTTATATGTTAAGAATACATTGGAGACAATTTCCCTTTTAAATGTTGGCTTAATTCTATGAAAGATATGATCCTTGTTAATCTCTGTATCATATTTATTGTTGGAGTTCACATTCCTGATACAAGGTGCCATTTCTATACAATGGCATACACTAGGTCAGTTTTTGAATTGTAATGAATAATTCCAAACCTGTGAAATACCTAACGTAAATTGTGCAGTTTATGGATATAATCCATAATCATAAAAATATTTTCTTTGAGAAAGATTATACTCGCAAACCCTTCATAATGGTTTGTAATGAAAATGAGAATTACCCTAAGCATATCCCTCATGAGTGTCGTAATCAGGAGTGTAGAAAAGCCCGTTGTCGTGCACCAGTTCCCGTTGGATTCTAGCTCAAAGCGGTGTTTTCAGGTTTTACCCCAAGCTACATCTGTACCAGAGATGCCTCTACCAGCTCGTATCCAAACAGGGATTTAGTTCTTAGAAAACTCACAAAATCTCTACAATACCAAAATTCTAGGAAGTTCTTCTATACTAATCCTCAAAGTCTATCTATGGTCTAGGTTCTCTAATCCGAGTTTATCTAAATCTTGCTCCCAGGGTTTGTACTAAACTTCCACTGATACCAACTATAACGCCCTGACCACAGTTACCCAGAGTTGGTGCATTATTACATAACATTGGCATGATCACAAAAGTTCAAGTCTCGAAGGACCGATTAGTTTAGTATCCTTGGAATCACTAGATATATTCATAAGTCTTACATTACATCATAAAAGGAAAAAAAAACTACAACAACATCTTGTCTTCATATCCAATCATACTATCCCTATAGTTCATTCATAAAATACTTCTTCACCTCCTGGGAAAAATTTAAACATTGAATGTGGTGAGCTCAGATGCTCAGTAAGGATAACAATATAGTGGAAACATTCATAAATAAACATAAACATTTAAGGTAATGTATAACTAAAACAAAATCCCTTAAAACATGAACATCCGTATAATATGGCAATGATAAAATGAAATAATTCCATTACTTATTCACATGGATATTCTACTTGTTGAATAATATAATGAAATATCAATAACCACATTCATAATGATGGAATACATAATGCCAGACTATTATAACCACATAGTCAAGGCCTTTTTCCAAGACTACAAATAAGATTTTGTCAAGGCCTTGTGCCAAGACACTAGTTTGTCTCATGAGACCTACCGATTCATTGAGGATCTATAGAGGGCTCCACCCATCATTTATTATGTCTAATGAATTCCACATATGAACAATTTTAAATATAACATAAACATTCGTATTAAAACTAGCATATGAAATGTCAATACTTTCAACATAAACCATGAATGGTATAAAATTAACACATCCATAGTCAAACATATCACAAAACCGTAAATTCAATACAGACGTTTTGTATCATAGTAAATCATATTTAAATAAGCTTAAAATCCATCAAAGGATGTTGACATAGATGAAATCAAAACTATTTGAGAGAAATATCTCTTTTTTTGAAATTATTGAAAAGTCGCACATTTATAAAGGAAGTAATTTAAAACAGCATTTTGAATCAAAGTGTCCCATACCAAATTGAATCTTTTGAAACGAAATATCATTTCAAAACATTCATGTCCATATTAATAAATCCATAAAATCATTTTTAAAACATGGACATTAATTATAAATATTTATAAGGATAAATCTTTAAAACATTTAAAAATCTGATCTTGATAAAGTGTACCTTTCAAAAATTCATAAAATAGTCATTTTGAAATCATTTATAAGTCACATAATTAACAAAATAAAACATTTACTATCAAAATATTCTTATAATCTTGTAAGGGAAGCTTCGATAGTTTTATAATGGCATAAAATAGCCTCACCCACCGTATAAGTTAAAAGAAAACATTCTTACCTTAATTCTGTCAAAAAGGTTAAAATGACCTAGTTTGGAAAATGATGGAAAGATTCCATTATAAACTTCTTATAATAATTAAAACAATGGTAGAAATAACTTTAACCCATTTTCTATAAAATAGTAAGAATGTTTTGAAATACATTTCTAAGAAACATGGATGTGGATGATGAAGAGGTCCCAGTAGATAATTACGTATAAACATCCTCGGATAATGAAGAGATTGTGAAATAACCCTTACCTTGTAATTTTCCTTGGTCTAGGGTAGGTTAAAATCTTTTATAATGGTGAAATAATTGTTATTAAAGTATACAAGAATCATATACATTAATATGATATCATACATGATCTTCTAATATTACTTTGTATTATCGTCGTTTCGGTGTTCACTAATTCATTTTATTTTATATGTTTTGTTACATAAGCCATGTTTGTTATCCGTAAGTTGTACCTTATTCATATACAGAACTATATCATGTACTTAATCATTATTCTTAGTCATCAAATGAAAATTAGTTTTGAATGGATACGATGGGGAATGAATCTCATCGTGTTCGTGGAGACAGTAGTTCGTACGTACGCACGAGCGACAATATCATTCTTTTGATATTAAATTAATATATAATTGGATGTTATATAATATATACTGAATTATTATCATGTCATATTTATTATTTACATAAATTACACATCATTATTATACACATCCAAATAATTATGTATTGAATAACAATTACACCACGACGTGGAGACGGTAAGCCATATGTACTCACGTATGGTGACATGTCATTAAAGGGATGGATAGAATACTGAATATGGTTGTACCTTATTTTTAATAACATCATATTATATAGAAGATACTGGAGTTATTATTTTAGAATATAAATAACAAATAAAGAATAAGTGTAAGAATAAAATAACTTGAAAGAGGGTGGTGAAAACATTACCTCTTCTTCGGGTTCTTCCATTTGATTTGATCAAAAGGGATCCTTAGATTGGATTTCTGACTAAAAAAAGGTCTATAAGATGAAGAGAGGATTGTTTAGAGGGTATTTGGTCAGAGTTTGTCTGATCCAAAAGGTTTTTAAGGTGTGAATTAGAGAGAAGGGGGAGTGCCCTTTTATAAGAGGGGTGAGAGGCACCTTAAGAAAAGCTAAAAATATTATTTTATGATAAATTCATATTTGGTTTATAATTGCTCCAAAGTGACTTATTTCGAGGATAAGGTGGGTTTGGGTCGAAAACATCCCAAACAATAGGTTTTAGATAGTTTTGGGTCACTATATTATCCTTATATTTTAGTTTTAACTCTTAGTTAATTAGTTTCACATTTAGCATGTCTCTTTGTATTTTTATATTCTATGGTTAATAAACTTACTATATACATTCAATAGAACCCCAAGTGGTTCATTAATGATACACCTATCATTATTTAAGTCTCTTTAAAAATCCTTAGATTTTTAGGAATTGAATGTCAATTAATAATATAATATTGTTTTTAAAACTCTTTTATGTCAATTTTGAAACTATTTGGTATTTGATTTTTGTGAAAATAATTAAAGCATGATTACTTAGAAAAAACATTACTAAGTCAATACTAACAAGTCATATTAACCTATTAAATTACTATAACTCATAAAAATTCTCAAATTACATTTATTTTGATATTTATAATATCAATTATTTTATTATTTAATTAATTAGGTTATTACAGAATCACCATTGTGTCATAAACAAACTAAATTATATAATATCTAAAAATCATAAATAAAATACCATTATGTAGGAAATATTTTTATCTTTATAATGAATATTTATAATCGACTTTATCTTATTTATAGCCCTATACTAAAAATGTTTTAGTAATTAAACATTAATTTTAACTCTTTTAACTCTTCTTTGAATTAAATAATAATAAATGTCCTAATCTAATCCAAGTGGACCTAAATGATAATAATTTCTTCTTAAGGTTTTTTATGGCCGAGATAAACCTGTCCAACAGAATTAGGACATGTGTTAGGGTAATATTAATATCATTTTTACCCTTAATTACCCTATTTACATTTAACCATGGTAAATAAAAGTAAAAAGTTACTTTTCCCCAAAAAATATTTTTTCCCTATTGAACCTCATTTTACTCCTTTATATTAACCATGTATCTATGATTTTCAAAATTCTACTCACGAAAGTGGTAAAATTATGTTTTATGTGAATTTCTAAATTCTCCTAGGAGGTGGGTAAAAGACGATGAAAAGTTCAATAAAATTTTTATATATCTCAAATTATTCTAAACTAACTCAAATGAATTAAATTGAACTTATATAGGTATTATGTATCTATTTTGAGATTAATTTAATTTAAATAAAATAAATAATTATTTAAATAAAAATTCGTTTTTAAACTATAACTCAGTGTTTTTCACTAATCATCAAAAATTGAAAGTTTTCAGAAAAATATAAAAAATTCACCCTAAGCTAATTTCGATTTTCAGAATCCAAAAATGAAGTCTATTTTGAAATATAAAATTTATATAATTTCAGAAAGTGGGTATTACTATCTATCACGGCTAGTTTGATTGGTTGTGGTGTGTGTTTGAACTGGAAGTTGCGTACAACACACGGTATTGTATTATCAAAAGAGAAGTGTACAGTGGAAGCTTGGGGTGTTACAATACTAATGAATATTAGGGATATGAATAAAAATTATGACATGATTCTGATTCTATATAATTAATATGACATTCAATTATTTACTACTTTACTATTAATGGAATGACAGTGTCGCTTGTACATTCGTACGATATACTGTCTCCACATCGTGATTAGATTCATTCTCCATGTTAACCATTCAAGAAAGAATACAAAAATTTATATAATGAGTTAATGTAATATTAATGAACTTAATATCATTTTGTATATTTGGGATCTATATTCTACTCAAAATAACTCAGAAATTCATGAAAAACAATTCTTGGGAAAATAAAGTTGTTATCACCTAAAATATGGGTAATAAAGAATTATTCTTAACAAATGGGTGATAAGATATTATAACATGATCATATATGGTTTTATAAATATTATTATATTTGTATAATATGTTAATGACATTATTAAAACAATTATAGAGGTGGTTAAAATACTTTCTCCCAAAATGAAATGTAAGGAAAGGGACTTCACCTCAATATTCATTCATTGAGGCATAATTTGATGTTATACACCCACATTATTTTATGAGGTGCATGAAAAGCCGATTTTATTTGTAATATAATTAATTCATTTATTATAAATTTATTTAATATTTTTATAAATATTATTCTTTCATTATGTTCAGGATTTAAATGTTTAAAGTGTTATGGGATGCTTTGAATGTTTAATGAATTAATCATTTCTCCGTTTTAATATTTTTTCTATTATATTACTAATTTATTTAAATTGACATAAAACAATTACAAATGAAATTTTATGTCTATTTCTGACCTCATTGTAATGTTTTCAAAAGGTATACTTCTAAGGTTTAATGTGAGGGACCTTTAATTAAAACATATTTTTTAATTTTTTTATGATTTATTCTTTTAAATCATTCTCATTCCAGTATATATCTTCAAAATGGGTTTTATGAATTTATTTATAAAGAAATTAATGTTTTAAAATGTTAATTTTTGAATTTCCATTATTTGATTCAATGTGGTATGGGTAACATTCATTAAAAATATATTTTTTAGTTTTATTTTATAAATTCGTGGCATTTAAATAAAAAAATTCAAATTAAAAAATGGGATATTCCTCTAATGATATTTTTATTGATTTTATTAGACTATATTAAAATTTTCCAAAATCCTTTGTTAGATTTTATACTTAATTTAATTCTATTTATTATGATACAATCTACTATATTATATTAAAGGAGTTGTACTATGTTTGACTAGGGATTTTTTAGTTATATACCATTCATGGTTTATGGAATATATATTAATATTTTGTATGCTTGTTATAATATGAATGTTTATGTTGGTTATGATTAAAAATTTTCATATGAGAAATGAATTGGACCTATTAAGTGATTGGAGGGGCCCAAAATTACCCCTCGATGCAGTGATAGGTCTCATGAGAAAAACTAGTTTGTTTTTTACCTATTTATATATGGTATCTTATAAAAGCCTTAATGTTATGTTAATGATGCATGGGATTATTAATTCCTTAATTATGAGATTATTTAATGATATTATATGTAATTAATCGACTAGTAGAACGTCCATTATAATATTTATATGGAATTATTTGATTTGTTCTTTCTCTACAATGCTCAAAAATATGTTTAAAAGGATTTTTGTTAGTTATACACATTTCTTTAAAAGTTTATTTATGATAGATTCCACTATATTATTTACCCTTACTGATCATATCGGATCACCTATTTCATTTGTTTTATTTTCCTTGGATTAACACATGGGTATTTTAATTGATATATAGGGTTAATATAGGTAAATAATGGTGTTCTAAATGGATTATATATGTTATATTTTATTTTTGGAATCTTAATGTAAGGTTCAGGTATGTAATATATTTTCCAAAAGTGAAAAATTGATCGGCCCTTTGGGATTTAAAACATATATCTATTCCAATGCAATAAATTGATGAATAAACATTAGTATACTGGGGTTGTGGTTAGTATAGTTTTTACATTTTGTGCTTGGGGTTTTTCTTTGTGCTGGGTAGAGTGTGTGAGATGCACCCTTGGAGTACCATAAGTAATAATTATGTTGTGTTGGAAGTTCCCAATGAGTTATTGTATATTATAGCTATATTTAATCAATTGATTAGTAATTATAATTGGTTGTAATTAAATTTGTGGTATTTTGTTTATGGATTGGATTTTGGGAGCGTGGGCAGTGGTCGTAGAGTTAATACAAGCAAGGGTGAGTCACTGAAATTTCTTTTTTGTATAGTGATTGAATATGGAATGATTTTAAAAAGGTAGGTGGTGTTCAATTAAATAACTATGGAAAATACATTCTACTTATCTTGTGTGAAGGAATTTGGGATCATCGTTGAGGGTAACTCCCTAGTGTAATTTAATTTAATTAATTGTATATTTAAATTTAAATGTATACTTCAATACAAAATGTTTAGGACTACAAGAATCCTTTTATGAGTATCCCATAGTGCCTAAGACATTACTTCTTAGTAAATTGTCTTTATTAAATGGCCTTCAAAGGATGAGACTTGGACAATGGTATGCCTCACCACATTCAGATCTTTGTGGAGACTGACTGGGTTTAAGGGTACTCAACTACCATATAATAGGAGCCTATAACTGCCTCTTGGGGGAAGAACATTGTGACTTTATATGGATGGCATATGAGGGCTTCGTGAATTATTTGAGATTACTAGTTTCCTCCAAACTTTTTGAGATATTTTACTACACATAATAGAGATTTTTAACCCTTTCATATGGTCTTGAGACACCTCCATGCTTGATATGTGAGTGTGGACATAGAGTAAATTGACCAGGCCAAACTTATAAGACCCCTTATCTACCAAAAAATATTGTGTTTTTAAAATAACTATGTAATTAATGATCATCATATATTTGATATGACTAGGTTTAGGTGGAAAATCATAGGTGAGTTGTGATTGTGGAATGATTAGACCAACATTGGAAGACCACAAACATTTTGGTGGGTCATGGTATATCTCACTAGTCCTTACTTGTATGGAACATCATTTTTGAGGGCTTTGAATCATGGTTAAATAAATATTCTATCAAATTATCTATTAATATCAATTAAAAGTTTTTAACCTAAGATAATAGATGCTGAATGATCACTCTAAGTGTAGTGTATCCATTTTATATTGATTAAATGGACCCTAGAGGGTCCTCTATCGTAGAATGAACCAGATCAAGAGTTTGGGTAAGCTGTATTGGTTATTTCAGGTTTTCCATAAAACCAAATTTCTCTTACTTAGCTAATGGGTCTTTGATGTGGAGGTGTTGTTTACTGATGTAATTCAGGCATACATTCAAACCCTTTTTCTTCTAACATTCTTATTCCTGGCAACATAGTCTGATGTATGCCATAGATCTATTTTTTCAGGTCATTTTGTTTATCCTAGAGATTTCTATAATATCAATGGTAAATGTACAATGTGGATGGGTATATTACCCCCTATTTGGTTGAGCTCATGTACCATGGGAATGGGTATTTTACCCCTATAAGTAATATGCTCTCTAGATGATCTGAGGATGGTTATATTTTACATAAATGGTATTGGGACTAGGATAGTTGATATGTGATACCGTGATGGGTATAATACCCCAGTTTTTCTGATCATGATTTCTATAGGGATGAATATATTACCCCCAGATGGCTGGTATTCTATGGTTCACCCAATATAACTTGGAGATCATCAAGATGGCCTTTTTGGTTTTCACAATCATCTTTAAGTGGGTAGAAACACTCCCTCAGATGATGAATTAGGTATATTCCATTGAGTAAGTTTACTCAAGTATCAATAATAATGATACATGATAAAATCATTTTACTTTTCTATGTATCATTCTCACAAAAAATCAGTATTGGTCCGAAGATGGAATGTTTGGTTTATTTTCTTTATTGTTTCGGAGATATTAATTTTTAAAATGAATGTCACAAGAAATATCAATTCATTTTTAGTTATTAAGGGACAACATAGGTGGTTAAAAACTAATTTAAATACTCACAAACTAATAGGTACTCTTTTAAACTTAGGTACCTAAGAACCCTCACTTGTTGTAGATTTAGGTTTGGATGAGGTCATAGGTTTTTCTTCATCGGGTCAGTGCAGCCTATATGGGAGTTGTTCTAGATGAGGTGATCCTCAAGGTCATAGTGGATCCCCATACACTTTTATTATAGTCTTTTCCTTTTCAAATAATTTTTTTCAATATATGTGATCTAAATAGTCGGAGATCATTGCCTTATTATTGTTGGTATGATTCAACGTCATTTTACTATAGATTAATATTCTATTTATTTTACTCATGAACTCGGATGCTTATGATTATTTGTTATTTATTTATTTTTTTGTAAAAATTGATGTCGGGGATATATTCTCCCCATGAAACTTTCTTAGACCCCCACTATTAATCGATTTCCTCTAGCATATAGGTAGTCATGATAAACATAAATAGAAAACTTTGATCTGAAAAACATATTCTATTATGGGGATAAAGGACATTAAATGGTTGTATCAGAGCTTATATATATTTCTCATACTATTTGGGGACATATTATGTATGAGAATAGGGATTTTTTGATCTAGTGACATACATTAGGCCGGTGCATCAGGAATACTTATTCTACTAGGAAGACATAGTTACCCAGAATGGGATGGATATTCTTGGGTTTTGATGTTGGGTTTGATTTTTTTATACCAAATGTGATGCATAAATTGTTTGAGATTGATGATGGATCATTGGATTCTGTCTCTTGGACCACATAGGCAAGAAGTGCCGCATGCATCATGATTAGGCACGTAGTGTTGGTATGACATGTATTCCTATCTGGGTCTCATTTTTATCATGGATTACAAGCGATCAGTTGATAAACGTGCCATCAACTAATAATATGGTGTTTTATTTTATGTGTACTTAGTTTCATTCTACTTATCTGGGTGTAATTTTATACATATTTCCTAATAATTTGAGGTCATTTTGATCTATGATGAGACACTCTCTAAGGTAGAGGATCAAATGGCCCTTAACTAAACAGGATATATAGTTTCCCTGATAGATCACATGATACTTTATTCCAAATTAGGAACCCCTTGTGGGATCTCATTATCTAGTTTTAGTTTTTCAAATATCCCATAAAACCCTATATGGTATTTTCTATATATATCAAAATTTCAATCTATCTAACTAAACTCATGGTTTTTTTTCCTTGGTATAGAGTATCAGGGATGATGTTTTTGGTTTTGGTAGTAATGATTAGTGTGTAGTGATTTCCTAGTGGAATTATCATATGTATATACTTATGAAAATCAGTTCCCTAGTAGGCTAATAGTTTTGGAATGTGATACCAGTTATGAAAATGAGACCATTGAGTGGGTGGTTCAAAACATGTGTTTCTAGGGATTTTGAGACGGATGCGTGAATGTTTTCCTGTGAGTTATAACCATCTATAAGACATGGTATATGGATATGTGAGAGAGACACTTGACCTTGAATATGTGACGTAGACTATAACAGGTCGGTTCTTCATTTTCCTATGATTGAAACCCAAACAAGGGGTTGTCCTAGACATGTTAATTCATTATAGAAAGAAGAATTGGTGGTTGGTTTTGGATGAGGTAAGTGCATGGGAGATGATACATAGTATGTGGTTCAAGAATGGCGATTCCTTGAGAATATTGAAAAATGAGGGGGTTTGAGGGTGATATTCTTGTATTTTTCATTATCTTCCTTGAGGATAGTAATCCACTTTGTGGGAATTGAATAGTCTTGATGATGATTCGTTTTTTCATTAGGAAAAAACAACCTTGAGTTTTAATTATTTTTATTTGACGTTGTTTCAATGGGTAGAACATTTTAGAGGCCCAATCATACTCACTCTAGATCCACTTCAGTGCTATGGGGATGTGTGTTTAGATTATTTCCATTTTTTACAATGATATATGGTAACTAAGTTAATTGTTTCCATGAAATTGGTGTGATTATTTGACTCTTTTTGGGTGATAGTGTTTCGAATGCTTTAACTGGGTATAACTAACATGCATTATGTAGGGACAATTGTTGAATTATGCATGATTTCCTTGTATAGAAGTGGTGAAACTCGTGGGACTATGAGTTGGGAATTTTTAGTGAATGGTACATTTGTGTATTCCAATTTTGTTGTTCTAAAAATAGATAGTTTGGTTGATTAGACATAGTTCCTACATATCTTTAAATCGATAACATCCAAGTGTGAGCCAAGTACCAATGTTTTTATTGAGACTCTAATAGTCTAGAGTACCTAAGACTTGGTGATGGTGATGAATAGACATCCATGGTAGTGGATATTTTAGGAATTAATTGGGTGTCATAAGATAGTTGACTTGAGTATGTGCCCAATAGGTTGGGGCCTTTTTTAGTAATAGAAGCTTCCCTATGCCGAGAGTGACACTATGGCTATATGAGGTTTCAGTACTATAGATGATCTCAGTTGGACCTTGATGAATGTGAAAAATATTCATAAAGCTTTGGGGAATTTCCTCTCAAGGATCGACATGTTTTATTGATGGTGGATACAGCTGAGGGTGGTGACCCTCATTATAAGATGAGATTTTAAATATTTTGTGTGTGGAGATTCCATTGGTTAAGAATGGGAAATTTGTATGTTTTTTGGTAGATGATCAAGAATGAGAAATTTTGGTCAGGCTAACCATTCTGTTATTAGAATAATTGTATGTACTCCATGGAGATCGGATGTCAGTCTAGTGAGATGATTACTAGAACACTCTCATGCTGGGGAGTATCATTTTCTGTATGGTCAATTGGATGATGTAATTTTGTTTCCTTTGGATTAGAAGGTGTCAAGAAGAACTACCTTTTTTTTGGAAAATGAATACAATAAATGTCTTAGGTTTTCAGTGGTAGAGTTCTTTATAGTGAATGTTATGATATAGAAATAAAATTAGAGATCAAGGATAAAACATGGAAATTTTAATGGGAATTTATAACCCAAGTAGGTCAGGATATGTGATGGGATTCTTGATTCAACTTTTCAAGAATGAGAAGTTCTTTGGTTGGGTGTTTGTAATTCCCCTTCCCATAAAGGTGGTTTACCTTCGGGGGAAATTTGAACTTCCCAATTTTTATATGGGCCAAAATTTGTACTAGGATTTGAAAATGAATTTTTAGAGTTTTTATACTGATAATAGGTGTTTTATATATTTTTTAAGGCTCTCAAGGGATCTAAATTCCACATGAGAGTATCAAAAATATCTTGAGTTGGTTCGACTATAGAGTGGATATAGTTTACAATTTTCTACTAGTTAGTGTCTTGATGTTGTGTTACCCTAGGTTTCAAAAATTTTACTTTGATCACCAACTATTTGTTGTCCCTTGATGGAGGTAAAATGAAAATTTTCCCCCTTGATTTTTTATGGGAGCATCCCTTCTTCTTCTTATAGATTCTCTCATGTGGATACAAGATCTATCTCCTTCATCTCTCCATATTTACCCTTCATGTGGAGTTAATTTTGAGGCATTTTATTTTGATATAAGGTATTTATCTATCTCTTTTATTCTCGGACTTCCTTCTCATTCGTTCAATTTTAGTTTTGGTTTTCTTGTTAATGATTTTTGGAGCTGATTCAGTCAAGGAATGGTGGACTCTCCCAATTATTAAATGGATTTTTCTATACCTACAAAGAGGATGTCCTTTGATGAAGTCTAAATACCTAAATTTATCGATTAAACCAAGTAAAAATATTTAATGAATTAATTTATGGTTTGTATATAAATAAAATCAAATTTATAGATGTTTTGATGTTGTGTGTCATATATGTTTCTCAACATAGGTTCTAGGGTGTGATACATACTTATGGAGTGGTTATAGTGGTAATTTCATTGTGGTTGGGTTCATATTAATTTTAAATATATTATATCAACATTGAACAAATTTCTTATGTAATTTCCATTGTTTATAATTTACACTATAGTGTTCCTTTCCATGGATTATGTTTCTGGATCATGGGAAGTGTCAATGAGATTACATGATCTTGGATAATCCTAGGAGATAGATGTTTGGGATAAATTTTAAATAGAAAATATTCCATAAACATTGGTGGTCTCACATACTATCTTTATGGCTTATGAAATCTAGTAATGTAGCCTATTTATGTAATGAATCACTGCTGAGGGTGATTCCCATGGTTAATTTTGTTTTAATTAAACTTTTCTTTAAATTAAAATATATAGATTAAATATATTTTTTTAATAAAAATGCATTATATAATAGAAACGAGGTTCCTAATCAATATTTTCCAAGTGCATGGTCTTGATTCCATGGTTATTGAAGGATGAGGGATATACAATTTTTTTATTGTGACATCTGGATCCTTGAATGGGGTGATCTAGAATTAGGAGAAATAATGGCACTATTATAGGTACTCATGACTGAATCATGATGTATTATAATTTTAACATGATACATCCATCCCAATAGGTCTAGGTATGGCTTTTGAGATACCTAAAAACATCTAAACCTCGTGAGAGATGAGTTCAGATCTAATAAGTCTTGTTATCCCTTTGATAGGGGATCAAGACTCCTCTAATATTGATAGGGGAGTGATTGATTTGAGTAACATGACTGATTGGAATTTCGAACTCCCCTTTTATGACATCTACCTTCTAGGTTTGTCGATATAAGGGTGGGATGAGTTATCCACTATAATTTGAAGTGTCCATGCCTAAGAGGATAGACCATAGTCGAGTTGGGATGGTCAATTGAGTAGAAAAACCCTATATTATTGTGGATTTTGTTTCATTCATGAGTAACCTCATTTGACCTTGAAATTATAGAACATTAAATTTTGAGGCTTCGGTTTGTGATCCACTTACAATGTTGCTGAGATATTTAGTATCCCCAAGTAAAAAATGTGGATCTGAGAGTCCAAATTTTAATGGAAGACTATAAGTGCAGTTCCTCCATTTAGTATTGAATAATGGGACCCCAGTGGATGTTTAGTGATAGACCAACCATGATAGGGTGAATATGTGATGGGTAGTAGAGATTGGGGATTTTTATGGTACCTGAGTTCTATTGGCTCTGGTATGGGTATATTACCCCTATTTCACAAATGTTCTATGGGATGGGTGTATTACACCCGGTTGGGTGAGCCCACATTCCACGAGGATGGGTGTACCACCCTGAGTAGGATTTTGATTTCGTGATGATCAAGGGATGGGTATATTTCCACCATATGTTATTTCAACATATGTGATTGATCATATCCATGGGGATGGGTATATCACAGCAAGTTGGATGATCCTTTATTCCACATAAA